>OZ010790.1:77027838-78382838 GCA_963932465.1 Maratus speciosus
CACAGCAGTGCCACCTGCTGGGCGATTTACACCAAATTATAATCAGCATCAAATTATATCAAGGTATAACTGAATCTGATGTTTAATGAAAAATTGTGCATTAGTTCTTGAGATATGGCTGAAATCTTGAAAAATGCATTATAGTAGCGACACTTATTAGATGATTTTCAGCGAAAGTTATAAACATCAATTTATGTCAGGGACTAAGTTAATCTGAATTTTCATTAAAATCCGTGGAATATTTCGGAAATTTTAAAAAATGCAGCATGGCAGCGCCATTTGTTGGACCGCTTACACCAAAAATGTATCAGCAACAATTTATACCAGGGACTAACTGAATCTAAAGTTTTATGAAATTCCATGCATTAGTTCTTGAGATAGAACGCCCACAAAATTTGAGTCACTTACATACTTACAGACAGACATTTTGTAAAACATTTGTTTGGGATCTCTGACTCCAAAAACGTATATACGTGTGTCGGAATTCGAAAATTTTCACGAATCCAATACGTTCTTCTTGGAAAGATAGAAAAAATAAAAAAAAAAAACCTAAAGAAATCCCTTGTTTTACGAACAGAATTTCTTCCAACTAAGTGAAAAATTCACAGGATTGGACCCATGAACTTTTACCTAAATGGAAAACGCTGTATCTATTGAGCTACCTGTGCGGACAACTGCCTATATGGCGAACAGATGCTTTTTCCAATAAAGTTATCTGAAAGAAAATCACTCCAAGTTGCTGTACCAGTCAGCTCAATGAGGAGAGAGTTGGAGGTCTTAGTTTGGAATCCCGGATTAATCTTTTTTTTTTTTTTTTTTTTTTTTTTTTCATTTATTTGATCGAATTCAGTTCGCATGACATCTTTACCAATAGTATGATTAAATAAAAAAAAAAAAAAAAAAATATATTTTTTGTCTGTTATGAAATATAGTATTTTAGAGTTTTATACAGTATTATTAGAACAGGAGTTTTTTAATTAAAAGAAAAATATGTTTAGCCGTTCCACGGAAAAGGACAGTTGTTTCTTTTATACTTAACGCACGAATAGTCATATATTTGTTGTTTATATATTTTTTCTAGTTTTTTTTTAATTACCATTATCTTTTATCAATAATATCACCAATGTCTAGATTTACATATATTCGTCTACTTTCTAATGGTGGTTTTACACAATCTGTTATAAATGTATTTTTTCGCTTTAAACAGAAGAATAATCAGAATGATCAGTGTACGTACATGCCTACATTCATCGGCGCCGACTTAACGAAAGCTAATTACGCAAGTTACTAACACTAATTTTTAAAAGTTATTTTGGACTTGCTTAATCACTGTTATTAAATAGAAATAAATCTATTAAAATTTATAACATTCACACATTTTTTATTATTCATTTTTGTAACTGAATTAAGAGATGTGCGAAAACCTTTTTACAATATATTTTCTTTCTGTGGATAATCACAATACAAAAGAAGAATTTTAAAATTACCATTGTTATCAACTTTAATTAGCCATTATTCCCCATCACAACACATTACCCCAGTTTTCCTTTTCCCCATGCCGTTAATTGTGTTCCATATACTATCTATTTAAAGCTTAAAATGTATGTTTAATCATGCAATTTACTGTTTTGGATCCCTGCAGTAGAGCCAGAGATTATTACTATCTACACATTTTTTTTTCTAATGAGATTTTATATTTAAAAACATATATAAAGCTTGTAACACATCGTTTTTTTTTATATATTTTATATGTTAAATATGTTCATGAGAGCTCTAATTAAATACACTTTTAAGTAGTAGTTTCATTAGTAAAAGATTCTTCGTCTGTTACCTAGCAGGGAGAATAGAAGTAGAAATTTAATTCAATAAATAATCGAAATCGTAAATTTTAAAATACAACAATAACCAGAAAAATTAGGAAAATTTCTATTACAGCGAAGAAAAAAATTGAGAAAATATTGTATATATGTTACCGTTAAAGCGTATAATTAGTATTTCATAAAATAACTAGCCAAGTCCGTTAAAGTGTATAAAATCATTGGATTCTATGATTTAACTAGTTGTTTTATAGAATAACGATTACCTAACAGTTAAAGTTTTAAATTAACAATTTGACATTAAAACAAATCCGTTATTTTATAAATTAATTGATGATAAATAGTTAAAGTCACACAAAAACTACATTTCAAATTTTTAATAGATGAATTTGTAAGGAATATATAAAAACAGAATATGTAATATTATTTTTATATTAGTTAAACAGTAATACAACATAACAGAAGGTAGTGTGGTAATAGTTATATTTAAATTTATATAACTTATAATTACATAATTATTAGGTATTTTGGCCTGTTGGTTAAAGAAGTAGACTTTTTAAAACATATTGCAAAGATTTTATCCAAAACAATAAATATAAATAACGATTACAAAAGAAACAACAACAATAATACTAATACCAATTTTAAATATTATTAAAAAATGATAAGCTGGCAGGAATAATTATGCTACTTAATAGCAACATTTCATAAAAAAATTTCAAATTAATAAGCTAGAGCATTTTTATTTAAAATTTTTGAAATACCTTCATTTTATTCTCCGTAATTTATAAGAAAAAGGATTGCTGTGATGAGACTTAGAATTGCATAGCATATTACTTTTGATACAGGCACACTTTTTGTTATTGCACAGTGATAATAATAATAAGAAATTTCCCAGTTAAACTGATGGCATTGAGCTCACGGGCTATTCTCACTAATTGTATATTATACTCTTATTTTTAAAAAAATTATGCCCCTCAAAAAATAACGAGGGGGGATTAGCCCCCATGATAATTCTGCATGAAAAAAAACATTCCGCTAAATTAAGGGGTGGGGGATGTAACCCCCCCTTCCCCACTTTATGTTTAACTAATGAACCTCCAAATTTAACCATAAAAGCTCCTTATCAGAATGAACATAGAAAAAAATAAGTAAATTGAATAATTCTGCAGGAAAATCGATTTATCTAAACTAATGGGAGGGGACTTGCCCCATTTTCCTCTTTTATACTTAACCAATGAACCTCCAAATCTAATGAACCTAGTTTCATAACGCAATAAACTGATCTATCAAATTTGAAGCAAATCGAATACTTCTGCACGAAAAACCCATTTATCTGAATTAGGGGGGGGAGGGGTAACCCCCCTTTATACTTAATCAATAAACCTCCAAATTTAATCAAGGCAGCTCCTTAACATAATAAACCGGTATACCAAATTTGGAGAAAATAGAATAAATCAGCATGAAAAACCTATTTATCTAAATTACGAGAGGGGTGGTCTAGCCCCCCCCTTTCCCCATTTATACTTAACTAATGAACCTCCAGATCTAATCAAGAAAGCTCCTTAACATATTATACCGGTATAACAAATTTGGAGCAAATCAATTGTTTTGCATAAAAACTCATTTATCGAAGGGGGACAGGGTACTAGCCCCCTTTCTCCCCTTTATACTTAGCCAATAAACCCCCAAAGCTAATCAGGGAAGACCTTCTCAGAATGAACCTAGACAAAAAAATTGAAGCAAATCGGATGTTTCTATCAAGAGTTATCGCGTTACGTACATACGTACATACATACATACAGAACTGGCGGGAACATTAACTCTCAGGCTTTGATAGCCTGTGAGCTAAGAAAACTACACGAACTCATTTTAAATCCTTCTCCAGTGCCGCAACTTTCAGCTTTTGCAACAGATCGAGGCGTTAGCTCAATATTTAGAATTTCTTCAATTAAAAGTAATTTTTGCTCACATATACTGAACTGAGACCTAGAGTAGAGCTGCTTGTTTCGCTTATTTCGTGTTCCTAATCGAGAAAAATCTATCGCTAGTTTTTCCACGACACAGCTCTAGCATCCCTCTTCTCCTGCACACTTCTTAAAATGGAATATGGAGTGTAATGCATGGAGATATCTAAAAATAAAATTTGTCAAACATTAATTTCATTTTCGTAGCTTGAATTTGTGTTTCTTTAAGCTCCTTGTCTTTCTTTCTCTATATTTATTTTTTTAAACACGATCTTCAGACCTTCTGCCTTTCCAGTACCATTTTGCTTTCTGCTTAACATATTTCTAAGAATGAGACATACATAGGCTGCTCATATTTACAACAAAATAGGTTGTCTTCATAATTTTTTGAACGCGCAACACACATTTTTATAGTTTCATTTGAAGGTGTCATTTCGATGGAAACAGCATTATCATAGCGCTCAAAGAACACTTCACAGTTTGATTCAAAGATGTTTCTTTTACGAAAACAATGTTATCATCATATTCAAAGGATATAGCAAAGTCATTTAATGCATTTTCAAGTTGTTGTTTATCCTCTGCTGAATCAAACACTTCTCTTGGAATAGAAGTTATGAACAGTTGAAATCTTAAAGCACATATCTCGTTAAGCGTTCTCTTTATAGGAGAATGAAGGTCCCTGTTTTTCACGAATTGAATGAATTTAAGTCCTTGACTCCAAGAAGTAGATTGGTAGTCTTGCATCCAAGTTGTCAGCATACGTTTTAGCTTTTGGTTAGCCCTCTCAACGCTACCTTGACTTTGACTATGTCTGGGTTTACCATTTTCGATCTCCATTCTGACTATGTTCAGGCCAAGTTATTTTCGTGTCGTTTATAATTTTGCTGCAAAATTCTTAGTTTCTGCCGGATTAGTGAATACACCAAATAATAGAAATATATCCGACAACTGCCGGGCGACTTCTTCTGCGCTCTTTTTTTTAAAGAGATCTTAAAATCACAAACTTCGTCAAATGCCCTTGGTAAACAAAAATAAATTTATAGCTTCCATTAGGTTGAGACTAGAAATTTATAAGATGTACTTGACATCTGGAATTTAGATGAGAAAACACTATGTGTATAACCGCAATTCCTTCTTTCCCATATTTTTCTTAAAAGAAAAAAAAATAAAAAAAAAAGCTTTATACTTGTCTGCGTAATGTTTTTCTATCGACGATTCAGTTCTTTTATCATACGGTCTCATGTCAAGTAGATATATGTGTTTCGTAGAAAATATCGAATAGCATATCACTTGCGCATTGAAATATGGCACCAGGTTTTACATTTGTTATTGGCGCAATTAACGTTTATACTCCCTGAACTTATAGGACATCATAATGCTGTATTAACCAATAGTCACATGGTATTCTTTTCAATCCAGCTTTGGCATTATTTGTTTCTGAAATCGATTTTTTTTTTCACGAGTAAGTATAGCGCTGTTTGTCTTTGTTTTATGTTTTTGAACCACTATTCCAACCGTTCGTGCATTAAGTTTTCCGATTATTGTGTATGACCGCTGCCATCGAAATAGTCAGATGGCACAAGTTCTGACGTCATCACTAATCGACCGACTTCTCACTAGTATTGTAATTCACACTGGAAAATTTTGAACAGAAATTTTATTTTATTTTATTTGTAGAATATCTATCATCTTATAAATCAATAATAACTATTTAAACTTATTGGTGAGAATTCGGAATCCCCCAATGAAACATCTGCCAGATGTGGCAACACTCTGGAATTCCGCATCTGGCTGAATTTTTATCTAGGGATTCCGAACTCTCACCAGTAAGATTAAATAGTTACTATTGTTTTAAAAGTTGATAGATATTCTATAAATAAAATGAAAGAAAATTGCTATTCAAAATTTTCTGATGTGAATTCCAACTCTAGTGAGAAGTCGGTCTATTGGTGATGACGTCACAACTCGTGTCCTCTGGCTTTGAGTATTTTGATGGCGGCGTTACGACCCACGTTGGGAACCCCTGGTCTAGATGTATCAAATTATACTTAAGAATTTCGGTATAAATAATAGTTTCATGAAATTTTGCAGTAAACAACACACACAGACCCATACAAATTGACAATAACTCGGAGAAAAACTTTGTTTATAAACCTTTATACATTTATTTTTCTTTTAAACGTTTTAACCTCTTAATCGTTGCTCCCGATGCATTTACGGGTCATTTATCTGTAAATCTGATTTTTGGAATGATTAAGTAAGAACGGATCTTTAATTAATTATTTTTTTTTATCTTTCTGCATAATATTTCGGTACTAGAGCAATCTTATTTTTGAAAATGAACTTCATTTTATAGAGTTTGTAATATGAGTACTGATAATATATACATATTTTTAAAAAGCTTATTATATTTTCCTGAGAATTACCTTTCTAATGTACATTGGCGGAAAAGGTTTAATAAATATTTGCATATCGAGCATTTCGCGTTTATTTTCACACTGCAGTTGTTTCATAATGAGTACTAATTATTTAATGGATTCTCTCGCACTTAGAAATTGAATGAATAATTCATATGAAAATGTCGATCAGTACTAGAATAGTTCAGCCATTTCGCTAGCTAATATACAGTTTAAATAAATTGAGGGTTGTATTTACAAATTACAATTCTGACAGAAATAATAATTGTTTTAATTTACTATGCCAATTCTCTCATAATGAGACAAATTTTTATTGGTAAACTTGAAAATAAACTTTAATAAACCAAATGTTTTCCAATCCAGTTGAATATGTTATTTTATTTATTATATTACCGATGAATAGAGTGGAATAAACGAAATAGAAATGTCACTTGAATTCAAGAGGGCTTTATGGAAATTCGATGAAATTATACAATCGGTATAATTTAAAACATGCATTTTAAAACAACGTATCTGGAAGAACTAATTAGTCATTTAATTTAAAAGACCAAAATTCTGCCGATAGTTTAGAAAATGACTAATGATAGTAGCTTTAGGAAAATGAACATACAAATATGTGCTTTGATAAATGAAACATTTTGACAATTTTTCTTTTTTTTTTTATCATATTTTAGTTGTTTCAAAATGAGGAAATGTGTAATGAATTTTCTGCTGCATAAAAATTGAATGTATAACTTTCAGTATGATTATTCATCAGTAGTAAAATAATTCATTCAATTCTCAAGATAACAGGATGCAAATAAAGTGAATGATGCATTTAAAAATTAATTATCTGTAAAAGTTTAATAGCATTTTAATTTAAAGTGCTTAGCGTATTTATTTTTCTCATTATGTTACTATATTTACTGGCGTTTAGAAAATGAGCTTCTAAAAATTAAATGTTGAAAAATTATGTAATAGTTTAAATTAAATTAAATATTTCTCCAGTATTTCTACATTTCTAGCTTATTTTGATACCACTGTTCTTTCGTAATTATAAAAACAGAAGTCTATTTAATTGAACTGAATAATTGAAGGAAACAAGTGAAATAAAAATGTGAAGAGTACATTATACATTTTCATAAAAATAAACGATATATGCATTTTAAATATGCAATTTTAAACTGACATTTTGAGACACACTCATCAATGTTTCGTTTAACATGATAAAATTTCCGAATTAATTCATAATATGACTAACGATATTTCGTTCTGAAAAATGAACATATTTTTTGTTGCTATTCTTTTTACTGTACTCTTATAAATAACATTTTTCGCAAGTTTTTTTATTTTTTTTTATTTTAATGCCTTAATTTGAAGACAAAGAATAAATTAATGTATTTTAATGAGTTTAAAAACGGAGTGAACTATTCATATGTAAATGTCTGTTTAGAATGTTTCATAAAATTCGTAATAAAATATACTATTATTTAAACTGAAAGATGCATTTAAAAGTTACCGATTTGAAAGAATTCATTCGGTTTTTCCATAAAAAAAATCTTTAAAAGGTTTAAAATATAAAATAAAAAATGTTTTTATTTTTTTCACAAATAATGTATGTGTGTTTCATAATTTACATACTTTCACTGAAGATGGGAACGATTCCGAAATTCCGATGCATTCCTTTTTGGAACGATTCCGAAAAAAGAAAAAAATGGAGAAAAAGGGAACGATTCCGAGAAAAAGGAATAAATCCGAGAAAAAAGGAAGAAATTCGAGAAAAAGAAACGATTCCGAGAAAAAGGAATGAATCCGAGAAAAAAGGAATGAATCCGAGAATAAAGGAATCATTCCGATAAAAACAGAACGATTTTGAAAAGTACAGGATTTCAAGGGAAAAATACACTTCCGAGATGAAAAAATATGACAGTGCGGTTCTACGTAGGCCAGTCCAACTGTCAACATTAAAAATTTGCATTGAGGATGCGAGAAAATTTGGAGGTGAAAAATGCATGCCGAAAAAAAAAAGTTCAAGGGGTTTTCGGAAGTTTTTTCTATTTATTTATTTTCATACTTTAATTTGAAGATAAAGAATAAATTAATGTATTTTGTAGAGTTTAAAAACGGAGTGAACGATACATGTGTAAATGTCTATTTAGAATGTTTCATAGAATTCGTAACAAAATATGAGATTTACTTAAACTAAAATATGCATATAAAAGTTACAATTTTAGATGAATTCATTCAGTTTAAAAAAAAAATGCTTAAAAGTTTCATAATATAAGACATGAAATGTTTTTTTTTTTCAAATAATATGAGTGTGTTTCATAATTTAAATATTTTCACTGAAGATGGCAATATCGTTCCTTTTAAGGAATCGTTCACTAAAAGGAACGAATTCCTTTGAGTCGTCCCTGTTGGAATCGTTCCGAAAAAGGAAAGAATCGAAGAAAAAAGGAATTAATCCGAGAAAAAAAGTAACGATTCAGAGAAAAGAGAACGATGCAGTGAAAAAGGACCGAATACAAGAAAAAATGAACAAATCCGAGAAAAAGAAACGATTACGAGAAAATTGAAAAAATCCAAGAAGAAATGAGCGATTTCGAGAATAAAGGAATGATTCCCATAAAAGAATAACGATTTTGAAAAGTAAAGGATTTCAAGGGAATAAAAAAAAAATGCTTCCGAGATAAAAAAAAAAAAAAAAAAAAAAAAAAAAAAAAAAAAAAAAAAAAAAAAAAAAAAAAAAAAAAATCAGAGTGTTGGTCTCGGTAGAGTAGTCCAAGGTCAACATTAAAATTTTGCAATCAGAATGCGATAGAATTTGGAGATGAAAAGTGCATGCCGCAAAACAAGTTCAAGGGACTTCTCATCGGGCCCTACATGATCATAGGGTGCCCAGGATTTTAAATAGAATCAAGAAACGGTAGAATAACTAAATGGAAAAAGGTTCCAAAAATGAAGATCCTATTAAGAGGGAACAATTTATTAACAATTTATGATGCAAAAACTTCAAGGGGCCCGGTACCGGACATGGACTTAACTGGCATGTAATTGAGTATAAAAATATTTTTAGATTTTTTTTTTTTTTTAAATAATCAGAGGACGCTAGAACTATGTTAAAGAAAATTACAATACGAATCATTTCTTAAAAGTCTGCACCAAGGTCCTCAAGAAGGCTATTAATATTCAAAATTGGCGATAGCTAAAGTCTGAAAAGTATTTTGTCGTCCATGTAGTAGCTGCAGGACCTAAGAAGTTATTAGTTAAAAACTTAGTGAGTCGGACCATTTTTAAGCGAGCTGCAATAGGCGAAACAAAAGGGGCCAACTGATAATTAAAAGCAAGGCCCTAACATGAAAACATATTAAAATGTCTTAGTTCTTAATGCTTTAGATCTACAATTTGTCAAAATTAAATTAATCGGAGAGCTAGAACTACGTTAAAGAAAGTTGCTTGCAATTCGGATCATTTTTGAAGAAGCTTCACCAATGGCCCCAAGAAGGCGATTAATATTCATGATTGGTGGTAGCTGAAGTATCAGATTTTTTTTGTCGTTCTGTAGTATTTGGAGGACCCAAGAAGCTGTTAGATAAAAATAAGCCAGTATTTCGGACCATTTCTAAGAAAGCTATAATAGTGAGCCTAAAATGGGCCAAGTGATAGTTAAAAACGGGGTCCTAACATGTAAATAAAATAAAATGTGTTAGTACTTAGCGCGTTTGATCAAAATTAAGCATATAGTATGATACTAAATAAAAACTTGTATTGACTTCTAAATCACAAAAAATCAACATTTAAACACACAATAACTACATTACGTAATGTGAATAAAACCAGACTTACGCGTTCGTCAGTTCCGGGACTCACATCATCAGCGTACAAAATATACCTAAAAAACAATATCCCCCAACTACATGCATGGCGAAAACCCAAATGTCAGTAAACATAGCACTGAAAGATCACCAAGTTACAGCAACCAATGAAGTGAATGAAAACATCAATGAAATTTAGTTCCTGGAACTTGATGGTCTTTCGGTGTTGTGTTTACTGACATTTGGGTTTTCGCAGTGCATGTAGTTAGGGGATATTATTTTTATACATAGATTTTATACACTGATGATGTGAGTCCTGGAACTCACGAAACGTATAAGTCTGGCTTTATTCATATTACCTAACGTATTTATTCTGTGTTTAAATGTCGATTTTTGGTGACATATAGTATAAAATATTTATTGGTTAGAGTATTATTTTAAAGAAATGCACAAAAATTGGGTAAATGTTTAAAAAATTGTCCCATTAAAAATATGAGGGTGTTGGCCCTTGAAGAAAAGTGTAAGACTCAACTTTAAAATTATGTACTGAAAAGGTGAGAAAATTAGGGGGTGAAAAATGCTTGACACACAAAAGTTCACGTGTCCTTGAACAGGGGACTACGGTACACTGGGGGTTCCCTGGATCTAAGCTGGAATGTAGAAACGGGAGAATAATTAAATAGAAATAGGATCCCAAAAATGAAGATCGGATTAAAAGGAAGTAAATTATTAACAATTTATTTGCACAAAAACTTTAAGAGGACCTGTTTTTTGCCCCAATGGTCCAGCGTCTTAACTGGAGAGTAGAAAGGCGAGAATAACTAAATGGTGAAAGGTCCTCCAAAGCGCATAAAATTGGATAAAATGGAGGCAAGTTATTAACAGTTTAAGGCATAAAAACTTAAAGGGACCAGGGCTCCCGGCCCTTACAATATTAAAAAACTGTGCCAACTGTGCATCAGGACCTGTCTTGCTCTATCCTCATCTAAATTTTAAGACTTTTACCTGCGGTAGATTTTGCTAACCATCGCATACAGACAGACACACACATGCACACACACACACACACACAGAGCGAAACTTTGTTTTATTGGTATAGATATTTATTTATTCATTATATTGAAAACCTATTTTTGTATTAATTTAATAAAAGAGTTTGTGAAAGCCTGGAATTTTCAAATGATTACTTTCAAAAGAACGTTATATTTTTTTCCAAATGTTTCATTTCGTGCAAACTATTAGTATTACGTTTGGCAAAATATTTTGCATAATTTGTTTTCACCAATTGTTTACTCCATGTGTTGACATATTTGAATTTCTTCGATCAAGCCAGCACGAGAAAAATATACTTAACATATTTATTTGTTAAATCATAAAATTATAAAATAAAATGTGTTAGGAGTCTAACCATAAATTATGCAAAAATGCAATTAAGATCTTCCCAGGTAAAAAAGTCAGCAAAAAACCTTTAAAAAAAACATTCAGGAAAACTGAAGGTATTTCGGACAAAAAAATCTGCGGGTTTCCTTTAGGCAAAAAACCTGAATTAACCCCCCACTTTTTTTGTCCGAAATACCTTCAGCTTTCCTTTAGGTAAACAAACCTGCGCATTCCCTTACCATGTTGTCCGAAATACCTGAAGTTTCCCTTTAAGTAAAAAACCCGTGTCTTCTCTTTACATAAAATCATGTAGTATCACTGTACAGCCTGCTTTTGTCTTAAATAACAGTGGTTTTCCTGAAAGATAAGCCAGTGAAGTGGTAGAAGGAACACTGGAGGTGCATAAAATAAATAAGTGATCACAGGCCGTTCCAACAATGTCACAAGGTGTGCTGGCAAAATTGATAAAAGTGCCTCCTCAGGGGGGGATGCAAAGAGGGGTCAGGGACATCAGATGTGTATAACATGAACAATTAGTTATTTCATATAGTATATTCAAAGGCCATTCCAACACTATGTCATATGAGGCGTTTCGACAAAATTTAGAAAACAGCCCCCTCAGGGGGGAGCAAAGTGGGCGGAGGGACATCAGATGTGCATAACATGAATAAGTGCTCACAGGCCTTTCCTACAATATGTCACATGAGGGGTGTCAGCAAAATTTAGAAAAGAGCCCCCTCGGGGGGAGCAAAGTGGGGGCAGGCACATCGGATGTGTATAACATGAATAAGTAGTCACAGGCCGTTCCGACAATATGTCACATGAGGGGTTTCGGCAAAATTTAGAAAACTGCCCCCTCAGGGGGGAGCAAAGTAGGCGGAGGGGCAACAGATGTGCATAACATGAATAAGTAGTCCCAGGCCTTTCCGACAATATGTCACATGAGGGGTTTCGGCAAAATTTAGAAAACTGCCCCTTGAGGGGGGAGCAAAGTGGGCGGGGGGGCATCAGATGTGCATAACATGAATAAGTGGTCAGAGGCCTTTCCTACAATATGTCACATGAGGGGTGTTAGCAAAATTTAGAAAAGTGCCCCCTCAGGGGGAGCAAAGTGGGGGCAGGGACATTGGATGTGTATAACATGAATAAGTAGTCACAGGCCGTTCCGACAATGTGTCACATGAGGGGTTTCGGCATAATTTAGAAAACTGCCCCCTCAGGGGGGAGCAAAGTAGGCGTAGGGGCAACAGATGTGCATAACATGAATAGTGATGGGCGATAACGAGATGTTTTTCTCAATTGTATGGACATCTCGATATTTTTCGATTGTGTAAATTTTTTCTCGATGACTCCAGTTTTTATCCATCATATATTATATACGTCATACATTTTATCAAGAATCGTCTGCGAGTAAACTGGAATGAGTCGGTGTTAATAAAGACAAGGTGACTTCACCCGCTAGTGGGCCCCTCCTTTAATCGGGGCCCCTAAGTTATACGTAATCTTGTAATATGAAATCCCGAACAGGTTACCCGCTATATACGACATCGTATAGCAGGCGTGGTGTGCACGCTCTACAAAATCTTGTAAAAAATATATATTATCGAAACGAACGAATCTCGGGGGGAGGGGTCAAAGTGAGCAGAGGGGCAAAGTAGCTGCATGATACGAATAAGTCATCACAAGTCTTCAGGCCTTTCGAACCATCACACAAGGGGTCTGGATCTGAATTTATAAAAATGCCCTTTCCGTGGGGGCAAAGTGTGGGGAGGGTTGAGGGAGGTGGATAACATGAGTAAGTGGTCACAGACCATTCCAACGATATATCACATGTGGGGTCTTGGCTAAATTTGTAAAAGTGTCTCCCGGGGGGGGAAGTGGGGGGGACAGACACCGGAGGAGCATAACATCAATAAGTAGTGATAGACCTTTCCAATGATATCTCACATGTGGGGTCTTGGCTAAATTTGAAAAAGTGTCCTCCGGGAGGGGGGGGGGTGTCACCGGAGGAGCATAACATCAATAAGTAGTCACAGACCTTTCCAACGATATCTCACATGAGGGGTCTTGGCTAAATTTCAAAAAGTGTCTCCCGGGGGGGGGGTGCAAAGTGGGGGGACGAACATCATAGGTGCATAACATCAATAAGTAGTCACAAACCTTTCCAACGATATCTTACATGAGGGGTCTTGGCTAAATTTGGAAAAGTGTCCCCCCGGGGGGGGGGGGGCAAAGTTGTGGGGACGAACACCATAGGGGCATAACATCAATGAGTAGTCACAGACCTTTCCAACGATATCTCACATGAAGGGTCTTGATTAAATTTGGAAAAATGTCCCCCCGGGGGGGGGGGCAAAGTGTGGGGGACTGTCACCGGAGGTGCATAACATCAATAAGTAGTCACAGACCTTTCCAATGATACCTCACATGAGGGGTCTTGGCTAAATTTGGAAAAGTGTCCCCGGGGGGCAAAGTGGGGGACGGCCACCGGAAGTGCATAACATCAATAAGTAGTCACAAACCTTTCGAACGATATGCCACATGAGGGGTCTTGGCTAAATTTAGAAAAGTGTCCTGAAATGTCATATATTTTAAGTAATATTTATCGGAGGGCTCCATAAAAAAAAAATCCGATCTAAAATGATAAAACAAAAAAACTACCCCCCGCAGTGGGGGCCAAATTGGGGAGGGGAGGAAGAAAGTCTCATAATATGAAAGAGTCATACGAGAGCTTTCCGATAACATATCACATGACGGGTCCAAAAAAACTTTGAAAATTGCTCCCCCTCCCCCCTTGGGCCCACTCTTTCGCAACGGAATTCACGCAGCCCCCACTTTAAAATTTTTATCTTCAGTAAATAATATTTATTGGAAGACTTCATAAAAAACTCACATCTAAAATGTTATTTAAATTTATCATAGAAATCGGCTACGGTTTTAAAAATTTGTTCGCCCCCTCACTACCTCACGAATTTCACCTTCGGGAGAAGAAAGGTTCATAATATGAAAGAGTTGTGAAAGGGCTTTTCGATAATATGTCACAGGAAGAGTTCGGTAAAATGTTTTAAATTGCGCCCCGCCCACTCTCACGTCCTCGGAATTCACCCGACCCACCTTCCTCTTTGAAATTTTTATATTTAATAAATAATATTTATCGGAGGGCTCCAGGTATGTGACAGCTTGGTAGGGCTAAAATAAGAAAAGCATTGAAAATTAAAGCTTCATTTCACAGCTCATTGTCATGCCCATTTCTTTCTCCAGCTTGCCCCTCGATATCTCTTCTCGGCCCTTCTTGGCCAAGAGTGAAATGACAACCATCGAGAGTAACATTTCGAGAAAGGACGAAAACTGATTTCTCATTCTCGACAATGTCATATGAAATGTTGAACAGAGACCGAGAGCGAGAAGTGACGAAGGAAGCAATGAGTTACAATCGGTGAGATACCTCGAAGTAAGCGAAAGGTTTGCCCTCGAGCAAAATGTCTCCTCGAGATAAACGAGCGGTTTGCGTCCAGAAATTAGATCTCGAAGTGCGAGAGAGAGCTCTCGCAACGTCGCACTTCGAGAGAAAGGAAGCTTTCAGAAGAGTCAAACTTACCGCGCTTCTGGTGTAAGTCATGATTTCCCAAAGGAGTACACGTTCTTTTCCATTCGCTATTGTTATTAAGCAATATGGGTTAGGAGGCATAGTGGTTTATGTAATCAGTTCGGGTTTCAGTTGTTGATATAGAAGTTTTCTAATGAATTTGGCGCCAGTTTGTTTTTGATTTTCAATGTTTCTCTTATTTTAGCCCTCCTAAGCTGTCCCATATCTCTTAATGTTAAAATGCTATTGTTAAAACAAAACTGCACTGCAAATTATGTGTTTTCAAGATTTTAAGTGTCGCCTCAGGAAAGAGGATTTTTTAAAATTATTTTACCCCACTCATGTAACATATTAAAATAAGGGTAATCTCATAACCTTTCTAAATCTACCTTTCTTTTGTCAATCCACCGAATTTTAGACCCCTGCGCTTAAAATGCTCTAAAGGAATATACTTAGCGGCGGTTTTTTCCGTACTCTGGTACGGTATCTTCCACTCATAGGGAAATTATAAGACTAACATCAAATTGTGTCTAAAATCGAATAAAAAATATGGACATATGTTTCTTAATTTTAACTCCTTTCTTCGCCTCAAGAGGGAGCTTTAACATTTTGTTTCTTCAAACCTTTAGTATACTGTTTGTCCAAAAATTATAAAATTCACAAAATAGTCTTTTCACTCTTCCCTATCTTCTCGTATCAATTTTATTTTTACTACCACCAGGGGACACCGCCCAGTGAGACATTTTACTTTTAGCCTCAGGCTATTGGTATTTTTCATCTGTTTTTCATAATATTTTGTCTCATTGTTTTTCTTCATTGTAGATACTATTCTCCAAGTTCTTGATCCATTCTGACTACTTGGGCACTCATTCTGGACCAGCTGTGGCCCATCGGGCCCCTCTTCATTTGTCTGGCTCTAATCACACGCTTCACTTGTTCTTTTTTTTTTTTTCTTATTCAATGGTTTGGTTTTTTTACCATTCTCAACTTCTCTTAGTCCTCTCTTACATGAAGTTGTTGGTTTCATCCTTGGTCTGCCCTGCTGTCAATTTGGGGCTTAATGCCCCTGCAGTGGGGGGGGGGGGGGGCGTTCCTTCTACTTTTTCCAGACCTATCATCTAATACCACGTTGGTAAGGATTGGAAGATTAAAATTATCCAAAATACCAAAAATGAAGTCCACTGAAGTTTAATTTTAGTTATAGAATTCCCTATTAGCGGATATATTTGTCTGTTTATCTTTCTATTTTTTGATAATACTCCTTTGTTTTCGATAAACGGAGAAATTCAACAGCATTAGACACACTTTAGATATTTAGGGAACTTTAACTTGTACCAAACCTTCTGCCTTTATCGAAAAGAAGAAAATGCTAATCGATTCTAGCTAATGCGCCTAAAATAAAAAAAGAAGCTAGCAAATGTGTCAGAAACTAGCTACTTTGGATTTCGATACAGACTTGAAGAGTCATATTGGAATCGATAGGCACTGGAAAACAATTTCCGTGTTAGACAGGTTTCCTCTTAACAGTTATATTTGTCTGGTTATTCTTATGTTTCTTGATAAACGGAGAAATTCCACAGCATTAGACACACTTTAGACATTTAGGGAACTTTAATTTGTATCAAACCTTTTGCCTTTATCGAAAAGAGGGAAATGCTAATCGATTCTAGCTAATGCGTTTAAAATAAAAAATGAGTTTTTAAATGTGTCATAAAGTAGCTACTTTGGATTTCGATACAGACTTAAAGAGTCATGTTGGAATCGCTAGGTACTGGAAAACAGTTTCCGTGTTAGACAGGTTCCCTCTTGGCAGGTATCTTTATCTTACTATCCTTACGTTTTTCGAAAGAAACTTTTGTTTTCGATCAATGGGGAAATTCCACAGCATTTGACATTTAGGGGAACTTTAAACTGTATCAAACTTTTTGGAGTTATCTAAAAAGTAGAAGGGTTATTTGATTCAAAGGCGCCATAGTTACGCGATTTGGACATTGCAGTTTCATAAAGAAGAAAGGGGAATTTATTCCAATGCAAACAAAATCATTTTAAAATACTGAAATTCAAATGAGATAGCTTTATAAATTTCTTCCATAAGATTAGCATTAGCGAGCAGGTCTTTTCACTTGACTGAAGTAACCCCTTCAGCATAAATCAGGAGCAAATAATTGCGATAGCAGAATTATCGGGCAAACCCTATCACTACTATGAAATTTTCGGCCAGAATAATAGCTAAATTTTCCAACAATTGTTTTTAGCTTCTCTCGTTATAATCGATTGTAGATTCTAGGAATTAATCGATGGCTGTATCGATGACGATTTTTCTCGATTGTCGAATTTTCGAGAATCGCCCATCACTAAACATGAATAAGTGGTCACAGGCCTTTCCTACAATATGTTACATGAGGGGTGTTAGCAAAATTTAGAAAAGTGCCCCCTTAGGAGGAGCAAAGTGGGGGCAGGGACATCGGATGTGTATAACATGAATAAGTAGTCACAGGCCGTTTCGACAATATGTCACATGAGGGGTTTCGGCAAAATTTAGAAAACTGCCCCCTCAGAGGGAGCAAAGTAGGCAGAGGGGCATCAGATGCACATAACATGAATAAGAGGTCACACGTCTTTCCAACAGTATGTTATATGACAGGTGTCGGTAAAAGTTAGAAAAGTGCCCCTCTTTGGGACTAGTATTGTGCCCCCCCCCCCCCTTGAAATTTTTATATATTACAAATAGTATTTATCGAAAGGCTCCGTAAAAAAATTCAATCTAAAATGATGAAAATACTGCAATAAAAAAAAAATCTGAAAAGTAAGACATAATAAAATTCCCCAAAGCAGAATATGATTATAAATGTGCCATACATTGACTTCACTGCAGAACATTTCAAATTTTCATTTTCACGAAAATCCACCATTCAATTGTAGGAAAAATTGCGAAATTTGTCACTCAATGGCAAGGAAAAAAAAAAAAAAAAAAATGGCAAACTCTTTAATCGTTTATTTAAAAAGATTGCAAAATTCATCAATCGGTCGCAAGAAAACTCGTTCAATTCGTCAGTCATGGAGAACAATTAATGAAATCCTTTAGCTTGCTGTGGAAAAACATACAAAATTCGACGAACAGTTGCGAGAAAAAAATCCACGATTTTCGCCAATCGGTTGCAGGTAAAAAAACGCAAAATTTGTCAGTGCACCTCTAGAAGAAACTAGAGCCGTACCGAGTACTCGGTAAATACTCGGTATTAGGCCTACTCGGCCAATTTGCCGAGTACTCGGTACTCGGCGAAATTTTGGCCGAGTACTCGGCCAATACCGAGTAGTTGTAAGAATTTCATTTTTTAAGTATTTAAATTTAAAACTGATCTGTAAAAAGTTATTCGAATATCAATGTATAATATATGCAATAATTCATAAAACTATTTACTCGGTATTTAACAATATGTCTACAAAATATAGAAAAAGTTAAGAACAAAAACCCTTATAAAATAATTCCAGATTAAAATTTAGTTTCACATTTATACAAATAAAAATAAGTTCTTTTTAAATATATAGGAAAACAGAAAATACTATTATTTTGGATAAAGAAACTGAAAATACAATAAATGTAATAAAAAAATTAATAATTAAATTTATTATATTTCAAATTATGGTTCAGAAACACCAAAGGTTCTACATTATCAGTGGACAAGGCATTTCTTTTACTACTATAAATTTGGGTTGCCTCTGAAAATATACGTTCAGAATAAACAGTAGTTGAAGGTGCACATAAGAATTTTTTTGCAAGGTTGCACATAATCGAAAAAGTTTTTTTCCCCCCACCATGCAAATGGAGTGTGTTTTACGCAAGTTTTCTGTTAAGAAAGCCTGTATCTCTTTTTGTATCTCTCTTTTTATTTTTCTCTTTCTTATTTTTAATCAAAAGAAAATAAGGTACAGTTACAAAATAAATATGAAATGCTTTGTGTTATTCAATGAATAGTTTTGCTACAGTAACCAATAAACATTTTTATTTTTGATAGACAGATTTCAGGTATTGGAATATATTGGAAGGTTGAAGAATGCTTTAATTTTTTATTGGTTAATAATTGTACTTGTTATGTGTCAATTCTCCTTTTTTTGCTACTGTTTCGAATTGTCAGAAATTGTCTTTAAAAGGTGCACAAATAAATTTCAAATTTAATTAGTTAATTTATATATACTATATATGTATATTATATACATGTACACACAGGTATTATATATGTATGTACACAGGTATATTTATATATATGTACACACATATGTACACCTAAGCTCACATTATGTGCACATCAGTGTTTTTCTTCTTATTACACAACTACTCGGTACTCGGTATTCGGTACTCGGCCGAGTAGTCAGTGGCCGAGTACTCGGTACTCGGCCAAAGTACTACTCGGTACACCACTAGAAGAAACAGCGTAAAAAAAACTACGATCGTCTCTAATCGTTCGCAAGAAAAAGCCTCAAAATTTGCTATGTTAAAAGGAAAAATTTGTGAAAATTGTCAATCGGTTGCGGTTAAAAAAAAAAATCGTGAAGATTGTCAGAAGAATCTGCGAAATTCGTAGATCAGTAGCAGAAAAAACTCACGACTTTCTCCAATCTGTGTCAAGACTTGCTTACTGGTTCAAGGGAAATATCGCAAAATTTTAAAATCGGTTACAGGAAAAAAAAAAAAAAAAGTGAAATTCGTCGGTGTATTATCGAAAAAAAAAAATAGAATTAGTTGATCAGTCGTGCAAAAAAAAACCCCATGAAGATTTGGCCAATCAGTCGCAGAAAAGCGACAAAGTTCACCAGTAGACCGTGAGAAAATAATCACGATATTCACCGATCTGTCGCAGTAGAATGCGAAATTCGTCGATCAGTTGCAGAAAAAAAGGATTTTTTACCAACCGTTTACACGAAAAAGAGAAAAAATCTGCTAATCAGTAAAAAGAAAATATAATGAAATTCGCTTATCAGTCACATGTGAAAAAAACTCTGAAGTTGTCAGAAAATTCACGAAATTCTTCGATCAGTCGTGGAAAAAACCAACGATTGTTTCCATCTGTCGCAAGAAAAAATTGGAACATTTGCCAATCAGTCTTCGGTAAAAAAACATGAAATTCATGGATTGGTCATGTGAAAAATAACTACGATTTTCGCCAAAAAGTTAATGAAAAATATCACAAAATTCACCCACCTGTCGTGGTTAAAAAATGCAAAATTCGTCAATGAATTGTGGAAAATATATCAAAATTCTTCACCCAATCGCAGGAGAAAAATTGTGAAATTCATCGATTTGGTCAGAGAAAAAAGGCCAAATTCGCCAGTTGACAGAGGGAAAAATCTGAAATAATTCGAAAATCATCAATCGATTGTTGGAAAAAAACCCCCGCTAAATTATCATTCGATTAGGGGGGGGGGGGGGAGAAATCACAAAATTCACCAATAATTTCATTCGCGTGAGTATGTCAGGGTTTTATGAAATGTCTTTTGCATTTCTATAAAAGATGCAATTGCACTTCTTCATATATAAAGAAAATTTTCCTGTGACTTTTTTCTTTTTAAATTCACACAGAACATTTGATTAGCTGAAGTACATTGCAAAGTATTCAGCTTTGGGAATGAAATTCTTTGATCAGCCGCAGAGAAAATCTGTGAAATTCAGTCAGCGACCATATGAAAAAAAAAAATTCAACAACTGTTTATGGGAAAAAATGAAGTTTGTTGATTAGCTAAGAAGAAAATCGGCAAAATTCATAAACCGGATATGTGAAAAAAATCACACGAGTTTTGCCAATCAGCCGCAAGGAAAAATGCAATATACGCCAATCGGTATGGTTTAGATGTATTATAATCCCGCATTTGCCATCTTTGATTTTTTTCTTGCATGAAAACTCCTTTTTCGCCAAGTAGTAAATGTCGCCAATGGTTAAATATTGTTGATAGATTAATATAACATTGAAAAAACTGAAATATAATCATTATAACTATTATTTAAAAAACATTTTTAATTCATGCCAAGAAAATAATCCAAGATGGCAGATGTGGGATTACAAAACATTTGTTCTGAAATAAAATATCACAAAATTTATCAGTTGGTTGCGGGGAAAAAATTTCAAAAATTCTCATTGAATCACCTGAAAAAAAACTGAGAAATTCAACCGTCGATTAATGGGGAAAAAAAAATCTAGAAACCCTTCAGTCGATTGCTTTAAAATATTGTGAAATTCGTCAATTGGTCACAGGAAAACAACATGAAATTCAGCAGGCAATCATGAGAAACAATCGTGAAATTTTACAGTTGGCTGCAGAAAAAAATGTGAAATTCGTCAAACAGTTACAGGAGAAAAACATAATTCGTCAGTCAACAGGGAAGAAAATCAAGAAATTTCATCAGTTGCAGGAAAATATCACAAAATTAAAAAGGTCAAAATAAAAAAGGACTAAATGCAAAATATTTTCAGTGAACAAGGTTCTTGAGTGTTTTTTTTTTTTAAGTGTCCAGCTGGCAGTAATTTTTTTCTAGAGATCCACACTGTTGAAGGCATTTTTAATATAATTGTAGAATAAAATGAAATAAGTGATTACTACTCTATTGTTATTCATACTGCTTAATATGTTTCTGAATAATTAATTTGTTAAGACAGTGTTATCATTGTGAATTTGTATTTTTTTTTTTTTTTATTTACATTTGCTTATGAATATTTCTTTTAAAGAAGATTTCAATATAAAAAAGAATGCAGGTGTGCATTTTTATTATCTGCCTCTTAAATAGGAAAAAAAAAAAAAAAAAAAGAAAGAAAGAAATCTTGTTTTTCACCCTTTTATGATATGAATCCATGTATATTAGCATTGAGTCTAAGCCGTTTTAGCAGGGCGCAGCGCCGGCAGCCTTTTTTTTTTCTTTTTTGTGCATGGCAAAGCTCTTTTAAACCCTTCTGCTCTTTTTAACACTTCCTATGCTCCCTGTGGCAATTCAACTGATCGATTCAAAATATCGCAAACTCTAGGGACTCTAAACAAACCAGTTCAAAATATTTTTGTGAATAATGTACAAGTGTGCCCTTTTTTAGAATAGGGGAGAGTTGGGAGGAGTGGGACAGATTTCACAATTTATTTTTTAATTCACTACTTATGTTTTACCAAGAGTATAGCTTATAAAAATCTAATAGTATGTTACTTAAGGGGCTGTGCAAATATAACGTTATCAACTTTTTGGAAATTTTGGACCCCCTCCCCCCCCTTACGATATCATACGTTATCATCCCTCGAACCCCCCCCCCCCCTCAATAATGATATCGTTATCAACGTATAAAAATTCTTTAGATTTTTGAAGTTTTCTTTTCTTTTGTTTGAAGTGATACACATATATGATTACATTTAATTTTCGCATATATTATTATTTCAAATGAAAAGAAATCAATAAAATATCAGTTTATATGCCAAATAACACTTAAAAGAAATAGTTACTGTTTAAAAGTATTTAATATTAGCTTTTTGTTACGTAATGCATTCAACAGTTATAATGTCTTTTTGCACTTTCCACCGCACGGCGGGGAGCAGACAGAACTTCTTATCAACAAAACAGGTGGATAATATTTTTTCTCTTTTATTTGCTAGTAAACACAAGTATCATTCCAGACATACTTCTCATGTGGTTTGTCGAACAGCGGATTATATATGCATACATTTATGACAGAAAAATAGGAATGAAGAATAATAACTTTGCATTTTCATAAAAATAGATAACATTCTAAAAAATATATAACATACTATGTTGATGTACAGACCAAGTTACAAATAAAAAGATAAAATTTTGGTTGGATCAAAAATGATAACGATATCAAAAGACAAACCCAGGTAAAAAAATCAGAGAAAAACCTTTAAAAATTTTGAGATTTTGCTGCTATTTTGAAGGTTTCAACGGGTATCTTTAAGGCAAATGAAAACTAAAGGTTATCTTAAGAGAAGTATACCTCTATTTAAAAGATTTCATACAGGTTTATTTCTGTAAGTTATCATCTCCAATTTACCTTCAATGACTTAGGAGATTTTCGTGATATCACATAAGGTATGTTGAAGGAAAATGAAAATTGTTTCTTTACCAGGTAACATGAAAGTTTTACTTAAAGGTTTTATTATTGCACATTATGGTATCTAAGATTTTGATATGCCCGCATTTCCTCATTAATATTTTAAATTTATTTCGAAATTAATATATTAGATAATTCCCGGAAATCTAACGTCTTCCACCGGTTCAGTCAAAAATTCTTAACTCCGCCCCCTCGTTAAAATTTTTAATTAATATTTAAAATTATCATTTTAAATAGCGATATAAAAATCCCATTCTAGAAATAAAAATCTGAAAATTATCTTAAAGTCCCCTCGTTGAGATTTTTAATTACCATTTAAAATACTATTTTTTAATTCCCTACAAAAAGAAAGAAAAATCTCGAAATTATTTTGAAGAGTCTACTAGTTAAAATTTTTAATTACCCCATTTATGAAGTTATTACGACCAACAATTTCACCTCTAACACGCTCAAAAATTTCAATCCCCGAAAATTCCCCCTAAAAAGAAAAACAAATCACGAAATTTTTTCGAAGCCCTTTTTGACCTTAAATTTGTCACAATTTTTTCTAATATTATAACCAGTAACAATGTCACCTCCAACTCTAACAAGCTCAAAAATTTCAATCTCAAAATATTCCCCCTAAAACGAAAAAAAATAATCACGAAAGTATTTCAAAGTCCCCTTTTTATCCTAAAATTTGTCATAAATTTCTCTTAAATTACCACCAGTAAAAATAACCCTTCGAAGTCTAACACGTACAAAAATTGCACACTAAAAAAAAAAAATCTCCAAATTATTTCAAAGTCCCTTTCATTAATATTTAAAATCGTATTCAAACACGCACAAAAAATATTTTAGTTAAATTTCAAAATCTAACGAGGGCCCTCAATTTCCCTTCTCCCTTTTCTAAAAATGTCTTATTTAGTTTTCCATTTTAAGTTTTTCGAAAAGAATATATTTTACTGTGCTCTTCTAAATCTGACAAAAAAAAAAAAAAAAAAAAATTAGTTAATTAAATTTCAAAATGCAGGAAGGGATACAATTCACTCCGCCCCCCCCCCCCCCCCTCTTCCACCATGCCACTCCTGTCGTCAGCTCAAAATTCTTAGTTCCTCTTCAAAACCACTCCACCAGTGGCCGAGAGGTTCTGCTCTCAAAGCTGGTAGACGGGAGATGCTGGGTTCGAACCCAATCGCGCCCGTCGGCCTAGTCGTTCAGAGTTTTTTCGTGGTTTTCTTCGAACCTTGGATTTTTTTGCTTAAATACGGATTAGCTTCCCTTTGAAAGACCCCAGGCACCCCCCCCCCCTTCGGCCCAATATCCTAAGTGTAGACAATTGGCCATCATAAAACAACACAAACAGCACCTCTTTAAAAAAAGAGGAACTAAGAATTTTGCACATACTAACATTAAAGAAAAGAGGCTCTTTTAATTTAGTTACTCGAAAATAATACATTTTATATTGTTTTTGAAAACATAACAAAAAGAAATATCTAGTTACTTAAATTTTAAAATCTAGGGAGGGGCAGGGTCCCTCCCCCCCCCTTTCCTCATTTTGGTAGCGTCCACGATTAAAGCTGAAAAATATAGGTGGGGTTATTACATGCATAATTTGCCCTTATCCTCTATCAGGCGTGAATTCCAGTTTTTATAAAAGTTACTTCTTCAAAAACAAAGTTTTCGTTGCAACATTTGATTTTTGATCATGTAGCTGTCATTTGACATCCGAGGTGGAGAATGCTTTGGGGCCTATAGCTACAATGGCTGTCGCCTCGAATGATCCTTATTATACATAGTAACAACAACAAGTCACAACAATTTTTATTTTCCATTATATATATTATAAAACTACAATGGTACATACACAATTACATCCATGTCTTACCCAGGGACTCGAACCCGGGCCCTCGCGTAACAGCAGCCCTCATGTAGATGTATTTCTGACTCCATGTCATGGGAGAATGAGAAGGAAGTTATCAACTCAACACACAGAAAGCATGTTTACTTTTCCGCCACTCGGAAAAAATGCGGGAGTAGTCGTTACGCTGTCGTTTTGCTATTCTATTTTTCCTTTTTGCAGGGCTCTTTTTATCTGTATATTAGTCACATTTTAATTAATTTTTAAATGGATATATATATAGCCGTAAGAGGGGTATAAGTGAGCCTTGTATTATACTTATTTTTAATATTTTAGCTTGATATTGGCACTTTGTATTCAGCCATTCATGCTGAACATTCGGTAAACCAGATCGCCACGTATAGAAATACTGTGGTATGGGGATAATGTTTTACACGAAATCTTCGTGTATGACTAAAGATGAATTTTTACTATTTTTTAAAATATTAGCGATAAAAATCTCTCCGTTTTAAAAACGGCGTGACACTTCACTTTTCAAATACATCCTAGAGAGAACTATTTTATTTTTTGATCTTTTTATTTTTGTGAAAAATCTAGTCATAATTTAAAGAATTTCAAAGAATCGTTATGTTCAGTTTCTTGTTTATACTTTTAAGGAGATATATGCATATATTTCCATTATGCATAAAAGTGATAGAAGGATTAAATTACTTCTTGATAATTAAACTTGCAAAAAGCTCAGTTTGGAGGTGGAAACGTTTTGTCAAGGGCCCTTGTTTTGAGGGGAAAAAGTTTGTGAAGGGTCCTTTAAAGGACCTAAGTTCTTTCTAAGCAGATCACTGTATTGGAATATCATTTTATGAGTAAGTAATTTGGTTTCTTTAAAAATCAGGCAGCTATAATCTTTTTAGGAACATAGATGCTTGATTAATACTCAGTGGAGGTGTAATATCTCTGGCAAATCATTTAGCGGGGTTTAATGTCTCTAGCTGCAATATTCGACTCATAAAAATTAATTAAAAAAAATTATATATTGTAGAATAATTTATAATACAGAATTTGAAATATGGGAAAAATAATTTTAAAATTCTTTACATGTGTATAATTATTTTAAATAAAGTAATTTTTTCACGAAAAAACATTTAAAGACAAATTTAGAGCAATAATATTGTTCTACAGTGCGTAACATCATTAAAAATTATATATATAGATTCTTGGGGCCTTTAACAAACAGGGGTCGATGCAAGTTTTTATTCTTGGGTTCCATTTTGTGAAAATTAAAAGTTATTTTTGTGGGAAGTAATATTTTGTAACTATAGTTAAAATCCAGTTACTCAAATTCGGATCAAGAATTTATTAACAAAAACTTCTTTAAATTTCAGTTAAAGTTTTTGTTTCGCATGACCTGGTTTTATTTACTAATTACATATTTAAAATAGTTTTTATGCAAAAGAATGTTATGAAGTGGGCCTATTTTATTAAAAGGAATTTTGTGAATGGGCCCATTTTATTAAATTTATTTTTGTGAAGCGGCCCATTTTATTAAATTTATTTTTGTGAAGGGGCCCATTTTATTAAATTTATTTTTGTGAAGGGGCTCATTTTATAATATTTATTTTTGTGATGGGGCCTATTTTATTAAATAGACTTTTGTGAAAGGGCCCTAAAAAAACCCTCAAATTTTGCCTGAATCGACCCCTGTGTTTACCTCCTGTGTGTACAAAACAATTATTAAAAAGGACTGTTCTGTAATGGGTGAGAATCTTCTATGTTTTGAGCAGATTCGCATGTTTTATTGTGTATGTAAATTTTATTTGTGTAATTTTCTCTTTTTTGCATTGTTACTTTTATCATTTACAGGCTTAAAAGAAATAACTGATTTCATTCTGTGCTTGTTCAGTTCATATTGCTTAATATGTTTTTGAGTAGTAAATATTTAAAAAGTCATATTATTCATTGTCAGTTCAGCTTTCGATTTCCTTGGGGGTTCGCTGGGACTGTTCTGTACCACCAGAAATTCAATTGAACCACTAATTTGAAAAATTTTATAATCTGCAGTACCAGTAACTCCCCCCCCCCCCTCCCGCCTATCTGACAGGTAAACGTAAACTTTCTTCTCCCTGCAAAAACTGCAACTAAGCACATATCGCATAACTTTATTTTATTTAAAAAAACAAAGAAAATTCGATTAAATCTTAGATGAAGTAATTAATTGTCACTCAAAGGATTAAAGGGATGAAATAGAATTTTATGTAGCAGACCGGTGATGATGACTGCGGACAAATAAATTCTCATGGTTACTGTTCCTTGGGACCAGTGGCTTTTTTATGTCAATTCTACTACTGGTCAGTTGGTGTTTTTTAGATCTTTTTGTCAACTTGATTTAATCGTGTAAAAAGTATGCATGTATGCATTTTTATTATGTGCCTCCTTCCTTTTTTTAACATTAATATTACATTACACATGCAGTGTTGACTCTAGAAAAAAGGACTGCCGGGCGGGGAATTTTTCAAAAAGGAAACACCATTCTAAAAAAGGGCACACTTGTACATTATTCACAAAAATATTTTGAACTGGTTTGTTTAGAGTCCCTAGAATTTGTGATATTTTCCCGCGATCAGTTGAATTGCCACAGGGAGCATAGGAAGTGTTAAAAAGAGCAGAAGGGTTTAATGGGGCTTTGCCATGCACAAAAAAGAAAAAGGGCTGCCGGCGCTGCGCCCTGCTAAAGCGGCTTAGACAATGCTAATAAATATGGATTCATATCATAAAAGGGTGAAAATCAAGATTTCTTTCTTTCTTTTTTTTTTCCTATTTAAGAGGAAGATAATAAAAATGCACACCTGCATTCTTTTTTATATTGAAATCACCTTTAAAAGAAATATCCACAAGCAAGTGTAAATAATAATAAAAAAAAAAATACAAATTCACAATAACACTGTCTTGACAAATTAATTATTCAGAAACATATTAAGCAGTATGAATAACAATAGAGTAGTAATCACTTATTTCATTTTATTCTATAATTATATTAAAAATGCCTTCAACAGTGTGGACTCTAGAAAAAAATTACTGCCAGCTGGACACTTAAAAAAAAACACTCAAGAACCTTGTTCACTGAAAATATTTTGCATTTAGTCCTTTTTTATTTTGACCTTTT
The DNA here is from genome assembly GCA_963932465.1 of Maratus speciosus. Taxonomy (NCBI): domain Eukaryota; kingdom Metazoa; phylum Arthropoda; class Arachnida; order Araneae; family Salticidae; genus Maratus; species Maratus speciosus. The sequence goes on from OZ010790.1 coordinate 77,055,896, forward strand.
TAATTTTGTGATATTTTCCTGCAACTGATGAAATTTCTTGATTTTCCTCCCTGTTGACTGACGAATTATGTTTTTCTCCTGTAACTGATTGACGAATTTCACATTTTTATCTGCAGCCAACGGTAAAATTTCACAACTGTTTCTCATGATTGCGTGCTGAATTTCATGTTGTTTTCCTGTGACCAATTGACGAATTTCACAATATTTTAAAGCAATCGACTGAAGGGTTTCTAGATTTTTTTACCCCCATTAATCGACGGTTGAATTTCTCAGTTTTTTTTTTCAGGTGACTGAATGAGAATTTTTGCAATTTTTTCCCCGCAACCAACTGATAAATTTTGTGATATTTTATTTCAGAACAAATGTTTTATAATCCCACATCCGCCATCTTGGATTTTTTTCTTGGTGTGAATTAAAAATTTTTTAAATTAATAGTTAATAATTAATAATAATTATTATATTCCAGTTTTTTCAATGTTATATTAATCTATCAACAATATTTAACCATTGGCGACATTTACTACTTGGCGAAAAAGGAGTTTTCATCCAAGAAAAAAATCAAAAATGGCAAATGCGGGATTATAATACATCTAAACTATACCGATTGGCGTATATTGCATTTTTCCTTGCGGCTGATTGGCAAAACTCGTGTGATTTTTTTCACATATCCGGTTTATGAATTTTGCCGATTTTCTTCCCAGCTAATCAACAAACTTCATTTTTTCCTATAAACAGTTGAATTTTTTTTTCATATGGTCGCTGAATGAATTTCACAGATTTTCTCTGCGGCTGATCAAAGAATTTCATTTCCAAAGCTGAATACTTTGCAATGTTCTGCAATGTACTTCAGCTAATCAAATGTTCTGTGTGAAGTTAAAAAAAAAAAAAAAAAAGTCACAGGAAAATTTTCTTTATATATGAAGAAGTGCAATTGCATCTTTTATAGAAATGCAAAAGACATTTCATAAAACCCTGACATACTCACACGAATGAAATTATTGGTGAATTTTGTGAGTTCCCCCCCCCTCCCTCCTAATCGAATGATAATTTAGTGGGGGTTTTTTCCAACAATCGATTGATGATTTTCGAATTATTTCAGATTTTTCCCTCTGTCAACTGGCGAATTTGGCCTTTTTTCTCTGACCAAATCGTTGAATTTCACAATTTTTCTCCTGCGATTGGGTGAAGAATTTTGATATATTTTCCCCAATTCATTGACGAATTTCGCATTTTTTAACCACGACTGGTGGATGAATTTTGTGATATTTTTCATTGACCTTTTGGAGAAAATCGTAGTTTTTTTTTCACACGACTGATCCATGAATTTCATGCTTTTTTACCGAAGACTGATTGGCAAATGTTCCAATTTTTTCTTGCGACAGATTGGAAACAATCGTTGGTTTTTTCCACGACTGATCGAAGAATTTCGTGAATTTTCTGACAACTTCAGAGTTTTTTTTACATGCGACTGATAAGCGAATTTCATTATATTTTCTTTCTACTGATTGGCAAATTTTTTCTCTTTTTCGTGTAAACGTTTGGTAAAAAACCCTTTTTTTTCTGCAACCGATCGACGAATTTCGCATTCTACTGCGACAGATCGGTGAATATCGTGATTATTTTCTCACGGTCGACTGGTGAACTTTGTCGCTTTTCTGCGACTGATTGGCCAAATCTTCATGTTTTTTTTTTGTTTTTTTTCACGACTGATTGACAAATTCTATTTTTTTTCGATAATCCACCGACGAATTTCGCTTTTTTTTTTTCCCTGTGACCGATTTTAAAATTTTGCGATATTTCTCTTGAACCAGTAAGCAAGTCTTGACACAGATTGGAGAAAGTCGTGAGTTTTTTTCCGCTACTGATCTACGAATTTCGCAGATTCTTCTGACAATCTTCACGATTTTTTTTAACCGCAACCGATTTGCAATTTTCACGAATTTTTCCTTGTAACATAGGCAAATTTTGAGGCTTTTTCTTGCGAACGATTAGAGAAGATTGTGGGTTTTTTTTTCGCTGTTTCTTCTAGAGGTGCACCGACAAATTTTGCGTTTTTTTACCTGCAACCGATTGGCGAAAATCATGGATTTTTTTCTCGCAACTGTTCGTCGAATTTTGTATGTTTTTCCACAGCAAGCTAAAGAATTTCATGAATTGTTCTCCATGACTGACGAATTGCACAAGTTTTATTGCGACTGATTGATGATTTTCGCAATCTTTTTAAATGAACGATTAAAGAGTTTGCCGATTTTTTTTTTTTTTCTTGCCATTGAGTGACAAATTTCGCGATTTTTCCTACAATTGAATGGTGGATTTTCTTGAAAATGAAAATTTGAAATGTTCTGCTGTGAAGTCAATGTATGGCGCATTTATAATCATATTCTGCTTTGGGGGATTTTATTATGTCTTACTTTTCAGATTTTTTTTTTTATTGCAGTATTTTCATCATTTTAGATTGAATTTTTTTACAGAGCCTTCCGATAAATATTATTTGTAATATATAAAAATTTCAAAGGGGGGGGGGGGCACAATACTAGTCCCAAAGAGGGGCACTTTTCTAACACCTGTCATATAACATACTGTTCGAAAGACGTGTGACCTCTTATTCATGCTATGCGCATCTGATGCCCCTCCGCCTACTTTGCTCCCCCTGAGGGGGCGGTTTTCTAAATTTTGCTGAAACCCCTCATGTGACATATTGTCGGAACAGCCTGTGGATACTTATTCATAGTTATACACATCCGATGTCCCTGCCCCCACTTTGCTCCCCCTGGGGGGGCACTTTTCTAAATTTTGCTGACACCCCTCATGTGACATATTGTTCAAAAGGCCTGTGACCACTTATTCCTGTTATGCACCTCTAATGTCACCCCCCCACTTTGCCCCCCCCCGGGGGGGGCGCTTTTCTAAATTTTGCTGACATCCCTCATGTGACATATCGTTCAAAAGGCCTGTGACCACGTATTCATGTTATGCACCTCTAATGTACTCCCCCCCACTTTGCCCCACGGGGGGAGCACTTTTCTAAATTTTGCTGACACCCCTTATGTGACATATCGTTGGAAAGGTCTGTGACCACTTATTCATGCTATGCATCTCTAATGCCCCTCCCCCCACTTTGCCCCCCGGGGGGCACTTTTCTAAATTTTGCTGGCACCTTTCATGTGACATATCGTTCAAAAGGTCTGTGACCACTTATTCATGTTATGCCCCTCCCCCCCCACTTTGCCCCACTGGGGGGGGGCACTTTTCTAAATTTTGCTGACATCCCTGACGTGACATATCGTTCAAAAGGCCTATGACCACTTATTGATGTTATGCACCTCTAATGACCCTACACGCACTTTGCCCCCCCCGGGGGGCACTTTTCTAAATTTTGCTGACACCCCTCATGTCACATATTGTTGGAAAGGCCTGTGACCACTTATTCATGTTATGCACCTCTAATGCCCCTCCTCCACTTTGCCCCCCACCTCGGGGCATTTTTCTAAATTTTGCCGACACCCCTCATGTGACATATCGTTCAAAAGGTCTGTGACCCCTTATTCATGTTATGCACCTGTAATGCTCCTACCCCGCACTTGCATTTTTCTAAATTTTGTTAACATCCCTGATGTGACATATCGTTCAAAAGGCCTTTGACCACTTATTCATGTTATGCACCTCTAATGCCCCTGCCCCCCCCCCCCGGGGGGCACTTTTCTAAATTTTGCTGACACCCCTCATGTGACATATCGTTCGAAAGTCCTGTGACCACTTATTCATGTTACGCACCTCCGGTGCTTTCCCCCCGGGGGGGGACACTTTTCTAAATTTTACTGACACCCCTCATGTGACATATCTTTCAAAAGGCATGTGACCACTTATTCATGTTATGCACCTTCAATGCCCCTTCCCCCACTTTGCCGCACGGGGGGGGCACTTTTCTAAATTTTGCCAACACTGTTCATGCAATTTATTATAAGCATAGTTGATTTCCAGAAACGAGCCTATACAAAGCCATGACATGATACCCCCAAAAGCTAATGTTAAATCAACCAACTTCACAAATTTTTAATTTCATTTGAGTATTTGAAGTTTATTTTATGCATAATATGTATCAAATCATTGTCGAACTGGATATGTAATCATTATTATGTATTGATCTGAAGCGAATTTGCATAGAAGGCTGTCTATATGCAGGTGCAATGATATAATGCAAAGAGAAGATACAGGTTTTATACCTAAAGGAAAACTGCAGATATTTCTGCCAAAATCGGTGAAGGGAAATAACAGGTTTTTTACCTAAAGGAAAACAGCAGGTATTTGGAACCAAGAAGGTTAAGGGAAAATACATGTTTTTTACCTAAAGGTAAGCTGAAGGTAATTTTAGTTCCAAATACCTTCAGTTTCCCTGAAGTTTTTTTTTTAAGGTTTCTTGCTGATTTTTTTACCTGGGAACCCCCCCTACCCCTAGAGATATCTTACGATATCATGTGCCAGACCCCCCCTCCCCCCTAAAATGATAACGTTATATATGCATAGCCCCTAAGCTATGTTTAAAAAATACAAACGCTGTGAAATACAAACAACTGGCTTTTATTTGCACGTTTTAAAATGTTAACATTTTTGTCCCACACCAAATGTGATAAACTCCTTATCACTGTCTATATCCTCAACTCTGCCAATATAATAAACAACTGTCTTCTTCGTCAAAATTTTAACAATTACAAAGTCATTTATCCTAATTTTGGATCATCAGTTAACCAATCAAATTCTTCAGCAATTTCATTATCATTGTGAGTAATCAAATCAAAAGTCTTCATCTGTAGAGTCATGCAACAAAAATTTCCCATCAATGGAATCATCAGATAATTCATTTGCTTTTTTCTGTTTCTTCCTTTTCACCTTAAGAGTTTTCTTTTTACACAATCTCTTCTGCTTTTTATCAGCGGCTATTTTTTCAATTTCTTCTTTTTCTGGTGTGTCAGTGATGATTTTTTTATCTTTCCTTTTTTCTGTCTTTCTTTATAGTTTTTGTGGAAATGCTTTGGGATAAGGGTGCATATCGGAAGGACTCAAATGTGTTTGAGAACATGTCCCATTCCTCCCTCTGCTGAATATTTTTTAAAAAGGCTTATATATATCATGCTACATTTATGCTTTATTTGGCTGCTAGTTTACAAACACTACATCTTTAAGTTTATTATACAATTATAATATTTTTATTTTAAATATAATATAATTGAAAAAAATCATTGAAAGAATAAGAATTTGTACTTACTTCTGAGGTATGAAAATAAAATTTTCCCTTTTAAATACAAACAATAATACAGCTGGTGTAACAATTAGAATCAAACATGAAGCTATAGATGCTTTATCTAGTGGACAAACTAGAACTTAATTCTAACAGTTATTTTGGACATAAATGCTGCTGTCCCACTCCTCCCACTGTCCCATTCCTCCCAACTCTCCCCTAGTGTTTCTTTTTTGAAAAATTCCCGCCCGGCAGTCCTTTTTTCTAGTCAACACTGCATATGTAATGTAATATTAATGTTAAAAAAATGAAGGAGGCACGTAATAAAAATGCACACTTTTTACACGATTAAATCAAGTTGACAAAAAGATCTAAAAACAAATATAAAAAACACCAACTGACCAGTAGTAGAATTGACATAAAAAAGCCACTGGTCCCAAGGAACAGTAAGCATGAGAATTTATTTGTCCACATTCATCACTGGTCTGCTACATAAAATTCTATTTCATCCCTTTAACCCTTTGAGTGACAATTAATTACTTCATCTGACTAAGATTTAATCGAATTTTCTTTGTTTTTTTAAATAAAATAAAGTTATGCGATATGTGTTTAGTTGCAGTTTTGGCAGGGAGAGGAAAGTTTATGTTTACCTGTCAGAGAGGGGGGGGGGGGGGAGTTACTGGTCCTGCAGATTATAAAATTTTTCAAATTAGTGGTCCAATTGAATTTCTGGTGGTACAGAACAGTCCCAGCGGACCCCCAAGGAAATCGAATGCTGAACTGACAGTGAATAATATGACTTTTTAAATATTTACTACTCAAAAACATATTAAGCAATATGAACTGAACAAGCACAGAATGAAATCAGTTATTTCTTTTAAGCCTGTAAATGATAAAAGTAACAATGCAAACAAGAAAAAATTACACAAATAAAATTTACATACACAATAAAACATGCGAATCTGCTCAAAACATGGAAGATTCTCACCCATTACAGAACAGTCCTTTTTAATAATTGTTTTGTACACACAGGAGGTAAACGCAGGGATCGATCCAGGCAAAATTTGAGGGTTTTTTTAGGGCCCTTTCACAAAAGTCTATTTAATAAAATAGGCCCCATCACAAAAATAAATATTATAAAATGAGCCCCTTCACAAAAATAAATTTAATAAAATGGGCTCCTTCACAAAAATAAATTTAATAAAATGGGCCGCTTCACAAAAATAAATTTAATAAAATGGGCCCATCCTCAAAATTCCTTTTAATAAAATAGGCCCACTTCATAACATCTTTTGCATATAAACTATTTTAAATATGTAATTAGTAAATAAAACCAGGTAATGCGAAACAAAAACCTTAACTGAAATTTAAAGAAGTTTCTGTTAATAAATTCTTGATCCGAATTTGAGTTACTGGATTTCAACTATAGTTACAAAATATTACTTTTCACAAAAATAACTTTTAATTTTCACATAATGGAACCCAAGAATAAAAACCTGCATCGACCCCTGTTTGTTAAAGGCCCCAAGAATCTATATATAATTTTTAATGATGTTATGCACTATGGAACAATATTATTGCTCTAAATTTGTCTTTAAATGTTTTTTTGTGAAAAAATTACTTTATTTAAAATAATTATACACATGTAAAGAATTTTAAAATTATTTTTCCCATATTTCATATTCTGTATTATAAATTATTCTACAATATATAATTTTTTTTAAATTAATTTTATGAGTCGAATATTGCAGCTAGTGACATTAAACCCCGCTAAAAGATTTGCCAGAGATATTACACCTCCACTGAGTATTAATCAAGCATCTATGTTCCTAAAAAGATTATAGCTGCTTGATTTTTAAAGAAACCAAATTACTTACTCATAAAATGATATTCCAATACAGTGATCTGCTTAGAAAGAACTTAGGTCCTTTAAAGGACCCTTCACAAACTTTTTCCCCTCAAAACAAGGGCCCTTCACAAAACGTTTCCACCTCCAAACTGAGCTTTTTACGAGTTTAATTATCAAGAAGTAATTTAATCCTTCTATCACTTTTATGCATAATGGAAATATATGCATATATCTTCTTAAAAGTATAAACAAGAAACTGCACATAACGATTCTTTTAAATTCAGAAAATTATGACTAGATTTTTCCCAAAAATAAAAAGACGTATTAATGAAAATATCAAAAAATAAAATAGTTCTCTCTAGGATGTATTTGAAAAGTGAAGTGTCACGCCGTTTTTAAAACTGAGAGATTTGTATCGCTATTATTTTAAAAAATAGTAAAAATTCATCTTTAGTCATACACGAAGATTTCTTGTAAAACATTATTTCCATACCACAGTATTTCTATACGTGGCGATCTGGTTTATCGAAAGTGGTTAGTATCGCATGAATGGCTGAATACAAAGTACCAAGCTATAATATTAAAATAAGTATAATACAAGGCTCACTTATACCCCTCTTACGGCTATATATATATCCATTTAAAAATTAATTAAAATGTGACTAATATACAGATAAAAAGAGCCCTGCAAAAAGGAAAAATAGAATAACAAAACGACAGCGTAACGACTGCTCCCGCTTATTTTCCGAGTGGCGGAAAAGTAAACATGCTTTCTGTGTGTTGAGTTGATAACTTCCTTCTCATTCTCCCATGACATGGAGTCAGAAATACAGCTACATGAGGGCTGCTGTCATCTCGAGGGCCCGGGTTCGAGTCCCTGGGTAAGACATGGATGTAATTGTGTATGTCCCATTGTAGTTATATAATATATGTAATGAAAAATAAAAATTGTTGTGACTTGTTGTTGTTTCTATGTATAATAAGGATCATTCGAGGCGACAGCCATTGTAGCTATAGGCCCCAAAGCATTCTCCACCTCGGTGGACTTCAAATGTTAAATTACAGCTACATGATCAAAAATCAAATGTTGCAACGAAAACTTTGTTTTTGAAGAAGTAACTTTTCTAAAGACTGGAATTCACGCCTGATAGAGGATAAGGGCAAATTATGCATGTAATAACCCCACCTATATTTTTCAGCTTTAATCGTGGACGCTACCAAAATGAGGAAAGGGGGGGGGGGGGGACCCTGCCACTCCCTAGATTTTAAAATTTAAGTAACTAGATATTTCTTTTTGTTATGTTTTCAAAAACAATATAAAATGTATTATTTTCGAGTAACTAAATTAAAAGAGCCTCTTTTCTTTAATGTCAGTTGTGCAAAATTCTTAGTTTCTTTTTTAAAGAGGTGCTGTTTGTGTTGTTTTATGATGGCCAATTGTCTACACTTGGGATATTGGGCCGAAGGGGGGTTGCCTGGGGTCTTTCAAAGGGAAGCTAATCCGTATTTAAGCAAAGAAATCCAAGGTTCGAAGAAAACCACGAAAAAAACTCCGAACGACTAGGCCGACGGGCGCGATTGGGTTCGAACCCAGCATCTCCCGTCTACCAGCTTTGAGAGCAGAACCTCTCGGCCACTGGTGGGGTGGTTTTGAAGAGGAACTAAGGATTTTGAGCTAGGACGACAGGAGTGGCATGGTGGAAGTGGGGGGGGGGGGAGCGGAGTGCATTGTATCCCTTCCTGCATTTTGAAATTTAATTAACTAAAATTTCTTTCTTTTTTTTGTCTGATTTAGAAGAGCACAGTAAAATATATTCTTTTCGAAAAACTTAAAATGAAAAACTAAATAAGAAATTTTTAGAAAAGGGAGAGGGGAAATTGAGGGCCCTCGTTAGATTTTGAAATTTAACTAAAATATTTTTTGTGCGTGTTTGAATACGATTTTAAATATTAATGAAAGGGACTTTGAAATAATTTGGAGATTTTAGGGTGCATTTTTTGTACGTGTTAGACTTCGAAGGGTTATATTTTTACTGGTGGTAATTTAAGAGAAATTTATGACAAATTTTAGGATAAAACGGGGACTTTGAAATACTTTCGTGATTATTTTTTTTCGTTTTAGGGGGAATATTTTGAGATTGAAATTTTTGAGCTTGTTAGAGTTAGAGGTGAAATTGTTACTGGTTATAATATTAGAAAAAATTGTGGCAAATTTAAGGTCAAAAAGGGCTTCGAAAAAATTTCGTGATTTGTTTTTCTTTTTAGGGGAATTTTCGGAGATTGAAATTTTTGAGCGTGTTAGAGGTGAAATTGTTGCTCGTAATAACTTCATAAATGGGGTAATTAAAAATTTTAACTAGTAGACTCTTCAAAATAATTTCGAGATTTTTCTTTCTTTTTGAAGGGATTTGTAGGGAATTAAAAAATACTGTTTTAAATGGTAATTAAAAATCTCAACGAGGGGGACTTTTATTTCTAGAATGGGATTTTTATATCGCTATTTAAAATGGTAATTTTAAATATTAATTAGAAATTTTAACGAGGGGGAGTTAAGAATTTTTGACTGAACCGCGGAGGAAGACGTTAGATTTCCGGGAATTATCTAATATATTAATTTCGAAATAAATTAAAAATATTAATGAGGAAATGCGGGCATATCAAAATCTTAGATACCATAATGTGCAATAATAAAACCTTTAAGTAAAACCTTCATGTTACCTGGTAAAGAAACAATTTTCATTTTCCTTCAACATACCTCATGTGATTTCACGAAAATCTTCTACGTCATTGAAGGTAATTTGGAGGTTATAACTTACAGAAATAAACCTGTATGAAATCTTTTAAAAAGAGGTATATTTCTCTTAAGATAACCTTTAGTTTTCATTTGCCTTAAAGATACCCGTTGAAACCTTCAAAATGGCTGCAAAATCTCAAAATTTTTAAAGGTTTTTCTCTGATTTTTTTACCTGGGTTAATGCATACAAAACCGAAAACCGTTTATTATTTTCTGAAAATATACACTGAAATTTCAATGCTAATATAAACATCTTATCCTGCGTCTCTTTCTCCCATTTCATCTTCCACGCCTTATAAAGTAAGCAATAAGAACTGCATATAAAAAGAATGATTTTTATTCATTCCCCAATAACTTAACAAAATATAAAAAAAAGTGGATATACTAGATTTAGTTAAGAAACCACAAATTTACACAGTCATGTCTGGCAACGCACTATTTCTAAAATAAAAATTGTGGATTTGATGTAGAACGGTGCATCCATTTTTTTTTTTTTCAGACAATATGCGAAAAAAATAATAAAATCTTACATTTAAATTTAAAATCTGTTGTATCCTCAGACGAAAATTTCGGGCTACAATTTAAATTTAGCTATCGCGTAAATTTTAAAACATGAAAAAATGGAATTGAGTCGAGCTTATAAACGAGACGTGAATTTCAGTTATTTTAAGGGGTGATGTACCTTTGAAAGTGTCCAAAAATATTTTTTTTTTACTTAATAGCTTATATTAAAATTTTATTCTCAAGGAACATTTAAAAAGAAACCCAATGCAAAAATTCGCTTTAGAAAGGAAGTTATGACGAAAACAGTTTGAGCTCTCTTTATGTTATCAAAGGGCAATTGGATCTTTAAAGTCAATTTTCTCAAATCGCTGATTTTGGTCACTGCGCTCATGATTTCTAAGAAATGGCTGGATAGAATTTCATGAAATTTTAAATGAAAGTAACAACCTTATAGATGCACAAAATGACCTATTATTATGTTCATCAAGTAACAAATTTAGAAATTATGACTATTTTTATACGAAAATAATTTCAAAATTTTGAGATTTTTGATTTTACATTTATTTTCTCAAAAACTAATTATTACATTTTTTTCAGTGTAGGTCATTATAAACACATATTATATCTCTACTCAATAAAACATTTTGGGCGCACTCTGACAATTCATGTATGAGAAATCATGCGCGCAAGACATATAAATTCAATTTGTTTATTTCAAAACATTAAATTTCAAAAGAAGTTTTAAAAACTTTATATGCATCTAGACTTTTTTTCAGAAAATTAACGATTAGCCTATGACTCTCTTAATGCGTATTTAAAATTTCATATCCAAAAGTTAAGCAGATGCGGAGTTATAGCAATCCATATCAATGTCTCATTTGCATGCATTTTCTCAGCTTCAAAGGTACCTGACCCCTTAAAGTAGGTTTAAATCAAGGAAAACATCTTCAACATCTACAATTAGCATACGGAAAAAGCTCAACATCTGTCAGCATTTCTAAAATAATAAATGCTAAAGTAATGTACAATGTGCATCCCGTTTTTTGACGTTCCGACAAGTGAAGAAAGTAAATTATGGGAAATTGGACATGACCCCCAAAGCAAAGTTGGAAAAAAAAATACAGCAAGCAGCGATACGAGGAATGTCTATAGGATCTTCAAAAATATCGGGAAGGCCAAAGCCATAATGATATAGGGGCGGAAGTTATTTATAGCTAAGGGAAATTTCTCTAATAGTCTTCCAGGAATTCTTGAAGATGATTATTTCGATGGGGGACTCTGACCCCTGACAATTACACTGACAATAAATTTTCTCATTCAATAAGGTTTACAGTTTAATTTCCTCAAGAATAAAACATCAAAGTGGAATTTCATCCAGCCTATTCTTCTGATCTTGGAATGTGTGACTTTTATCTATTTATTTTTTATTTTTTATTTAATAAGATTACTTTGTAGTGCTTTCCGGCGATCACATTAGAAAAAATATATATGATTATAAAAACTAATTTTACATCTCTAAGAAAAAAAAAAAAAAAAAAAAAAAAAAAAAAAAAAAAAACGGATGTCTTGAGGCATTTAAGTAGGGTTTGAAATGTCGTAAAATGTGGCTCCAGCTCGATTGACGTGCCAAGTTTGATATTTTTGTTGTATTGTGAAGGTTTTGACATGTAGATTCCAAATACCTTAGGTGCAATTTTTTATACACATTTTTGGGGGTGATTTTCAAGATGGCGTCCAAGATGGCTGCCATTTACTGGCTTCTTTAATATTTGAGGTATATTATTGACCAATATGACAAATTATATGTTTTCAGGGTCAAGAAATACAAATATATAATACAATTAGGAGTAAATTCTGTTTTTGAAGTGTTTTAAGCGATAAGATGCAAATAAAGCATAAAAATATGAAAAACATGAGATGTACTAGCGTTTTATTAACCAGTTATACACAGCCAATGTATTCAAATGAAATAACATAAATTATTAAAGATATTGAAAAAAATTATTAAAAACAGCATTTATATGTATATACTGTACTGGGATGTTATGTATCCTTTTCTGAATCACTGCTATCGCTGTGATGGTATTGATAGTCCTTTGTATTGTTGCAATCACTGCATTTGTAAAGGGCAGTACAAACAAGAGAATTCTTTAAGCAAGAAAATTTCTAATCTGTACATGTTCTCTTAAACTCACATTTCACAAGTTTAATAACTCCTTCGGGCGTAGGTAACTCCAGGCATTTGACTGGAGAAATTACTCCTTCGCCATTTTCCCCAACCATTGCCAATAAGTCAGGTTATTGTAGATCGAGGATTTCTGTAACCCTTTCCAATGGTGCAAATTAAGTTTGATCTTAGAATATGTAACTTCAGTGCTCCAATTGTTGATAGTAATTTCTCCCCCTCGAAACTTTTAGTTCTGAAAAGGTGCCATCTTAACTCTGAAATCCTTTAAAAATTACTATTTTTCAAATAAGTCTAGTCGGGGAATTTTTCAAACAACGACAGATCGTATAATGGATCAACATTAGGTTCCCCAAGTTCTTGAAAAGCTGTTATAATATTATCATCGTACTGAAGATTGATATACACTTTTATCTACTTCTGTTTTGAAATGCCTACAAATTTTCCTGCCCAGTCTCTACCAGTATATGAATGTAAACCTAGTAAACCTTTCGCTTTTATGAGCACCTATTGCTCGACATCTTTCATTAATATTAATTTATCTGCGTTTGTTGCCTCGACCAGTAACAAAACTGATTTCACTGCTTACTAGATGACTTGAAACCAAGTCAGCCAGCAATATGAACATGTCAGTATCTTGCGAAAATACATTGATCTCATAATTATCATGATAGTTCACTATAACAAGTACATGAAGATGTATAATGATGTCTGCTTCTTTATGTGTATGATCACATAATTCTGAATCGAAAACATTCGCGTGGTTACTGTATGCCTTACTGCCAAAAACGACAACAATTTTCTTCTCACTAGCACCAAAAATCTGTAGCAATTTATTCCCGAGATACCAGTCAGCTGTGATTTTGTTTCATTATGTTAAAGAAACGTCTTTAATGAAACCAACGATATATTGGTACTATTTGTGATAGTAAATCTAATAGGTTCTCTTGCCCCCAATCTTTCTTACTAGTTTGCTGCTTCAATGAATGCTCAAGGTATTGGTCAAATATTATTCTCCCTTCAGTGTATCCGTTTGTCATTTTCATAATGATCTCGGTAAAAGCATTTGCAAAGTCTTCACAAGTTTTCATGGCAAGTGTCTTTTTTACTGATTGTACGATTGCCATTCCATCTATAATACAAATTTTTTTCTATCGGAGAAGCAATCGAGGTTTCTAATGATTCAAGTATGGGTGATCGATTATATTGCTTTATTTCTGCAATGAATGAACTTTTGTCAGATGGAATATGAAGATATCCATCAGAAGAAAATAGCGATCTTGCTATTACAGAATACTTGTAGTTTCCAATTGCACCTTTTAGGTTTGTAAACAATTGAGATCTTGATTCCATAGTAACAAGAAAACGAGCAAGATGTTTCCAATCTTCTCTAATTACTCTACCTCTTACAAATTCTTCGAATTCCAATTGGCCAGTTTGGTCGACGATTGAGAATATCATCCTTCGCAGATTCTGGAACTTTCATAGAGGATTCAATATTCATTAGTGTGGTATTATCTTGGAAAGGGTTTCCTCCACAATGATCCCGAATACTCTCCTTGACGATGGCTGTGTTGTGAAAAATTCTTAGTGACATGGCAGTCCGAAGTTGAGAGTGTTTCCTGGGCAGTTAAGAGACTTCATATGGACAGTACTTTTCAAAGTAAGCTGAAACAATGCGTAATACTTCTAGTGCACACAAGAAATACCTTTCGAGGGCGTTTTCATTCTGAGTTCAACCAATAACTCCACCAATGTTCTTCAGTTCTTTGATTTTCTGTTCTAACTTCTGTTCTGAAAATAGTTTCGTAAGCGGCATATTGGCTTTGGATACTGCAAAACAAACAAATTCGAGATCATTCCCTATTTCTGGATATGTTGTTTTAATGTCCTTCAACTGTGCTAATTATACTGAAATGACTCCGGCATAATGAAATAAGTCATGAGCAAAATAATACTTGATTTGTTCCTTTAATGACACGAGGTGCAACGCCCAATCTGCTTGAAGAGTGGCACGGATTATGAAGAAGTTCTTCTTGTGGTAGGATGTTTCCTTTTGTTGATACATCAAACACATCAAGAGGCTGGAAATCAATTTTTAATTACTATGAGTAATCAGACAAGAAGCATTAAAATAAGTGGATTCAGTGGTATGATGACTGAAGGCCTTTATTATACCCCGGGATTCTTTCAACCACGCCTGGATTATCCGGCGAAATCCGGTGTTGGAGAAGGGAGCGAAGAGTTACATTTCTTTTTATTCACATCATGCGAGTTCAGAAGCTAGTCTCACTCAAAATACACTTTCTCGAAATCTCGAGTGTTGGCAAGCTTACATACACAATTTCGCCAAATATATATACTATATGGCGAGATTAAAGAGAGGAAGACATGTGGTCAAAGTACAATAATTGAAATTGAATGGGGAATGTAAAAGAGTAATTAGAAATATTTAACGCCAATGTCTGCGTAGGAATTCTAGCTCATAAACCGCGAAAGACATTCTATAGGGGTTGCTAAAGTTCTCAAGGGATTGAAGCGGCCGAAAGAGCACGTTAAAAGACAAAAACAAAATAAAGACAGGGTTAATAACTGAAATGACACATCTATCTAACATCTGGACCAACGGCTAAAAATGTAGAAGTAATATGTCAGACTAATTTCTGCATATCATCAAACTAAGGCAGAAGGATGAAAATTAGAATCCAGTTATTAGGCGAGAAAAGGAAATGATTTCTTTTCTTTTAACTGCAGGACGCTGCGGTTAAAATATTAAAGAGACTGAGAATTGAATGCTTAATTTATGAAGGGAAAAGAGCGCTAAAAACAGATTGAATCCGAATACAGACAGATAATTAAATTTAAGAATTTAAAAAAATGGATTTTTAAGGGGGGGAAAGAGGAAAGGTCTTAATATTAATATGTGAAGGTAGGCACCTTCACACGGATGAAAAGTAACAAAGATCCAAATTGGTTCATATACTGTAGTAAGAATTTTGCTATATCACCACTGCATTGTGTAATATGTGGAAGACAATTTTTTCAACTAGTACTCTGATCTCTTCAAACAAAGTTGTAGCTTCAACTTCACAATTGTGCGATTTTTTACGTAGTGAGTTGCATTTTTATTGCAGGGAAATAATCTCCGTAGAATGTGGCAGTGTTTCAAAGAGAAGGTCGTAGCATGCCAAAACGATAGACATGTGAAAATCTATGCTTTTACTATATATTAAAAATTTTTTAGTAAATTTATAAATAAATAATAAATAACACTATTTATGTGTATTTTGATTGTAAATTTACATTTTTGACCCCAAAAACATATAATTTGATATACTGGTCAATAATATCCCACTAATATTAAAAAAGTCAGTAAATTGCAGCCAACTTGGAAAATCACCTAAAAATCTTGAAAATCACCTAAAAAATGGGCAAAAAAACATGGCACCTAAGATATTTAAAATCTACATGTCAAAAGCTACAAAATGAAATAAAAATATCAAACTTGCCACAAAAATCGAGCTGGAAAACATTTCAGACCCTGCGTGAATATCGTATATAATGTTATAAGCCTGCGTATTATATCAGAAATAAATTTATTTGCATTGCCTTTAACGCATGCATGAAAAAGCTTAAAAAAATATGTTAAATAATTAACAAGGTGTTCTATAATACAAATTAATCTTTTGTACAGTTTTTTTTAAATAATGCCAAACTTTTCCAGTAAATCATAAAACTTTTTAAATACTTTTGAGATATTTGCACAACTTAAAAGACACTTATCTCACTTATAAGAAAATCCAAAACATAAAAATATTCTTTACCTGTATTTGTGAGAAACACAGTCTTTTCCTATAATAAATCATGAAAAGTTTATATATATTTAGAAAGTCACGTGTATTTAAAGAAAATATATTTCTTCCTGTATGCCTTTCCCTGAGTCTTTCCTATTTGATATATGTGATGCATCCCGTTTTGGGGAACGTAAATTATGAATAAGTACATAGGATTCAATTGCTGTCACATTTTAGCGAGGACTACATAGATTTTGTAATATATTTTATATGTGATACTGAGATTTGTATTTCAGACAATTCCCTTTTGACGGTATCATTCAACTTGGAATTGTTCGTGTATATCATTCCAGAAAAGAAATGGTTCCCATATTTGAAATATTTTCTCACTTGAGGGAAAAATTGTGAAATAAATTCCATTCGAAAGTAGATTTATACGGAAATCAATATCAATGTTTATACTTATATAGTTTTTGTCACAGACTTTTAAAATACAATAAAATTTGATTTTTTGTTTCAAAGTATAATATTATAAATTTAAAACAAAGCTGAATTTATGTTACTGTAACATTAATAATTTTTAATATTTAAATATTAGAATAACTAGGGGTTCGCACCCGGGCTTTCCGGGTTACAGAATATAGGTGAAAACCCTTTTTTAATTGAAAACTAATATTTTTTTACATGCAATATATGTTTTAGAATGCCTGCGAATACTAAAAAAGCATTTTTCATATGCAAAATGTGAATCATACAATCGAATAAAGATTCGAAATTTATTAAAAGCGATATTTACATATTAGACGTATGGTAAGAGTTATTAACCCCATATTTTGCTACTTACAGCATCCTTTTGAATTCTGATAATTTCAGAGCTTTAAGCGTGTACTTCAATTGCATGTCTGTTAAATTTGTGTGTTGTTTATATCATTTTATTTATTTATTCATAGAGGAAGTTTTTTTTATGGAATATTAGCCGTTAGAAAATGATGAACTCTTTATGTTGTTTTAAAGGCAAACGGATTCATCTTTCGTAATCGAGCTCCACGCAATAGAGATAAATTTAAAAATATTCCATGCTTGAAAATTGTTTTTAAAACCGTAAACAATCTGTAAACTAATATACAGTTTGCAAACAAATTCCATTTGAGTGTTTTTTTTTTCTTGTTTGGCTGTCTAAAATTTGAATTGTTCAACTACAATTTTTTTTTTTAATTACTCTTTTATTTATTATTGAGGAAGTATTAATTTCGTTGTGTAAAATTAGTTAGAAATAAATGCTGAACATTTTTTATTGCATTATATGCAAAACGTTTATTATTATTATATATTGAAGCCCGCTTGTGAAAAGATAAATTTGAAAAAAATCATGGTTGAAAATTATTTTTAAAATCATAATATATCAGTTAATGAAGATACAGTTTTTAAACAAATTGCATTTGAAAGTAGATTTTTTTCCGTATGGGACGTTCTGAAAATTGAAAATGTACGAAGGTCAGAAGATTAAAAAATTGCAGTAGCGAAAATTTCAAAATCGAAATTTGATCGATGAGTGTTGCCATTCGCAAAATGACGTCAGCGTTACTCACAGATACCTTTGTACTTTATAATATAGATAGATACGTAATGAGTAAAATATAATAACAATCAGTTATTATGATGAAATTATCATTTGAGGCTCTTATTCTTGGTATTCTGGAATGAAAAACAGCAAAATTTATTCCAGTTTTACACAATCAGTGATTTTTTTCCCATGAAATCTAAATCACACATCATTTTTACCTTCTCAAAATTTACGTACACACTTCTCATGTCCGTTTCACCTTTTTCAAAAATGATATTTTAATTTGATCATTTAAGAATAATTTTAACTCAAAATTTGAAGTCACGATTGTCAGCAACAACTTTCCATGTGAACAGTTGCACTCCTAACTTGAGATTCTAATCTCAGTACCAGAGAGTAAAAATTACCTGATTTATATGTGTAGGTGCATTTGTGTTAAAATGTTTAGCTTTATCTAAGAAAATTGTCGTTTTCTTTTAAATATGACGCCATTTTCACTTGCTTAAGTATTCGCTTAGTGTCTGAAACTTAGTATGCAGAAGGGAAAAAATATATGGAAAATTCATGAAAAAAAAACGCGTGTTTTCAAATGCACTTCATCCTTTTCCGTTTTGCGCCACAAAACCCTATACAGCAATTTTTATCAACGATTTTTAATTTTTATCAGAAAACGGCATGTATAAAGATGAATAAGCATCATTATTTCTCTCTTCTCTTCAATAATGAAAGCTATCTAATTACAGCCATTTTGAAGAAATTTCAAAAATTACTATTAAAATTAAAATATAAAAATGGGGTTATTAAAAAAAAATCCCTGCCGGATCGGGCCTACAGGCGGAGGTAGATTTCGAAATTAAGCACTAAATTCACCAACAAAACTTAAATCAAGATTAGAGATAAACCCAGTTCCTTCACTGAGAATGAGCTCTAGGAAGCTATAGCTCATTTGTAAAAATTCTAATATACACGAATACACACACGCATGTATATGGAAGAGGTATAAAAAATAGCTAAAGCAAATTCAAAGAACTTCAAAGCATTTAAATAAGCTAATATTTCCATAGTCGAGTTTTTATCATGTTTTAATAAGTTTCTTCAAACTCACATGCTGTTACATATTCACCTGCTGAGGTCCATTTTATTTCTGATATGACGCAATATTTTGTTGTTGTTTTTTAAATTCGTCAAACTATTTATTTCATTTTGAGTTTTCATGCGGGAATCTTGCTCTAGAAAACTTATGACGTAATATTCAATTTGTTTTCAATTCGTTAAACTATTTATTTAATTTATTTTTTCACGTGAACATTTTGCAATCGAAAAGCAATTGTTGTGGTGAGAATAGTATTGCTTTTTTTTTAATTGTTGGCAACTGCTATAACAAAAAATATTTATTTTTTCCTGTCATTCTTGTTTAAGAGCTGGGTTTTTTTCAGAATCTTGTTAAGACGGTATTCAAAATTTTGAACCCTCCCCATTTCCATTCTCTTGGGCCGATTTTGCCCATTTTCAATCCCCGCCGAGATATTAGCCATCTCAAAGTTGTAGGTGAGTTTGAAGACGATCTGTGTATAATTGCGACTTTTATCGTGTGGACAAAATTTAGTACATATATATATATACATATATATATATATATATAAACTTTTTAGGTGGGGTGTGGTTTTGGGTTCCTAGGGTCCCGGGGTACTATAATGAAAAGTTATGAAGGAATTTTTCAAAAGTCGCACCATGGTAACGACTGCAATAGGTAGTATTTCTTACGAAATCTACCTATAAATAGCTATTGCAGGTATATCTACAAATGAACATCTTTCAGTTAAAAAAAAATAGTAATAAAATTGGTTCATCAGAAAGCTCAGGGCTGATGACAGCCTTGCGTTTTAAATATATATGGATTATATAAAATTATGAAAAATTAAATTAAGCAAATTAAGTTATTTTCATAAAATTATAATAGAATGTCTTAAAGAATAGCAATAAAATTTTATTAGTGGGAAGAATTTTGTACAAAAACTTTGGGAACCTGATATTATTTTAAACCTCGAATTATTTCTAAGATATTCTTTATTTTCTTGTCTAACTCGGCGAACCGAATTCATCCAGGAAAGAATCACCAAGTTTTGTAATATAAATTGCTATTTTTTGGACAAAGATTTCTAATATATGTATGCACACTGTATGTCACTGTTCTTTTACATTAAGACATTATTTTTTGGAGAATCTTTGTAAAACATTTCATTTTATCAGTGTGTGTTTTCGATTACATTATTTTCAAAAGTTAAGTCTTTTCACCTGCGAAGAATTTCAAAGCATCTAAGGTAAAAATGACACAGTTCTATAAAACATATTTCTGTTTTAAGAATTAAATACATGCTTTTATTTTATCGAACCACATCATTTGGTTCCGATAAAGAATTTCACTTTTACGATCCAGTCTTAAACAACATTTGTAAAAAAAAACTAGTTGGATGTGCCAATCCCAAAACTTTCTTCTATCTTATACATCTTAATATTTCAAAACCTAGTTACACATGTTAATACTTCAATATTATTAGTTCAATACTATACCAACTTTGATTTTCGTCTTAAATTTCTGCTCAAGTCAATTAAACGGACTAAACACGAGTTAATCTATATCATGATATTTGTTAAAATTATTAATTTTTCCTTATTCTGTTGTTATCAGCTGTTTGCGAATAGCCGGCTTAGCAGGAAGCGAGTTCCCGCCGCTGCATGAGCCGCCGATGCACAATAGAACTACGATAAAACATAAAAGTATACAAAAATTGCTAACACGGAGCCCCTTTACCCCGCAATATTTCCAAATTCAAGGAGGACCTGTTGGCCAAAGCCAAAAACAAGCACAAACATTTTAGTTCAATTGTATGCATAATTTTATACGCTGTTCGATGGTACAATAATGAAAATGGCACAGAGATCGGAATTATAGCACCCCTTTCTTTCGGAATATTTTCAAGTTCAGGGAGGACTTGTTTGCCATAGCCAGAAACATGCACAAAAAATTTGGTTCAATAATATGGATAACTTCATACACTTTTCGATGGTACAATAATGAAAATTGTACAGACATCGCAATTATAGTGCCCCCTACCGGCAGAATTTTTCCAAATTCAGGAAGAACCTTCGTGACATGACCAAAAATAAACACATAAAATTTGTTTCAATTCTATGGATATCTTCATACACTTTTCGACGGTACAATATTCAAAATGGCACAAAAATTGTACAAAAATCGCTATTACAGCGCCCTCTACGAGCGATTTTTTTACAAATTAAGGGAGGGCCTCCTTGCCATAGCCAAGAACTTAATTTTTTTTTTGGTTCAATTCTATGCATAACTTCATACACTTTTCGATGGTGCAATATTCAAAATCGCACAAAAATCGCTATTACAGCGCCCCCTAACGGCGAATTTTTTGCAAATTCAGGGAGGACCTGCTTGCCATATCCAAAAACTTAAAATAAAAATTTGGTTTAATTCTATGCATAACTTCATACACTTTTGGACGGTACAATATTCAAAATCGCACAAAAATCGCTATTACAGCGCCCCCTACCGGCGATTTTTTTCCAAATTCAGGGAGTACCTGCTTGCCATAGCCAAAAACTTAAAATAAAAATTTCGTTCAATTCTATGCATAATTTCATACACTTTTCGATGGTACAATATTCAAAATCGCACAAAAATCGCATTTACAGCGCCCCCTACCGGCGAATTTTTTCCAAATTCAGGGAGGACCTGCTTGTCATATCCAAAAACTTAAAATAAAAATTTGGTTCAATTCTATGCATAACTCTATACACTTTTGGATGGTACAATATTCAAAATCGCACAAAAATTGTTATATCAGCGCCCCCTACCGGCGAATTTTTTCCAAATTCCGGGAGGACCTGCTTGCCATAGCCAAAAACTTATAATAAAATTTTGGTTTAATTCTATACATAACTTCATACACTTTTTGATGGTACAATGGCGACAGACAGACGGACAGACGGACAGACGGACGGACGGACAGACGGACGGACGGACAGACGGACGGACGGACGGACGGACAGACGGACACACAGACAGACAGACATTTTCTATAAACATGTTTTTTGGAATCTCTGACCCCTAAAACATGTAAATCCGTCGAAAACCGGAAGTCGAAAAAAATTTCGATTACAATACTTTCTTCTATTGAGGATAGAAGAAAGTAAAAAAATATGCATATTACGTCATTGTCGGGGAATAATATACAAACCCAGAAAAAAGCAATAATAACTCCATATTTTATCAGAAATCATTCATGTATAATATTTCAAAATTCGGAAAATATTATACACGAAATAATAAAATTTCATTTTTTCAGCTTTGTATCGTTTGTAAAGTAAGTTTGCAATAAACTACAATTTATTAAATTGATAAATAAAAACGAAAAAAAAAATCATCTGATTAATTAATATAGGATAATCTTGACATATGCACGTCTATTTTTTTTTTCAGTTATTATGAGAAAATAGCTACAAAATGATGCAGTAATCTACTACTTTCCCTTTACTTTCAATATAAATGGAGTACTTCAGTTGCCACGATTACAAAATTTGTTTTAAAAACTATAAAAAAATTAATATCTCAAAAACAAATTGGGATACAGCTTTCAAACAAATTACACTTAAAAAGCAATTTCTTTTCCTATACGATGGTGTAAAAATTGAAAATGTGCGATGTTTGGAATTTTAAAAATTTGTAGTAGCGAAAATTGCAAAACCGAAACTTCATTTCAAATTTCAAACTGTTGCTATTCGCAAAATAATGTATGCGTTACACACAGATATGTTTGTCCTTTATAATATTTTCAAAAATTCTTCCATAGAATTAAGATTAGCTAGCCGGTGTTTTCATGAGTTAAGAAGGTTCTTAATAAATATTAAACATTTGACTCTCTAATTAGGTACATAATAGATAGTTTTATGCTTTAATTACTAAAAGGATAATTTATAATTTAGTATTCATTAATGAAAGAAAAAAAATGGCAGGACGCTAGTTCCAGTATGTGTTTTGTAACGATAGAAGGAAAAAAAATAATTTTTTATCAGTCGATGTCATTATTTCATTCTTCTTTAGCTCCACTTTGCCGTAAGTTTATTATCGCAAAAGCAGAAGGATAAAAAAAGTACTGTCTGTTTATTCCTTTACTTAGGGGCTGTCCATAAATGATGTCACACATTTTTTCAATATTTTTTACCTTCCCCCTCCCTTTGTCACAAAGTGTCACAGTTCACCATGCACCTCCCCGCTCATCCAATGTCACGCTAAATTACATAAACATAAACTTGAAGTTTAGAAACAAAGAACTACGTTATAGATTACATTGCAATTTTTATTTCTAAACTTTAACTATGTGTTTTAATTTAATGACATTTATGAGCATATCAATAAAAAATATTCGTATACTTATTTTGTATGAAAGTAAGATTAAGGTCTACAACAAAAAACATAATTAATATACAACAGAAATAAAATTTCAATATGAAAGAGCAATGGAAAACTGTAGTATTTTGGACTCTGAAATCGAATTTAATATATTTGGCTTTAAATCTTATCGTTACTTTATCAACACAAAATACTTTAAATTCAAAATAAATTCAAAATTTAATCTGCTGATTTTTAATGCATTTATTTTAACTAAAAAGTGTGATGTGACATTATTTTTACCCCCTCCCACTCTGTTGTCACAAACTGTCACAATATCATGAACATCCTCCCCAAATCCAAGGAGACATCATTTATGTACGTCTCCGAACAGGATTTTATCATTTTCTATCTACAACGTGGATAGAGATAATGCTTTATCCGACATTTTATAATTCAAATGTTAAAGTAACAAATTTTACAAATTCTTAATTAATAAACGAACAAATAATAACAATAATTAACAGTAAAAATAAAAATAATAATATGAACACGTTACAAAGAAAAGTAAAAGCGGAAGCAAACAACAAGTATTATAAAAACTATTCATAACAACAATATTGCGAGGAGCAACAGAGCACTGGAATCGACACGGAAGCTTAGGAAGTCTGCCCGATATTTAATCTTGGAGATTGGTTCCTATCCAAAGGAGAGTTTTTTTACACCAGGATTTTTACTTTATACGTTCGCTGAAATACTTTTTTTTTTATATTAAATACTTTTAACAGGGTAATATATGCTTAAAAATGCCGAATTTTGTAATTTTTAAACATAACCGTTTAAATTTCTACCTATTACAGTGCTGCCAAGTTTATATAAAATAGAGTGTAAGTTTCTTGTAAAGAAGGTGGAAAACAGACTTTATATTACTTAGGAACGCATACTTCGCTGAGAAAACCCGTAATAAAGAATATTATCTTATCGACAAAAAAAGTTACTCACCAAAATAAAATGCTATATAATAAATAAGAAGAACAAACAATTTAAACTTTATTGCAAAATAAAAGGTTGCAAAGATCAAAAAATTTCTTTTAAATTAAATAAAGCTGATCGTTCGAAGGCAGACCAAATGATACCAGGAATCATATATGTCCTTAAGCTGTCCTCGAATTATACTGTTATTATGAATCTTTAAAACATTTTTCACTGCCACATTAAATATATGGACAAATCGGGAATAATATTTCTACTTATATTCTTTTTCCCGATGCTGGGATGGAATCGGTTTCATTATTAGGTTTTGAAAATCTCAACTCTCTATTCTTTTCAAGCATAACCTCAGAATTTTATTTGATAAAATTGGCAATGCATTTTGAAGTTCATCCAAACTGTTCAACTTTCCTGGAATTTATAATTTTGCAAGTTATGTCACATTGAAGGGTGAATTTTGTAACTGAAATTGGTTGCTTTCTGACACATTCCTGAATTAATTGTGTTTTAAACACAGAAGAATGTATCGCTTCCTATTAAGAAGTAATTAATGGAAAAACATTTTGAATTTCTCGATGTAATCACAAAATGTCTCAGAAATTTTTATCAATGCTGACATTAAGAAATAAATTTATTGAAAAAGAACCCCGACACACAACATTTTCTTTTTGGTCATAAACTTTTAAATGAATTATGACTTTCAGGAAACACATTGTGGAAACGCATTCCAAAACAATAAAAGTATGATTAGTTCATTTATGTATTCCTGGCTTGTGCATTATTCAATCATGTTTTTGACTGCTTTAACACTCTCTAACCGCGTTTGTGACTTTGTTACCTTTAAAAATTGGCTCTCGAGTACTTCTTTTGTGGAGATTTTGAGATTCTAAAAGGGTTTTATTATCGTTAGATATGGGTAATTCGAAATCAATTTTGTGCCTTAAGGAGTTGAGGCATCTGAAAATTATATAGATAGTATTTCGAATCATCTTTAATGTACTTAAAATTTTTGTTTGATTAAGTGCTTGTGATTCTGGTATAATAAGGGTAATTAATACTATACGGAAAATATATTTCAATCTATACCTTAACCAGTCTAAAAAAACATTATATGTAGTTAATTAAAATTTACAGTAAAACTTATTCGACTAAGTTGAAAATATACGATATTTAATGCAAGTAGCTTTATATGGTTACAAAAAAAAACAACAACATTTCATTCAGTTAATCACAAACCATCATTTATATTTATTTTTAATACTAAAATAAATCTTTGAGTAGATATTAATCAATATTAATTTTTAGTAGAATGCAATTGTTTTCAATTTATTTAACATGAGATGGTGTTCTTAATTTTTTTTATTAATAACGTCAAACAAACATTTTTATTTTAGCTTTGTCATTTTTCCTCCGAAAAATAAAATAAAAAAGCTTATTTTGAAAAAGTATTTCATCAGAAAAAAAAAAAAAAATTGCTTTAAAAATCCTTTTTTTTTTTTTTTTTTTTTTTTGTTCTGATCTTATAATGTGAATACTAAAATGAGGCTTATTTAGATAAACAGAAAGGTTACTTTGTTTCATTTTTTCTTACCGCACAATTAAAAGTACGACATAAATCAAATTTTCGAAAAAACTCACGTAATTATATTTACAATGAAAAAGAAACGCGAAAGAGTAAATTTCTTTAATAACCTGATAATCCTGAAACACATTTTTTTTTTATCCTTCAAGCGGAACTTTGGAGATAAATCTTAAAAAATGTTGATAAGAGCAATTTCTTTTTTTTTTTTTTTAACACTATTTCTACCACGATTTTGTGTAATCTTATTTTTACCAAAAGATGTCTTTTGACACCTTTGCGATCGTTTGGATACAAGTAATTGACAAAACTGTTCAAATTTCAAATTATCAGTTAAATATAGATAATTTAAGCAACATGTTTATTAATACATTTATACGTATTTATTAGAGATTATTTAATGAGGTTATAAATTGTAGATTAATTCAAGAATATACAAAATATAAATTTACATAAATGTAATCAAACATGTTTTACGTCAACAGGAAAAACAATTAAAAAATATTTTCTTCTCCATTTTTTTAATGTTTATTAGAAAATCAAACATTTTACAATTATTAAATTAACAAACTTTCAGTCTCATCTATAAAAATTCAATATTTGTAAATACAACAACAGCAACAATAGTAATAATAAAAAAACAGCGCTGTAATAAAATCCTTTTCTTATTCAATACCACAGTTTTTACTCGAATGAAAACAAAATTTATGTGTATTGAACTCAGTACCAGAATTGGAGAGCAAAATACGTTATTAATTTTTTTAGAACTACCTAGTCACTGGAATGATCTATACTAAAATGCAAAATGGCTGAAAACAAGGGAATATCAAAGTTAAGCGACAACTCCTATATTTTTCGTCACAACTGATATCCGGATTCTCTAATCTGTTTATAATTCATTTGATGCCGTAGAATTGTGTTGATATTTATATGTAAAATTGGTTAGAATTAGAAATTATGAAATCCTTCAAGTGTCAAAAGACACCTCATGGTAGAAATAGATATACCATATGCATATTATTACATCTATGATGTGTTGGAGAAAAATTATATCGCTGAATTAACAACTATTGTACGAAAAGTAAAAAAATAATAACAATAATTGTGGAGAAATGATTAAAATTAGAAAATAATTTTAGGTTAAAATCCGAAAGATTTTTTTTTACACCTCTTGGTAGAAATAGTGTTAAATAATGATAATAGTAAATACTACCGATAATAATATTTTTTCAAATTATTTTACGTTAAATACCAAAAATGGTAAATACATTAATTGACTCAACTGGAGAAAAAGTGAGTTCAATAATCATACGAAACCACTCAAAATATTAAATATTTTAAAATTTTTGGGATTTTTTTACCGCTTTCTTACAGAATGAATAGATGTTCTAAACTTATCTGACAAGTATTTACTTAAAATGTAACATAATACATAGCTGATATTTTACTGTCGAAAAATGTGCAAAAATTTTCAAAAAAAAAAAAAATAATCTATAACTATTTTTATTTAATCCATATACATATTTTAATGTATTTCCCTATGTGTAATGTTGCTGTGTATGTGGTAATCAAGGCCTGCAGTCTAGAATTAATTATTTCTGAAATACATAAATACAATCTGATTGAATTACTAATTTTACAATTGATGTGCATGGGCTTGACGGTTCTAAATTTTAACGAATGATTACTTAAAATAAAAAATAATACGTATTTTATATTTTACACTCGAAAATTAGGAAAAAAATGGCAGAAAAAGTTTTAAGATTATAGTTATATAAAGTTTTTTAGCTATTTTTTCTATGAGGCTTATTTTTATGCATGTGTAAAAAAGAAAGTTGAATTGTAAAATTAATCATTATTGAAATAATAAAATACAAACTGAGTGAATTAATATTTTTAAAATTGACATTCATGGATTAGAATGTTTTCTTAAGAGGTCAGGTACCCTTTAACGCGTCCAAAAATAGATTTTTTTAATAACTTAAAATGAAATACGGTTAATCAGGAACATTTAAAAACAAACCCCGTGAAAAAATTCGCATTAGAAGAGAACGTATGTCTAAAACACCTTGAGCTTTTCCTATATGATCAAGGGGTGATATAATTATTAAAGTAAATTTTTGTAAAACAGCAATTTTGATCATTGCGCGTACGACTTCAAGAATTTCACGATTTGTACGATTACCTAAAATTTCACGAAATTTTCGATGAATGTATTAAACGTACAGAAGCACAAAATGACCTATTATTATGTTTCTCAAGTAAGAAGCTTAGATTTCACGACTACTTTTGTATAGAAGAAATCTCGATATTTCAAATTTCAAAAAAAAAAAAAAAAAAAAAAAAAAAAAATTCTCGAGATCTACAAGTTTTATTTTATTTTTTTCATTGTTGGTCATTTTGAAAACACTTTCTATCTGTACCCATTAAAAAAAAAATCTTGGCTTGTTTCAGCCATTCAAATGGGAAAAATCATGGGCGCAATGCATGCAAGTTCTTCCTCATGCAAGTTAATATATAAACAAGTTGGAAATTACTCGTCAAACGTGGCAAATGAGGTGCGTTCGTACTATAACTAGTTTTCTAATTATTTTTTGTACCCCATATTGTACTGAATGCATACATTTTTTAACTTCATAAGTGCATAGTCTGTAACATCATTCAAATGCACTTGCAATAATTTTTTCCCATTCCCCGTAATGTAACGGAAAAATTTTGACTGTCCCTGTAATTAAACTGTGCATTCAATTTTCATAAAATTTGAAATGATTCAACAAAATTTTGCATCAATTACATATTTAAAATTTCAGACCATTCGGAAAATGCATTTGCAATACTTTTTTTTCCCATTGGCCCTAATGTAACGGAAAACTTTTGACTGTCCCTGTAATTAAATTGTGCATTCAATTTTCATAAAATTTCAAATAGCTCGACAAAATTTTACAACAATTTTATATTTAAAATTTCAGACCATTCGGAAGGCTATAACATTATTAAAATGCACTTGCAATAATTTTTCCCATTGGCCGTAATGTAAAGAAAAACTTTTGACTGTCCCTGTAATTAAACTATACATCCGATTTTCATAAAATTTCAAATGGCTCGAAAAAATTTGCAACAATCATATATTTAAAATTTCAGATCATTCGGTTGGATGGTTCTTTCTCTGTTATATGCGGACGGACAGACGGGCAGACTGAACGACGACTATAGGTGCTACGTATTTATATAATTACGAACGCACCTAAAAAGCGTTTTTACACATTGTCGCTTCAGAGCAACAGTTGACCATTTAGTAATAATCGACAATGAGATGTCTGACTTACTGCTATGAAAAACTGTTTCTGAATCTAGTGGAACAGTAGGGAATATTTATAAAACACATCTGAGACATAGTATTAAACATAACTTTGTGTTTCAGAAGTTGTTCCACTAGATGCAAACATAGTTAAACATACAGCAAGTGAGACATCTAATTTTTTATTATTACTAGATGTTGTTCTGAGGTGACGACATGTTAATACATTAGTGTTATTACGTCAATACCACAGCGATTTTGAATTTTATTTTTCATTTCTGCTTCATATTATTAATTGGTGTAAAGAGTTAATCTCGATAATTATATTTAATAATATCAACATTTTTCGTTATTCTCTTGTTCATCAACTGCTTGAGAATTGCCGAATTATGTAGATGGGAATTGCGCGTCGCTGCATGGACAGACTATGTACAACAGAACAACAAAAAATCGAGAAAATCGCTATCAAAGCGCACCCAAAATAGAAAAAGACTCATTTTTAAGTCGGACCAGATGTCTGTAGCCGAACATATATACGCAAATTCCTGATTGTAAGATTACCCCCCCCCCCCTTTATTTAAAAGTAAAAGAAATTAAATTTGCGAGGGGGCCTAAAATCGACATAAAAAATATATTAAAACCCCTTTTTTACCATTAATTTAAAAGTAAATAGCGCAAATCAATGTGTGAGTAAACCATATTTCGGCAAATTTCGGATTTGTAATATATCTACTTTATATATATAAAATCCTAATGAAACGAAGTTATGAAAAGGATATATGAAACGACTGAAATGTAACGAATTTATGAAACGATTCTTTGAAACGACTGATTAAACAACTGATTATGTTTCACGGCGATTTTTCCTAAAATATGGAATACTTTGTGATGAAATTAACACCAAAAATCTATGTTGATCCACAGATCTCAAAACTGGTATTAGAATTTTTAAATTCAAATTAGCTTTCGAAATATTATTTTTTTCTTCTAATTTTATATACTTTTTTTTCTAATGATGGCAACTCACATTGTAATCATAACATATATATACATATTTTTTCATATTTCAGAAAAGGCTATTACTTTAAACTAATTTGGCGACCAGTTTGGCTTCCCTTGAATGTATGCTAAGAAATGTATCATGTTACTTTTATTCATAATTCAATTTACTTGAACAATCTTTAGCCAAATTGAAAGATTCTGATAGAGAAATCTAGAACTCGGTATTTTTATGTTAGCTACACGCAGATAATAAACCGCCAAACGTTTTTCCGTCGCTTTTTTTTATATATTTCATTAATTTCATTTTAGAAATAATCCATTAATTCATTTTATTTAAAATACAAACCTTTCATTTAAATTTGATGGCTTTCACTTCTTTCTTTTTATTTTTTTTAAACAAAACGGAAAAAAATATATATATATTAGATACAGATGTCATATACGCGCCGAGGTACATAATTGACGCCAAAATGGCATTATTTTGATTGCATGGTAACCCGGCTATTGTTGTTTATTTAATAATGTATCTTTATATTCTTTTATTTCTTTTTTAAAATAATATAAATTATTTTGTTCTATAGTTATCTTTTTTTTTTGTTATTTCCTTTTGAAAATAATAGAAAATAATTTAAAAATACGGTACTACTTAGTTATTTCGTCAACCAATTTCGCCAAATTATACAAATTGACACAATTTTTATTTTAAATAACGAAAGAACAAATAAATTAGTATAACTTTAATAAATATACAAATAAAACGTCGAAATAAAAATCACTTGATGACGTAAACCTGTGTAACTTGCTTTAAGTCAAGTGAATGTGATATTTACGATCAACCATTATTGGCATTTAATCTTATAGTTTGGCGATAAATTTTTCGTCGACGGGATAATTAAGTAGTACCAAAAATACATATGTAATTGGTATTCAAAAACGAGGTTTTCGCCAAATTTTCGTAAAAAAAAAAAAACGCTAAACCTGTGGTGCGTATATGACATCTGGCCAAATATTATATAATGCAACAAACAATGTCATTTAATTTCAATTTCAAATCGATGTTTTAATTTACCACTCGAAAAAAAAATGCTAACTGGCGAGTTGAAAAAAAAGCTATTGGCGAAATTTGCACCCGGCCAGCGTAACAGTACCAAGAATTATTTGCGACAATGGCAACTTTTATGTAGTTTTATTCGAAAAAGAAATTTTGGTTTTTTAATCAAAGGAGAAATCTTTCGGTATAGATGTCATATACGGCCCCATATTGGAGCGAATTTTTTCTGACGCCAATGTCATATACGCAACTGTTCATTAATTGACGTAAAAGTATCGTTATTTTGCTTGATATGGTAAGCCGGATGTTGTTGTTTATGCTGTTGATGCTTTCCACAAATTGGCGTCGGAAAACAAATCGCGCCAATATACATCATGTATATGACAACTGTGCCAAATTTTCATGTGAAAGGCGAAGGGATCAGACCGTATATGTTTATGGTAGTTGATGACTTGAACTATTATAATATAGATGCAATGATGGTGATAGAATAATATTTGGCGACTTATCACCTGTGCCTGGCTAACATTAAAGTACCAAAATGGCACCTAGAGTATAAAAAGCGAATTGGCCGCCCGGAACTGCTGATGATAGTCACATGACTTAGGCTATTGTTAAAGAGATTGTTTTAAAAACCTGGAGACAAAGACTCTGTATACTTAATTCATTCTATTTTAGCTTCTTTTCAAATGTTTAACTGATCCTCTTTAATCAAAAACGAAAAAAAAAAAAAAAAACATTGGAAGTCTTAACAGCAACTGATTCGGCCTTACATTTTTGCAGTCAAAGGTAATTGAATGGAAACACGTTTACAGGGAGATCTGCACAGCTTTTTTCAGTATAATTCAATCTTCTCTAATATTTTTAAAACCAATCAGATTAGCGTGTTTTTAGATTCTGCGGTGTCTGAACGGTGGTTGGCGAGCGTAGCTTGCAGGGGGCAGAGCCCCCTAGTATACATACACATATATATATATATATATGACCCCCCCCACACACACACACTCACCCAAAAATCTCATTAAAAAAGTAAAATTTAAATGTTTTATTTTTTATTTCAAATTTAATTCTTTGTTAATTTATTGCAGTAATATTTAATCAATCATCTAAGCCTCCCTTCCCCCAATACTGCTTTCCACTTCGCCCTCCTTTGGAATCAAACATGCATAATTCAAACAATAAAACTCTTTAATTTTAAATTTCTTTTCTGGCCTTATTATCTACAGTAACAAATAAATAAATAATACATCACCTAAATTATCTCCTCCTCCTAAAATTTCTGCTTTTATCCCTCTGTGCAACCAACTTAATATCATGAATACCTGCCCACACGCACCTCCGTCATATGCAGTTGGAAATCTGTAAAATTCTTTATTTTTTTCTTTCTCCTCGATTTGGATTTCGTTCTAAAAATATTTAAATAACCACCGAAATTAAAAATCACCCTCCCTCGAATTTTTTTTTCTATTTTTAGAGTTCCGCATTTAAGTAGTAAAAACCCAAGCATTATAAGAACACACCTGTGCCTATCTGTCCGTCTATCACAGAAATTAATTCGTAAACTACGGACCATAGAAAGTTAAAATTCGCTAAATTAATCAATTTTATTTGCCCACATATGTAAAGATTATTAACAATTCAAAAATATATTTAGGAAAATGTAGATGAGCTAATTAAGTTACTTGAAAAATAAATGCTTATCATGTGGAGTATCGTGTGAATTCTATCATAGCACCGAACTCAAAAATACAGGTATTTATATTTTAGGTATTATATCTTCCACGATATCAACGAAAATTTAATAAAAAGATATGCCTCCTTCTTCTATTTCCAAATCCACTGACTACCAAATTATGAAATACAAAAAAATTTAAATTATCCACGCACGCGCAGTTAAAATTATTTCATACAAGTGTCCATACCTCATCAAATATTCAATATATTCATTTTTTAATTGAAGTGTAATGTTGCTACTGTTCTTTGTCAGGTTTTCGGAAAGTTGTGTTAAATTTGGTTGTAAACTCTGATTACTAAAAAAAAAAAAAAAACGCTCATTTGGAAAATGATTTTTTCAAAGACTAAAATTTAAGACATAAAAAATCGCACGGAGTTGATCATACATTACGTACGCCATGAATTAAACATTAATAGCGTTATTACACGTAAAAATTCCAAGCGACAAAAATCGCCTGCGACTCCTATTTGGTGTGAAATATTTATATGTATTCATTCCTGTCCTATTTATCTTATTTTATTTTTAATTGGCTTATTCCATTGTTCTTTTGCACGTAAAAATCTTACAAATTAAAATTAAATCTTTGGCAGAAATTGTTATTCATTTTCTTTCATTTTCATTAGTTTTTATCTATTTAAACTTACGCTTTATGCAAGCATTTCATTGGCTGTTCGGGAAAAGGCTTTTCCATCGTCATATTTCCAAGAAATCTGACAACCAATTTTAAATGAAATTTCATTCTTAAACTTCTAAACATCCGAAAATATTACTTTTTACGCCGTCGGATTGAGAAAAAAATGCACTTTTAAATGCAATTTGTTTGAAAGCTGTATCTCAATTTGTTTCTGAGTTATTACTTTTTTTTTTTTGAGTTTTTATTACTTTTTTGTTATAGTGGCAACAGAAGGTATCCATCTCTGTTGAAAGTAAAGGGAAATACAGATTACTATATAGACCAATGAGAAAACGAATAAAATGCGGTTTAAACCAATAAAAACCTTCAGATATGCTTTTGATTTCCTACCCTTAAGAAAACAATAACCATTTTTCCAAATGGTTAAAAATAATTGAACTTTTCACTAAAACGTTAACATCTTTACAAATATGAGTGATATGCTTACACAAATGCACACAAACGTTGAACAGGACCCAAATAGTCATTTAACGCAGTGTCAAACCATTTCCAGCATTTTCTGTTGCACAGCTGATCGCAAATATTATTTTATTATAAAATTTATTGTTAGCCCCCTAATTGTCGGCCCGACTAAATATTCATCGAGAAATATGAAACCAAACATGTTCTTTACATTCCAGATGTTCGAGAGCAATTCGTCAACAATGTTGATAGATATTCGACAAACCGTTTCAATCGAAAGCATCCAGTCCCTGTACCTTAACTTTTGGAGACCAGTGTGTAAAAGGATTGTTCGTAAGAAATTTTTGAAAAAAAAAAATGTCATTAATTACCGGAGTATTAACCCTTAAATACACGGACGGTTTGGAAATACATGAAAACACGGGCGGCGTATTCTATGCGCTATCGGCTTTTAAAACCTAGATAACTACTATAATGATATATTTGTGTAATGAAATACATAGTAGTAAAAGAAAAACATTAAACATTAAACTGTTAAAAACCGACTAATTTAGTTAGAATTAATCACATAATTACTACTTTGCATTACTCTTTCAATAAAGCCCCAGTATTTTTAAAGTTTAATCAAAAACCTATCGGGAAAAGAGTAATTCGGGGTTACAGAATAGCGATATGCTTACGAAATGCCCTTAGCACAATGCCAAATGTAAACTTTGATCGAAAGTTTAGGTACACTGTACAAAAAAATAAAGATGATTATTACTACGCTAAATTTTGGTTTATGAAATGCCAAATGAAGTTTAAATATGCACTACATTTATTGTCAGTACCGAATTAAGTTCATCATAAACAGATTAGGATAAGATTGAAAAAAGAATTTTACAGAACATCAATATTTGATACTATTTAGGCTTTATATCTCTCTGATCTTTCATAGTATATCCAGCTTACCCAAACGTATGTTGTATAGTTTTTTTACTAATACGTATTTTTCTTTTAGCACCGATTTTTTGTAGTAATGCTGTTATTAAATAACATATTTATTGTACGGAATACTGTGTAAGCGAGAAATACTCGCACTTGACGTTTTATTTTTGGTTGCCACCCTTTCTGTCTTCCTCCAAACACACACAGTATATATATATATTTTTTATTGTATTTTTTGCTCTATTTAAACAAATGATGTACAATTGATTCAGGAACAGGTTTCTACTGCCATACTACAAAATAGATAACCTTCTTCTTTCCTCCCACATATTTAGAAATCACCCCATATGTGGGTGATCGAAAATTTTAAGGAGATTTTTGATGAGTGAGACTTGTATGAGATTATGTAAAGGCAGCGCCAGCAGTTAGGCGATTTACACTAAAATCTAATCAGCAACAACTTACATGGACTTCTAATTGAATTTGAAGTTTGATGAAAATCCATGCATTAATTTTTCATATACAGCTATTTCGGAAATCCTGAAAAGTTCTGCATAGCAGTCGCACCTGTTGGACGATTTACTCTAAACACCTATCAGGATCAATTTATATCAGCGACTAACTTAATCTAAAGTTTGATGAAAATTCATGCGTAAGTTCCTGAAATAGAGCAAGTGCAGAACAGCAACATAGTAGTCCTGTTGGGCGATTTACACCAAAATCTAAACAGCACTATTTTATATAAGGGATTAATTGAATTTAAAGTTTGATAAAAATACATGCATAAGTTCCTGAAATAGAGCTAGTGCAGCACAGCAGCGTATTAGCCTTTTTGGGCGATTTACACCAAAACGTAATCAGTACCAATTTATATCAGGGACTAATTAAATCTGAAGTTTGATGAAAATTCTTTCATTAATTCCTCAGATAGAGCTATTGCGATAATCATGAATAATGCAACATAACAGCGTCACCTATTGGACAATTGACACTAAACATTAAACATCATTATTTTATATCAGGGACTAACTGAATCTGAGTTTTCTAAAAATCCGTGCGTTAGTTCTTGAGATATAGCTACTGTGGAAATTAGCAATGATTCAGCATAGCAGCGCCACCTGCTGAGCTATTTATATCAAAAATTAATCAGTACCAATTTATATCAGGGAGTAACTGAATCTGAAGTTTTATTAAATTCCGATCATTAGTTCTTGATATAGAGAGCCCACAATATTTGTTTTACACACAGAGGGACAGACAAACAGTCATTTTGTAAAAACAGGTTTTTCTTGATTTCTGACCCCTAAAACGAATAATCCGCCGAAAATAGGATTTCGAAAATTTTCAGGAATCCAACAATTTCTTCTTGTAGAGATAGAAGAAATTAAAAAGAGAACATCTTAATTTTATTAAAAATATTTCCTTAATCGAACTTCAACATCATAAAACAATGTATTATGTTTAACATAATAATTATGAGAAATAATTTTATTTCAGTATTTACAAAACTTGTACAAATTACGCTTTTCATATCGATGTAACTAAAGTTTTAGCAATGCATATTGACAAAATGTTTAACTGATGTTTCAAACCATTAAAGTATACAGAAAAATGAAATTTAATAGCACCAAAGGGCAGTTATTGGTAAACGATATATCCAACTTTCTGAAATGATAGACATCGTATATTTTAAGAAAAACTCATGTAGTAGTTTTTAAAGTATGGATTTGATCGATACCGGTCAGTGACTATATATTTGTCTTAAGAAAAGCGATGCTTTTGATATAAAATATTGTTTTTAAGCTCTCCTATAATAATTTTATTGAAGTCATTAATCTCTTTACTTGTTTGTGGTGTTAAATTGAGATTTCTTTATAAACGAACTGCTTTATTTTGTTGATATAAATTATACTTGATAAATTTAAATTACCATGAAAAGCTTATTAAACCTCGTTACGGTATGTGATAAATGCAAAAACTAATAACTTACTTAAAATTTGATGATATGACAATTAAATATTTAATTTTTATATCGGATCAATAAAGTTTGGTACGCGAAGGGGGTCGTGTTGATGTTTTATACCTGGCGGGTCCAGGTCCAGTTTTTTAGTACGGACTCCGCATGGTCTAGGTGGGTACATTTTGACACAAGAAAAATTCCCTACATTGGTTAATCATTCTCCAAAGATTCAATAATTTACAGAAATCGAACTTCTTTCTGTTGCTGATGATCATATTAAATTTCAATTTAACAAATAAAATTTTGAAATTATTATTTGAAAAAAAAATATTAAATATTAAACAGTCTACACGTCAGCACAATTCGAGTACACCCTACCCGAAGACAAATATTATATTTGAAGTCAATCCGAATCCGGCACACTTAGATCATAAAACAAACATGGTAATGTAATTTTTGAAAATTAGTCTAATACAATTATAACTATTTAATGTTGAAATATAATTAGATTTTGAATGTTTCAAAAAACCTTTACACTCAGTCATATTGAAAAATTTGTTTTTTTTTATGAAATGATATTATGAACGTCCTTTTGAAGTTCAGGTTAACACGACCCGTCACATAGTATTCAAAACCCAAAGCAAAATAAATAGAGTTAATCGAATCAGCGTCGAAATAAATAGTAGTAAAATTGGGTTACCCGGCTGCATGAAAAATCTCTATGTTGATTACACGACTATTTTAATTACTATTTCTGCTCATTTGTTTACAGTTATTTTACAATTATACGTAACTACCTACTGATAAATTTGCAATTAGCACATGTGAGACTTTCAATAAAAATGTCGAAATCGTGGATGGGTTAACGAGTCCGGTAAATATACGGGATTTCAAAAATATCTTTATTATATCTAAGAATGCTTGATTATACTCGCATAACCACTAGTAGGTTTAACAGATTAAAAATATCACGTCGGCGTAATACAAGGTGCATCTAAAAAGTTAAGTGAATGGAATCGTAAAACAAATAAAACAAAACATGGTAACAAAATGCCTTTAGTCACCCTCATAGTAACATCCGTTGGCCACAATACACTAATGACATCGTTGATAAAGCTGCTGGAATGTCAACGAAGGGCTCATTTAGGATCGACCAAAGCACACATGTCACACGATGGTGCTAACTCTGCCCTCGCTGATTCCTAATTACTCCGATATCCATCGTAAAGACAGTCGGCGATTGTTTAACAGCATCTGACGCACATGCTCGATGTGGTCTGTCTTCACACTTATTGAGCGTCGACCTGAGCTTTGTTCGTCAACCACGGTTTCCTTTCCCTCCCGAAAACGTTTAAACCAGTAGTACACGCATTTTTTGTTCACTGCGTCTGTTCTGTACAGCTGAACCAACATTGCACGTGTTTCTGTGGCTGTTTTTCCCAATTTGTAACAAACCTTGATGTTTATCCATTGCTCCATTTCAATATGGCGCAAGTTTTCAAACATACACTGTTCAACTGCTCATAGCAGACTATTACGCTTGGTTTCTTGCTTTTCTTACTACATGCCGTCTCTTCATTGGTCTCTACTTGCGCATGCGTAATGGAGATTTTTAATTAGCGTTGTTGATGAGATACCCACCCATGTTTAGACGTACCTTGTATCTTTGAGTTTTTGAATATTCTCCTTAGTAATTAGTTTTTATCGCCTCACGTAAAAACTACCTAGAAATCTGATTAGAAATAAAATAGTATAAATCACCGATAGAAAAGCGCAAGCAGCGTTTGAATAAAAGTATTTGCTCATTCTATATGTGTATATATATATATATATATATATATATATATAACCATTATAGAGCATTTCAAGTCATATATATGTGTATATGTGTATATACTATGTACAGTCATTTTATAAAATTAATCCTTGTGCTTAATCCTTTCCTCAACCTAATTTATCGTCATTTCTTTAAAAGTATTTGTAATAAAAGATGTGCATTTCGTAATGCTTAACTCACCCTTGAAATCTTTAACAATTTACTAATATGTAGATTAGAATCAAATAAAAATATTAACATTTTTATTTCATATAAGTAACAGAGTTGGATTTTTTTTTTCCCATGACGATGAAAAAATAAAAAACATAAAATATTGTAAAAATAAAGTGACTGAAATTTAATTGTTAATCATAAAATTATTATTATTATTATTATTGTATTTCTCTGTTTCAACTTTGCATAATGACACATAAAATGCCTTTGTAATGGTGTGTTGGTGCTGTTTTATGGCGGCCAATTATCACACTTGGGATATCAGCCCGAAAGGGAGGGGGCCTCCGTGGGGTCTATCTAAGGGAACCTAGCCTGTATTTACGCAAGGAAATCCAAGGTTCCAAGAAAAACACGGAAAACTACGAACGATACCCTAGGTCGAAATTCATGCTGGTATTTGTTTGCTAGACAAG
Source organism: Maratus speciosus (assembly GCA_963932465.1). Classification (NCBI taxonomy): domain Eukaryota; kingdom Metazoa; phylum Arthropoda; class Arachnida; order Araneae; family Salticidae; genus Maratus; species Maratus speciosus. The sequence goes on from OZ010790.1 coordinate 77,095,342, forward strand.
CATTAAATGCAAATCCCAGCAAAGTAAAATAGCATAAACTACCATAATATATTTGCTGGTTCCACCATAAATACCAGCAAGTCATGGTGTGTATTGGAACAACTTACTGCTTGGTCACCATACATATTCCAGCTTGTGTTGCTTGAATATGTTGCAGGCCTAGCAGCAATCAAGACCACCACTTGCTTGTAATTTCTGCTATTCTAGCAGTAATTCACAAGCAATAGATACTTTTTTTAATTGCTATTCTATCATTACATTTCTATCATCAGTTGCTTTTAATTTTTTGCTTTTCTGTCATCCCTTGCTTTTAGTTTTTGCTATGCTGGTATTACTATTCTAACATCACTTGCTTTTAATTTTTGTTATTCTAGCATTATTTTTCCAGCATCACTTGCTTTTATTTTTTTACTATTCCCCAGTTAGTAAAAGTCTGCAAAAAAGTGCGGTGGCGCTATCTTTGGAGATATACTGAAGTACCTACATTTTTTAGTAGGGGAAACTTATGTCGGTTCTTTTTCTCCTCCGACGGGGACAGAGCTCACTATCTGCGGTTTGGGAAGAGAATGCCCAACTGACTTCGTGTTTGTAAGCGATTTTAAACGCAGGTAATTAGCGAAGGGCTGATTCTGCTGTGTGTGGATATGTTTATAAGATAGAGGGTGAATTTATCGATTATGTTATCCTCCAAGTTTCAATTATTAAGGTTAATTTATTATTAGGATTTTTTCTATGTTAATGGATAATTAGAATATGGCTTGATTATTATAATTCATTAGTGGAATTTTCTTTGCTTAAAGAATGGTTTGAACATGGTCATAATTATTTATTTCAGAAAAATAAAAGGTTTTGAAGTGTATTTAGGATAGAATTTATCAATTTCAGGTGGTGGTTAAGATTTTAAAATGTTGGCCTTATTGGAGAGGGGGGGGGGGGTCACTTGTACACATTTTCAATTCGATTGTTATGAATTTATTTCTTAAATTAAACATTGCTCCATGAATTTTGAAATTTGACTAAATTCTCTTTTTAAAAAGTGCGGATTTTTCTTTTTTTGTATAATTAAAATAAATTAAAGAATAAGAGAATAAACAGCTAAGAATTTACGATAGGGGAGTTGAGGGGAGTCGCTTTTTCCCAAGAATCCTTCATGGAAATTAATTTTCAGTTTTTTTTTTACATATTTATGTGTTAAAATTTTATCAAAACCGGGGGGTGGGCTCTTTTTCCCAATAAATCCTTTATAGAAATTAATTTTCAGATTTTTTTTCAGATATATGTGTTTAGATTTTATCTAAAGCTGGTGGGCGAAGGCAGTATAAAATTTACGTTGTAGCGGTTCGAAAAGAAATCTACCGCTCCTCGATTTTGAAATTTAACAAACTAATATTTTTCCTCTGATTTTAATAAACACGGTAAATTTAATCTTTTCGAGAAACTTAAAAGAATTAAATACTAAAAAAATAAATGCAGCTATGATTTTTTTTCCAATTCGGAAGGGGGGGGGGGCGGATTTTCCCCTTTAAGTCTACCATGGAAATTATTTGTTAATTTTTTTTTTAGATTGTGTATAAAAATTATCTCAAACGTGTTCAAATGGCAGTGCTTAAATCAAGTGGCGGTGAAACAGCCCTCCCCCCTCCCAGCTTTTAAAATTTAATAAACAAAATTTTATTTTTCTCCCATTTTTAAATATATGGAAAATTTATAATTTACAGGTAACCTAAAATAATTTAACAGTAAGAGTAAGATCAGTTTAAAAATGGGGGCGGGCAGTTACCCTTCTATATCCACTTTAGAAATTAATTTTTAGTTCTGTTTCTTTTGATATGTAGATTTTAAATCTAATCTCATAGGTGGTTTAAGAAATTATTGAATTAAGAGAGGGCCAGCCCAGATTTTAGATTTTAATGAACAAAATTTTATTTTTCTCCGTTTTTTAAAGACAAGCCTCATTTATTTCGAGTAACTTAGATTATTCAAATTTTAAGAAACAGAACAAACAGATTCCTTTATAGGCGGCGGGGGAGGGGGGGGGGAGGGATCCCCTAGAAGACTCTCACAGAAGTTAACCCACCCCCATAGAAGTTAATTAGAAAAACAGAAGTTATATTTTACATCTTGCAAAATTGCAATGTAGAGTGAAACCTCCATAACACAAATTCCTGAATATTCCGTTAAGGGAAGAGGGCTTAGGTGATTCATTAAGCCTCCCTCGAATGTGAAATTTAACTTTTTTTTTAAAATCAAATTTAAATTTAATCTTTTCTCTTAGCTTAAAACAAAAGGGAAACTAAGAATTTTCTGTTAGGGAGAGGGGGGGGGGGCGGATGGAGGTAGAATAGAGTTATTGTCTCTCCCTGGATTTGAAAATTCAAATTAATTTATAATTAAAATTTGCTTTTCTTCAATTTTACAAACATAGTCAAATTTATACTTTTCGAGTAACTAAAATAAATAAATAAACATTTGATGCTGCCAAGCATTATCAAGCACACAATGCTTTATTTAAGTACCTACCTCATCATTACTGGGAAGAGACTTCTGTAGAAAATTAGCCCATCTTACGGGCACATAGTACGTCATGCTGTTTTCTTTCAAAAAGCTGGTTGCATAGCATATTATGCTGGTAAGCATAAAAAAGCATATAATAGCATGTAAAGGTACCTACCTCTCCATGCTTTGACAGCAAATAAGCACAAAAATGCTTGTACATAGCTTGTCATGCTATTTCTCCCTGAGCTGGCTGCATAGCATATTATGCGGGTAAGCATAAAAAATCATATAATAGAACGTTAAGGTACCTACCTCTCCATGCTTTGAAAGAAGCTTAAACAGCAAATAAGTATAACATGCTTTTACATAGCTTGTCATACTATTTCTCTATAATCTGGCTGCATAGCATATTATGCTGGCAAGCATAAAAAACATATAATAGCACGTTAAGATATGCTTTGGAAGAAGCTTAAACAACAAACAAGCATAAAATGCTTGTACATAACTTGTCATGCTATTTCTCCTTGAGCTGGCTGCATAGCATATTATGCTGGCAAGTATAAAAAAGCATATAATAGCACGTTAAGGTACCTACTTCTCCATGCTTTGCAAGAAGCTTAAACACCAAACAAGCATAAAATGCTTGTATATAGTTTGTCATGCTATTTCTGTGTAAGCTGGCTATATAGCATGTGATGCTGGCTAGCATTGTAAAGCATATACTAGCATGAAAAGCTAGCAGACAAAGCAATACATAGCAATAACTAGCATATTTTTGATGCTGGTACTAGCAAGAATTTTAACCTGGGACCACGCGTGCGATTGGTTCGAACCCAGCACCTCCTGTCTACCAGTTTTTAGAGCAGAACCTCTAGGCCACTGGTGGGGCTGCCTTTGCAACGCATGATCTGGATTTGTACATTCTTAAAAAAATCTCTAAAACACAAATTTCTACTACATTTACAGGTCTTTCAAACACACACACACACACATGCACACTGAATTTTTTTTAGAGCAAAACGGTATTAAAATTTTATTTTACGTCAGTATTTGTTTTTGTTTTTTACATTTCGGTAATTTTATTTATATATATACAGGGTTTCGAGAAAAATATGGAAACACCTAATATATATATATTATCGTGCCCTGAAAATCCCTTCTTAGGGAACTCCCCTCTTATTTTTTTGGTACTGACAGGGTTTATGAGCTTGATATTTAATCCTGCTGTGACTTTTGCAGCTATCTTCTTGTTATTTTTCGTCACAATCAACTTTAATGGCCGTCTGTCACGATCATCCACACACACTTTTGTCTGCATTGTGACTTAACGGAGGATGTTTTTCGTATTTCCTATATGCAGTATAAATCTTCGATACGGTGCCTCTTGAAACAGGAAAAACTTCGGTTACCTTGGTAACGGAAGCACCCACTATACGAGCACCAACAATTTCTCCAAGTTCGAATTCAATTAGCTCAGACACAAAACGCTCACGACTACACAGCAGACTGTTCTGACAACGACTGACACTTGCAACGTATTCAGGGCATTGTACAGGTGGCGTTAATGGGAAAATACAACATTTACGTTCAAGCATGCATTTTACGAGGTGTTTCCATATTTTTGTCCAATCCCTGCATATATTATTGAATGAAAATACTGCTACGAAAAATACAACTTATTTTAACGCGTAATATAATTATATTTAAGACATTTTTTTTCATTATGTTTTATATTCCAGTATATAATACAGAAAAGGATACATAACTTCTCTGGCATTTAATCTATTTTAATAGAGAGAAAAGCAAAAGATATTCAAGATACTTAAACGATTCAGTTATTAAAAAAAAAATAAAGTAAGATTGGTTTAGGATGCGATAAAGAAAATATTTCAAAATTCTGCTGAGATTTATTTTTCTGCGTGAAATCATTCCCCGTCTGATGAATATCGCTGAGTTTTTTCTTTTCCATTTTACGAACTCTTGATCCATAAAAGATTAAACGGTATGATTTAAAGTTTATTTCGAGTAGCTATTTTTAAGATCGAGCACTTCAACATTTATTTTTTTTAATCTATACCTGTATTCTCTAGACACACACATATATATATATTGCATTCATGTTATTAAAAGTATTTATTAATTAACATTTTAACGCAATTTGATATCAAATTGAATTAAATATTTAATTATGCATTTTTTTCTTTGATAGATCTATTTTCTGTTATACGAGTACGTATTCAAAACATATGAATGATTTATATGAATTTTAACATAAGCAAATATTTTTTTAGGAAAATTAAAATTAATCCTTATTCTAAAATTTCAGTTTTTTTTTATCTAAAATTTCATTACTTATTGTTTTAATTCAATATGGATAATATTAAAATGAAAGGGTATTTTAAAATCATTCAGAGATGGAATTGATAAGAGGATATATATATAGTACCAATCATATAGCTACCAATCTGCATGATTGTTTCAATTTTAAACACACTTTGAACCATACTTTTTTCTTAAAAAATGCAAACTAGTATGTAAGATCTAGAGCAGTGTCTCCCAACGTGGAGCACACGGCCCACCGGGGGGTCGTTTTTAAGGGGAAATTTCAAATTTGTAAGTTACATCCCTCTTAATATGCGATACATTTTCGGTCCATGTAGAGAAAAAATCACGTTTATGAAGCGAATTCATTGATTAAGATGCGAATTCCCCTCTCTTCACGAGTATTACCAATTTAGTCGATTTCTTTTATTCAGATAAAAAACACTGTTTCTGAATATTATAAAAAACAAAAATTAGTGACCGGAAAATAGTGGCAGATATATGTATAAAATAAAATCCCGCTGAATTAGAAAAGCTGAAATTCTTCTTTGATACCGCCTCATAACATTCTTTGTCTCTCGCTTCGTGTATGTTTTTACTGTAATACATAGATATAGACGAATTCGGGATCGATCATACCCGTTGTTAGTGAGGTTTTAAATGTACATTATAGCTCTATGAATGCATATTATAGAAAAAAGAAAATGAAACTCGTAAAGATGAAACAAGTGTGTCGTTGGATAATTCTTTTATGATTTCTTTACTTTTTGCTATGCTAACAATACACAAAGATTAATAAGTTTACACAAAGTTTAATACAGTTAGTTTTTTCTTATATTAGAAAGAATGAGAGATTATAATGGTACTCATTATGACAAGTATTAAATACTTGCTGTTACCCACCACTTCGTCCACTTAACACTTAAAAAAGAATAAATGCATTAATTAAGCAACAAATTTCGATAATTAAAAGCAAATGCAATTAACCATTTATCACATTGTTATAGCAGAGAGCTTCTGAAATTCCCAGTTTGCCTATTTTTGTTTTTATAGGATGATTTAAATTTCTTTCATGAGCTTGAAATTTCATACGTCTTTTTTAAGATTAAAAGATGAATAAATGTACATCGTTGTTATTCTATTTTATCATTTATATTTATTATATTTTACGTGTCTGAACCATTTGAATTTGACTAATAAAAATGGTTGAAAGAACTGTCCGATTGAAGTTATAAAAAACCTATAAAAATAATTACAATAAATAATCAATATTATGAGTTAGTCTGGTCTAACTTATAAAACAAATGTTATTTATAACTAAAGTTTAGCTTTAACTATTGAAATATTTGAAAGATTAAACTTTATTACAACTAGGGGGGCACCGCCCCCCTGCTCGCTACGCTCACCAACCACCCGCGTAATAGCTTAGCTATTCCATTCGGTATCTCGAAGCAATTCCTATTTTATAGCCAACCCCAGATTATTGTTTGTGCTTAAAAATAATGTAAATTGTTCAATTAAGCTCTATTCATAAGCTAATATTAGTTTCTGTTGTATTGAAATATCTCAATTTTTTGATTTCCTGCATGCAAGTTAACCCTATTGTAGTTCAATGGGAGTCTATGGAAATTTGGCGAAATACTGGAAATAGCGCCAAGTTGGCGTCACTTTTGGCGACAGAGACGGGTCCCCCACCCTTGGTAACCTCCCTTATAGCCTCATAAAGCTCTGACCAATCAGATCCATTTCACGGTATCTACGCAGATTTTCATTGGTCCATTTCCAAAGCATTACTTTTTTTTGTACTTTTCCGTTATACGGACAGCATTGTCTCCAAGCTTAATAGTTGGCGCAAAATGAAAATCACGTGAATTGAAAATTTGAAAAACAAAAGAAAAAACGTTTTCGATAGTAAAGTGAGCATTTTAAAAATATAACATTTGAAAATTACAGAATTTTAAGAACTATTTTATTAAATCATAAATTCATACTTAAAATAAGTGAACAAATAACTGTTATACAATAAAGGGCATAGATGTCATATACGCCCCGTATTGGCGCGATTTTTTTCCGACGCCATTTTGGCGATAACCTCGTTTTTGAATACCAGTCACATATATATTTTTAAAAAGGGAATAACAATACATTAAAATATAATGTCACATATTGTGAGATTTGAAGTAAGTAAATTTTGTTTTATTTGTTGGGTTTTATGTTAATGACTTTAGCTTTAGACCGTACAAATTGGCAATTAAATTCCTAGTGGACTAAATGATCTCTAATGTTTGTTGAAACTGAATGGTATTTACCAGAAATCTTTTACTTATAATGTCTTCATATGAAGTTTCCTCTTTGCATTCTAATATTACTTTTAATATTTAAACAATTCATAAATGCATAATTTCCAATCATTAATTTGTAAATGCTGTATAAGGCATTAAGGCACAGATGCCATATTCGTCGCATATTGGTGCGATTTTTTTCTGACACCAATGTCATATACGCAATGTATACTTTAGCGGCGCCAAAGTGTCGGTATTTTCCTTGATATGGTAACCCGAATGTTGTTGTTTATGCTGTTGATGTTTTCGCCAAATCGGCGTCGGAAAAAAATCCGTTCGCCCCATATTGGAGCGAATATGACATCTGTGCCGGCATTAACAGCCAAGTAGCAAGAAGCCATTTTCAATGAAAAATTTGGGATGCTTGGCTGTTAACTTGTGCGAACTTCAGATATCACGATTTTTTCTGGCCGAAACATTAAGAACTTGGCGCATTTTCTTTTTACCGAAATTTTTTTGTTGGGGTATATTTTTAAAAAGGGGAATAACAATAAATAAAAAAAAAGTTTGATTAATAAATATGGAACAAAACATTTATATAGTTTAAAAAAGAAAATAAATGTAAATAAACAATTTATTAATAGATAAACAACAACATCCGGGTTACCATATCAAGCAAAATAACGACTCTTTGCGCCAGTTAAGTACCCGGTGAGTATATGACATTGGCGTCAGAAAAAAAATCGCGCCAATATGGGGCGTATATGACATCTGTGCCCAATAAAGTAATAAAATAAAAAATCCTATTAAACTGCTGCCATAAAATTATAAATATCTTTTAGCATTGCAGTAAACATTTCATTTTTTGAATGAAGACGTCGAAACTCTGTGAGATACGACTCTAAATGATAACGAACATTTCCCCGATGTCTTCTGTTGCGCCATTTTGCGATGCCCCATAATCTCGCAACATATTGAGTATGACATCCATTATTAGGGTCGACAAAATTGTATTTGTGATTTACTGTGAAATATCATAACCAGCACTTCGCAGTTCATCTGTTTTATATCCTTTCCATTCCTGTAATCTGTATAAATAATACTTCCATCAGCTACATTGTTTTCTATTGCCACCATTAAAGTTTCAGCTGTACGATCGGGAATAGGGGTAAGGAACATCCCCGTGTTTCACGGCATAAACCACCCAACACCCATTGAGGAGGAAGAACACGCCCTACTTTGATTTTTCTTCTGGTAAAAAGACTTTCATCTACTTCTATAATTTTATTAGGTCCACCGATTTTTCTATTTGGTCGTGAACATAAAGCATTTGCACAAACTTCTCTAAAATAACTATTCCAGTCCACTGTTGTGTTGTGGTTCATATCAAGTTGCAGGTCACAAAACTCAATCGATGTCAACTCTTGGCACCATAAATATATAAACCTCAAAGCATTAAGAAAAGACAACCGCGATCCTTCAAACCATGTTTTTTGTCGTATTACTACGCTTTCTTCGCATGATTGTAAGCTACATCTCCATTTCGGATTTTCAGAGCTCATCCATAATTTCGTTTCATGGTTGTTTGAACACAACCTTTTATTATGCAGAATTCCAAATTCCTGAAACAGTTTTATCGCAACTTTCTCATCATCTGGTAATTGCCAAATGGTAAAATTCATCTCAGCGTCAGAAGTAAAAGTAAATTATAAGTTTATATAAAAAAAAAGCATTTTTAATTCGAAAAATAGCAAATTAAAAAGCTTTCCAAGGTTAAGGTTAAATAATAATCATTCACGTAATTCACGTTTCATAAATAACAAATCACAATGTTTCGCATGGTTTACACTAAAAATCCTTTTCACGACCAGGGTTGAAATAATTGGCGCATTAGCATACATTTTGGCATGCTGTCCGTATAACGGAAAAATACCATTAATTTTGGCAAAATACTGGAAATATCGCCAAATTGGTGCCACTTTTGGCGACAGAGAGACGGGTCCTCCCTTGGTAACCTCCATTAAAGCGTCATAAAGCTCTGACCAATCAAATGCAATTCACGGTATCTACGCAGATATTCATTGGTCCATTTCCAAATCAAAACTTTTATATATATATAGAAGGATAAGTAATCAGTTACCTGATATCCAGATAATAAATTATGAATTTATCATTTTAGACTTTGATCTTTGGTACTACGAAATTCAAAAATCGACGAAAGTGCGCCCCTATGACACAATCATGTTGTTTACAACGGAATTTAAAAATGTCGTCACTTTCACAGTCGCAAAATTTACATGTGATAATTTCATATTCATATTCACTATTTTGAAAACATTTTAACGTGCAATAGATTATAAATAAATATATTTCCAAACATAATCTCACTTTTGCCATTTACAATTTTGCATGGCACATTCGCACTCTGGACTTGATGTTCGAATCTCAGTCCCAGCGAATACCAGAAATTTATTCTTTTCGACGTATTCGTTTTAAAATATTTAGTTTTATCTAAGAAAATACTCATTTTCTTTTTACTATGAGATCATTTTAGCTCAATGAAGCCCTTTGAGATGATCGTCTCAATCTCATTATCAGCGTAATGTATAATATATTGAGATGTAATAGTGTTATGAGTAAAAATGAGGAGTTTTTTTTTTCTTTTAAACGTGATGCCAATTTCTATTTACAAAAAAAGAAAAGAAAAATCAGTTAGTTTTAATTGCAATGAGAAAATGGCAGCGGTAACGATATAAGGTTAGTTGAGGTAACTGGACCCACGGGGTAACTGGGCCATAGGCTGTTTTATAAAAAACCGTTGATGTATTTTAAGTTTTAGCTTTTGTGAACAATACCCTTTAACCTCTACTTCCTAAAACAATGTGTGTTAACTCAATCATAACTCTTTCTTTGATGTGATAGGTTGTCGAAAATTTACGTTTCTTTTTTTAAAAACAACGTCAATTTGGTTGAAATTCCTCGTTTTTTCATTAAAATACTGTAAGTACTTTTATTAAACAATCTTTTTTTATAAAGATTAGGCACATAACTACATTAATAGTATTAGGTTTCTATACATATTTACTTCATGTTTCAAATGTAAGCCCGGTGTCCCAGTTACCACATATTTTTTTCAAGAATGGGGCAACTGGGACATGTATCCGGGGTGACTGGACCATGCTGGATCCAGTTAATCCATTAGTTATAAATACTTTTTTTGAGTTTCTCTTGCAACGGGAAGTACATTTCTCCATTGTTTTTTGCTCACAATAAAGAAAATTATAGAATACCTTATTAAAATTACGTAATAAAATAAAAAAAAAGCATTTTGGGTGATATCAAACCAAATTTCTTGACCCCCTGAGAGGCGGTGATGCCGTTATGGGATCACATAATTTTAATTCCTAAATGCCACATTAGCACCGGAATTTTATAATGTAAATGTCACCTTTATTAAGTACGCAAAAATATACGTTTGCTTGTTTTCAAATAGATTCTCTTGTAAATGCTGGTGTCATTAAATTATTTCAACATTTTAGGAATGGAAATACCTTGAAAGTGAGATAGCAAACCTTGAAATTGTACGATACAGGGGTCGCATTCTATAGGGAAACTTTTATTGTTCCTACCACTATTTTGAAAATAATATCTTCATCGTATCTTTCTTTAGAATATGTTAAATAAAATCATCATAAATGTAACTAATTAATGGTTCTGGTAGGAACAATAAAATTTTCCCAATATAATGCGACCTCTAAATACAGATAAAGTACTTATGTATTTACGTAGCCGTTCGTTCATAGATTTACCTTGTTATTTTTCCTTAAAATACCCACGTGACTTTTATACTTATTACCTATACTAGAGTACATAAGTACTTAAATAATTTTTATTTTTTGGTATAAATAAATCTCATATTTTCGCTTTTAGTGCTATTTTTAGACACATTGACATCAAAGGATTTCCTTCAACACTCTTTATTGACATATAATTTACATGATCTGCCTGGTTCAAATTTTTTTAAGTTGTTTACACTTTTTCAAACAGGATCTGATATCCCACATGAAAAATAAATAAATAAATAAATAAATAAACGCGTGTGGAACAATGATCCCCCCCCCTTGTCCACTTACCCCATTTTTGGGGGGCAACTGGACCCATGACCAAAGAAAGATAAAATATGCATATTTTTATATTTTTAAATATTAAAATTTAATTTTGAGCATTTCTGTCTGATAGAAGGAACCTAACTGAACACATTTACAGAAGTTCAGACTTTAATTCAAATGAACATTAGCTTTTTGAAGCTGAATTGTCAGAAGCTCCAGAGTCACATTGTAAAATCATGGCCCATTTGCTCCAACTAACGTTAGTAACTCCTATTGTTTTCCTTTTCTCTTTAACGAGGGAAGTAACCCAGGACAATGGTGCGTGCCATGTGTCTAAATCCATCCAGTAATTGCTTAAAAAGATAAGAAAACATGTATTGTCACGGCTAAGTCGAAATCCAGACTTGGACCCTTTGGAAAATCTTTGAAGCATATAAATTCGCAAAGATTATGCTAATGATTAATAGTTTTTATCTGCTAATGAACAAGAAGTAACCATTGTAAAAGAATGGCGCAATTTTTCTGAATCTGTATTTAATCACCTGGTCACTTCTAAGAAAAACAGAGTGTTTGAGGTCATAAGTAAAAATGGAGGACCAATATCGTATTAATTTACATATTATTTTTGTTTTTTGACAAGTGGTCTTATACTTTGTTAACAGTGTATTTTTCAATCATGGCTTATATATTTTTTTAACATACTTATTTATTGCATTATTCAAAATTATTGGAAACTACATTTAATAAATATGTTGTATTTTAATATCTGATGTGTACCTTAGCGCCTTTATTTACTTCATAATTTTTAAAATCAAAGTGATTTTGTTATTTCTTAACTCACTGTACTTTAATCTTCATTATGCTTTTTAAAATATAGACATTTATTTATTATTTTATTAACATGCGATAGGGGATGTGAGCAAGATATTCTTTAAAAAAAAGTTGAAGAAAACTTTTCGAATAACATTATCTGTGCAGAAATTAAAATTTATTTTCTTATTATTATTACATATTTTCAAGAATTTTTTAATTGCCATGCCAGTGAAGTTTAATTAAGTATATCTATGTGATTGTGCTTTTTCCAATAATTCTAAAGGATTATCAAAAATTTTAATAGCATTTCTCACATTCCCCTTCTTATTTTAATCCTTAGTATTAAAGCATAGGTAGTTAAATAACGATTTATGAGGGAAAATGTATTTATTAATATGACGTTATGAATATCGTGTCGCATTTAACAGAACTCTTCTTTATTTCTGTTTTATAGTGTGTGAAATATACAAAGAGAAATACTCATGGATGTTTTAATTGAAATATAACGTGCAAAAGAAGAAGAATTATTTTTTATAACATCAGTGAAATAAAAATGAATAATTTTAGCAACATTACATACTACACAACTTCGTTAAAACGAGAAATTATACTCCTGAAACATTTGATTCTAAAACATGATTTCCAACTATTTAGAAAAGAGTTGAATGTTGTGATAGTGGCTTATTATTTCATTCCTGCTAAAAACACACAAATCCATGTTGATGACTCTGCAAATGCGGTGTAATAATAATGATGTCGTAATGAGGTATTAGTGCAGTACACTGCATTTAAATGCAATGCTTATTTATTTTGAAGATATAACGGGAAAAATTTGAACAAAGTTACATATCGGAAAAGGTAAAGAGCATTTATTTCATTACTATGTACAAATAATTTTATATAATAAATATAAATATATATATTTATGTATGTATGTGTGCGTGTTACGTAAGGTATTCACATTAAAATATGTTAACATTATAACTCAAAGCATTTTACTATTACAGGTGTAAGTTTATTAGAAAAATCTGGTGACCCCTTAAGGCTGAATATTTTACCTGAAAATAAAGAATATGAAAGATTTCTATTCGTCCGTTTCAAAAGTAAATAGCTCAGTCAGGCGCTACGGAGCTAGCAGCTTTATTTTCAAGTTCAGATTTTAATGACAATAACATGAAAATCCAATCTAGAAAAAAGAGTTTTAAATCGCAACCCAAGTAAATTTGATAATAATTGCTACTGACCACATGTGTCGGAATTACTAATAATGCAGTGAAAAAGTTGTGACTACATAAACAGTATCTATATTAAATAGGACAAACGTGTCCGTGCGTAAATCGGATGTCATTTTGGCGGTGTAAGAAGCAGACGATTAAATTTCGTTTTTACTGTAATTTTTGTATCTTCCAAACATCCCATATTTTGAATTTTTACGCCGTTGAATGGGGAAAAAATTTATTAAAAATGGAATTTGTTTTTAAATGTTCTATAATTTATTTGCAAATTGTATCGCAATGTACTCAATTTTTAATGTTTTAAAAAGAATTTTCAAGCATGATTTTTTTTATCTGCATCGTGTACAGACGATTCGGAATGTTAATTCGGTTTGCACTTAAGTTAATATATATTCTCGAACATTTTTTTTTTTTGCAGCTGATATCTAACGAGGTTAAAACTTCCCCAATAAAATAATTGCATAATACTGTGTACATCTACCGCTAACTGCGAAGGTGTTAAACCAGAATTTCGCAATTGTTTATCTTAAAAAAACCTTAAACTTTTAAAACTGTCAATAAAATATCATTATACACTATATCTGCGGCGATACAATTCATTGAAAATCCTGGCGTCCAGTGCCCAGCATTGTTTGACAATTGGACCAGTGGTGCTATGCAGTATATGACGCAACCAGGTGGTTAGCCTAACACTAGACCCCTTCAGTTCCCAAGCAATCTCGGTTCTCATTTTGCCGACACCGAAGGTATTAAACATTGAGTGAAAATTGCCCAATCAGCAGCCTGGAGTCGAACTGGAGACATGTAGCGTAGTAGATAGGCACGCAAAATTGTTAAGATACTGACCTTCACGCAAGGAAATACAAACCCCCAAAATTACAAGCGTCAAATGTAAAATAATTTTTACAGCTGTACTTTTCCTGAATATAAATGAACTTATAATGTTCCGCCACAGTTTTACCCCGTTAAACAGCTTTGTTCGTTTATGTCTTTTGCTTCTCAATTCGGATACATTTATCGTTTCTTTCCTACTATAATACCATCTTCAGACTGATATACATAATAATTACTGCCCATTTCTCATTAGAAATAGCTATTATATATAATTTTTTTTTATATTATCTAGTGACATTTTAATGATCTCATATCAAGCAGGGCGGTCGTTCTGCCAAGCCAAGCTGAAAAAAAAATGCTAACCTCGCCAAACAAACAAACGCCAAGAATAAAACGCAAGACACCGTAACTGCTTATTATACTGAAGTCAACTTCTCCATGTTATAGCGATCAAAAATGCCAGCGTAAAATTTCCCATATCAAAAGAAACAATCATCGCAGAAAAATAAAACCAAAACCAGAAGGACCTAATGGAAAAGATCTTCAATTTAAGACCAAATTCATGCTCATAAATTAATTATAAACAGATATATAGATTTTTTAAAAATAATGTCGAGATACTGAAAATGACAGATTTATTTTCTTCGTCTAACCTTATGCTTCAATCGAGGTAGAGACATAAATAATGGGCATAAAAAAGTAAGGATTGCACTTTTGGACAGATATTCACTCAATCTACGTGCTTTTATAAAATTCAGCTTTAAAAACACAAATATTCTATACTTAATTAGCGAAAAACTGTTAATTAATTCTAAAGATTATAAATTATGCCAAACAGCGATAAACCCGCCAAACCATTTTAGTAGTCTTATACATATATATTATATTTATATTATATATTATATTTATATTTATATATTATATTTATATATTTATATTTATATTATATATTATGTTTTATATTATCTTTTGCATTGATTTCATCGAAGAAAACTATGGCCGAGATCCATATAGATTTTTCGCTGTTAGCGAAATGAGTTTGACCAATCAGAAGCCAGAATGTTTGAGAATTTTTGCTGTTTCTGGATCCCGACCTATATCATAAAAGTTTTAAGTCATTTTCTTAGTGCCATGGATGAAGTGCAATGTTTACAGAAATCTAGGCTGGGATCCAGATAGATTTTTCGCTGTTAGCGAAACGAGATTCACCAATCAATAGCCTGCATTGCTGCAAACAGCGAAAAGTTCGCAAAAGTGCAAGCTTCTGATTGATGAATCTCCTTTCGCTAACAGCGAAAAATCTATCTAGATTGCAGCCAATTATGTTGAACACAATTTTGCATTTCCACATCCAGGAAGGGTATTGATGTCATAACAACAGTGCATATTCGAAACTATTTAAGGCATTTTTCTGAACTCCTTTGCTATACATTTCAATATTAAAGAAGTTGTTGTTTTAATAGCTTTAGTGCTTTTCTCTATTGCTCACTCTAAAACACAAATATCGAAATTTAAACAACAGCGCTCAGAAACTATAGCGCCTAGAATATATATTGTTGAAATCGGCTAACCTTGTAATACTTAGAAAAGCACTAAAATATTGTATCCCTTCAATGTGAAATGATACTGCTGCAATATGCAGATCGCAGCGACATCTGCAGGACATTTTCTACAACTGCAAGAAATTGCTAGTCTATACAATGTAATAAAAGTAATACGAAAATCCCGCAGACGTCGCTGCGATCGACACTTGAAATTTTAGCAGTATCGTCGCACATTTAAGAGATACAAATTTTTAGAGCTGTTTGGATAGCATATTTCCACACTAGGTATTCTAGGCGCTGTATCAGAAACAACACCATAACAGAGAGCCTTTATACATAAGAGTGGTGATATATGCACAGGAGGCATGCTCATTTCAAGTTTTTGTCGAAAGTACGACAATCCGCTTTCTTAAATAGAGGATATTCAATCTACGTTATGATCACATGGTCAAGGCAAGAACGTCTAGCGTAAAGAAGGGAAGGCTCATCCTACGTAATGTAAATCCCCGCTAGCCAATGAAACAGTTCATGGGAGAAAGCAGTAGTACACTGTTAAAAATATCGTGAAAAATTACCTCAGTTTTTAAAGGCTATCTGTATTCTGACCAATGAGAACGCTTCATAGTCGTTTATGTAGAGTTCTCATTGGTCAGAAAATAGAGAACCTTTAAGAACAGAGGTAATTTTTTACGATATTTTTTAACAGTGTAGTTTCCTGTTTCCCTTCTTATCAGTTAGAAATTCTTTGGGTAAATTACCGGAACCACGTGACTTTTTTAGCCTCGAACCTATATTTGGAATATCCTCCATTAGAAGATACGTGCATGGACGATCTCTATTAGACTAGGGAAATAATTCAACATGCATTAGCCTGACGATAATGGCATGCTCGCAAAGAACTTTAACGACTTGTTTTTATCACTTTTACCAATAAACATTTATTGGCCGTATGTCGCTACTTCGCTATAAAGACACACTTGTTCCTAATGGAGGATATTCCAAATATGGGTTCGAGGCTGAAAAAAGTCACGTGATACCGGTAATTTACCCTAGGAACTTCTAACTGATGAGAATTGAAGATACTACTGCTTTGCTTCATGAACTGTTTCATTGGCTAGCGGGGATTTACATTACACTTCTACGGAGCCTTCCCTTCTTTACGCTAGAAGTTTTTACCTTGGCCACGTGATCAAAACGGAGATGGAATATTCTACATTAGATCCCGTCCTTAATGTATCAAAATACGGAGTTTGTTTTCTGTACTATTCCTGAGCTCAGTTATAGCGTCTAGAAATATAGGTCGGGATCCAGATACATTTTTGCAAGCAGTGAAAATTTAGCAAAAATTCTGGCTTCTGATTGGTCAATCTCGTTACGATAACAGAGAAAAATCTACCTAGATCAAGGTCATGGTGTTGAAACCGACTATTCCAGTGATGCTTTAAAAAGTGCTAAAAATTGAATCCCATAAATATTGAAAAATACTGAATGACAAATGTCGATAGGAGCAACATTTTCTAGATCTTCTCTGAGCGAAACGTTTTCTTTTGAAATAGTTACGTTGGAATTACCATATGTCGCTGTAATCGACATTCCTCGTTCAGTCTCGTTCAACATTTTTGGGATACAATTTTTTAGCACATTTTTAATAAGCCGATTTTTAAACTATAACTTCTAGAAACTATAGCTCCGTTATAGCGTCTATATTATATGTTGTAGAAATCGACTATCCCAGCAATACTTAAAAAAGCGCGGAAGTATTGAATCCCTGAAATGTACAACGATGTCGAATTCCAAACAGTCATTAGCATCGACATCGGCAGGATATTTTTTAAAGAAGAAAGAGACATGTGTAATGCACCGCTACAGCATGTAGAATACATAATGTGGAAATTTGCAATCCAAGAACCGCTGAAAAGTGTATCCCTTAAATGTGCACTGACGCTGAAATCCAGGGAGATGATCCCATCGACATCTGCGATATATTTTCAAATTTCAAAGTAAACATCGTATTATTACAGCGGGTTTGACGCCAAGCACACAGGTCAGATGTATGTTTTAAAAAAAGTTACAGCATCTAGACCAAATTATCTTGGAGTTTTTGGAAATATCCTGCAGATATCGCTGTGATCGACTGATTGGATTCCCACACAATATATTCTAGACGCTGTAGTACCGCGGTAGCCTGTCTTTTTCGTTTGCCTCGAAGTAGATATAGATGACGTCATTTGAAGCTGTTCCTAAAGTGTGGCCAGCTCATCACGTCACACGGAGTTGATTATCTGTACACGGCAATGGACACAAAAAAAATCGGCGCACCGCTTTGTACTAATAATCGTGTAAAGATGATCCAACTCCGTGTGACTTTTAAACGTCATGAACTGTCCTATTATGTCATTGGTCACGCTAACACCCTCCCTTTTGCGTCCGCCATATATAGTTGCATCTTGCACTGGAGACTGCTAAATAGGCTGCTATCGGTCAAAATCAAGAGAAAAAGGGCAGAAGAGGGGGAAAGAACACGTTTTTTTTTGGTATGTAGTTTTTCACACGGGAAGATTGACATGTCTGCTCCTCTCCTTTCATAGCTTCATGATGGTGAAATAAACCAATGCCCCCTAGATATTTGAGAAAGTCTTGACACGCGTCATGAAAACATCACACAAAGCAGGCAAAGCAAAGGAACAAAATCATTCATTGGCTCGTGGATATGAACGAGCCAATGAATGACTTTTCTTCTTTGTTTTGCCTGCTTTGTGTGATATTTTCCTGACGCGTGTCAATGCTTTCTCGAATATTTAAAGGGCGTTGAATAGGCCGGGATCAAGATAGATTTTACGCTATTAGCGAGATGAGATTGATCAATCAGAAGCCTGCATTTTTGAAAACTTTTTTATGTTTGCAGTAAACACCGAAAAGCCTGCAAGGACGGAGACTACTGATTGGTCAATCTAATTTTACTAACAGAGAAAAATTTATCTGGATCCCGGACATTAACTTTGGTTGGTTAAGACGATTTTGAATAAAATCAAATCAGAAAGCCAATGTTTTTTTTAAATTTTTCTTGTTAGTTTAATCGAAATCGTCCACGTCTATTACTGAAAATTGAGTTACTGTACTTTGGACAAAAACTTGAATATGAGTACACGACTTATTCATATGTCACCACTCTTACATATAAATGTACTCTGTTATGAACATGATTCTAAGCGCAGCTGGTTAATTTGAGTATCTGGGTATTAGAGAAAGCAATAGTGGCCCACCGTTACCGAGTGGATAAGACACCACGCCGCTAATCGCTTGAGAGCGTAGGTGGGGACGAGTTCGAATCCCGCCGTGATCCCCACGCGATCTGATATATATGTGTTCAATAAAACTAACAAACAAATAAACAAGCAATAGTGAAAGGTACAGTTGTCATGGAAACAACGACGTCTTTAATTCGTATAGAAAATTAATGAATAGTTGTAAATGACTTAATTTTAAAATCTAGGCAAATGCTCTGAAAATATCAATGGCTCCCATCTAGTATTTTACAAAAGTATTTAATATATTCACATGATGTATAAGTTGATGCAACTCTTAGCTAATAAAAATTCTGCAACAAGACTTATGTAGGTAGATCTTTTCAATGATTAATTCAGAATTCTAAGAACAAAACGAAGTTCTTAAGCGCTCTTCCTCACCCCCCCCCCCTCAAAAAAAGAAATACTATAGAAAGATATAAGTATTTGGATAACTTCAGTATTTCTGTGATCTTATGTCAGAGTTTAGAAAAGGTGTCTGGGTATTAAAAAAAAAAAAAAAAAAAAAAAAAAAAAAAAACATAAAACAAATTTTACGAACGATAAGACTGTAGATTTCAAGCAATTTTTAACTGGAAAAAATTTTATTCTAATGTTTATGCGGCTTTAATAAAAGACTATTAAAGATAATCAATTTACGGGAATTTTTATACGAAATTATATTCTCACATTTATGCAAATAGGTATGGATAAACAGACTTGAGTAAAATTACATATTTATTCTTTCTTCTCTATATCACGATCTAAAGGAAGATGAAGTTATATGTACAGTTTATATCTTTAAATTTTTAGATTTTTTTATCAAAAATGTTTCATCATCATGTCTAGAATTGCTAGATTTACTTCTTTAGACAGATCTTCGATTCTTTAGATGCCTGTGGGGCTTCATTCTCGGATTATCCATAGGTATTTGTAAAGGTACATTTATTTTCCAAAACCGGCAGAAAAAAAAAAAAAAAAAAAAAAAAATAGAACAAACAATTAACTGACAGACTAACTGTAAATATATATTTTATTTTGACTCTATTTGATTTTTACTAAATTATCATCCTTCATAGAAAATTTTAAGGAGATATAAATTGAGAAAGACTGATATTTTGAAAGAATAAATTGACTTTCCTTACTTTTAAATTATTAATTACTCTAAAAAATGAATGATAGGTAAACAAAATGTATACTATTGTGTTTGTTCCCTGCTTATAAAGGCTATACAAGGACTAATTTTAGCGAGTAGAATTATTTCAATTATATATATTCTGTTTAAAAAAGGACTGATATCTACTAAAAACAACTTTTCAAAAGTAAAAAAAAAAAAAAAAAAAAAAAAAAAAAAAAAATAAGGGGGGGGGGGAAAGTTGTGGCTAAAAAATAGTGTGATATCAATTTTCCAAGCTTATATTATGGTACTTATTTAACATTTTTTATTAAAAATTTACCATACGTAAGTGGAGTACCTAAGTATGCGTTGATAGAAAGCCCTTTCCCCTTTACTAAATATATCATAAAGTGTTTCTGAAAATTAATTTTTTTTAAATTATGCATGATGGGCTTGGCGGCCATCTTTCCACATTTTACACAAATTTCTAAGCAGACAAGCTCGTAATATGTTTGCATTATTAAGAATTTTGAACTTCTATTTTTGGCTACAGACAGATAAATTAAGAAAAACTTTTATTTTGAAAAAAAAATTGATTTTTACTGCTTTAACTAATTAATTAACCCCCTCCAAAAAAAAAAAAAAAAAAAAAAAAGAATCATAAGATGAAACCTGAAGTTACTTCAACTTTATTTTAAGACACAAATTTCTAGGCACTCATTTCCATAAATTAAAAGCATAAAATGTTTACTTTAGCAACGATTTCGAATTTCCGATCTTAACAATGTACTTGTGTGCTTAGAAATTTGTGTAAAATATGGAAAGATGGCCACCAAGCCCATCATGCATAATTTTAAAAAAATTAATTTTCAGAAACACGTTATGATGTATTTAGTAAAGGAGAACAGGCTTTCTATCAACGCATACTTAGGTACTCGACTTACGTATGGTAAATTTTTAATAAAAAATGTTAAATAAGTACCATAATATAAGCTTGGAAATTTGATATCACACTATTTTTTAGCCACAACTTTCCCATCTTTTTTTTTTTTTTTTTTTTTTTTTTTTTTTACATTTGAAAAGTTTTTTTTTGTAGATATTAAGATACTGCCATTATTTTTCATCGTTTTACGGAGAGAATAAAATGCGTTTGTTCGAAACATATGCAGACGAGTACTGAAACCACAAATAGTTTCTTTTATTTGTAAGACATTCTGTAAAACACTAGTAAGTTATGTATCAATAACTGATTACGGTGATTATTGTTTTATGATGTTTTATCCTTTATGTAGGCAGATTATTGTAAATAATAATTAAAAAAAAACTAATAAATAATCATTCTAGAAAATTTCAAATATTGCATATATCTTTAACGGAACAATTTTCATTTATGTATCACTTGGAATTCTAAAACGTTTAAAAATCACAAAGAAATAACTACAATATTCAATATACATAAAAGAGAATGCCCTTTCATCTGTAATTCAATGGTAAATAAAGTAAAACTATTGATGAAATGTTTCCATTGATTTCAGCTTTGTCCTTTTGTGTCTTTTGTTCTAAATGGCATTAAATACAGATATTGTTTGAATTCTAAAATAATAACATCAGACATTGAAATTGAAATACATTATGATTATGATTCGTTTGTACTTAAAACCACGTGTTCCATAAATAGAAGTTTCATTATCATTGTTGGCTCCAAATGATTTTGTAAACAGTTGAAGTTTCTTTTCGACGATAAAAACATCTAATATTCAGACTTATATTCAAAATGATTATGATTCGTTTTTACTTATAAAAATGTGTTATATTTCAGAGACATATCAATTAGTGTCGCTTTAGTGAACTTTAGTTTTAAGACACTTAGATATCTCACTATGTTTTATGAGCGGGTGGCTTAAAAAGACAATTATTTTACATTCGGCGCACCGACAGAATGCACTGTGAAAGAAACATATATTAGTTGATTTTGTAATGGAGTCTTTAAAATACAGGGCTATAAAAATAATGGACCCGATTTTTAAAAAAAGCATATTTTCGAAACTACTGCACATATTACAATAGGTGATACATGAATTTAAAGAGAAATATACCAAGTTTATTTTTCAGTTACAAATGTTCGATGTGTGACCCTCTTGTTACATGGCATACGTTCAATCTGTAATCCAGTTCGTGCCAAACATTTTGTAGCATCACTCTGACAATGGTTAAAGATTCACAAATGCGTTCTTTAAGTTCTAAACACTTTGTTTTCGGCATTGGTGGAACATATACAATGTATTTGCCGCTCTCGGATCTTAAAGAACGCATTTGTGCAGAATTCAGAACCATTGGCAGAGTGATGCTACAAAATGTTTGGAAAGAACTAGATACCAGATTGGACGTATGCCATGTAACAGAGGGTCACACATCGAACATTTGTAACTTAAAAAAACTTCATATATTTCTATTTAAATTCATGTATCACTTATTGTAATATGTGCAGTAGTTTCGAAAATATGATTCTTTTATATCCGGTCCATCGTTTGTAATAGCCATGTACTAATGACTGATGCTATTTGCTAAACGCTATTTGTATTGAATATCAATTTCATTATCATAAAAAGTAAATTATTTTTCTTATTTTATGAAGATAGATTAATTTCCCTTACATAGTGAAAGCTGAAGAAAATTGTAAAATAATTGTTACTGTAGAAAATTGAAAGAGTTATTTTGTTTTATTTAATTATCTTATAGAATCCTTAAACGTTTAAAAATAACAAAGGAATTTTAAACGGCAACATTACAAATATCTGTGCGATGTCTCTTCCATAGCATGATTTATCCAGATAATAATTTATATTATTAACTAGGGGGCTCTGCCCCCTGCAAGCTACGCTCACCAACCCCCGTTCAGACACCGCAGAATCGAAAAACATGCTAATCTGATGAGTTTTAAACATATTAGAGAAGATTGAATTATACTGAAAAAAGCTGTGCAGATTTCCCTGTAAACGGGTTTCCATTCAAGTCCCTTTGATTGCAAAAAATTAAGGGCGTATCAATTGCTGTTAAGACATCCAATGTTTGTTTTCGTTTTTGATTAAAGATGACCAGTTAAACATTTGAAAAGAAGCTAAAATAAAATAACTTAAGTATACAGAGTCTTTGTCTCCCGGTATTTTAAACCAATCTCAATAACAATAGCCTAAGTCCTGTGACTATCATAAACAGTTCCAGGCGGACCACTTCGCTTTTTACACTCTAGGTGCCATTTTGTACTTTAATGATAGCCAGGCACAGGTGATATGTCTCCAAATATTATTCTATCGCCATCATTTCATCTATATTATAATAGTTCAAGTCATCAATTGCCTTAAACAAATACGGTCTAATCCATTTGCCGTTCATATGAAAGTTTGGCACAGATGTCATATACGCCCCATGTTGGAGCGATTTTTAAAAGACGCCAATTTGGGGAGCACATCAAAAGCATAAACAAGAACATCCGGCTTACCATATCAAGCAGAATAACGATACTCTGGCGCCAGTTAAGTGCCCGTTCCGTATATGACATTGGCGTCAGAAAAAAATTGCGCCAACATGGGACCGTAAGTTTTCCATTTTTATTCAAAAATCAAAAAAAAAAAATCGAATAAAACTACATAAAATTTGCCATGGTTGCAAGGAATTCTTGGTACTGTTACGCTAGCCGGATGCAAATCTCGCCAATAGCTTTTTTTCAACTCGCACGTTAGCATTTTTTTTTTTTTTCGAGTGGTAATATTTGGCCAGATGTCATATATGCACAGCAGGTTTGGCGTGATTTTTTTTCCGAACATTTGGCGAAAAACTCGTTTTCAAATACCAGTTACATACGCATTTTGAGTATTACTACTTAGTAATACCGTCGACCAAAAATCTATCGCCAAACTATAAGATTAAATGCCCATAATGGTTGATCGTAAATGTCACATTCACTTGACTTTAAGCAAGTTACACGTGTTTACGTCATCAAGTGATTTTTATTTCGACTTTTTATTTGTATATTTATTAATGTTATACTAATTTGTTTGTTCTTTCGTTATTTAAAATAAAAATTATGTCAATTTTTATAATTTTGCGAGTGTTTTGGCGATTTATATAATTTGGCGAATACCTCGTTTTCAAATACCAGTTACATTTGCATTTTTGGTATTACTTAGTTATCCCGTCGACCAAAAATATATTGCCAAACAATAAGATTAAATGCCAATAATGGTTGATCGTAAATCTCATATTCACTTGACTTTAAGCAGGCTACACGTGTTTACCTCATCAAGTGATTTTTATAACCACTTTTTATTTGTATTTTTATTAATGTTATACTAATTTATTTGTTCTTTCATTATTTAAAATAGCAATTAAGTAAATTTGTATAATTTGGCAAGTGTTTTGGCGATTTATATAATTTGGCGATATTGGTAGACGGAATAACTAAGTAGTACCGTATTTTTAATTATTTTTTATTATTTTCTAAAGCAAATATAAAAAAAAATTAATAATTATAAAACAAAATAATTTATATAATTTATAAAAAGAAATATAAGTAAATAAGCATTTATTATGAAATAAACAACAATAGCCGGGTTACCATGTCAACCTTTTCTGAAATATGAAAAAAAAATATATCTTTGATTAAAATTTGAGTTGTCATCATTAGAAAAATGTATATAAAATTAGAAAAAAATTAATATTTCGAAAACTAATTTGAATTTAAAATTTCTAATACCAGTTTTGAAATCTGCGGATCACTGATGATTTTTTGTGTTAATTTCATCGCAAAGTATTCCATATTTTAGGAGAAATCGTTTGAAATGTAATCAGTTGTTTAATCATTTGATTCATATATCCGTTTCATAAATTCGTTCATTAGGATTTTATATATATAGGGTAGATAAAATGTTTATCACGTTTATAGCTTTGCCATTTTATGTCATTTTTACTTTCTTCTATCTTTATAAGAAGAAAGTATTGGTTTCATGAAAATTTTCGAATTCCAGTTTTCGACAGATTTGCACGTTTTATGGGTCAGAGATCCCAAAAAACATGTTTTTACAAAATGTTTGTATGTCTGTCCGTCTGTCTGTCTGTCTGTCTGTATGTATATGTATGTGACACAAATATTGTGGGCGCTCTATCTCAAGAACTAATGCACGGAATTTAATAAAAATTTATATTCAGGTAGTCCCTGATATAGATTGGTGCTGATTAGTTTTTGGTGTAAATCGGCTGCTATGTAGCATTTTGCAGGATTTCCGCAAAAGCTGTATCTCAAGAACTAATGCACGGATTTTTATAAAACTTCAGATTCCGTTAGTCCATGACATGAATGGTTGCTGTTTATGCTTTGGTGTAAATCACTCAAAAGGTGGCGCTGCTATTCTGCATTTTTCACTATTTACGCTATTTTCGCAGTAGCTCTATCTCAAGAACTAATGCACACATTTTCATCAAACTTCGGATTTAGTTAGTCCATCATATGAAATGATGCTGACTACGTGTTGGTGTAAATCGCCCAATAGGTGGCGCTGCTGTGCTGCATTTTGAACTATTTCCTCAATAGCTCTATCTCAAGAAATAATGCACGGATTTTCAGGAAACTTCAGATTTAAGTATAACTTGATTAATATTGCTGCTGATTATGTGTTGTTGCAAATCCCTCAACAGGTGGCGCTTCTATACTGCATTTGTCATGATTTACGCTATACCTCTATCTCAAGACTAATGCACGAATTTTCCTCAAACTTCATATTCAGTTAGACGTTGACATAAGTTGGTGATAATTAGGTTCTGGTGTAAATAACGCAATAGGTGGCGCTGCTATGCTGCATTTTGCTGGATTTACTCGATTTCAGTGAAAGTCATACCTCGAGAACTAATGCACGGAATTTTATATTTTTAGAATTCTCATGATGAACACAGATTGCCATTTAATTTGGCACTGAGGTAGTGAATTTTGAAATATTGACATGTATGAGATAGAAGAAAGATTTGTGTTGCCCACAACATACTAGTTTCTGATTGTCTCTGCATATAGTTATCGTTTACTTTTCCTACGATAACTTCGGATATTGCAACTGAAATACACAACGATTACGCTTTGTTTGTAGTTATAACCATGTGTTATACTACCGAGAAATATCGCTTATTGTTACTTTAATAAATTGTTGTAATACGATACTGCAGCTGTTTTTATTTGTTTTCCAAGTAAGTGGCTTGGATAAACACCCAAACCATTTATCTCTCGAGCAGAGAATGAAAAATTGCACATAAGATGGGATAATTTTCTTAAAACTTGAATATCAAATGTATAAGAAAATTGACCGATGAATTGACAAGGTTATATAATATCTTATACTATAATGCGAGCAAAAATTGTGTGTGTATGTGTGTGTGTTTGCGTATGTAAATTTTATCTTAAAAACGGCTCAAACGATTTTGACGAAATTTTGTTTTTTACCATTATCGGGCACGATAAGACAATTGGGCTAGGTCACGTGTTCCAGAAAATTCGATTAGTGGGTCATTTTGGGTCATAATGGGTCATAATGGGTCAAGAAAAAGCTAATTTTATCTAAAAAACGGCTCAATCGATTTTGACTAAATTTTATATCCAACCCTTTTTCGGCACGAGAAAAGTATTGGGATAGGTCACATGTTCGAGAAAATTAGATTAGTGGGTCATTTTTGGGTCACTATGGATGAAGCCAATTTTAGCTAAAAAAGGGCTCTAACGATTTTGACTAAATTTTGTATTCTGTCGTTTTGGATTACGAGAAGACTAATGGTCTAAGTCACATATCAGAGAAAATTCGATTAGTGGGTCATTTTTGGGTCACTGTGGGTCAAGCAAAGTTTATCTAGAAAACGGCTCTAACGATTTTGACGAAATTTTGTATTTTACCATTTTCGGGCACATGAATACCATTGGGCAAGGTCACGTGTTCAAGAAAATTAGATTAGTGGGTCATTTTGGGTCATAATGGGTCTGGCCAAGTTAATTATATCGAAGAATCGGCTCAATCGATTTTGACTAAATTTTATATCCAACCGTATTTTGGCACGAGAAAACTATTGGGCTAGGTCACATGTTTGAGAAATTTCGATTAGTGGGTCATTATTGGGTCACTATGGGTCAGCCAATTTTTTCTAAAAACGGCTCAAACGATTTTGACTAAATTTTGTATTTTTCATTTTCGATTACGAGAAGACCAAGGGGATAGTTCACATATTAGAGAAAATTCGATTAGATGGTCATTTTTGGGTCACTGTGGGTCAAGCAGTGTTTATCTAGAAAACGGCTCTAAGGATTTTCACGAAATCGTGTATTCTATCGTTTTCGGGCACGAGAATACCATTGGGCTTGATTG
The DNA here is from genome assembly GCA_963932465.1 of Maratus speciosus. Lineage (NCBI taxonomy): Eukaryota > Metazoa > Arthropoda > Arachnida > Araneae > Salticidae > Maratus > Maratus speciosus. Next base: position 77,122,772 of record OZ010790.1, read on the forward strand.
CATGTTCAAGAAAATTCGATTAGTGGGTCATTTTGTGTCATAATGGGTCAAGGTCACGCTAAATATATCTAAATAAGGCTCAATCGATTTTAACTAAATTTTATATCCAAGAGTTTTTCGGCACAAGAAAACTATTGGCCTAGGTCACATGTTCCAGAAATTCGATTAGTGAGTCATTTTTTGGGTCCCTATGGGTCAAGCCAATTTTATCTAAAAAACGGCTCTAACGATTTTAACTAAATTTTTTATTCTGTCGTTTTGGATTACGAAAAGATTAATGGGCTAAGTCACATATTAGAGAAAATTCGATTAGAGGGTCATTTTTGGTCACTGTGGGTCAAGCAAAGTTTGTCTGAAAACGGCTCTAACGATTTTAACGAAATTGTGTATTTTATCGTTTTCGGGCGCGAGAATACCATTGGGCTTGGTCACATGTTCAAGGAAATTTGATTAGTGGGTCATTTGGGGTCACAATGGGTCAGGGTCAAGCTAATTGAATCTAAAAAAAGGCCCAAAACATTTTGACGAAATTCTGTAATATACCATTTCCGGGGGAGGAGATGGCCATTGGGCTAAGTCACAAGTTCGAGAAAAATCGATTAATGGGTCATTTTTCGGTCACTGTGGGCCAAGCTATTTGTATCTAAAAAAAGACTCAAACAATTTTGTCAAAATTTCGTATTATACAGTTTCTGGTCTTGAAAAGATCATTGGCCTAAGTCACATGTTCGAGAAAATTCAAGTAGTGGGTCATTTTTGGGTCACTGTGTGTCAAGCTCAGTGTATCTAAAATAACGGCTCAAAACATTTTGGCAAAAGTTTGTATTATATCATTTCTGAGCATGGGAATAGCATTCAGCTAAGTCACATGTTCGGGAAAATTCGATTAGTGGGTCATTTTGGGGTCACTGTGGGTCAAGCTAATTGTATCTTAAAAAGAGACTCAAACTATTTTAACAACATTTTGTAATATACTGTTTCCGTGCACGAGAAGTTCATTGGGTTAGGTCTGTTGTTCGATAAATTTAGATTAGTAGGTCCTTTTTGGGTTACCGTGGGTCAAGCTAATTTTATCTATAAAATGACTTTAGCGATTTTGGCTAAATTTTGTATTCTATCATTTTCAGGTTCGAGAAGAGCATTGGCTAGGTGGTGCGTTCGAAAAATTTCAGTTAGTGGTTCCCTATGGCTTAGAATCATGCCAATTTTATCTAAACAGCAAGAATTATACAGTGAGAATGAAATATCAAATTGAACACAAGGCTAATTTTGACTGAGCTTAGCTCGGTCATGCCCACTTGTATACATATATTTATGTATCATGATGTTAAAAAAACTGAAATTTTAGACTATTCAAATGTTTGAAAGATATTTGATGTTAATAATAAGAAATAGAAATGCATGGTGCCACGAAATATTCTCATTGATTATAAATAACACCATTACCAAAATTTAATTTGTTTAAAACAAATAAAACAAATAAAATGTATTGCTTGACTCGTTTATAGCTTAGCACTTTTATGTCATCTTCTCTAAATGACTTCGCCTATAGTTACCGTTTTTTTCCGTGATAATAACATCGGATATTAAGACTGAAATACATACTGATAAACATCCGGGTTCTCCCCAAAGCAATAACTATATTTCAGAGAAGTATCACTTACTGCCAATTTAATGAACATTGTAGTTCTTTCCATTTGTTTTGTAAATGGGCTGAAATTAAAACAAATAAATTATATTCGGCGCACAGACAGTAGAGTAGAGAAAACAAATTATATTTCCTTTGTACTTAGTTTGTAGAAATGTAATTTGTATAGAAATTATTTTGGATATTTTATTGATACATTTAGTAATTATGATTCTGATTGGCAAGATAAATTAAATTCTTTCATTTATTTAGCGAGATAATGTTTCTAAATATAGTAAAAGCTAAAATAAATAAATAAATATATCATGCAAAACCGTTCTGGAATATATAATGAATTGTACAATACATCATAACGTAAAATATGCCACAAATATATTTTACAGAGCTCTTAAACCTCCTTAAATAAAACAGAAATTCAAAATTAAGTAAAATATCCTTCTGAGTTTACAAATAATCAAATATTTTATATTTGTAAATCGTAGACATTTCTAAGTATGTAATTAATTTAATCATTTTAATCCTCTCTAAGACAATAAATGGTATATCGATACTGTTACTTAAAAAAATATATATGTGAGGTTGATTAGAGCTTTAGGTATCGTAATGTTTATAAAAATCTTAGGAAAATCAGCACATTTAACTAGTAAAATATTTTGCATCATATTAAATATAAAACAGCAATCAATCTAACGCTCCCTAGATTGGAGAAAACAGGGAAACGCTTTGTTGTGACTTTACAAAACGTCACATGAAGCAGACAAAACAAAGAAAAAAATAAGAGAAATTGAACCCTTCGATTTCTTTGGCTCGTGGAATTATTAATTATTATTAGTAAATAATAGTTAATAATTTCAGGAACCAACGAAATCGACACATGCAAGTTGTTAGAATTCTTTCATTACTTTATTCTATCTTCAATGGAAGAAAATATTGTAATTGAAATTTTTTTCGACTTCCGGTTTTCAACGGATTTACACGTTTTAGGGGTCAGAGATCCCCAAAAACATGTTTATAGAAAATGTCTCTCTATCCGTGTGCCCATCTGTCTGTCGTCATTGTACCATCAAAAATGTATGAAGTTATGCATAGAATTGAACCAAATTTTTATTTTAAGTTTTTGGCTATGGAAAGCAGATCCTCCCTGAATTTGAAAAAAACTTCGCCGGTAGGGGACGCTGTAACAGCGATTTTTGTGCGATTTTGAATATTGTACCATCCAAAGTGTATGAAGTTATGCATATTATTGAACCAAATTTTTATTTTAAGTTTTTTGCTATGGCAAGCAGATCCTCACTGAATTTAGAAAACTTTCGCCAGTAGGGGGCGCTGTAATAACAATTTTTGTGCGATTTTGAATATTGCACCATCCAAAAGTGTATGAAGTTATGCATAGAATTAAACCAAATTTTTATTTTATGTTTTTAGCTATGCCAAGCAGGTCCTCTCTGAATTTTGAAAAAAAACATCGCCGGTAGGGGCGCTGTAACAGCGATTTTTGTGACATTTTGAATCGATTACCATTGAAAAGTGTATGAAGTTATGCATAGAATTGAGCCAATTTTTTTGTGCTTGTTTTTGGTCATGGCATGAAGGTCCTCCCTGAATTTGGAAAAATTCCGCTGGAAGGGGACGCTATAATTGCGATGTCTGTACCATTTTCATTATTGCACCATCGAAAAGTGTATGAATTGAAGCATACAATTGAACCAATTTTTTGGTGTATGTTTCTGGCTATGGCAAGCAAGTCTTCCCTGAACTTGAAAAAATCCGCCAGAAGGGGGCGCTATAATTGGAGCTCTGTGCCATTTTAATTATTGTACCATCGAAAATTGTATGAATTTATGCATAGAATTGAACTAAATTTTTCGTGTACGTTTCTGGCTGTGGCAAACATGTCCTCCTGAATTTGGAAAAAATCTGCCGGAAGGGGGCGTTGTAATAGCGATGTTTGTGCCATTTTCTTTATTCTACCCGCTAAAAGTGCATAAAGTTATGCATAGAATTGAACCAAATTTTTTGTGCATAATTTTGGATATGTCCTACAGGTCCTCCTTGAATTTGGAAATATCGCGCGTTAAAGGGGCTCTGTGATAGCGATTTGTGTATACTTTTCTTGATTTTTCGTAGTTCTATTGTCCATCGGCGGCTCGTGCAAAGGCGGGAACTCGTTTCCTGCTAAGCCGGCTATTCGCAAACATCTGATAGCAACGGAAAAAATAAAAACTATTAATTTTAACAAAGATCCTGATATAGATTAACTCGTTACTTTCTTCCATCTTGAATAGAAGAAAGTATTGTAATCGAAATTTTTTTCGACTTCCGGTTTTCGACGGATTTACATGTTATAGGGGTCAGAGCTCCCAAAAAACATGTTTATAGAAAATGTCTGTCTGTCCGTATGTCCGCCTGTCCGTGTGTCTGTCGCCCTTGTACCATCAAAAAGTGTATGAAGTTATGCATAGAATTGAACCAAATTGTTATTTTAAGTTTTTGGCTATGGCAAGCAGATCCTCCCTGAATTTGGAAAAAAATTGCCGGTAGGGGGCGCTGTAATAACTATTTTTGTGCGATTTTGAATATTGTACCATCCAAAAGTATATGAAGTTATGCATAGAATTAAACCAAATTTTTATTTTAAGTTTTTGGATATGGCAGGTAGGTCCTCCCTGAATTTGGAAAAAATTCGCCGGTAGGGCGTTTAAATAGCGATTTTTGTGCGATTTTGAATATTGTACCATACAAAAGTATATGAAGTTTTGCATAGAATTGAACCAAATTTCTATTTTAAGTTTTTGAATATGGAAGGTAGGTCCTCCCTGAATTTGGAAAAGATTCGCCGGTAGGGGTCGCTGTAACAGCGTTTTTTGTGCGATTTTGAATATTGTACCATCCAAAAGTGTATGAAGTTACGCATAGAATTGAACCAAATTTTTATTTTAAGTTTTTGGCTTTGACAAGCAGATCCTTCTTGAATCTGGAAAACATTCGCCGGTAGGGGACGCTGTAACAGCGATTTTCGTGCAATTTTGAATATTGTACTATCAAAAAGTGTATGAAGTTATGCATAGAATTGAACCAAATTTTTATTTTAAGTTTATGGCTATGAAAAGCAGTTCCTCCCTGAATTTTGAAAAAAATAGTCGCTAGGAGGGCTGTAACAGCGATTTTGCATATTGTACCATCGAAAAGTGTATGAAGTTATGCATAGAATTGAACCAAATTTTTATTTTAAGTTCTTGGCTATGGCAAGACGGCCAAATTAAGGCAAGGTCCTTCCTTAATTTGGAAAAAAATCGCCGGTAGGGGGACCTTTAATAGTGATTTTTGTGCCATTTCGAATATTGTACCATCGAAAAGTGTATGAAGTTATATGTAGAATTGAGCCTTTTTTTTTTTTTTTTTTTTTTTTTTTTTTTTTTTTGTCATGGCATGAAGGTCCTCCCTGAATTTGGAAAAATTCCGCTGGAAGGTGGCGCTATAATTACGATGTCTGTACCATTTTATTTATTGTACAATCGAAAAGTGTATAAAATTATGCATACAATTGAATCAAAATTTTTGTGCATGTTTTTGGCTTTGGCCAACAGGTCCTCCTTGAATTTGGAAATATCGCGCGGTAAAGGGATGCTGTGATAGTGATTTTTGTATACTTTTCTTGATTTTTCGTAGTTCTATTGTCCATCTGCGGCTCGTGCAAACGCGGGAACTCACTTTCTGCTAAGCCGGCTATTCGCAAACATCTGATAACAACAGAGTAAGGAAAAACTATTAATTTTAACAAATATCATGATATAGATTAACTCGTTTTTAGTTCATTTAATTGACTGAAGCAGGAATTTAAGATGAAAATCAAAGATGGTATAGTAATGAACTAATAATATTGAAGTACTAACATGTGTAACTAGTTTTTGAAATATTAAGATGTGTAAGATAGAAGAAAGTTTTGGGATTCACACATCCAACTAGTTTTTAGTTCGTTTAATTGACTGAAGCGGAAATTTAAGATGAAAATCAAAGTTCATATAATATTGAACTAATAATATTGAAGTATTAACATGTGTAACTAGTTTTTGAAATATTGTTTTGCCTACATCATGCAACGTTCTGTGAGGTCACAACAAAATTTCCCAAGTTATTGTACCTTATCTAGGGAGTGTTGTTCAAGCGGTTAGGTCATTTTATAAATTAAAATTATTTCAGTCTATTCAACGATAGTAAGAAAATATTTGAATATAATACAGAAGGAAATTAAAAGTGTCGTTTTGAGTCCCCTACGGAAGCGTCATGAAAAGTTATTTCTTTGAGATTTCAGTATATTGTGGCACAGTTCTTTGTGATTTACTGAAACAAATGCAGCAAGAGCCATTATCTGGATATATGAGAGATGCGGTTCCTGCTTCCAATTTATGCAGATGCGGTCCATTAGTAACTTCAGAATTTAAAATTTTTAAAACGCTTGAAAACATTTTGCTTGAGTGTCCTCGCAGTTACAAAAATACAGATAAAGAAGTTATAAAGCAAGTAACCAACACATTTAACTTCCTTCTGCATTATATTGGATTCTGTTTCTTATTATTGTGTTTAACTAAGTTATTTTTTTGAAATTATAAAGGTAATCATTATATCTCATGCAAATCCGATATAAGAATTCCACACAGCGATAAAATATCGTTCAATTCGCAAACCGATTTCCTCGTATATCGCAGTTCTGATTATTCATAAAAGGCACAATTTTCTTTTTGACCGAATTTGAAAAACACAGTAAACTTTTATTCCATTTTTCTAAGTTTATATGTTAAAATTATATATTAAACATGTGGTAAAACTCAGTTAGCGTCCCGGAGGGGATTAATATAATAGATTAGATAGAATTTAATAAAGTAAACATTTATATTCAATGAAAAAAGGAAAAAAAAATATCCGATCTTAAGTAATATAATTTTATCCGATTTTAAAAATCAAAGTAAAATTATTATTTTTGAGTAACCTAACATAATTAAACGCTAATGACTTTCTCTTGTGCGGGGGGGGGGGGGGGTTGGGCGCGGTAATGTTCAATAAAATTGATTTTTATTTTATTTTTTAAGGGGTCAGGTGCCCTTAACCAATAAAATGCATGGAAAAGTGACCCCTGTAAGAATAGCAGTCTCACTTTAAGTAATTGGCTTTTAATTATAAAATTGAAAATACATGTTAGGAAGGATTTATTTTATCAATGAAAGTTGTTAAAAAAGATATACACATATATATTTTTTTAATTAATACAATTATTAAGAAAGAAATATTCTTGCATGCATTGCGCGCATGATTTTTACCATTTGAATGGCTGAACCAAGCCTAGATTTCTTTTTAAAGAATACAGATATAAAGTGTTTTCAATACGACCTACAATGAAAAAAAATAAAACTTGTAGATCCTGAGAATTTTTTTTAAAAAACAAATTCGAAATATCGAGATTTCTTTTATACAAAAGTAGTCGTGAAACCTAAACTTACTTGAGAAACATAATAATAGGTCTTTTTGTGCTTATGTAGGGTAACTCCGGGAGTGTCGTCGCATACGGGACAGATGCCGTACCCCTTCTATTTCTTGTAATTATCGATAGATGGTCGTCAAACGCACAGTACAGGTGCGCAAATAGATTATTTTAACCAGTGTATAGCGTGAATCCCATTTCGATGTTTACTTGTAGAAGTACAACCCTTAATTTGACGTAAGTGCATAATTTCATTGTCCAAACTTTTAAGCACGTTATGTTTAAATAATTTTCATACACTATTTACTAAATGCATGCATGATTTCGAAGTCAAAACTAAGTGTAGCATTTGTATAGAGTACTGTGTGTGTGATTACATCATTAACCTTAGCGATGGCAAGTAACTGTGATGGCCGACGTCTGCACCATGCAAAATGGGATACATGCCGCACTGCTATTCCGGTATACTTGCCGCAGTTTCTTGTGTACTGGGTGATTAAGTGTTATTAACTTTTCCTTTTCTTTTTGCACAGACTAACCATGTTAGGTATGTTATCAAGTTTACTAAAACCGAAGGAAAAAAAAAGTGAAAATAAATAGTAAAAAGTGGAAGAAAGATGCAAGTCAAGACGATAATAATGAAAAATTGGATTACGCGTAACGCAGACGTTCTTTGCAAACTACTCCAAAAAAGAGGAAGTGTAATTGGCTTCGTTGCATTTTGTGTTTAAATGTACTTACATAAAGACTGTACTTTTTCGACACTTTTTCTGTAGAATGAAGTCTATCTCTTAACCCATTCGAGACCATAGGTGCATATAAGCACCCTCATAAAGAGCTTACAAAATTTGTTTCTGCACCAGTAAAAAAGAAAAGTAATATTTGCTTAATTAGAGCATTTTCATAATTATTTAAGTAAAGGTAACTTCTTATTAAAAAGTGGTACCAACCGAATAAAATTTGTGTAAAAGTCACCGGTACCGAAAGGGTTAACAAATAAATTATGTAAACACAATTTTACTTTTTTCCTTTTCTCTTTCTAATACATTGATCTTACGTTGTTGCTGAAATATCAATTAAAATTTAATGTTAAAAAAAAATGTCGATAATTTTAATAGTGAAAGTAGGCAACAATTATTAATTAGAATCTACTAATACATTTCATTGTAGTCATTTAGTTTCATTTTCTTATTACACCCATAATTATAGTCCAGATATGAATATTTTTTTGGAATGTTTTTATTTATAACTTCATTCTGATCTTATTAAGAGCACGGCATAACTACCGCACAAGTGCAGCGTCTCAGCCTGAATGCACGGGTGACGCGCCGCAGTGTAATGTTTTAGAAAAAAATTGTATATATAAAAAATATTAATAATTCGTTTTGAATTTTTTTGACGCATTACACGCGTTGTATACTTAACATTAAATAGCGCAGCATGATTTTTTTTTTTTATGTCTACCATGGGACTTTATACACAAATTCAAAAAATGTGCGGCATAAATCCCGGAATTAACCTACGTTTAATACATTCACCGAAGATATCGTAAAATTCTAGGTAATTTTTTTTTTCAGAAATCGTAAGCGCAATGATCAAAATCGTTGTTTTACGAAAATTAAGTTTAAAGACTAAATCACACCTTGATCATAAAGGAAAATATCAAAGTGTTTTAAACATAATTTCTCTTCTAATCCGAATTTTTGCATGGGGTTTATTTTTAAATGTACCTGATTAATCCTATTTAATTATAAGCTATTTAAAAAAATTGATTTGGGACACCTTAAGGGTGCCTGACCCCCTAACTATTATGCGTTAAAAAATGCTGCAATAAATAGCGAAGTATCGCGTGGTCCATGTACAATGAATACAGCGTGTGAGACAGAAATCTGGTTTGATTTCTTATTTGAGGCACTGTAAAAGTCCATTGTATAAAAAAGCTACATTTTGCATTTCAAATTAAAAATGACATATTTAAGTGAATTATACATAATGATCTCTATAAGAGTACTCCAAAAAATATGAAGTTTTGAAATTTCAAATTGTTATATTATTTTGTTAAGTATCATGAATTGCTGTGTGGAAATTTCAAACTGTAAATTAATTTTAATAAATAATACAAATTTTTTCAATGACTGATTTTGCCATTGAGAAAGTGAATTCCCTTTGTAAGTCCTTTTTAAAAATAAATCCCGGATATATATTGGTTAGCGAAGTTATTATTTTCGTTTCCAAATTACTAAACAAAGAAATTAAAGAATTAAAGAATTTAAATAATATAAGAAAGATATATGCAATAAACATTATGACATATTTTCACCTCTTTAAATGTTAATGTTGTTTCCACATAATAAAATTACGTACTTCAGCCATTCGATCATAAATGATGTAGCGAAATAAGAAAAAAATATTGCTGTTCCGAAATATGCTTATTATATAAAAGCAAATAATATATGTAATGAGGGTTTCTTAAGCTGGAAGTTTCTCTAAAACAATAACGCCTAAAATTGGCCTTAACTTTGATCTTAGATGTCATTTTTAAAACAAAAATGATTTAAAATCGTTTCTTTCAATTGATTTGTGTAATGTTTTTCTACTAAACTCAATACTGTCAAAATGTAACATTTTTTCCTATTTTCCCAAGACATTTTGTTTTGTTTTATTATACATTTTTATATTTTATCGATTGATGCTATTGTTTAAAATAATTGATATTTAGGTATAGGTTTTTTCTTTTCGTAACATCGCAATAAACGAATTTTTAATCAATTCGGAATAAAGGTAATCAAATGTAATCAAGATACGCTTTTAATGTATCTAAAAATTCAAATTTTTAGAAAACTATAGGTTCCTTGAGTACTCAATTTTTATACAAAAACAACGAATTCTCTTGACCGCCGTTAATTCCGACAAGTAAGAAAAATCATGCGTACAGCATATGTTACGAAACCCTTTCCAACATTCCCTAAAAGCTTTAACGAAACTTCGTTACTTAGGGAAATAAGGTAAATAAGATAACTAAGTAAACATTTAGAAATCTAATTTCAGTAGTTACCATCCATAGCCAAATATGTATTACAATTCTTTTGAACAGCCCTATATTCGATCTGTATGTTGATATATATACTATATAATGGGAAAATTTAGTTTAGCAAGAAAATGCATAACAGGTTGAAATTCATCTTTCAGTAATTTATACTAATAGATGGAAACATACTTAAATACTTTTTTACAGCCCTGTAGTTTACCTAGTACCTTTATTACATGCCACTATTTAGCTAAAATTTTATTCGAACTAAAACACGCTTAAAGCTACTGAAATTACATTTCCAGAAATTATCACCCATATAGACGGCCATGTATCCAACTCTTTGCGTGGCCTGTATATCATTTTATCTATATTCTACAAATATACCTTAGTACACTAAATTCAGTTCAGCGTAAAAATGCATAACTCCTTTAAAACTCACCTTTAAGCAATTTATGTTCATACTCAGTAACCTTTATGAATTTATTTCTGTAGCTTTGTATATGAACTGTAGCATTTATACGCACTTTATTGTATGCATAAATATAGTGAACAAGTAGGTAAGTGTTATCGTTTAATATTACTTTCAAAACACTTTATCCCTTTGAAAAATATGTTAGTTCCACATTTCGCAACCAGGGGTGCACTCCATTGTAAACTAACCTCTATCCGAACGAAACTCAGTTTTATATACTATCCGTAGATATATTAGTTGAGGGGATTGGGCGGATAGCAACCGAGATAAGTAGGTGTGCCTGGCGGTAAAAAGTGGAACTAAAATATGTAAGGCTATGGTGCATAATATGAAAGAATGGTCAAAGGGTGTCGGCAAAAGTTGGAAAAGTGCCCTCCGGGTGAAAAGGGCGGAGGTTAGAAAAATTGCTTAAAATACACAATTTAGAGTCCGGAGGAGTAAATATTATAAGACTTTTTGAAAATTTTATGATTTGTTGTGTGGTCTGAGGTATTCAGCTATACGTATGCAAAAGTTTATGTCTCCAACTTAATTAGGGACTCTCTTAGAAAGAATTGCTTAAAATACATATGTGGTAGCTCAAAGGGTTAAACGTAAACCTTTTTCAAGATTTTATGATTTGTCGCCTGGCCTCAGGTGTTCTGCTATAAGTATTCAAAATTCCACGTCTCCAATTTAATAAGGGACTCAGTTAGAAAGAAATGTTTAAAATACGTATGTGGGAGCCCAAAGGGTTAAATGTACTATTTTTTCAAACTTTTATGATTTGTTATTTGATGTGGTGTGTTCAGCTATAAGGATGCCAAATTTCACGCCTCCAACCTAATTAGGGACTCACTTAGAAATAATTGTTTAAAATACACATGTGGGAGCCCAAATGGTTAAATGTACGACTTTTTCAAAATTTTATGATTTGTCGTACGATGCGTGGTGTTCAGCTATAAGTTTGCAAAATTTTACGCCTCCAACCTAATTAGGGGCTCACTTAGAAAGAATTGTTTAAAATACACATGTGGGAGCCGAAAGGGTTAAATGTACGACTTTTTCAAAATTTTATGATTTGTCGTACAATGTGTGGTGTTCAGCTATAACTAGGCCAAAATTTGAACTCTCCAACATCTATAGTTTCTGAGAATGGGCTCTGTGACAGACGGACAGAAGACAGACAAACAGAGGAGCGAGACGAATAGGGTTTCGTCAGATGAACGAAACCCTAAAAAAGCGCATATCATAATTAAAAATGGATTTCGAGTAATCATTACTGATATACAGTAATTCGGATACATTATAGTATCTGAAATCTTTTCAAACACACCGCAAACAATTTCCCTTATACCATTATGAACGGAATTCTTTTGTGTAGCCCTGTAAATGAACAATAACTATTCTTTGCACCGCATAATCAACAGAATGCATATTTTAGTGGGCTTCATAAATGAATATCAATTTTACTATGTTTGAAAGAGTGTAACACCATTAAATATCATTTGAAACTTTTTTTTTTTTTCCCATTGGCCGCAATTTAACGGAAAAATTTTGACCGTCCCTGTAAATGAACTAAACATGCTACAAACTTCTTTTGCAATAGAGAACGTGCTATGGTAGAGGTCACTAGCATCTAAAAATTTCAGAACGATCCGAGCATACTTACGAGAGTTAAAGCGTGGACAGACGGCCAGATTTCCTGACGGACAGACAAACCGAAGTCATAAACACTTTTCAACTTAGTTTGAAATTGTTAAAAACAGGCATTCCGCACGAGCGCCCGTCGTCTTTTTCTTTCTTTTTTTAAATACTGATCTTGAAACCGGAAAAATGTAAACGCTAGGTTTAATAAATAAATACACTGTAATGTCGGAATATTACGTTTGCGACTCTAAATCAACGACACCCAGGTAAGAGATCCTTCACAAGCTTTGTGTAGGAATTTATGGCAAATTACTTCAAAGCACTCGGTGGCAGCATAATAACGCGCTCTCTCATATTTAAGTAAACAAATATTAATGTATAGTTATATCACTGGCTGCTTTCAGTGGTGGGATTCAGCCGGTTCGGTCGAACCGGTTGTTAATTTGTGTTGAGTTCGGCGAACCGGTTGCTAAAATGACATTTCAAATTTGAAAATTGAATATAAATTAATTTCCTTTCTTTAAGGCTATTCTTAACTGCTCTGCTCAACAAGCGAAAAACGTTTTGACACATTTATTAATTCATTTTTTAACGGAAAGGTATAAAATTGGAAAGCCTGGCCATGGAAGCGATTTGGAATTGAACTGTTTTTTCCATTTCTTGATCAATCAATTATCTATTGAGTTATAACGAATTTTGATCACCTGAGAAACACGTTTTTCGCCCGCTCTTGGGTCTCTTTCTTCCTTCGCGTGGAAATTCGGTTCAAAACGCCCACTTCACATTATTTTCTGAAAGATCTATTGCGCTTGCAAAAAAATGGAAAAAACAGCTCAATGACAATAGTTTCTGAACAGCAACACCAGCTAATTTCATGCATTTTCGAACAAAAATAAATTAAAACTTATATCAGAAAGTTGCCATTTTGGATTTGAGAACAACCTTAAATGTTTATCTGCATAACAAAATTTTCTAACCATAATACTGTGACATATAGCTTACAAAATTAGGTATGAAATTTTTAAGATGTGAAGAATTTTGGGATACAAATCCGCAGCCTAGACTAACCCTAGTAATATGGCATGCTTATTGAATATTAGAATAAATACTTATATTCAAATAAAAGGAACATTACTTTGGCTTCTTCATTTGAAAATATACGGAATATTCGTGTTATCGCTGATCAGTAGCTAATGATTAAATCGTTAGATTTATTATTATACTTCCAGCTGTGTTTCTGAGGGTTTTCCAGTATTCTTATAAAAACGCTTGAAGAATCCCAGGATATATATTTTTTTTTATCGCAGATTGATGCTACAATATCTTTAATATCTCTTCTTTCTGTATAGGCTATAGGTTTCAAAATCGAATTCTGTTTAAAATATTTTTGTCTACAACCATTTTAACATGATTTCTAGGAACAGAAAAATGCGGGACAGCCGGTTAAAGGGTTAAAATTTTGTTCTCCATATCTTAGAAGTAATTTGAATTAAGGGCGTTACTTTCATAAATGTAACAAATTTTTATACCCCTGGGTCCTATAAGTTCTATTTACGAGTACAAAAACATTTTCCATGCTCTAAAAAATGAAAGAACAGTGAATGGTCTAAACTTTCCGAGTTGTGATACTTTATATTTTACGAATTTCCAGCGTTGTCTTGTCCATAGTACTAAGAAATGGTAAAATTCTAAATATCATAACTCGATAAATTTTGGTTGTACATAAAATTGTCCCACCCGTTATAGCATGGATAAAGTTTTTCAAAATATGCTCTATAGGACACAAAGGACCGCATTTTTTCTATGCAAAATACGTATTTAAAGATGATGAAGAACAACATTTGAAATAGGTTTGAAATTAGAAGTGTTTTAAATTTAATGATTTAGCAATTAGCTGTCGGTCAGCGATGAGGAGGACGCTCTTCATACTTATAAGTGATATTATCTTGATGCAGGGGTCATTCTGAGTTTTAAAATAAAATCTGAAATTCACCGCAAATTTTCTGAAAGGTTACAGCCGAGGAGGGGGAGGAGGAGAAATCCCTCCTGGCGCTAATTATAAGTTTTTTCTGCGGCACTTTGACGAATTTTGTACTTTTTTCCGCGATCATTTGGCGAAATTTCCGTTTTTTTTTCGCGATTATTTGTAGAAATTTGTTTTTTTTACGCGATCCTTTGTAGAAATTTGTTTTTTTACGGGATTCTTTGTAGAAATTTGTTTTTTTTACGGGATTCTTTGACGAAATTCGCGTTTTTCCCGGAATCATTTGCCGAAGATCGTATTTTTCCAGCGATCATTTGGCGAAAATAAAGTTTATCTCGCGGTCATTTGCCGAAAATCGCGTTTTTCCGCAATCTTTTGAGGAAATTAGCATTTCTTTCGCGATCCTTTGACGAAATTTGCGTTTTTTAGCAATTTCTGGACGAGATTCAAGTTTTTCCAGTGATTCGTTGACGAAATTGTTGATTTTTTCTACAAACAATTGACAAAATTGATTTTTTTCGGCGAGCATTTGTCTAAATTCACGATATTTTATGTCTGAAACTTCGGACTGCGAATCGATTTCTTTAAAATTTTGGAACTGAATGCCTTGAATTTTTGGAAAATTCGGAACAGAATCACCCCTGCCTTAATGACTATATATTTTAAAGGAAACTGCTCGTCTTTCAGAAGCAGTGCGAACAAGAAGTATAAGCATCATAAAGAATGAAATCTTATAAAAAAAATTTTAAATGCTTCAAATGCTTCGGAAGAAAAAAAGTACATACAAAAGAAAGACAATGAGGGTTTTATTACTTCAGAAACATTAAAAAATATCAAATTTGTGGAAGATTATAAATGTTTTACTGAGCTCGGGAACTTGTTTTCTAAAAACAAGGTAACGAATTAGAGTAATGAAAGGGTACTGAATTCTGAACTTGAAACGAAATTGTTATTCATTTGGAGTAAACTACTTATTTTTCTCCATCTTATTCACTCAAATATTGGAGAAGAAATACTTCATGAAAAGCAGATGAAGAATTATTATTTATATTGAATGACACTTATAATTAATATTAATGATTATCGATAGTATTTGTACTATATTTTAAATATTTTTCTAAAACCATGAATTTTTTTAATGTTCTAGGGGGTTCGGCCCCCTACGAGCTACGCTCGCCAACCCCCGTTCAGATTCCGCAGACTCTAAATGCACGCTAATTTGATCGGTTTTACAAACATTTCGAATGATTGAATTATAATTTAAAAAACAGTGGCGATCTCCGTATAAACGGATTTCTATTCATTTTTCTTTGATTGGGGAATTTTAACGCCAAATCCACTGCGGTACTACTTGATTATCCCGTCGACCAATTTCGCCAAATTATATAAATCGCCAAACCACTCGCCAAATTATACAAATTGACATAATTTTTATTTTAAATAACGAAAGAACAAATAAATTAGTACAACATTAATAAAAATAGAAATAAAACGTCGAAATAAAAATAACTTGATGACGTAGACACGTGTAACAACATTTCAAAATAAGCTAATATAAAAGGAATTAAGTAAACAGAGTCTTTGTGTCCTGGTATTTTTTAACAAAGCGAAAAGAAAGTTCTTTTAAATGAGACATTTTAAATTAATCGTTTTTAATCTGACGTAATTTTGACCAAGCTATTCTTTCTCTTTTAAATATTCACGTGAAAATTCTTTTGTTAGAAATGAAATATTATTTGCGCTTTCCTAACACAAGTAATTGAAAAGATCCTCTCAATATATCAAATAAATGTCTAACGCAATTTCTAAATTTAAACCGTTTTGCAATATTTTGTGTTCATTTTATGTAACAACTGTAATGTGACGTAAATATGACGTAATTTCTCTTATTTAAGACTTCTACCACATGTTAATGAATTTATTATTTTACAATATCCTTTCTCTTTTAAAATTCACGTGTGTACTTCTTATGACGTAATTTTTAATAAGTTCCTGCTTTTTGTACATAATTATTTAATTGTAATTCCAAATGATTTTTTCTGTTTATAATAGTCACGTGTAAATAAATTTTTAATTTATTTACAAGCATAAATATATATTTTTTTAAGCAAACATTATTGTTTCCACTGTTTATACAATTGGCAACAGTTTAAATTAATATCACTTTCTAAAATCTGTAAAAAAATATCTCTAGAAATGCTGAAAATTTGAATTTAAAATAGAAATAAAACCTCAAAAAATTAGTCAAATTAAAAAAAGAAAAACAGTCTGCACACCGGGACCTTCAAACGTATAAAATGATCTAAAAATGATTAAATTCCTATGAATAGGTTTTGCTCCTATAAAACTTTTTTAGTGGAACGATTTTGTCCAACTTTAGCATTAAATATCTCTTAAAATAAATCTTCGATTTGAAAACTGTCTGCATCAGAGTGTTTATCAAACATTTTTGTATAATACCACCGATTTTCATATTTTTGTATGCATTAGTTTTCTTAATATTAACAAAGAAAGACCTCGTGTCACAAAAAATTCAAAACCGGCGGCGGCGGTGACAGCGGTAGTTACTTTTTTTTAGAATAGAGAGATTTAAAAGGCTAAAATTACTGTCAGAACAAGTGCTGCAAGTTCAACCGAAACGGAAAAAGGATTTTCAAAGATAAACATAATATGGTCAGAGAAGAGAAGTCGACTAACTATTTCTAATGTATCAAGCATGAAAATTAGCCTAATAGCCCTAAAAACCGCTAAAAGAATGGGTTCCTACTTTTATAATGAATGTATGTTAAGAAAGAAGCATGCATCCGATAATGTTCGAGTAAAGACAAAGAAAATTGAAAGTGAGGACGCTTGTCAAGTAGCATATGTAAATATCTCGAATAACACAAATTATTTAATATTTTACATCTGTTATCTACGTTATAATCTAGTTTCTCTACATCCTTTATTGTTTTATTTAAATATTAACTATATTAAATACTATACTATCTTTTTGAATACTTTTTTTAAACTTTTCAACTCATAAATATAAAGCTATTTTCAGTAAAGGACACCCAAAATAATTCAAATTTATTTTTGCTGGTTCCAGTATGAAAATGTATAGAGTGTTGATGAATTTCATTGGAAACTGTTATCCATGGACATTTATTGTATCAAGGCTGTTCTTAACTGCTTTGCTCAACAAGCACAAAACGTTTTGACACATTTACAAATTCATTTTTGAAAGGAAAGGTATAAAATTAGAAAGCCTGGCCATGGAAGCGATTTGGAATTGAACTGTTTTTTACATTTTTTGATCAATCCATTACCTATTGTGTTAAAGGAATTTTGATCACGTGACAAACACGTTTTTCGCCCGTTCTTGAGTCTCTTTCTTCCTTCGCGCGGAAATTCGGTTCAAAACGCCCACTTTGACATTATTTTCTGAAAGATATATTGCGTTTGCAAAAAAAAAAAAAAAAAAAAAAAAAAAGGAAAAAAAAAGCTCAATGACATAGTTTCTGAACAACAACAGCAGCTAGTTTCATACATTTTCGAACAAAAGTAAATTAAAACTTATGTTAGAAAGTCGCCCTTTATAGATTTGAGAACACACTTAAAGGTTTTAAAAATATGTTGCATGTTTTTAAACAGAGCTAAATTTCCTTATTAATACAAAATTTCCAGTTATATCTTCTTCAAGTGCGAATTATTGTTACTACACAAATAGTTTGAGTCATTTGAAATTGTTTGGTGACAAAACCTAACATAAAACACGCAATCAAAAATCCAGGAATCAAGATCCAAACACTCACAAGAGCCGATTTATCGAGATAAACTTTGAAGAAATGACAAGCATTTATCACCAAGGTAAAGGATGTAAATAGGAATGCTTTACAATCAACGAGTTAGTGAAAAATATGATTGCAAATATCACGAGAACAGACTTCAGCAATATCTCGAGCTCTTTATGTAGTTTCTGATAGAAGTTTTGATCAGTGTTTCATGATTGCCGAATATTTATTAAATAAGTTACGTTCTTTCATAGGGAAACATGTTTAATTTTTTTTTCACTACTAGGGGGCTCTGCTCCCTACGAGCTACGCTCGTCAACCCCCGTTCAGACACCGCAGACTCTAACAGCACGCTAATTTGACCGCCTTTAAAAAGATTTCGGGAGATTGAATTATAATTTGAATCTGACAATTATAATCTGACGTAATTTTCACCAAACTTTTCTTTCTCTTTTTAATATTCACGTCAAAATACTTTTGTTAGAAATGAAATATTATGATCATCTTAAAATGTCAAGTAAATGTCTCGCGCAATTTTTAAATTAAAACTGTTTTGCAATATTATTTTTTGTTCATTTTACGTAATAAGTGTAATATGACGTAAATTCTCCTATTTAGGACTTCTAACGCATGTTACTGAATTTATTATTTTACAATATTCTTTCTCATTTAAAATTCACGTGTAACTATAGTTTTTATGACGTAATTTTCAATGAGTTCCTGCTTTTTATATTTTTTGTTTATAATAGTCACGTGTAAAATAAATATTTTATTTCAAGCAAACATTACTGTTTGCGCTTTTTATACAGTTGGCAACAGTTTAAATTAATACAATTTTCTAAAATCTCTCTATTCTAAAAAAAAGTAACTCCCGCTGTCACCGCCGCCGCCGCCGCCGCCGGTTTTGAATTTTTTGTGACCGGAGGTCTTTCTTCGTTAATATTAAGAAAAATAATGCATACAAAAATATGAAAATTGGTAGTATTATACAGAAATGTTTGATAAACACGCTGATGTAGACAGTTTTCAAATCGAAGAATTATTTTAAGAGATATTTAATGCTAAAGTTGGACAAAATCGTTCCATTAAAAAAGTTTTATAGGAGCAAAAACTATACATCGGAATTTAATACTTTTTAGATCATTTTATACGTTATAATTTCCCGGTGTGCAGAAATAATTTATTTTTTTAATTTGACTCATTTTTCGAGGTTTCATTTCTATTTTAAATTCAAATTTTCAGCATTTCGAGAGATATTTTTTTACTTATTTCAGAAAATTGTACTAATTTAACCTGTTGCCAAACTGTATAAACAACGGAAACAATAATGTTTGCTTCAAATTAAAAATTTATTTACGCGTGACTATTATAAACAGAAAAGAAAAACTTTCAAATTAGAATTAAATAATTACGTATAAAAAGCAAGAACTGATTGAAAATTACTTCATCTATAATTACACGTGAATTTTCACAGAGAAAGGATATTGTAAAGTAATAAATTCATTAACATGCGTTAGAAGTCTTAAATAGGAGAAATTACATCACATTTACGTCACATTACACTTATTACGTAAAATGAACAAAAAATAATATTGCAAAATAGTAGTTTAAATTTAAAAATAGCGCGAGACATTTACTTGATATTTTGAGATGAACTTTTCAACTATTTTTTTTTTTTTTTTTTTTGACAGCGCAAATAATATTTCATTTCTAATGAATATTAAAAAGGGAAAGAAAAGTTTGGTGAAAATTACGTCAGATTAAAAACGATATATTTAAAATGTTTTATTTAAAAGGACTTTCTTTTCGCTTTGTTAAAAAATACCGGGAGACAAAGACTCTGTTTACTTAATTCATTTTATATTAGATGATTTTGAAATGCCATTGTATCTTTTAACAGCAGCTGATTTTTCCGTAAAATTCCCCAATCAAAGAGAAATGAATAGAAACCCGTTTATAGGGCGATCGCCTTTGTTTTTGTAATTATAATTCAATCTTCCAAAAAAATTCAATTAAAGCCGATCAAATTAGCGTGCTTTTAGAGACTGCAGTGTCTGAACGGGGGGTTGGCGAGCATAGCTCGTAGGGGGCCGAGCCCCCTAGTTTGTAAAAAATATCTCTCGAAATGCTGAAAATTTGAATTTAAAATAGAAATAAAACCTCGAAAAATTATCCAAATTAAAAAACTAACTGCAATCTGCACACCGTTAAATTCTGACGCATAAAATGATCTAAAAATGATTAAATTCCTATGTACAGTTTTTTCTCCTATAAAACTTTTTTAATGGAACGATTTTGTCCAACTTTGGCATTAAATATCTCTTAAAATAATTCTTCGATTTGAAAACTGTCTACATCAGCGTGTTTATCAAACATTTTTCTATAATACTACCGATTTTCATATTTTTGTATGAAACAGTTTTTTTAATATTAACGAAGAAAGACCTCCGGTCACAAAAAATTCAAAACCGGCGGCGGCGGCGGCGGTGACAGTGGTAGTTACTTTTTTTTTAGAATAGAGAGATACCAAGATATCAAAGTGTTTTAACAATGTTCTTAAAATATTGGAATGTTTTTCATAATCTATGTGTGATGCTTCATTTCCTTTCACGTTTATGTATCAAAAGTAATTTGGGCAGCGAACCGGTTGTTAGAATGTTTGAATCCCACCACTGGCTGCTTTCTTTTTATTGATACACAGCTAAAAATTGCAGCATTTGCTGCATAGTCACGCCGCTTTTATAGAAAACTATAGAAACCTTCACTATACTGTGGAGCATTTTCATTGGTCAGAATAGAGATATTCTATAAAAACTTGGCAGTGACTGTGCAGCTAAAGCTGCAGATTTTTATCAGAGTACATGCAACAAATATCAAATACATACACTGTTAAAAATTTGCAGCATTCTGGCAGGTCATTTGACCGTTTTTTTTTTCGAAAACGGTTACACAACCGTAATTTAACACTATTCTGACCATATTATTGGCCATTTTATGGTCAGAATATAATTAAATTATGGTTATGAAACCGTTTTTTCAAAAAACGGTCGAATGACCTGCCAGAATGCTGCAAAATTTTTAACAGTGTAGGTAAGGAAAATATCCTATCTGTTACTATGAGTTTCTTCTTTCCGGTGAAAAATATATCCTTTGGAATATATTCTCTGCAGGTATTTATATATCCTATATATGACTACAATCTTGTTTCCTAATAAAATAATATTTAAGTTAAAAAGTTTGAATACAATTGACGATCCATTCCATATATTGAACAATATATAACAATAAAAAGATTTATATTTAAATCAATTTAAGCAGCGTTGTTTGCTGCATGTGTTTTAGGTTTTCACATATTGTTAGAAGAAGTTAAAAAAAAAAAAAAAAAAAAAAAAAAACTAAATAGTTCCCCGATCCAGAGCCCAGCGGCTTCATGCGCGCGTGTTTTAGGTTATCACACATTGTTAGAATAAGTTAAAAAAAAAAAAAAAAAAAAAAAAAAAAAAAAAAAAAAAAAACTAAATAGTTCCCCGATACAGAGCCGAGCAGATTCATTCGGTCCTTCAAAAGAGATCGCGTAGCGATCCCTTCTCTCTAAAGCCACCAAGCGACTCCAGTCATCATGACAAAAATCCGCCAGTGGAAACAGCTGAGCAATGGAGACACAAGGCCCACCACAACACAGAACTTCTCAAAGTCTTTACTGAGTCGATATACTGTATACCCGGCGAAATGTTTGGACGAATCCGAGATTCAAGGAAATATCTGCACTAGAGGGGCGATGCCGCAACTAAATACGAAGCAGCAAGAAGAGCCATTCAACAACGGGTACCGTCAAATTGACAAGTCATCTGTCTTTCAAATCTTCATGTAAGTGATAAAAGTACCATGAAATTTTTAATTTCCTTTTTAGTCGTTCGTATCACGTGATATACAGTGCACATTCTTGTGTAACAATTTATTATTATAAGTCTTCTCAAATTATTTATTTATGATTTTCAAGAAACGTAGTTGAATCTTGAGTCGCATCATCATCGGGAAGTACTTGATTGATAGATCTACGTGATAAAACTTGATTATTGATATTTATGCGTTTGTAATCCCGGTAGGATTATTTTATTGCTTGTATTTTGGCACTTAATGTCTTCTTAAGTAATTTTGGCATGCTTATGAGTTTTATTTCTGAGGATGTTATTATTTTCAACATGTTTGTGTGACGTTACACAAATCAAAGGAAACAAAGGAAAAAATCTAACAACTTACATGTATCGATATCATTGGCTAGCGGAATTATTATTTTTCATTAGAAAATATTAATTAAAAATAAAATAATAATATAATAAATAATAATTAATAATTTCACGAACACACGAAATCGAAGCGTGCAAATTGTTCTAATAAAATATTTTTTTGTAATTTTGGTATGCTTATGAGTTTTATTTCTGAGAATGTTATTATTTTCAACGCATTGGTGTGACGCCACACAAAGCAAGGGAAACAAAGAAAGAAAATCTAACAACTTACAAGTTTCGATTTCATTGGCTAGTGGAATTACTAATTTTTATTAGAAAATAATATTAATAATAAAGTAATAATAAAGTAAATATCAATTAATAATTTCACGACACACGAAATCGAAACATGCAAATTGTTCGAATTTGTTTCTTTGTTTTGCCTGCTTCGTATGATATTTCGAGACGTCACAACAAAGCGCGTCACGGCTTTCTCCAATCTGGGGGCGTTGTTAGAATACATTGGATGACAGCTACAGTTTCATGTTTATTATCTGTCTTCATATCTTATCCACTTCTTTAATTAATCGCGAAAGCAGCCTTTAGCAGTTGTGACAGCAGTTGAATTGGCTTTTGAAAACTTCAGGCAAAGGAAACTGAATCGAAACCCTACTACAAAAGATCGTCACTGGTCGCTTATATCACAATTAAATTTTAGATAAACTTTTAAAGGGTCTCAGGACTCTTAAAATTGAAAAAAAAATGACGATTTCAGCGTTTAATACCATAAAATGTATTTGATTTTAACACTCAATTTTAATTGGAATGAAAGATATAAGTATGTTTCTCTATTTCACGCATTTTAAAAATTGCAAGATGCAGAATTAGCATTTGTAGGGGTCTCCAAGCTGTCAGACTTTAACGAGCAGAAAATCGGCATAACAGATTACGCACAGGATTACGAAATAAAGTTTGTAACTAGAATGAAAAAATTTCTGCCTGCTTATACTTCAGATTGTAGTAATTACCCTGAACCTAAATAAATTTGTATCTAAAGCATTTTTATACTTTTGATACAAAGTTGTATTTAGCTAAGGGAAATTTAGAAAAAAATTCAACCAATAATCACTTACAAAAATATAATTTCTTTAACAATAAAAATGAAATTTTAGGTTCCGTTTATACAGACTAACATGAAACATAAGTTTTGAAAATTTCATGAAAAAATATTCAGAAGTTTTTGAGAAATCGTGCGCGTTATGCCCAAAAATATCATTCGGAGAAAAATGACTTCAAAATTTCAGAAATGCCGTTTCAGGTATTGTACGAGTATAATTCTAAAAGGCATAACTTCTGTTTTAATAGGAATTTCAAGGAAGTAATTATATAAAAATGTTCAGAAAAGATACGAGTTTAATATCGAAAATAAATAAAATTTTGAAAATTTTAAAGCTTTAAGAGTCCTTTAGACCATTAAAAACAGATAAAGT
Organism: Maratus speciosus; assembly: GCA_963932465.1. Classification (NCBI taxonomy): domain Eukaryota; kingdom Metazoa; phylum Arthropoda; class Arachnida; order Araneae; family Salticidae; genus Maratus; species Maratus speciosus. The sequence continues at coordinate 77,146,504 of OZ010790.1, forward strand.
AAGCATGTTTTAGAGTCTGCTAAAAACTGTTAATTCTTTAAGCAGCTAATTGGTCTTTTTCAGTCATGATTGCACTCTGGAAAAAAGTTGGAATGCAAGTATACATGTTCGATTTTAAACTGCAGTTTATGTACGAATACTTGTAAATACCGTACAAATTTATGATTTGTAATGGCACGCGAACTCCTTAAAATACTAATACTCTCAAATGTAGTACATCCTGTTAATGCGCAATCGCACAGGAATACAGGAAAATTGTACTACTTTCAGATACGGTAGAACATAGTGTTTTGTAACTGTACAGGAATTCAGAAAAATATTTATACTCTCAAATACTGTGCAACATGTTGATTCAAAAAATCCGCTTTATATAGCTTCCGTCTTTTCTCCTAGAACTGAATGCTGTTGCTTTTGTAGGGATTAAAAAATGTTTTCAATTATCCTCTTTGAGACGAGTTGTATAGGTTGCAAAAGTCATACATTTTGTTTAAACTAATTGCAGATTTTAAAAGATTGAAAAAAACGAAAAATTGTATTTAGAAAAACTGGTGATTAAAATTTAAAAGACGTGTAAAAGACGCCCATCGGAAAAGAATCAAACAGGAGTCCTTTTAAATAATTTTTGTTTCGTCGATGTTTGTTGTACTAGTACTTATATTGCACTTATATCTTGTTAAATTATGAAGATCTATTCAAACTTAATCCACAGGTATAAAGATATTAAAACCTTAAAATATATTTTTTTAATTTCCTTGTTTTGGCAGTCACTCAATCAAATCATTAAATTGTGTATTAAAAGATTCAGAAAACACATTTTTTGGTAGATTAAAGAAAAATTAAATTAAAGAAAATTAAAAAAAATATAATTAAAGAAATGTATTTTTGAGTTTAGCGTAACAAAAGCTTCCACACGATGTACAAAGAAAAGATTTTATTTCATGAAACTTAATTAGCCCCTCTAAATTTTTACTAAATATACTTGTGAATGTTTAATAATCTGCAAATATGTGGTTGAAAAGTCTTTATTACTTTCCCCAATTTGAAAGTTCCACGTTCCATAGATGACGAGTAAAATGGCTGTGAGAGACAGACACAGGAGTGATCTCATAATGGATACTATTACTTTTCAAACACGGAACCCTAAAAAAATATTACTAGTTATTACTTAAAATTAATTTTTATGTTAGTTACTCTACTTTTGATGGTGTGCTGTCTTTTAAATACATGTTTATTTTACATAGTTTTATCATTAAACCTGAAAAAAAAGTAAAACTAAAGAAAATTTTGAATAAATGCGTATTTAAAATTGTACAAGGTACAAAATCTTTAAAGAATAATTTTTGTACTTGCTTACTTTCTGTTTTATTTTTTATACTGTTATATAAAAAAAAGTATTGTGCAACATAAATGTTAAGCAAAACTTCTTTAATTCTCTGTATCGCAGAGTTTTCAAAGAAATGCTTTATATTCTTCTCAGGGATGAATAAAACATCAGAATGAAATAAGAATGCTTTGAATGAAATTTATTTTCTGAAATTGCCAGTAGTATGCATCAAAGGTGACTCTCATAGTTTTCTTTTTATAAATACAAATTTTCCTAATGTATGGGCAATTATTTTGACTTATAATCGTTGTCTTTTGTGAAATTTAGCTCAGTTTGTCCATAATAAACCTTTTGAAGATTCATCGGAAAGAATTCCCATCTAACAGCTGCCTACATTAATTATTTTAAAACGTTCTTGAAAAAAAAATTACTCAAACATTAAAACAAATATTTATCGTTAAAAGCAAAGTCCCTTCAATAATTAACACAATAATTTAAAAAAACACATTTGAAGAAATTACAAGTTATCATATTCGTTATAGTTGAAGGTGAAATTCGATTTTTTTTCTCTCCAACAGGGAGAAATATATGACATGTTTTGTTCAAGACAATTACCTCACTTACTAACTTTGACCCCAACTGCAACTAATAAAACATTCATGTTTCAATTTCGTAACTATATATAATATACTACATATCTTTTTTTAGAAATTTTGTTTGTATTAACAAAATAACAGACTTTATGTTTTATAAATTTCGAAGTATTGAATTACAAGTTAGTAGAGCATTATACTTAACTAATAGATATTTTAATTATATAGTAACATAGCAGCAACACTTCCCACAGTTATCCCATGCATGATTTTTTAAGATCTTTTGAAATGCACATACCTCTTCTATATTTTTCTTCTATCTATATTTTCTTCTAATAACAGAAAAGAAAAACTAAAACAAGCGCATTTTTCAGGTAAAGGATTTTTCTTTGATAAATAATATTTCTGTACAAGTCTATTTTTTTATAATCAAAAAAAAAATAATAAATAAATAAAAAAAATCTTCTGTAATATGAAAGTAAAGTATTTTTTTTTTCGTTTAATGTGTCGTAGAACTCTGAAATGTTTTATATGCTCGTTAGGGGTAGATAAGAGAGATGAAAGAATGATATAACAAAGGTTGGAATGAAATTTATTCTCTTAGATTGTGTTACTCGAAATCGGTTTCTTAGAACTCGGTGTATCAAAGGAAACTCTAATACAAATCTTTATACAGAAAGACATTATCTTAACGTAATAGCCATTATCTTGACTTGTATCAGATGGGCTGTGTAACATTTAGCTCAGTTTACCCACAAAGGGTCGTTTGAAGATTAATTTGAAACTTTGTTAGAGTAACTGACAGCTTTGTATTTTCACAACCATAATGTATTCTAAATAAAGGAAATATTTTCTAATTGATAAGAGTTACAATAATTTTTATCATCAAAATTCATTTAATAAATAAAGAAATATTTAGAGATAAAACTTTTTTTAAGTTAGAATTATTTTTCAGAAATCAAAATTTTATCGTAATTTACACTTGTAAACTTATAAAATAGAAATATATTTTTCAGACTGTAACTGAAAATTATTATATTAAACATATTAATTTCTTTACTTTGAAATAAATATCACAAAATTACATCATTTTCCTACAATATTTCATTCTAATTAAAATATTTCTAACAGCGGTAGAATTATATCTGATCCTAACTAGAAACTTCTTAAAATAAACATGAAATCCGACATGAACACAACAAAACAATTTCTCCAACAAAAACCCAGTCTGAACTCCACACACTTCAGAACTAATCCGAAGTCATATAAAATTAATATCTATTTTAATATACTCATGGAATAATAGTCTACAATTATATTTTTAAAATCAATTATAGCTTTTCCGTACAAAAATTAACACATGGGCGCTTATTAATACACTGCTCAAAACAATTAAAGGATATTGCAGTTTTAGGTGGATTTTGTATCTGGTAAACTGTTTAGCTGATTGATACATGGTCGACAGACATAGTAGGTTATATGAGAATAAATTACACATGTTTGGCAGAAAAAAATGCATTTTATTGCGCATTTGTGTACTAAAGGAAAAAAACACAATTTGTGCATATGAGAAAAAAAGAATAAGAAAAGGTGTTTTCTTCAAAGAAAATCATTTTCAGTAGGGTGTATGGTTTCCACGGGCGGCCAGAAACGTTGAACACCTTTGAGGCATGGACTCAATGAGGCTATTAATGACGAGTTGGGGTATTCTGCCCCACTCTTCCAGAAGAGCTCTTTCCAGTTCTTGGAGAGTTTGTGGGGGTTGTTGGCGGCCAGAAACTCGTCTTCCTAGAGCATCCCAAACGTGCTCGATTGGATTCATGTCTGGAGAACACGCTGGCCATTCCATTCGAACGATTCCTTCCTCGAAAAGGAAATCCTCCACCAGGTTTGCACGATGTGGCCTGCAGTTATCGTCCATTAAAATGAAGTTATCTCCGATTGCTGCAGCATAAGGGACTACAACAGGTCTGAGGATCTCATCCCTATATTGGCGACCAGTCAGAGCTCCATCTCGAATGATGTAGAGGTCAGTGCGCCCATCAATGGAGATGCCACCATACACCAACACTCCTCCACCGCCAAATCTGACACTTTCATGCACGAACGCAGGATTATTCCTACTGCCACGGTCCCTCCAGATGAAAATACGCCTATTATCCGGATGCACAGAAAAACGGGGCTCGTTAGAAAACAGAATATTGCTCCATTCATTTCTCCGCCAGTTGACATGCTCGGTTGCCCAATCCCTGCGGTCGCGACGATGCCTTGATGTTAATCTAACACATACCATCGGTCGGCGAGCATACAGACCTATAGCATGGAGCCGGTTTCGGACAGTCTGAGTTGAAATCGTGGTGCCTGTCGCCGAGCGAAGGTGTTGTTGGAGAAGAGTAGCGTTCATGGTTCGGTGTCTCCGAGCTGTTAACGCTAAATACCGACCTTCATTGGGCGTTGTTGCCCGTCTACGACCTTGCCCTGGTCTTCGGCCTACACATCCACTCTCCAAAAAACGGTTCCAGATCCTGGAAATGACACTTTGTGACACTCCAATCGCTTGCGCTACTTTGGCTTGAGTTTGGCCCTCTTCTAACCTACCAACAATTCTCAAAGCTTCTGAATCTGTCAAATGACTTCGCTGAGACATCGTACTCATCGAAACAAAGCAATCACTGAATGCCGATCATCCTTGTCTTCATTCTCTTTTATCCAGTTGAAAGTCAAATTTCATTCGCTGCCGCTGAAGCGACGTTTTTGACGTCGAACTCAAAATTTGCATACTCCACAGTTTGAAAACCAGAAAAATTTGCATTTGTGATTCTCTTCTTCTATTTTCGGCAAAAAAAATTTCGTTTATATCTTTATTTTATATAAAACTTCAAATATCCTTTAATTGTTTTGAGCAGTGTATTTTAATATATAGTTTTCTTCATTTAAAAAAAAATTACAGGAAACATTTGATAAATCGAACTAATATGAACCCGACACGAAAGAATCATGAAGCAAACCCGAAAAAGTAATATTTAATGTCGATCCCACAGTCCTGAACCGCGAGTCCATGTTTGAGAAACAGGTGTGCCCAGCTAGAAAAAGTTTGCAAAAAAAGTGTAAAAAAAAAAGTGCACAAAAAGCGAGCGTATTTGGCACCTCTGCTTATGCATAATGAGTGCACACTGAATTGTGCACAAAAAGTGTATACCTAAATTGTTCACTTTTTATACACAATCAGAGGTGCCAAATACGCTCGGATTGTGTGCACTTTTTTGTTTACACTTTTTTTGCATACCTAAATTGTGCACTTTTTATACACAATCAGTGGTGCCAAATACGCTCGGATTTTGTGCACTTTTTTGTTTACACATTTTTTGCATACCTGAGTTGTGCACCTTTTATACACAATCAGTGGTGCCAAATACGCTCAGATTTTGTGCACTTTTTTTTTTACACTTTTTTTGCCTATCTAAATTTTACCACAAAAAAGCTTAATTATTGTAGTTCCCGGAACAGATGTCATAAGTTCACACGGCTGCCATCTTGGAATTTTCTTGGCGTGAAAACCCCTTTTCCGCCAAGTAGTAAATGTCACCAAGCACCGGTTCATACGCATGTTTCGCTTAACGAAAATAAAATGTAAATAATAAACAAAATTCGCTAAAGTGGCAATCAGTAATCTTGTATGAGCGCTTCGTGCACATTAACCGAAAAAAACCATCACTGCATTCAGCAGTTCTTCCGGTGTAGCATTCTCAAAATTCAGCAGTTCTCGCTTTCTAGCAATCTCAAAATATAAAAACTCTTAAGGCAGCAAAATATACATAAAAAATTAAACTCGCTAGGCAATCAGTAATCTTGAATAAGCGCTTCGCGCACAGTAACCGAAAAAAAAAAAATCACTGCATTCAGCAGTTCTCCCGGTGTAGCATTCTTAAGATTCCGAAGTTCTCGCTTTCTAGCAATCTCAAAATGTAAAAAACTCTTAAAGCAGCAAAATATACATAAGATTATCAACATACCTTAACAGATATCTGCTTTCTTGAAAGCTCCAGTACGAAATCTTTCTCATAACACCACCATCATTTTCCAAAATAGGCTTATGAATATGCATTGAGACACAATAAACAAACCTACTTTTCTTCTCAAAATTTCCTCATATTTCTTAATTACTTCAGCAAAAGCTTTTAAACAGATTACAGAAACCATATAGTCAGTCAAATACATCCAATAAATTTAACATAAAAATAAAAAGACAGAGCGATACAACACAATATCAAAATCCCTCCACAAAATCCACCACTTCTCAGTGGTTGCCAGAACACAACACGTCAGAATACATATGTCATACAGGGTTCCACATATCGAGGTTGCCATATTTTAAACACCGCCAACACACCAACAAAAAATCACCAAACAATTCAAAACAACGGCTGAGGGAACATAAGGCATCTAAGCCCAGTTCCCTTAACCAGAAACGTACCATCTGTGAGATGGTTTTGTCGATATATCTGCCCTTAATATTTTCGCACTCCGGCATTCAAAACTTATTTTTAGGCTGCTATATTAAAAAATTGCTCCTATTAATGCATTACTATTAAAGATTAAATGTTTAAGTTCACTATTTGATAAATTATTAAGTGGTCTGTTTGTGCACGGGATTTTCACATTTCCGGTTAAGGGTTAAACATATTGCTATCACATACATAATTCACACTGCAATATCAATACTGCAAAATCAATAATAAGACCAAAAAACAAGCATAAATTTATTGGTGTACCTGTAATGGAACAGTGGCACAACAGAAAGCTGAGCAATATTCTTATAATAGTATGAAATTAAAAAAAAAAAAAAGATGTTTCTATAAATATAACCTAAAATTGAACCTTACAACATACGGTGAAGCTATATTTTAAATTTTAAAACATTATGATGAATTCTTCACAATTTTTTAATTTCTAATTACAGCTGAAGGAAGGTTAAATGCTTGTAATATTTGGTACTTTATTTCGGTTAGCCGGGCGCCAATGTTATAGATACATATATAAGTCTATATACATGTTTATATAAATATATATACTACATACTACATATATATGTATATAGGTGATATAGACAATATATGTATATACATATGTGTGTGTGTATACATATATATGTATGTATATATAACACTGGCGCCCGGCTAAACTAAAACTACCTAATATTTTTACGAGTGGTGCATCAAGTACTCCTGTGAGTACCAAGTAACTGTGTGCAAGAAAAAAGCACTCATGTGCACATGATGTGAGCTTAGGGGTAATACTCCTATGTGTGCATGCGTTTATAAATACACATAAACATTCATCATGAACCAGGGTTGCAAAAAAGTCGGCTAAAATTTAAAAAAGCCACGCCGGCAGCTTTTATTGGTTTTAAACGGCTTTTTTTTTGGCCAAAATTGGCCATAATCGGCTTTACAATGAAGCATTGTAATTATAAACTACATATTTTAAAGTGTTTTTAATTAAGAGGACAATAGTTACTTAGTTACATGTTTTATTACTTAATTAATTTTAAGAGCTATTAATATACAAGTCTTATTTTATTTCTAATAAACATTTAAAATATACATAGTCATATAATAAAAACATCATTTCTCACTATTAAAAAAACATTATGAATAGCATATGCATGAATATGCTTAACAACAAGCTTTTCGAAAATTTATTTAGAGAAATTTTATTTATTTATTTATTTTCTTGTTTAAATGCTCTATTTTTTATACACTTATGTACCTAACTCTCCTCAAATATTATATCCTTTCTAATTTTTCTTTTAACATTTATAAGTTAACTCTCCATATGGACACATAAGAATGTTTCCATTTTGATGTGCTACATTTTGTCATTGTTTAATTAAATATGATCTTTAAAATGTGTAGTATATGTGGAGCTATATAATGTAATATAAAATTTCAAAACACTAGTTTGGAGTCTAACTTAATATTCTTTTCAATATTTATATATATATATTTTTTTTTAATTTTCAGACATAATGCCTTCACAGTTGCCTTCTAGCAGTTAAAGACAGTTATTTGACAAAATTTAATAGAAATTTATAATTTTCTTAGTAGAAAATATTTATAAGTGTACTATAAATTAATTGATCCAAATTTAAAACAAATTAGCTGTAAACAAACTTTTAAAAATAAAAACCGGCTTTTTTTAAGTGGTTAAAACCAAAAAAAGACAGCCGGCTTTTTTTGGCCTGGCTAAAAGAGGGCAACCCTGTCATGAACATATTTTTTTTAATTAACTTCAATTCAAAGTTTAATTTACTGTATAACTTTTGAAGATAATTTTTGTAAATTTCCATGCCCTATAAAAAAAACTTTGGGATATTTAGACACCTGATCGACAAAATTCACAATTTTTCCAAAGCCAATCGTTAAAATTCCAATTTTTCCCACACCCAATTGACAAAGTTCGCTATTTTTTCACACCCGACTGACAGAATTCGCTATTTTTTCACACCCGACTGACAGAATTCGCTATTTTTTCACACCTGACTGACAGAATTTACTATTTTTCTACACCCGATAAAACACAAAATTTCCTTTGTTCGTGCCTGATCGACGAATTTCGCTATTTTTCCGTGAATCAACGAAATTTGTGATTATTCCACTCCTAATCGACAAAATTCATGATTTTCTACACCTGTTCAACAAAATTTCCTTTTTTTCCAGCGCCTGATCACCGTAGTTCACTATTTTTCCATGAATCAACGAAATTTGAGATTTTTCCGCACATTATCGACAAAATTCACACTTTTTCCATGCCCGATCAAACAAATTTGCGATTTTTCTACAACAGATTGACAAATTTCGCTATCTTTTCATACCCGACCAGTGAAATTCGCTATTTTTGCACACCTTATTGACAAAATTCACTATTTTTCGACACCCAATCAACAAAATTCCCTTTTTTTCACACCTGATCAACAAAACTCTTCTTTTTCCCCGCACCTGATTGACGAAGTTTGCTATTTTTTCGTGATAAAATGAAATTTTGAGATTTTTTCCATTCTGAATCGACAAAATTCACGATTTTCTACACCCTTTCAACAAAATTCCCTTTTTTTCCACACCCGTTCAACAAAATTCCCTTTTTCTGCCGCGCCTGATCAACGAAGTTCGCTATTTTTCCATAAGTCAAGGAAATTTGAGATTTTTCCGCACATTATCGACAAAATTCACGCTTTTTCTATGCCCGATCAAACAAATTCGCAATTTTTCTACGCCGGATTGACAAGTTTCGCAATCTTTTCATACCCGACCAGCGAAATTCGCTATTTTTTCACACCCAATTGACAAAATTCACTATTTTTCGACACAAAATCAACAAAATTCCCTTTTTTTCACACCTGATCAACAAAACTCTCCATTTTCCCCGCACCTGATCGATGAAGTTTGCTATTTTTTCGTGATTCAATGAAATTGAGATTTTTTCCATTCCTAATCGACAAAATTCATGATTTTCTACACCCTTTCAACAAAATTCCCTTTTTTTCCACACCCGTTCAACAAAATTCTCCTTTTCTGCCGCGCCTGTTCGACGAAGTTTGCTATTTTTCCGTGAATCAAGGAAATTTGAGATTTTTCCACACATTATCGACAAAATTCACACTTTTTCTATGCCCGATCAAACAAATTCGCAATTTTTCTATGCCGTATTGACAAGTTTCGCAATCTTTTCATACCCGACCAGCGAAATTCGCTATTTTTTCACACCCAATTGACAAAATTCACTATTTTTCGACACCCAATCCACAAAATTTCCTTTTTTACACACATGATCAACAAAATTCCCTTTTTTCCCGCGCATGATTGAAGAAGTTTGCAATTTTTTCGTGAATCAACGAAATTTTAGATTTTTCTGTACATTATCGACAAAATTCACACTTTTTCTATGCCCGATCAAACAAATTCGTGATTTTTCTACGCCAGATTGACAAATTTCGCTATCTTTTCATACCCGACCAGTGAAATTCGCAATTTTTTCACACCTTATTGACAAAATTCACTATTTTTTGACACCCAATCAACAAAATTCCCTTTTTTTCACACCTGATCAACAAAACTCTCCTTTTTCCCCACACCTGATCGACGAAGTTTGCTATTTTTTCGTGATTCAATGAAATTTTGAGATTTTTTCCATTCCGAATCGACAAAATTCACGATTTTCTACACCCTTTCAACAAAATTCCCTTTTTTCCCACACCAGTTCAACAAAATTCCCCTTTTCTGCCGCGCCTGATCGACGAAGTTCGCTATTTTTCCGTGAGTCAACGAAATTTGAGATTTTTCCGCACATTATCAACAAAATTCACACTTTTTCTATGCCCGATCAAACAAATTCGCAATTTTTCTACGCCGGATTGACAAGTTTCGCAATCTTTTCATACCCGACTAGCAAAATTCGCTATTTTTTCACACCCAATTGACAAAATTCACTATTTTTCGACACCCAATCCACAAAATTCCCTTTTTTACACACATGATCAACAAAATTCCCCTTTTTTCCAACACCTGATTGAAGAAGTTTGCTATTTTTTTTCGTGAATCAACAAAATTTGAGATTTTTCCGTACATTATCGACAAAATTCACACTTTTTCTATGCCCGATCAAACAAATTCGCGATTTTTCTATGCCGGATTGGCAAGTTTAGCAATCTTTTCATACCCGACCAGCAAGATTCGCTATTTTTTCACACCCAATTGACAGAATTCGCTATTTTTCGACACCCAATGTCATGAACATATAATATTTTTTTTTAATTAACTTCATTTCAAAGTTTAATTTACTGTATAAATTTTTGTAAATTTCCATGCCCTATAAAAAAACTTTGCGATATTTAGACACCTGATCGACCAAATTCACAATTTTTTCAAAGCCAATCGATAAAATTCCAATTTTTCGCACCCAATTGACAAAATTCGCCATTTTTTCACACCCGACTGACAAAATTTACTACTTTTCTACACCTGATAAAACACAAAATTCCCTTTTTTCCATGCCTGATCGACGAAGTTCGCTATTTTTCCGTGAATCAACGAAATTTGAGATTTTTCCACTCCTAATCGACAAAATTCATAATTTTCTACACCTGTTCAACAAAATTTTCTTTTTTTCCATATCCATTCAAGAAAATTCCCGTTTTTCCTGCGTCTGATCAACGTAGTTCACTATTTTTCAATGAAACAACGAAATTTGAGATTTTTCCGCACATTATCGACAAAATTCGCACTTTTTCTATGCCCGATCAAACAAATTCGCGATTTTTCTACGCCAAATTGACAAATTTCGCTATCTTTTCATACCCGACCAGTGAAATTCGCTATCTTTTCACACCTTATTGACAAAATAAACTATTTTTCGACACCCAATCAACAAAATTCCCTTTTTTTCACACCTGATCAACAAAACTCTCCATTTTCCCTGCACCTGTTTGACGAAGTTTGCTATTTTTTCATGATTCAATGAAATTTTGACATTTTTTCCATTCCTAATCGACAAAATTCACGATTTTCTACACCCTTTCAACAAAATTCCCTTTTTTTCCACACCCGTTCAACAAAATTCCCCTTTTCTGCCGCGCCTGATCAACGAAGTTCGCTATTTTTCCGTAAGTCAAGGAAATTTGAGATTTTTCCGCACATTATCGACAAAATTCACGCTTTTTCTATGCCCGATCAAACATATTCGCAATTTTTCTACGCCGGATTGACAAGTTTCGCAATCTTTTCATACCCGACCAGCGAAATTCGCTATTTTTTCACACCCAATTGACAAAATTCACTATTTTTCGACACAAAATCAACAAAATTCCCTTTTTTTCACACCTGATCAACAAAACTCTCCATTTTCCCCGCACCTGATCGATGAAGTTTGCTATTTTTTCGTGATTCAATGAAATTGAGATTTTTTCCATTCCTAATCGACAAAATTCATGATTTTCTACACCCTTTCAACAAAATTCCCTTTTTTTCTACACCCGTTCAACAAAATTCTCCTTTTCTGCCGCGCCTGATCGACGAAGTTTGCTATTTTTCCGTGAATCAAGGAAATTTGAGATTTTTCCGCACATTATCGACAAAATTCACACTTTTTTTTATGCCCGATCAAACAAATTCGAAATTTTTCTATGCCGGATTGACAAGTTTCGCAATCTTTTGATACCCGACCAGCGAAATTCGCTATTTTTTCACACCCAATTGACAAAATTCACTATTTTTCGACACCCAATCCACAAAATTCCCTTTTTTACACACATGATCAACAAAATTCCCCTTTTTTCCCGCACCTGATTGAAGAAGTTTGCTATTTTTTTTCATGAATCAACGAAATTTGAGATTTTTCCGTACATTATCGACAAAATTCACACTTTTTCTATGCCCGATCAAAGAAATTCGCGATTTTTCTATGCCGGATTGGCAAGTTTAGCAATCTTTTCATATCCGACCAGCAAGATTCGCTATTTTTTCACACCCAATTGACAGAATTCGCTATTTTTCGACACCCAATGTCATGAACATATAATATTTTTTTTTAATTAACTTCATTTCAAAGTTTAATTTACTGTATAAATTTTTGTAAATTTCCATGCCCTATAAAAAAACTTTGCGATATTTAGACACCTGATCGACCAAATTCACAATTTTTTCAAAGCCAATCGATAAAATTCCAATTTTTCCGCACCCAATTGACAAAATTCGCCATTTTTTCACAACCGACTGACAAAATTTACTATTTTTATACACCTGATAAAACACAAAATTCCCTTTTTTCCATGCCTGATCGACGAAGATCGCTATTTTTCCGTGAATCAACGAAATTTGAGATTTTTCCACTCCTAATCGACAAAATTCATAATTTTCTACACCTGTTCAACAAAATTTTCTTTTTTTCCATTTCCATTCAAGAAAATTCCCCTTTTTCCTGCGTCTGATCAACGTAGTTCACTATTTTTCAATGAAACAACGAAATTTGAGATTTTTCCGCACATTATCGACAAAACTCGCACTTTTTCTATGCCCGATCAAACAAATTCGCGATTTTTCTACGCCAAATTGACAAATTTCGGTATCTTTTCATACCCGACCAGTGAAATTCGCTATCTTTTCACACCTTATTGACAAAATAAACTATTTTTCAACACCCAATCAACAAAATTCCCTTCTTTTCACACCTGATCAACAAAACTCTCCATTTTCCCTGCACCTGTTTGACGAAGTTTGCTATTTTTTCATGATTCAATGAAATTTTGACATTTTTTCCATTCCTAATCGACAAAATTCACGATTTTCTACACCCTTTCAACAAAATTCCGTTTTTTTCCACACCCGTTCAACAATATTCCCCTTTTCTGCCGCGCCTGATCGGCGAAGTTCGCTATTTTTCCATGTATCAACGAAATTTGAGATTTTTCCGCACATTATCAACAAAATTCACACTTTTTCTATGCCCGATCAAACAAATTCGCAATTTTTCTACGCCGGATTGACAAGTTTCGCAATCTTTTCATACCCGACTAGCAAAATTCGCTATTTTTTCACACCCAATTGACAAAATTCACTATTTTTCAACACCCAATCCACAAAATTCCCTTTTTTACACACATGATCAACAAAATTCCCCTTTTTTCCCGCACCTGATTGAAGAAGTTTGCTATTTTTTCGTGAATCAACGAAATTTGAGATTTTTCTGTACATTATCGACAAAATTCACACTTTTTCTATGCCCGATCAAACAAATTCCCGATTTTTCTATGCCGGATTGGCAAGTTCAGCAATCTTTTCATACCTGACCAGCGAGATTCGCTATTTTTTCACACCCAATTGACAGAATTCGCTATTTTTTTACTTCCAATGTCATGAACATATAATATTTTTTTTTAATTAACTTCAATTCAAAGTTTAATTTACTGTATACCTTTTGTAGACAATTTTTGTAAATTTCCATGCCCTATAAAAAAACTTTGCGATATTTAGACACCTGATCGATCAAATTCACAATTTTTTTAAAGCCAATCGATAAAATTCCAATTTTTCCGCACCCAATCAACAAAATTCCCTTTTTTTCACACCTGATAAACAAAACTCTCCATTTTCCCCGCACCTGTTGGACGAAGTTTGCTATTTTTTCGTGATTCAATGAAATTTTGACATTTTTTCCATTCCTAATCGACAAAATTCACGATTTTCTACACCCTTTCAACAAAATTCCTTTTTTTTCCACACCCGTTCAACAATATTCCCCTTTTCTGCCGCGCCTGTTGGACGAAGTTCGCTATTTTTCCGTGAATCAACGAAATTTGAGATTTCTCCGCACATTATCGACAAAATTCACACTTTTTCTATGCCCGATCAAACAAATTCGCAATTTTTCTACGCCGGATTGACAAGTTTCACAATCTTTTCATACCCGACCAGCGAAATTCGCTATTTTTTCACACCCAATTGACAGAATTCGCTATTTTTCGACACCTGATCAACAAAATTTCCTTTTTTTCTGCACCTGATCGACGAAGTTTGCTATTTTTCCATGAATCAACGAAATTTGAGATTTTACCACTCCTAATCGACAAAATTCACGATTTTCTACACCCGTTCAACAAAATTCACTTTTTTCCCACATCAGTTCAACAAAATTCCCCTTTTTTTTCCCGTTCCTGATCGACAAAGTTCACTATTTTTCCATGAATCAAAGAAAGTTGAGATTTTTCCGCACATTATCAACAACCATTACAAGAGAAGACATGGCACGTTGTTGCAGATCTGCAACAAACAAAAGTTTACGCTTATTTTATACATATAAATTTCTTAGCTCGATAATGGTCTTTAAATAAAGAATTTAAACTTACCTTTGTAAACAATATACTTGTCTGCAGACTTTTTTAACTCCACTATTTCAAAGCTTAATTCAGCAAAAATCACATTTAGCTGATCAAACGACAGGGGTCTGTCCAGACTTTCCTGTCAGGGTCCTGTTTTTGTGAAATTGCGAAGAGTTTTTTTACATTTGTGAAAAATCTAGTCCTAATTTTGTGAATTTGAAATGAACGTTATACTCAGGTTCTTTTTATATATTTTTAAGAAGATATATGTATGTAAAATACATATATTTTCTTTATATATGTAAAAGTGATAGGTCAGATTTTACTTTTAAATGATTAAATTTGTGAAAGGTTTAATTAAGAGCTGGAAAAATTTTGTAAAAGGCCTATTTTTAAGACAAGGAATTTTGTGAAGGGTCCTTTTTTAAGGCAAAAAGTTTTGTGAAGGGTCCTGTTTTGAGATGAAAAAATTTGTGAAGGGTCCTTTAAAGGACCCAATTTTTTCCTAAACAGATCCCTGAACGATAAATGAAACTTTGGCGTGAAAAAAAAATAATTATTCACCATCTGTTGCGGATTTAATGACATAATTATACTACTAGCAGTGTAGTAGCATCTTGCAGGTCTTTCGTTATTTCTTCACACGATACATCTGTGGGGATGCCATGCAGCAGGAACCACGTGGTAATGCTTTCTTGTTGGAGAACAGGTGATACCGGTATTTCTTCCAATTCTTGGATGTCTAAGATTTGTTGCGCTGTTTCTAGAGAGCTTGTCGTTGCTAAGTTTCCCTCGCCAGGTTAGTTTCAATTCATTAATTTGGTCATGACTGAATATTTCCTTGAATTCCGTTCTTTAGATGACGCGGGTGTATGCTTGGGAGAGCCCCATTTGCTTCCAAAAAGATTATAGGGTACTTTTCAGTTAGCCGGGTGCCAGTGTTATGTACACATAAATATATGTATATACACATGTATGTATACACATATTATATATATACACATGTATGTATATACATATATTGTATATATACACATATATCCACATATATGTATATCTATACATATGTATATATACATATATACATAATACTAGCACCCGGCTAACCGAAAAGTACCGATTTTAATTTCCTCGTACATATCACTCTGCAGCACTTGTATTCAGGCCCTCTTTACGGAATAGGCCCATGAAGCCCGTGCTTACCCACTGAGATACGAAAGGGCCCCCAATTTTACTTTTCAAAACTAATTATTAGAAAAAAGAAACTCAATCAGGGTAAAAATGCATTTTTTTTCTTTTGAAATTTTTTTGTTCTTACTATGTGGCAATTTGTAAATCACAAATGATATTTTGAAATATCCTCAACTGTAGTTCCATATTTGTCATTTACAAAATAAATTGGTTATTTACAATTAAAAATATAATAAAATACTTTTTCATAGTATGTATATATAGGTAGTTAGTTTTAGTTTAATATTAAGTGTTATTTACTCTAAACTTTGAGGGTAAAATTTCAAATTATTTAAGCATACGAAAAAGGGATTTAGTAAATAAAAAAGCAATTTGTAGAGTAATAGGGGGCCCTGTGTGACGTCGGGCTTCCCCTACTTCCAAGTGTTAAACGGGCCCTGCTTGTATTATTTCCTTTGGTGAGATATCCAAATAATAAACGTTGTTTTCCTGAACTGAAGATACGCCGTTTGCTACGGTGTCATCCTCCATCTTGCTGTCGTTCATATCTCCATTATTCTGTGAGGGCATTTGAATCCATTGCACTTTCTTCACTTTCATTTTTAGAAGATATCAATCCCTTTTTCCTAGTATTAGGCTGTATCCTTTTTGAAGTCCGAAGTTTCGATCCAGTTGAGCTCATATTCTAGTAAAAGTTTCTCTTATTTCTTACAAATTTCGCTACTAATAACGCCCGCCACGCAGCTCGATGTGTGGCTGTGGCTCGATGCATGTAAACACAAGGAAAGGAGTGTTGAGTTGAATTTCAGCTACACATGCGAAAATAAAAATCAAGGCCGTGATCGAGATAGATTTTCGCTGTTAGCGAAACGAAATCCACTAATCAGAAGCCCGTATTTTTGCGACCTTTTCATTGTTTGCAAATATGCAGGCTTCTGATTGGTCAATCTCGTTTGGCTGATATCGAAAAATGTATCTGGATCTCTGCCCAAATGTTTAAATAGAAATTTGAAAGAAATTAATAAGAAATAAACGTTTTTCATTTGATTTTTGAAAGCAGAAGTAATTTTCATAATAACTGGAATTTATGCTTGATCGATGATAAGGGATGCATTTAGTAATCATCAAAAAGAGAGAGTTTGCGTGAGTGTGTGTGTGGGGGGGGGGGAGTCCACTGCCCTTCCCCCGATTTTAAAATTTAACTAGCTAATTTTCTTTTTGATAATTTTGAAAACTTCATAAAATTTATTCTTTTCGAAGAATTTAAAATAAAAGAGGAAGTAGGGAATTTTCTGATAGGGCATGGGAGGGCCATTGCCCCTCCCTGCATTTTAAAATTTGATTAATTAAAATTTATTTTTTTCCTATTTTGAAATACAGAGTCAAATTTATTATTTACGTGTAACTTAAAATAAACATAAACTAAGAAATTTCCTTTGGGGGAAGGGGGCTTAGAAGGGCCATTTCCCCTCCCTCGATTTAAAAATTTAACTAACTAAATTTTATTTTTCTCCGATTTTGAAAAAAAAAAGTAAAATTTATTCTTTCAAGTAACTTAAAATAAAAGTGGAACTGTGGATTTTCTGTTAAGGAGGGGGGGGGGGAGGAGAGGTCCATTTTGCCCCTCCCTGGATTTTGAAACTTATTTAATTAAAATGTCTTTTTCACCAATTTTGAAATGCACAGCAAAATTATTTATTTCGAGTACATTAAAGAGGAACTAAGAACTTTTACTTGGGTAGAAGGGGTCATATGAGAGCTATTGCCCCTCCCTCGAATTTGATTTAATCTAAATTATTTCTAAATTTTATTTGCAATGATTTTGAAAAACACAGTAAAATTTTCTCTTTTCGAATAACTTAGCATAAAAGAGGAATTAAATATTTTTCTGTAAAGTTAGAGGGTTTAGGTGAACCATTACCCGTACCGCAGATTATAAAATTTAATTAATTAAAATTCTTTTTTGCTTATTTTGAAAAACATAGTAAAATTAATTTTTTCAAGCGACTTAAAATAAAGGGGAACTCAGGAAATTTCCGTTAAAGAAAGAGGGGGGGGGAGGAGCCCCATTGTCTCTTCCTGGATTTTGAAATTTAAATAATTAAAATTTGTTTTTTTCTTATTTTGAAAAAACATAGTAAAATGTATTTATTTCGTTTAAGTTAAAATTAAAATAGAATTGAGAATTTTCGTTTTTTTTTTCGGGGGGGGGGGGTAAATATACTATTTAAAATAAAAGTACTAATTTTTACATCCATAAAAAATATATAATTTTTGGAAAATTGGAATCTACAGTTTTTTTTTTTTTTTTTTTTTTTTTTTTTTTTTTTTTTTTTTGCATAAAAAATGCACACTTTTCGCGAACACGGAATATTAATTTATTTTATGCAAAAAATGTGCACAGTTTTTGACAACATAGGATATACACTTTTTTGTATGTATAAAAAATACAGACAGTTTGCACAAAAGGTGCATACTTTTCGAAGTGTTCAAAAATAGTCACTTTTTATGCACAAATTGTGTACAATCTATACTATTTTGCAAAAAAAGTGCAAACATTTTCTAGCTGGGTGGCCACGAAGTGCGAATGCATTGTTATCAGACACACTAATATTTTAAGTTTATTATTATTTTTTTTTATTATTGTGAATAGATTCCTTAACAGAAAAAAAAGTATAGGATTATCTACTGCACGTCAATCACGGGAGAGTTTATAACTGTATGGTTAAAATTGAATATGGTTAACAAAAAACTGAATTTTCAAAACACTATTTATTTTTAAAATAGCGTCCTCTTTAAAAATCTTCAATCGGTGTTGTTAAGAGATAAATTCTTTAAATTGGTTTATTTTTTTCCCATTGAAACTTAATTTTTGAGAACAGCTTTTAGAAATAATCGTATTGTATAAACAGTGTGTTTTTTTTTCTTTTTTTTCTTTTTTTTTAATACAAAAGTTCTTTTTACAAAAGTGTATGTTGTTAAAAATACTTAAATAACTGCGAAAATTCGGTATTCTTTTTTCAAGTTAGAGTACTTCATTTGTTATCTTTTATAAAGTTAATAAAAGTTTCTTACTTATTTTTATCAAGAATATAACGTTTAATTTCACTATCTCAATTTAAAAAATTTGTTGTAATGAAATGTTGTAAATATTGAAATAAATAAAATACGGTCACATTTACTGGTGTAAAATTACCAATTTTACACAACCGTTAAAATATAGAACAATATATAGAATTCCACAAATTACTAAGCCTCAAAATTTTGCTTGCAAAACTATAAAATAAAATAAAATATTGTGTAATGAACAGTTGGGAAAATTTATGTTGTATTTAATTAAAAGTTATTTATTGTTAATTAATTTATCTAAATGTACTGCCAATCACAAACGATTGAGTCCTTAATTTATTGTATTGTTAATTAAATAACTATTAAATCAATAAAAGTTAAATTAAGTGACAGGAATAAAATATCTTATCATATTCAGGTACTCATGACATATTATATAGGTTATAACTTTGACATTACAAATTTGACATCAATTTGACATTGATTTTTTTTTTTTTTTTTTTAGATTTCCGAAAATAATTCAAAAAAAAAAAAAAAAAAAAAAAAAAGAGAAAAACCATTTGATATCTTTCTATTTATGATATTTAGACATAATGATCTTAAACGAAGTATTTCGGTTTTATAGAGCATTTTTGCCTCACTGATAAATTACTGGTGCAATAATCCTATCTTTGATTTACTTCCTGTGGAATAAGTAATACTGGAAATAAATTCAAGGCAAGTTAAACTCCGTAAAACGAATGAAAGTGAAATTCTAAAATAAATTTTGCTTTTTAATGTTTCTATGCATCGAATTTATGCATCGAATTTAACAAATGTCACCCTTTAGACCATCAAAAGACATTAAAAAACTACACCAAACGGAAATAGCCAAAAATATATGTAAAAAGTTCAATTCTATACATAATTTCACAACCTTTTCGAGGATACAAAGCTTACACAAACGTGGACATTTAGTAAAAACGTATTTTTGTGAGCTCTAAAATCTAAAACGTTGAAATTCGTCAAAAACCGGAAGACGAAAATAATTTGATTACCATCTTCTATAAGGAGACTCTAGTTTAATTAGAAATATTATAACACGGACGATTTGTAGTAACATGCAAATCAGAAACGATGTGTGGCAACATAGAAACGCATGCGACGTACTCCGTACGCCTACTGTTTTCAAAATATTTGCACAAAAATACTAAACATCAAATTCTTATAAAAATTAAATAAGAAAATAAAGGTAATTTATTACATAAATATAACCGCGGCGTATCCTGTACGAAGATAGTGACTTACCAATAAAAATAATAAAAGAATGCATATAGAATAGCATACTCCAGTATTCAACATAGAGTATAGAACATATAGAAGAATACACTGAGGTTAGGACGACACCTGTCTGGTTTTAGCGTGCACTACACTTGAAACAGTCCCTGTTAAAAGGTTAAAACATTTTGAACACTTAAGTGCATTTGGGAAGAAGTTATACAGTGCACAGGTGTTAATGGCGCTAATAGTTTAGAAACCACAGCTGTTTCTTTTTTCTTTCTTTACTGAATGTCACACCCAGTACGCCGTGTTTTTAAAAATTATACTTAACAAAAATTCAAATTAGCATGTAACATTGTGTAATAAAATCTTATGCTAAATACTATCTAAAATATTATCTGAAATTAAATCGTTATTTCTGCTTTTATTTAACTCTCTTTTCACAATGCACGCCTTTATCTGGCAACATAAAAAAATACAGAATAAAAGGAAAAACACCACAACGATGGACGATGAACAAACACCACAACTGCTTCATGGAGAACTGATAAAAGTTTTGATACCTGAACAACACTGTTACAATCTGATGCCTTATTTGAATCAATTTTGAAGCGCTGCACATAGGCGTCATTGAATTTTTGCGCTTGCTAGTAAATGAAACTTTTGGTAATATTTCAATAACTTTTTTCGTTATTATAAATTTGGCCTTGTGTTTGAAGTATTGCCTTTACAATTAATTACTTGTAAAAAATGATACTAGTGGTACTTTTTTCAAAACTTCTCTTAGTTATAATAGTTGTAGTATAGGCGTCTAGAATATATAGTGTGGAAATTGACTATCCAAGTAATAATTAAAGGTGCTAAAAGATTGGATCCTTTAAACGTCATATGATGCTGAAACCCAAAGAATCGATACAGGGAAATCTCCAGAATATTTCCTAAAACTCCAAGATTATTTGGTCTAGAAGCTGTAATAATTAAACAAAAACCTAATTTGAAGAACAAATTAAAAAAGCAAAATTTATTTTCTACATTGTTTAAGCCCGAGAAGGGACAGATATTAAGATATTTCATTCAATTCGTTCTACATTGAATGTTAAATTTTTGTAACAAATAAATTAAACCAATTGAACATTAAAATGTAAAAATAAAATTCATAAAACATGATACTTTAAATACCCTAAAAACTTAGATTCCGTTCAAATGAAATCGAAATAAATCTTAGACGTTTTCCATTTTTCAGTTGAAAATATTTGTATTGCAGATTTTTATATTATTTTTATGATGATTGTACAAAAAATGATAAGATACAGGCAAAATACAAAACTTTAAAAAAAGTTTAAGATTTATTTCGATTTCATTTGAACGGAATCTAAGTTTTTAGGGTGTTTAAAGTATCGTGTTGTATGAATTTTATTTTTATTTTTTAATGTTCAATTGGTTTAACTTATTTGTTACAAAAATTTAACATTAAATGTAGAACGAATTGAATGAAACATCTTAATACCTGTCCCTTCTCGGGCTTAAACAATGTAGGAAATAAATTTTGCTTTTATAATTTGTTCTTCAAATTAGGTTTTTGTTTAATATGTCAAGTTTTTTAATAACTACTGCATTCAAATGAACACATTTCAAAATTAAAAGAGGGTACCATCATCAGGCTTTGATTCATGTGGTATCGTATCACAATTTACCTAAGTATAATTCAAAGTGTTTCACCAGCGCAGTAATGCAAGTTGCTGTGCTTTGGGCAATAACTTCCAATCTGAACGTAAAAATCTGTCTGAAAAAGTCATTTTTATTTCTACTATGACGCCATATTCAACTTCTTTTTAATTCTTAAAAAAACTATTTCAATAATTTTTCACTTGAAAATCATTCAACTAAAAATAGACAAATTATTATTACGGCTTTTGAATTATTGGCAACAATGAAAAAAAAATTTATTGGGAAAATGTCCATTGATTCCCAATAAAAAAATCGAAATTTGGAATTATTAAGAAAAATATTTGAAAACTGTAAATAAAAATTGGCCCATGTTACTTTCTGGGTTATAATTCACCCATATGCAAAGGCATTTTATCCTCCGTTTTGACCCTCACGCAAGGCAAACATTTTCACACTTTAAATTTATAATATTATTAGAATTAGTAAAGAAAAAAATGAGTGGCATCAGGGACAAAAAAGGTGGGAAGAAAAAAATGAAACAGCTATAAGCTCTATAGGATTTTCTATGTTAAATTAACATTGAGAAGTGACACTGGAAATAAATAAGTATTGCGCTGCCGCGCAATACTTAAATACGATGTTTACATTGAAATTTCAAAATATACCACAGATGTCGCTAAGATCAGCTCTTTGGATATCAGCATCATTCCACATTTAAGGGATAAAATTTTTTAGCGCTGTTTGGTTAGCAGATTTTCACCACTATTTATTCTAGGCACTGTACTTTTAGTCTTTTGTTTGAATTGTATTGTTTCAGTGTCCAATGTACACTACAGCGTGCAGTACTATTATAATACTCTAAAACTTTTAATTTAATAGGAAAAAAATAACATTAAGGGGCTGTGCATGCATAACGTCATCATTTTAGAGGGAGGTGAGTCTGGCACATGATATCAAAATATATCTATAGGGGAGGGGGTTGTGTTTTGATATTGTTAACCTTTTTGATCCAACCAAAAATTTCGCTCTGTTTCACATCAAAATAGTCTGGAATCTTTTTTAGTCTGTTATTTAATTTTATGAAAATACAAAGTTATTATTAAAATCATTAAATGATTATAAAATTATTTATTTCAAAAATATGGAATACCTCAACGTTTGGAATTCCTATTCTTCTGTCATATGTGTATGCATGTATTATCCTTTTTTCGAGAAACGAGGTGCGAAGTATGTTTGAAATGTTACTTGAGTTTACCAGTAAAGAAAAGAGAAAGACTGTTGTCCAAACCTTTTGTTGATAAAAAGTTACGTCTGCAACTCCCCTCTCTCAGTGGGGGCAAGTGCAAGAAGACATTATTAGTGTTGACTGCATTATATAACAAAAATGTATTACTTTTAAATAGTAACTATTTATTTTTTAAGATTCCTTTGATATATATATATATATATATTTATACATAGTAGAGATATTTTATATACTTCTATTCATTTGAATCAATAAAGTATGCAAATAATAAACGTATAATAATATATGTATATCAATGCAAACAAAAGAAAAAAAATGAAAAAAATAGTTAGATAATGATAACGATATCATTAGGGATGGGGGGGGGAGTGTTCGATGAATGATAACGTATGATTTCGTAAGGGGGAGCGGGGCAAAAATGATTAAAAAAAATTATAACGTTATACATGTATAGGCCCGAAACGTAAAAGTTTAATATCTTGTGAGATTTACTATATTTGAAGCATTAAAATAAATTTAAAAAAAAAAGTTTTAAAATAATTTAATCACAAATTAAAAAAAATATATATATCGGAATATATATTTTTAAAATTAACATGGATATAATAGTAAACATAAAAAATCAGTAGGCATTGGCAAATGTGAGTGCTGGTGACGATTTGTTGTACATAGCCCAATTTTTGGCGCTGCTCTGGTGTGTTTTTCACGATTTCTGAAACCATCAAATTTAATTTATAAAATTATTATAATTTTCTTTTTCAGATGTTAAAAAACTAAAATATTTCAAGAAAAAAGTTACTTTGGTATATCCTGCTTATAAAATGAAATTTTATAATGCTATAACTAATTCTGACGCATGCTACAACATTTTTCCTTTATTGTATGTTTTCACAATTAAAATGTTTATTTTGAATAAATTTTTATTGAATATATCAAAACTACAAAAAAAATTGTTTGTTATTGTATTGTATATTGAAATTTTTCATTATTTACTTTAATTTAACAAGTAATTCAGCTAAAATAAACAAATCTGCAATTAAATTTGTTCTTTAAAACAAACTTATTCTATCTAAAAGTTCTCAGAATTCATATATTTAAATAGGAAGTGACCGATTTGACTACAAAACTAATTAAAACTGAAGATTCTAGAATAAACTGATGTAGTAATTTAAAGAATATCCGCGATTAGTTCTGAAATTAATTAGATTTATATAGGAAAACTATTTAGGAATGCTTTCTTTATAAAAAGCCAATGTATGTGTTTAAGCACTGTTTAGCAATTGGTGTACAGTTGCATAAAAAAAAATGTTTTCCTAAATTATGCATAGAGCGTCTGTGTTATTGGTACTTTTTTTAAAGGTAAATTTTTAATTGAAATTACTGCTTCTAAATTTTGCGTAGATGAATTAATATGTCTGATTTAAGTCAGGCAAAATTGCTTAGATAGAGAATTGATTTAGATTGTGATTCGCCAGTTGATTCGCCATTGTGTGATTCGCCAATGATTTATATTTTCTAACCATACATTTAAATCGCATTTTATGGACAGCTTCTACTGTTGACCTACTGATGGTAATTGACCATCTCATAATATATCCTTATACTGTGCTTTCACATTATTTTTTTTTCAATTCAAGTTTACCAAATCACATAAAAACAAACATGTTAAACTAATGATATTAATAGTTGAATTAATTTTACTATAAAAGCAATCATTTAAGAAACAATATATTTCGAAATAATTGATCATCAGTCATTAATAACCAATTTTATCTCATTGCATGAAAAAAAAAAAAAAAAAAAAAAAAAACAAAAAAAAAAAACATATGTTTTCTTATTTGTATACTGCAAATGGGGATTTACTGTATAAAGTGCTGTATCTAATTTTTCGAAATGAACAAAATCAAATAATTTAGGAGGCAAACAAAAATCTTTAGGAATGTTATGCAAAAAATATAATAAAATAAAATAAAAATAGTAGAAAGCAATACTAAACTACTTTACATATGACTTTTTACCCGACTGCCAAGAACGGTTATGAGTTTCACGGGTACACTCTCAGAAATGAATACACAAATTTCACGAAATTTTCCTTGTTTTTGACGAAACGGTTTCCTGAAAAATGCTCCGAGCAAACATTTCGTCAAATTGATGAAATTACTTTCTTCACTTGCTTGACGATATAAATTTCGTCAATAATTTCGTCAAAAGAGGGCTGGTGGTGCCATCTGTCAAACAGTTTGGAAGCTCCAGTATTTATTACAGGAGGAAGAAAAAAATCAATTCCCGCTTTCCTCGGCTTGATTCGAACCCACGACCTTCAGTGTAGGAGAAAGTTGCTCTTCCACCCTCGCTACTGGAGACTTGTAAAGATGTGCTTTTAGATTGGTGTAATGAATTCTACTGTGTGTTTATATTTTTATAAGGTAGATTGCAATTTTATCGGCGCTGCTATAATTTCTGAAAGTAAGGCTAATTTATTATTATGGTTTTCTCATGTCAATGAATAATTATAATATGGCTTGATTAAATAATTCACTAGTGAAATTTTCTTTGATCAGTGAATGAATATAATATGGTCTGGTTAATTTGTTGCTCACAAATAAGAAATTGTGAAGTGCATATTGCGTGAAATTTTATCACTTTGAGTAGGTGGATAAGATTTTAACACTTTACTGTTTATGAAGGGGAGAGGGATCAATTATGTTTATTCTTAATTTGATTGAAAACAGAATATACTTCTTAAAAAAAAAGAAAAAAATATCCTGGAAGTTTGAAATTTTATTGTTTAAATTTTCTTTTGAAATGGTTTTGAAGAACACGGGAAATTTACTCTTTTCGAATTTAAAGCATAACGCACATCAACATATAAATAAATAAATAAGAAAAAATAATAAGCATTCCTAAAAATTCTAACAGCCAAAAAATATAACTAATGAAGAAACAATAATTATATTTAAGTATTTTCTGAAAAGCAGTAAAAAGAGCTGTTTTAAAATAAACTATTACAGGACTAACATCAACAAACAAATATCTGCTTGCTAAAATCGTAGGATTTGAAGAGGTGCAGAAACTATTTTTCTTAAAATGCATTGTGTCTGACAGTGATTGAGGCAAAACTTTCGTCAAATATTTGAGAGTTTACGCTTCATTAAAAGTCACGTAATGTTGATAGGAAATTATCCTCAAAAACGACGAAATACAGCTCGAGGATTGCTGAATCGTCAAAAATTAGAGAGTTTTATTTCTGAGAGTGTATCTGGTTATGTAGATTCCTTTATACCCTGGAAACATCCCAAAGGCGGGATGGATTTTAATGAATGAGGTCTCTATCCATTCATCTGAACCGTCCGATGGTTATAGGCTGGGTTTTGTTTCATAAATTCAAAATGGCGGCCGCCGAATACAAAATGGCGGTAGAGACGAAAAAGAATTTTACGCACATTATCGAATGGCATATCATTGGATAGGTCTTTCAAAATGAAGATGATGTTTCATTGACTATTTTACAGTCAGAAGCTCCGTTTAAATATTACACAACCTGGAAGTTGTCTAGGTAGGATTTCTAGCTTTACTGCAACTCTAACTAACATAGACATATATATAGGCCTCATCAAAACAGTGTTTATAGATAGGAACTACCAATTAAACACTACTTAAAAGTCATCATTACAAGTAAATAAAAAAAATATATATATAATATAAAAAAAATAGTTTAACATTGATGAGAAACAATTAATTAGTTCGCTTTTTACGCAGTCGGGTTTTTTTGACTTTTTAAATTTAATTATATTTATTTATCTATTACATTACAACATTTCTGAAAAAACTAAAAATGTGTTAAAAGAATCGCAGCGACTGTTTACTTAATTGTAGTACAAATGAAATTCAACATTAGTTTAAGAAATTATATATATATTTTTTCGAAACCTTGAATATATTAGTCAAATCCATAATATTTCCTTTCGATATGCAGTATAAATACTTTAAATACTTCTTATTTATTTACAATGTGGAAAATTGGAAAGTTGGAAGATACGTTGTGACAGTGTTTCAAAAAAATATATATTAGAAAAGCGCAAAAGCAAATTTGACTTTTTTACTATCAATTGCATCTTTTTAGAATTGAGTATACAACTGAAAATTTGAATAATCCCAAAAGTTTTTAATACATCTAATATTCCTTTTTCCAAAATTAAAGTACGCGAAAACAAAGAAAAATTTGTCTTTTGAACATTATTTTCTCCGCTTTTTACAAAGGCAAAGAATGTAACTGGTTTTGATATTTAAAAATGCAGTGGTAAAACAATTAAAATATAAAGTTTAAAATAGACTTATATTATTGGAATACTGTTACGATATATACCATATTCCAATATAGAAAGCAATACAAATTAATTATTATATAATTTATGTCTTTTAAAACAACAAATGGTATTATTCAACGATTGTTTTAAAAATATATTTATTGAATGTTCGTTATAATTAATTAATATGTTCTTAACTCCTTTTGAGATGAATGTCTTTTAAATGATTTTTAATATTTTTTCTCGAAAGAATTCCAAAATGGAAATTTTTGTTTCAAATTATTACTAAAATGTGCCAACCTTTGCACTTAGTCCGAATATGTGGTCATATCTAATGGAGAAATACGCTTTTTTGAAGAAAAAAAAATACATATTTTCCAATATCATGGCTAAATTCGGTTTTCACTGCATTGATTAATAGTGTGGCAGTTACATTTTTTTTTTTTTTTTTTTTTTTTACCTACTGTGCTTTGTTAACCCTTTGACTACGGGTAGGAACATATGCATCCAAATGGGTGTTTAATAACAATTTTAAAAACAGGGGCACTCAAAGGTATTTCGTTAGATTTTGCTCTATTGGTAAAAATCATTTGCGGTGTGTTTTAGTGACGTTCGATTATTGTAAACTCAAGAAATTTATATATTTTATTCAGATTCACTAGGAAATGTTTACTGCAGATTATGTTATGTGTAGCACTTACAGTACACGCGTAAAAGGGAACTCGGTAATATTCCGTTATATTAAGATCTATGGAGAAAAATCTTTGCCGCGTACTTTAATAATGTTTATCTGTTAGAAACATAATGAAATTGATATGAATTTATGAGAAACATCAAAACACTCTTTACCTAGAATACGAGGTGCAAAATATTTATCATTCATTTACAGGGTCACACATGAATTCGTTTATATTATGGTCTACATTGAAAAACTGTTCGCAGCGTACTTTAACTATATTGAAGTATTCAAACACTGTCGAACTGGTATACATTATAGAAGTTTACTACAAGATGTTCACATTAGAATGTGATGAGAATTGCATTCAAAGGTCATTTACAGCGACGCATAAAACATTCTGGAAACAATACGTCACACGGCGTATTATCTATTAGGTATGATTTTTTGAATGTGCGTTTTCAGTTATGCTATGTGTTTTTAAGTTTAACTATGTTTCTGCATATTACATGTTATTTATATATTATACAAGACTTATACAGTGCTACACAGGATTATTCTACAGTATTACTGAGAATGACAGTCATTTTTTTTTTTTTTTTTTTTTTTTTTTTTTTTTTTTTTTTTAGCTGCATTTTCAAGCTCAAATGTCTTTAGAAATGAATGTCTGTAAAAAATAAATAAAATATTATACAAGGCTATCCAAAGATAAGTTTATAGGTACGACTATGGATGGCAATTTCTGGAAGTGCTATTTTAGCCGTTTTAAGCGAGTTTTTACCTGAAATAAAATGGCAAGTACGTTTCCATTAATTAGTAGAAGTTTCTGAAGGTAAAGGTACAAATGTATCACGCATTTTCTTACTATACTAAATTTTAGCATACTATGTAAAGCATATACATATTTATAGATCATATACAGAGCTTCATAAAAGAATTGTTGTGTCCCTTTATCTCTACGGGTGATAAAAGCTGAAACTACTTTGCAGTTGGGTTATGCGTATTCTAAAATGTTTACTTTTGTATCTTCTTTACCATTTTAACCATTTAATTCTCGTTCCTGTTATATTCACGGGCAGTATTCAGATCGATTGATTCCCACAAGTTTTATAAAATAGAGTAATTGGCTTTATTATGGTGTTAAAGAAATGTTCACCTTATTAGTATAAGGTGAATATTTCTTTTTTTAAATAAAAAGTTGTGCCAATAAGCAATTTTAATTTTTAAACCGCAATTTAATGCGACCCGTAAGGGGATACACGACAAATTCTTATTATAGTATTCTTGGAATGTTGGAAAGAAGTGTTTCATAATCGATGCTTGGCGCAAGTCTTTTCTCTGTTCTTATACTGTTCGTACCACTTAAAAATCAATATGTGTATATACTTACACTGGTACTCCACCTAGATATATCTACCATATATATATATATATATATATATTGTAAATTGAGGCATAATTGAATAAACAGTTATGTCTATCCAGGTACCAAATTAAATGCTTAATGGAAATAATGAATGAATCAACAATTCATTTCTTATATCAATACGTATTAAAACATTTTTATTTTTCGAGCGGAAGTGAAAACAAAGATGTATTGACGACAAAGGATACATTTTACATATTTTTATTTATTTATTTTATTTATTTATGTTTTTTTAAAAGCTGAACACCAAAAAATATAAAGAAAGATTTTATGTCCGGAAGTATAAAGTTACTCTTGAACCGTTGTGTATACAAATGTTACTTTAAACAGTGAAGCGTGAAAGATCAATGTAATTCAGGAAAGAAAATTGTACAAAGTAACGCTCTTCTGTCATTTGAAAAAGTTTCCATGGTTTCCCTTTTATGATAACCTTTTTAATTTCTTCTCTTACAAGTGTAATAACTATCTTTAAAACTAGATGATGGATTTAAGAATTAATATTTTACTTTTTGGAATTTTTGAATCACAAAGGATATCTGCTTTCGAATGAAAGAAGTTTTTTTGTTTGAAGTTAACTCTTGAAGTTTGCAACCAATTTCAGTTTGAAAATTCTTTGAAATGCGCATGACTTATCATTCTTGTCTGTAGTAAAAGCTTACAAATGAAGATAATAAAATATAATTTTATGTACTTTTTCATTAAAAATAGAAAGTTGTACGTCAGTACAAGGAAAATATTAGGGTAAAGTGTCCATATTTCGTCCCCCAGTCACTTTTAGGCACTAAATGTGGTAATTTTCTGTGAAAACTTAACATTGTATTTTACATAGATTAATTAACTACGCACATAGCAACATAGACAAATGTCGTCCATAAAAAAATAACAATGGGAAAAATTGTTTTTTCAAATGTATCTAAAAAATGCAAAAGAAAAAATATGGTTCCAATTTCACCCCCCCCACCCCCCCCCACCCCCCCCCCCAAAAAAAAAAAAAATCCAATACGTCGAAGCTTATCTTATAACTAAATAAAAATTTATTTCTAAATGAGTAAGTAATTTAATTTACATTAAAGTAAGGCACAATGAAATGTACTAATTATTAGTGTAAGAATAACATAACGAAACATTAGCCATCCAAACATAAGGAAAAAATTGAAAAAAATTATCATGAAAAATCATTCCTAATTTCGTCCTCGGGACGAAAAAAAGAACGGCAAAGGGGACGAAATTGGGACGGCGCTAATTCCGAATATAGCGGATCTTCAGTTCCCGCAAGAAGAACTGAACGTCCTAAAACTCACTGTATGCTACTGTCTGCATTTTACCTACGTAAAATACATGCAATGAATAACAAATAAATACTTACAGTACGGTAAACAACGTTCTACAAACGACGTAATAAGAACTCAAGTCTTCTAAAAATAGTAAAATCGGCGTCTTTAATTAATGTATGCGTCTTCGCGAACGAAACTTTCCATACAGACTCCGTTTACCTTTCGTCACCTGTGCCTTGAGTGACGCCACAATCGCAGATGCGGGGAAGTTAAGGGGGACGAAATTATGATAGGGGACGAAAAATGGGCAGCTTACCCGAACTCTTTCATAATGTGTTTTATTCATAAATAAGTTAATAGAAAGTCTGAAACATTTGTTTCAACAGTGATATATTTTAAATAATGCGTGCTTAAAGCACAAATTAAAGAAAAGTGAGACGTGATATTTTATAAGTGCTGGCTATTTTATTTAAATTTAAACTTAAATTATAAATATTTATACATAATCATATACAAATTATAATTATTCTTCTGATTTTTTAAGCTTGTATGATAACAATATATGTTAAAAAATTCGTCGTGTTTAGATAGTAGAGAGATAGCTATTTTTATTGTTTTTTTATATAACAGATCTTTTGGTATTAAAAACTGTTTAAATTACAAAAAAGTTTAATACTAACAACATGTTTTACACTTTACCGATAAGTTAATTCCCACGTTATAGAAACAATTTTTACACATATATTTTACACTTAATTTATTAAACCCGAAACTGTGACCAATACACAACAACTTACTGTTTTCATAAACAACAGAGCCGTGTCGACTTTCATGAAATTGTTACTCAAATAATAAAATAATGTAAATATCTGTCAAAGCTTTTCAATATGATTCTCATTATCTAGATATAAATATAAACATAAATGCCTACCATTATTAAAACATAACTCCAGCGTATATTCAAGATTTAATGGCGAGAAGTTATCTGCATATATCACTGGTAAATGCGAACGTAATAAGATTATTACTAGGTTTTTTTTTTATTAATCATTTATACTAAATCTGCGTATAATTATTCCAAAGCTCCTACAATATTGCAAACATTTTAATTTCTTGCTAGGCTTATCCAATATTACAGTTTAAGAAGAAAAACACTTTATTTTATCCCAGGCGTCAAACAAAATTTCATCCCCATTCTGAGAGTTTCCATTACCTATTTTATTTTTTAGTAAATATCCACAAATACCTTTAAATGTATAGATTCATTTAATAGAATAAATAATAACATATACTTAGTCTGTTTTTTGGTTGAATGTAGGCGAAATGTACTATAGCGAATTACTTACCTAACGAAAAAAAAAGTCTTAGTACAGCAAATAGAAGACTTCATTTTTGACAGATTAGTAAAAAAAAAAAAAAAAAAAAAAAAATACAAAATACGGGTTTTGTAATTATTTTTTCTTGAGAATCATCAATATATATACAGGGTGTCTCTAACTTCATGGTAAATACATTAAGAGGTGACAGAACACAACTAGGAAAGCGCAAATAAACATACAATCCATGGTAGGAAAGCAAGCCGTAAAACGCTAGAGGGGGTCCAAGCGACGGCAATAAAAATGCTATTCACCGCAGCTGTCTTCATTCGTTCTGTGGATCATCAATCAGATAGAAACGTACTCAAATCAGGAGAAAGCCGAGATGCAATGCATGCACGGAGCGGCAGACGGCAATGCAAGGGAAGCGCAAAGGTTGTACCCATCAACTGGGAGGTTCGTTCTCGCGATTTGTCATGTCTGTACATTTTCTTCGCTGGTCACATGAAGAGGTATGATGGTCCCACAGATTTCGTTGAATGCCTTGTTGATCGGATATCCGTAGCTGCGTTACTGTTGGCGGCCGCAATTTTGAGAAGTTGCTGTGAACGGGGACGTACGTATAGTTTACTTTCATTTTGTTGAATAAAATTTTTTCCTTCATATTATACCTTTCATTCCCTCGCTGTATATCTTCTTTCACCTCATTTTTTGCCACAGTATGTTTCGCGCTCTAGCTTTTTTACGACTTGAGTGCGCACAATTTGCGCTCATACTCAGTAACCCTTACAATTTTTTGTGTAGCCTTGTATATTAATTATAGAATTTACACATACCATATAATATGCATAATAGGGTGGGCCGAAAAAAACTTTTTTTCTCTTTTTGATTCGCTATACCACGGACAAATTGTGTCTAGGGTAGCTAAGTAAACTGCAATAACAAAATAAATAAATTTTTACGTTTGGCGGTAGCGCATCGGGCTTAAAATTTGAGAAAAAGCACGATTTTGATAATTTTTCTAATAAATGGAAATAAATCAAATAACTTATATATCAAGCAGCTACAGACATATTTTAGTAGAAAAGAGTATAGGAATGATAAATAAAAAAATAAAAAAAATACATTTCGCAACACATTAGCAGCGGATTATGTTTAAAGAAAAGGCATTTTTTTTTTAATGACAAGTTTTCATTGAATTAAAAACTACTTTTCTGATTGTACTATTACCTGATCTGATTACATTTATCTGATTGTACCTGAGTGTAATTTCACTTTGTAATAAAATGTAGTCCTTTACTTGCCTTTACTATCTTTTGGAAGTTTGAAATAAGATTTGCTTGAAAAACTAGGCACCGAAGATCTCGAGAAAAGTGTCGTTCTTATAAAAACATCTCTGGACCCTAAGACTTTTTACGATGCCTCGGTTACCAGCTTCACGCACCGTTCTACTGTTTGGAATTGGTAAAATTTCCACTGGGCCGCTGTTTTATCTGATTCGACCTTCGACCAAATCTCTCCTTTGGTGGGTTGTAAAAAGGTGGTGGTGAAAGTGTAGTAGAGTTCCAGTGGCTCATTTCGATGTAGTCTGTAGCTAGAAAAATGATTTTGGATGTTTGAAAACACCTGATTGACTTTCTTTTAGAAGCTAAGTTTCTAGCCTTTATAATTCTCCTGAAACATAACTCTCGTATATGATCCCTTTTACCTACTATCATACTCAAAAGCAAATTTTCTGGATAGGCAAAAAATGCGTTTCTCTCAATTACTGGTTCAATGACCTTCAGCAAGTTTTCAGATAGGAATTTTGACGATTTTATAACTTTCAATATATGTTCCGGCCCATTTGTGAAGGATTTACTTTTTTTTATACTTAACCATACAGGTACATAAGACTTTAGGAAAAAAGAAACTATAATCTTGTGTTGGTCTGTAGGATTTTCAATACTTAAATACAACTGGAGAATTCTGTTCTCCGTCGTTACCCACCTTGAGTGGAAAGTGTGCCAGGCTCAGAACAGATAAATCTTCAGGACAGCTGCCTGCTTTTATAGTACAAATAATGTCCAGTAGGTACTACTGACCTTTGCTTAAATTCTGCCGGTCAGTTCTGGAAATTCGCACTCAACACTGTTACATTTACCACTGTGAGTTTCTCACATTTCCTGAGCTGCGTTCCAATCGGACTAGTGATTTTGGACCAGTCGTTTCACCATCTAAAGTTTGAAAGAAATGCCGGAATGGCAACTCATTGAAATGTAAGAGGCATACACAACCACCTCTTCCCACTGTAGGGGTCTTTTAACTTCTTCTTCAGTGTGAATAACACCGGTTTTCCACACCGTATTAGTAACAGTGCCATCACATCCAATCACTTTTTTTGTTTCCTTTACTACCGCACTTCTAATTTTACCAATACCATGCATTCTTTGGAAGTACTATAATTTTAGTTCAATGATGGGTATATTTTTTGCTTTTTCCCAGTTACAAATAATTGAGACAGGACACTCACAAACCTCAGGGACCATTTTACAATTGCAATCTAATGTCATTTTCACTTACACGCAGAACCATCAAACAGTAGCAAAGATTTTTTTTTTTTTTTTTTTTTTTTTAATCTTCAACTCCTTTCTTCAACTTTTGCTTTCCCTTATCACGCTTAAAGAACTCCATAAGATTACGATAATTCTCATGATATGCATTTGTTAACTGAACAATTCTGTAAGGCGTTACTGTCAGTATTGAAGCTTTATCAAACACAGATTTAACTTTTGGTATCACAATAATAGAAACGTGAGAAAAAATAACTGACCTGTTGTTTGATTTCAAGGCTAAATTGTAATTTTCATGGAAGCAACACTTAAGAACGTCTTCATAAGTTGGAAGTTTATTCACCGGTAACTCTTTTGGGTGGCGAAATAACGGACATTGCGAGTAATATCTTTGGAAACAGCCGTAACGCAGCGATCGAATAATTTATTAAGCAGTCATTAATTAAATCAGTCTTTAAGAAACGCGATTGAAACGCACAAGTAGAACACACTGCTAATCATTGCCGGCAAAATTCTAGTGATAAACTCACAGGAATCGTTGTGTCATAAATCATACGCAAGTGTATCGCCCAGTGCAATGTGAAGTGTGAGTACAAGTAGTGTTGACGGGCTTCAATTCGCAGCCGGGCGCGTCAAGCTGGACTGCTACCAGAGTAGAAGGACTCATAATACAGCTTGAATGCGTCAATTTAAGGATATTTTAATTGCTTTGCGCTACCATAAATGAAGTAATTTTGTTACTTTTTTTTATTATAATGTGCTTTTTGATCTTTCTTTTAAAGCCTTTTCACCATAGCAGTTTTTTTATCTTTTTCGTTTATAGCTTTAAAAAATCGAAAGAAAACTACTGCTTTTTTTCAATAAATTTCAAATATTCAAGTGCGTTGTGCTACTGACAAACGTAAAAAAAAAAAAAAAAAAAAAAAAAAAAAAAAAAATATTTCATTTGTTTTTGCATTTTACTAAGGTACCCAAAAACCAAGTTTTCCGCGGTATAGTGAATCATAAAACAAAATCAAAGTTTTTTCGGCTCATCCTAATGCATAAATATAGTGAAATATAAAAACGCATATCATAATTGAAAATGCATTTCCAGCAATCACCGCTAATGTACAGAATTTTGGATACAATATGGTATCTGAAATCTTTTGTGTGTCTCATGTGACGGATAACTCCAAGAAACCTTAAAATGTCTGTATAGAGACAAAGTGATGATGCCATTGATATGTTATGACATTATGCAAACACAAAAAAAACTTGTTAAAAATAAAAGAAGTATTTTAATATTGAAACATGGTGTAAAATTTAAAATATAGAAAAGTAAAAGAAGAAATTGTATGTGTGTGGAGGTAAGGGGGGGGGGACTCCCAAACTCATGAACTACCTGAAATAAACACATGAACAAATGTGTACGCAAGGATCACAACGTGTAAGTAAACACATGAACAAATTGTATAATATCACATGAACTCTATGTATTAATGTCTCAATGAACTCAAATTGTTATGCATTTGCCAACAAAATAAACAGACAGTATATGTGTAATAACCCAAGACACTTGCATACGAGTGAGATTCAATTACATAATTAATGAGTTATCATCAAAATGTAATGAATAAGTGTTAAAAAAACACAAATGAACTACTTGTAATATGTGTGTAAACTCTGGTTAAACTCTAAACAAGTCAGTGTGTACAACTCAATGAACTACTTGTAAGAAAAAAACAAAACGAAACACTGTCGAATAGATCGTTAGCTAAGTACAATGTGTAAAAGCAAATGAACCAAATAT
Source organism: Maratus speciosus (assembly GCA_963932465.1). NCBI lineage: Eukaryota > Metazoa > Arthropoda > Arachnida > Araneae > Salticidae > Maratus > Maratus speciosus. The sequence continues at coordinate 77,183,066 of OZ010790.1, forward strand.
GTAAATCAACACATGAACTATTGTAATGTATGTATATGAATGCACAAAAAGGTATTCTAAATAAGCAAATGTTGTGTAACACAGACAAATACCCAACACATGAACTATTTGTGAAAAAGACCGTTGAATAAGTGGTTGCCTAAGGGTTAAAAAGAAATTAAAACTGCATCTGCCAAAGTCATTACTGTCTTAAGTTAACAGAAGCGTGCATAACATGTATAACTCTACGCTAAAAATTGTAGAAGTTATGCAAGCCAAACATGTTCCAAGAAAAGAATCTCTCTATTCTAAAAAAAAGTAACTCCCGCTGTCACCGCCGCCGCCGGTTTTGAATTTTTTGTGACCGGAGGTCTTTCTTCGTTAATATTAAGAAAAATAATGCATACAAAAATATGAAAATTGGTAGTATTATACAGAAATGTTTGATAAACACGCTGATGTAGACAGTTTTCAAATCGAAGAATTATTTTAAGAGATATTTAATGCTAAAGTTGGACAAAATCGTTCCATTAAAAAAGTTTTATAGGAGCAAAAACTATACATCGGAATTTAATACTTTTTAGATCATTTTATACGTTATACTTTCCCGGTGTGCAGAATTAATTTATTTTTTTAATTTGACTCATTTTTCGAGGTTTCATTTCTATTTTAAATTCAAATTTTCAGCATTTCGAGATATATTTTTTTACTTATTTCAGAAAATTGTACTAATTTAACCTGTTGCCAAACTGTATAAACAACGGAAACAATAATGTTTGCTTCAAATTAAAAATTTATTTACACGTGACTATTATAAACAGAAAAGAAAAACTTTCAAATTAGAATTAAATAATTACGTATAAAAAGCAGGAACTTATTAAAAATTACTTCATCTATAATTACACGTGAATTTTAACAGAGAAAGGATATTGTACAGTAATAAATTCATTAACATGCGTTAGAAGTCTTAAATAGGAGAAATTACATCACATTTACGTCACATTACACTTATTACGTAAAATGAACAAAAAATAATATTGCAAAATAGTAGTTTAAATTTAAAAATAGCGCGAGACATTTACTTGATATTTTGAGATGAACTTTTCAACTATTTTTTTTTTGGACAGCGCAAATAATATTTCATTTCTAATAAAAGCATTTTCACGTGAATATCAAAAAGGGAAAGAAAAGTTTGGTGAAAATTACGTCAGATTAAAACGATATATTTAAAATGTTTTATTTAAAAGGACTTTCTTTTCGCTTTGTTAAAAAATACCGGGAGACAAAGACTCTGTTTACTTAATTCCTTTTATATTAGATGATTTTGAAATGCCATTGTATCTTTTAACAGCAGCTGATTTTTCCGTAAAATTCCCCAATCAAAGAGAAATGAATAGAAACCCGTTTATAGGGAGATCGCCTTTGTTTTTTTAATTATAATTCAATCTTCCAAAAAAATTCAATTAAAGCCGATCAAATTAGCGTGCTTTTAGAGACTGCAGTGTCTGATCGGGGGGTTGGCGAGCGTAGCTCGTAGGGGGCCGAGCCCCCTAGTGAAAGGGAAAAAAAAACATGTTAATAGCAAAAATAACAAGCAATGTAACTTATGTGGTATGAGTGTATGTATCCGCCACAAGACAACTGTGAGACTTAACCTCGCACATAAAAAAAAAAAATTAAATCTGAAGAAAAAAAAATGCCAAAGATTTAGTTTAATGACTATATGTGAATAGCCCTAAAAAAAAAATACAGTGTACCTAACAGCTCACATTATGCATGTCACTACATTTTATAAAAAAAAAAAAACTCTTACCGACATCAAATATCATGTCAGTTATAATAAAAAAACATACCTTATGTTATAACTAAGATAGCAACGAGTCACCAGCCGCGAGTAAACAATGAAATCTAACAGTACATTAGCTGCATGTGTAAAAATGTACACCCGGTTAATTATGCCTTGCCTAAAACTTTAAGATGACTGTGTAAACAATGTACAATTGTTATGTTATGTTATAATTTCTTCAAAACTTTTAAACCACCAACTGAAAAAAAACATTGACATTAAAAGAATATCTATCTAAAAACAACTACGAAGTTGTGAATGCAGTGAAAAAATAAATGCAATTTTTAAGCTAAACACAAATGCTGATAAAAGAAACCTATACATGTACAGATGGTAATGAATGCCCTTAACCATGGTGAGTATTAATTGAAATATAACAAAATCAGCAAAACTGAACGAGTAAATGTGTGTGTGTGTGTGTGTGAAGTACCAGGCCAAACATGACATCACAAACCATGTGCATGAGAGGGGGAAAACAACATGTGTGATTAATACCTAACACTGCTATCTGCCCATAGCAAGTTAGAAATAAAAGTGTAAACTAGTGTAAAAGTGGTATACATAATCAGCATTAGGAAACAATTACATGTGAATTTTGGCAATATAAAAAAAAAGGCGAACACTACTCCAATTGTAAAATTAATATTAGTGTAACTCCATGAAATATGCAAGAAAACATATCCGATCCCTGATTAAGCTAGCGGCCAACTTGCTTAACCATAAGAATCGAAATACACACCTCAGATATTTTGCTATCCCATGGAAAATGGCGCAATGACTGAAGTATCCCACATAAACCATGACACAAGTACTAGCAATCAAACTTACACACAACCCCCCCCCCCAAAAAAAAAAGTATGTATTAATGTGAATGCATGCCATTGAGAAACATACAAAAAAAAAACTGTTTAAAACTATACGTCAAAACTATGCTGTACATCTTATGTATTTTGGAAAAGCAAACGATAGCCAAAAGGGAAAAAAAATATTTTTTTGTAACCATGACATGACGACTCGAGCTATGTAATATGCCTAAAGGAAATGTATGCCAGGATAAACTAATCTAAGCTTTCTAAATATTTTGCCAATGTTCACAATCCAAGGAAATATTTATGTGAAAGATAAAATAATCTATTATTTTTTTTAACTTATGATTACACCAACTGTATGTAAATTTCTAATCAAGTGCCCACATCTAACTGAGAAAAAAAAATGTTATGCTCACATCCTCTATAATTATTTTAAATTGTCACCAATATGCAAATCCAACATATTTCACATTACTCTTAATCAGTGCAAAAAAATTTATAATAAAGTCATAAAACACAAAACTTTCTGCATAGAAAATATATATATATTAACTCTAAAAAGAAATTTCAAAAGTGTGTCCCAGATCTAATTGTGTAAAAAGGTATTTAAAAGCAAGTCATTTTCAGTCTAAGATAAATATATCTATAGAGTTTTTTTTTTAATCACTATTTTTAAGAAAGGCTGAATGACAACATCTTAACTAACAATAAAAAAACATTTAATAATCCCCAGAGAACTACTCATAAAAGACACTATACTGAATAAGTTGCAATATGACACAACATATTATTTAAATCACACTGATAACAGACAGCATACGAGCCAGCGTATTTATGTCCAACAAATGATAAAACAACAGAGAAGCAACTTCAAGGCCTGGAGATAAAATAACAGGAATATATTATCTCTGAAGTGCGTCAATGTGGCAATGCAAGATACTCGGGAAGTTTCTAATATGAATCAAATGCAACAAACTTTAAAAAAATTTGCTACCTTTTTTTTTTTTTTTTTTTTTTTTTTTTTTTTATACCCTTAGAAATCCATCTCAATTATTCATAAATTTTACTTTACACTTCAACTGCGAATCTGTAAGTAACAGCTTATATTTTTAAAAGCAGATGAAATATTACCTAACATATTAAATATTCATAACAGAGATAAATACAAATACATCTCTTTTCGATCAAAATAGAAATTAAATTAAAAATAAACACTCCTTTCGTTAAAAATATGTCATTCATAACTATAATTAAAAGCAACAAAATGTGCAACAGATAAATTAGATAAATTTTAAAAAGCTATTGTTTGTCCAACAGCGACAAGGAATGCAATACTAGTATCTTTCAAGATAAATATTAAACCCAGAAAATCCTTGTCATGCATGAAAATAAAGTATATTTAAACATCTATAAAATAACTGAACTGAAATAGCACTTACCTTTTAAAGATTAACTTGCAAAGAGCAGCTTAGAATTATAGCTGCAAGTTTAACGGTTTAAAATACTATATATATGTATATATATATATATTAACACCAAGTATGAATATAGAAACATAGCATGAAAATAGATAAAAACTGAAATATAACATGTAAATCACTGTATTAATTAAGTATAAAAAAAACCAGGTAATTTACTGTATTAATAAAAATTAGGATTTAAACGAAAAAGATTTTTTTGTTCGTGCATCTGAACTGAATTATGCAATGTGACATTGTAGTTCTTAAAGTGAATTGTCTCTTCCTTAAAAAAAAAAAAAAAAACATACTTATGCACTTTGTATTGCACATTTTCTATTATTTCATCACATGTCACCGACGATCATTCAGTGCAAATTTAAGTAGTGGCAGCAGGGAACCCTTTTTTTGTAAACCATATATGTATCACCATGTAGTAAATTTCACAGGCCACTAAAAAAAAAGAAGCGTGATGAATTGCGACATAGCCAGGTGCACTTTTTTGTAAGAATCACTAGGTTTAACCTTATTAGCAAATTTCAAAAACACACAAAAAAAAATAATTGTGATGAATCTGGACCTTATTCGGTACCCTATTTTTTGTCGAGTACACTGGTGCTGAACTATTACTTTTTTGTGTTGACACATTTTTTTTTTTTTTTTTTTTTTTCTTTTGAAGAAAACGCAGGTCGCATGTAAAAACTCGAATCACCGATAAAGCACATCTAGAAGACTCCAGGAGAGATTGAGCAAAAAATTGGCGTTGATGATAATACCAGGTGAGATGATAGGTAACAAATGTCTTTATTCCAACGTCACTAGTGTAATATCAGGATTGTGCATAGAGTTAGTCCAGTTTTCAATTAAAATGCAAACAAAATTTTTGAAGACATGTAGCAGCGGTGCTCCGGCACATACATCATCCGGATCATCCATCATGTACTGGTGTTTACAGAAACATCAGGAATGGGCAGAGAAGTTGAAGAATAAAATTGTCCTTTTAAGCTGCAGGAGTACTACGTCGAAGGTGCGGCATAAAAACATAAAAAAAAGGGGTGGGGAGTAGATTTTCTCTCTCTTAAATAAATAAGCATTTTTTTTTGTTGTTGTTGTTGGAGAACATCCTGCCTATACGCCAAATATATGTGAAGAGGATTCAGTGGGGTTCGTTTACTTAAATGCAAAAACTCCAACCATATTACAGGAACTATGAAAATTTATTTAACATTTTTAAATTTAAAGTTACAAAAGAGATCATACTCATAATTAATTAAGAGTGAGAGAGAGAGTCCATATTTACAAGGTATGCCTGGGCGTGACCCACAGACCATGAAGGTCTTACATCCTTTTTGGTCGAGATAAAAAAGTTGAGTGCCCGTGATTTCATAAGAATCATATAACACTAGTCACTACACATCGCCAAATTGAAACATTGGCACCCTGAACGAACTGTGGACAAAGGTTTTATTAGCGAGCCAAATGAATATCCCAAAAAAATCCAGCAACCCCGATGAGAACCATGAAACGCGTGACGGAAAATGGTTGTCAGTGCACAAATCCTGGGAATCATTATCTAACCGAAATGATTCCGTTAAAAAATGCCCGCAACATACAATCGCGAAATACCAAGAAAGGCATCTGGTAAACCAACTGACAAATAGATTTAACATCCATGAAACGTGACTTTAAAAACCGCATCTCATTTCGATGAGAGAGACGGTAGAAACATCTGGGAGGTGTTTATATTACAGACTGGCATTCGCTTAAACAAGTGTTACTTAAAATTACATACTGCAGACAGATGGCAAGGAAATATGCAGTTAATCGCATAAAATACATTCCTTTCACATTCGTTGTTAAAAGATTTTCAACGGTTCCATATTAGCAGTGATAAGGAAGCTTTTCACTGCGGTGGGCAAAATCCGATCTAATTGAATAAAAAGATATTGTTACTAGCGGCCGCGCCTTATAATTTTTATTTATTTCATTGCACTGGGAGCGGTAACGAACAGATAAGGAAAAGAAGGGAAAAAAGAAATGATTCTTTGAGAGGCCGGAAATAAAGATGTTTTTAGAAAGAAGAAAGAAAACACATTAATAAAAATCTGGATGGTTTTGAGAAATGAATTTAATCACATATTTCAGTATAGGAAAGAGGGGGGGAAGGGGATAATATGATCTAAAAGTTATGTTTTAAATTAATTTTGAATAAAAATGATAGCTATGGACAGAAACGCTGTCAAACTCTGCACTTTGTATTATACATTAAATAACTTATAGGATAGCCCCAGCGACGTATATCAATTTCATTATATGTGTAATAATTTAACATAATTAAAATACGCCGCAACCAATTACTGCCCCACAGTTTGTTTGGCCCTGTAAATGAATAACAACTATTCTTTGCACCGCATATTCTATACAATGCCTATTTTAGTGCACATTATAAATGCATATAAGTTTTGTTATATTTGGATGGGTGTAACATCATTAAAAATTATTTGAAACGATTTTTCACACTGGCCGTAATATAACGGAATAATTTTGACTGTCCCTGTAGAAAAACTAAACATGCTACAAACATCATAAGAATTAGGGATCGTGGTATGTTAAACGTCAGTAACGTCCAAAAATTTCAAAGCAATCCGAATATATTTACGAGAGTTAGAGCGCATACAGACGGACACACGGTCTGACGGCCAGAAAAACCGAAGTCCTGAACACGTTTCAACTTTGTTGGAAAATGTTGAAAAGCATAGCTTAAGACCAATTTATTTTCGTTGTTGTATTTTCTACATTTGTGTGTGTCAGGGTGAGGTCCAACATTTACATTTGAATTTAAACTTTCATTATATATATACTTTTCTTTGCATAATTTGTATCTTTGCATTATTTGTACCTTCTTGACCGATATTCAATAGAATCAAATGTAAAATACTGCTTCTGTGGTACTTTGCTCAAAGCTAATTGGAGCATTTAATATAAATTCTCATGCAGTTAAACAATGTTCTTGCCGTCGTTACTCTAGGTCTAGTTTGATGCTGACATCGACGGTGTATTAGAATTCCTTATAGTGGACATTTTTCTTGTATGAAAAGTGGTTAAAATTGTTTCATTTTGCATACCATATACTGCTTGGAATACTGTTACCCTTATGTTTGCCGAGAGAAGCTGATAAATCGCCAATTATTGTGTCCATACCATATTCATACACCATTAATTTCATTTAAAATATTAACTTTCCATTCATTTGATTAAAAAATACATACATTTAAAATACATTGATTTTAACTAATTTCATGATACTTCTATTTTACACTGTCTTTTTACCCCCCGTTATACTATTTCTTGTGGGCAGCAATTAAAGTGTCGTCTCTAAAAAATAACGTTCTGTTACAACGTAAAACAAAGCAGATGTATTATTGTAGGGTTAAATATGAATCTTCTAAACATAGCATGTTTTTAATATTTATACCGTCCTATAGGGAAAAAAATATTTTAAAATGAAATTTGTTTGGAAATTGCAACTCAATTTATTACTGAGATATTAATTCTTTTGTAGTTTTTAGCGACATTTTTTTTTTTAATGTTGGAAACTGAAGTACTCCATTTCTTTAGAAAGTAAAGGAAATATAGTTGGAAAACAGTAGATTATTAAATATTTCTATTTTCCTGTTTCACATAACAAATGAAAAAATTGCAACTAAAGTACGTGCTATTTTGAAAAAATATATATATAAATGAATGATTTCTGATAAAACATGGAGATATTATAAAATATACTTAACTTTAAGTATCTATATTAATGTTACAAACAGATGAAGACATATGAAACATTAGATAGTCGATTTTTTTTTTTTTTTTTTTTTTTTTTTTTGCTGGATTTGTGTATTAATCTGCGATTGCGACGTCAAATGTACACTTTTCTGTAGATGTTGTTTAAGATGGGATCGTATATATGAAATTCCCCAGCGGATGTGAATGACGTCTTTTTATGTAAACTAAAAGCGTGTATTTTAAGTCTTAAACCTGAAATAGGTTTTGTACTATATTTATATACATATGAATATATACATGTATATATATATATATATTTTTTTTTTTCTATTGGGTCAATGCTAAATTCTGAAAAATCAAAATTTCTGTTTTCTATTTTTTTTTTCAGCTTGGCGAATATTGGGCTTTAAAGAGAGCGATTTCTTGCAAAATGATATAAACAGCTGTGTTTAGAAACTTGGTGAACATTTATGCTTATTTTTGTGTATGAATATAAACATTTTATTTACATATAATATTATTATTGTTTTTATATAGAATTTACTTCTATTTGAATATAAAAATATATAAAAAGGCTTGTTTACACTAAATAAATTGCATATAAATATTTTTTAATTGTTTCTTACATGAAACAATGAATAGCTTGCCAGTAAAAATACATGAAATATTTACTTATGTCACCAAAACCATTTCCTCTAAGTTCACAATAGCCCATACTAGAAAAGTACAAATTAATATTATTTTAAATACTAAAAGAAACAAAAAATGAAAAAGAAGTAATGTAATGAATCAAAATGCTTCTCTTAAACATCAAAGAATTGTTTCTAATTTGCAAACGCGAAATACAAAAGATGCTGTTGGCGATTAGATAAATTCTATTGGAATGATTATTTCAAATTCTCAAACACTAAGTTACTATGTTTTTTTTTTTTTTTTTTTTTTTTTTTTTTTTTTCAAATATAAAACAAATCTAGATTTATTTTTAGTTTGATAAAATTTAAATAATTTTATTGGACTTAGGACTATTGCGTATTTTTTTCTTTGCTCAATGTGCTTTAATACTGTTGTCTACGAAAACATCCAGCAAGTGAAAATAGCGTTCACTACCGTTCTGTGACGTATTTACTTTATCAGTTTTATCAGATTTTTCTCATATAATTTTTAAATGTTTGTCAGTTATTTTTTATCATATAATAGGCATCGTTGTTACCCAAATACATACCTTCTGAAAAAAATAGAGCGAAATCAGACAAATATTTTTTGAGTTAAGCTCGACAAAAGATTTTATTATTTGCTGTAGCACCAAAGTAATATTGCACTGTAAATTAGAATTCGCTTCGCTCAGGGTTCAAATCTTAGATGAAAAGAAAGATACATGTTTCATTAGCTAAGTCTTAAAATCCTTAAGTTGTATACTTTAAAAAACCACATCTATGTTGATTCGTAAACAAAATCAGGAATTTAATATGTGTATTGATTTAATTTTTTATTATTATCTATCCGTTTTCTTCCGGTAAAACTTTTTTTTAAAGAATGCAATTAAATGAATGTTATTTTTATTTATATGTTGTAACAAATATTTAAAGATTGCTACACTGGTCCCTACGACAGTCTCCAATTTTAGCGGACTGCCAAATAGATTTCTCCCATGATTCATTGCGATACTTATACGCAGAGTGTTTTTAGACACACAATGTATAAGTTGCGAAATGTAGTCTGTCTTGCTTGTTTTTTCTAACGGTGTTTTATGAGAGGCGGGAAATGATGAAATGTTTTTGAATCAGCGGGTTCTTCTGAAGTTCCTAAAGTCTGTACATATGTATTATAACTGTACATAGTCGTGTTTAATGACGTATCCTTGTATCTTTTATATGATCTATTAAAAGTTTTGTGCTAAATCTTAGAGTGGCGGATTTAATTTTGGAGTGCTGAGTCCGTCATTAAATATTGCGGCTCCCTACTTACGAAGGATAGCTATAAATGGCTTCCCAACCTAGGGCCCTGAATTTACGACCGACCGAGTAAGAAAAACGTTTGTTCTCTTCGAGTTTTAAAAAATGCTGGTGTGTAATACACAGTGTCGTATTCTACAAATGGTGTGCTACAATGGCTGGTGCTTTGAGGAAGGAAAAATAGTGTGTTAGCATCTTCTGATCAGACGTCGCTTCGATGATATGGCATGAATCAAATACAAAGATGCCTTGTGTTCTCCATAGTCTTGAAGGAAAATATGTTCTACGAACGATCGTTGTTCCACATGAGCTTCATGTATATGTGTAAAATAGTGGTATGAAAGTGTTCTAATACTCTGTTAACCAAACGTCGATTTCGGGACAGAAAGTGTATTATAGTTCTTCAAGATAAAAATATGGATGCGAATAGCAGTTATAAGAAGTTTGTAATTTTATTTTAGTAAACTTTTGTTTATTGTATTCTCATATTGTTTATTTTATGTTATTAAACTTTTGAGGTTAAAATTGTTTAAGATAGTATTGCAAGACATTATTTTCTCATTAAGAAAATATATTGTGTGTGTTTTGTCATTGATATACAGACGAGGTAAAAAATGTCCCGATTTCATAATAAGTTAGAAATCTAGATATAACGTAAAAGTTTTCTATAAGAATTGAAATTCTGAAAGTAAAAATCTTTAATCAATTTAGATTAAGGGTAATTTAAGAACAAAATTTGTTATGTTAAAATATATTTCACTTACTGATGTGAAAATCATACTTTGTGTTCTAATTTTAGGAAAGTTTTTGTTTTGAATTTAATAAACTGTATATTATTAGAATGGTATCGTTTAACAGATATTTACTATAGATTTTTTTTTCTTAGTAAGTTGAGTTTCGTTTTGAATAACGAAATAATTTGAATAACGTTGATTTATGAAATGACGAAATTAAGTTTTGAACACAACTCTTATAAGAAAAAGTTTTCTTATAGGTTAAAAATTTAAATTTGATATTGTTTTAAAAGGTTAAAAAATGAGAATTTTGTTTCCCGGAACAAAAATGAATTGTGTTCTTTTGAGAACGATTTTGAATTATTTTGCTAGTAAGGTAATTTTAATTAATTTTGAATAATTGTGTTCTTAGAACAAAAATATAAAGTGTTCTTTTGAGAAGGAAGTTTTTAAATACTCTTACTTAACGTAAAATCATTCGTTTTCTTCTTGAAATAATTTTAAAGTTAAGAACTGTGTAGTTATAATTTAGTTTGTTTTATTTTGAGAGTTAATATTGAAGTTACAGAATTTTTTTATGTGTGTTTTCTAAGTATAGTAATATCGTACTACGTAACGATAAATTGAAATATTTCAATTTTGGTTTACCTTCCGAAGGAAAGAGTTAAATAAATAAAATTTTATATTTTGCGATATTATAGTAATTTTCATTTATATTTATATTGTATTTTGAATATATATATATATATATATACTAGGAGGCTCTGCCCCCTGCAAGCTACGCTCGCCAAACCCCGTTCAGACAACGCAGAATCTAAAAACACGCTAATCTGATGGGTTTTTAAAATATTAGAGAAGATTGAATTATACTGAAAAAGGCTGTGCAGATCTCCCTGTAAACGGGTTTCCATTCAATTGCATTTGGCTGCAAAAATTTCAGGCCGAATCAGTTGCTGTTAAGACATCCAATGGTTGATTTCGTTTTTGATTAAACTGTATGAGTTAAACATCTGAAAAGAAGCTAAATAAAATAAATTAAGTATACAGAGTCTTTGTCTCACGGTATTTTAAACAATCTCTATAACAATAGCCTAAGTCATGTGACTATCATCAACAGTTCCAATAGGGCCACTTCGCTTTTTATACACTAGGTGCCATTTTGGTACTTTAATGTTAGACAGGCACAGGTGATAAGTCGCCAAATATTATTCTATCGCCATCATTTCATCTATATTATAATAGTTCAAGTCATCAACTGCCATAAACAAATACTGTCTGATTCCTTCGCCGTTTATATGAAAGTTTGGCACAGATGTCATATACGTCCTATATTGGCGCGATTTTTTTAACGACGCCAATTTGGGGAACGCATCAACAGCATAAACAACAACATCCGGCTTACCATATCAAGCAAAATAACGATACTTTGGCGCCAGTTAAGTGCCCGTTCCGTATATAATATTAGCGTTAGAAAAAAATCCCGCCAATATGGGAACGTACGTTTTCCATTTTAATTAAAAAAATAAAATAAAATAAAATTCCAATAAAACTACATAAAATTTGCCATGTTTGAAAAGAATTCTTGGTAATGTTATGCTAGCCGGATGAAAATCTCGCCAATAGCGTTTTTTCAACTCGCACGGTTAGCATTTTTTTTTTTCGAGTGGTAATATTTGGCCAGATGTCATATACACACAGCAGGTTTGGCGTGATTTTTTTTTTTTTTTACGAAAATTTGGCGAGAACCTCGTTTTTAAATACCAGTTAAATATGCATTTTTGATATTACTTAGTTATCCCGTCGATCAAAAATCTATCGCCAAACTATAAGATTAAATGTCAATAAGGGTAGATCGTAAATGTCGCATTCACTTGACTTTAAGCATGTTATACTTTTTACGTCATCAAGTGATTTTTATTTCGAATTTTTATTTGTACATTTATTAATGTTATACTAATTTATTTGTTCTTTCGTTATTTAAAATAAAAATTATGTCAATTTGTATAATTTGGAGAGTGTTTTGGCGATTTATATAATTTGGCGAAATTGGTCAACGGAATAACTAAGTAATACCGTATTTTTTAATTATTTTCTATTATTTTCTAAAGGAAATATAAAAAAAATAATTAATAATTATAGAACAAAATCATTTATATAATTTATAAAAAGAAAGAAAAGTAAGTAAACATTTATTATCAAATGAACAACAACAGCCGAGTTACCATGTCAACCTTTTCTGAAATATGAAAAAAATAATATATGTCTGATTAAAATTTGAGTTGCCATCATTAGAAAAATGTATATAAAATTAGGAAAAAATTAATATTTCGAAAACTAATTCGAATTAAAAAATTCTAATACAGGTTTTTAGATCTGCAGATCAATGGTTACTTTTGGTGGTAATTTCATCGCAAAATATTCAATAATTTAGCATAAATCTCTTGAAACATAATCAGTTGTTTAATCACTCGATTCATATATCCGTTTCATAAATTCGTTTCATTAGGATTTTATATATATAGGGTAGATATATTTTGTGTGTGTGTTATGATTTCTGTATTGAATCCCTGAATGTAAGGATATTTTTACGTAGAAAAATCTAAAATTTTGTTCTTGAAATTGAAAATTTTTAAATTGAAAATATTTTTCTTGAAATTTTAAATTCAAATTCGAAGTGGAATTTTTAAATCAAAATTTTATGTTGGTTGTTAGTTTTGTTAAATTTAAACAAAATGGCGTTTTATGTAAAGGCCAAAAAAGTGAATCAACCTGTCCTTTGTGATGAGTTAGACTTAACTGCCTCTGAAGAAATGAAAATGGTCGATTTACGTAGTTTAAATATTGCGCACGCTGATTACGAGAAGGACTATACAAAAAACTCACAACTATAATCGAGAAAAGAAAATCTGAACAAGAGCGCTTAGATTTAAAAAATCAACGTGTATTCGAACTAGAACAACGTAAAATGAAACAAGAAAATTTAGAGCGCGAACGAACTTTCAAACAAGAAAATTTAGAGCGCGAACGGACTATCGAACTCGAAAAATTACGCCTTGCCCATCCGACTTCGGCATCTAATGCAAGGGTAGAAAATAATAAATGTGCTTACGAAAAGACGCGAATCGATCTACAAAAATTGATTCCCCGTTTTCGCCCAAACGAAGATGATATGAACATCTTCTTAGTGCTATGTGAGCGACAGTTAAAGGTCCTAGGGTTTCTGGAAGAAAATTGGGTTACGTACATCATAAGTGTTTTACATGATGATATTGCTAGTCTCATTGCTGGGGAACCGACAGAAAAGGCCCAGGGCTACCAACACATCAAGGCGGTGTTGTTGAAATGATTCAAATTGACCGCTGAAAAATTTAGAATCCTGTTCGTTCAGCACAAGAAAATTCCAGAAAATACCTGGAAAGACTACCTTTTCGAGCTTCGAACCTACTTTGAAGGTTGACTATCTGATCTCAGCATAACTTCATTCAAAGATTTGAAAAGTCTTATTTTAACGGACAAATTAAAGAGAAGGTGCTCCCCACAGCACAGAGAACATTTCTCAGACATTTGGACTAATTTAAATGACCCAAATGAATTAGTAGAAAAGCTAGATGCTTACGATGTTCTAAGGGTAAATCCCGTAAAATCAAAAGTAGCAGAAACCCACCAGAAACATAAAAACTGGTCAAAACAGAAAGAGACCGTACCCTCGAGCTTTTCTAATAAAATGTTTCCGAATGAATCCTTCTACTCAAAGAAGACAACCCTGTCAGACAACGGAAAGTTGAATCACTTACCACTGATTGAAGATCGCCCAACCTTGAAATGCTATGGTTCTGGTGCTCCCGGATTTATTCGTGCTAAGTGCACTACTTGCAACCCTGTGATAAAAACTGAATCTTCTCAGTTTCAGCAAATCCAGATATACACATGCTCAACCACAACCACACCTTTATTCACAGTAAACCTGAAAATTAATGGGGTCTATGGCAAAGCCTGCGTAGATACCGGATCTAGTCACAGCCTGGCCAGTTAATCATTGTATACTGTGTTAAAAGAAATAGGGGCAAAGTTTCAGAAGACCGCTTTGAACATGTCCTTAGGGAATGGCCAGCGGTCAAAAGAAGACAGTTTGACCACGACTGTTACTGTAGAAATTGAAGGAAGAAAATTTCTTGCAAATTTTATTGTGTTACCTAAAGCTAAAGGGAACAGAACCTTTTTAAGAAGAGACTTTCTTGTTATGTCAGGGTTTGTACCAGACGTTAAGAACAAAAGTTGGTAATTCGGTGATATGACTCATATAAATTATGGCTTTGCAGATCTTGTTCCAAAGCCTCTTGAAGGTTCTGGCCAGAATTAAAAATTAAATTACTTGCTGAAAAGTTATGAAACCATCTTACAGCCAGGGGTAGAATCCATCCCACGCTCCTGTGAAATCGGTACAGTCTCCATTGAGATAAACTCGAAACCAAACAAATTTGCTAAATATACTAAGCAAGTGAAAGATTTAGTCGAACAACGGAAAATAAAACTGTATGTGGACAGAAGACGGGTAGAAGGACCTCCGTATTCTCCTGGTAACCATGTTATGAAGGCGGTTCAGCAGTTTTAGGTTCGTACATGCTTATGAAAAACTCCAACACAAAATACGGGAACAAAAACTTTATTTTAACTATTAAAATTACTAGAAAGAAAATTAGAATTACAATAAGGGGAAATGGATTGCTTAGAAATAATGGAGAGAGAGGCCCCCATTTAAACAAATGCACCGAAGTGCAGATACAGAAAAATTAGTACCTTCTCAGTACATAGTCAGTAGGGTGTATCGATTTTTAACTTTTTTTTTTGTTTCCAAATTCCAAGTTGATAAAAAGTTGCTACTAGACACCACAACTTACCACAAAAAATTTTGGATTTTTAAAAAAATGTTTAGGTCTCCCGCACAAGGCCTAAAGTTTAGAAATTTTACTTAAAAAGTAAATTTTTACAAAAATTATAAAAAAACCTAAAACACTTTTTTTCTAAATTGCAAGTTAAAATTTCACTAACAATAAGCACCAAAAACGATAGAAAATGTATTTCAAAAACTTAGCACAACATTTAGGTATCCCGCACAAGGCCTGAAAGTCGTAAATTTCAGCCAATTTTTGAACATTTTTCAGTGCTTTTATATTTGTGTTGTTGCTGGTTTAAAAATTAAATGTAACTAAAGCCTCGTTAGGATTGTTTGGAATTGTTGAAATAAGTGAAATAATAAATCACATTTCAATACGTCAAGCGTCAACTTGAAGCGATGGGGTGGGGGAAGGCAAGACTGTCGCGCCGCGGTGACGCGACACCTATGAATCACCGCGCAGACTTGTCAGTAGTCGTCTGCCTGCGAGCAAGCATTACGGTTGTGTTTTAGTGCGATAGTCTTGTTGTAAGAAACAATTGAGTGAGTGTTGTTGTTGTTCATTATGATTAAAAAAACGCATCTAACTAGACAAACTACCGACAGGCCGGTTATCGGGCAACCTATTGATGTGAGTGGGTTTAATTTTCTGCCAACCAAGATGGATGTTTTGAAGTATTTTGAGTGAGTACGCATTGAAATGAAACAAGAGCGAATACATCAGCCTGCAAAGAAGGTAATTGCGTTAAGAGTTCCTTTAAAACTTGAGGAAATATGGAAAAGAGCTTCAATTCCTGTTTGTGGCACCAAAAACACAATATTTATGGTTTTAAAACTGCATGAGCAGCTTGGGAAAATTAAAAAGTGTTCAGGGCCTAAAAGGAAGTATCCTAACTCCTACAAAGATGCAGTAACTAGCTTTCAGTCAAAAACTGAAACTGCACTGTTTGATATTTGTACTTGCAAATGTGACCTCAGCAACTGTAATTGCTCTATTGACAAAAAAGTCCCGGCACTAGAACACGAGTTTTTGCTCGACCAATGTGGTCCTAGATTGATGCCAATTGCAGAGTGTGACAAAAACGAGACTAAAAAGCTTAAAAAGCGATTAGAAAGAAAATCTAGGTCACAAGCTTTAATGCAGGTAGTTGTAAAAAAGACTGAGGATGAAAACTTGAAATCTGTTGATAACATTGATTCTGGTGATAGTACAGATGATTCAATGTCTCACACATCATGTCAAGATAGTGATTTTGAAATAAATGTACTTGATACGAGTCAAAAAATTGTTTCAAGTATAGAAGTAAAACAAGAACTGCCACAACGCTTGTCTTTGTTTTCACGAGCTTGTGACCGCAGGGGCATTTCTAGTAGAGCTGGAGCTCAGTTAGCTATTGCACTTTTGGAGACTTAAATGTCGTTACTGCGGAGAACCAAGAAGCAGTAATCGACAAATCAAAAGTAGCACGTGAAAGACTTAAGTCTCGTAAAGAAGTAAGCTCAACTCGAACCTCCGATCTGTTGGCCATTTACTTTGATGGTCGTAAAGATGAAACCATAACAAAAGAAATTGTAGCTGGTAAAAGTGTCCGAAAATCTTTAATGGAAGAACACATATCTATTGTTGAAGAACCTGGATCCAAGTATTTCGGTCATGTAACTCCCATAAATGGAAGAGGAAAGGAAATAGTTGCATCACTGGTAAAGTATTGTGAAGAAAAAACTGTCGATCTTAAAAAACTAAAAGCTATTGGTTGTGATGGTACGGCAGCAAACACAGGCACTTCAAATGGAGTTATCACCTTATTTGAAAATAAAATACAACAGCCACTGCAGGCAGTTGTGTGTCTACTACATTTGAATGAATTACCATTTTAAAAAATTATGGTTGCTCTTGATGGGCCAACTTCTGGACCAAACACATTTAGCGGGCCTACTATGGTAAACAACTTCTAAGCTGCCAAAATCTGGATGGTGTCAATTTTGTTGCAATTGAAAGCGATATACCAGAAGTTGATCTTAAAGAGTTGAGCACAGACCAAAAGTATCTGTACGAAATATCCAAAGCCGTATCAACAGGTACATGTACAGAAGAGTTGGCCAGACGAAATCCCGGAAACATCCCGCACGCCAGGTGGCTTACCCTGGCAAATCGAATCCTTCGTTTGTATGTAGCCATGGGTGATCCGACACCTGAGCTGAGAAAGCTTGCAGAGTTCATAATGAAAGTCGACATACCATCATGGTTCTCAATTAAGTGCAATCCCAAAATCCCACAGGGTTCCATTAATTTTTTTTAATGATTCATTTCAGCAATTACTTGGAAGACGAGCTAAAACATGTCGTCCATGCAACGTTACAGAGAAACGCATTCATAGCTCTCCCAGAGCATGTTTTAATAGCTATGTTGTTTTACGAACGAAAACATATTAGAGTCTTGGCTTATAAGAGAATCCAGAAAGCTCGTGAAACAGAAAAGAAAGGGGTAAGGATATTTAAACCACCTCAGAACAATTTTAATGCTAAAGACTATATAGATATGATTGGCTAGCAAACCACTTCAGTAACCGAACCCCCTCTTGTTACCGATATGAGTCTAGAAGAGTTACAGTTAATTGCGAAAACAGGAAAAAGTGGAAGGGTTGAATTTACAATTCCTTCTCACACTCAAGTTGTGGAACGAATTGTGAAAGAAGTCACAGAAGCTTCAAAGCGAGTGTGTGAGATGATCGAAAGAGATGGTTTCATTCGTGCCAGACTGGAAGACCGTAAAGAGCTACCTACGTTCGAGACCAAGAGCCAGTACAAAACCTCAGTGAAGGATTAAAATGTAAGTAAATGTTTTTTGTACTACTTTGATTTTTAATGTTTTTAAATAACATCTTTATCTTACTGTCTTCCATATAATATTTGAAATTCATTCCGGATCATTTCTATAATTTTGTAAAAATCTGTAGGCCTACGTAAATACTGTATATAACTTTCGTTTCAGGTTTTGAAGACAAGATGAAAGGACGAGTATTTAAACAAGTCAGTTAATTTGAAATAGAACAAGAAAACTGCGCTCATGTTCTATGAAAATACATCAGCAACATTTTGTACTTATATACTACATTTTATTCCACGTTATAATATTTTATACATTTGTAATAAACAATAGTAATCACAAATAACGATAGATTTTATTTCAGCAGCTTTATCAAACATTTTACATCGTTAAACTATCTTTTTTTAAGGTATACAACATTTGTATATTATTTATGTAGTACGTATATATATATATATATATATATGTATGCATATATATATATATATATATATATATTTATTTATTTATTTATATTGTGTCATTTTATGCCTCCTGTAACAAAAATACACTTAAGTCTGGTGTTTTTAACGAAAAAAAAATGGTTTATTTACACTAAAAATTACGAAAGTTTCGTCAAAATTAACAAACTTTAGGTCTTGTGCGGGAGACCTAAATGTTGTGCTAAGTTTTTGAAATACATTTTCTATCGTTTTTCGTGCTTATTGTTAGTGGAATTTTAACTTGCAATTAAAAAAGAGTGTTTTAGGTTGTTTTGTTTTTAATTTTGTAAAAATTTACTTTTTTAAGTAAAATTTCTAAACTTTAGGCCTTGTGCGGGAGACCTAAACATTTTTTTAAAAATCCAAAAAATTTTGTGGTAAGTTGTGGTGTCTAGTAGCAACTTTTTATCAACTTGGAATTTGGAAACAAAAAAAAAGTTAAAAATCGATACACCCTAATAGTCAGCATAGAAGTAGTCATTTTTCAAACAGCTTCG
Source organism: Maratus speciosus (assembly GCA_963932465.1). Taxonomy (NCBI): domain Eukaryota; kingdom Metazoa; phylum Arthropoda; class Arachnida; order Araneae; family Salticidae; genus Maratus; species Maratus speciosus. Next base: position 77,202,320 of record OZ010790.1, read on the forward strand.
ATAACTTGGCGTTACAAATCCATCGCCAATTTTACTATTATAATCGTGAACGAAGAGTGAACAAAGGTTTATTGGCGCACAAAAATGATTATACTACGCAATCTGGTATCTCTCAAGGCATCAATCAAAATGTTATTAAATAACTGTCACAAAGCATAATCAAAACGGCGTCAAAGTTCTGAATTGAATAAATTTGTTTATGCTTAATAATGATTTATATGATAAAATAACCATTACATGAATGTGCAATAATTATACAAGGCATCTGTATTAGACAAAAAGGAAGTTAAAATTAACTGCAATCATTTTCCGAGACATAAGCTATAAACATCATTTTATTTATGTTTTATTATTACATTGTAACAGCGAAAGATAAGCAGTAAATAAGAGTAAATAAACTCAGCGTGGGCATATACGAATCAAAGTTACTGACAGCTGCGTTTCTCTTTTTGTGATTTATTTAATGATCCACAAGTTATCTCAAAGTAAATTGCTTTTCTGGGAATGAAAGATTACAACCACCTAAAATGAATATTACTAGTTTAAATAAACCAAGGTTAGTGAAAGAAAGGAAAACCTAAGAGATAAAATTCGATATGGAAAATAAGCACTTAATTAAATTATAAAATTTTAACTTACAGAAAGGGAATAACAACACGTTTTAAAATACAAAAAAAAAATAAATGATTTAAATTAATTTAGGAGAGATCGTGATATGTGATAGGATCTCTGTCACACATGTATGGGTAAAACTCCATCCCGTTAGCAAGACTGGTCAGAAAAGAACTGCCAAATTCAGTCCTCGACGTGACGAACCCCTATGTAATGCTTACAAAGCGCTCATCTACTTCCTATGAAGTTGCGAGTTTACAGTCTTCTGAAGTTCCCATAGGAACTTATCATACATCTAACCTAAAACGTTGTAACAATGTTACCGACTAACCAGTTATTCCACTCAGGAAACGTGGTAGGCCAATGAAAAATGTTCCTGGTCCCTTGCCGAGACGTATGAACCAGAGGGGGAGGATGTAACAAATAATTAAAGATTGCTACACTACATGGCAGCACACGGCTGTTCCTAATTTTAGCGGGCTGCCGAATAGATTTCTCCCATGATCCATTGCGATACTTTTACGCAGAGTGTTTTGAGACGCACAATGTATAGGTTGCGAAATGCAGGCTGTTTTGCTTGTTTTTCCCCCGGAGTTTTATGAGAGGTGAGAAATGATGAAATGTTTTTGAATCAGCGGATTTCTTCTGAACTTCCTAAAGTCTGTACATATCTATTATAATTATACGTAGTCGTGTTTAATGATGTATCCTTGTATCTTTTATATGATCTATTAAAATTTTGTACTAAATCTTAGAGTGGCAGATCTAATTTTGGAGTGATTAGTCCGTCATTAAATATTGTGGCCCCCTACTTATGAAGGATAGCTTTAATGTTTATTTATATTTTCGAATCCAATGTTATATAATACGAAAAGAAATTCTTAGAAAAGATATATGCGTTATAAATGAATAATATATGAATGGTTAAAATGTCAATGCAAAATCTGAACGTTGTGCAAAATTGGAAAATTTTGCTAGTACTGTTGATGAATGATAGAAGCATCATGTATTTTTAACTATTTTAGTAAGATATTCTTTATACGTTTTAGGAATATATTCTAAACTAACTTGTATAATGGAATTATTTTTCTGAAAAAAAAATATATATTTATTTATTTATAAAAACGGAAAATATAAAATTCTGGCTGCTTATCAAAATGAAATATGAAACTTTTCAATATATAAAGTTATACGAAACTTATTTTCGTGCACTTCTTTCGTATTGAAAGTTATTGTTGGCAGTTTTCATATTAAAATAGAAATCCCAAAAGAATAAATATAATTTTTTCTTGAACATACGGTTTCTCGAATATACAGTATACAACAGAAATAAAAAGATTATTAATCAATACAGCATTTCAAGGCAATTTCAAATAAGGTAGTGGAGCATTGGATAGTATATATTGTAATAGATATGCGTATAAATTCTAGTTTCGCTCCTGCTTTTATAAGCATATAAATATAATTAACATAAACACGGATGAATTCATTTTGTTTTTCTCAGAAACAACTCTAGTAGAGCTGGTAGTGAACTGCCAAACTGACTCAAGAAAAAAACTGTTTTATAATTATTTAAACTATGGTATCCATCTGGGAAATAAAGGTTTGCAGAAAATAGCTGAAATATATATATATATATATATATATATATATTATGAAAACGCTAATAGACTTTTAACATTCGATATACCATATGATTTGACATATTGTCTAATTTGCGTATTTCGTGTTAGAGCTTTGGGGAATGGTCGTTAGGTGATGTGGCAAACTGTACTAGGAGATAGCAATGCTGTTTGCTTCAGTTCCACAACGGATGGAGCGATAGATTCAAAATACGAAAACTAAACCAGGTGTCACAAAGTAACTCCACCAGTCACACAGTCTTGCGGTATTTATTTTAGGTTGTCTACTGACAGAAACAAAAAGCATTTGTATATGAAAAATATCACAATTATACTGAAATAAACATTTGTAGTTTACTTAAAGCGATTCTTTTATATGGGCCGCTTGCCAGGGGTGCATAGCCGTATAAATCGCCGTCATTGATGTAGTTTTAAATTCGTAAAGGCATATTAGACTGAAACAAATTTTGAATTTTTTGTATTATTTTACATCCAAACGAGCTAATATTTCTTAATCGGGCTGTAGATTTTTATAAGGTATATTCATGGAAATATTTTTAAAAAATCCGTAAACTGAGGTATAATTTAACAAGAAATGGAATTTGATAGAACATTCTAATTCTTATTCGATGGTGTAACAATTTAAATTTTGCAATGCTCAGAAATTTAATAAAATTGCAGTAAAGACGAAATTTTTGGTCAGGTATTAGAACCGGGAGTATGATGTCAGGGTTACTTACTGACATGTTTTTGATATATAATGTAGATTCCCCATCCGTCAGAAATGTCTTTATACGATTTATAACAAATCGCAGACATATTTAAAGCTCATTTACATTGTTCTTTACGTTACGCCTTACACTTAATACACAACAATTTGGTGTCTACAAGTAAAAAAAAATTAAACAACATTCGCACCTATTTATAGTACAAAGTCATCTCTGAAAATTAATCAAATAAATAAAACCAAAATTAAAAGTACCAGAAAGAAACATTTAACTGGTACAATAGTAAAACATGTTTATTTCACTGAAAAAAAAAAGGAATACCTACGTGAACTAGCGGCATTCACACCTAGAGTTACGCCAAAATCGTCTGTATCCATCATACACGAGCCTAATATCTACGTCCTACATCAAATATATAAACCAAACGCTATGGAGTATATATAAAACAAATACACGTCATATATGTAATATTTACTTTGATTATATTTGTCCAACATACCCATATGAATGTAATGTTTACATCCTATGTGCAATACCTATGTCAAACGTATGTCATATATGCGACAGATACATCTTATACATATGTCATGTATACACATATATATACGATATACATGACAACTTGTTAATATACGTTTAATAAAATGTCATATAGCTATTTATGATTATACCGCCATATAAGTACATTGGTATAAATTGGTGATACCTCGGCTTCTGCTAAAACAAGTAAGTAGAAAAACACCTTTTAACTCTTTTCAACAATGTAGAAAGTATTTATGAATTTAGTTTGTCTGTAGAGCAGTGCACTAACCGCGTAAATATAGTCTGATTCCCATGAAATTCCTAGATACTATACGATATCACAATGGCATCCTTAATATTGAAAATATCGTGTGTAGCATTTACTGTTCATTTATAGGAATACTCAATGGAATTACGTTACATTGCGGCTTATGGGGAAAAATCGTTTGTTGTGTCTTTCAATGGTATCACACTTCTTTAAACATATTGCGATTTATATATATCATTGAGGTGTACTACACGAAGCTAACTGTAGAATACGATGTGTATATAATTTATTGTTCATTCACAAGAACACACAAAACATACTTGCTACAGAGGAAATTGAAATCTAATTTAACTATTCAAACCTGTGAACAATAATTGCTCTAAATGCGTATCCAGTTGTAGTATTCATTTGTGCTATTCGTTAAACTGAACTAACTTTTACCATTCTATGTAGCATATATATACAAATCTATAGATCATGTGCTGGGCTGTAAAATAAAAATAAAACCCTCATATTTACTCCGACTATTGATGGTAATAGCAGATATTGTGTTTTCAAATTCCTACAACTGTACGAAAACTGTATGCATTTTACGGTGTATCAGTGCTGCATTATTTAGGGTTTTAATAGATCAGTGCTGCATTAAGAATCGTTGACTGTACAAAACTGCCAAATGTGTGCAATGAACTTCATTAAATATTAGGTATTTGTAGTTTTACGAAAGGTTCGCACATCGAACATTTGTCACTGAAAAAAAAAAAGAAAAAAACGTGGATTGTTCTTTATTTTCATATATCACTTATTATTTATGTACCTAGGTGCCAACATCAAACTAATCTTCCGTAATACTTGAGTTAATTTAACCCTGGTTTAATACGTTTCGAACCAGAATTTTTTTGAGAAATGAAAATAAGTATGTTCTACGTAGAAATAGATTTAAATAATTAAGCATTCATGAAATAAATTTTCTGGTCTGAAATGTGGTTAATCTAGGTCAAATTAATCCAGACATTACGGAAGATTAGTGGAAGGTTGTCAGCTATGTATATGTATAATAATTTCAAAAATATAATATTTTTTAATCCGTTTATTCTATTATGCTACCCTGTATATCAATGTTGTAAAACGTAAGAGTGTAATCTATTCGGGTGTACCAAGAGTGTTTAGTGTATTATAGTGTAAGCAAAATCACCTCTTACTTTGAATGGTAAATTTAAAAAGACAAATTAAAATTTTGACGTAGCAAATTAAAATTAAAAATATATTGGCACATTTGTACATTTTTATGAATCATTTGCATTTTACCGTGCGGATAGGTAAACACTGGTATAATGTGCTTTTTAAACCAAGATTTTATCGAAACAACAATTCAAAGTTTATTTTAAAACACATGACATATATTCCTAATATTATGTTAATGGTTTAAAATATCTTTCAAAAACACATTTGATATTTTCAAAGTGTTAATATAAAAATTTATAGTGTATACATAAAAACTTTCAAAAGTAACTTTTGAATATAACCATGGAGGACTTGCGCTATATTTTAAAATGTATGAAGCACATCATGCTTCATATTTTATGCATGGAATCATCCGCCTTTTTCTGTTATTTATGTTTTCGAAAACGAGAATCAAACTTTTTGATGGATCCAAGTACACAAAAGATAAATAGAGGAAAAGAAGAAAAATATTCTATGTGTTACACTTTCGTGTTTTTATGCTTTGTTTTAAATAATACTGGTACATTACATAAAAATGCATATTTAATGGATTTCACAAATATCTAAAGTTTACTATTAGATTTGTTGGGATAAATAAATCAAAAAATTATTTTTCATTTTAAAAATCAAGTTTCAAAGGAAAAAGAGAAATTAAAAAAAAAGAAAGGTAAATAGTTCAACAATTAAACTAGTAAATCTGCAGACCAGGAGCCCCAAAGTCAGCTGTGGAAGTCATTATTTTTTAACACACTTTGAATAATATTCGACTTCAACAAACCGCAATTTAGAGTTTCAAATTTCGTAAATATTTATATGAATACAAAATACTGCTTCGGTTTCTGAAATTAGAAGCGTTAAATTAAACACGTTGTTATGCAATGATATTCTGAAATTCTGGTGAGTGCATTTATGTTATCCTTATATCCAAATGGCAGTATTTACTTTCCTGCCAAGCACAAAGAGATAAGGAACTTATGAAAGTCTAAACCGATTTATCCGAACTTTTATTATATAGAAACTCGACGCTTTTTGCAATTTTTGTTACCACAAAAAAGTTTTAAGTGTCGTTATACAATATTTAGATCTAAGATTTCATCTAAATATATCCTGATCTACGCGATATCATTAGCTTACTAAATCACCCCAAAATAGGCATAAATTAAGACATTTTAGCACAATTTTTTAAAATGTTTCCAAATTCCATTAAGTTATTAAAATTATTTTTTGTAGCTCATTTCCTGTATTCACGTATTGAGAAGAGCAAATGTAGAGAAAAAAGGCGAATTTCATTCATACGATGGGTCAAATATATGGTCTATGATGTCTGAAGATAATTCCTTTACATTTGCTCGCTTAATATTGACTAGAATTTGCTAAACATATACAACATTTCAATTTGTGGAAAATTAAATATTCATAATTGTAAAACCCATTGAAAAATATATTTACAGTTAAATTAATCTTAATCTTAAATCAAGCTGAAATACTTTGTGTTATCTTTTCTCATCTTATACAATGCATATATACTGTTCTGTTTGAATGGACATTATTCGGTTATTATCACCTCAACCACCGCTGCCGTAAGAAATAAATCCATTTTATTCAGATTTTATGTATATGAGGTAGGTTATATATACTTTACAGAACATAACAAATTAGGACATATATGTAATTATTTTCAAATGCTTTACTGATAATCTCATTGATAAAAAATTATATACCTAAATATAAGAAAGATGTTACTTAAAACCACTCAAGGAAATTCGTAAAAGTTAGAAAAAAATTAAAACAAAAGTGACTCCAACATATAACATAGTCATATTAAATAATGTGAAAAAGAAAAATTTAAATGAAGCGTTTTCTTTAAGAGTATCAGCCAAATCATGCGTGTTTTAATGCTTTTAAATTAATAAAAATGGTGCCGTTCATAAAATCACACAGATTTTATTCAGTGGTAAATTCAATCTTTATCAAGGAATCGAGAATGCACCTTAATATGCAAATAGTCATATTTTCAAGACAGGAAAAAAAGAAAGAAATACTTTGCAGAAGTTAAAGCTTATAGTCGAATTAAAAAAAAATAATAATAATGGTCACATACTTTTATGATTCTAAAAGTAAAACATTTATGAAAAAGTTGCTAACTGGTTCAAATTCACGAAAACCAATCATAGTGTTAGCATTTAATAAGTGATTTTACTTATCGAAACAGCTAATTAGCAAGCAATATAAAGAACTGCTGTTCAGGTGCAATCGGATCTCTTCTATCAAAAATAGGATACATATTTCAGTTGGTAATTCCCATTATACATGAAATAGCTTGAACTAATTTATTTGTTTCCCTTTTCCTTATAACTTTATATCACATATACGCAGTTTAAGGACATTAAATATATTTGTGTCAAAAACACAATAATCATCCTTTGAGTAAACTTCTCAAAGCAGGACAATGTTTAAAGAAACAGTACCATTACTGTAGATTCATGCTGACAAAGATAAGGACGCAAGTACAAAAATATATCAGAAAAAAGCATACATAAAAAACCCTTACAATATTCATAATTACATATTAAATACATTAGCTATGTCACCGGTTATTAACTTTATTACAAACTTTGTAATACATGTTTTATATTCATTGCTTATTATTTAAGTAAGTAAAGAATACATTGATCTTGTATCTCTAAAAGTTACAATATTTTATTTTATTTCAACATTACACTTTTGTTTATTCGTTCAGGGGGAAACAAACACATCAAAAATGCAGGTCATTAAATCGAAAATGAAACTTTCTGCTTATTTGGTACGATTCGAGCTCAATAGTAATTGACTCACTAGATACATCAATTCATCTTTGTCGTTCTGTGTCATTATATTGCTTAGGAGTTCAAATATATGTTCGTAGTTATTTATGGAAGCCATTGAAACTAATCCCAAAACTTACGCCTCATTTAATGCGATAGTCCTAATTCCGTATATCAGAAGCACAATAAAATTGATCTAATATTTTTCTAATTAGAAAAATCAGTTCATATGAAAGGAATTTTTTTTATGAATTTGTGCTTTTATTGTCTGATTATATATTAGTTTCTCTGACGATATTTAATAAAATAAAAGTATTATTGTTCAACAATTTATTCTTAAAAATCATTGTTATAGATGATATAAAAAAATCGTCATAACTTTCTTAATTTTATCAGATCGACTAGAAATTGCAATGAATATTCTATACTTCACTGCAAATTTGTGAACCACTTTCGAAACACAAACTGAATATAATAATTAACACGTCTAACTAAAATTATTTTCGATTGTGTTGTGAATGTGTTGCGCTAAATAAAAAGATTGTGGAAAAAGTGTTGCTAAAAATTACAAGAGGAGAAAATTTGTTTATAAAACAGTCATATTTAATATTGTGCTATAAACATTTAATAAATAGTATGTTTTAAGTGTATGTGTGTGTGTGTGTTATTTTAAAGACACCATTGAGAAAGTGTTTTACTTGTGTTGCTATATAGTGCGATAAATTCTGTGGTGTTTACAATGTGTTGTTAATTTGGCACAAAGTGTTGTGCAGCACAACACTATTGTAAGAAAATATTTTCATCAACACTGTTTAAAAACGATTTCAACATATTTAACAACTCTATTTTTAGAAAACATTTTTAGATAGCAAAACATTTGAAACATGTTATGAACACATTTCTCGATATCAACACATTTGCAACACATTAAGAACACAATCACAACACAAAAAATATTAGGTAGCTTTCCTTACAAAAAGCTACCTAATGCAGCCGTTCGGAGGAAAGCTATTTCAAAAAATATTGGTATATTTTGATCGATCATGACCCCCAGACCACGAAACCACCCTTCGTTCAAATGTTGGTATATATATATGATCTTTGTCACACTGTAACTGTCGTATTTATGAACTGATTTGGATGATACATTGGTGTGTACACAGTACATACCAATGTCTCAAACGAGTTCGTTGGCCAGCTTCATCCGCCATTTTGTTTCAAAATGGCGCCCATTTAAAATTTGAAATGTGGTACCAAAAAATTGAAAATTGAAAATATTTTTTACTTATGTCTTTGACCTTGATACAAAGATACCGGAACAGTTTTTGTTAAGTCTATATCTTGAAAAATAGTTGAGTTATAGCAATTTGAATTTCTACCGTGGCTGACATTTTGAAACGTCCTGATATTTGTCACGCGATAACAGGTGTATTCATGAACCGATATGGATGTACCTTAGTGTGTACAAAGTACATACCAATGTCTCGACCGAGTTCATTGGCCAGATTCATCCGCCATATTGTTTCAAATGGCAGTCATTTAAAAAAATTTAAAAATTTAAAATTTAGAATGAGGTATAAAAAAATTGGAAAATGAAAAAGATTTTTTTTCTTATGTGATTGACCTTAATACAAAGATTCCGGAACAGTTTTTGTTTCGCCTATATCTAAAAAATTGCTGAGTTATAGCATTTTGAATTTCTATTGTGGCTGACATTTTGAAACGACCTGTTTTTGTCACGCGATAACAGGCGTATTTATGAACCGATTTGGATGTAACTTGGTGTGTACATAGTACATACCAATGTCTCGACCGAGTTCGTAGGCAAACGTCATTTGCCATCTTGTTTCAAAAGGGAACATTTAAAAAAAAATTAATTTAAAATTCGGTATCAAAAAATTGGAAAATGAAAAAGGGTTTTTTATGGGCTTGACCCTGATACATAGATTCCGGGACAGTTTTTGTTTCGTCTATATCTTAAAAAATGGTTGAGTTATAGCACTTTGAATTTCTAGCATGGCTGACATTTTGAAACGATCTGATATTTGTCACGCGGTAACACACGTACTTATTAACCTATTTGGATGTAAGAAGGCATGTGGATAGTATATAGCAATGTCTCGACCAAGTTCACTGGCCAGCTTCATCCGCCATCTTGCTTCAAAATGGCGGCCATTAAATTAATTTTTTTTAATTTAAAGTGAGGTTTAAAAAATTAGAAATTGAAAAAGGTTTCTTTCTTAAGTATTTGACTTTATATGTCAACTGATTCCGATGTGAGTGAGCATGCGCACAGGAATTACTAAGGTCTCGACCAAGTTCACCGATTAGCCTTATCCACTATGTTGTCTTAAAAGTGCAGGCGCACTTCAAGATATCGCCGAATTTGGAAACCAAATACAAATTACTTTAAATGAAATCATCTTGGATAAAGATGATTAATTTCGCGAAATTAATCAGCTTGGATAAAACTGATTAATTTCGCGAAATTCTCATTCATAATGATTTAGTATTGATAAAATTTAGAATTCAATCTTCTATATTTGGTTTCCACTAATATGAGCTTCGTGTGTTTGAATTTATATAAGCTAGCTTTTAAAAAATAAGGAATATGAAAGCTAATTCTTCCTTTCGGCACTGGCCGGAAGTACTTTTTTGTATACTAGCAGGCCCGCCCGGAGTTGCCCGGGATTGTAAATAATAACCTTAAACAAAACCTAAGTTTGTATGATTTTATATCTTTGGAAAATCTTTTAAATGAACCTAATTTCGGAGGCCCCATTGACTTCCGCACTGTCTAATGTGTTCCCATCAAACATCTTCCCGAACGAACCTGTAATCTAGATCCCCACTACCTATGAAAATATTCACCGGAAGTACATGCACGCGCCGAAGACAATCGAAAACCAAGTTGAGTGAGCCAAAACTCGTAGGAATCAAGCCCACAGAATCAAAAAAAAAAAAAAATGCACCATTAATGTTAGAAAATGTTGGTCAATAAAGCCTAAGATAAAATTTCATAATACAGACAGTAGATGATTTGTAATCTAAGTTCAAGGCAGCAAAGTCCCGTTGAAATTGAGCCCTTAAACGCGAGGAAATAACGCGCCACCAAGCGCTGGAAGATGCTTCCCCACCTTGTAAATTTCATGAATTACTGTTAGCATTAACACGATATTTAAGGGGTCTCAGGACTCTTAAAATTATAAAAAATGAAAAAAGGGGACCAATTTTAACATTTAATATCTTAAAATGTATTTGATATTAGAACACAATTTTAAATGGGGATGAAAGATACAAGTATGTTCTTTCATTTCAAATATTTGAAAAATTGCAAGATGCAGAATTAGCTTTTACAGGGGGCTCAAAAAAGTTAGACACTTGACGAGCAGAAAATCGGCATAACAGCTTATGCGCACGATTACAAAATAAATTTTGCAACTAGAATGAAAGTTTTGGTGCCTACTTCTACCTCAGATTATAATAATTACTCTGAACCTAAATACATTAGTATTTAAAGCATTTTTATACTTTTAATAAAAAGTTGTATTTTGCTAATGCAAAATTTAGAAATTTCAACAATATAAACCCCTAAAAAATATTTTCTTTTTACAATAAAAAGGAAATTTTAGGTTCAGTTTATACAGACTAACATGAAACATATGTTTTGAAATTTTTATGAAAAAATATTCAGAAGTGTTTGAGATATCGTGCGCGTTATGCCCAAAAGCGTCATTTGGAGAAAAATGACTTAAAATTTTGAAAACACCGCTTCAGCTATTGAGCGAGTATAATTCTAAATGCCATAATTTCTGTTCTAATAGGAATTTCAAGATAACAATTATATCAAAATGTTCAGAAAGCATAGAAGTTTAATATCTAAAAAAATTGAAATTTCGAACATTTTAGAGTTTTAAGGGGTCTCAACTTTTAAAATTGGAAAAAATGAAAAAAAAAGGACCATTTTCAACATTTAATATCATAAAATGTATTTGATATTAAGACACACTTTTAAGTGGGAATGAAAGATACAGGTATGTTCTTTCATTTCAAATATTTAAAAAATTGCAAGATGCATAATTAGCATTTACAGGGGACTTCAAACTGTCAGACATTTGACAAGCAGAAAATCGGCATAACAGCTTATGCGCACGATTACAAAATAAATTTTGCAACTAGAATGAAAATTTTGGTGCCTACTTATGCCTCGTATTATAATAATTGCAATAAATCTAAATAAATTTGTATTTAAAGCATTTTTATATTTTTAATACAAAGTTGTATTTAGCTAATGCAAAATTTAGAAAATTTCAACAATATAAACCCCTAAAAAAATATTTTCTTTTTACAATAAAAATGAAATTTTAGGTTCAGTTTATACAAACTAACATGAAACATATATTTTGAAATTTCATGAAAAAATATTAAAATGTTTTTGAGATATCGTGCGCGTTATGCCCAAAAACATCATTTGGAGAAAAATGACTTCAAAATTTTGAAAACACCGCTTCAGCTATTGAGCTAGTATAATTCTAACTGCCATAACTTCTGTTCTAATGGGAATTTCAAGATAACAATTATATTAAAATGTTCAGAAAACATAGAAGTTTCACATAAAAAAAAAAAAAAAAAAAAATTCGAAAATTTTAGAGCTTTAAGAGTCCTGAGACCCCTTAATAAACGGATGAAATCCCTTATCTAAAGTTACCTTTAAAGTAACGCGAATTTTAATTTACGGCTGTAGTGAGTAGATGTAAGTTGATGCTGAAAAAGGACATTAATGTTCGAAAAAGATGGTAGCAGAGGTATAAAGAAAGACCGGGCCCTGGGGGCCAGGTTCTCAACTGGAATGTAATTGGGTATAAGAAAAAATTTTAGGGGTTTTAAAGTAGCTGGAAGACGCTAAAACTATGTTAAAGGAAATTGCAATAGAATAGGATAGTTTTTAAAGAAGCTGCAACAAAGGCCTCAAGAAGACGACTAATATTCAAAATTTGTGGTAGCTGAAGTCTTCAAATTTTTTTGTCGTTCATGTAGTAGCTGGAGAACTTAAGAAGTTGTTAGAAGAAAAAGTTCGTGAATCGGGCCATTTTAAGGGAGCTATAACAGGGGGCCCAAAATAGTCCAACTGATAGTTGAGTCCAAGACTCAATTTTAAATGTATGCAATGAGAAGGTGAGAAAATTAGGGTGTAAAAAATACATAGCACACAAAACGTTCAAAGGGCCACGAATCGGGACCTAAAGGGCCTTAAGGTGCCCCAGATTTTAACTGGAATATAAAAACTGGAGAATAAGTAAATGGGAAAATGTATCAAAAATGAAGATCGGATTAAGAGTGGCAATTTATTAATAATCTATGGTGCAAAAGCTTCAAGGGGCCTTGTACCGGGCACCAATGGGGAGGGACTTAAGTGGCATGTAGTTTGGTATAAATACACTTTTTAGTAGTTTTTGATGTAATCTGATGACGCTACAAATATCGTAAAGAAAATTGAACGTAATTCGGATCATTTTTAAAGAAGATGCACCAAGGGCCCCAAGAAGACGACTTATATTCAAAATTGGTGGTAGTTGAAGGTATGACATTTTTTTTTTCGGCGTTCACGTAATAGCTGGTGAACCTAAGATGTTGTTAGAAAAAAAAGCTCGTGAATCGGACTATTTTTAAAGGATCATTAGATTATAATTTAAAAGAAATGTGCAAAAAATTGGGGAAAGCTTAAAAAAAGGGCCTAGGGTCCCAATAAAAATATGTGAGTGTTGGTCTACGGTAAAGAGTTCAAGACTCAACTTTAAAATTACGCACTGCGAATGTGAGAATTTTTTTTTTTAAAAAACGCATGGCACACAAAAAATTTAATGGGCCCCTTTCAGAAATAAGCTAATAGAGAAGAGGCATGCTATTAACAATTTAGTGCAATAAAACTTCAAGGGGCTTTGTACTGAGCCCCTTGCAAGGTTACCAGGGTCTTAACTGAAATGTAGAAATGGGGCAGAAACTGAAAGGAGAATTCACCCCTAAAAACGAAGAAGATCGGATAGAAAAGAGGCATGTTATTAACAATTTAGTGCACTAAAACTTCAAGTGGCCCTGTACCGGACCCTTTGCAAGGATGCCAGGGTCTTAACTGAAATGTAGAAATGGCGCAGAAACTGAAAGGAGAATGCGACCCAAAAAAGAAGAAAATCGGATAGAAAAGTGGCATCTTATTAACAATTTAGTACATAAAAACTTAAAGGGGTCCAGGGGCCTCGGTCCTGAAAAGTTAAAAATCTGAGACTCGGGTGCATCAGGGCGTGTCTTGGAATAATCACTTCTGAAGTTTCAGACTTCTACGTGAGGTAGATTTTGCTATCCATCACCAACAGACACACACACACACACAGAGCGATTCGTTCTTTTATTAGTATAGATAACCATATAGTATATACATATATATCACTTTGAAACGAAACTTTGAATATTAAAAGACATTCAAATCTAAAACTTTCGTTGAGAAATACCTCTTTTTCTCGTATTTAAATAAGTATTTTATTATTATAATAGAAATACCTGTGCTTGTGTACATTATTAATATAAAAATTTAGCTTTATCAAAAATATCTTATTTTATATGAAAAATATAAAGCAATCAATAAAAAAAAAACACAAATACTATTTAGGACGCGAAGGTTTCGATCCCATAACACCTAGTCCCGAGTTCAATGCTATATCCATTCAGCCACCTACCTTACACTTCACTTGCAACAGATTACCTTTATAATTAGCACTATAATTAATGAAATCCATGATCTGTTCCTGAACGCGCTAAATGTTTATTCCATCCACGATAAAGACCCACTCCATGTTCTTTTCTCCTGAGCTGGCGCGCGCAGCGCGCGTGCATCTTGAACACACCCATTGCTATCCGGTTTATTTAATTTCTTGTGAGAAAACTTTATACAAACAACCAACCGAAAGCAAGCGGATTAAAAAAAGCAGAGAAAAAAGCCTATTTTTGATGAAAGTGAGTTGCGTTTGTAAATTAATTACTCAGCTGTTAGTAAGAATATTAAAATTCTGAAAGTCAGGTGCATTAGGAGAGGCCTTGTACTCTCTTGAGAAAAATTTTGAACCTCGTACGTGCCGCAGATTTTGCTAGCCATCGCCGACACACACACAAACACACACACACACATACACACACAGAGAACGATCTGTTCTTTTTATAGATGAAGTTTTCTAATTCATAACATATTAATGTGTTGTAAATTTGGCCACAAAAAGTTTTGCAAAATGTGTTTATTTTTGTGTTTGAGAAATTGCAGTGGACTTGTATTGGGTTTTCAAATTAGTTCCGCCCGTTTTCAAAAAATGGCGCCGGCTGTTCTGAATATTTTATATAGACAACTTATTTCGGTGGTATCGGAGAGGTTTGGTATTTGTTAATAATATTCATTTTATATCGCTTTGGTCTTCATGCAAAATATTGTCTTTTGCTGTGTTAAATATGCCAAATTTTGGGTGAACTAAGTAGAATTTGTGAAAAATTTGTATTTTCTATTTAAATGGAAAAAAGGTGTATTTGAAGCCGTAAGATGCTTCTGGAAGTTTCTGTTGACGCTTCTCAAGCTTATAAATCATGTAGGGTATGATTTCGACGTTTCAAAAGTAATGATTACAGCTTTAAAGGCAAGCCTCGCTCTGGACAGCCAAATAAATTTCGAAGACAAAGATTTAGAGGTATTACTGAATTCACATCCGAGTCAAACGCAGGAGGATCTTGCAGCATTACTGGCAGCGAGACGACGAACCATTTTCGCACAATTTAAATCCATGGGAATGATCCAAAAGCAAGATAATTGAGTTCCTTAAGAACTGACACTGAATGACGTTGAAAGGCGGTTTTTCGCAAAAGTAGAAAAAATTGGAAACGCTCATGTGGCATGTTATACCGCACCCGCCGTATTCTCTGAAGATTGCTCCTTCTTATTGCTGGATGTTCCGACGGATGCAGCACGATCACCAGTTCCCTTTTTCGCGAAATCGAAAATTGTCTCCAAACTTGCATCGCCTCAAAATACGAGTTATTTTTTCAAGATGTAATTCGAAAATAGCCTAGAAGTGGCAAAAAGACATAGCCAGCGATGGAAAATACTTTTATTAACATGTTCATTCATTTTGTTTAGAAAATAAATGAATAGATGAACAGAAACAAGAGATCGAACTAATTTGTATTCCCAATAAGTTCAGGAAATTTAATACAAAATGAACTTTTTGAAAGTTTCATAGTACAAACCATTAAAATGTTTTTAACCATAACTCTTAATATGTATTTAGTGCCAAACATAATATTATAACCAATGTCAGAAATAGATACAATATCAAAATGAATAGTAATTGGAGTCCATCCTACGCATTACAATTGAATGTATTTGGCATATTCTTTTTTTTTTACAATAACAAACACTTTTTTAGGGGGGTGGGGGACTTGGGACAATTGTTTGTTCAAAGGAGAGAAGAATAAAAGATCATATAATCATCATAATACGAAATGAAATACAAACCCCCTTCCCTCAGACAAAATAACAAAGAATTTTCATTCGCAGTTTCAATTCTGTTTCTTTGCGAACTTTTAAAGTATGTTAGATAAATTTCATCATGCGCATTCATAAATCCAGATGTTTTGTCTTCCCAGAAATACGATAATGATTTAATGGCTTCTTTAACATAATTCTACTAACATGAAGCCATCTGCTACGTTCCACTTTGTCAGAAAAAAATAAATAGTTATCATTTTTAATTCAGACAATGAAAATAGAAATAACAATCATTAAATGTAATTGCATTTGTTATTTATGGAAATGAGTAGATAGCTATAAATCGGTGATGCGAGTGCTATTAAAAAAGAAAAAAAATAATAATTTTAGTGCAGGGTAGGCATTAGCGTGAATTAGATAATTTGAAAACAACAAACATATAATTATATGTATTTAAAATAAAATTGAAGAATGCTTAAATGCACAGTGAGTGATCGGTTAACGAATTGTGTGGTTTACGAATAGATAGGTTAACGAAAAATTTCGCGAGAGATTTTTAGATTCAGATAACGAACACCTCACAACACAAACCAAAAATTAGCAATGCTGTGTTTCAGATTTGTCTAAATGTATTTAACTGCGTCTATTGTCGATTTAGAGAACATAACAGCTGCATACTGTTAAGTATAAACCAATAGCTGTTATTTATTCACTGTAACCAATGCCTATTATCTATTCACTGTAACCCAGACATTAACTGTTAACTTAACTGTAATTCTTGTTGTTGCGTGCTGCATCTGTTTGCAAGCAGTTTCTCACGATAAAATGATGTTAAAGTTTAATACTATGTAGTTGATACTTAAATGAAGTAATTAAATCTTAATTACTGTTTTCGTAAAGAGATTAATTCCTGGGCTACCAGGGGTTCACACACTTCATTTTAGTGCCCCCAAATTAGAATGAAACTATCAGAAACAATAATTTTTATAATTTTTATACCTTTTTAAATAATATTATTAATTGCAAATTACTTATTTTAATTCAAATTTAGTTCGCAGATTATTAAAAAGCTCTAGACTCCACTTGAGCTTTATCAAACACTGCAGTGAACACTACCTTTTAGAGAACTAAGGAGTTTTTGAAAGGTCCAAGTGACAAATTGATATGATTTAATGCCATAGTCAATAAATATAATTCAAAAAGTTTTTACAGGGGGCATATCATTTATTTTTTCAAAATACGACACGGACAAATTCATCAAAATATGATGTGTCCATATTAAGTAATGGCGTATATTAATCTTATCATTTTTTACACATTATTTAGCTTTTAAGAACGAATTAATTGAATTCGCATACAAACCAATACAAAATCTACAATCGGTTAACGAACAATTCGGTTAGCGAACATTCTTTTAGAACGGATTAACTTCGTTAAACGATCAACCGCTGTATATTGAAAATGGAAAGAAATATTTAATCTGATACAGAATATGCGATATAAAATCGCTGTCACAAACACCTATGTTCTTTTAAAAACCGATATAATTAAATATTGTTAATATTTATTATGCTCTTTTTAATAATTTTTCTAAGCATTTTATTGTTTAATAACATCGAATACAAAGGTTTGTCATATTAAATTCTTTAATATTTCCTATGCCCTTAACATGAAAAAAATATATATATTATACTTATTTAAAATATGGTAGTACTTACATTTCTTATAATGTTAACACATAAAATAAAAAAACAGATAAATTGTATTCTTCATATTGACATTTTAACTTTTTTTAAAATTATTAACGCATAAAATCCGAAACTAGATATATCTTTTTGTTCATAGTAACACCTGTATGATTTTCATAATAATAATATCCAAATATATGTGTTATAAATATGTGCTATAGGTATATAAATATTTTTCTTTAAAAATTCTGGAAAAAAAATTATTACTATAGGTACATAAATATTTTTCTTTAACAATTCTGGAAAAAATTTATTACTATAAATATGTATACTTACTTTCTCCTATCTTTGCAAAATGCAAGTATTTGATTCATGAAAAAATTTTATAGACTTATACCTTTCTTAAGGTCTGATTGGGATATTTTCAGAAAATTTATGTTCGAGTGTCTGTGTCTGTCTGTATGTAAAGCAGATTTTGTCGGACCTTTATTTTAAGAACTAAAATAAGATATTTTATCAAACTTCAGCTATTGTTAGACCTTGACGTATATCGGTGCTGATTATGTTCTTGTGCTAATCTTAAAACAGGAAGCGCTGCTATGGTTCATTTTTCAGAATTTTCGCGATAACTACACTGGTTATCAAAAATTAAGGAAAAGTCACAAAATGCTAATTTTCAAATAAGCGAACACACAAAAGGAAACAATATAATTCAAGTAATTACTATCTCTACAACACAGCTAGTCCATATAACATCTTATTCATGTCACACATGGTCACAAATGCCACAGTCACTACGGTGAAGCAAAAAAAAATAGGAAATTCCATACATCTCATCATGAGTCTCAAATGATCACTATATGTGACTCCACTGGGACGTTACTGTGAGTGCTGCTTTAGGACGAGTCACCATGTGACTTTACAATGTAGTTACATTGTGACTCTCATGTGACTGTCATTTATAGACTCAATTTTAAAGTCATCTTGAACGCTGCATTGTGATAAGTTACAAAATAATGTCACATTAAAGTCACATGATGACTTTCAGGTGACAGAGAGACTACTGTGAAGTCACCATTGTGCTCTTTTGGGAAAAGTCTTCATGTGACCATAATATGATATTATTTGGTGACTTATCATAATGCAACGTTCATGATGACTATGAAATTGAGTCTCAAAATGACAGTCACATGAGAGTCACAATTTAATTACATTGTAAAGTCACCTGGTGACTCGTTATAAAGCAGCAGTCACATTGACTTCTGGGTGGAGTCGCATATAGTGGTCATTTGAGACTCATAATGAGATGTATGGAATTTCCTATTTTTTTGCTTCACCGTAGTGACTGTGACACTTGTGACCATGTGTGACATGAATGAGATGTTATATGGGCTAGCTGTGTTGTAGAGATAGTAATTACTCGAATTATATTATTTCCTTTTGAGTGTTCGCGTATTTGAAAATTAGCATTTTGTGACTTTTCTTTAATTTTTGATAACCAGAGTATGTTTCGAGATATATAATGCATTGAACTATGAGAAATTTTATATTGTCTTAGACATTGACATAAACAGAACCTTATCTATTAAAGACCAGGAGATTTTTGGCAGAAATGAAAAGTTTTGGTAGTTTCCCCTAATTAATACTATCATATTTTTAAAAAAATACCCGATGTCAGGTTATTCCAACGGAGGATCCACGCAATTCCGTACGTGCAGGCTCAACTTTAAATCGCACAAAAGAGTGGAAAGCGTATTTTTTTCTCTTTAGGATCATCCACACAGTGTAGGTCAGTTCTTAAAGGATTATTGGATTTTGTGAACAGCAGTCAACAGGTGTTTCTGCTATGCTCCATTTTTTACCATTTTCGCGATAGCTATATGTCAAGAGAGGAAAGATTCGCATTTAATTTTGGTTCAGGAAGTCTGACGTATTTAAAAAAAAAATGTTTGATGGTCACCACATTGTAGTTTTAATTGAAGTCTTTGTGCTACTAGTGTGGCACATAAAATTTATCTTCAATATTTTTTACAATTGTTTAATTTCATAAATAAAAACAACAATCTTGCTCAATGGTGTACAAAATACCAACTTTAATAAACTAACATTTAAAATCTATGTTTCAAACTGTTTCTACAGCCGTCTTCAGAAAAATTTGATGGTAAAACGGCTCAAAGTTCAGAGATGAAGGCTTCCTGTGCAAGAGATAATCTATCGAACCTTGACCGAAGATTTGAATTAAAAAATGTAGTGTTGCCATCCAGTGAAAATAAATAATTATTAATGAAATGAGATCAAGTGAATCAATTTTTATTTATTATATTTTATGGTGGAATTGTCTATTATGTGTTAATGTTTAATTTCATTGCAAGAATCGTGTTTCTAAGAATGTAAATGTTCATACCGAATCCAATGTTTGATTTTTCATGAATCAAATATTATAGTTCATGATTTTTGAAATTTGTATCTCATTTTGGTTAATCCGTTACAGAAACTACTAACATACTTATTCTGTAATACAGTCTCGCATATATATTACTCAGTTTTATTCTGTAATATTTTTAATATTGAAATTTTAAAATCATCAGTCTCATCCTTCGAAAAATGACTAATTTCGAATTGCTGTTTATCTTTGTTTACCCTCAATGCTATGGTACCATTCCTGTAGTTATTAAAACTAATATTTAAGTTTCGATGTTGACCCACATAAGAAATTGAAATAGCTGCGGATCAGCCATTTTTTGTTTAATTAGAAATAAAACTAAACTATCTCTAAAACTAACAGTTCCGCAATTGCTATTTGTTAACGATACCGAAAGGCAGCGTATTTCATCATTTTACGTTATTAAAAATAATAATAACATTTTCACTTGCATCCCTTTATAATACATGCAATAATAAAATGAAATCATAAAATGCTTCTCAACCGTTATAAGTGAAAAGATGAAATAAAGAAAGAATAGTTGTCTCTCTTTTGATTTTAATTGACATCTTTGATGTTTTTTTTTTATAATGAAATTATTATATATTTATTAGTAAACATACGAAAAACCAGTTTTTGAATAAAGTTTGGGAATATGACTCCACATTTAGATATAATACATTAAGAATTTGTTATCCTTCATGCATTAAATTAAAATAAAAGTATTTACTTATTTTTAGCCCCTCTGGTGTTAAAGTATAATCTTAAAAAAAATCATTTTTTTCACTGCGGTGTGTAATTTTCTTTTAACTTGCAAACTGAATAAGGAAATAAAAAATTAACATAGCTTTAAGCTTGAAAAATCTCCATTTAGCGTTATTATAATTCCAAATAATTATGCTAAACAAACCAATATTTAACTTTCACACACTGCCGATGTATAAATTAAGCTCTGGGAGACGAAAGAATAATAAATGAATGAATCATAAATTTTAATCAAGCATGAATAATAAATATAATCCTGTTGAGGATACTTATTTAAACACTCTAAATTTGGTTAAAAAAAGGAAAAACAAATGTTGACTATAAAGATTCTTTTCTTTGAAATCTGTCAAATTTAGACTAATGGAATATTTTGTGTTATTTTTAAATATGTAGTATTTGAGTAATCTCAGAATATTTTACATATTCTACAAAGAACGTTGTTTTAATAAACATATTTAAAAGAGAGCATATTTGTTCAATAGTTAATATTCTATTAATGAAAAGTAAACAAACAAAAAATGGGTAATGTGTGAACATTTATAAAAATTTAATCATTTATTTGTTCTATTATATATGTTAGTTCCCGTAACAATGTATACATTAAAATGTCATATTTTTCCATACTGAAAAAATGCGTCAAATTTGAGAATAACATTTTTAAAAGACAAAACATAATTTTGTAATAGATTTATAACCAGTAAACACACGCTGCTACTTTTGTAACGTTAGCACATGCGTGGGATAAACCTACCCTATTTTGTCTCACATTATATTTTTAGCTAAATACGTTTTAAAAACGAATCTACTGTTCTGTCTTGTAAAATGAATCAGTACTACTTCTTATTACGGAAAAAATGTCACGATTTTCATATTTATTTTTTGATGTTGTAGCAGTTTCTGTAACGACACCCCCCCTTTTTTTCATAGAAATTATGCATACGATTGTCTTTACCTCTTGAAACATGAATTATTTCACAAAATGGATATAAATTACTTTTAATAACCTTTCTTCAATATATAGAGTAGCTTTTAGCTTACTCTTTCATTAAAATTATTTTAGTATGTGTTATCTCGTAACACAACTCGTCTTTTTAAAGGCATTCTCGGTTAACATCAACTCAATACGTCACATTTCGAAGCTAAATAACGCCCACGAACTTTACAGCACGCATTTAAAGTAAACGCGATCTGCAAGTTCACAGTGGCGCTACTAGCGCCACACTTATGCGCGAAGTGGGAAATTTCAATCGATGTCATCTTTCAGATGTATAAACACGCCTACCAAATTTCGTTTATGTAACTCAAGTCTTTCTTGCTGTTGGGATTTTTTATTCCGTCAGTGTATATCCACTCCTAGTGGGCACAAAATGACCCAAAAATGAGACTTTCTCGAACACATGACCTAGCCAATTGTCCTCTCGTACACCAAAACGGTAGCATACAAAATATAAGCAAAAATTCCACCTTGAGTTTATCGTAAAAGTATATTGTTAACTTTAAAAGTCCCTAGTTTAAATAAAACGTAATCATCACAGATGTTGAGAGTTTAAAATTAACTCCTTTTAGTTAACCTTCGAGGGATGCGTCATTAATTCAAAGCACTAATTCCAATAGCACCCAAAGAATAATAGACTCCCATCTCAAAGAAAGAGGTGCAATTAAATGAATAGAACAGCAGTTGAAGAAAATTTCTCCCTGATAAAGGTTGCGGATCCAAGCCGAAAATTCTCGGAAATGAAATAAAGTGTTTATTTTAAACTTTCAACATCAGTGTTTTTATGATCACCTTTTATGTAAACGATAAACTTTAAGTAATCAAGATACTGTTTTTTTTTTTTTTACGATAAGAGTAGATTTTATTTAGCCAGTGTTTTTCGACAGTAATTTCTGTCTCATTTAATGCCCATATTACACTTAAATTTTCTTATACCTATATTTCAGGCATTATAGTAGCCACCAGTATAGACAATTTTACCACATTTGTTTTACATTAATATATAAAGATTCATGACACTTAATTTTTATTTTAAAAAATCCTTTATCTTTCATTTTGTACATATTAAAATCGAAAATTATAATTTACATTTCTTTACTTTTCTTAAAAAAAACAAACCACATTTTTTTTACTTAAAAAGGACATAAATTCCGGTATATCGTTAAAACTATGCTATTTATAAATATATATTGCATTGTCCATATTCTTTGGCACTTCTCTGAAAAAAACGTTTTCGTCCATTTCTTGGACTTCTTCAGTTTCAATTGGCGGCTCGCAGTTTCATTTTCGACCTTTTATCATCTCTCTCTTTCCATTTTCCCCCCTTCTCCCTTTTCATTTTCCCCTTCCTTTCAGCATTTTTAGCCAACGGGAGTCAACATTTGCATGCGCCATATCGGTGCATACACTTTTTCTTTCGATGTTAATCTCGATAGCCTCTCTCGTTAGGGTGTTGTGGGGATTATCATATGCAGCTATTTTTTCTATTTTATTTGATTGAGGTATTATGGGGTTTTTTAAATTTGTTCTTGAGAAGGCTGTTGCTTGATTATTATATTTTATGTCGCGGATATGCTCCTTATACCTTTCGCTTATTTTTCGCTTTGTCATCCCGATGTATGTAATTTCCTTATTTTCTGTATTTGAGGCTTTAATTTTATATACTCCTGCCGTCTGTAATTCGTCGTATCTTTCTGCTTCATTTCGTATCGTTTTAAATAGGGAAGGGTTGGGTGTGATTGGGACTATCTTTCCGAGTTTACTAATTTCGCGTTTTATTTTTAGTGCTATTCCGTTCATGTATGGTAGGGGGGGGTGTATAATCCTTTTTATTTTGTCCTGGTTGGATCCAGTAAAATTGTCTATACTGGTGGCTACTATAATGCCTGAAATATAGGTATAAGAAAATTTAAGTGTAATATGGGCATTAAATGAGGCAGAAATTACTGTCGAAAAACACTTGCTAAATATTAGAACTGGTACCGAGTATCAAGGACAATGGCAGCTACGCAGTTGAAAAAAAGCTTACTTGAAAAACGACAGAGAAATACGGCATAACATCTTTCTAAAGCAATGTAAACAAAAAGGAATCACGCCAAACTTCCTAAAAATTAGAAATAAATTCCTATGGACGGAGTTCAAGAGAGAAATAAGGTTCTTCGAAAAACGGATCCTGAATAAAGTAATCAAACGAAGATATGCAAAAATCGCAAGATTAAAAAGAGAAATTAAAGATCTAGAAGGAAAAATATACGAATTACCACCAGAAGAACGGGCACAGATATTTGAAAAAATAAACAGTATTAGAATATATGAAAAGCTAAAACATGAAAAGAAACTTGAAAAGAAAATGAAGTATTGGGAAATGAAGATTAATAATAGGCATAATAGAACCCAAATGACAACAAGCATACCATACATAAATATATCGGCATACAAACCGACCGAAGAAGAAGACGCTTGCCTAAAGAAAGGCCCTAAAATTAATGTAGAGAGAAAAATAAATCTAAAAGAGTATATCCCCAAAATCGAAAGAGTTTTGGAATATATTCCTGAAGAGGAAGCGAAGAAATTACGAAACTTAACTCAGAACGAGATTGAAAAGCAGGGGAAAAGGAGGAGGAAAAATGGTAACGACCTTAGAATAATAAAACAACTTAAAGAAAACCAAAACTTAACTTTCTTGCACACTGATAAAACAGGAAAAATAGCAATAATGAATAAAAATGAATATGTTAATATGATGGAGAGCACAATAGATGAACTAGGGACCGAAATAGTAAAAAAAGAACCCCTAAATAAACTAACGAAAAAGTCAGAAGAATTGATTAAAAGGGGTAAATGGCCAAATGGAACTAAACCAATAAAGCAGAATTTTACTCCTAATACACCAATTATATTTGGAAAATTGAAAGACCACAAGAATCCATACAAAATGAGACCGATCGTTAACAAAAAGCTAAGCCCAACCTATGACATAGAAAAATATATGCGGAAACAGTATGAAGAAATGCTCCCCCCTTCCGATATATCAGTTAATTCAACACGAAAATTCATACAGATATTAAGAGAATTCGAACCGCAACCAGACGATTATATGATAAGCTTAGACGTAAAAAACCTATACCCGTCGATTAACCTTAACGAAATGACAGAAGAAATAAACAAGACTATACAGAAACACTACACAGACACAGAAATTATAAATACAATGGAAAGTGCAACAAATCTGATCCTAAACAAAAGTTATTTTAAATTTAACAGTAAGATATATAAACAGCTGAGGGGTGTACCGATGGGGTCCCCCATTTCAAATGTGGTTTCAGAATGGAAAATGCCAGTAATGGAAAAAAGAATAATACAGGATCATAAAAATGAAATACGCCTTTGGGTAAGGTATGCAGATGATATATTTATCATAACAAACAGAACAGTAAACTTAAAAAACCTCTTAAACGAAATAAATAAATACGATAGCAATATACAATTTACAATAGAAGAAGAAAAGAACCGATCCCTACCATATCTTGACGTAAAAATAATATACGAAAATGACCAGATAAAAACAACAATCTATAGAAAACCTACTGCAAACCTAGCGATAATGTCAAGCAAAACAAATACACCAATAAACTATAAACTTGCAGCCCTAAATACCTACATCCATAGAGCACTGTATATATGTTCAACAGAAAAGTTATTAAAAGAAGAATTAAGGATTATAGAGAACATAGGACGTAACGCTGGCCATCCAAGAAAAACAATAGACAAGCTAATCAGAAAAGCGAAAGAAAAAATTAACTGGATCCAACCAGGACAAAATAAAAAGGATTATACACCCTCCCCCTACCATACATGAACGGAATAGCACTAAAAATAAAACGCGAAATTAGTAAACTCGGAAAGATAGTCCCAATCACACCCAACCCTTCCCTATTTAAAACGATACGAAATGAA
The DNA here is from genome assembly GCA_963932465.1 of Maratus speciosus. Classification (NCBI taxonomy): domain Eukaryota; kingdom Metazoa; phylum Arthropoda; class Arachnida; order Araneae; family Salticidae; genus Maratus; species Maratus speciosus. The sequence goes on from OZ010790.1 coordinate 77,228,444, forward strand.
GCAGAAAGATACGACGAATTACAGACGTCAGGAGTATATAAAATTAAAGCCTCAAATACAGAAAATAAGGAAATTACATACATCGGGATGACAAAGCGAAAAATAAGCGAAAGGTATAAGGATCATATCCGCGACATAAAATATAATAATCAAGCAACAGCCTTCGCAAGAACAAATTAAAAAACCCCATAATACCTCAATCAATTAAAATAGAAAAAAAAGCTGCATATGATAATCCCCACAACACCCTAATGAGAGAGGCTATCGAGATTAACATCGAAAGAAAAAGTGTATGCAACGATATGGCGCATGCAAATGTTGACTCCCGTTGGCTAAAAATGCTGAAAGAAAGGGGAATGCGAAAAGGGAGAAGGGGGAAAAAATGGAAAGAGAGAGATGATAAAAGGTCGAAAATGAAACTGCGAGCCGCCAATTGAAACTGAAGAAGTCCAAGAAATGGACGAAAACGTTTTTTCAGAGAAGTGCCAAAGAATATGGACAATGCAATATATATTTATAAATAGCATAGTTTTAAAGATATACCGGAATTTATGCCCTTTTTAAGTAAAAAAAATGTGGTTTGTTTTTTTTTAAGAAAAGTAAAGAAATGTAAATTATAATTTTCGATTTTAATATGTACAAAACGAAAGATAAAGGATTTTTTAAAATGAAAATTAAGTGTCATGAATCTTTATATATTAATGTAAAACAAATCTGGTAAAAGTGTCTATACTGGTGGCTACTATAATGCCTGAAATATAGGTATAAGAAAATTTAAGAGTAGATTTTATGTTTACAATGCGCAAACCGTTTAAGTATGTATTCACATGCAACCGGTCTTGTAAATTCGGAATTTTATAGTTTAGGAACTACCTTTGAATTCAGTTTTTAAAAGTTTATATATTGACATATAATATGTGAGTTGGACATTTTGTTTGAAAGTATTTCAATTAAATATAAATTTTCTATTTAACTGTGCTTATTACTCATAGGGGAGACTGGGGCACATGTGAACAGATCACATAAAAATACTTTTTTCTCATAACTGGGTTAATTTCTATAAACAAAAACTACTCAATATAGTAAACAGAGATTTTTTTTAAATATGGTATTTATTTTAATCAGTTTATGTAGTTTCTGGGTGATATGATAATGCAAAAGATTATAAAATGAAAATTTAGTGGATTTGGGGATGAAGAAGGCTTAGATGACTGATTAAATATTGTTGGTAATAAAAAAAAAATAATGAAGTAAATTTGAAAAAAAAATAAAGCTTTTAAATTTTGCTTAGGGGTTTTTGTTTTGGAGAGATCTTAGGAAGGGGGCATTTAGATAATGTTCATCAGAAGTCCGCCGAAATACGAAAGATAATCACTCCTGTATTTGCCTTACTTCTAAATTAATGATACAGAAGGGTTTTGCATGATTAAAAAAATGTCGATTATTCGCTCCCCCCCCCCCCCGAAATTTAACTTCTTGTGCTTTTGAAAGAGAAGGAAGGGGGTTGCTTACAAACCTGATTTTATGGTAGTTATCACTTTAAAAATTTTACTTTCTTAAAATAATACTGCTGGTATTTTAAAAGTTTGGAGCAAATGAAATGAAAAAAAAAATCAATGTTTTGTAGCGTAATAATTTTTCTATTAACAATCCATAAAACATATTGTTGTAAACCGTTTAGTAAAATAATACATAATGCTTGTTCATTTAAAAAAAAAAACATTAAATTTATTTAAATTACAATTAAAATTAAATGAGCTTGTTGCTCTTTATGTACTTGCTTACAGATTTGTTTGTGGAAGTTTCAAAAGAAAACGAAATTTGTACGACGGAATTGTCTTCTATTTCAGGAAAATTACAGATATTGGAGCTGACATTATTTCTCATGAAGTTAACTGAAAGGAACATAATCACAGAACGATTATTGGGACACTAATGAACTATTCATATCTGCCTCAAACTATTCTGTTCACAAGTGCCCCACATTTGTGCTAGAGTTAAACTGATAAATAATTAACATTTCTCAATTTTAGAAGAAAAAAAACTTTATCAAAAATGTCTATTTATATTCATAGTATATGTTAAAACATTAACACTTAAAAAACGAATAAATAAATATAGTTATTCGCTTATGAAATTGGAACCGAGATTTTACTTTTGAGATCTATAAACAGTGTTTTGGTTACTGAGGACAAACAAAATATCAAAGAGCCTTAAAATCACTTTACCATATGCCTACAGGTGCTACTATTTTGGCATTATTGGCAATTTTTTTCAAATAAAAAAACCTATAATAACTACCGAAAAGTTGCGACGTTCACACCTGCCCCATGTTCACATGTGCCCCAGTCTCCCTTGCTTAGCATTGCTACTCATATAAGTAGTGTATTTTACAATTTAGTTTTAATACACACTTCTTTTCTTTCAAATGCTAACAAACATCTAAATCAAAGGTCTTTACCCACAAACGCACAAAAGAATGCAAAATTTTGAATAGAATTTCAGATGAATTTGGATGAAGTATTGAAAGATTAGGCGTCAAAATAAAATTGTCTTTGTTGTTAGTAATAGTTAATCTTTCGAAAGCTCTTAAAACATTCTTTTTTACAGTGCTTCACCTATTAATAATTCCACATCTTAATTGTTACGTTGAAAAACAGCTAATATATATATATACACAGACATTTAATTTGTAATTCTACCTTTTCTCTGTTTTTGTTTTCATAATTACTTGAATCTACATAATTAATTAAAATACGATGAAGAGTCAATTAACTTTCATTTTATATTAACAAAATAATGGGATGAATTATAGTAGGTAAAAATAACTTTCAAGTTTAAAATTGAATAATAAATATTGAAAAGTTAAAGTAAATAAAAAAAATGCACAAAACTAGGCATTTCATTTTATAAGACATTACATATTTTGAGAAAAATTCTGAAAACATGAATTAAAAGAAAAACAAACACCGAAATCTGATCATACGTTAATAAATATTTTTTTTTTCAGAAAATAATCGCTGTTCGATAAATGACTTCTTTTCTTCAAATCAATGATGATGTTGAAACTTCTCATGCGGTAAGTTCTTTTTTTAATTATAGAAAATCAGTTAGAAGATTTTTTTTTTTTTTGAATGACGATTACTTTTAGCTCCATTAAACAGCTTATTAAAAAGTTTCTTGTCCCAATTATCTACTTAAAGTTAATTGCAGCTAGAGAACGTAATTAGGTTAATTCTGTCCAATAATAATTACGTAATATATGAGAAACGTAAAGTAGGAAAAAGTTCTGAATATCGTTACCGTTCACACATTTGTCAAAGTAATAATTAGAAAAAAGTATCCTATATTCATCGCTTGTTATATATTAATATTATTGAATTATTTATTGAATTATTTTATATTATATATATATATATATATTTTCTTTAAGCAAAACTTTTGTCCTTAATTTGATGACAGTTTACATGCAATATTTATATAAAAATCTCCAATTAAATTCTTTAAACATGAGAGCGCATGTTTGTTTTAAATAAAAATAAAATAACATATTTGCTTTAACTAACTGAGTGATTTTGGGGAACACACATTCTCAAAAACATATTTTTCGGTCAAGAAGATATAATATTAAATGAAAAATAAACGTATTTATCTTTAAAATGTTCTTTCAAATGTATTCCAAACAATTTCCTCTTACTTAACTCTATTGACGATTAGTCCAAAAACAGAATTTTTTATATCTGTTTAACAAATTCTTTTAGATCTTAAGAAATAACTTCAAGTTATTTTGTTGTAAACCCTGAATAAAAAGTTTTAAATATACCTGTTTAAATAAATCTTTATTTCATTACCTTTGAAAAAAATCATATCATATCAAAAAATCATATAGGAAGCAGATGCTTGATTTATAAATTTGTTTTCAAAGCCACGATTTCTGGGATTTTTATAATTATGTCGTTTTGATTTTAGTGAAAAGGTGGAAATAGATGAAAAGTAGTTCTAAATTTATGTTTAATGAATAATAATAATACTAATAATAAAAACCTTTTAGAGTCCATATTGAGTCTAAGGAGCATTTAATTTTTTTTCTTTAGTTGCTTAGTTTGGAAATAAGCAAATAAATTCAATTTAATGTTTTGTTGTTGCTGTATTTGTTTTATTATTAAACACCAAAGATTACATTAATGATTTGGGAAATAATTCCTCCAAACACATGTCTGGCGGAAAACCTTTATATCCATATAGTTTCAAAGTTATTTTACACATTAGAATATACCAACGACCAAACGTATATAAATATTTAATAAATAATAAGTACAGATCTGTAAAAAGCATAGATATATACAATACAAGTCATTATATTTATGCGTTTAATCAAGCATAAAATATCTTTGAATTAAATTATAAAAATACATAATTGTAGCAATATGTAAGATGTTATTTAAAGGTAAATGCTAGACATACAGAAATGCCGAATTATATCTGTGCTTTTATTTCATTAAAAATGGCTTGATAATTTATTAATAATGTCTTTTTCATATTAATTTATTCATTTTTTCTTACAGAAAAGCAATCCATATTTCTTATGAGGGGGGAGGATGTTCATTGACCTTGTGGTAATATCTAGTAGCCCCCTTTATAGAAGATTGTGGAACCACCTTAGACGTAACTGGTCTTTACAAGATTGTAGAGGTAGAGAATATAAAAGGAAAAATGGGAGTCAGAGCGCGATAGATCCAAAGAAACTTCCAGACATAGAATGAGATTGTAAGGATTTTAAATACACAATATACGAGAGCTTTTATTTTCAACCTCCGATGGGATGTAAAATAAAGACTATTGTGAATAATAAAATTATTTTATAGCCTGGAGTCAATTAGAATCAAGTACTTCAATTTCGACATATTCGCAATGCAGATTGTGTCATTTATCATACTGGTGGGTAAAAGGGTGGATACCCTTTTCACAGAATGTTGCCGCCAACGTATTGAGATAGATCTCCAAGACGTCTTGAAGATTTTTCTTGGAAATGAGTGCTGTCGTCCTAGATCTGTCTTCAGATATCAAAAACGTTCACAATCATTCGGTGCGAGTCTAAGTGTTGGTCCAACAGCTTCTTACAAAAAATCAAACACATACCATCGAACTTGTGAAAGATGTTGTTGGCCCAACAGTTCGGCTCGCACCGAGTGATTGTCACCTTTTTCGATATCTGAAGGTAGATCTGAGACGACAGCACTCCATTCAACTTCAATTCTAAAAAAATATTTAAGACGCCTTGGAGACCTATCTCAATACATTGGCGGAAACATTTTGTGAAAAGGGTAATCCCCTTTTCGTCCACTAGTAGGTATAATAAATGACTCAATCTTTATTACGAATATGTCGAATTGAAGACCTTGATTCTTGTTGAGTCTAGGCTACAAAAGAATTTTATTTTTTGAAATAGCCTTTATTTTAAGGCCCATCGGATTTTGAAAAAAAAAGACAACTCTCGTATTACTTGTATAGCTATAAAAACGCATAGTACGGTAAAAAATTAATATCATTTACGGATTCAGCGCTGTAACATACATAAGAAAAACTTATCAAAAGCTAAAAAACACAACCATAACATATCTATTATATAGCATCAGGTTTCCGCGATTTCTTTATTTTTTAACTTTGAAATTTACATTTTGCGAAGCATCCTCACTTGATGTTTAAAAATGAAGATCATTTTCGCATTCAGCGCTACAAAATAGAACAGATTAAATGATAAAAAGCTACAAAACATGACACAACAAAAATTGTGCAGTCTAGTATTATTAGTGACATCTACTAACTATCGGTGCAACTAAATTTTCTTTAGGGAGTCATCTATACATAGAAATTGCATCAAGATTTAAATTTTTCAATACTAACACGTAATGGTGAACTGTTTTCAGATTGTGTGGAAAGTAGCACAATTTGGATCAAGGTTTGGTAGCACAACGTACCTTCTGCTATCAAATTGGAAGTCATTCGTTCAAGCGCTGTACGTAATATGAAGGGTCAATGCTTGAAACTCCAAAGGCTAAATTCATTTTTTAATCTTAGCAAATTAGGATGCAAAGCACATTGTTTTTATAAACTCGTTAAACTGGCGCGATTATAGAAAAAAACACTGAAATTTATAAATTAGTATGCAGGTTTTCTATGGCGTGCAATAGAAAAATAAACTTTTCTTTGACAATATGAAAAGAAAATGCAAAAATAATCAACAAAAATATACAGCATTTAGCGATATTCTTGAGCAAAAAATGTGGTTGTGTTGTGTAATAATTAGAATTAAATCTTTAATTTTCATTGATTAGCTTACGTATACAAAAAAGTATAGGCACCGTCACGGAGGGCATATATCTGCCAACAGTATTTTGAAATTAAATTAAATTAAATTTTATTCATCTCTAATTTATTAAAAAAGGATAAACTTTAATCATCTTAAGCAAATTAAAATAATTAAACGCACAGAGAAAGAATCGAAAATAATATTTTGTTAGGATATCTCTGCTTCTCAGCCTACTCTTAGTCCCAGAAAAGACAATTTTTCTTTTCTTTTCACTATTTATTTTTACAATCATGCGTATCAAATTTATGTTATACGGTAAGACGAATTAAAAGAATGAACTGTTTCATTTTCCGATTTTGAAATATACTGGTAAAAACTTATTTTTCAATATACAATATTTCTGAAATTTTCTGAAATCCTAATCCGAAAAAGAAGTTACCCTCTAAGGACAAATCGAAGCGTTTTTAACACTATACAGGCCACAAACAGTTTTGCGAATTCTGGCGGATTTTTTACTCGGGAATTTCGAGAATAAAAGTTTCAGTATTAATTTTCCGCAATTTTATTCACGAAATATTTATACTTTTAATAATCAGAAATAATTACTCAAACTTTCTGCGAAGAATTTCGAATTTCTTAAGGAGTCTCAGGACTCTTAAAGCTCTAAAATTTTCGAAATTTTAATTTTTTTAGATGTTAAACTTCTATGTTTTCTGAACATTTTGATATAATTGTTATCTTGAAATTTCCATTAGAAAGAAGTTATGGCATTTAGAATTATACTCGCTCTATAGCTGAAGCGGTGCTTCCAAAATTTTGAAGTCATTTTTCTCCAAATGACGTTTTTGGGCATAACGCGCACGATATCTCAAAAACTCTGAATATTTTTTCATGAAATTTTCAAAACATATGTTTCATGTTAGTCTGTATAAACTGAACCTAAAATTTCCTTTTTATTGTAAAAAGAAAATATTTTTTAGGGGTTTATATTGTTGAAATTTTCTAATTTTTGCATTACCTAAATACAACTTTGCATTAAAAATATAAAAATGCTTTAAATACAAAGTTATTTATGTTCAGTGCAATTATTATAATCTGAGGTATAAGTAGGCACCAAAATTTTTATTCTAGTTGTAAAATTTATTTTGTAATCGTGCGCATAAGCTGTTACGCCGATTTTCTGCTCGTCAAATGTCAGAAAGTTTTGAGCCCCCTGTAAATGCTAATTCTGCATCTTGCGATTTTTCAAATATTTGAAATGAAAGGACATACTTGTATCTTTCATTCCCATTTAAAATTGTGTCTTAATATCAAATGCATTTTAAGATATTAAATGTTGAAAAAGGTCCTTTTTTTTTCATTTTTTCCAATTTTAAGAGTCCTCAGACCCCTTAATGATAGTTTTATAAATGACGCATAAGATGCATCAGTAACCTGTATAGTGTTAACTGCTCAGTACAGATATTTATTTTTACATCGATACGTTTAAAATTTTGTCTTGTGCGAGGGGTTCTGACCAAAAAACATTACAGTCTCTTTTACATGTTTATATTGTTCATTTTAAATAAAAGTGCCATAGACGGCATAGTATAGGGACCTCCGTTGCCAAATACTGTTTCTACTACATACCTTTCTATATATCCTACTGCAAACTACATTGATTTTTTAATGAATCTCTTTTTGTATGTAAATATCTGAATTATTATTAATACCATTAATCGTTTTACACGGCTTGGAGACTTAAAAATCTGAAAAAAATTGTATATCGAAAATCGTTCTAAAACGGAATCACATACGAGAGAGGAAATTCCTTAAGTACCTTTTTTTTACAGATCCGTCTTCTCTTGGAAAGTATAATTTATTTTCAAAGGGATTATTATATCCATTTTGAAACCGATCAAGAATTTTTCCGTTAAAACAGTATTTAGTCATACAGAGATTCTTATAATAGGTTTTACAGTACTATATTTCCCCTAGACATGTATATGTACTATACTTTAAACAGAATTTTAATTGGAGAATATTGTTAATTTAAAAATATATGTATTTTCGGTAAAAATTGTTGACCCAAGGAGGTTGTTTCTAGTCAGGCAGTAATGGGTCAATGATTTTCATCCAAGCAGGGTTGTGACCAGAAAAATTCGGTGGTTTACACTTCTTGGAAGAATAAAGAACAAGTCCAGAAATATGTCTGGTTTGGCCCGGCCAGAGCCGCCAAAAAAAGCAAGACCCGGGCCGAACCAGAAAAACTGATGATGAGACTCGACCCGTCCAGAATCCACGTAGGCCTTTAAATGACATTTGAATGGCAAAAACGTGTTCTTAATGCCTGAATTTTTTTAAATAAATTTAAAAAAATTGTGCTTGAGTTGTAAATTTCGTTCAATCTCACGGATTTTTTCAATTTTCGTTCATCTCACGTTCGTTTATCAAAAATTGAGTCAAGTTAAACTAAACGTCCACAAAAAGCGAGCTAATCTCGTGAGTCTTTACTCAGTGAGCGCGTTTATGCCCAAAACTGACTCAGAACAACGCCAAATTCGGATGCGGAAACTTTTGAAACGTAGCTTATGGTTCTAACACTTTAATTGCTTTTAAAAACAATGAACACGTTTTTTTATTTATTATTTTTTATTTTTTACATATTTCATCGTTTTGTAGGATGCGGTAACAGGAACAAAATAACCACAAAATTGAAAAATAAAGTTGTAAAATAAACAATGGTTGGTGGTTTAGAAGTGGGATATAGAATGGTCGATTTTTTCTGCAAATTGGTCTGACAAACTTTTAGAATACCCAGTAATTTTACTCTATATCTGAAACTCACGTATTTGAATGTTTCTGCAAATTGTGTAAAAATTATAGATTTGTATAAAGAACACTCACAAATACATTTTTAAATATATATATATATATATATATATATATATATCTGTGTGCATGTATATAGGTGTCGAGCATCCGGTCATTTAAAAAATATATATTTTACTATGTAGCAAAAGCAATTTTATTTTTGTACATTGAAACTGACACACATTAGTAATTTATTATGTTGTGTAACACTAACTAGGGAAGTGCAAGAAGCGCTACGCGCCGGTTTTGAAGAATAGTATCGTTGGAAAAATCTCGTCGTGAAGAGTAAAAAACTCAAAGGAACTACCTGATGCAAAACAGCCATTTTCGAGATATCTCACAACTTATTTCGCGCATTTTTTTTATTTATTATAATGCATCCATGCGGTAACATTTGTTATGTCGTTAAATTTAAATTTCTTGCTGTTAAATGTCTTCCTGCACACCCACTAGAGTTCCAGAACCACTAGTGAACATTTGCCCATAATGCCCAGCATCAAGAAACCCACACATAGCACACAAAATGGTACATTTACAAAGCTACCATTCCGAAACATTTTTTAATTCATCTCGCAGCACTTTCTCAAATCAAAATCTTTCTCATGTAATTTGACAAGTTCGACACCACGTGCAAAAGAAATTTACGAGAAATTTTACTTTTCAAAAATAGTGGTGCAAATAGAATATAAAAATAGTCGCTCGTGGTAGCCATGCATTTACAGACATTAACATATCTCCATTTTTTCCCCAAGTTCTTTTTTTTTTTTTTTTTTTTTTTTTTTTTTTTTTTTTTTTGCATGAATAATTTCTAAACATAAATAAGTTTACAGGAAGCCATTTAACAGCAATAATTATAAATTAAAAATGCATAACAAATGTAACAGCATAACTACAATGTAATAAATAATCAAAATGTATGATATAAATTATCGGATATCTCTGATTTGCGACGCGTAGTTCTATTGAGTTTTTTACTCCCCACGACAAGATATTTCCAAAGATAACACCCTCGTCGAAAGAGGCGCGTAGAACGTCTTGCCTTTCCCTATTAGAAGTAATTTTAAAATCAGAAAATTATGTTTACTGACATGTTTTTGTTTTATGTTTTTTATAAAAGGAAATTAATTATTTTTTATAATTTTAAATAAGGCATAATTCTACAAAGTGTATATATTTATTTTTTCTTTCAACATAGATAGTTTTTAGTTAATGTTAATTCCTTAACAATCGTATAATAAGATTAAAGTAATTTTAATTCCTTTTTCGCTTAAAACAACAAGAAAAAGAATGAATGACTTCTTGAGCATCTTAGTAATTAAATATATTTTGTAGTTAAAGTAACCTTTTCGAAATCTTTAAAAAATCCCAAATATTTAAGTAAATATTGTATTTCCCTTTTAAACAAACTTTCCCATTTGCTACTTATTAGGTTAACTAAGTATGTACTACGTTATTTAAACATTAGAGAAACTGAAATAGAGAACATTATTACATTACAAATAAGCCTTTATGTCACAAAAAAAGGATCATGTAAAGTATCTTAAGTTTAGTTAAATGGAAATACCTTATGTTTAGTAATATTCATTGAAAATACTTGTTTACTTCTTTATTTTTATTAATTTACATTATTTATTAGGTTAAATTTGATAATTTAACTTAACGATAATTACATGGCATGAGACATGCAAAAACTAACTTAATTTTTGACCATCATGTCAGGATTTTTCGCAAACCATAAAATGTTAAAGTTAAAAAATAACAAAAATCGTTTATTTTGAAATTAGAGTAGATGGCTGTTTTTTTTTTTTTTTTTTTTTTTTTTTTTTTTTTTTTTTTTTTTTTACTTTTGATAATTAATTTTGTACTCTTTAGCACTGAATCTGAAAATGACCTTCATTTTTAACCATCGCGTTAGAATATTTTTGCTAATCATAAATGTCAAAGTTAAAATATAGCGAAAATCTGATACTATAAAACAGATGTAAAATTGTTTTCTATAATTTACTGCTAATTAATTGAATTATTTATTAATTTTGTAGGCTTATACTTGGATTCTTACAGGAAAACAGCTGACGGATCCGATGAGGTAAGGGAGCACATTCAATTTTAACTTTGAACTGTTAAACTTTAAAATTTGCAATTTGCGAAAAATCGCAACTTTCTAGTTTAAAATGAAGATCAAGTTCGGATTCAGCGGTAAAAAATACTTAAAAATCAATTATCAAAAGTAAAAAACACAACAAGCACATATATTTTATAGCATTCAATTTTCACTATTTTTCCTTTTTTTAACTTTAAAATTTAAGATTTGCAAAAAATCTTTAAGTGATGGTGAAAAAAGAAGGTCAATTTCGGATTCATTGGTACAGAATACATAAGAATCCATTATCGAAAGCTAAAAAACATGCTATTGCCTAACTTTTGCAGGCAGTGTAATCTAATAACATTTTAAAATATGTATCATTTTGTAAAGACTTGGCTCTGTTAATTTCCATCATTTTATTTAACAAAAATTCAACTTTTCTGTTCTTCTTATATGCTTATTACAAACTGAATACTTTGCATTGATATATCAGATTTATTAAAGATTTCAAATTTATACAGTGTTAATTTTACACTCAACCATTTTTTTATATATATATATATCTGCCGAAATTATATTTCTACTAAATTTGCAGCAACTAAACTCTAATTTGCAGCAAAAAATATGCTCCAATTTTAAATAACTATTACTCGGTAATTTTAATCGTAGAACCTTCAACATTTAAGATGCTTTAAAGATATGAGATATGTCTATTCCTTTCTGAAGAAAATGTTCTATTTTATTTATTATTTTTTTTTAAGAATGAAATTCATATTGTATAAAGTTCTTAAATTTTGGTTTTCTCAGATATAATTTTGAAGACTTAAAGCTATTTTATAGAATAAAAGTATTAAGTAACATAATCGAATCAGCTTCAACCATCCTCATTTTTTTCACATAAATATTTTTGTTTAAAAAATTCAGCATTTATATTATTAAAAAAGATTATGTAAGAAACATTAATTTTATTTATATTTTATATAAAATGTCTAGTGTTGTATTTATTTTTGATACATTTATATACAATTCACAATATACAGTGTTAGATACAGAGAATTTATTTTTGATATATCGGAAAAATAATTTCGCTCTTTTATTCATATAATTAAAAGATATAATAAACCTTTCTTTTGATCTAAGATTTTTGCAGTATGGAAGAATTAAAATTAGAACAGTTGCACTATATACACTGATTTCTAGAACCTTTTTCGAGAGATTTGTTACCAGTTTTAGCATCTCTGTCTCTCTCTCTCTCTCTCTCTCTCTCTCTCTCTATCTATCTATCTATCTATCTATATAGCTATCTATCTATATATTTATATATATATATATATATATAATATAGTGTAAAAAGTTAGATGAATGCAATTTTTTTATTCAAATAATTTAAATAGTGACATAAATAGCACGAAAGTTGCATTCTATTCAGCTAAAAATATTATCTCTATCTCTCTATTCTAAAAAAAAGTAACTACCGCTGTCACCGCCGCCGCCGCCGCCGCCGGTTTTGAATTTTTTGTGACCGGAGGTCTTTCTTCGTTAATATTAAGAAAAATAATGCATACAAAAATATGAAAATCGGTAGTGTTATACAGAAATGCTTGATAAACACGCTGATGCAGACAGTTTTCAAATCGAAGAATTATTTTAAGAGATATTTAATGCTAAAGTTGGACAAAATCGTTCCACTAAAAAAGTTTTATAGTAGCAAAAACTATACATCGGAATTTAATAATTTTTAGATCATTTTATACGTTATAATTTCCCGGTGTGCAGAATTAATTTATTTTTTTAAATTGACTCATTTTTCCAGGTTTCATTTCTATTTTAAATTCAAATTTTCAGCATTTCGAGAGATATTTTTTTCTTATTTCAGAAAATTGTACTAATTTAACCTGTTGCCAACTTTATAAACAACGGAAACAATAATGTTTGCTTCAAATTAAAAAATTATTTACACGTGACTATTATAAACAGAAAAAAACTTTCAAATTAGAATTAAATAATTACTTATAAAAAGCAGGAACTTATTGAAAATTACTTCATCTAGAATTACACATGAATTTTAACAGAGAAAGGATATTGTATAATAATAAATTTATTAACATGCATTAGAAGTCTTAAATAGGAGAAATTACATCACATTTACGTCACATTACAGTTATTACGTAAAATGAACACAAAATAATATTGCAAAACAGTATAAATTTAAAAATAGCGCGAGACATTTACTTGATATTTTGAGATGAATTTTTCAACTATTTTTTTTTTTTTTTTTTTTTTTTGGACAGCGCAAATAATATTTCATTTCTAATAAAAGCATTTTCACGTGAATATTAAAAAGGGAAAGAAAAGTTTGGTGAAAATTACGTCAGATTAAAAACGATATATTTAAAATGTCTTATTTAAAAGGACTTTCTTTTCGCTTTGTTAAAAAATACCGGGAGACAAAGACTCTGTTTACTTAATTCATTTTATATTAGATGATTTTGAAATGCCATTGTATCTTTTAACGGCAGCTGATTTTTCCGTAAAATTCCCCAATCAAAGAGAAATGAATAGAAACCCGTTTATAGGGAGATCGGTTTTGTTTCTTTTAATTATAATTCAATCTTCCAAAATCTTTTTAAAGCCGATCAAATTAGCGTGCTTTTAGAGACTGCAGTGTCTGAACGGGGGTTGGCGAGCGTAGCTCGTAGGGGGCCGAGCCCCCTAGTATTCTAAAAAAAAGTAACTACCGCTGTCACCGCCGCCGCCGCCGCCGCCGCCGCCGGTTTTGATTTTTTTGTGACCGGAGGCCTTTCTTCGTTAATATTAACAAAAATAATGCATACAAAAATATGAAAATCGGTGGTTTTATACAGAAATGTTTGATAAACACGCTGATGCAGACAGTTTTCAAATCTAAGAATTATTTTAAGAGTTATTTAATGCTAATGTTGGACAAAATCGTTCCACTAAAAAAGTTTTATAGCAGCAAAAGCTATACATGGCAGTGTAATCATTTTTAGATCATTTTATGCGTTAGAATTTGCCGGAGTGCAGATTGCATTAATTTATTTTTGACTCATTTTTTCAGGTTTTATTTCTATTTTAAATTCAAATTTTCAGCATTTCTAGTGATATTTTTTACAGATTTCAGAAAATTGTACTAATTTAAACTGTTGCCAACTGTATAAAAAGAGCAAGCAATAATGTTTGCTTCAAATTAAAAATTTATTTACACGTGACTATTATAAACAAGAAAAAAACTTTCAAATTAGAATTAAATAATTACGTATAAAACGCAGGAACTTAATAAAAATTACGTCATAAAAAGTATACACGTGAATTTTAAAAGAGAAAGGATATTGTAAAATAATAAATTCATTAACATGCGTTAGAAGTCTTAGGAGAAATTACGTCATATTTACGTCACATTATAGTTATTACATAAAATGAACGCAAAATAATATTGCAAAAAAGTTTAAATTTAGAAATTGCGCTAGACATTTATTTGATATTTTGAGAATTAATTTAAAATGTCTCATTTAAAAGAACTTTCTTTTCGCTTTGTTAAAAAATACCAGGAGACAAAGACTTTCTTTACTTAATTCTTTTTATATTAGCTTATTTTGAAATGTTGTTACACGTGTATACGTCATCAAGTTATTTTTATTTCGACGTTTTATGTGTGTTTTTATTAATGTTGTACGAATTTACTTGTTCTTTCGTTATTTAAAATAAAAATTATATCAATTTGTATAATTTGGCGAAATTGGTCGACAGGATAATCAAGTAGTACCGCAGCGGATTTGGCGTTAAAATTCCCCAATCAAAGAGAAATGAATAGAAATTCGTTTATAGGGAGATCGCCACTGTTTTTTAAATTATAATTCAATCTTTCGAAATCTTTTTAAAGCCGGTCAAATTAGCGTGCATTTAGAGTCTGCGGTGTCTGGACGGGGGTTGGCGAGCGTAGCTCGTAGGGGGCCGAGCCCCCTAGTATCTTAAATTATTTTAAAGACAGCTTCGTACTGTTACGCAAATAATTATTCAAAATTTAAGTACATCATAAAACGCCTTTAATATATACAAAAAAATAATCCCAAAGCTTTTTAATGTCATATATATATGTACAGCGATAGCTATATCAGTTTGAAATAAAAACTCTCCAACTTACAATAATGTCATTGCATAAGAAAATCTATGAACTTATTTCACAAAAACATAATAAATTCACCCAAAAATTAGTGTGATATTTAAATAAGATTCAGTTTTTCTATAACAATTAGACAAATTTTTGTTACAATAAAAATATATTATTATTTTTTTAATGATTAAATAAGCATTTAATATTTGTCCTATATTAAATAACAGCGTTCATAAAATAAGATTCTCCTGGTTTTGCATACGTTATATCAATGCCGTTTCATAAACAAGACATTGACTGAACGTTAGAGCTACTGAAATTGATTATTAATTAAGTGTTGTATGACCAAAATACTGCAGATAGCGATTGCACAGTCAATCTCGGATGGGCAAGTAGAGTTTGCCAGGAACATACTAACATTTTATTTTGTATAAGATTATTTTCCCAGAGAAATAATCGCGTTGATAAATTATGTAAATTTTATTACCATGATTAAAACAGAAGAATAATACAATACGATAACAGCGGTATTCAAAATTAATCTTTAGCTTTTATCTGGCAAGCCGGTCATTAAGTATGGGCCTCGTCCTGACATATGATTTATCTCTCGTATGGCACGACCATGTATATATGAAGAGGATGAACGTGAAGAAAGGCAAGAATGACAACGCTGAGCAGTATGAATGGCATGTGTGACCCCTAAATACTAAATTTCATAAAAGTCTTATGGATGTCTATAGTCGATGTATTATTTCTACCTACCGATGGAAAAAAAAGTTCGACGGTCCACCTTAAATCCCAAACATTGTTCTAAGAGGTTTCGACTTCATTCTGAAATTGAAGAAGCCCTCAAAGTTTGAACATTTGGCACACGTGATGAAGTGAAGACTAAACATTTCTATCATATGGATGAATCTCTTTCTTTTAAGGAGGATTTTTTAAAGATTTATAAAATTTTGTTCCCTGTGGTTATGGTTATGCTGAATAATAAATTTAGCTGAACTGATGTTAGGTTTAAAAGAATCCCTCTTAAATATATTTAAGTTTGTTAAATGGAAAGAGTTCATTTCATATTAATAAAATTAAAGTTTAGGAACCATTATTTAACATAAATATTTGTATTTTTCAAAAAATTTTATTAGTAGTCCGCATGCTTTATCATTATGAATTTAGTGGACTTAAAAGTCCGAAAGAATAGGAATCGATTAATTGAAGCACTTCTATGCATAAATTGTTTATATTTTAAAAACAATTATATTACATAACGACTTCAACATAAACACTGTTTTTGAACAAAATCATATTTATGGAATACAAAACTGAACTATAAAAAATAAATTCTAAATAAATAGTAATTTTTTTTTTTCAGCTGGAAATTTGATTGTAACTATTTATTTTAGCTAATCTTTCACTCCACAAGACAGAAAAATATTAAAGTTAATAATAGTCTAAAAGATTTTATTTCTAAATCATAGTTAGAATACTTTAATGAATTTCAAAATCCAGAAAAAAAAAACTTTGTTGAAAACACTGAAAACATTTGTGACTTATTCTTTCCGTCTTCCCAATTTTCCCAAAACGAGAAGATGTATGTTTGACATCGTCAAATGATTTTTCAGTATTTATAAGAATTGAAATATATTCTGACTTTCTTTGGAATTATTTGTAGTACAAGAAACAAGTTTGAAGACTGCTTCTAATTTTATTGAAAACTTATTTTAAATGTCTATATTTTTTGGTTGAATATTTCTGAAATAAATATGTAAGGTAATTGAATTGGAAATAAAAGTAATGTTTTTCTTATTAAGTGCTTTGGAGTTATTATATAACGTTTTTAACGATATATGAGATAGTATTTTTCTTTGTCTCTCTCTTTATGCATATATATATATATAAAATATATGTAATATATATAATATATATATATATATATATTGATGTAGGAGACGATGGTTTACTTTTATAATAAGTACTTTTATAATAAAAATAAATGAAGCGGCCATCGAGTGGTTTTCTTGATCTAATTAACTTCACAAACACAGATTTACGTACAAAAACAAAAAATTATAATCAGGATTTTTTTTTTTTTTTTTTTTTTTTTTTTTTTTTTTTTTTTTAATACATCACTCTAACGTCGAGTCACCTACACAACCAAACCAACTCTCTCAGCGCTCACTCCTTCTTCTCGCTTCAGAGTTCGAATCGCAGAATTTTCGAAATGCAGAACAATCTTTTATCATCAGATGACTACCGCCATCTATCGGTGGAAAATGTTAGTTTTCTTTAATGATTTAGTTCTTTACAATATATAATAAATTTGAAATCACAAATATATGAATAAATTGGTAAAGTTCTAAAGATGAATTAGAAACCAGTATCCAATTTTGTCGGCATTAAGCCTAAAATGACAAAATTTAGCTCCTTATAACGCAAAAATAACAGAAAATAGATAATAAAAATCCAAAATATCTAAAAAAGATACATCTCACACAGGATATTAAAAATTAATAGAGCAAAATACCTAAATTACATCCTAGGAAGCATAATTGCAGATTGTCTGGATGGTAAAACAGAGTTAGGACTATTTTATCGTTTGGGCCTACAGTTGATTATCTGACTGATACCTATATCTTTGCTGCCATCTGGTGTGAGAAAGGAAATATATATATATATATTGTTTGAGTATGAACTTTGCAAGCTTCCCAATCTACTCTACTGATAAATAGCCAATCTTGTTAGAGCGTGGGGGAAGATTTTCCAGTCATAACTCATAAGGCGCAAATACAATTTTAAAAATATTTTTGGATTTTTTATATAAATGATTTTAATATTACGAACATTCTTATCAGAATCACTTGTCCAGATAAAGTGCTTCTCCCATTATCAGAAGTAAATTTAATTAACTTCTCTATTTTCCTCTTGATATTAAACTTTGGATGAATTTAAACAAATTTACTAAACGGAACAGATTTTTTTTTTTTAAGTCTACCTTGAGCATTAAACACCTTAGAATCACTTCTCTAACTCTATCTGCTTACCCGTTATGGTGATTACAAAGAAAATGCAGCGTCTTAAAAAATCAAAATTTGTGAAGTTACTGAAAAACGTGCATCCAAATTAGTCACATACTTGGTATGATCGGGTAATCTTCTGCAAGATGATATGATTTCCATAAAGATATTTGTATTTAACACGGGGCAACAAGAACTGAAACACTGATGAAGTGCAAATACAAATTGGCTTCAAAACATGCAACAAGGAATACCTCAAACACCAATTATATATGTTACTTCCGTTGTCAATAACCTTTTTTCTATGCGTTTACAACGGACAGAGCGAATAATGAGGTATCATTCGAAATGCTTTTAAACAGGTCTCTGACATAGGAAATTCACATTTCCATATATATATATATATAAATTGATTAAAATTGCAGTTAAATAAAAATGAGGTCATCATTTTTTTATAAATAAAAAGGGAGGTGTTTGTAAAATTAGTAATGCCTAGAAAATACCTTATTATAACATGCTCAGCAGTGATTATAAATCAACTGTACAAAAAAGATAAAGGAGATGTCTCCGCACGGCTTTAATTTATATTTATGATTAAACAGCAAAATTGATTTAAAATGTTTGTAAGAATAAATTATCATTCATTGGTCAAGCAGTTGCATTTCACGATTGTCTGATAGCTATGCTTAGCAATATTAGATTTAATTATATTGTACACGTATTATTATTATTATTATTATTATTTTGTACAGCATGTTTTCAAAAGCTATTACATCATCCTTTAATGCAGTTAAACCATGATTGTTAATTGTAAATCCAGCTGCCTTTTATCTCTTCACTTATTTATTCCTGTAACTTTCATGGGATAAATGAGACAATATTATGTTTGGACTAATGTTGTTTGCAAATATTTATATCTGTCAATGTCCTTCTGTAAAAGTTTAAAGGGACATCTAAAAAATAATAGATATTGCTAAATATATATTAGACTGAAGTGCCAAATTCTCGCACGGGTTCGCTAATATATATTATATTTCTGGTGACAACTTTCCTTTTCTGTATGCACAACGATGTATGGGGTACCATACAGAATTTCTTTAAAAAGTTTATCACACAGTGCACTCAAATTTCTTTTAAAAAGATTCTTCTTAAAAAAAAACTGCTGTTAATTTAAAGTTAGTGAAAAATTATCAGCAAAATATTTCAAGAATTGCGCTGCGAAATCCTCGCATGGGTCCACAAGAAAGCTTAGTTTAGAAAATTTACTAAAATCTTTCTTTTTTCAATCGGTTTCAAATGAGACTACAATAAACCATATAGATGTTCTTATTCAAATGAATTCAGCCTTTTGTCCATACTACATCACTGAAATTAGTGTTTGACGAAAAAGGAACTTGCGAGGTACCATAGTCGTTCCTACTTATATTCCTTGTATGCTTCATTCTGCTATATTTTCACGTAGATGATCGAAACATTTTTAAGCCAAATTACGAAAGTAGCAAATATATTCACTTTACCAACACACTTGAATCTAAAGTAATAGGACGATATTCACGTTCTTAGCAATGTCATATTTACGACGAATATAAAGAATTAATACGTGTGATCTGTCTTAAGACTATGATTAACACATTTTATGCCTAGCATAGAAATTTTAGAAAATGTGGTATTATTTTCATTGAAATATGCTTAAATTACATTCATTAAGACAAACAAAAAGTTTCGTGCATGAAAAATAATATTTTAGTTGTGAAATAAAATGTATTCGGTCAATGGTGCGCTAACGCACCGTTAAATTTAAAATTATTATTATTATTTTTTAATTTTTTATGTCATTTGTTTTATTATTATTTTATTTACAGAACTTGCAACTCTAATCCAATATAAAAACTATTGTTTAATTTCAAGTGGAATAATTATACATTTCCAAAAAGTCGAATTTGCCAATAACCGTTAAAAAAAAAAAAAAAAAAAAAAAAAAAAAAAAAAAAAAAAAAAAAAAAAAAAAACTAGCGTATTTTGAAAATTTCTCAATTGAAAGTGTTTACTCCAATTAATTGAATTACTGTTATTTTATAGATGCATGCACAACCCTTAAAAAGAGCAGGAAACTAAAGTTAGTGAAAAAATATTCGACAAAGTGTTAATAAAAAAATATTTATTGAAAGGGCGCGTTTACGCACCTTTGGCCGAAAATGGATTAAATATTGCATCGTTCAACCGACTGCTAAAGTCTTGCAAACTGGCGATGTCTACATTATCCCTCTTGTTTCTCGAAACCAACCAAAATGAATTATGTGGAATCACATCTGTTTGATTACATGGTAACAAGGACTACACGACCAATCTGTCGTAGATGAGGACGTTTCAAACAACATTTTAAGAATTTGGGTGCGCCGAATTGTTCGAAAAAGGTAGTTGCCGTTCTTCCACGTATGTGAAAGACATGAGGTACTCCTAGCAGACGTTGGACCACGAACTCCAGATAAGTACACATTAAAAAAACCACTGTAAATTTGCCAGAACAAACCCGATCACAGTGAATGTGATGTATCTTTCTTTGGTTTCCTGACTATATTAACATGGAAAATAGTTGCGGAAAATAGTTGCGTACAGTAGTTGAGTAAAATTAATAGCACAATGTGCTGGCAATTTTTTTTCAATTTGGACGCCAGCTCAAACTGCTGGCGTCCAAATTGTCAGCACATTGTGCTGTTAATTTTACGCAACTACTGTATTTTCCATGTTAATACAGTCAGGAAACCAAAGAAAGATACAGCACATTGACTGTGATCGAGTTTGTGCACGAGATGAACAGTACTTTGTACTGTAAAAATGTCGTTTTTTTACAGTGTATTCATGGTCAGATGATAATGGAACACATGTATATATATCAACTGTTCGTAACCTACTGAAAGAAAAAAAGGTAAATCCTATCTGGAATGATGGTTCTTGTGTAAGAATTAGATTTTTTACAGCATGATGCTAATTATGTAATTTTAGCAAGTCACCATGATTGATTCTTCAATGGCAAAGACTAAATTTATATCGAGGCTCACTTGAAAGCTTTTGAATTGGAAAAGCTTTTAATACATTTTACTCATTGCGATATTATCGATTAAAAATATTGACAACATTTTGACAACATTTTGATAATGCATTTCATAATGTCACATTATAAGTTTTTTTCTAATCTTTCAAAATTTGCTTTCACTTTTGTGCATAACTGCTTCGTTTTTTTCTTACTCGACGCAGAATTTACACATTTTCCATATATTTACCATAACTCCAAAATGATTAGTGTTCGGGGAAGCTTGATATCAATAGTGTTTTTTGGTTCACATGGGGTATTCTATCACCGTTTTACGTTTGACGGAGTAGGTAAAATATACTATCTGTCTCTCTCTATCTCCCCACCTTCTCTACCGTCGCTTTCGGTTTCCATCCCTCTCTGTCACTTTCCGTCCTCCGGAATACACAGATACTCAATAGCGGAATCGTAAGCTGAGTTCCTGGGGTTCGTCTTCCTTTCCCTATCAATGCCTCTCTTTCTCCACTCAGTCTGTGCATATCTATCTATCATATATACTAGCATGTAAATATCCATGAATGTGTGTTTATATATATATATATATATACAGTGTGTCCACGTATAACCTGGCCGACCTTTAATTTCGCAACCGTTGGTCCTAGATGAATGCTTACAATTACAAAAGTGGTCAAAATTAGGTGCAGGGTTAAGATAAAAAAGTTTGAAGCAAAAAAACAATTTAGAGAATAATTACAGAATCTAAATTTTTATACGGTCCCTCGGTCCCATAAGTTATATTTAGTTAAATTTTCCTGTTACACTGATAATTAAGGTAAAAAAGTCCCGTTATTCTACGATTAAAAATGACCGAGTAATAGCTGTTTAAAGTTGGAGCATATTTTTTGCTGCAAATTGGGGGTCATTCACAAATTTAGTAGAAATATAACTTCGTGAGATATATTAAAGAACTTGTTGAGAGTAAATCTAGCATTGCAACTAAACTGAAACTTAACTAAATTAACTAATCTGAAACTTAACTAATAAAAGTTAACTGAATCGTAATAGTTGCACGATTTCTTTCAAAGCGCAGATACCTTGAAATAAGTTTAAGTAGTTTTTATACGACCTCTGAAAGCATAGCAGAAATCATCTGTTTTGAGTCGCAAAAAAGTGATATAAGTCATGCATTTCAAAGTTTCATAACTCGGTCAATTTTAACGTTAGAAGAATGGGACTTTTTTTGTCTTACTTTTTAGTGTCACAGTAAATTTTTACTAAGCATCACTTATAGGATCGTGGGACCGTATAAAAATTTAAATTTCGTAACTTTTTAATAAATATTTTTCTTGACCCAAATCGCTTTAAAAATAATTTTTTACCTTATTTAAACCATTTTGTGACTTTTTTTTTTTTTTTTTTTTTTTTTTTTTTACCATTGTGTTTTTTGCACCCAAAAGTATGAAAATATGGAGGACTGGGAGCAGGAAAACACAGTTGTAAACCTACGAGTCAACCACTAAAATCGGGTTTTTAGGTGTTTTCCACCAAGATATGACATGGCAGACCGACAGCGTTTTAATATGCGAATCCACTTTTAACTAATTCTCGAATTTCAGCCGTGAACTCTGTGAAGTGACTGTATGTGCTGCCGGCTCAAGTCTATATTTTTAAAAGCATTTTTCTTTTCAAAATAATTTGAGTATGCTCTTTAAGGAGACCTTCCTTATGGTAACAATTTTGTTTTTGATTTGTTCTTTTTTATTTCTTCCATTACTCTTCCATATTGTGACTGACAGATGAAACTAGTATATGTAATTGTAAAAATGATGGTAATTATGATTTACATGTTATAGGTTTATTTGTGATTTTTGAGTTCACGATTGTCGCCAAACAATTTGATTTTAAACCAAAAAGATGCAAGCGTGAATTGGGTTCAAGTGATGTTTACAATAAAGGTGATTTTGCAAGTGTACGAAAGCATTTTTTGAGTATTTAAAAAAAAATTCAAATGTACAATATATAAATAGTAATTAATATTTTAAAAATGGAGTCAAATATTTTAATTTTAGTATAAATGCCTCCCATACATGCACATACATATTGTAAAATAATTTAATTTCAGACATTTAAAAATTTTCTCATCATACTTTACTGCGAAAGCATGTCGGTTTGTTTTCCCCAAATTTGTGACTTTTATAACCTCGAAGCCAGATTAGATAATATTGTCCATTTTTTTTTTTTATAAAAAACATATCGCCAATTTCCCTTATACAAACGTTCAATGTTTGTAATGTTAGGTAGTAAAGATTATTCTTAAGAAAATGTAAGCAATTATGCGTTATTTCTGTCACGAAAAAAGACATTTTGCAATAAAAATTGCTTTCTGAAATCACTTTTCAATGTTCCATTCCATTCGTCATTTCTTTCTTTTTTTTCTTTTCTTTTTTCATATCTTCCCTTCTTTTAGAAATATTATAAAAAGGTATTGGATGAATCTTCCATAATCATCTACCTTACAGTTGGCGAATTTACTCTATAGTGTTGGAAGATTCGTTTATATTTGAAAGGAACCGTGGACGGTAAATCTGATTTCAGAAGATTACGCGACATTTGTACTTTTAGTAATTAGCGATTAGTAAATTTATGTTTTTTTATTATGGAACAGACGGAAAAAAAAAAAGATGTACTAATAGATATTTTTCATGCGCAGTTATTTTACTATCACTAAAAAAAGCATTGATTTGAATGTACATAAAACAATTTTCAAATGGACAATATTTGTTCATTTAGCCTAGTTTTTTTTTTTTTTTTAAGTACCTCTAATTCAATTAAAATTTCAATCATTATAAAATTTTGGCTGATGCACAGCCCGAGCAACTGATCGTAGTGACAAATTTTAGGTTTATTTTACTATCACTAAAAAAGTATTACTTTAAAAGTACATTAAAAAAAAAAAAAATCAAATGCCACAGGTGGCCAATGGAACAACATTTGTTCATTTACCCTAGGTTTTTTAAAAAAAGTACCTCAGATTCAAATAAAATTTTAGTGATTGTAAAGAAATTTTGGCTGATGTACAGCCCGAGCAACTGACCATAGTCATAAATTAACGTTTTTAGTTTTATTTAGGCAACAAACTGATAAATAATGACGTCTTGAAAATTAAAGCATGTTTATTTCTCCGTCCTATTACGCTCATTAGAGAAATGCGAAAAAAATCTTCGGTTTGCCAAAAAAGATCACAACTAAAAATTTTGCATAACTAACTATATTTATCATTTGCAAAGAGTTTTGATAGTTAAAGATCTAAAATTCAATCAACAGCAATTTGACATTATTTAATGGAATGTAGTTTGGAACGTAATTAACTCTGTCTTGTAGCTAACTCTCGTACAATTTTAGCCATATCGTTACGAACATTTCTAACGTTGCACATCGAACTTGGTTGTGGATCCGATTACGGATGATTGGGAAGATTTTATTGAATGAAAACTAGAAGTTTAGATTTCTTTTTTAATTAGTTATCGAGGTTATTTTCTTAGGTTAATAGTTGCATAATTAAAACTGGTATGTAAAAAGAAACGGCAGTTGAAATGACATTATTTTAATTTTATGCACAC
Source organism: Maratus speciosus (assembly GCA_963932465.1). NCBI lineage: Eukaryota > Metazoa > Arthropoda > Arachnida > Araneae > Salticidae > Maratus > Maratus speciosus. The sequence continues at coordinate 77,253,484 of OZ010790.1, forward strand.
AATTCCGCTTTAATTATCCACTTTTACATGATTCACATTTTTTTTTTAAATATGAAAGTTAAATACTGTTTTGATTGTATTTACTCTACTGGAAATCGAAGATAAGAAACTGTAGAGAAAACCTGGCAAAAGAAGACGCATATTACCAAATATAATGTAACGTAGAGAGATATTGTATTTATGTTATCAGATCCGCACAAAGTACCAAGCTGAGAAGCCCGGAGTAAAAGAACTAACAAACAAAAGTGAATAACGCGAACATTCTTTAAGTTAAATGGTCAGTCTCTGCAGTCATTGTAATTCTCTCTTTTTTAGTAGTGTTGTGATATGATCGTAATGGCCACATTTCCCTCCCAAGCTCTACATGTGTACTGAAGAGTTGCTTCTGAATTGCCCGTATTTCGTCTAACGCAAGAGGTAATATAATAGCGCAATGGCGTTCGATGCGTATTTAGAAAATGAGGAAGGACCTTCCAGGTGAAGGTCCATATTAATTTAAAATACAGGGTCGGATTTTCCATTTCGTTTGATTGAAGGTTTATTTGAAAATTGGTCCAGTGCAGCGGGCTCAGCCTGCTAGTATATATATATATATACATACAGACACACACACACATATATAGTCTATATATATATATATATATATTCATTTAATCCCTTACACAAATTTAGAAACTCTATTTAAATTTTTATTTATTGAAGGAACATATAGATCCGGGATTGTAATAATAAAATTTACAGTATTAAAAACATTTTAATGATAAAATTTAATTTATACATCTCAAAGATTTTTAACACTTATTAAAAATCAGATATGCATATTTCAGTAAAACTTAATGAAACTGTTTATTCCTGTATAAAATACTTATAATTCGATTATGTTTCATTGTAACAATTATCATAAGAAGAAAATATCCTGAAAGATATTTTCTTAGAATTACTTTCTTATATTAGTAGACCATTAGCAATGTTTCTATCAGTGAACAAATGATAGTGTATTTAAAAAAAAAAAAAAAAAAAAAAAAAAAAAAACTCATTTTAGAAATCAGAAAAGATACATCATCATTCTAATCTTAAAAAGATTTATGTATAATAAGGGAGATTAAAATTTCATATTTCAACATACTTAAAGCTTTCTTAACGTTACAAGCTCAGTATGTATTATAATAAATGATAAAGACTCACATTTCCTCTAAGTTAAAAGCAAATTAACGTCTAACCATTAGTTATGTAAAATTTTCAAAAGTATGCAGCTTAAAAGTGTTTAATACGTTATTTTAAAAATTAATGATTTTTTTAAATGCTACATTGCGGATTAAATAAACGCATTATTAATAAAAATCCCATTTATGGATGAAAAAAATTAGGCACTCCAGTGTCTTTTCAGTGTCGGGAATTTTTTGGATAAACAATACATCGTTCTCAAAATTTGGCAACCATTTTTTAAGATGAAATTAGTGGAAAGAAAGGGAGTTATTTTACTGAAATACAAAAATAAAATTCTTTACTCTATAATGTTGAATAACACCGGTTTCATATGGAGATCTGTAAAAAAAAAAAAACCATATTTTTATAAGAAAAATAATATAAATATAATGTAATATAAATGTAAAATTTATGTAAAATAATGTAAAAGTACCCTTAGAAACATATTTATTTTTAAAAAACAAGGAGCATAAAGGGGTTTTAATTTCATTTTTTCCATTTATAGTACATTATACTTTATTTATTAGAATTTTACGAAGGAAAACACGTGAAAGTTTAACATGCACATCTGCTTTGTTACAGGCTCTTTGGAGTTAAAGCACTGACTTCAATCTCGTCGAAATTTTGATGTACCGGGTGTCCCAAAAAAGGACTGACTGATTTTAAAATTCAATAACTTGCAAACGGTGACAGATATTTAAAAAACTTTTGCAGGAGGGTTATGCCTGAGGTCAAAAGTTTTTTTTTTTTTTTTTACAGTGATTTTTGATTTTAGTTCGTATTACAAACAATAGATGGCGCTGCGATCAATAGACGCTACATTCAAACTCGATTTTTGGTAATTCTTGACCCACTCAATACATTTTAAACTGCTTTTTCCGCATGGAAGAAGAAAAATGCCAAAAAATCCAGCCTGTATTTAGCACTTATTGCTTACAGCGCCATCTTTTGTTTGTAATTTGAACTAAAATCAAAATCACTGTGGAAAAAAAAATAAATAAATAAAAAGAAAAAAAAAACTTTTGACCTTATCCATAACCCTCCTGCAAGAATTTTTAAAATATCTGTCACCGTTTGCAAGTTATTGGATTTTAAAATCAGTCAGTCCTTTTTAAAACACCCGGTATATGATCCTTTACAAAAATTTGAAACATAATTTTTTTTTGTGGTTATATTCCTCTAAATTTGAAGACCGTTATGCTGTATTTAATACGAGTTTCCTTTTTCTTCTTTTCTCTAAGCGAGTTTTTTACCAACATTTATTTTTTTAAGCATCCCATTTGCATATTTCCAGACGACGACGCATTCGCATAGAGGTCTTGTATCAGCGATTCATTTTTGACAAAATCTTTCTACCAATCCTTATATTCCGAGCATTGTAACGAATTTTATGCCATGGCAATGTGTTTATAACTGACAGAACTTCGGATACATTATTTGCTGCTGTTTATATATATATATATATATATATATATATATAAACGCTTGAATTTTAAACAAAATTTCTATTCACGCGGTATAATAATATAAAATTAAAAGATAATTAATTAATAATAATATTTATTTATGATATCTTTAATACATGTTGTGACAAATTTTAATTCGTTAAAAAATTAATCATTTTTTATTTATCTGCGTTTTTATTTATTTAATGAAATTTAAAACATTGTTCTTTTCTATATTCCACCAACCTAATTAGACCCGAGAACTTTTTAAATTTTTTCTTTATTATGAAATATCAACTTAAAAAAATTATGAACAACTACGAATATATATATATATAAGGGACCTTCTAACAATCTTTTGACTTATGGGGAAAAATCTGGCGAAATTAAACTTGCTAAAATAACATTTTAATCTCATAGACGAAGGCCCTAATGTTTCAAAATAAAGGAAAAAATGGACAGCAGAGAAAAATTTTCTATTTAACTGAGGTTTATGGTAAACTTATGTTATGGAAAATTAAACTTTGCGAGTTTAATTTTCCATACCATTTCACCACTAATTTTTTTTTTCTTCGAAATTTTTACTTATAATGAATTTGCATAGTATCCACAGGATATTCAAATAAGAAATAATAACAATGTAGCATTTTTAGTACAAAATTTTTGTATAACATTGTCTGAAATGGATATTAAAGAAGGGACGGTAAGTTAAAAAAAGGGGGACGGTATATGAGGGCAGCAGCAGGGCAATATTTTTCGTTTCTAACACAATCCCTTCGAGAAATTATGTTCAAAATGCCCACTTTGACATCATTTTTGAAATATATTCTGCTTCTATCAAAAAACCGATCATTAAGGTACATTATATAGTTTCCCAATAAGAGAATCTATCAATTGGATGTGTTTGAGAGCAAAAATGAATTTAAAAATGAGTCATAAAATAAGCAGTTTTGATTTGAATACACTCTTAATAAGATGATTTTTTTCTTGAACAGCTATGTATTTTTTATTTGTTTTTGCTGTAAGAATTGGTCCTATCAAAAACTTCTCTCTATATATGTTGTAGACAATATTAAGAAGATATATGATAAATTCATGGGGATTTTATATCTTGTGAATGATTATGGATTTTTTCTTCTTCAACCCCCTCTTTTTGTTTTCGTTTTCTATTTTTATTTGGGGTATGATTTGGCCCCATCAAAAACTTGTGAATATAAAAATTGTAGATAATATTAGGGAAATTTAGAATAAAATTAATTGGATTTGATATCTTGAGAATTGACAAGTTATGAATTTTTTTTCTCTCCCAAAAACACTATTTTTGCGCCCCTTGAGCCCATTTTTAATTTTATCAAAAATCTGTGATACATAAACTTCTGCCCCTATTTTTAGAAGTAATAAAAACTTTAAGCTGATTTGATACATACAAAAATTAAGAAGTTATGTTTTTTTTTTTCGATTTTTACAAAACCCCTCCCTATTTCTATCCCCTTGGTCCGATTTTGCCCATTAACGAACCTCACCGAGATTTTATGCCCTTTGATTTTATGTATCAGTTTGGAAGAGATTGGTGCAGAATTACGAAAGTTATCGTGTCCAGAAGAAAGTGATATATATATATATATATATATAGATAGATAGATAGATAGATAGATAGATATAAAGTTTTTTTACTGAGGGTGGTTTTGGGTTCTAGGGGTCATGATCGGTGTAGATCTAGAATAAAAATCAGAAATTCCAACACATGGGAGAATAAAATAGGTAGTATTTCATACGAAATCTACCTAAAAGGGACGAAATCGGAAAAAAAAAGGGACGGTAAAGATGCAACGGTGAGGAAAATTACCACCTATTTTAGGCAAATCATGTAAGACTAAGTGATAGCCACAATATTCATTGATTTTTAGAAAGAGTTGTTAACATTGGATTAAATTATTATTATTTTTTTTAATTTACCTCAAACAGTGCAAGAAAAAAACCTTGGGGACAGTAAGACTACCAATAAAGCCACGATCTTGAGATTGATATTTAAATTCTGATTTAAATTCTGCAGTAAATTATCTATCAAAGAATTTTAGACATTCCTTCTCTAGCGTACTTCTGCATGAGAAAAAACTTGAAAAAAATTCTGTGGCTGCATCTGAAATAATTTTCTATATAAGTTTAGCAAGAGGGACGGTAAGAATGAAAAACCCAAGGCCAGAGTTAAAAAAATAATAATATCAACCCTAAAAATGTGTGCAGGTTAATTTTTTGCTACATATTTATATAAAACTATTGTCCTAGTTTCGGAAAAAAATTACATCGAATTACTTTTATTGAAACAATTTTATATAGACAGCTCCAGAATTAAAAATCAGCATCAGGGACACGGGACGGTATAGGAGTTTTCCTGGTATTTGGACCCCAACATCGTCCACATCTTATTTATCTCGTTAATATTGTTACGCAATCATGCAACGGGATGTTGCCCAGTATATGAAATAAATAAAACACAAAAAAGTGTATTAAAATAAAAATTGTTATTCAGGGACATGAAAGTCAAAAGATTGTGAGAATGTCCCATATATATATATTACTACAGCTAATACATACAACTGAAATTAATTATTTCTAAGATAAAAAGAACATGCGAATGGAAAAAATTCTATAAAATATATATAAAAATCTAGTAATTTATTGATTAAATATTTATTACACACACACACACACACAAAAAAAAAAAACATTTACTGAACAGTAAATAAGTAATATAGTGAAACTTTGCCGTGATAATTAATAAAAATTTTTTATTATTACTTGTTACAAAAAAACCTTAAATACCGCATTTATTAACCATTTGGAAAAATGGTTATTGTTGTCTGTCAGGGTATGAAACAAAAAACATATCTGAAACGTTTCATTGGTTGGATCCGCATTTTATTCGTTTTCTGATTTGCCTGTACAGTAATCTGTATTTCCCTTTACTTTCAACAGAGATGGATACTTCTGTTGCCACTATGACAAAAAAGTAATAAAAACTACAAAAAATTTAATAACTCAGAAAGAAATTGAGATACAGCTTTCAAACAAATTGCATTTAAAAGTACATTTTTGTCTCTATACGACGGTGTAAAAAGTAATGTTGTGGGATGTTTAGCAGATTAAGAATGAAATTTCATTTAAAATTGGTCGTCAGATTTCTTGGAAATCTGACGATGGAAAAGCCTTTTCTCTGAATACCAATGAAATGATTGGATAATACGTAGGTTTCAGGTGGATAATACGTAAGTTTCAGGAAATCTGACGAGTCGCAGGCGATTTTTGTCGCTTGCAATTTTTACGTGTAATAACACTATTAATGTTTAATTCATGGCGTACTTAATGTATGATCAACTCCGTGCGATTTCTTATGTCTTAAATTTTAGTCTTTGAAAAAATCATTTTCAAAATGGTCGTTGTAATTTGTGAAATTGCTTTTTTTTTAAATTATTTGGAAAAATGCTTATTGTTCTCGTCAGGGTAGGAAATCAAAAGCATATCTGAACGTTTTCATTGGTTTAATCCGCAATTTATTCGTTATCTGATTGGTATATACAGTAATCTGTATTTCCCTTTGGTTTCAACAACGATGGACAACAGAGTGTTGCCACTATGACAAAAAAGTAATAAAAACTACAAAAAAAAAATATATATATAAATCAAAAATAATTTGAGATACAGCTTTCAAACAAATTACATTTAAAAGTACATTTTTTTCTGTATCCGACGGTATAAAAAGTAATATTGTCGGATGTTTAGAAGTTTAAAAATGAAATTTTATTTAAAATTGGTCGTGAGATTTTTTGGAAATCTGATGATAGAAAAGCCTTTTCCCGAACAGCCAATGAAATGCTTGGATAATACGCAAGTTTCAGGAAATCTTGCAATTTTTACGTGTAATAACACTATTATTATTTAATTCATGGCGTACGTAATGTATGACCAGCTCCGTAGACGTTTAAAAATTTACAGTACCGAAAATTTTAAAACTGAATTTTTTTTTTAATTTGTTCACGATGGTTCCAGGAATGTTATCATTTAATCCATGGCGTACGTAATGTAGGATGAACTCCGTGCGATTTTTTATGTCTTAAATTTTAGTCTTTGAAAAAATCATTTTCCAAATGGTCGTTGTAATTTGTTAAATTGCTTTTTTTTTTTTTTTTTTTTTTTTTTTTTCTTATCGTTTTCATCTAAATTTTTATTCCTATATAAAATTGATGATAAATAAAAACAAGTGAAAATTCTCGTGTACTGAAGCAGAATACTAAAATGGTGCAATTTATTTCATTGTGCAGTCGATGAACGTATTAAATTGTCTTATAAGTTTTTTTTTTTTTTTTTTTTTTTTTTTTTTTTTTTTTTATAGATTTGTCAAAAGTATCATGAGAACTTTTTCAAAGATCAAGGAGAAATGCGTTATCGGAAATCAATTATGCAATACTTGAATAGGTCCAGAATTTCTTTGGGCAGTTTTTTAAATAAAAGTATTAAAAAAAAAAAAAAAAAAAAAAAGTCAATCTGTCTTTGTCAAACAATTTGAAAGTATTTGACATATTTTATTTTACAAATGAATATTAAAACATCAAATTTGTTAATTTAATAAAAAGATTTATTGACAATGTATGATGTACATTATTTTTTAATTATTTGTACACACGTGTTGTGCACAAATTTGTACACATGTAGCTTTAAGGAAATGAGAAAATTTTAAATATCACCAAGAAAATGAAAAGTAAAATAAAAATATGTAAAACAGTTTTTAATCAATTATACACGATATTTACTAATATTTTCGACATCAGGGAGTTAACACAAATAGTTTGACACTAGTCATGTCGCATTTTATTGCATTTTCTATACGGGTGTGTGTTTTCATAGATATTTCTTTTTACCCTTTATTCAACAGTGAATTTCAAACTATAACGATCATTTTGTCTTGAAACAAGTACTATCAGTTTTGCCTCTATCCAAGGTTACCAAAAGACTGTATTCTTCGCAATCTAATATATGCTACTGTTTGATTAAATACCCTAAAGATAGACTAATACAGCATTTCCCCCTCATACTTCGAACATGCTATTCGTGTCGTATAAAAACATATTAATTAAAAACTGATACCAGAAATAATAAAATATAAATAATAAATCCATTAATTAAAAATTCATCGTATGAAGAGATGAATATAAATAGTGCTGTAAACATACGTTGTAGTGAAAAAAGTAACGTTGAATAGAATTTACTGCACAGTTCATTCAATAATGTATTTTTACTTTTTTCTATCTGCAATAGAAGAAAGTATTGTAATCGAATTTTTTTTCGACTTCCGGTTTTCGAAGGATTTACACGTTTTAGGGGTCAGAGATGCCAAAAAAGATGTTTATAGAAAATGTCTGTCTGTCCGTCTGTCTGTCGCCATTGTACCATCAAAAGGTACATGAAGTTATGCATAGAATTCAACCAAATTTTTATTTTAAGTTTTTGGCTATGGCAAGCAGACCCTCCCTGAATTTCGAAAACATTCGCCGGTAGGAGCGCTGTTATAGCGATTTTTGTGCTCCTCCGTCAGGGCTTAGAAAATTGCAATTCTTTACATCATGCAAATAAAATACATCAAATATTTATATATACCGATGTGAACCAAACAGCAACACTCTTTCATGAATGTTTGTAAGTCTGTAACTCCAAATTCTGTAAGCGAAATGTCGTTAATGATATCGTATGGATGCAAGATGTTTCTCCTCCACACATCGCCACATCTCTTCGACAAATTCTGCAACAGCACTTTGATGATAAAACCATTTCTCGAAACTTTGCAGCTTTGTGGACTGCCTGATCGCTCGACCTCACTCCAGTGGTTTTTTAGTTCGGGTGTTATCTGAAATCAAAGGTGAACACACCAAATCCAAGATATTTGTCAGAATTGAAAGATGCCATAAAACGTGAAGTTGTACAGATTTCTTCTGCGATGTTACTTTCGGCATTGTTGTCAACAGTCTCACGCATGCAATGCGTTATTATCTGCGAAGGTGGGCATGTTAGAAACTGCTAATTCAAATAAATGTTTTTTATCTATTCTCTCTTGTGTTGCCTTTGGTCCTTTACAATGGTATGTTTTGCAAGAGTTTTACGGCGGCAATTTTCATCGTACGTGTACCATTCCAACGCCATTTATGATTTTCAATGCTCTGATGAATTTATGCATACAAAGAATGGGTGCTGCCATCCAAAATTTTCGATTTTTTTAACTGTAACCACAACCGTGAAAGCTGTATTGTTTTAAATCATCAAGATCTGGAGTGCATACCTTCAAATAAGTATATATAAAAATTCTTTTCGATTGGTTGAGCGGTAAGGCCACTAGGGTTTCATATATCGGGGAAGTTTTTTTTTTATGATCCCCCTGTATATGTATGTACATATATATATTTCATTACTTTAAATTGCAAAAACACCATAACTCAGAAAAGAATGTGTATATCTGCAATATTCAACTATAAAAAACTTAAAAAAACAAGTAAAAAGACGGGTAAAAAACAAAAACACAGGCAAAAAATAGTCTGTTTTTCTTCAGTGGGAGGACAGACAAAACCTAACTCTACCACCACTGCTAAAAATCTGCAGGTTTCTGAACACACGTCCAACCTGCACCCAATACAGGAAAAAAATATTGTCATTTCAGTAACTGAATTCAAAAAAGCTAAAATAAACCAAAATTAAGCAAAAAAAATAATGTAAACAAAGCATAATTTAAAAAAAAAAAGATAAACAAAAAATCTTTAATAAAATAATCTTTTAGAAAATTACTTAAAATTAACAATTTAAATATACACAAATTAACATGTATGAATTCAGATGAACGTGCACCCTCCCAAATCTGCAAGATAAAAATCTTTTCAAAAACATGAAAAACAGCAATACCTGTATAATGTTCCTCACCTGTTAACAATTAACAATTAATTTTTCTTCCGAATCCGACTTCAAAAACTAGAATTACGAGTCTGCATGCCTCCTTCGATTCAATACATCAACCCACATTCGTTCTTTAAACAAGACTTTAGAATGCAGCTTTCATTTAGAATTTTCTGGAAGGATGCCATCAAGCCTCAAGCCGCCAAACCACAATGTTGCCACTCACTTTTTAAAACTATCTTTAAATAATACTAGCAGCCTAACGCCCGCTACGCTGGTCAGTTTTTTAAAGAAACCTTGAATCAAACGAAATATATCTGTGAATTTGATCATGCGTTTTAAAGCAATATGGACATTTACCTGGAATGCCCAATCTAATTGGTGAAAACAATATGAACGTTATTACGCTATTATATCGTTTGAGCCATACAAAATTTAGGCTGTTAAGGGCCAACTTCTTTCGTTGATCATTTAGTGTAGTATTCGGTGAAGAACAATAGAACAATATGTAATGTACTAAAAGGATTCATGAAAAATTATCAATGCAAATCTCACCAGAATCTGTTAATTGGACATACTGAAAAGGCAAATCGCTCATAATTTGGTTCGCCTGCTTCTAGAACATTCAGCCTTAATTCTATAATCAAGCAACCTGAAGACCAAGCAACACAAAGCGAATGATATGTGCTTTATACTAAAACATTCACTGAAAAATTAACTAACCGAGCAAGTTCTATCGAAATCCACTTATCAGGATCTTTTAAACTGGAAAATGTACCGAAACATTTCATAAAAATAATCTAATTAACAGTTTAAATCCCGTGAAAATTCATTCAACGGAACCTTAAAAAAAAAAGCCAATCTTTCGAAATTGGGTTCATCTGATTTAGATCTTTACCCATAAATATTTAATTAAGCAACGTAGAACATTATATTTTATACTAACATCTTTTCTGTAAATTACCTAACAAACAATGTAAGCACCATCAAAATCAATTCAGTAAAAGTAAATTTAAAAGCGGCCGGAATGAAATTTCTCTTTGCATTTTATATACATTGAGATAGTTAAATATAGCTATCATAATCGCGTTAACCTGATTATATAGAACTCTCAGGGATGTAAGGGTAGATATACGTCGCATCATTTCTGGATTTTTAAAGAAACTCTGCAGAACTTCCATAACCATAGCATTCTAGTATACATCCTTTGTCTGTAGCGTATTATCCTCCAATTTTCTTTACTATACCATAGAGAACTTTTTCCGCATAGCTTCGTAACTAAACAATTTTGAAAGATATGATAAATATTGAAAAAATCCCTGAAATATTATCTAACTAACTGTGCAACTGTCATTAAAATCCGTTCAGTAAAACTTAAAATCTTTCCTAATCGAGTTCACCTAATTTTAGAACTCCCGTAACTATTACTAAGTAACTTGGAACGATGGTTTTTTAGATTAAACTATTTATAAACCAAATTTACTATCTAATAGTGTAAGTTCTGCAAAATTATGTTCAGTAGAATCTGAGTTATAATCAATCGGAATGAAATAGGAATTTACGCTTTACATATAGTAATAGAAGCCTTCGCCCGCTACACTGGTCGGTTTCTCCAAGCGAAACTTTAATCAAAAGAAGTATATCGGTGTATTTGATCTTGTGTTTTATAGCAATAAATACATTTATCTCTAATGATCATCCGCGTTGCTGAAAACTATGTGAACGCCATTACGGTTTTATATCTTCTAATGTCTCAGAGAAAATTTGGACTGCTATGAAGCAAATCTTTTAGTTGATTATTTATAATTCAATATAAAAAAGAACGGAAGAATAATATGTAGCATATTAAAATCATCCCTTAAAATTAAAAAATGCAAATCTCATCAAAATCCGTTCAGTAAAACCTTCTAATAGGACTAATTTTTCATAATCAGGTTCACCAGATAATACAACATTCAGCCATAATTCTATAGCAAAGCAATGTAGAACAATATGTGTTATATACTAAAATCTTTCCTGAAAAATTATCTAACAACAGTGCTAATTAACTCAGTAGAACCTTTTAAAAAGGCTAATATTTCAAAATAGGGTTCACTGATTAAAGAACTTTCGCACATAATTCTATACCTGAGCAACGTAGTATAATATGTGTTATATATGAAACACTTTCTTGAAAATTTATCTAACAATGCAAATCTTCTCAAAATCCATTGAAAAGAACTCAAGTTATAAGCGGCCGGACCGAAATCGCCCTTTTTATTTTATATTTGAAGTTGATAGTTAAATATACCTTTCATAATCAAGTTAACGTGATTGTAGAAATTTTAAGAATGTAGCATAGACTATACGCCGTAGACCTTCTGGTGTTTTTTAGAAACTCTGCACTCTATAGCTATAACATATATACTCTTTAATATATACCCTCTGTCTGTAGATTTTATCCTACTTTTTTTCAACTACACCACTGAGAACTTTCCTCATAGTTCCATAACTAACAATGTAGAATGACATTTCAAATATTGCAACAATCCCTAATATTACCTAACTATGCAACTCCAATCAAAATACGTTCAGTAGAACTTTAAATAAAAGGTAATCTTTCACATTCGGGTTCACCTATTTTTGGAACTTTCTCTTGCAATCTAATTTTCTGCAATCTGATTTGTTGCCAAGTTTGTGCTTCAGAAAAACAATAACCCAGAAGAAAACTTCGCTACAGAGAAGTACCATCCATGCAAGAAGTACCAACCAACCACAAAAAATAATCTAACTAACAGTGTACGTTCCATTAAAATACATCCAGCAAAACTCAAATTATAAACGGGTGGAAGGAAAAGCTAATTTGCATCTTTTATATAATTACAGTAAATGTATCTTTCATAATTGCGTTCACCTTTCTGTTTAGCTTTTCCAATAGCTCTATAACTAAAACTAAGCAACGTAGAACACTGTGTTTAAAAAAAAAAAATAAAAATAAAAATGTTTTAAAAACATTACCTAACTAGGAATAAAATGCAAATTTCCGTTTTAAATATGTAGTAGATGATGATGATACGATTTTCTGTAATAGAATTCATCATGAAGTTTTCGCTTCATACATAAACGATGCTTTCAACATTGTAATTAATACACCGATTGAAGAAGTATCCGATTGCGGAAGATTAACCAGAAATTCCATGAACAACTACCCAAAGAAAGGTGAATATATGGCTTTTGTGATACTTTTATGTTAGCCGGGCGCAAGTAATAAATCAACAAAGATTGTTTCCATGTCTTATTCTTATTTTATTATTTTCATTCAAAATAAAATCATTTTACTCATTTAATTTATAATACATGCTTTACACTTATATCATTGAAAAACTTGAAAAGTAAAACAATAGGAAATAATGCCATAACTTAAAACAAAGAATTGTTTTTAATTTACATACGCGAAATGTAACTACTGCTATTGGCAATTTTAAAAATGCTAATGGCGATATTTACATACGGATACGGCTGACATAAAAGTACCCATTTTTTCTTCTTATCCAGGAGCAAGTGATAAATCACGATGCATTATTTCAATTCCAATTTCTTCCATTAAAAAAAAGTAATACTTACGCATTATTCGGACCATGAGATAGATCGCAAAATTGGTTGACAATTGCCAACCTTGTTTATCGTTTGCCAATTACGTTCAAAAAAGTAATTTAACATTCTTAAATACATAACCTTGTTAAAAATGGCAAATTGTTTTAAGTAAATAAATAAATAAAATATATAACATAAAACTACATACTATAAACTATAATAAATAAAAATTATAATAATAAAATTAATTTAAAACTATACTAAAACTATCAAATGGACAAAAAATAAGGGTTGCTGTAATTAATGTAATTGCCATTCTTGGCGCAGTTGTATCTGACATGGCCCGGATGTAAGTACCACAAAATTTTTAAAGTCGTACAAACATTGCTTTCAGTTTTTAAATATTTTTGTTTTATAATGTTAATTTCTAAGTGGATCGCTTGATTGTATTTTAAGTAAATTCAATATTTTTTCTTCTTTTATTCAAGTTGTTTGTATTTTTTTATTTTTTTCAAACTCATATAGCCGGTTCAATTCTTTAACCAAAAGATTTAATTTGAATTTCTCCCGTTGCTACAGTAACGGATGTATAAGATGAATGAATATGGATGAATTATCACTTATAATGTTAGTTATTTCGAGGTTTTGGCGCCAAAGACATCGCCAAATTAGAAATATATGAAATATCTCGCAAACTATTGAGCTTAAAAGAATTTAGTTAATACCATTCGATTCAGCATACAAAAACACACCAAAATATGTCATCAGTTGAAAAATAGCTATAAAATCAGATTTTTAAGGAATTTTTTAAAAGTTCGTTCGATTTTTTACCCCCCTTAGGGGTGGAATTTTAGAAAATCCTTTCTTAGCGGCACTCAATGTCATAAGAAGAATTTTTACCCCAAATTTCATGACATTACGTTCAGTAGTTTGGGCTGCGGGTTGATTAATACAAAATTCAGACTTTCTTTTATATATGCTAGGGGATCGAACCCGAGCTCCTCGGGTTACAGAGTATAGTTGAAAATCATTCTTTTTTTTTTTTTTGCATGTAATATATAATATTAGATTGCCCACAAACATCAAAAAGAATTTTTATCTGAAAATATCAATTATGCAGTCAAATAAAGTTTTAAAATTTATTAAAAGCAATACTTTCACATGTCACCGCATGACAGGAGTTATTAGCCAAAGATTTTGCGACTTACGGCAGTCTTTCCGATCATTTTAGTGCTTTAAGCGCGTGGTTCAATCACATGTCTGTTAAATTTGTTTCTTATTTACATTATTTTATTTATTTTTCTATAGAGGAAGTTTTAATTTTGTTATGGAACATTAGACGGAAACAAAGGCTGAACATTTTGCATTGTTTTAAGGGCAAGCGGATTAATCTTTCGTAATCGAGCAGCTACACGTGATAGATAAATTTAAAAATAATTCATACTTGAAAATCTATATATATATATATTATGCTATCGTACGTGGCACAGAAATCGCGATTATTTGTTAATTGTTTAATGGCAACACCTGAATGAAACGCATCTCATTTGTTATTGTGTAATATTTTAAAAAAGGGAATAACAATAAATAAAAAAAAGTTTAATTAATAACTATAGAACAAAACAATTTATATAATTTTAAAAAAAAAAGTAAATAAACAATTCATTAATAAATAAACAACAACATCCGGGTTACCATATCAAGAAAAATAACGACACTTTGGCGCCAGTTAAGTACCCCGGTGCGTATATGACATTGGCGTCAGAAAAAAATCGCGCCAACGTGGTGCGTATATGACATCTGTGCCGTCTTTTATTCATCTCATTTAAAATACAATAAATAAATAAACGTATTTTTCCAGTATAGGTACTTGGCGAAATAAAGAAAAGGTCCATGGCGAGAAAAGAAATTTGGCAACGTATTTTCTGGCAACCTATTTCATCAAAATATTTTTTTCGAATAAAACTACATGAAAGTTGCTATGATCGCAAAAAGTTCGTACTTTCATGTTAGCTGGACGCAGTTCTCGCCAATAGCATTTTTTAACTCGCCAGCAGCATTTTTTATTTTTCGAGGAGTAAATTAAAACAATGCTTTCATGTTGAATTAAATGGTGTATAGTATTTATTCTTTTCTTTCTTTTTTTAAAGAATTTTTTTAAAGTGAAATTCGTGAATTTGAAAGGTTTAAGTTTTAAATTAAAGTTATCCATTTTAAACTGAGTGAAAGGATTATATTTTAATCTAAATTAATGAAATATGAAAAAATGCGACGGGTACAATATTTGGCGATTTATCACCTGTGCCCGATTAATATAAAAATACCGACTTCTTGATTTCTCCAGATTTTGCGAAGGATGGAGCAAGTAAATTAAATTATGAATAAAAATAACATGATACAATGCCTAGCATACATTTAAGGGAGACCAAACTGGTCGGCACGGGCGCCTAGTTATTTTAAAAACCGTAGTAAATCAGTCAATTAAGATACAATTTTCAAACAAATTTCATTTGAAAGTAGATTTTTTTCTCTATTTGACGGTGTAACAATTAAAAATGTGCGATATTTGGAAACTTAAAAAAATCGCTGACATAGCACGCATCATAATTTCAGGTTTTTTTCAGTTTTTATGAGAAGATGGCAACAAAAGTTACAGTAATATATTATTTTCTTTCCTCCGTGATTATTTGCCCTCTACTTTCAACCCTCTATGACTTTCAACAGAAATGGAGTACTTCAGTTGCCACAATTATAAAAAATGTATTAAAAACTACAAAAAAATTAATATCTCAAAAATAAATTGAGATACAGCTTTCAAACAAATTGCATTTAAAAGAGCATTTTTTTCCTTATATGACGGTGTAAAAATTTAAAATGTGCGATGTTTAGAAGTTTAAAAATTTGCAGTAGAGAAAATTGGAAAAACCAAAATTTTATTTTAAATTTCAAAGTGTTGCCATTCGCAGAATGACGTATGCGTTACGCACAGATATGTTTGTCCTTTATAATATAGATAGATTTCGAAAACTTTATAGGATAATCATTATTGGAAAAAAGATTAGCCAATAACTTAAAAATCTGTTTATAGAAAATACTATCTAAAATATAAAACATATATATATATATATATATGGCACTTTTTTTTAAATAATGTGAATATAAAAGTACCTTATGGTAGTTCCAACATTTGCTCTATGTGAACTAATTTCACCACTACATTGAACAAGGTATATTTATAAAAGTCAAAAAAATATATTTATAAAAATCGGAAAAAAAAAAAATTTAAAAAAATGCCAGAAAAAATTAGTTTGCATAACCGGGGTACTTGGAGAATACAAAAGTAATTACATCAGACAAATTTATTTTCACATAATAAAAATAGAATATCTTATATACCTAAAACATTAGGACTGAAAAAAAAACGACATAATTAATTGAAATAAAGAGAATTCGAAATAAACTTTTGGTAACCAGATAAACTTCCACATAAATATTTAAGCAGATAAATTTATTAAGCAGATTTAAAAAAAAAAAAAAAAAAAAAAAACTGAAAAAGTTAATTGATATTTATTGTCATTAACAAAGATTTTTATGTGTGCTTTGAGAGCTTGTTTTTTATTTTTTATTTATTATTTTCTTTTTGCTTAGCTATTAGCATTTTACTGCTGTTGATAAAAAAGTGGGAATAGGAAAAAAAGTATATAATTTTTGTGTATACATTATATTTAATTTTTTTTAAAGTCAGTATAAGGATTCTGAGTAAGGGGTTTTATAACGGAAAATAAATAATTAACTTTAAAAGTAAAAATTAAGTATTTTTTCTGTACTATGTTCGTTAGTTTGAAAATAAGTCAATCCAGTAACGAGTAGTGAATAAATACCACTTTATATGTGTTTATCTATTCAGATTTTAAGTAATAACAAAAAAAGGAAATTTTACTTTTTTTTTACGAGAATGTTTTTTTTTTCTGCGACTTTGTAAAAAAATAACGCACAAATCTAAAGAATAACAATTTAGAAGCGGGGCATTTCGTAACATTATAATAAAAAAAAAGTGGCCATAAAAAGCAACTCAGATCAAGACAATATAAATAATTTAAAAAAACACTTTTAACTCGGAAACTACGCGTTGGAGATTTTTGAATGATTGCCCCTTTACTATATTTTTGATAATTATGTTGGTGTATTCGAAGCACCTGCATTAAAATATTATTTTGCTTCACATTTTTCGGCAATAGCAGTACGATTATCAAAAGAAAGGCCATTTTAAATATGTTTGATTCTTCTTATTTGAAATAAGCTAAAAGTTTTAAAAGTCAAATATTAACATGTTGAAAACGAGAACAAATGAATGATAATATTTTATTAGGAAAAAAAATACATTTTTTTTAAATTTGTGTTCCGGTAGCTGTAACAGTTTTAACTTTGCTACTTTTGTATGAAACGATTTTAATTAAATATATCTACCCTATCTATATTGTAAAGGACAAACATATCTGTGCGTAACGCATACGTCATTTTGCGAATGGCAACACTTTGAAATTTGAAACAAAATTTTGGTTTTCCAATTTTCTCTACTGCAAATTTTTAAACTTCTAAACATCGCACATTTTAAATTTTTACACCGTCGTATAAGGAAAACAAATGCTCTTTTAAATGCAATTTGTTTGAAAGTTGTATCTCAATTTAATTTTAAGATATTAATTGTTTTGTAGTTTTTATTACATTTTTTGTAATTGTGGCAACTGAAGTAATCAATTTCTGTTGAAAGTAAAGGGGAAAAAAAGGAAAATAGTAGATTGCTGTAAATTTTTGTTGCCATTTTATCATAAATATTGAAAAAAAAAATTGAAATTAGAATACGTTCTATGTCAAGAGTGTCGTTTGTTATACATCCAGTGATTTTTGGCTTTAATTCGTTTTTATTTATCAATTAAATGATTTTTAGTTTATTGCAATTTAACTTTACAAACGATACAACACTTTCTCTTTACAAAAATGCATTTTAAAGAATATTTGTGTGACTTATTTTCCACGCATTTACTTAATTCGTATCAAAAATCTGAAAGAATGCAATTTTATTAATCCGCGTATAATTACTTTTTCCGAATTTTGAAAAAAATATAAATGAATGACTTCTGATAAAACATGGAGCTATTATAAACCAAAAAAAATGAAGACATAGAAATCATTATATACCCGAGATTATTTTGCCGAGTTTCTTAAATGACGTCATTGCTCTCTGCTGGGTTTGTGTATTATTCCGCGATAATGATGTCATCTGCATACCGTTCTATAGATGTGGTTTAAGACGGGATCGTAAAAGTGGTATGCTTTAGCGGATGCAATTGACGACATTTTATTAAAAAAAATCGTGTATTGTAGTTCTTAAAACTGAAATATGTTTTGTAGAAGTACGTCATTTTCACCCCAGCTGCTTTGAAATTCTTCGCAGGTGAAAAGGCTTTATATTTGAAAATAACGTAATCGAAATCACACACTGATAAAACGTAATGTTTTACAAACATTTAGAGTGACTTTATGGAAGAATAGTAACATAAAGTGTGCGTGCTCTTTGTCCGAAAAATAGCGATTTATATTACAGAACTTGATGATTTTCTCTTCGATGAATTCCTTTCGCCAAGTTAGACAAGCAATCAAAGAAAATCTTGGCAATAATTCGAGGGTTAAAATAATATAAGGTTCCCCAAGTTTTTGTCCAAAATTCTCTCTACTAATAAAATTTTACTGCAATTCTTTAAGACATGTTACTGTAATTTTATCAAAATAACATAATTTGCTCAATTTAATTTTGCATAATTTTATGTAATCTACATATTTAAAACACAAGAATGTTTTTTAGTCATCTGCCCTGAGCTTTCTGCTGAACCAAGTTCACTAAAAAAAATTTTTAACTGAAAGCTGTAGATGTGCCCAGACTAGCTGTTTTTTTGTATATCCCATTATTGTATTTTTATTTTTAAAGTATTCTATGAAACTTCTTCAAAATGATAGTAATGAGATAGCTTTCATTATTGCTGAGAAGAGCAAAATAATGAAGTTTGTTTATCTTTATTCATATGATTATCTGATAAAAATTCAAAATAAAAATTGTTGTTTAAAAATTGATAAAAATTATTTTATAGGGTTTAACTGCGCGAAATCCCATTAGGGACATAATAT
The DNA here is from genome assembly GCA_963932465.1 of Maratus speciosus. Classification (NCBI taxonomy): domain Eukaryota; kingdom Metazoa; phylum Arthropoda; class Arachnida; order Araneae; family Salticidae; genus Maratus; species Maratus speciosus. Next base: position 77,272,824 of record OZ010790.1, read on the forward strand.
TTTGAACGGAAAATGACTTATTGCTTTTGAAAACACGCATTTTCCTCTAAAGTTTACATATTTTTTTTCTTTTGAGGGTGTTCTAAGTTTCAGACACTAGGTGAAATGCTGAAGTAAGTAAAAATTACGTCATATTTAAAAGAAAACGATGATTATCTTGGATAAAAGTGAACTTTTTAACGTGCATGCGTAAAAAAAAACATAAATTACGGCACTTTTTACTCTATGTTATTGAGATTCGAATCTCGAGTTAAGAGTGCAGTTGTTCTCATGCAAAGGTTTTGCTGACAATCGTGACCACGTTTTGAGTAAAAATGATTTTAAAATGATCAAATTAAAATATCAATTTTTTTAAAGTGTGATTGCGGTTATGAGATGTTAATTTAAAAATTATCTCCACTGCGTGGAGATCGATTAAGAAAGATTAATCCGTTTGCCTTAAAACAACATAAATAGTTCATCATTGTCTTACGACAAATATTCCGTAAACCAAAATAAAACTCCTCCTATGATTAAATAAATAAAATAATATAAATAAAATAGAAATTTAACAGAATGACATTCCGTAAACCAAAATAAAACTCCTCCTATGATTAAATAAATAAAATAATATAAATAAAATAGAAATTTAACAGAATGAAACACAGTAAATGAACTAAGCGCTTAAAGCTCTGAAATTATCAGAAAATAAAAGGATGATGTAAGCAGCAAAATCTTGGACTAATAACTCTTAGCATGCGGCTAATACGAAAAATTCGCTTTTGATAAATTTCAAAAGTTTATTTGTTTGTATAATTGATATTTTTCATATGAAAAAAGCGTTTTTATTTTGAGTGGGCAATCTAAAAAGTATATTGCATGTAATACATATATATATATATATATATATTACTTTTCAATTGAAAAAAATTGTTTTCACCTATATTTTGTAACCCGGGAAGCCCGGGTATGATTCCCTAGTATATATAAAATCCTAATGAATCGAATTGAAACGAATTTATGTAACGATTCTATGAAACGACTGATTAAACAACTGATTACGTTTCACGGCGATTTCTCTTAAAATATGGAATACTTTGCGATGAAATTAACACCAAAAATCCGTATTGATCCACAGATCTCAAAACTGGTATTAGAATTTTAAAATTAGAATTAGATTTCGAAATATTATTTTTTTTCTAATTTTAAATACTTTTTTTCTAATGATGGCAACTCAAATTTTAATCATAACAGATATTTATTTTTATAGTTTAGAAAAGGTTATTTTAAATTAATTTGGCGACGAGTTTGGCCTCCCTTAAATGTATGCTAAGAAATGCATCATGTTACTTTTATTCAGAATTTAATTTGTATTTCATTATCATTTTATTTAATACAAAACTTTCATTAAAAATTGAAACCTTTAAAATAAATGGCTTTTACTGCATTCTTTTTTTTAAACGAAACGAAAATAAAAATATTAGACACAGATGTCATATTAGCAACGGGGAATCTAATTGGCGCCAAAACGGCGTTATTTTCCCTGGCATGGTAACCCGGCTATTATTGCTTATTTATTAATAAATGTTTATTTGAATTTATTTTCTTTTTATTTACAAAAACTGTTATAAATTGTTTTGTTCTATAGTTATTAATTAATATTTTTTATTTATTGTTATTTAATTTGAAAAATAACAGAAAATAATTTAAAAATACATATGTAACAGGTATTTGAAAACGAGGTTTTCGCCAAATTGTCGTAAAAAAAATCACGCCAAACCCGATGCGTATGTGACAATGCAACAAATCATGAGATTTAATTTCCACTTCAAAGAAACGTTTTAATGTTATTACTTCTCCCGTCGACCAATTTCGCCATATTATACAAATTGACATTTTTTTTTAAATTTTAAATAACTAAAGAACAAATAAATTAGTATAACATTAATAAAAATACAAATAAAACGTCGAAATAAAAATCACTTGATGGCGTGAACATGTGTAACTTCCTTAAAGTCAAGTGAATGTGACATTTACGATCAACCATTATTGGCATTTAATCTTATAGTTTGGCGACAGATTTTTTGTCGATGGGATAACCAAGTATCACCGTTTTAATTTACCACTCGAAAAATAAAAAAAAATGCTAACTGGCGAGTTAAAAAAAAAAGCTATTGGCGAGATTTTCACCCGGCTAACATAAAAGTACCAGGATTTTTTTGTGATCATGGCAACTTTTATGTAGTTTTATTCGAAAAAATAATTTTGATTCTTTAATCAAAATGGAAACCTTTTTTATGAAAAGCGAAGCAATCAGCTCGTTGTTTATGGCAGTTACATGACTTGGACTATTATAATATAAACGAAATAATGGGGATAGAATAATATTCGGCGACTTATCACACCTGTGGCTGGTTACTATTAAAATAACAAAATGGACGCCTGGAATATAAAAAGCGAAGAGATCCGCCTGGAGCTGTTGATGATAGTCACATGACCTGGGCTATTATTATAGAGATTGTTTTCAATTTAAAAAAAAGTGCAAAGAATAATATTTCCTAACGATTAAAAATTTATTTTCACGTGTCTATTAAAAACAGAAAAAAAAAACTTTAAAATTACTATTAAATGATTACGTGTTAAAGGCAGGAAAATGTTGAAAATTATGTCCTGAAAATTGTATTTACACGTGAATATTAAAAGGGAAATGAAACTTTAAAATAATAAATACATTAATATGCGTTTAACACTTTCACGGACAAGGCACTTCTATTCGTAAAATCTCGAAATCAGTGAATGGCACGAGAATTTAAAAACAAATTTCGAAATACAAAAATGCTTTTGTTCACTTACTTAATAAAAGGGAAATTTTCATCCCAACATTCTGATGCTAATGTGGCATTTAGGAATTAAAATTAAGTGGTCCAAAAGTGAACCACCGCCCTTGAAGGGGTTAAAGCAGCAAATTTTAGTAATTGTATTATGTCAATCGTTTTATAACGCTGTTAAAAAATACCGAGAGACAAAGACTCTGTTTACTTAATTCATTTTATTTTAGCTTCTTTTCAAATGTTTAACTGATCTTCTTTAACCAAACACAAAAACAACTATTGGATGTCTTAACAGCAACTGATTCTACCTTAAATTTTTGCAATCAAAGGGAATTGAAGAGAAACCTGTTTACAGGGAGATAGCTACAGGTTTTTTCAGTATAATTCAATCTTCTCTAATCTTTTTAAAACCGATCAGATTAGCGTGCTTTTAGATTCGACAGTGTCTGAACGGGGGTTGGCGAGCGTAGCTTTCAGGGGGCAGAGCCCCCTAGTATATATATATAAATATATATATATATATATGTTAGGATGGTCCTTAAAAATTAAACTTTTAAATTATCTATGGGGCACCCTCCTATTTTGATCTATGCATAAAATAAAGACATCCACACAAATTTCAAATTTTTAAAACATTTTTTAAAGGTCGCTACCAAGGTTTGATTTTTTTTTTTTTAATTAAAAATTGACATATTTTCTAATCTAATAATAAATTATTAATACAAATCCATAATCATTTCCAAATTGAGTCATGCTGTGATATTAGGATGTAAAGAATGTCATTTGTTTCAAGTTTCAACATATTTACACAGTCGATTGTCCAAACACAGACAGGAGTATTTCATGTCTACACTCTAATTATCCTCACGTTGGTAGCATTGTGAAAGGTAGAGAATCTAATATTCCGCCTTGAAAAATAGTTATCCGTTATTTTTTATTCATGAATAGCTAAAATGTGCAAGATCTTATAAGATAATGTTTATAAATTATAGAATTTGATTTTTTTATATTCGTAAAATATCATATAAATTGTAGTAAATAACCACATTCGTATCAAATGCAGAGCACAAAACTTAAAAAAAAAGATTTTTCGGCAAGCGTTCCTTTAACTGTTCACTGGGGTTGCAAAATTTTAGAAGACATTTCAGGATCTGAAACTACAGACAGATTATCAATTATTGTTTCAGGTAAAGGTACTGATCATTTAACTAGCTGTTCGAAAACTTCAATCAGGAACAGGTGAGGCAATAGCTTCTGAAGTTAACGAAACATTGGAGTTGTGGTGATTACAAGCAAGTACAATGTATGACTTTTGATATAATCTTCGTTAATACCTGATTATCAAGATACTGTTGTGCTATTCTGGATTAGAATATGAACAAAGAAATGATTTGGCTTACCATCATCACATCCTTGAAATTATGCTTGAAGAAGTTGTTATTCAGTCTCTCGGAGTTTCAAGCGGACCAGACATACTGTTATTCAAACGATTTAAAATTTCGTCGATGTCTATCGATTATGGCATACTTCGGATTCCCATAACTGACAACTTAATCAATGAAAAAAATAACTCATAATGCGTCAGAAATTACAGAATTTGCTCAAAATCATCTTAATAATTTGTAACTAAGAAACGATTACAAGGAACTGATAGAGCTATCCATAATTTTCTTAGGACGAGTACCCGAAAGTGGTGTTTGCATTAGAGCCCCAGGTGGATTGCATCGGGTTCCAAGGATGTTGAAGGCCACTCAAGACTGATTTATTTAGAGATCAGTTTAAACTCTCTAAGCAGGAAGAATCTGGGGTTCGTCAAGTTTGCTTGTTTGTGGTGAAAATCTACATTCACAGCTGGTATGCAGGTCCAATGATTTATTGCTCTTGAAGAACTTGAAAAAAGACAAAAATGTAAATGAAATCATTTCTTTGCGTGCTTTGAAGAAGTTCCTAGGATATTTCTATACTTCACAGAGAAGAACTAGTTGCTTTTGCATTTTTCGATGGTAATGTCTTTTTTGAAAGTAAAATAAAAATGGTGCATGCTTTGAAAAATGAAGAAAATTACGAACCCTTGAGATGTACACGTGCTGAACCTGATGCCATTCTCCAAAATCACTTGCAAGATTTTTTAACAAGCAGCACTCTGATTTTTTTTATTATGAATTTACCTTCAGACTTTTTTGAAACAGATGAGACTAATTGGAATGAAAGCGAATCCTACAAGACATGTAAGGCACTAGTGACTTCAGTCAAAGTTGTTAATGATATAGCCGAAAGTGGGGTAGCACCTATGGAGGAATACAATAAACTTGATAAAAAAGATAAAGAATAAAACCAGTATTTGAAGGATGTGATGATGGCAATCCAAATTGTTTCTTTGTTCATATTCTGTTCCAGAAGAGCACAAGCTTCTCTTGATAATTCGGTATTAACAAATGTTATATCAAAACTCATACATTTTACTTTCTCGGTACTCCCCACGACTCCAATATTTCGTTAACATCAAAAGATATTGCCTCACCTGTTCCTGATTGAAGTTTTGAAACAACAAGTAACTGTATTTAAAAGCAGAAAAAAAAACAACCTTTTTTGCTCAGCCTTGCTTTTTCTATCACGCTGTTCCTTTTTTCCTTATCTTGCACTGAAGAAAAATCTCGCTAGTAGATTCGAAACAGCTGTTTACTGCTTTTCATGTATTATTTGTGCTCTTTTAAACGTTGATTTTTCTGCTTTTAAATATTCTTGCACAAGTGCTTTATTTGCTATTTTTAAACAAGTAACTGGTCAATACCTTTACCTGAAACAATAATGGGTAATCTGTCTACAGTTTCAGATCCTGAAATGTGTGCTAAAATTTTGCAATCCCAGTTAACAATCAAAAGAACGCTTGTCGAAAACACTTTTTCGAAGTTTTGGGCTCTATTTACTCGACTTCTGGTACGAATATGTCCATTTAGTATGACATTTTACGAATATAAAAAAATCAAATTCTATAATTTATAAACATTATCTTATAAATTTTTACGTATTTTAGCTATTTAAGATTAAAAAATAACTGAGAACTATTTTTCAAGGCGGAAATTTAGATTCTTAACCTTTCACAATGCTGCCAAGTTGAGGTGAAATAGAGTGTAGATATGAAATACTCCTGTCTGCGTTTGGACAATAGACTGTGTAAATATGTTGAAACTTGAAACGAATTACAATCTTTACAGCCTAATATCATACCATGATTCAATTTGGCAATGACTATGGATTTGTATTAATAATGTATTATTAGATTAAAAAATATGCCAATTTTTAATTTTTTTAAACATTCAAACCTTGGTAGCGACCCTTAAAAAATGTTTTAAAATTTTGAAATTTTTGTGGAAGTCTTTATTTTATACATAGAACAAAAAAGGAGGGTGCCCCATAGAAAATTTAAAAGTTAATTTTTTAAGGCTCACCCTAATATATATATATATATATATTTGTTTTATTCATAGTATAAGAAAAAGTAGTATAATAATGGATTTCTACAACTAGTTTTGATATCAATGAGCTGGCAGATCCATATGAAAATATTATTCGATTCGCTGCAATAATTACACAACATTATATTTATTTTTTTATGTCAATAAATAAACTTTGGTAAGATGTTAAAAATGAAGTTTTCTATTTCTGTGCTATGTTAACTAGCTTAAAAATAAATCAATAAAAAACAAGTAGCGAATAAACAATTAAATTTTAAAAAATCAAAAAAAAACCGACTGCGTAAAAATCGAAATAATTAATTATTTCTCATGAATGTGAAACTATTTTTTTTTTCAATTCCTACTATTAGCTCACACTCTCTCTATATATCTTGTTCAGATTTTCAGTCGTTAATAAAATACTTATTATTCATCCAATCAAGCTCAAATATTTTTTTTAACTAGTAGTGGATGACACTTTATGTTAATCCAGTTTTTTTTTTCAAATATTAATTCATTATTTAAAATAAATTAATTAATTTTCAATAATCGAGAGAGCCCTCTTCTTGATCAAGGCAATTTAAGTCCCAGAGAGCCCTCTTCTTGATCAAGGTATTTTAATTCCGAGAAAGCCCTCTTCTTGATCAAGACATTTTAAACGCCACTTGAAGAGGAAAGAAGAATAGAAGAAAAAGTTCTCTTATTGACCTAAGTAGGAATTCACTTAAAATATTTTTTTATATTACTTGTTTATATTACTTACCTATTTTTTTATTTACTTGTATTGATGACTTTTAAGTTGTGTTTAATTATTAGTTCCTATATATGTGTCATATCCGAATCCCAATAAGAATTCAACAATAGTTCAGATCTGTATTAACAGATGGCAGCACTACACAGTCTGATATTGTAAGGTTTCGCATGCAACCAGTAAATTCCACGCAGTTGTAAGAAATGATTTGTTGCGAAGAGTTGCGTTTAGCGGCTGTTGTATATATGTAAATAAAACTATAAGTAATCTTATAGTTATGCCTTCTTCCTTAGTTATTAGTAAGAATAAGAGTGCGGCAATATAAAAGTGGCGACGATTGGGATTTAACCCTAATTGAAATGTTGTGAAAAAAAAAAATTTCGAAAGTGAAAAAGAAAAAGAGAACGAAAAATGACCGATAAAGAAATAATTTCTCTGGGACGCTTAGAAGAATATAATGCAAATGTTCCTTGGACTATTTACGTCGAAAAAATAAGGTTTTTATTTCTCAACGAATAGCATAAAAAATGATGAGATGAAGAAAAATATAATGTTAAGTTCGGTTGTAACAACAACGTTTGCCATCTTACGAGATATTATTGTTCCGAATACTCTGAAAGAGATCAGTTACGATGATTTTTTAAAGAAAGCAAAGGATCATTTTTCACCACGCCCTAGTGAAATAGTGGAACGATTTAAGTTTCAGAAACGACTAAGGAAGCAAGGAGAGAATATAGCAGATTTCATAAGAGATTTACGTCTTTAATTCCAATATTGCAACTTCTGAAATACGCTTAATGACCGCCTGCGTGATCAATTTCTGTTTGGGATACAGGATGAAAAGATACAACAGAAATTACTGGATTCTAAGGATTTAACATTCCAAACTGCGGTGGAAATCGCAGAGTTGGTTGAATCAGCGGAGGCTGGAGTAAAATCCCTACACATCGGAAAAAGTACGATTGTCAATCAAGTGCGTGTTTCGAAAGGAGAGAAACAGAAATTAGAGAAGTTCGCTCATGCACCTAAGCCTAAAGAAGATAATTTTGCGCCTGAAAAACCATGTTACAGATGTTCTAAAAATCATAATCTAAAATTCTGCCCTTTTAAATCCTCAGAATACCATTTTTGCCATCGATTAGGTCATCTAAAAAATTGTTTTAGAAATCGAAAATTTGGAATGAAAAGGGAGAAACAGTTTAAGAACAGAAAGATTAAAATAGTTCAGAAAGGATATTGTTTAAATTTCATGGACGACAACTCCAAAAATGTATTGTGGGTAAAATCGGTTAAAGTAAATGGTGTAAATATGCAACTTGAAATTGATACTGGTATGGCTCATACTATTGTAAGTAAAAGTGTTACTAACAAACTGTTCTCAGGTAAGCTGCCTTTAATTAAATCTAAAATTAAGTTACAAACTTATACTAGAGATTCTTTAACTGTTTTGGGGGAATTAAAAGTAAATGCTGTTGTTAATGAATATTGTATTCCTGATTTAAAAATGTTAGTTATTAAAGAGGAGGGACCGAGTCTAATCGGAAAAACTTGGTTAAAAGCATCAAAATTATTTTGGCCTAATGTAAATATGATTAAAAGCATTTCGAAAGATGATTTAATTCGAAATTTTCCTAATGTTTTTGCTGTCGGGATCGGGACAATCTAGGGTCCTCCTGCGTCAATAAAATTAAAAAAAGATGCAAAACCAGTTTTTCTTAAGTCTCGATCTGTTCCTTTTGCTTTAATAAAAGCTACTGATGTAGAATTTGAACAATTAACTAATGAGGGTATTTTGAAACCTGTTGATCATTCAGAATGGGCTAGTCCTATAGTAGTCATTCCTAAACCTAACGGTTCTGTTAGAATATGTGGTGATTAGAGAACAACAGTTAATGCTAATACTGAAATTGATAATTATAATCTTCCTAGAATGGAAGAATTATTTTCTAAATTATCAGGTGGAAAATTTTTTACTGATTTGATTTAAAAGATGCGTATTTACAACAACCTGTAGATAACGAAAGTAGTAAAATTTTGACTATAAATACACATAAAGGTTTATTACCCGACTACGGCAAAGCCAAAGGAGGGTTATGATTTTGACAGGCTATGTATGTATGTATGTATGTATGTATGTATGTATGTATGTATGTATGTTCATCTGTTCCCTCGTAACTTCTAAACCACTAATCAGAATTCGACAAATGACATATCATTAGAAGCGTCTTAATTGTCCGCTGGTTATAGGCTATATAGATTTTCACCAAATTCAATGTGGCGCCTTCTAGCGGACAAAATATACAGAGTAAAAAAATAAAGTTAAGCTAGATATGCCGTGTTTGGTATCATTTTAAAGCGCTTCACTTCAAAACCATAGAGGGTTTGTTTATAAGTGCCTTGGATCATAATAAGTTGCTTAAAAATCCACATGACAGTCAATCGTTAGCAGAATTAGATAGATTAAGAAATCTTCCTAGGTCATCTTAATACATGAAACCTTCAATCTACATTACACATTTACACATTACACTAACGACCTCATCCACTAATCGGTCCATTACCCATTTGCTGCCATCGACGGATATGTGCGTCACTACTACCAAATACTGGAAGCGTCATACGTCAAAAAATAAAGTTAAGATAAATATGCCGTGTTTGGTATCATTCAAAAGCGCTTTACTTGTACATTTTGAATATATCTATATATTACTAGCATTTGCTTGTGACTTTACCTGTATTCATGGGGTACTTTTATACTTTTTCAGCGTAGTTTTTTGTCGTAGTTGGGTTTTAGTTTTTTTACTTTATCTTGTTTAATGTATTACGATTAGCAATTGGGGTAAAATGTGCTCTTCGAATGTTCCGAAGAAAAATTGAACATATTAAAAAAAAAATAATAATAATATGTTGGTGTATTTTTAGATGATGTTATCGTCAGTGGCGTGGCGTGAAAATTTTCAGTGGTCATCGCAATTATTTAAGTTTCTGCTGAAAAATTATTAACTCTAAAATTCAATGGTTGAATGTTCAAAAAAGAAACTTTAAATCTTACCTTCACTTATACATGAACTCCAAATGTTCTGCTAAAACTGGATCGTAGAGATATAAAAGCTTATTAAGAGTTTTAAAATATTGCTTGGTCATCGCCGCATCCAGCGATGACCGGACGCCACGCCACTGGTTATCATTAATGCTAGTAATGAATCAGAACATTCTGAAAGAGTTGAAAGTGTTCCGAAATGCTTTTCTGAGCATGGTATAAGATTAAAGAAGGAAAAATTAAAATTTATGGTTTCGGAAGTTTCTTATTTAGGACATAAAATATCCCAGGAAGGAATTAGACCTATTCCGGTAAAAGTTAATGCTATTTTAAATGCTCCTATTCCAAATAATGTATCACAATTGAGTTCATTTTTATGCTTAATTTCTTATTATAGAAACTTCCTGCCTAATATTTCAGATGTTTTTGAACCTTTACATAGATTATTAGATAATAATGTAAAGTGGACATGATCTGAAAAGCATTAAAAGGCGTTTCAAAAAGTTAAACAATTTTTATGTTCATCTCCTGTTTTAGAATTATATGATATTAACAAAGATATAGTTTTAATTGCGATGCTTCTGAATATGGTATAGGGTCAGTTTTAAGCCACATTGTTGAGAGTAAAGAGAAACCTATTGACTATGCTTCTAGAACTTTAAATAAAACTGAAAGAAATTATGCAATGATAGATAAAGAAGATTTATTTGTAATGTTTGGTGTCACTAAATTTCACCAATATTTAGCTGGAAAACAATTTAAAATTATAACAGATCATAAACATTTAATTAGATTATTTGATCCTGTTAAAAAGGTGTCTGATACATTATCATCTAGAATGCTGAGATGGTCGTTAATGTTAGCTGGACATGATTATACAACTGAGTATCGCGAAGGTAAAAATAATAAAAATGCTGACGCATTAAGTAGATTACCTCTCCCAAAAACGGTAAAAATAGTAAGTAATCCTGCGGAAATAATGTTCGTTTCAAATAATGATAATTGGTCTGTTACTTCTAAAGCTATTGCAAAGTGGACAACTGAAAATGTAACTAAACAAATTTTACAAAGGGAGTGGAATACATGGGTGGCAGCGTAAGGTTAAACCAGAAGAATATCAACCATATTTTCGTAGAAGGGAGGAAATTTCCTGTCTAGAAAATTGTCTATTGTGGGGACATAAAGTGATCGTACCAGAGGAAGGCCGTGAATATATATTAAAATTACTGCATTCCGTTCATCAAGGTTTATCGAGCATGAAAGCGAAAGCTAGGGGGTAGTTTGATGGCCAAATATGAATAAAGAAATTGAACAAATGGTAAATTCTTGTAATAGATGTCAGATGTTTGCGAGGGATTTTCCCAAAATGGAACCCTTGAAATGGAAATCTGAACTGCCCTGAGAAAGGATCCATATACATTATGCCGGTCTTTTTGAAAGTAAAATGTTTTTAATAGTAGTAGATTCTTATACTAAATGGTTGGAGGTAGAGGTAGTACCCAGGTCTGATAGTAAAACTACAATTAAGGTATAAAGGAGAATTTTTGCTACATTTGGATTACCTGTTGAATTGGTCAGTGGTAATGGTTCCGCGTTCACAAGTGATGAATTTGAGGAATTTCTTAAAAATAATGGAATTAAGCATACGCTTATTCCATCATATCATCCGTCTTCGAACGGATAAGCGGAAAGTTATGATCAAACTGTAAGAAATTGTCTTAAAAAGCTAGATAAAAGTGACATAATATTGTCAATTTCGCGATTTTTGTTAGAAAATCATACCACTCCGTATTCGGTGACAGGTAAAACTCCTGCTGTATTAATGTTTGGAAGGCCAGTTCGAACAGCCCTTCACTTGGTATTACCATCAAAACCTAAAATATACCAACCCCTGTACAAATAAACTTCATGATTTAGTTTTTGTTAAAAATTTTGGAAAAGGGGAGAAGTGGGTAAAAGGAAAAATTATGAAATTATTGGGGAGTAGATGGGTTTTAGTAAATAGATGTGACGGAATAATGTGTAAGCGTCACGTTGATCAGTTGAGACATAATAAAGATATAAGTTATGAAATACCAGACAGAGTTGGAGAGATGAATCGCAATGATAATCTAATGTCAGACAAAGTTGGAAATATGGTACATAGTGGTAAAAATTACAGTGATTGTGATAGGTATGAAAGGGTTAATCAAAACCATTTTTCTGGAATTAATGGAAAAATAAAAGAACAGCTTAATAATAATACTACTATAGAACCAATCTAATCTCAGCCTTCGTATGATATTGTAACAGGTACAGTTGTGAGTACTAAAATTAATGTTACGACAGATAAAACTGTGAAAGACAATTTGACTGAAACTTATGATGAGGACTGTAAGAAAAGTGCTCCAGTGCTAATATTTTAACGGAGTTTCTGACTGTAAAATATTCAATGAAACATCGTCTTCATTTTGAAAGACCTATCCAATGATATGCCACTCAATAGGGTGCGTAATTTTAGAGTTCCATACTTAAAAAGTAAAAACGGAACCATTATAGGATCACTCCTGTGTCTGTCTGTCTGTCTGTCACAGCCACTTTACTCGTAAACTATGGAATGTGGAAAGTTCGAATTAAGGGAAATAATAAAGACTATCGACCCACATATTTGCAGATTAATAAATATTCATAAACATATTTAGGAAAAATGTTTAGGGGCTAATTAAGTTACTTAAAAAAGAAATATTTTCTTTGTATATCGTGTGGGGTATCGTGTGAAAGCACTCCTAACGCTGAACTCAAAAATATATTTCTTTTAATTTTCGGTATTATATTTTCAATATTATGGTCGAAAATGTAGTGCAAAAATATGTCCACCCCCCCCCCCCCCATCTAATTTCGAATCTACTGAAACTAAAATTCTGAAAAAAAATTAGAGGTAGTAGAAGTTAGTTTAAACCTTGCAGGAAATTATAGCGATTGCCATAGGTCACTTGTTTTTTTGAGAAACGTTACACACAAATTTCGATTTACGGGCATTCAGCAAAAGTGTTGAGCAGCGCTAGAGGTACCTATCGTAGCAGAAGTATTGTTGATCATGAATTTCATAAAACATCGTCGGTAATTAGCGAAGATATTAACCGTTAAAGACACGGTCGATTTTGGACATACACAATGACAGGGATGGCATACTCTATGCTCCATCACTTTTAAAGCTTAGATAACAAATTTTAAGGATATATTTGTGTAATGCAATGCCCGGTAGCAGTATAAGATCAATAAACGTCAAATTGTTAAAAGCAGATTAATTTAATGAGAATTAATCGCATAAATACTATGGGATTCGCGACTAGTTTGCATTGAGTGGCTCTCTCAATACACCTACTGTGTCTTTAAAGATTAACTAAAAACCTGTATGGTAAAACGCGGCACAAACCAAAGTAGCGTTGCTACTTTGCTACCTCCTTTCGAAGCTTAGCAAAATGCCAAGTTTAAACTTTGAACAAGTGTTTTGTTTTAGCTACACTGTAAAAAGAAAAGATTATTACGACGCTGAATTTAGTTTTATGAAATGCCAATAAATATGCACTACTTTTCTTGTCAGTGCCGAATTAAATTCATCATGAACAGATTAGGATAATATTTAAATAAATTTTATACAAAATAGCAACATTTGATATTATTTAGACTTCATATCTGATTGAACTTTTACGGTATACCCATTCATACTTTTTTAGTATATATACAGTTATACCAAACCCTACGTTGTATAGTTTTTACGAAATCTTAATTTTCTTTTGTTTTAATAATACAATTCACAATTCATATACTTATTGTACGGAACCCTATGAGCGCGAGTAATTCTCGCACTTGACCGTTTATTTTTTTCGTCTCAAACGCCATTTTGTATTTTACGGCCGGATTTTGGAATTTATAAAAACAAAACCTAGCCTATAACCACCAGACCGTTAAGACACATTGATAGAGACTTCAATCATTAAAATTCATCCAGCCGTTTCGGATGTTTCGAGGGTATAAATAAATCCACATACACAGATACGCGTGAAACACATAACCCTTCTTTTCAGTCGGTTAAAAAACATTACTTTGTATGCGGGACTTGCTTATCTATTCAGATTTTAAGTAATGTTGAAGGACAAATCTTACTTATAGATTTATTTATTTATTTATTTATTTTCGGTACATTTCATTTATCGACTTTTTTAAAAAAATAATTCACAATTCTAAAAACTTATAGTTTTGAAGCGAGGCAATCCGAGACATTATAAAGAAATTTAAGCAGTAATAAAAACCAATTAAGGTTAATACAATATAAGCAGTTTAAAAAAACATTTTTAATTTTGAAATCTGTAAAATTGTGTTCACGTAAGCATGTTTAGAGAAAAGATGTAATTCATAAGCTACGCGTTGAATACTTTTGAAATAATGTTCCTTTATTGAATTTTTGAAAATGATGATGGGGCACTAGAAGCGCCTGCATTAAAATTTTATTTTGTTTCACATTAATCGGTAATAGATAAAGTTAATTTTAAATATGCTTGATTATTTTAATTTGAAATAATCTAATAATTTTAAAAGTCATATATTAACATGTCGAAAACGAAAACAAATGAGTGTTCATAGTTGCATTTTAAACAAACAACAAAACAATTTTTTAATTTGTGTCTCGATACATCTAACATAAAATTTGCAACATTTTAATAAACGATTTTGCTTCAAAATCAAAAGGAAAATCTATTTTGTTTTATCAATAATGGGGACAAATTAGTATAATAATATGTTTCTCCAAAATATGTTTATCCAGGTTTCGAAATCGGTAATCTGCTACATCTATATTGATTTATTAAAAAAAAGAAAACCAACGTTAAAAATCAATTAAAATCAATAGTTTCCCTTATTCTGTGGTATATAAGCTGTTCACGAATAGTCGGCTTATCAGTATGGGCAGTTACCGTCGCTTCATGAGTCGCCGGTGTACGATTGAACTACGGAAAAAAGCAAATATTCTTATTATAGTGCCCGCTTTCGGCGGAATATTTCCAAATTCAGGGAGGACCTTCTTGTCATGGCCGAAAACATACACAAAAAAATTGTTTCTATTCTATGCTTAACCTCATACACTTTTCGATAGTACAATATTGAAAATGGCACAAACATCGGTATTACAGCGCCCCCTTTGGGCGGAATTCTTGCAAATTCAGGGAGGACTTTCTTGCTATGGCTAAAAATACACTAAAAATTTGGTTCAATTCTATGCATAACTTAATTCACTTTTCGATGGTACATTATTCAAAATTGCACAAAACTCGCTATTATAGCGCCCCATTCCGGTGGAATTTTTCCAAATTCAGGCAGAATCTTCTCGTTATGGCCAAAAACCTAAGAAAAAAATGGTTCAATTCTATGCATAAATTCATACTCTTTTCAATAGTACAATATTCAAAATTGCTCAAAAATCGCTATTACAGCACCCCTATCCGGCGAATTTTTTTTTCAAATTAAGGGAGAACTTGCTTGCCATAGCCAAAAACTTAAGAAAAATTGGTTCAATTTTATGCATAACTTCATACATTTTTTGATGGTACAATGGCGACAGACACACGGACAGACAGATATTTTCTATAAACTTGTGTTTTGGGCTCTTTGACTCCTAAAACGTATTAATCCGTCGAAAACCGGAAGTCGAAAAGAATTTCAATGCAATACTTTCTTCTATTGAAGATAGAAGAAAGTAAAAATAAGGATTGTTGATGTAAGTTCCCACGGAAAAGAAAAAAATTGAAACTTAACCAAGTAATCCTATCTGTATTTAATCACGGTTATCTAATACGAAATTCAGTAACCTTCGTATAATCCGCTCCGCATACACAATGATGAATTTGAATTTATGTATGTTCATCTCTTCGTATATTGTATATTTTTTGCTGGATTGCTTAAAAATTGCCTCATATTCATATATAAGTTCATCTTTTTAAGAACACCGTATTTAACAGCTAACTAAATAACATCACGTGAGCAAATAACGTAAAAACAGCTTCACTAAATAAATTGGAATAAAGATATATCCATCAAAAATTTACTGAATATTTTTTTTTAAATATAAAATAAAATTATATATATTAAATGATAATAAAATGCATGTATGTATGTATACATGTGTGTGCATGTGTGTGAACACATATAATGTTTCATTATATTTAATGCGTCAATCTTGTATTGCATCAAATACGTAATTGGATTATTATTTCGATACTTTCTTTTCTCTACTTCTGACTAAAAATGTGCTTCTCAAGTTTACTTACGCTGTGAGAAACCCTGTGTACCATTAGTGTAAAGTAGAATTTTTCAAATCTTTCTTCTCAATACTTTAGGAAATTTAAAGTGTGTTATAAAAAAATCGATTCCCATTATGATGATGTACGCTCACGAAAATGCCGGAACAAATAGCCTCTATTAACGCTAACAGGGATTTTCTCGATTCTCGGTTGAAAAACTTTTTTCGGCACTGAGATATTCTTTTGAGGTCAAAAACTTTTCTCTAGGGATTATGCATTACATGTATAGTTATCTAATCTATTAATAGATAGTGACATAAAAGTTTTACGTCTTTTTTAAAATCTCTTCGGCATGTTTCATGTTTTACATACGTAGTTGCACAGTTGCATATAAAATATTAAATCTGAAAGTAATGGTTCAGTGAGAGTTTCAATGCGTCAGAAAGTAGCCGTTTTTGTTTCTCTTTAAATTATCATACGAAATATCCTCTGAATGCCTTATCATATTTTTAAAAATTTTAATTTAATTATATTCATTTGAAATTTATATAAAAGAACTACAATAGGAAATATTGGGTAATTTTCGGACAAAAGGCACTGCTTACGCTATTTTAAACTACCTGTATCTACTGCAGTTTTATGTAAGATTTATTTTTGTCAAAAAGTCATATAATTTTAAGGTGAAAATTGACCTTCCAACTGATTTTCTTTTTCACTTTAAATATTATTCGAGGGCACCTTATATGTATTATGGCATATATTTATCACACAAGAAATATTTTTAAAAATTGAGAAAATTAAGGAATTTTTCAAAATATATTAAGCGTTATGAAGATTTTTTTCAAAATGCCCCAAGCGCATTCAATATTAATTAAAATCTCTGATACGTTTATCAGATTAGGTATATACATACAAATAATCTGTGCATCGAATTTTATATATTTAAATATAAAGGCAAGACAAATAAATTCAAAATTTTATGAAATTTTCAGTATTTTTACATCATGTTTCTGCAATGAACTACTTCAAAATTTTTGAAAAATATTTCTTAAAAAAACATACACAGTTTTATTTGTATATATAAACCAAACTTGCATAAAAAATATTGGAGATTTTACTTGACGTGGAATGCGGATGGGACATTTTGAAAAGTACTTTTTAATGCTTTAAATATTCTGGAAAATTCCTTGTTTTTTTTTTTCCCAAATATATATATATATTTTAATTTCATGTGAGATAAATGTACACCATAATGCATATAGTTTGCCCTTGAGTAGTATTTAATGTGAAATTTAAAGAAATAAAAAAACAAGTTCTAATATCCCTTGCCTCTTTAAATACATATCTTAAATAAAAACGCTGATATCACAGTTTCTTAAATTATTAGTATCCACAAAATCTATCATAAAAACACTTAGTATCATATTATTTCATTAGAAAAAAATAAAAAAATAAATAAAAAATAAATAAAAATAAAAAAACACTTGTGAAATGCGGTATGTTTAGACGAAAAAAAAAGTTTATATGCTTATAATACATATAGAAATACATAAATTCGTGACACACTGGAATCAGACGACTAACTTAAACGATTAGACGAACGATAAACTTCCCGTTAAGGAACTGCAGACGTTACACCTCTGCTAGTAACGTTTGATTACATTGTATCGGTATGTTT
Organism: Maratus speciosus; assembly: GCA_963932465.1. Taxonomy (NCBI): domain Eukaryota; kingdom Metazoa; phylum Arthropoda; class Arachnida; order Araneae; family Salticidae; genus Maratus; species Maratus speciosus. The sequence goes on from OZ010790.1 coordinate 77,290,833, forward strand.
ATCAGTTATACTCTGTCGTATATCCTTGTTAATTTATTCTACGTAGTCGGTTGTAAAATATATATATATTTTTTTAATTAAAAGTATTCCGATTTGTACGAGCGTCCAAACATTTGTTGTATCATTATTTATGACATATTCAACAAACGGGAACTAAATCAGAACTATCGAATGGATTTTAACGTGTCCACACACACACAAATACACGCACTATGATTACACTTATTTTCTATTAACGTTTAAAAAATATCACAACAATACTGTTTATTGGAGCATGTTTTGCACTACACGACTTACAAAATGGTGGAGAATTTTTTTAGCAAAATATAGTTAAAAGAAAATATGAAATTTGATTTGCTACTAAATATTTGACACCCTGAATCTTATGGCTTAAATTAAACTCCTTTAGGACAATTTATTAATATTTTGTGACATTTTACAAAACTATCAGGAGGTACACTGTATAAAAACATAATCTTTTGTTGTATATGTGAGAATTGTCGCAAAATTATGAATTGATTTTTCATATCTATTGCGTACATTCTACAGACTACTTTTTTAAACATTTAGTGATCGGAATTTGTTCGAAAAATTATTTGCTTCATATTTAGGTAATTTTCAGTTCCATTAGAGATACGTTTAAAGAATCTATACTCATTCTAATTTTAGAGATGTGTATTCCGTTTACTAATATGGAATGCTATTTTAAACTTACGCTTTTGAGTAAGTTTATTTATATAACATATTTTATTAGTTTATCAGTGGCAATACAAATATGGTTAAGTTATTATTGTAATGTGTATTGTAAATATTAAAAGTTTTAATAAGAAAAATTACTTTATATTTTTGTCAAATTTACAGAAATCTACCCTATATATATATAAAATCCTAATGAAACGAATTTATGAAACGAATATATGAAACGCCTGAAATGTATCGATTCTTTGAATCGACTGATTAAACAACTGACTTTGTTTCACGGCGATTTCTCCTAAAATATGGAATACTTTGCGATGAAATTAACAACAAAAATCCGTGTTGATCCACAGATTTCAAAACTGGTATTAGAATTTTTAAATTCGAATTAGTTTTCGAAATATTAATTTTTTTCTAATTTTAAATAATTTCTAATCCTTTAATCTATGCTAAGAACAATGCTTTTTTTTTTCGTTAACATTTTATTAAATACAAAACTTTCATTTAAAAATGAAACATTTAAAGTGATGGCTTTCACTTCTTAAAAAAAAAAAAAAAAAAATACAAAACGAAAAGAAAAATATTAGGCACATATGTCATATACGCGCCGGGGTACCTAATTGGAGAACAAATGGCATTATTTTGATAGACATGGTAACCCGGCTATTGTTGTTTATTTAATAATAAATGTATATTTACTTTTATTTCTTTTTTTAAATGTATATAAAATATTTTGTTCTATTGTAATTAATTATTATTTTTTGCTATTTCCTTTTGGAAATAATAGAAAATAATTAAAAAATAAGGTACAATGTAGTACTTATTCCGTCACCCAATTTTGCAAATTATATAAATCGCCAAACCACTCGCCAAATTGTACAGATTGACAAAATTTTTATTTTAAATAACGAAAGAACAAATAAATTAGTATAACATTAATAAATATAAAAATAAAACGTCGAAATAAAAATAACTTTATGACGTAAACACGTGAAACTTGCTAAAAGTCAAGTGAATGTGACATTTACCATCAACCATTATTGGCATTTAATCTTATAGTTTGGTGATAGATTTGTTGTCGAAGGGATAACTAAGTAGTACCAAAAATACATATGTAACTGGTATTCTAAAACGAGGTTTTCGTCAACTTTTCGTAAAAAAAAAATCATGCCAAACCTGCAAAGGAGGTATATGACATCTGGCGAAATATTAAATTATGTAACAAACCATGACATTTAATTTCAACTTCAAATCAATGTTTTAATTTACCACTCGAACAATAAAAAAAAAATGCTAACTGGCAAATTGAAAACAAGATATTGGCGAGATTTGCACCCGGCTTTTTTTCACTTTCGGCACAGATGTCACATACGGCCCCATATTGGAGCGATTTTTTTCTGACGCCAATGTCATATACGCAACGGGTACTTAACTGGCGCCAAAGTATCGTTATTTTGCTTGATATGGTAAGCCGGATGTTGTTGTTTATGCCGTTAATGCGTTCCCCAAATTGGCGTTGGAAAAAAATCGCGCCAATATACTGTGTATATATATGTATATGACATTTCTTCCAAACCTTCATATGAAAGGCGAAGGGATCAGATCGTATTTGTTTATGGTATTGATGACTTGAACTATTATAATATAGATGAATTGATGGGGATAGAATAATATTTGGCGACTTATCACCTGTGCCTGGATAACATTAAAGTATCAAAATGGCACCTAAAGTATAAAAAGTAAAGTGTTCCGCCCGAAACTGTTGATGATAGTCACATGATTTAGGCTATTGTTATAGAGATTGTTTTAAAATATCGGTTGACAAAGACTCTGAATACTTAATTCATTTTTTCATATTCATTCATTTATTATCACTTAATTCATTATTATACATTTTCATTTATTCATGAAGGGGTTAAAGCAGCAAATTTTAGTAATTGTATTATGTCAATCGTTTTATAACGCTGTTAAAAAATACCGAGAGACAAAGACTCTGTTTACTTAATTCATTTTATTTTAGCCTCTTTTAAAATGTTTAACTGATCCTCTTTAATCAAAAACGAAAACAACCATTGGATGTCTTAACAGCAACTGATTCTCCGTTAAATTTTTGAAATCAAAGGGAATTGAATGGAAACCCGTTTACAGGGAGATCTGCACACCTTTTTCGGTATAATTTAATCTTCTCTAATATTTTTAAAACTCATTAGATTTTTATATTCTGCGGTGTCTGAACTGGGTTGGCGAGCGTAGCTTGCAGGGGGCAGAGCCCCCTAGTAAACTTATATTTATCGTATATATTTCTAGAATAATATGTAGTGGTAAAATCTACGTTTGGATAAATTCCACTTTTCAAAGAAAACATGACAGAAATTTTGATGGGTATTTCAGGTTTTCGGGTTTGATTAGCTTTAGAAGTATATGTTTATCTCAAACAGATTCCATTACGTTCTCTTTTCTTTCAAAATGTGTCTATTTTCTAATGTATGTAATAAAGTTTATTTAAAGAATTATTTTACCTACAAAAATCCAAAATTCATATCTTGATTTCTTGCAAACGTATAGCAGTATTTTTCATGAATCAATTAATATGTAAGACTTGAAATGAGTCATAAAATGTCAATTAATAGTTTTATAGCTTCTTATGCTGCGTGCCACTTATTATCATTTCTTTCACGACACTTAAATAGTAAAGGGTGCCAAAAATCTACAATTAGTTTAAGTTTTAGTTATTTAAATATTAAATACCAATACCCATAAAAAAACAACCCCATAATGAAATGAAATATTAAATGTATTACATTTATATAGACGTAAAATAAAATAGAATTTGTTTGCGTGTTGTTGGTGTTGTTTATGACTGCCAATTATCTACACTAGGGATATGGGCTCGAAAGAGGTGGTGCCCTCCGTGGGGGTCATTCTAAGTTTATGTGATGTTAACCGTAAGTGTTGAAGTTGAAAAATGGAAAGATTCACAAACGAGAAGATAAAATTGTGAAAAATCCATTTAAAAATGAATATGCGAAGACAGCTTGACTATATTAGTTAAAATGCCAGCTCAATTTGAATACCCTTACATTCTACACAAGGGATGTACCTTTTAGGCGAGATAGCATATTCTCGTTTATCAAATTGTAATTTCCAGATGGTAGCAGTAGATTTAATAAAAGAGTTTTTCTTGACCCTCGCACAGTTGTAATAAAATAAGCAAGTTTATTGAATTATGGATAAAAGAGTTTCGAAAGTTATAATTTTAAAAATGTGAACTCAGTAAATTATTTTTGTCATGTTTCTGTATTCCTTTGGCTGTGAATATTACTATTGTCGTCGTTAGAAATTTCTTATCGATTTAATATTAGAATTGTATCCAACAGTTAGTGCGGTATGCCTATCACAGTCTGTGCTATAAGTTTTCACCTTTATCCTTTATACAATACTTCTATATATATATAGATATATATACATATATATAACTGTACATTTTGCATAATCCAGTGATGTAATTGCACATTACATTTTATTAGATCATCACGATCTATCACTTCATTACTTTAAATAAATCTGATTGTTTCTCTTATTAGCAATTTATATTAACTGTCTTATTAAAGGGCCCTATTGGTCTTCCTACAATCCTTTCAAAATGTCATAAATATAGTTATCAATGATGACTTGATGTTTGCTCCTATTATATGAAATAATCAGTGGTAGTGTTATCGAAATTTAAACGAAATGAAGTGAGAAAAATAAAATAAAACTAACATTACTTTTTCTGCCTTTAATATTAACATTTGATTTTCATCCAAATAGGGTTCACTTCCTTGCATTATCCACGGGAGAGTATAATGGAATTAAAGGTTTAAATACATTTGACCCAATCACGTTCAAATATGGCATTACTCTGTGAACATATACGGGGCATTCTCACAATCTTTTGACATTCATGTCCCTGAATAATAATCTTTTAGTTAATAAACTTTTTTTTATCTCATATACTGGGGAACATCCCATTGTATGAGTCCAAATACCAGGAAAACTCATCTACCGTCCCGTGTCCCTGATGGTGATTTTTAAGTTTGGAGCTGTCTATATAAAAATGTTTCAATAAAAAATAATTCGATGTAATTTTTTTCTGAAACTGGAACTATTGTTTTATATAAATATGTAGCTGTAAATTAACCTGCTCACATTTTTAGGGTTGTTATTATTTTTTAAACTCTGTCCCTGGGTTTTAGATTTCTTTCTATCCCTCTTCTAAAATTATACAGAAAATCATTTCAGATCCAGCCACAGAATTTTTTTCAAGTTCTTTCACATGCAGAAGTATGCTAGAGAAATAATCTCTAAAATTTTTGGCAGGAAATTTACTGTAGAATTTAAATCAGCAATAAAATATCAATTTGAAGGATCGTGGCTTTACTGGTAGTCTCACCGTCCCCAAGGTTTATTCCTGCACTTTTCGAGATAAATTTAAAAAAAAAAATAATTTAATCCAATGTTAACAACTGTTTCTAAAAATCAATGAACATTGTGGCTATTACTTAGTTTTAACATGATTTTCCTAAAAATAGGTGGTAATTATCTTTACAGTTCCATCCTTACCGTCCCTTTTTTTACTATTTCGTAATTTTTTTTTCCAATACCATCACCTTTTTTTTTTTTTACTTTACCGTCCCTTCTTTAACACCTCTTTAAGACAAGGTTATACAAAAATTCTGTATTAAAAGTACTACATTGTTAATATTTCTTATTTAAATGCCCTGTGTCTGCTATGCAAATTCATTATAAGTAAAAATTTAGAAGAAAATAAAAAGTTATAAGGGTAAAACGGTAAGGAAAATTAAACTCGCAAGTTTAAATTAAACCTCAATTATATAATAAATTTTTCGCTGCTGACCATTGTTTCTTTATTTTGAATCATTAAGGCATTCGTCTATCAGATTAAAATGTTATTTTAGCAAGTTTAATTTCGCCAGATTTTTTTTCCCAAAAGTCAAAAGATTGTGAGAATGCCCAATATACAAAAGACAATCTGCCAGACAGTCCTATGATACCGTACAAAAGATAATTGTTATTTTGTATCGAACATAAAATTAGTAACATGTTAAGTTGGATTAGATAAAAGATGCAACAGAATATGCTTTCCATATTTTTTTTTCTGTTCTATTTTAGTGCCCATTTTGTTATTACAATGTTCGACATTACCGAATTTTAGAATAGTATAACTTCAGTGTAGGTCAGTGGCTTACGTTCTACGACGGATGTAGAAAATGATACATTTTAAAAAGTAATCTTTATAAAGCAAAATACATGAAAATGTCAGTTGGTTTTAAATAAGGAAAGTAATAAATGTGTTTCTTATTAAATGCGATACAGCTGTGGATATTAAACCAATAAATTAGATGCAAATTTGGAATTTTGTGCATCAGAAAAGTGCTAAAATTAGTACAAAAAAATAATACAAAGAATAGTCAATTTAAAATAATACAACCCGTAAGTTGATATGTGAAATAACTAATAAGCCTAAAGATTAAGTTACCTAATTTGGCATTTGAGACCGATAGGTTAATGTCAAACGAACGTCTATTTGCACGTTTTTTGTTTCAACATGAAAAAGAAACACATTGTAGCGGAGGTGTACGAAGGCTGTAGGAAGGCAAAAAGCGTGCAAATAGACGTTCGACTAACGTTAGCCTCAGCAAGCAATTTAGCTATATCTTCCTTCAAATTATATTACAAGTAATGTAATTTTAGCACATAACTTTTTCGCTTTACTGGAAACTTTGCTAACTTTTTCGATAACTTTGGTATACATACAAACTATAATATGTAAGTTAAATTTATATATACACTACTCAAAACAATTAGGTTAGCACATGGTTTTAACGAAATTACGCAAATATTTACACCGATAAGTAGCGTAAAATAAAACATCTATAACTTAAAGTGTTGTTGAAAACTGGCAAATAAAACTTCACGTATAAATTAAAGTTTATGACGTCAAAAACTAGAAAAAAATGATAAGTGCAGAAATCGGGATTTTGCAGAAACGTCTGTTTCACTGCCTTAGTTGTAAAATTCAATTGCGCAGATTGTGTTTTGAGAAAAGGTGGCTTGAAAATGTCACAACAACATGATTTACCGCAATCCATGGCTTGACGTGTTATCGGGACAGTTGAATTTGGGTAAACACAATGAAGTGTAAAGGACGCTGTTGGAGTCGCAAGAAGTGTCCATGAAAGGCTGTGGAATGAATTCCAAGACCCATGGAATGGTAGTCATCGACAAGTGCAAGGTCGAAAATGTGCTAAAACAGAAACCCATGACCGATATATCCTGTTAACAGTTCGTCGAAACGGAACGGACAATGCTACTCAGCTACAAACACATTTGTTATTAGCCACAGGACATAGGGTGTCCAGTCAAACAGTCCGAAATAGTCTTTATCATGATGGTCTCTATGCATGTAAGTCAGTGGTATGTATTCCGTTGATCTCAAACTACTGTGCGGCTCATGGAAGGTCCGCAACTGAACATATAGTTTGGAGGCAACGTTGTTGGAGTCGAATTCTGTTTACAGACGAGTCCCTATTCAGTTTGGAAGTGACATCTGATGTGTTTTGGCATGGAGAGAAATATGCTCTCAAAATAATCCCACATTCATTCGTGAAAGATCACACTGCAGACGAGGTGGGATGATGCTATTGGCTGAAATCAGCATAGGTGGACGTACGGGCCTGCATATCATTCGGAATGGCACTTTGATGGTTCGAAGTTATACAGACGAGATACCGAGACATCATGTGGTATTTTATGTTGCAGAAATTAGTGATTTCTTTTTTTTCATGCATGATAATTCCAGACTTCATACAGTTCGTCTTATGGAAATCATGCTTGAAGCTGAAAAATACAGCGTATGAAATGACCAACATGCACTCCTGACCTAAATCCGATCGAGCATGTTTGGGACATACTCAGACGACGCATTGCTGTGAGACCGAGGCCTCCTTTTACTGTCTGGGGCTTAGAGATTGCAATTCTTGAGCAGTGGAACAGTATTCCTCATAGTTTTATCGATAACCTCATCGCATCCCTAGAAAACAGGTGTACAACAGTCTTAGCTGTTCGAGGAGACCACACGCCATATTAAAATCTAGCATCATTTCTAAACAATACTTTTTTTTATCATTTACATGAAACAAAATTGTTGCCCTAAACGATCTTTTAATGTTCTTTTCATCTTTTCAAAGAATAAAAGCTCCTTTACAAATCTTTGCGTCTTCTTTTTCTATATTGTGCATTGATACACGTGTACTATCCATTTAATGGCCATAAAGGGCTGTCTTGCACTGTTCTCTTCACTTTTTTGCTTGCTCCCCTAATTTTTTTGAGCAGTTCATATATATATATATACCCTATCTATATTATAAAGGACAAACATATATGTGCGTAACGCATACGTCATTTTGCGAATGGCAACACTTTGAAATTTGAAATAAAATTTTGGTTTTGCAATTTTATCTGCTGCAAATTTTTAAACTTCTAAAAATTGCACATTTTAAATTTTTACACCGTCGTATAAGGAAAAAAAATGCTCTTTTAAATGAACGCATACGTCATTTTGCGAATGGCAACACTTTGAAATTTGAAATAAAATTTTGGTTTTGCAATTTTATCTACTGCAAATTTTTAAACTTCTAAACATTGCACATTTTAAATTTTTACACCGTCGTATAAGGAAAAAAATGCTCTTTTAAATGCAATTTGTTTGAAAGCGGTATCTCAAATTATTTTTGAGATATTATTTTTTTTTTGTAGTTTTTAATACCATTTTTCTTATCGTGGCAACAAAAGTGCCTCATTTCTGTTGAAAGTCATTGAAAGTAAACGGAAAATAGTCGAAAATATGAGATACTGTATATTTTTGTTGCCATTTTCAAATAAAACCTGAAAAAAAAGTTTTAATTAAAATATGCGCTATGTCAAGAACATACTCTGTTATTCCGTGATAATGACATCATATGCATACTTTTCTATAGCCGAAGTTTAAGACAGGATTGTAAAAGTGGATTGCTTTAGCGGATGCAAATGACGTCATTTTATAAAAAAGCGTGTATTTTAATTCTTAAACCTGAATTATGTTTTGTAGATGTGCGTCATTTTCACAACCCAGCTGCTTTGGAATTCTTCACAGGTGAAAATGCTTCACTTTTGAAAATAATGAATCGAAATCAGACACTGAAAAAACACAATGTTTTACAAAAATTTAGAGTGTCTTTATAAAAGCGAGATGACATGCAAATAATAGCGATTTATATTACTGAAATTCATGATTCTCGCCTGCATAGATTTGCTTCGCCGAGTTAGAAAAGCAAACAAATAATTCGTGGTTTAAAATAGTATCATGTTTCTGAAGTTTTTGTCCAAAATTCCCCCGAGTAATAAAAATTTAATGCTATTCTTTAGGACATTCTACCATAATTTTATCAAAATAACATAATTTGCTTAATTTAATTTTTCCTAATTTTATATAATCTCTATATTTAAAACATAAGTATGTATTTTAGTCATCTGCCCTGATCTTTCTGCTGAAGCAATTTTACTTTTTTTTTTTTTTTTAAAGCTGAAAACTCTTCATTTGTAGATGTGATCGCAATATCTGTTCTTTTTTAAATATCCCAACTTTTATATTTTATTTTTAAAAGCATTCTATGAAATTTCTTCAAAATGGTGAAAATTAGATAGCTTTCATTATTGCAGACAAGAGAGAAATAATGAGGTATTTTTATCTTTATTCCAGCTATTCTCTAATAAAAATTCAAAATTGTTGATAAAAATTGTTGTATAGGGTTTAGTGTCGCAAAATCCCATTAGGAGCAGAATATTATGTTTGGGGGCATAATAACGGAAATTGACATACTGCTTTTGAAAACACGCATTTTACTTCATAAATTTTCTATATTGTTCTTCCTTCTGCATGTGTATTGGTCTTAAGTTTCCGACACTAGGCGAAATGCTTATTTAAGTGAACATGGAACATATTTAAAAGAAAACGATCATTTTTTTAGATAAAACTAAACATTTTAACACAAATGCATCCAAAAAACATAAATTATGGAAATTTTTACTCTCCGGAATTGAGATTAAAATCTGAAGTAAAGAGTACGTCTGCTCACATAAAAGATGTTGCTGATAATCGTGACTTCAATTTTTGAGTTAAAATAATTTTTAATGATCAAACAAAATACATTATTTTTTAAATAATGAATGCGGATATGAGAAGTGCGTATGCAAATTTTGAGAAGGTGAAATTTTCTGTTTTTCATTCCAGAATACCAAGCATAAGAGCCTAAATTGAAAGCCACAACCTAATAACTGATCTTTATTATATTTTACTGATTAAGTATCTATATTATAAAGAACAAACGTATCTTCGCGTAACACAAACGTCATTTTGCGAATGGTAGCACTTCACGATCAAATTTCGGTCTTGAAATTTTCGCCACTGCAATTTTTTAATCTTCTGACCATCATACATTTTTAATTTTCGTCGCATAGGGAAAAAAATTTACTTTCAAATGCAATTTGTTTAAAAACTGTATCTTAATTGACTGATGTATTTTATTTTCTAAAATAATTTTTAAGCATGATTTTTTAAAGTTTATCTTATCACGTACCGGTTTCAATACATAATATTAATAAACATTTTGCGCATAAAGCAACAAACATTTTTCAGCATTTGTTTCTGATATTTTTGCATAACGAAATTAATACTTCCTTTATAATTAAATAAAAGAATAATATTAAACAAAACACCAATCTACCATATTTGCGAAAGACAAATTAACGAAATTAATACCTCTTTTATAAGCAAATAAAAGAATAATATTGATAAAACACAAATCTAACATATTTGTAATCGTACAATTTAAATTTTTTGATCACCAAATAGGATTTTTTTTTCAAGTGGAATTTGTTTGCAAAGTTCATCTCAGTTTACTGATTGTCTATGGTTTTAAAAGCAATTTTAAAGCATGAAATTTTTTTAATATATCTATATCACTCGGAGCTAATATCCATTTTTTAAAAAAAGCTTCCCTTTGAATAAATAAACTAGAAAACAGGAATTCTGCTTTTTTAGAATTTAGTGTCGCCATCGATGAAAAAAAATATATATATGTGCATATAAATAGTACAAAACATATTTCAATTTTAAGACTACAGCACACGCTTTTATTTTATGTAAAATGACATCATTCGCATCCGCTTAAAAATTCCACATTTGCGATCCACTCTTAACTATCTGCAGTTAAGTATGCATAGGACGTCACTATCGCGAAATAATGCGAAATAATACACAAATGCAGCAAAAAGATGCCGTCATTAAAGAAATTCGAACCCCCCCCCAAAAAAAAAAAAAAAAAAAAAAACGCCTGTCTAAGGCTTTCTTTGGTTTGTAAAATTAATATAGATACTTACAATTAAATATAGTTTATAATAGCTCCATGTTTTAACATAAATCCTTCGTTTATATTTTTTCAAAATAGCACGTATTTTAGTTACATTTCCTTTCGGTTGTTATGAAAAAATGGCAACAAAAATAGCAGCTCCTATAATTACTATTTCGCAACTATTTTTCCTTTACATTCTACAGAAATGGAGTACTTCCGTTGCCAATATTAAGCAAATGGTTCCAAAACTACAAGAATATTAATAGTTCAAAAATAAATAGAGATGCCGTTTTCAAACAAATTGAATTTCAAAGTAATTTTTTTTACGAATACGACGGTATAAAAATTGAAAATGTGCGAGGCTTAGAAGTTTAAAAAATTGCTATAGAGAACTTAATCGTACTGCTTTGTTTTATGACTGGCTTCTGTAAGGTAACGTTATTTTTTGGAGACGACACAAAATAAGCTCGGAGAAATAAATGGCATACCGTACGGGGGCTAGTAAAATAATATGAATAAAACACAAATTTAACAAACATGTATAAGCTCCGAAATTATCAGAATATAAAAGGATGCCATAAGTAGCAAAATCTTGGTCAAATAACTCTTAGCATTTGGCTAATAAGAAAATATCGCTCATGATAAATTTCAAAAATGTATTTGATAATTCGTATTTTCCATATGAAAAATGCTTTTTTAATATAAGTGGGCAATCTAAAAAATTTATTGCATATAAAAAAATATTAGTTTTCAATTTAAAAAAATGTTTTCACCTATTTTCTTTAACCCGGGAAGCCCGGGTACGATCCCCTAGTATATATAAAGTCCTAATGAAACGAATTTATGAAACGGAAGTATGAATCGACTGATTAAACAACTGATTAATTTTCTAGGCGATTTCTCCTAAAATATGGAATACTTTGCGATGAAATTAATACTAAAAATCAATATTGATCCACAGATTTCAAAACTGATATTAGAATTTTTAAATTCGAAATAGTTTTCGAAATATTATTTTTTTTCTAATTTTATATACATTTTTCTAATGATGACAGCTCAAATTTTAATTAAACACATGATTTTTTTTTCATATTTTAGAAAAGGTTATTTTAAATTAATTTGGCGACGAGTTTGGCCTCCCTTAAATATATGCTAAGAAATGCATCATGTTACTTTTATTCAGAATTCAATTTGTATTTCATTATAATTATATTTAATACAAAGCTTTCATTTAAAATTGAAACCTTTAAAATAAATGGCTTTTACTTCATTTTTTTTAAAACGAAACGAAAAGGAAAATATTAGACAGAGATGTCATATACGCAACGGGGTACCTAATTGGCGCCAAAATGGCGTTGTTTTGCCTGACATGGTAACCCGGCTATTGTTGCTTATTTATTAAAAATTGTTTATTTGAATTTAATTTATTTTTATTTACACAAAATGTTATAAATTGTTTTGTTCTATAGTTATTAATTTTTTTTTATTTATTGTTATTTCATTTTAAAAAATAACACATAATAATTTTAAAATACATATGTAACAGGTATTTGAAAACGAGGTTTTCGCCAAATTCTCGTAGAAAAAAATCACGCCAAACCCGGTGCGTATGTGACAATGCATCAGTCAGATCATGAGATTTAATTTCCACTTCAAAGCAACGATTTAACGTTATTAATTCTCCCGTCGACCACTTTCGCCAAATTATATAAATAGCCAAATTATACAAATTGACATTTTTTTAAATAACAAAAGAACAAATAAATTAGTATAACATTAATTAAAATACAAATAAAACTTGAAAAAAAAATATCTTGATGGCGTGATAATGTGTAGCTTCTTTAAAATCAAGTGAATGTGACATTTACGATCAACCATTATTGGTATTTAATCTTATAGTTTGGCGACAGATTTTTGGTCGATAGGATAACCAAGTAGCAGCGTTTTAATTTACCACTCAAAAAATTAAATCAATGCTAACTGCCGAGTTAAAAAACAGCTATTGGAGAGATTTTCACCCGGGTAATATGAAAGTACCAGGAATTCTTTGCGACCATGGCAACTTTTATGTAGTTTTACTCGAAAAAATAATTTTGATTCTTAATCAAAATGGAAACCTTTCTTATGAAAAGCGGGGGAATCAACCCGTTGTTTATGGCAGCTACATGACTTGGACTATTATAATATAAACGAAATAATGTTGATAGAATAATATTCGGCGACTTACTGTGGCTTGCTAACATTAAAGTACTAAAATGGCCGCCTGGAATATAAAAAGGGAAGGGATCCGCCTGGAGCTGTTGATGATAGTCACATGTCTTAGGCTATTATTAGAGAGATTGTTTTCATTTCTAAAAACAGCGCAAAAAATATGATTACCTAACGATTAAAAATTTATTTTCACGTGACTATAAAAAACAGAAAAGAAAAACTTTAAAATTACTATTAAATGAGTTCGTGTTTAAAGCAGGAAAATATTGAAAATTATGTCTTGAAAATTGTATTTACACGTGAATATTAAAAGAGAAAGGAAACTTTAAAATAATAAATACATTAATATGCGTTTAACCCTTTCACGGAAAGGCACTTCTATTCGTAAAATCTTGAAATCAGTGAATGGCACCAGAATTTACAAACAAATTTCGAATTACTAAAATGCTTTTGTTCTCTTACTTAATAAAAGGGAAATTTCATCCCAATATTCTGGGGCTAATGTTGCATTTAAGAATTAAAATTAAGTGGTCCAAAAATGAACCACCGCCCTTGAAGGGGTTAAAGCAGAAAATTTTAGTAATTGTAGTAAATTGTATTATGTCAATTGTTTTATAATGCTGTTAAAAAATACCGAGAGACAAAGACTTTGTTTACTCATTTAATTTTATTTTAGCTTCTTTTCAAATGTTTAACAGATCTTCTTTAACCAAACACGAAAACAACCATTGGCTGTGTTAACAGCAACTGATTCTACCTTAATTTTTTGCAATCAAAGGGAATTGAATGGAAACCCGTTAACAGGGAGATCGCTACAGGTTTTTTCAGTATAATTCAATCTTCTCTAATCTTTTTTAAAACCGATCAGATTAGCGTATTTTTAGATTCTACAGTGTCTGAACGGGGGTTGGCGAGCGTTGCTTGCAGCGGGCAGAGTCCCCTAGTATATATATATATATACATTATTTTTAATAGCTAAACGTTTCTGTAGTGTAATCCTAGTTTTTGAATTAATTTTTTTGTTCTTTAATGATAATAATACTAAGAATAACTGAAAAATTGTTTTGAGAAACTTGAAAGTATTTTTTTTTTTTTTTTAATAACGGGATTCTTTTTCTGCAATTGCACAAAACTGAGACAATTTCTTTAGATTATATAAGCATTTCTCAGAATTTAACTTTGAAAATTTTATAGAACTTTTTCTAACAAAAATAAAATTATATTACTGTTTTTTTTGTAGAACTAGGGGGCTCGGCCCCCTACGATTTACGCTCGCCAACCCCCGTCCAGACACCACAGACTCTAAATGCACGCTAATGTGATCGGCTTTAAAAAGATTTCGAAAGATTGAATTATAATTTAAAAAACAGTGGCGATCTCCCTATAAACAGATTTCTATTCATTTCTCTTTGATTGGGGAAATTTTAACGCCAAATCCGCTGCTGTACTACTTGATTATCCCGTCGACTAATTTCGTCAAATTATATAAATCGCCAAACCACTCGCCAAATTATACAAATTGACATAATTTTTATTTTAAATAACCAAAGAACAAATAAATTAGTACAACATTAATAAAAATACAAATAAAACGTCAAAATAAAAATAACTTGATGACGTAGACACGTGTAACAACATTTCAAAATAAGCTAGTATAAAAGGAATTAAGTAAACAGAATATTTGTCTCCCGGTATTTTTTTAACAAAGCGAAAAGAAAGTTCTTTTAAATGAGACATTTTAAATTAATCGTTTTTAATCTGACGTAATTTTGACCAAATTATTCTTTCTCTTTTTAATATTCACGTGAAAATGCTTGTGTTAGAAATGAAATATTATTTGCGCTTTCC
The DNA here is from genome assembly GCA_963932465.1 of Maratus speciosus. NCBI lineage: Eukaryota > Metazoa > Arthropoda > Arachnida > Araneae > Salticidae > Maratus > Maratus speciosus. The sequence goes on from OZ010790.1 coordinate 77,306,039, forward strand.
TAAGAAAAATAGTTGAAAAGTATCCGCTCAAAATATCAAATAAATGTCTAGCGCAATTTCTAAATTTAAACCGTTTTGCAATATTATTTTGTGTTCGTTTTATGTAATAACTGTAATGTGACGTAAATATGACGTAATTTCTCCTATTTAAGACTTCTAATGCATGTTAATAAATTTATTATTTTACAAATTCCTTTCTCTCTTAAAATTCACGTGTAACTATAGTTTTATGACGTAATTTTTAATAAGTTACTGCTTTTTGTACATAATTATTTAATTCTAATTCCAATGTATTTTCCTGTTTATAATAGTCACGTGTAAATAAATTTTAAATTTATTACACGTATAAATATTTTTTTTTTTTTGAAGCAAACATTATTGTTTCTGCTGATTATACAGTTGGCAACAGTTTAAATTAATATCACTTTCTAAAATCTGTAAAAAATATCTCAAGAAATGCTGAAAATTTGAATTTAAAATAGAAATAAAACCTCAAAAAATGAGTCAAAATAAAATAATTAATGCAATCTGCACTCCGGCGAATTCTAACGCATAAAATGATCTAAAAATGATTACACTGCCATGTATAGTTTTTGCTGCTATAAAACTTTTTTAGTGAAACGATTTTGTCCAACTTTAGCATTAAATATCTCTTAAAATAATTCTTCGATTTGAAAACTGTCTGCATCAGCGTGTTTATCAAACATTTCTGTATAAAACGACCGATTTTCATATTTTTGTATGCATTATTTTTCTTAATATTAACGAATAAAGACCTCCGGTCACAAAAAATTCAAAACCGGCGGCGGCGGCGGCGGTGACAGCGGTAGTTACTTTTTTTTAGAATAGAGAGATAGTTGTTTTTAATTATTTGTCTGAATTTATTTTAGCTTATGTATCATTGACCACGATCAAAAATTAGCATTTTTATTTTGAAAGTTAGTTTCTTTTTAAAATTAAATTAAATTGTGATTGCGTAACAGCGAGTCAATGGGCCTTCAAAAGTTAGATACTTAAAAAAATAGTTTTTTTTTTTAATATATATGTAAAAAACTACATTCAGTGTTCTTGATCATCTCATATTATATTCTTGTCACTGAAAAGAATGTATTTACTTGGAAAAATGCTGTTTAAAAAGAACGAAAAGAAAATTATAAAAAAAATAATTAATAGTTTCTCTCTATTCTAAAAAAAAGTAACTACCGCTGTCACCGCCGCCGGTTTTGAATTGTTTGTGACCGGAGGTCTTTTTACGTTAATATTAAAAAAAATAACGCATACGAAAATATGAAAATCGGTAGTATTATACAGAAATGATTGATAAACACGCTGATGCAGACAGTTTTCAAATCGAAGAAATATTTTAAGAGATATTTAATGCTAAAATTGGACAAAATCGTTCCACTAAAAAAGATTTATAGGAGCAAAAACTGTACATCAGAATTTAATAATTTTTAGATCATTTTATACGTTATAATTTCCCGGTGTGCAGAATTCATTTAATTTTTTAATTGGACTCATTTTTCGAGGTTTCATTTCTATTTTAGTTTCAAATTTTCAGCATTTCGGGAGTTATTTTTTACTTATTTTAGAAAATTGTACTAATTTAACCTGTTGCCACCTGTATAAACAACGGAAACAATAATGTTTGCTTCAAATTAAAAAATTATTTACACGTGACTATTACAAACAGAAAAAAATCATTTGGAATTGGAATTAAATAATTATGTACAAAAAGCAAGAACTTATTAAAAATTACGTCATAAAAAGTATACACGTGAATTTTAAAAGAGAAAGGATATTGTAAAATAATAAATTCATTAACATGCGTTAGAAGTCTTAAATAGGAGAAATTACGTCATATTTACGTCACATTACAATTATTACATAAAATGAACACAATATAATATTACAAAACAGTTTAAATTTAGAAATTGCGCTAGACATTTATCTGATATTTTGAGATGATCTTTTCAACTATTTTTGTTAGGAAAGCGCAAATAATATTTAATTCCTAACAAAAGTATTTTCACGTGAATATTTAAAAGAGAAATAATAGCTTGGTCAAAATTACGTCAGATTAAAAACGATTAATTTAAAATGTCTCATTTAAAATAACTTACTTTTCGCTTTGTTAAAAAATACCAGGAGACAAAGACTCTGTTTACTTAATTCATTTTATATTAGCTAATTTTGAAATGTTGTTACACGTGTCTACGTGATCAAGTTATTTTTATTTCGAAGTTTTATTTGTATTTTTATTAATGTTGTACTAATTTATTTGTTCTTTTGTTATTTAAAATAAAAATTATGTCAATTTGTATAATTTGGCGATTTATATAATTTGGCTTAATGGGTCGACTGGATAATCAAGTAGTACCGCAGCGGATTTGGCGTTAAAATTCCCCAATCAAAGAGAAATGAATAGAAATCCGTTTATAGGGAGATCGCCACTGTTTTTTAAATTATAATTCAATCTTTCGAAATATTTTTAAAGCCGATCAAATTAGCGTGCATTTAGAGTCTGCGGTATCTGGACGGGGGTTGGCGAGCGTAGCTCGTAGGGGGCCGAGCCCCTAGTTTTCTTAAAAAAAAAAAAAAAAAAAAAAAAAAAAAAACTACACAAAATTATTAACCTGAAAAGATCAGAAAGCTTATAAAATTAATAAATAATTAGGGTTGTACATTTTCTGAAAAATGGAATATTTTGTAATTGTTGCATTTTCGTATATTAAGTTTCTCTTTAAAAAAAGGGATTACCTTTTAAAATACTAGGGGGCTCGGCCCCCTACGAGCTACGCTCGCCAACCCCCGTTCAGACACTGCAGTCTCTAAAAGCACGCTAATTTGATCGGCTTTAAAAAGATTTTGGGAGAATGAATTATCTCTCTATTCTAAAAAAAAGTAACTACCGCTGTCACCGCCGCCGCCGCCGCCGCCGCCGGTTTTGAATTTTTTGTGACCGGGGGTCTTTCTTCTTTAATATTAAGAAAAATAATGCATACAAAAATATGAAAATCGGTAGTATTATACAAAAATGTTTGATAAACACGCTGATGCAGACAGTTTTCAGATCGAAGAATTATTTTAAGAGATATTTAATGCTAAAGTTGGACAAAATCGTTCCACTAAAAAAGTTTTATAGGAGCAAAAACTGTTCATAGGAATTTAATCATTTTTAGATCATTTTATGCGTTAGAATTTGCCGGAGTGCAGATTGCATTAATTTTTTTTTATTTTGACTAATTTTTTGAGGTTTTATTTCTATTTTAAATTCAAATTTTCAGCATTCCTAGAGATATTTTTTACAGATTTCAGAAAATTGTACTAATTTAAACTGTTGCCAACGGTATAAACAGCGGAAACAATAATGTTTGCTTCAAAAAAAATATATATATATATATTTATACGCGTAAATAAATTAAAAATTTATTTACACGTGACTATTATAAACAGAAAAAAACATTTGGAATTAGAATTAAATAATTATGTACAAAAAGCAGGAACTTATTAAAAATTACGTCATAAAAACTATAATTACACGTGAATTTTAAGAGAGAAAGGAATTTGTAAAACAATAAATTTATTAACATGCGTTAGAAGTCTTAAATAGGAGAAATTTCGTCATATTTACGTCACATTACAGTTATTACATAAAATGAACACAAAATAATATTGCAAAACGGTTTAAATTTAGAAATTGCCCTAGACATTTATTTGATATTTTAAGAGGATACTTTTCAACTATTTTTGTTAGGAAAGCGCAAATAATATTTAATTTCTAACACAAGTATTTTCATGTGAATATTAAAAAGAGAAAGAATAGTTTGGTCAAAATTACGTCAGATTAAAAACGATTAATTTAAAATGTCTCATTTAAAAGAACTTTCTTTTCACTTTGTTAAAATATACCAGGAGACAAAGACTCTGTTTACTTAATTCCTTTCATATTAGCTTATTTTGAAATGTTGTTACACGTGTCTACGTCATCAAGTTATTTTTATTTCGATGTTTTATTTGTATTTTAATTAATGTTGTACTAATTTATTTGTTTTTTCGTTATTTAAAATAAAAATTATGTCAATTTGTATAATTTGGCGAGTGGTTTGGCGATTTATATAATTTGGCGAAATTGGTCGACGGGATAATCAAGTAGTACCGCAACGGATTTGGCGTTAAAATTCCCCAATCAAAGAGAAATGAATAGAAATCCGTTTATAGAGAGATCGCCACTGTTTTTTAAATTATAATTCACTAGGGGGCTCGGCCCCCTACGAGCTACGCTCGCCAACCCCCGTCCAGACACCGCAGGCTCTAAATGCACGCTAATTTGATCGGCTTTAAAAAGATTTCGAAAGATTGAATTATAATTTAAAAAACAGTGGCGATCTCCCTATAAACGAATTTCTATTCATTTCTCTTTGATTCGGGAATTTTAACGCCAAATCCGCTGCGGTACTACTTGATTATCCCGTCGACCAATTTCGCCAAATTATATAAATCGCAAAACCACTCGCCAAATTATACAATTTGACATCATTTTTATTTTAAACAACGAAAGAACAAATAAATTCGTACAGCATTAATAAAAATACAAATAAAACGTCGAAATAAAAATAACTTGATGACGTAGACACGTGTAACAACATTTCAAAATAAGCTAATATAAAAGGAATTAAGTAAACAGATTCTTTGTCTCCTGGTATTTTTTAACAAAGCGAAAAGAAAGTTCTTTTAAATGAGACATTTTAAATTAATCGTTTTTAATCTGACGTAATTCTTACCAAGCTATTCTTTCTCTTTTAAATAATCGGGTGAAAGTACTTTTGTTAGCAATGAAATATTATTTGCGCTTTCCTAACAAAAATAGTTGAAAATATCCCCTCAAAATATTAAATAAATGTCTAGCGCAATTTCTAAATTTAAACTTTTTTGCAATATTATTTTGTGTTCATTTTATGTAATAACTATAATGTGACGTAAATATGACGTAATTTCTACTAAGACTTCTAACGCATGTTAATGAATTTATTATTTTACAATATCCTTTCTCTTTTAAAATTCACGTGTATACTTTTTATGGCGTATTTTTTAATAAGTTCCTGCCTTTTATACATATTTATTTAATTCTAATTTGAAAGTTTTTTCCCTGTTTATAATAGTCACGTGTAAATAATTTTTTAATTTGAAGCAATCATTATTGCTTGCGCTTTTTATACAGTTGGCAACAGTTTAAATTAGTACAATTTTCTGAAATCTGTAAAAAATATCTCTAGAAATGCTGAAAATTTGAATTTAAAATAGAAATAAAACATGAAAAAATGAGTCAAAATAAAAAAATTGATGCAATCTGCACTCCGGCAAATTCTAACGCATAAAATGATCAAAAAATGATTACACTGCCATGCATAGTTTTTGCTGCTATAAAACTTTTTTAGTGGAACGATTTTGTCCAACTTTATCATTAAATATCTCTTAAAATAATTCTTCGATTTGAAAACTGTCTGCATCAGCGTGTTTATCAAACATTTCTGTATAAAACCACTGATTTTCATATTTTTGTATGCATTATTTTTCTCAATATTAACGAAGAAAGACCTCCGGTCACAATAAATTCAAAACCGGCGGCGGCGGCGGCGGCGGCGGTGACAGCGGTAGTTACTTTTTTTTAGAATAGAGAGAATCTTTCGAAATCTTTTTAAAGCCGATCAAATTAGCGTGCATTTAGAGTCTACGGTGTCTGGACGGGGGTTGGCGAGCGTAGCTCGTAGGGGGCAGAGCCCCCTAGTAATAAAAAAAAAAACAAAAGCGATCTCCCTATAAACGGGTTTCTATTCATTTCTCTTTGATTGGGGAATTTTACGGAAAAATCAGCTGCTGTTAAAAGATACAATGGCATTTCAAAATCATCTAATATAAAATGAATTAAATAAACAGAATCTTTGTCTCCCGGTATTTTTTTAACAAAGCGAAAAGAAAGTCCTTTTAAATAAGACATTTTAAATATATCGTTTTTAATCTGACGTAATTTTCACCAAACTTTTCTTTCCATTTTTAATATTCACGTGAAAATGCTTTTATTAGAAATGAAATATTATTTGCGCTGTCAAAAAAAAAAAAAAAAAAAAAAAAAAGGTTGAAAATTCCATCTCAAAATATCAAGTAAATGTCTCGCGCTATTTTTAAATTTATACTGTTTTGCAATATATTATTTTTTGTTCATTTTATGTAATAACTGTAATGTGAGGTAAATGTGATGTAATTTCTCCTATTTAAGACTTCTAACGCATGTTAATAAATTTATTATTTTACAATATCCTTTCTCTGTTCAAATTCATGTGTAATTATAGATGAAGTAATTTTCAATAAGTTCCTGCTTTTTATACGTAATTATTTAATTCTAATTTGAAAGTTTTTTTTTTCTGTTTATAATAGTCACGTGTAAATAAATTATTAATTTGAAGCAAACATTATTGTTTCCGTTGTTTATATAGTTGGCAACAGGTTAAATTAGTACAATTTTCTGAAATAAGTAAAAAATATCTCTCGAAATGCTGAAAATTTGAATTTAAAATAGAAATGAAACCTCGAAAAATGAGTCAAATAAAAAAAAAATAAATCAATTCTGCACACCGGGAAATTATAACGTATAAAATAAACTAAAAATTATTAAATTCCGATGTATAGTTTTTGCTACTATAAAACTTTTTTAGTGGAACGATTTTGTCCAACTTTAGCATTAAATATCTCTTAAAATAATTCTTCGATTTGAAAACTGTCTGCATCAGCGTGTTTATCAATCATTTTTATATAATACTACCGATTTTCATATTTTTGTATGCATTGTTTTTCTTAATATTAACGAAGTAAGACCTCCGGTCACAAAAAATTCAAAACCGGCGGCGGCTGCGGCGGTGACAGCGGTAGTTACTTTTTTTTAGAATAGAGAGATTATTGTGTAATTAATTATTCAGGAAAAGATAGTATTCAAAATATTAAATTAAATAAAGAACATACAGGGTGAACATACAGGGAACATAAAGAACATACTTTTTTCGCAAGTCTTCCGATAATCTTTTACCACACAATTTCTTCTTATTATTTGATTTGAAACCGCTTTTGTTTTAAAGAACACATGCCATCAGTTTAGGGTAAGATAATTTGCATAGTTAAAAAAAAAAAAAAAAAAAAAACAGTCAATCGCAATTGTCGAAAACCTTCTTTAAATGCACATGCGCAAAACAATAGGCCTTTCTATTTTTAAGAGAGAAAACGTTTTACAGACCCAAATCTAAGTGTGCGACTTTACTTTATTTTTTTTTATTCAATGTAATTAATTTTAGACGACTGACACTTGAAGAATCTGATTGTTTCTTTAGACAACACTAGGGGGCTTGGCCCCCTACGAGCTACGCTCGCCAACCCCCGTCCAGACACCGTAGACTCTAAATGCATACTAATTTGATCGGCTTTAAAAAGATTTCGAAAGATTGAATTATAATTTAAAAAACAGTGGCGATCTCTCTATAAACGGATTTCTATTCATTTCTCTTTGATTGGGGAATTTTAACGCTAAATCCGTTGCGGTACTACTTGATTATCCCGTCGACCAATTTCGCCAAATTATACAAATTGACATAATTTTTATTTTAAATAATGAAAAAACAAATAAATTAGTACAACATTAATAAAAATACAAATAAAACAACATTTCAAAATAAGCCAATATAAAAGGAATTGAGTAAACAGAGTCTTTGTCTCCTGGTATTTTTTAACAAAGCGAAAAGAAAGTTCTTTTAAATGAGACATTTTAAATTAATCGTTTTTAATCTGACGTAATTTTGACCAAACTATTCTTTCTCTTTTTAATATTCCCGTGAAAATACTTGTGTTAGAAATTAAATATTATTTGCGCTTTCCTAACAAAAATACTTGAAAAGTATCCTCTTAAAATATCAAATAAATGTCTAGCGCAATTTCTAAATTTAAACCGTTTTGCAATATTATTTTGTGTTCATTTTATGTAATAACTGCAATGTGACGTAAATATGACGTAATTTCTCCTATTTAAGACATCTAACGCATGTTAATAAATTTATTGCTTTGCAAATTCCTTTCTCTCTTAAAATTCACGTGTAATTATAGTTTTTATGGCATAATTTTTAATAAGTTCATGCTTTTTGTACATAATTATTTAATTCTAATTCCAAATGTTTTTTTCTGTTTATAATAGTCACGTGTAAATAAATTTTTAATTTATTTACACGTATAAATATTTTTTATTTTTTTTTGAAGCAAACATTATTGCTTCCGCTGTTCATACAGTTGGCAACAGTTTAAATTAATATCACTTTCTAAAACCTGTTAAAAATATCTCTAGAAATGCTGAAAATCTGAATTTAAAATAGAAATAAAACCTCAAAAAATTAGTCAAAATAAAAAAATTAATGCAATCTGCACTCCGGCAAATTCTAACGCATAAAATGATCTAAAAATGATTAAATTCCTATGAACAGTTTTTGCTCCTACAAAACTTTTTTAGTGGAACGATTTTGTCCAACTTTAGCATTAAATATCTCTTAAAATAATTCTTCGATCTGAAAACTGTCTGCATCAGCGTGTTTATCAAACATTTCTGTATAATACTACCGATTTTCATATTTTTGTATGCATTATTTTTCTTAATATTAAAGAAGAAAGACCTCCGGTCACAAAAAATTCAAAATCGGCGGCGGCGGCGGTGACAGCGGTAGTTACTTTTTTTTAGAATACAGAGATTATGTTTGCGTTTTGTTTGTTTGAAAAAACTTCACTTTTAAATTGGTGCGCAAAGAATTAGGGTCACGGGTAAGATAATTTTTAGGCTTGGTTACTGAAGTTAAATTTCGAAAAAGTTTTAATGCTGGACTGTTTCAATAAATTTGTGGTGTGTACTTATCTTATATTTTGAAATTAGCAACCATTAGAGTCAGTTTAGAGAGAAAACCGAAACAATTAAAGTTAAAGCTATGCTAGTTTCATAATAATGTGTGTATTATATCTAGTATGACCTTCCAAAATTTTTGTTTTTTATCGGATTCACTAAAAGACAATAAATTTCAGAAATAATTGCAAATTCTGCAATAGAATGTATTTTCATGTAATATATCAAACATTGTAAGTTTAGTTGGAGTAACTGGAACCACGAGGTAACTGGGCCATAGGCAATTTTATATTAAAAAAAAAAAAACTGTTGATGTTTTTTTTAAGTTTTAGCTTTTGTGAACAAAGTACATTAATCTCTACTTCCGAAAACAGCGTGTGTCAACTCAATCATAACTTTCACTTTGCTGTTATAGGTTGTCAAAAATTTGTGGTTCTTTTTTTTAAAAAACTACGTCAATATGGTTGAACTTCATCGGCTTTTTATAAAAATACTGTAAGTACTGTTATTAAAAAATCTTTTTTTTTTTTTTTTTTAAACATTAGGCATATACAGGGTGTCCAGCGAATAAGACACTGGTTTTAAAATTAAATATCTCAAAAACAAAGTTCAAAAGAATTATGCGGTAAACGGTTTATTTATTAGCTAAGCTGTAAAAATGTTATACAGTAGTTTTAAAAATTAGTTGCAAAAACCGCTAACATATGGCGTTGTAATCGCAATGCCTATAATTTGTGTTTTGAAGTCCTGAGCACTAGCGTTTCATTCCTAGATGGCTTCCAATGGAAGAACAAATCCTGGGAAGGACCACTTCTTCGTTTGGGTGAAGTGCAGAAGTGGAGACATCTGGTCACAGAATTATCAGCTTCAATTTTAGAGAATTTTAATTAATAGAATTTTCAATAAAAATATTAGCAATCATTATATAAGAAGTTATTAAAATAGTTTATTTAGATAATGTGCAGAAGCGGCGACATCTGGTCACAGAATTGTTGAATCAGCTTCAATTTTAGAGAATTTCAATTAATAAAATTTTCAATAAAAACTTTAGCAATCATTATATAAGAACTTATTAAAATATTTTATTTGGGTAATGTGCAGAAGCGGAGCCATGTGTTGACAGAATTGAGATTTGTTTCAAATTTTGTTATAGGCTACTTCGGTCCGGATACCACTATCTCTATGATATGTCTTTTCTCTCCTAATTTGTAGATCGTGAAATCGAATCCAAGTAGAGGAAGATTTGAAAAAAAAATTGGAAATCTTTACTTTTTAATATTTATTTAAACTGTGAAATAAACTGTGTTTTAAAAATCATTGAGCATTTATAATAATGATTTATAAATCATTTTTTTAATGGTAGAGAATAGTTTGAGCGAAAAAATACAAATTTTCTATTTTTAAAAACTTAATTAAATTAAAAAAATAATTTAATTTAAAAAACTCGTTTTCATTTTTTTTATCACTGAGCACAGAAATATTGTGCATCTTCTAGCGACGGAATCCAAAGTGTTAGAAAGGAATGCATCATCCAAAATACTTTTGCTTTGACGTTGGTAATATGACTTATCATCAATTCCTTTTAAAAAAGAAATAATTTAATGCATCATTTCTGTCTCTAAAATTTCGTTTACGAAGAAAAGAAATATATGTGTTGTGCTACAAACAAAGTATTATGCCGTGATTTAAAAATATAAATGAAAAGTACAAAGTTACTTTTTTCTTTATAATAATTCAGGTATAAACAATAATATCAAAATATTATGTCGTGATGTAAAAATATAAAAAATAAATAAAAAGTACGAAATTTTTTTTCTAAATATATACATTTTGATTTAAATAATTATATGGCATTAAAAATTGAATTTAATAAAATATTTTAGTAAGTTCTTATATAATGATTTCTAAACTTTCTATTGAAAATTCTATTAATTGAAATTTTCTAAAATTAAAGCTAATGCAATAATTCTGTGACTTTATGTTTCCGCTTCTGCACATTATCCAAATAAAATATTTTAATAAGTTCTTATGTAATGATTGCTAAATTTTTTATTGAAAATTTTAGTAATTGAAATTCTCTAAAATTGAAGCTGATGCAATAATTCTGTGACCAGATGTCTCACTTCTGCCCATTACCCCAACGAAAAAGTACTCTTTCCCAATTTTCGTTCTTCCATAGGAAGCCGTCTAGGAATGAGACGCTAGTGTTCTGGACTTGGAAGCTCAGTTTACAAGTATTGCGATTATAATCTGTTAACGATTTTTGCAACTAAATTTTGAAACTTCTGTATAACATTTTTACAGCTTAGCTAATAATTAAACCGTTTACCGCATAATTCTATTGATCTTTGTTTTTGAGATATTTAATTTTGAAATCAGGGTCTTATTCGCTGGACACCCTGTAACTACATTAATATTATTTGGTATCTATATGTATTTATTTCATGATTCAAATGTAAGCCCGGTGTCCCAGTTACCCCATAAATTTTTCAATAATGTGGTAACTAGGATATGTATCCGGGGTAACAGGACCATGCTGGATTCAGTTACCCCAATGGTTACAAATAAGATTTTTGAGTTTCTCTTACATCAAGAAATAAATTTCTCCTTTTTTTTTTTTTTTTTTTTTTTTTTTTTTTTTTTGTTCACAATAAAGAAAATTGTAGAATATCTTATTAAAATTATGTAATAAAATTAAAAAAAAGCATAATGGGTGGTATCAAACCAAATTTCTTAACGCCTTGAGAGGCGGTGATGCCGTTATTGCATCACATAATTTTAATCCCTAATTGCCACATTGGCACCGGAATTTTATAATGAAAATTTCACCTTTATTAAGTACGATAAAATATACTTTTACTTCTTTTCAAATAGATTTTCTTGTAAATATTGGTGTTGTTAAATTATTTCAACTTTCTACGAATGCAAGTACCTTGCCCCTGAAAGTGTGATAGCCAAACCTTGAAATTGTATGATACACAGGGGTCGCATTCTATAGGGAAACTTATATTGTTCCTACAACTATTTTAAAAAAAAAGACTTCATCGCACCTTTCTTTATAATATGTTAAATTAAATGATCATGAAGGTAACTCGTTAAGGGTTCTGGTAGGAACAATAAAATTTTCCCTATATAATGCGACTCCTAAATATAGATAAAAAACTTAAGTACTTACGTAGCCGTTTGTTCATAGGTTTACCTTGCTACTTTTTTCCGTAAAATACCCATGTGACTTTTATACTTATTACCTATACTAAAGTACATAAGTACTTACTTAATTTTTATGTTTTTTGTATAAATAAATCTAATATTTTCATTTTTAGTGCTTTTTTAGATACGTTGACAGCAAATGTTTCCCTTACAACGCTCTTTAGTTGATATATAATTTACGTGATCTGCCTGGTTTAAATTTTTTAAGTTGTTTACAATTTTTCAAACAGGAGCTTATATCCCATGTGAAAAAAAAAAATAATAAACGCGTGTTGAACATAGATATACCCTCCTTGTCCACTTACCCCATTTTTATGAGGCAACTGGACCCATGAGGAAACAAAGATGAAATATGCATATTTTTATATTTTTAAATATTAAAGTGTAATTTTGAGCATTTCTGTCTGATAGAGGGAACCTAACGGAACACATTTACAGGAGTTCAGACTGTAATTCAAATGAACATTAGCTTTTTAAAGCTGAATTCTCAGAAGCTCCAGAGTCACATTGTAAAATCCTGGCCCAGTTACCCCACTAAACTTATTGCCATTTCTGTAACAAATTTCTTATTTCTCCAGATTTATCGAACTGTCAAAATTATTTATTTCAATTTATTTGCAAAATTTCTAAAATAAAATACGTACGGAGGTACATATTTTTTTTTACATAGAATTGTGTTTCAGAAGTTAAGTAAAACGTTTTAGCTTGAAAATTATATTATCTATAAAGAAAATTCTAAAAATTTCATTGACATCGATCTACAAAAGTTTTAGTCTTTCTGTCAATAAAGCTCTTGAACGTGTGTTAGATCTATTTCCAGTAATGTGCTATCGATTTCCAATAGCACATGTCTTCTTGTCTTTAAAGTAAACATTCACATATTTTAACAAATAAAAAAAATCTTTGAAAAGAATGCTTTACATAAATTTATATTATTTTCATTTGATAAGGATAAGTAAATTCTTAGGGACGTTTCTGTTATAGTGACTATTAGCCACTGGAAGAAAATGTTACGGATATGTATTATTTTATTTATTTAAATGAACCATACGTTTGCTAGAGTTTTAGTTATTATTTGATTAGTTTATTATTAGTTTATTATTTAGTTTATATATTTGATAAAAATGCAGCTTAAAAAAGATAAAGCAACTTAGTTAGTCAAGAATTAAAAGAGATTTATTGTAATAATATGTCGCATTTTCAATATTTTTAATCAATAATCCATTTAGTACCCGTGGTATAATTATCCATGTAATAAAAACTCACCTGCATATGTTTTTTGCAAGTCATTGTAGATCATTTAAAGTGCAACACAAAATCTTTACCTTTTATTTTAATTTTTCCCACTTTAAATCTCTCTTTTTGAAAATTAAACTCCGAAAAATTATTTTCATTATGAAATTTTTAGTGAACATTTTATTCTATAACATTCCCTTAATAATGCAGAGATATTAAGCATTTAATTCTGGAGTTATACATTACTGACAAATTATTATTTTGTGCATAGCAAATATCAAGAGGCCGGAATTATTTTCTATATTCGTATAATTTAAATCATAGAATTAAACTACATTATTGACATTTAAACACAGTTTTAGGCTAATAAGATGTTACTTAAATAAATATCTTCTAAAGGTAAAAATTATTTTTTCTAATTTGTGATATTAGCGATTTACTGCAGTAATTAACAAACATTACCATATGTATGAATTCACCCGTAATATGCTAGTTTAAGACCAAAGCCAATATGATAAATATAATACAGCTATAATTTGATTTACTGCTGTATTACATGACATTGTATTTCCTTAAGAATCAGTAACAGACATTTATTTGTACGTGAATGTGCATCAATTAATAAGGCAGAATTGTCTGAAATATGTTGGTAGTTATAAAGGTTAGAAACTAGGTAAACTGTTGTCGAAATTTGATAAATCGATAACTAAATGCGCAGAATAAAGGCGTTTTCGGAAATATAATCAATTTTATTAGTTTATATGAGTTATCTAAGGATGTTGTATTTCCATCGTGTTTGTCTTTTAACCTTATAAAGAAACGTTGTTCATAAACAGCTTGAGATATAGGATATTTTTGTTTTTCTTTAAATATTACTCATGAAGAAAATAGTTTTTGCTATTGAATGTATTGTGCTATTGTTTAATTGTGGGAGTATCTTCACATAAAAAATACTGATAATTTAATCGATTTAATCACCTCCAAAGCTATTTTCCACAGCGTGCTCAGTAAATCTATGTGTGCGCTTATATTGTAAATAATAATCTGAAACAAAACAAAATCACAATAATTCTAAATTAATTGGAGGTATAAATTTAAATTCATACCATGAATCGAAAATTCGTAAAATTGTTTATATTTGCTGTTTGATGTCAATTTTTTATTACCGATTTATTTTCGAAACTGTTAAAAAATCAAAATTATTCAAAACACATTTTTTGTTCTCCAATGAAATACAGTCTATTTAAAATTGAAAAGTAATAGTTGATAGTTTGGTTGGCTTAGGGATAAAAAAAAAAAAACAGTTCTTTTGTAAGTTATGACACAGACCCATTAAAGTATTTGTCACTACTTAAACAGTGAAAACGTCTTTGGTGACATTTTAAATAACAAATATGGACTAACTAAAGGCAATTGAAAGAAATGTTTTAAGGATAGCATACCTCAGTGTAGGTACCTACTACTGAGGTGTTATGTACATTTCAGTTTATCTTGAATAAAGGAATATTCTGAATAGGGGATATATGTGAACAATTTTATTTTAATTAAAACACAATAGCTAAATCTGAAATGTCGAAATTATTATAATCTTTTTTCTATTAACGTACATTCAAGACGTATTGTATATTTAATTTGAAATCCAGATGTGACAATAAAATGTTTTTTTAACCATAGTCATTTATATATTTTCAGAAACATTCTTCGCAAGGAATTATGAATTAAGGCATGAATGAAATTTTGGAAAAAAAAATGAAATTTATAATTACAGGAAAATTTTATTATTACAGGTAGAATAATGTGAGTTTATTTAAAATATTATATATTTTATTTAATCACTTTTGTGAAAGTCCTTATATACAGTTCACATGTAAGTATTGGATTGTTTATTTACTCTTAAAATCACGTTATATTTCATGTAAATTTAATTTGGAACATGAAAAAAATTCAAAAAAATAAATAAAGAAAGAAAGAAAGCAATCCATTCTAATTCGAGAAACTTCGAATCTCATGTAGAATTAATGTTAAAATTTAAATTTCTTCATAAATGAAAAAAATGTCTATTAAATGTTAAATTGATTCAATTATTCCCTTTGAAACCGAATCGTCATCATCTAGTCATTGTGACTCATATAATTGTGAAATCTTTTATGCATTTGGCTTCTTGAAATATACTTTATTTACCGTCTGTGTGAATAGAGAAGTTATTGCTCTTGATTTTGTTTACACAAAAACATAACCAGTGTGAGGCTATCGCACAACAATCACTGAGATTAATTACTAGTGTGTTTTTTATTTAAATCTTAGTAAACAGTAAGTTTTAATCAAACTACGTGTTTAAAAAGAATATGAGTTTTTTATTATAAAAACCTCATTAAAAACCTTCTGTATGATACCTCATTCTTCTATTTGCGTTTTCTTTAGGCAAAGAAATATGGATATTATATAAATATATATATCGAATTACAATATCATGTTGCAGGGAGGCATTATAGTCTTATTTTCAACATCACTTGAAGCATGCTAAAGTTAAATATTCCGACACGTTTTGTCAAGATGTTATAAGATCCACTATAATATTAGGATACAATTTATTATAAAAGATAGGTTTGTACCTTTCATGAATATTACTTCAAACGTTTTTCTAAGTAATGTCCAGTATATTGTTACCTTTTCTATTTTTTTAGTCCGAAAGACAAAAACCTATTAAACTTATACTAAGGTACTTTTAACCAATATGGACAGTGCTCTCAATATGGACACCCCTAATATCTTTAAAAGTAACAATTTTGATCGAGAGATCGCACTACATGTCCGTGATGAAAAGCAGTTCAAAAGATAATTAAGCCTGGAAAGTGCAAAAAAGCGCACTGCTCGCCATTTGGAAGGAAACTTGTTTGGTGGTGTGCTGATCGTAATTACAGGTAAGTTTAAATTGTTATTAGATATGGTAAAATTGCTTTATATATTGAAACGTGGAGTGTTTCAGAAAACTGATAAAACATATTTTCGATTACTATTGCATATATTGCTTAAAAATCTTATCTTTGTATATTTATTACAAGATTTATTATAACTATGACCGATTCTTAATATGGACACCTTATGTTCACATTGGAAATACAGATGTAAATTCTATAGACAAATTCAATAAAGCTAAGCAAAACCAACTACATTATTTCATATTATTTTGTAGTAACTGGCGTTCTTTGCATGGGTCTTCGAAGAGACACAGCCTAAAATGACCCCCCCTCCCCACCTTCTAAAGTGAATGTTCTGAAGATATTTTCTGTGCTCCTCTCCCTCACGATACTTTAACATATATTTCTTTATCCCCTCTCCTCTAAAATTCCTTTGAAGAGTGGCTCTCCCATTCACCCTGTGTATGCATGACCATAATAGGGACAGGTGGTTTCTTATATGGATACTTGAAAACATTTTTTGTTTTTACCATTAAAATTAAACCAGAATAATTACAAGGTCGGTAATTTTAATAATGATATTCAACAGTCCAGGTATAGTGGTCATACATTTTTGGAGCCGTATGACGTGTACACGGGGTAGAAAAAATCAATTTTCCTAAGGGTGTCCGTATTGGGTACAGGTACCTTACAAAATTACATATAATAATGAAGGCCATAATAGATGAAAATTATTCCGGCACTGTTCATACAAATCTACATGATTTGTGCGATTTTTCAAGCAGTATTGTGTTAAGCAACGATTTTTGCTATATATGCAACGTGTTTGCAATAATACCGTAGGTGGAATGACCTTCAGGAAGGGGATTTGATAGAAAATCTATCCAAATTTTCGTTCTCTTACAGAAAACCATTGAAAGAGTTTCACAGTCATGCCACAAAAGTCATGCTGGATACGAACTCTTTAACATAGGTCGGAGCTCCTTATTTTGTCATCATCATGATTATACTACTGTGTTGAATAATTCTACTTTATCCTGAAATAAATAAATAAATAAAAAAATCTTAGATACTTTCTAATCACGGTACATATCGTTAGTTAAAAGACAAATATAACAACATTTCAAAATATAGTACTGACTAAGTAACTAAATCCAATAATAATGAAACAGTGATTTTTAAAATGTTTTTAGGTGGTTCGTAATTATATACAGTGTGCAAAAAAAAAAAAAAAAAAAAAAAAAAAAAAAAAAATATATGTGCACGCAGACGATTTTTTGCATAAGTAACCATAGAATGCAAATTTGATACTATTCTATTAATTATTCATTTATTTAAATAAGATGAAAATAAAAACCCATTTTCCTTAAACAGTAATATTACACATTTTAAAAAATAAATTAATATTTTCTCATACCTAAAAAGTATTTGCACAAGAAGCATTGACTGTTAAAAAAGGCATTAAATGTGAACATTATGCAAATGTTTAGCATATCAGTCCCGCAGTACATTAGCCCCGCACTTTAAAGTGTCGTAATATATTAACTGGAGCAGGGATTCTGGGGAGTTTTTGTTCTAATGACGCCGAAAACTGGTGAACTGTCTGTTGCTACTTCTGAGAAGTTTATATTTCTTCACAATTCTGGATTAAGTTACCGAGGAATAGGTAAAAAATTAAATCTAAACATTTCTAGTGTTCATTATGTAATTAAGAAGAAAAAAGAAACTGGTTCGACAATAAATAAGCCGCGAACTGGGCGTCCAAGAAAGCTAAATACCAGGCAAAGGAGAGCCATCATAAAGGAATCTTCAAAAAACACTTTTCTAAGTACTCGAGAATTCGCTGTTGATGTCGCTTCAACGTCGGGAACAATAGTTACACCACAATCAATTAGAAATATTCTTCATGATGCAAATATTCGAGGAAGAGACCCTCGATAAAAACCATTTATTAGTGAAACAAATAGGGTGAAAAGACGAATTTGTAAAAGGTTATGTCGCAAACCACTAGAGTTTTGGAAAACTGTTATTTTTTCCGATGAAAGCAAGTTCAATATTTTTGGCTCATATGGTAAAAAAAACTGTATGGTGAAAGCCAAATACTTCTCATCAAAATAAAAACTTGAAACCAACTGTAAAACATGGCGGTGGTTATGCAATGATTTGGAGATGTATGTGTTTTAACCGAGTTGGCGAAATGAACTTTATTGAAGGCAATATGAATGCTAAACAATATACTAGGACTTCCCTCAGAGGGATTAGTCTGAGCGATATTACTGAGAACATAGATTTAATAATAACATGTGGAAGCAAAGAAAATGAGATGTTATCTTTAATTGTCCATATACTGCGAAAATTTAAAATGATGAAAATAAACGAATTGTAGAATTACAAAATCTTATATATAAATTCGTATACACTGTTTAAAAAAATGGGAAATCAAACCATTCAAGACAGCCATGCATGGATATAAAATTGAAAGTACGCAATATATTAAAAGTAAAATAGAAAATGAAACACTAATTTACTTATATCGGAATTTCAACTGTAAAAATGATGTCAAGAGCATCATCAGACGCTCCGCACCAATTTGAGTAACTTTAAATGACAAATATATGATGTTTAAAAAGAATGGACTATACTTTATATGGTGTGTGCTCCCCCGGAATAGTTAATATTGTGCAATATCTGTTTTCCACGGATGCAATGAGGTTGTCGATAACATTTAAGGAATACTCTTCTCAAAATCTAATATAGTATCAAAGTACTGAATACATCAAAAGTGGCATGCAATGCTTCGTTAGAGTGTGTTTTAGATATGCTCGATCGGATTTAAATGATGAGTGTATGCTGGCCACTACATACGCTGTATTGTTTTGTTTTCAAACATATTCTGCACAAGTTGAGCTGTATTTAGCATGTATTAAATAAAATAAATCGGCAATGATTACAACATAAAGTATGACACACGATCTGAATATATCGTCTGCATAACTTTTGAGCTCTCAAAGTGTCATTTGAAGTAATTTACAAATCCATACATATTTATTCAGCAAATCATGCAAGCTAACATACGCCAATATGAACCCGATTACAAAATTTCACCAGAATAAGTTAATATATAAAAAATCTACTAATGATAATTGAGAATATGACCTTATGATAAAAGTCTAGAAAAATGAATCGGATAAAAAATTCATATCACATTTAAAACGGCACTTCCCTCTGTTAGTGGCCTTGGCGAGAGTGAGAAAAGCCTAGAGAAGGAACACTTTAACAAGTACTTTCGGGCAACCTACTCGCTGTTTCATAGAGGTCTTTATTCAATATTTACACAATTTATTTAATGCTAGGTGGGTATCTATCCGTTTTGTTGCATTTAAATCGCATGTTTTGCGGAGGAAATGCAGCATTATGAAATATTTAAAGTTGCTGTACCTAATAATTCCAAATTAATGGTAATTGAGATCGCTTTCCGTTAATTTCATCTTTTTAAATTTAAAATTTTTTAGAAACCATTCATAGAGACAAATGTATATTTTAAAACTAACCCGAAGCAAAATCTCAAGATTTTGGGCTCAGCAGTAACAGAGAAATAGATAATTTTTGAAAGTTTTTTGCTTCTGCACTGTTTTTTATAGCGACATTTTTAGAAATTGTGCTATTGCGAGAATTTACGTCATGATAAATACAGCCATGTTAATTTTCATGTTTATATTCCTAACAGTTCCATGTTCTTCGTTACTTAGATCATCTTTAGATCTTTTTCCGCTTTGTTTAGTCTTTCTATTTTTTAGAATTCTTTCTACAACGAGCATTTACATCTTATTAATTACTACCATGCCAAAGTTCTAGTTTCTAACCCCTACAGTATCCCAAAAATATTTCAGTATTCTAAATAAATCATAGTTTAGAACCTTTCTAGAAATTTTTACGTTTATCCGTCAAATTGAACCTTTTAGAGAGCGTTCATTACGAGTATTTACATCTTAAAAGTAATTACCGCACCAAATTTAAAGTTTCTAACCCAATCAATATCGCAGAAATCACAATTTTAGAACTTTTTTGCTCCTGAAGCGATGTAGGTTCTTGCACTGACATAAAATAGTCTTTTTATCGGAGCAGAGATGGCCACCATCATTTTTTTATGTTGGCTATGTAGTTTCAGAAATAACACCTCACAAACGTACAAGCATTAATAATATTATATACTTTATAATATTAGCATTAGATGTACAGATACAAAAGCCATTTATCTGTTACAAGCTAAAGTGCCGGCGTTGCCCAGATTTTGAAGGATGTTTGTTCTGAAAAATCAATTTCAAAATTTAACATACAACACAAAACAAACATTAAAAAAATCAGTCGAAATATTGTTTAATGAATCATATGAAAACGCTATATAAAAATGTATAAATGTATATAACAGACGCAAAAGAATAGAGCTATAAATGAACTTATTTCAATTTATAATTGGATCAATAATGTTAAAATACGCCAATATTTCCCTAATCGGGTTTTTATTATGCTTCAATACATTTTTCACACTCATATGACGTTATACTATATCCACCATGCCCTTTATATTTCCTATATGACGTAATATTTTCCTCTTTCACGTGGAAACCTTGAAACAGAAAAGTTATGAAGTTATATTCACTTTCATTTAAATTCGTCAAACCATTTATTTCATTTTCATATTTCACGTGAATATCTTGCAATAGAAAAGTTATGACGTAATATTCACCTTTTTTTTTTTTTTTTAATTCGGCAAACTATTTATTTCATTTTCATTTTTCACGTGGAAATCTTGCAGTAGAAAATTAATTGTTGTAGTAATAATTTTATTGTGTTTTTTAATTGTTGGCAAGTGCTATAACGAAAAATGTTTAAATTTGATAAGAAATTGCTGTTAAATTGGTGTTTTTTTATTAATTAAAAATTAACTATAAGTTATTTCGATTCCAGATTACTTTAGTTGTCTCGGCCATGTTTTAATACACATGTACGTATCTCTTCACAATTTTGGCTTCCAAATTGTGGATTTTTTATAGAATTACAAACAGACAGATAGACAAGTTTTCATTTTTATATATCTCTCTATTCGATGAAAAGTAACTAACGCTGTCACCGCCGCCGCCGCCGGTTTTGAATTTTTTGTGACCGGAGGTCTTTCTTCGTTAATATTAAGAAAACTATTGCATACAAATATATGAACATCGGTGGTATTGTAGCGAAATGTTTGATCAACACACTAATGCATACAGTTTTCAAATCGAAGAATAATTTTAAGAGATATTTAATGCTAAAGTTGGACAAAATCGTTCCATTAAAAAAAAAATTATAAGAGCAAAAGCTATACATGGGAATTTAATCATTTTTAGATCATTTTATTCAATAGAAGATCCCGGTCTGCAGATTTCATTATTTCTTTTTTAATTTGACTCATTTTTTGAGGTTTTATTTCTATTTTAAATTCAAATATTCAGCATTTTGACAGATATTTTTTACATATTTTCGAAATTTGTATTAATTTAAACTGTTGCCAACTGTATAAACAGCGCAAACAATAATGTTTGCTTCAAATAAAAAAAAATATTTACACGTTACTATTATAAGCAGAAAAAAACCTTCAAATTACAATTAAATAATTAAGTATAAAAAGCAGGCACTTATTGGAAATTATGCCATAAAAACTATATTTACATGTGAATTTTAAAAGAGAAAGGATATTGTAAAATAAATTCATTAACATGCGCTAGAAATCTGAAATAGAACAAATTACGTCACATTACACTTATTATGCAAAATGAACGAAAAATAGTATTGCAAAACAGTTTAAATTTAAAAATTGCGCGAGACAAAATATTAGAGGTTAAATATTAGATTTTTTCAAAATTTTATTATTTGTCGTTTGATGTGAGGTGTTCAGCTATAAGTATGCAATTTTTTATATTTCAACATAATTAGGGGCTGAGTTAGAAAAATTGCTTAAACTACACAAGTTAGAGCCCAGAGGATTAAGTAATAGACTTTTTCAAAATTTTATTATTTGTCGTTAGATGTGAGGTGTTCAGCTATAAGTATGCAAAATGTCATGTCTCCAACTTAATTAGGGGCTGAGTTAGGAAAATTGCTTAAAATACAGAAGTTAGAGACCGGAGGGTTAAATATGACTTTTTCAAAATTTTATGATTTATCGTGTTATCGCAAGTGTTCAGCTATAAGTATGCAAAATTTCATGTCTCCAACTTAATTAGGGGCTGAGTTAGAAAAATTGCTTAAAATACACAAGTTAGAGACTGGGGGGTTAAATATGACTTTTTCAAAATTTTATGATTTATCGTGTTATCGCAAGTTTTCAGCTATAAGTATGCAAACTTACAATTCTCCAACTTAGTTAGGGGATGAGTTAGAAAAATTGCTTAAAATACATAAGTTAGAGCCCAGAGGGTTAAATATTAGACTTTTTAAAAATTTTATTATTTGTCGTTTGATGAGAGGTGTTCAGCTATAAGTATGCAAAATGTCATGTCTCCAACTTAATTAGGGGCTGAGTTAGAAAAATTGCTTAAAATACAGAAGTTAGAGACCGGAGGGTTAAATATGACTTTTTCAAAATTTTATGATTTATCGTGTTATCACAAGTGTTCAGCTATAAGTATGCAAACTTTCATGTCTCCAACTTAATTAGGGGCTGAGTTAGAAAAATTGCTTTAAATACACAAATTAGAGCCCAAAGGGTTAAATATTAAGCCTTTTTCAAAATTTTATTATTTGTCGTTTGATGTGAGATGTTCAGCTATATGTCTCCAACTTAATTAAATTAGGGGCTGAGTTAGAAAAATTGTTTAAAATACACAAGTTAGAGCCCAAAGGGTTAAATATTAGACTTTTTCAAAATTTTATTATTTGCCGTTTGATGTGTGGTGTTCAACTATAAGTATGCAAATTTTCAAGTCTCCGACATATATAGTTTCTGAGAACGGGCTATGTGACTGACGGACAAACAGTCAGACAAATGAGTGAGACAGGTAGGGTTTCGTTAGATGGACGAAACTCTAAAAACATGCTGCGGATGACTGTAACGACATCCTAAAATTACATTACCATCAGCGATCTAGCAATCCCGAATTTAGTTTATATCCGTTTCATATATTCTTATGCTTTTGTGCGGCCCTGTAAAATAATTATCAACATTACATACAGTAAAACCTCTGAATAGCGGACACCCCGATAATGCAGAATTTGTCCTCTATTTAGAGGTGTTCGCTACTGAGAGTAAAAAATGTACAGTTATTTAAGGGTTGGTAATCGAAAAAATGCCCGCTAAATAGAGGTGTCCACTAATCGTGTGTGTCCGTTATGGAGGTTTTATTGCATAATAATATCATCCTTTACAAGAAAATTGCATGCTGTATGATAGACAGACAGACATCCAGAGAAAGATAACCTCCGGATCAATAAAGACTCATGTCTTTTGTTTTAATCATCCACAATTGTATGTCATACAACATGCCAGGTTTTATACAACAGGCTAAAAACGGTCACCGTGGTACGGAATACTGTATTATTATTTGTTTTCCCACCAAAACTGGTTGCCACGGGTTGTTGCAAGGTTTGTGATCACGTGGTTGAAACTGATCTATTCAATATTACTGCGTGCGTATTTTTTTTTTTAATTATTATTTGCTCCATGTGTTCAAACCAGTTGGCTACGAAAACATCAACCGGTGAAAGTGACGCACACCAAATTTCTGTGACGTATGCAGATAAATTGTGTTTTTTAAGAGTTTTTTCTATATAATTTTTAAACGGTTTGGAACTTATTTTTCATAGTAGGTGCATTCAGTAGGCGACCCTCATAGGTACCTTCTGGTGCAATCAGAAACGAAATCCGACAAATATTTTTTGAGTTATGCTTGACGAAAGTTTTTTATTAGGCTTTTTTTTTAGTAGGACATGGCGTTAATATCCATCGTAGTAGTAAAGTTTCCGGACAGTAATATTTCGCTGAGGATTAGCCTTCGCTTCGCTCAGACAATTAATATCTTGCGAGATCATTTATCTGATATTGCTCTAAAATTTGGAATTCCTAATTCATATTATTTCCAACAGGATAACGATCCAAAACACACTGCATATATTACGAGGTTATGGTTGCTTTATAATGTAAAAAATCAATTGAAAACGCCACCACAATCACCAGACCTCAATCCGATTGAAAATTTATGGCATATTTTGTATGTGAAAATAAGGAAAAAGAAAATGTCTAACAAATCAGAACTTAAGCAAGCTCTTAGGGAAGAATGGCTACAAATCAGCAGTGAAACATGTGACAAATTAATAGAGTCAATGCCCAGACGATTAGAAGCTGTAATTGAAGCAAAGGGCATGCATACTAAATATTAGCACTGTTTTTAACTTATAAATAATTCCTCTTGTTCTATTTTTATTGCTAGTGTGCAAATATTTTTTGGCAGTACAAATGCTACTTTTTTATGTTTTCATATTTTAAATATAATTATTAAGTCAGATATTAAATATGTTTATTCGTTTTGTAAAAGTGTTGGTATTTTTAATTTTTAGTTGCTTTTTATTTATTTATACATATTCTACAACAAATTTACCTGGTGTGCGAATACGTTTTTTGCTCACTGTAAATACGTAGCATCTAAAGTCGTCGTTCGATCCTTATGTCTACCTGTCTTACGTCCGTCCGCATATAACAGAGCAAAAACTATCCATTCGAATGGTTTGAAATCTTAAATATATAATTTTTGAAAACATTGTTGAGTCATTTCAAATTTTATGAAAATCGGGTGTATTGTTTAATTACGGGGACAGTCAAAAGTTTTCCCGTACATTGGCGATGGGAAAATATTGCATGTGCATCTTAATGATGTTACAGATTTTTGATCAGAATGAAATTGATATGCACTTATTATGTATTATAAAATATACATTCATTACAATATTTGGTGCAAAAAATATTTATAAAACTAGTTGTCTGAGCGAAGCGAACGCTAATACACAACGCAGTATTACTTTCCGGTCAAAAACAGCTACGATGGATATTAAAACCTTTCGTAAATCCTTTCGTCAAGCATAACTCAAAAAATATTTGTCGGAAATCGGTTCTGGTTTTACCAGAAGGTACCTATGAGGGTAACCTACTGAACTACTATGAAAAATAAGTTCCAATTCGTTTAAAAATTATATTAAAAAAAAACTGATAAAAAAGCACAATATATCTACATACGTCACGGAAATTTAGTGTATATCATTTTCACCGGCTGGATGTTTTCGTAGAAAACTGAATTATAGCGCATGGAGCAAAGAAAATATGACCGCTCTAATATTAAAGTGAAAAAAAAAAAAATAAATTTAATCAAACAGGAAAATAAATCTGGATTTTTTTTTCTGTTTCAAAGAAAAAAGCTATAATAACGTAGGATTTCAGATTTTACGATAATCTACCCAATAGCATTTTTTAATCGCCAAAGGCAACCAACATTTATATTTTGCGTGTGAAAATTTGAAACAGTTATTTTATGTTTAAATAAACAATTTTTATTTGTGGGATCATTCATTCTTAATTTATTTATTTTTGTCTTTTTAGTATTTTAAATGAAATTTGGGTGCTTGTTAGTTATCCCGTTGACCAATTTCGCCAAATTATATAAAACGCCAAACCACCCGCAAATTATACAAATTGACATAATTTTTATTTTAAATAACTTTTTTTTTAAATAACTTTATATTCATACTAAATAACTTAAATATTTTAAAGAACGAATAAATTAGTGTAACATTAATAAAAATACAAATAAAACGTCGAAATTAAAATCACTTGATGACGTAAACACGTGTTGTCAAGTGAATGTGACATTTACGATCAACCATTATTGGCATTTAATCTTACAATTCGGCGATAGTAATTTGGTCGACGGGATAACTAACAAGTACCGAAATTTGTACTTTTTCCAGAATAGGCGTCTTATAGGTAAATAAAATGGGTTTGGCGAGAGAAGTAAACTTTTCATGCATATTTTCTGGTAACCTACTCATTCTTTCATGTACCCACGCAATTTTTTAAAGATTTAAACAATTAATTTAGTGTAAACAAGACATTTACGCACAGATCGCACATGCGCAACACGTTGGCGCGATTTTTTTCTGACGCCAATGTCATATAGGAACCGTGGTACATAACTGGCGCCCGAAGTGTCGTTATTTTGCTTGATTGTAACCTAGATGTTGTTGTTTATTTATTAATAAATTGTTTATTTACTTTTATTTTTTTTTAAATTATATAAATTGTTTTGTTCTATAGTTATTAATTAAATTTTTTTTATTTATTGTTATTCCCTTTTTAAAAATATATATGTAACTGGTATTCGAAAACGAGGTTTTCGCCAAATTGGCGTCAGAAAAAAATCGCGCCAACGTGGTGCGTATGTGACATCTGTGCCAAAAAGTTTTATATTTATTTGTAAAAAATAAACATAAACATAAATATTTGGAAATTTTTCCAGAGAAACATTCGCCTTGAATACAATATTTCAAATGAAAAACAAATTTCAAATTTATTTTTTGCTTAAAAGGCGCAAAGACCAACTTAGTGAAAAATATTCCATGCCGGGAATCGAACACGGGTCATTAGTACAGTGCACTGACGTTCTACCGCTAAACCACATGGAACGATACCCAGCCTGGAACTTCCCACTATTACAAGTTGGCTAGACTACAAACGCAGCACAAGATGGAATATTTTCCGTGAGCCACCAACATGGGGCAAACACAGACACTTAATTAAATCCAGCATCGATGAATCTATATTAATATTTGGAAATTTTTCCAGAGAGAAACATTTGCCTTGAATACAATATTTCAAATGAAAATCAAATTTCAATTTATTTTTTGCTTAAAAGGCGCAAAGACCAACTTAGTGAAAAATATTCCATGCCGGGAATCGAACCCGGGTCATCAGTATAGCGCACTGACGTTCTACCGCTAAACCACATGGAACGATACCCAGCCTGGAACTTCCCACTATTACAAGTTGGCAAGGCTACAAACGCAGCACAAGATGGAATATTTTCCGTGAGCCACCAACATGGGGCAAACACAGGCACTTAATTAAATCCAGCATCGATGAATCTATATTAATATTTGGAAATTTTTCCAGAGAGAAACATTCGCCTTGAATACAATATTTCAAATTAAAATCAAATTTCAAATTTATTTTTTGCTTAATAAATTTGAAATTTGATTTTCATTTGAAATATTGTATTCAAGGCGAATGTTTCTCTCTGGAAAAATTTCCAAATATTAATATAGATTCATCGATGCTGGATTTAATTAAGTGCCTGTGTTTGCCCCATGTTGGTACGAGCCGTTAATTCCCAAATTGGCTCATCCGATCTCAGCAATCTGATCCTTCGTTAATATTAATATTTTGGAATACTTTACTGTGATTGTGATCAAATTTAAAAAAATAAATCAATTTAAGTCATTATAATTGTCATAATGCATTGTATTTTACATTACACTACTTCATAAGAAAATAAATATAATTTTCTGCTATATAAATATCCGTTTTAGCCAATCGGATTGCTGGGCTCGGTTGAGCCAATTTGTGAATTAACGGCTCGTCATGTTGGTGGCTCACGGAAAATATTCCATCTTGTGCTGCGTTTGTAGCCTTGCCAACTTGTAATAGTGGGAAGTTCCAGGCTGGGTATCGTTCCATGTGGTTTAACGGTAGAACGTCAGTGCGCTATACTGATGACCCGGGTTCGATTCCCGGCATGGAATATTTTTCACTAAGTTGGTCTTTGCGCCTTTTAAGCAAAAAATAAATTGAAATTTGATTTTCATTTGAAATATTGTATTCAAGGCAAATGTTTCTCTCTGGAAAAATTTCCAAATATTAATATAGATTCATCGATGCTGGATTTAATTAAGTGTCTGTGTTTGCCCCATGTTGGTGGCTCACGGAAAATATTCCATCTTGTGCTGCGTTCGTAGCCTTGCCAACTTGTAATAGTGGGATGTTGCAGGCTGGGTATCGTTCCATGTGGTTTAGCGGTAGAACGTCAGTGCACTATACTGATGACCCGGGTTCGATTCCCGGCATGGAATATTTTTCACTAAGTTGGTCTTTGCGCCTTTTAAGCAAAAAATAAATTTGAAATTTGATTTTCATTTGAAATATTGTATTCAAGGCGAATGTTTCTCTCTGGAAAAATTTCCAAATATTAATATAGATTCATCGATGCTGAGTTTAATTAAATGTCTGTGTTTGCCCCATGTTGGTGGCTCACGGAAAATATTCCATCTTTTGCTGCGTTTGTAGCCTTGCCAACTTGTAATAGTGGGAAGTTCCAGGCTGGGTATCGTTCCATGTGGTTTAGCGGTAGAGCGTCAGTGCGCTATACTGATGACCCGGGTTCGACTCCCGGCATGGAATATTTTTCACTAAGTTGGTCTTTGAGCCTTTTAAGCAAAAAATAAATTTGAAATTTGATTTTCATTTGAAATATTGTATTCAAGGCGAATGTTTCTCTCTGGAAAAATTTCCAAATATTAATATAGATTCATCGATGCTGGATTTAATTATGTGTCTGTGTTTGCCCCATGTTGGTGGCTCACGGAAAATATTAAATCTTGTGCTGCGTTTGTAGCCTTGCCAACTTGTAATAGTGGGAAGTTCCAGGCTGGGTATCGTTCCATGTGGTTTAGCGGTAGAACGTCAGTGCGCTATACTGATGACCCGGGTTCGATTCCCGGTATGGAATATTTTTCACTAAGTTGGTCTTTGCACCTTTTAAGCAAAAAATAAATTTGAAATTGGATTTTCATTTGAAATAAACATAAACGTTCCTCGGGTTTGTAATAAATTGTCAGGTTTGTATCTTTTTGTAACAAATCTCACTTTCTGAAGCCAAAACTACATAAAGCTTTAAAAAAAACGCCAATGCAAAGTAATGTTGTTAAAGTACACTGAAATTAGTGAAAAACGTGTATTTTAAATGAAGTGAATGAAAGCTTTATATTTTAATTGAAATGAATGCAAGATAAATATAATATGGAAAAAAATATTGTCACTTTATCACCTGCGCTTGACTAACTTAAAAGTATCAGTATTGCAATTGATACATGATATGCAAAATGAAACATTTATGTTATAATCACTCTTCGTGCAAGAAAAATGGCCAATAATTTGTATTCAGATACACAGGCAAGGTTGACGTCAAACAAGAGTAATACTAACAGCAAAATTGTTATAACGGACGGGAGATATAATAGCTAAGTAATAATGGCTTTAAGCAGACATACCACACAAGCAGTTTTTTACATATGTTTCGAGTGAAGCTCGATCATCAAGGTGCTAATTATTCATACAGGCAACCGTTACATAAACGAAAGTTTAAAATTTAAATGTAAATATATGCAATCTCGCATTCTCCCCCCACCCCCGAAAAAAAATATTACAGCAATGAAATTTAATTGGAATTAAGCGAAGCTTTTTAAAATACGATATTGGTTTAAAACCAGATTACGGAATATTCTTATAATATTTGAATTAATCACGGTACATTCTTTTTATCCCGGTTCAGATTTTGCCAAGTGTATTTTATTTTTATTTTTTGTCAAAAGCCGCCTTTTCCCCCCGCAAGTGTAACTTGTTTTGATGTTGAAATAAATGTTTTGACTTATGTTATTATCTCTTCTTATGATTTTTATTTATTTATTTATTATTATTTTTAATTAAATGAGTCAAATCGTGTTTATAAATTTATATTTAATGTGTGTATTTTAAATTAAAATAATGCATTACGAAAAATGGCGATAAGAACAATATTTGACGATTTATGAATGGCGCTCACCTAAATGATTTATTACCATGTGTTTAATTCCCTTCACGGAATTTCATTGTTATATGGACTTTGCTTTTTTAAAAAAGCTTGACTCAATTCGAGTTTAAGAAAGTGAATTTTTTTGTCAAATGATATAAACGACTCTGAAAATAAAACTGAAGAAGTATTATACTGGTTTATGTATGTATTTCAACAAATGCATCTGCTAACACGTGTTAGATAAGGGCACAGATGTTATACAAACCCCATATTGGCGCGATTTTTTTCCGAGGCTAATTTGGCGAAAACCTCGCTTTTGAATACCAGTTAAATATATATATTTTTTTTAAAAAAGGGAATAACAATAAATAAAAATAAGATTGATTAATAAATATAGAACAAGACATTCATATAATTTAAACAAAAATGTAAATAAACAATTTATTAATAAATAAACAACATCCGGGTTACCATATCAAACAAAATAACGACACTTTGGAGTCAGTTATGTACCCGGTGCGTATATGACATTGGCGTCAGAAAAAAATTGCACCAATAGGGTGCGCGTATATGATATCTGTCCGAAGCAGTAACGTTTGGATGTTTGTGGGGTGTCATCTCTGAAACTACGTAGCCGATTAAAAATATAGTGGTGTCAAGAAAAATGTTGGTGACCATCTCTGCTCCAAAAAAGACTGTACTTTTTGTCGGTACAACAACTCCCATCGGTGCTCGAATAAAAAAGTTTTAAAATGCGATTTCTGTTATATTGTTTGTGCTATAAATTTGAAAATCAGTGCGGTGGCTACTTTTAATTTGTAAACACTCATTATGAACTCTTTTTAAAAGACTGAAAACTTTAAAGTGAGAAATAAACGTAAAACGATCTGGAAAGATTCTAAATCACGATTTATTTGGAATTATTAGGGATAGAAATTTTGAAATTTCACGTGGTTATTAGTTTTTAAATGAAAATGTCGATCAGTTTTTTAAAAACCTGAAAATTAAAAGGGTGTACGATTAAATATATATATATATATATATATATATACATATATCTAATCTGCAATTTTTGTAATACTGTTGGTATTAGAAACTTGAAATTTGGCATGGTAGTAATTTATAAGATGTAAATGTTCGTTTTAGAACAAATTCTAAAAAAATTGAAATTTTGACGACTATATAAAGCGGACAAAGTCCTAACGATTATCTAAATAAGTTTGGGGTACGTGGAATTGTTAGGAATATAAACATGAAAATTGACATGGTTGTTACTTTTAAGACAAATACTCACAACAGAACAATTTCTAAAAATTTGGCTATGTAAAATGGTGCAGGAACAAAAAACTTTCGAAATTTTTTTATTTCTGTGTTACTGCTGAGTCTAAATCCTTAAGGTGAAATGAACACAAACGTTTTAAATTACCAATAATTTGAAATTATTAGGTATAGAAACTTTAAATATTGAATAATACTACACCCCCCCGCCCCCCCCCCCAAAAAAAAAAAAAAAAAAAAAAAAAAAAAAAAAAAAAAAACGTGCAATTTAAATGCAACGAAATGGTAGATACACACCTAGCAATGAATAAATTATGTAAATGTTAAATAAATGTCAGTATGAAACAGCGAATAGGTTGTCCGATAGTACTTGTGAATGTGTTCCTTCTCTAGGCTATTCTATCTCTTGCCAAGGCCAGAGGGAAATGCTGGTTTAAATTTGATAAGGATTTTTTTTTCTTTTTTTTTAGAGTCACTAATCTAGATATATCATCATTTCAATTTGTAAACAGTATATTGCCAATTAAAGATAGTATCTCATTATCTTTACTTGCAACAAATTATTATTAAATCTATGTTCTTGGCAATATCGCTCAGACTAATCCCTCTGAGGGAAGTCCTAGTTATAGTACGAAACGCGCCTCATTTGCCACGATTGACGTGCAATTTCCAACAAACTCTACTTCATTTACTTCATGTCTTTTGTATAAAGTGATTGATATTTTTCCTTATTCGACGTAACTGAATATAACTTAACACCTTCTAACTTAATATTTAGTTGAATTTGAGTATCCGAAACATCAGTAAAAGAAAATAAATCGGTATTATAAACGAATGTATGGCAATTTAAAAATTTGTAATGCTAAAAACAAAACAAAAAAAAATGGTACTTACACCAGAAAAAAAATTATTTTTAATAGAAAAAAAAAATATATATATATATATATATATATATATATATCAACATATTTAATGATTATAAATGCTGCATGGCGTATAGGGAGTGGTTGTTATTCTAACGTTTCATTTGGAACCAAAAATAAACTATTTATAAAGAATTTTATCTCATTGTACTCATCAATTAATTCATGATCACTGTATATTATTTATTTTTGTAAAGGGAATTTATTATCTAATGTGATGGCATTTTTTTTTTCAATTTCTTTCCTTAATTTAATCGCGATATTTATAATAGTAATGAAATAATAAAACATAATTTTAAATTAGTGCGTTAAAAATGCATATCGTTTTCTCATTACAACTAGCTACATGTTAATTGTCGGTCGGACATATCAGTCTTAAAAAGTTTTGGTTAGTATTTTTCTCTTTAGTTATTTAGCTATTAAAAAATAGTGATATCAAATTGATCAAAAATATTTTACTTTTATTTATAACTTTAGATCAACATTTGCAAAATACTTTGTAAGTAAAGACCTTTAAGAAAGTGCACGCATTTTTTTTTTTTATTTTCTCCTAAATTTCCCCTTTATTAAACATCAGAGAGAAAATCCTTACACATAATAATCTCCTTGAAATTAATTTGAAGTATGGAAACGTAATTAGTTTCCCACGGATCAAAGAACATTATTTAATTTATAACAGATAATAAAGGGGGAGAAGAAATACATCATTTAAAGACCTGCTTCATATAATTGTAAACTATATTTCATCACGGATTTTTTTATTTTATTTATATAAAGATATAATAATTCTTTTTTGTTATGTTATATAATAATCTTATTTTATGTTGATATTAAAAAGACACAATACAGAACGGAAATAAGTTTATATATTCTGCTTCTAAATACTTGAATTCTTAAATCTTTTTCTTAAAAAAGAATATTTCATCTTCAGTATATATTTTAGAACATATTGCATGTATTCATATGGATAAGCGCAAACGGACAAAGAAATTTACCATTTTTGGTCAAAAAGTGTCAATATGTATTTAGAAGTAGATACAGAAAAATAACATTATTTAAAATTATTACTGGATTTAGTATATTTTCAGATGCTGCACTGTTAAAAATTTGCAGCATTCTGGCAGGTCATTTGACCGTTTTTTTCCGAAAACGGTTACACAACCATAATTTAACACTATTCTGACCATATTATTGGCCATTTTATGGTCAGAATATAATTAAATTATGGTTATGAAACCGTTTTTTCAAAAAACGGTCGAATGACCTGCCAGAATGCTGCAAAATTTTTAACAGTGTGTATTATAAAAGTATGTTAGACACTTTTTGTTATATGACCATTGATTAGATTATGGGAAGTTCATTTTCACATAGTTATTATATACTGAAGAAGAAATTCTAACAAACAAATCTCTTACTTGTAAATGTACCATAAAATTTCAATTACTTCAATGTAAATATTCCACCGAAAATAAAATCTAAATGGCGCATCCAGTTATCCGTTTCAGTTTATATATTCTTGATTAGAACAATTTATCTAAGTAAACTATTGTATTTAGAGATTATACTTACACTATAATTGCACTTCAGTTTATTTCATATATTACTTTTAAAACAACAAATAAATAGAAATGTAAACAATCTTTTGGGTGTGTTTTTTTCTAAGTTTTCTTATATTATAAAAATAAAACATAACATTATTCAGAATATTATGTAAATTCATCTCACGTACATTTTAAAAAGTCCCCGTGGGATATTCCAAAGACAAATTGACACATGAACGTGTTTTGCTTTTGAAATTTAACACATGTCTGCTACTTGACATTCCGCACAATCTGATTCTTCGGTGAGCTAAAAATGTTGTATTAAGTTATGACGTAACATAAACATAAAAATAAATTTAAAAAAAGCAATTAAAAAATTACAACGACCATTTGGAAAATGATTTTCGAAGACTAAAATTTAAGACATAAAAAATCTCACGGAGTTGATCATATATTACGTACGCCATGAATTAAACATTAATAGTGTTATTACACGTAAAATTTACGTATTATCCAAGCATTTCATTGGCTGTTCGGGAAAAGGCTTTTCCATCGTAGAAATCTGACGACCAATTTTAAATGAAATTTCATTCTAAAACTTCTGAGCATCCCACAATATTACTTTTTACACCGTCGTATAGAGAAAAAAAATGTACTTTTAAATGCAATTTGTTTGAAAGCTGTATCTCAATTTGTTTCTGA
This sequence comes from Maratus speciosus, assembly GCA_963932465.1. Classification (NCBI taxonomy): domain Eukaryota; kingdom Metazoa; phylum Arthropoda; class Arachnida; order Araneae; family Salticidae; genus Maratus; species Maratus speciosus. Next base: position 77,340,635 of record OZ010790.1, read on the forward strand.
GTCATTAATTTTTCTTTTGTAGTTTTTATTATTTTTTTGTCATAGTGGCAACAGAAGTATCCATCTCTGTTGAAAGTAAAGGGAAATACAGATTACTGTATAGACCAATCAGAAAACGAATAAAATGCGGATTAAACAAATCAAAAGCTTCAGATATGCTTTTGATTTCCTACCCTGACGAGGACATTAACCATTTTTCCAAATGGTTAATAAATCTAAGAAAGCGATTGCACTAAGTAACAATAAATAAATTTAAAAAAAACAGTAAGTAAGAGTAAAAAAATAAATTTCCATACGTAAAGTTAATTATATGTCGTTTAAGGTCAAACTTATAAGAGTATAATAACTACGTCAGAATTTATTAAAATTTTTATTATAGAATTTATATAAATTTTAACCTGCAAGATCAGATTTCATTTAAATGCATATTTTTTTTTTTTCAATCCTATGTACTTAACATAATAATTCTGAGAATTTGGAATATTTTTTTGTTTATTTTGTAATACTTAAAATTAAGCATATAAGAAATATGAAAATTTTATTAAATTATTGTTTAAAATACAATTAAAATTCTATTCAAATATGACACATTTTAAAACAGTTATGAAATTTCTGCAAATCGGTTGTTCGGTGTATATTGGGGAATGAGGAAAGATTAATTTCACAGATATAATTTCCATTGACGTCAACATTTTTTGTAATTCGAGGTGAATAATTTGTATATTGAAGAAAAATAATAATATGCGAACTTTTGTAGCTGTTTAATGTGCAGCTGTTTAATGTAATAGTTTTCTCTACACAAGCACTATACAATGTTTTTAATGCACTTATACCTATAAAGTTTATGGCCATATTCTGAAATGGATCATGTGTAATTTTATTAGAATATAATAAAACAATAAATAAGCAGTTTTATGTCTTTCAGAGCATTGTAAAGTCATACAAAAATAGTTTTACATGAAGGAATAGTTTTACATACGTTCAGGAATTTTTAAAGAATTCTTATAATTTTTTGTACCTCAGTTTTATAATGTTTAGCTCAATTATATCATCATGTATGACTTTATTACAGTAATAAAATTCTATACTATACCCAGGTCAAAATTCTTGCTAGTACCAGTATAAATAATATTCTAGTTATTGCTATGTATTGCTATATAGCTAGCTTACACAGCAATAGCATGACAAGCTATATACAAGCATTTTATGATTGTTTGCTGTTTAAGCTTCTTCCAAAGCATGGACAGGTAGGTACCTTAACATACTATTATATGATTTTTTATGCTTGCCAGCATAATATGCTAAGAAGCCAGCTTAGAGAGAAATAGCATGGAAAATATGTAAAAGCATTTTATGCTTAGTAAGTACAAAACTTGTGTAAAAATATCAATTACTTAAAAACAACCTTTAAACACACAATAAAATAAGTTAATTTGAACAGACGTATATGTTTCGTGAGTTCAAGGACTCACATCCTCAGTGTATAAAAACTACAAAAACAATACCCCCCCCCCCCCCAAATACATGTACGGTGAAAACCCAAATGTCAAAACACAATGCCAAAATACCATCAAGTTCCAACAGCCAATAAAATTAAAGCGGAAGTGAAGTGCCTTGACACAACAAATCCACCCAGAAAGTTGAGATTTATGGTACACTAGACAAATCGTTAACCAAGGAGTTTTTAAATCTATGGATATGAACAGCTTCAGAAAAGTCTAAATCCAGAGGAGTAATGCATTTCTTGATAATAGTAGCTTAGTCAAAATTGAACGTATACTTCTGTTCGAATCAACTTATTTTATTGTGTGTTTAAACGTTGTTTTTAAGTAATTTAATTCATTTTATGCTTGTTTGTTGTTTAAGCTTCTTCCAAAGCATGGAGAGATAGGTACCTTAACGTACTATTATATGCTTTTTTATGCTTGCCAGCATAATATGCTATGCAACCAGCTTAGGTAGAAATAGCATGGCAAGCTATGTATAAGCACTTTATGCTTGTTTACTGTTTAAGCTTTTTTCAAAGCATGGAGGGGTAGGTAACTTAACGTTCTATTATATGATTTTTTTATGCTTGCCAGTATAATATTCTATGCAGCCAGCTTAGGAAGAAATAACATGACAAGCTATGTACAAGCATGTTATGGCTAAATGCTGTTCAAGCTTATTCCAAAGCATGGAGAAGTAGGTACCATAATGTACTATTATACGCTTTCTTATGCTTGACAGCATAATATCCTATGCAGCGAGCTTATTTAGAAATAGGTCAAGCTATGTACAAGCATAATATGCTTATTTGCTGTTTAAGCTTCTTTCAAAGCATGGAGAGGTAGGTACCTTAACGTGCAATTATATACTTTTTTATGCTTGCCCGCATAATATACTCTACAGCCAGCTCAGGGAGAAATGGCATGACAAGTTATGTACAAGCATTTTATGTGCTTATTTACTGTTTAAACTTCTGTCAAAGCACGGAGAGGTAGGTACTTTTTCATGCTATTATATGCTTTTTTATGCTTGCCAGCATAATGTGCTATGCAACCAGCTTTGATAGCAAACAGCATGACGTACTATGTGCCAGTAACATGTGCTAAATTGCAACACAGGTCTATTTCCAGTAATGATGAGGTAAGTACTTAAATGAAGCATTGTGTGCTTGTTAATGCTTGGCAGCATCAAATGATTAAATTTTTATTTTTATTTTTTTTTTAATTACTCGAAAAGTATACATTTGACTATGCTTTCTGAAATGAGAAGAAAAGGAAATTTAAATTATAAATTAAATTAATTTTTCAAACCCGGGGCGAGACAATAGCTCTCTTCAACTTCCGTCCCCTCCTCCCCCTAACAGAAAAATTTAAATATCTCTTTTATTTTAAGCTAAGAGAAAATATTAAATTTCAATTTGTTTTTCGAAATCGGAGAAAGTTAAATTTACAGCTCAACGGAGAATTAATGGATCACCTAAGCCCTCTTCCCCTAACGGAATATTCAGGAGTTTGTGTTATGGATGTTTCACTGTACATTGCAATTTTGCAAGATGTAAAATATAACTTCTATTTTTTAATTAACTTCTACAGGGGTGGGTAAAATTCTGTGGGGGATTTAACTTTTATGAGAGTCTTCTAGGGGAGCCCTCCCCCCCCCCCCCCCGCCTATAAAGGATATTTTCTTCTGTTTCTTAGAATTTAAATATCCTAACTTACTCAAAAAAATGCAGTATGTCTTTAAAAAACGGAGAAAAAGAAACTTTTGTTCATTAAAATCTAAAATCCGGGCTGACAATCTCTTGATTTCAATACTGTCATAAACCACCCATTTGAGATTAGTTTTTAACATCTAAATATAAAAAGTAACAGAACTAAAAATTAATTTCCAAAGTGGATATAGAAGAGTAACTCCCCCTTCCACAATGAAGAATTTTAAACTGATCTTCCTCTTACTGTTAAATTATTTTAGGTTACCTGAAAATTTGATTTTTTTTATATCTTTAAAAATGGGAGAAATATAAAATTTTGTTAATTAAATTTCAAAATCTGGGAGGGTAGTGGAATGTGTCACCGCCACCTGAATTAAACACTGCCCCTTGAACACGTTTGAGATATTTTTTTTTAACACATAAACTTAAAAAAAATGAACAAATACTTTCCATGGCAGATTTAAAAGGAAAAATCCGCCTCCCCCCCCCCCCCCCCCCGAAATCGAAGAAAATTCATAGCAGCACTTTCTATTAGTATTTAATTCTTTTATGTTTCTCGAAAAGATTAAATTTATTGTGTTTATTAAAATCTGAAAAAAAAAATATTAGTTTGTTAAATTTCAAAATCCAGGGGCGGTATATTTCCTTTTCAAACCATTACAACGTAAATTCAATACTGCCTACTGCCTTCGTCCACCCGTTTTAGATAAAATCTAAACACATACATCTAAAAAAAAACTGAAAATTAAATTCTATAAATGATATTTGGGAAAAGGTGCCTGGTGCCTCCCTTCCACTTCCCCATCGTAAAATTCTTAGCTGTTCTTTCTCTTAGTTTTTAATTAGTTTACTTATGAAAAAAAAATCCGTGCTTTTCAAAAAGAAAATTTAGGCAGTCAAATTTCAAAATTCAAGGAACACTGTTTCATTTAAGAAATAATTTCATAACAATCGAATTGAAAATATGTACAATTGCCCCCCCCCCTCCAATAATGACTAAAGTTTTAAAATCTTTATCCACACCTGAAATTGATAAATTCTATCCTAAATTCACTTCAAAATCTTTTATTTTTCTGCAACAAATAATTATGACCATATTCAAATCATGCATTAAGCAAAGAAAATTCCACTAATGAATTATAAAAGTTAAGCCATATTCTAATTATCCATTAAACATAAAAAAATCCTAATAATAAATTAACCTTATTAATTGAATTTGGAGAATAACACCATCGATAAATTCGCCGTTATATTATAAAAATATCAACACACAGCAGAATCAGCTCTGCATCCTCTAATCGCATTTAAAATCGTTTACAAACACGACTCCACAAGCGAAGTAAATAGAGCATCTTGTTCCCAAACCGGAAGTAGTGAGTTCTATCCTTTTCAGAGGAAAAGAAAACTCGATATAAATTTCCCCTTCTAAAAAATGTTGATACCTCAGAAATTCTCCAAAAATGGCGCCACCAGTGTATTTTTTTTTTCGAACTGGGAGAATAGAAAAAAATAAAACCAAGTGATGCTAGAAATGTAATGCTAGCATAGCAAAAATTAAAAGTAAATGATGCTAGAAAAGCAAAAATTATAACTGATGGTAGATATGTAATGATAGAATAGCAACAAAAACGTATCTGTTGCTTGTGAATTATTACTAGAATAGCAGAATTTACAAGCAAGTGGCGATCTTGATTGCTGCTAGGCCAGCAATATATTCAAGCAACACTAGATGGAATATGTATGCTGGCCAAGCAGTAAAGTGTTCCAATACACACCATGACTTGCTAGTAATTATGGCGGAAACAGCAAATGTGTTATGGTAGTTTATGCTATTTTACTTTGCTGGGATACAGCATTTAATGCTTGTCTGGTAAACAAATACCAGCATGAATTTCGACCTGGGTAGGTCGTAAGAACGGTGGATCATTTAAACGAGTAGCTTCATAGCACATTTTAAACATATTTGTAGATTTTAAAACCTAGACTGAAGTTTGAAAACTAAAGGAACCGTGTCTTGATATAATTTATTTTCGTTATATTTAATAAATGTACACACTAAAAAAGACAAAATGTTCTTAATTTAGTAAAATATAATATACACAGTGCATTCATAAAGTTCCAGGACTGATCGCACACACGCAATATAACACAGTAATTATACTTACTTTTCATATTAACTTCTACGTATCTGCCTCCACATTCCATTCAACGTTTGAAACGAGTGTACAGGTCAATAAACGCTGTCTGGAACGCCCGAACGCCAACACTATTGAGTTTTCCTGTCACAGCTGCTTCAATGCCATCTATATACACTTAACAATGCCTCTTCATCTTCAATTTCAACGTGGTAAACAAAATGTAGTCCGGGGTGGACAGGTCTTGTGAGTGCACAAGTTGTGGTTGATGAACACGAACTGCCTTCTCGCCAAGAATTGCTGCACAAGGATAGAATTTTGAGCAAATGCAATGTCGTGCAGGAGGCAACAATTTCCACTTTCAAACAAATCAGACGTCACACCCGGCAATCGTTCAAAACCCGATGCAACAAATCTTTATGGAATGCTCCAGTCGCAGTGAGTGGCCTTGTGTCATCAACAACTGCACATGATGAACACTTTCCTCATTTCGACTTCAATATGGACGTACTGATCTCTTATGTCTTCGATCGACACTTTTCCAACTAGAAATCTCGAAAATCACTCATATACTCGCAAACGACTGATAGCATTCTAGCCACACGCAGATGTAATCTTTTCTGTTGTCGATGTTTACAATTTAAAAGAAAATTGGATGTTTTTTCTTTGTTCATTTTTTTTATAACTGTGACGGACACACAGGCTTTAAGTAAATGAACGTTACCAAACCGGAAATTCACAGAACTGAATGCAAGAACTTGATACCCATAGATGAAGGTCGTTTATAGGTCATCCCAACGGTTTTGCAGATACAGCGACATCTGTGTTTTTTACAAGCGGCAGTCCTGGAACTTCTTTTATGCACTATGTACTTACGAACGAAAATGCACGAAAACTTTTTCCGGTTTACCCACGATCGCGGAAAGTGAGTTTTATCTTTAGAATACCCAGAGCTCACTTGTTTCGGCATTTAAAGAAGCATTCATAAAATAAAATTTATTTTACTGTCACTGATTTTCCGAGTACTTTTTATAGTGTATTTATTATTCAGTTAACTCATCCTGAACATAGGATTTTGGAATGGTATCCATTGTGAAGTAAACATTTAAATATTCAACAAATATGCTATACAGACAATTAAACTACATTAACATCATTAACAAATTTAATATCAACACTAAAATGAATATTATTTTGTTTCTTTTGCATGTAGGAAAACAATTATGCAGCTGTTGAATTGATTTATAAACTGTTTAAGGGAAAATCGTTACATCCTAAAAATCCGATATTGCTGTTTTGTTAAACTGTTCATTTCACTATAACAACTATTGGGAATGTTTCCAGAAATTACCGGCATCAAAATAACTAATTTATGATGCTTTTTTAAATCCTGAAACTGTATCGGTTTCTGAAGTTTCTAATAAGAAGAATGGTTTTCGGAGTCAAGGACCAATGGGAATTTTTTTTTTATATAATTTAGTTCGTAATTATGATCAGTAACATTTATCTTTTTTAGAGTGTAATTGTTATATCACACCAATTATAATACCTAACAAAATGTTTCATTTCCTTTATTTCTTCACTATCATACAAATTTACAAATTTCCTGCGATAACCCTATGTACTTTTCAGAAACAGATTCTATTTGCAGGGCGTATGCATTTTACGCGAAAAACATATTTTTACTTCTTGACAAAATAACATCAATATCTGAAAATGCGGAATTGCATTTAATTTAATCATACAATCCCCAGTTGATGTTGGAAGATGAAAAAAAATACAAATACATATATTAAAAAAAAAAAGTCTACATGTTGAAGTTTCAGGTTATATTATTTCCCTTTATACTGCGATGAGAATTTAACAGCAGAAAAAATAAATGTCTATATTATAAATACCAAGGCATTTTTTGAAAAATAGGACTGTATAACATAAACTGCATCTATCCGTAAATTGTGGAAACGACATTATGTTTCTTAGGGTTTGGGGCAATGAGATGAAACGAATTATGTTTATTGGATTTAACAGTTATGTGCTAAAGATTTTTTCTATGAATTTGTTTTTAATTTAGATTATAAAACGTAAATACATTTTAATACAAAAATGATGCGAAATATTTTCAGGTATATAAGACAGTTAGAAATTCCAGTCAATTGTTCTGCTGTTCGATATAAAATGGCAAATGAGTAAAGCTTAAAGTCACTTATAGAATTTTCATTAACTTCAACTATTGCTGGAATTGGAGGTGTAAAATTTTTTAGGGACGAATTGTTGTCGCTAAAAAAGCACAATATAATCTTATTTTATACACTGAAACGCATAATATGTGTGAGCATGTTTTTCTATTGAATATGAGTAATATATATATTTTTTTATATAATATACTATAACAAATTTATGTGTGTTCTTTTACTCATTATTGTTGTTTATTTTTTAAAACTCGATGAAAACTAGGAGGCTGAAAAATAATATAAATATGTAAATTAACACGTGCAAAAATTATGTTTTATTATTATAATAAACTTCTGTACAGAAATTAAAAATATTACTATTATTTGTTTTTTTACAGGGAGCTGTGATTTTGAATTCCTTTGCGTTTGAAATGGTTACTTCTAGAGCAATGTACATGATTTTTATTGTGAAAATGTTACTTTTACATGAAAGTACAATAGCATACTAAGAGCCTCATTTTGTTATATTTACTCATTATACGATCTTACTGTGAATTTCGAGATTGTAGCATACAAAAATTTTGAATTTAGAAAGCTTTTATATCTGACTTTCTGAAGTATTATCCCTTTTTTAAAATCTTTTGTAATAAAAATTGCAATAAACTATTAAAATATTTCATAAACATATAGCATTCTATAAAAAGTTAAAAAATCAGATTAAAAAAAAAATGTATCTTACAACAAAAATAATGCAGCAATAAATTGAATGTAAAAAAAATATATATAATTTATTTAAAAATATATATATATATATTATAGCTGCAATTCAAACATTTTTTCTGACTGTTAAGGGGACAGTACACTTTTAAAATTGTCAAAAAATCGATTTCATTTTTTATTTTTCCATATTTAGAAAGGTTATTGTTTTCTGAATACGTTGATATGAATCTCTTTACTGTGTGATAATTATTTACTGAGGTATTATGGAAAATGTAGACATATCTCCTTCATTTCCCATTTAAATTTCCTACGTCAACTGCCATGGCGGTTGTTTACATTTTGTTTTCGCGCTTTCACATTGTCTTAACTTTGGAAATATGCTAAAATGCATAAATTGTTATTCGCTAAAAATATAAATAATAAGAAGAAAGCTTTAAAATATTAACTTCAACTTCCACTTTCCGAAAATTTCTTTACTTTTATAGTTTGGCTCTGAAACTTGATCGCAAAATTGCTTAGCTGTTGTAAGTTTTATTTGCAATTAATTGCTTAATTTGAAACAAAACTGTTTTTTTTTTCTAGAGCAATACTTTTCTGATTTTGTAATAGAATCCTACTTCTTAGTATTTATTATCCTTTTTGTGAGAAATAATGAAATTGTGCTTCAGAATAGCATCGATGAAAGAATCGCTATACAAAAAAGATGATAGAAGTATATCTTAAGGTGCTAATCCATCTTATAGATAACTAAAGAGTAGCCAGTTTGATAGTGATTTTGTTTCAAATGACAGTTTAGAATACTGATTTCTTGACATTAATATATATTTTTTAGTAAACTATCCGGATTCTTGTGCAGCAAAGTATGTGAATCAGATATCAAATACGATAATCCCTTTAAAATGGCCTATATTTTACATTAAATAATTTAGTTTTATAAAACTTGCATATTTAATTAATCTTACAATCAAAGCGAAACAAAAATTTAATTTATATGGTTAAAATTATTTTTTTGCAACAAAGTTCCCATATTTTGCAGCATTTTACAAACATGTTTATATTTATAATTTTAAATTAGCATCTAATTTTGTTTTTAATACAGAATATAATTGTTATATAATTAGTAGTTTTGTTTTCTTATTATGCTAAGGGGCTCAGCCCCTACGAGCTACGCTCGCCAACCCCCGTTCCGAGTCCCTAGATTCTAATAGTAGGATAATTTCATCGGCTTTAAAAAGATTTAACTGTAATTTAAAAAAACAGTGGCAATCTCCCTGTAAACGGGTTTTCATTCATATTCTTTTGATTGGAGATTTTTAAGGCGAAATCAGCGTTTGTTATGGGATACAATGGCTGTTTTCGTCTTTGATAATAATAATAATAATAATAATAAAACAGTAAAAAATTTGAAAATAAGCGAATGTAAAATGAATTAAGTAAACAGAGTCTTTGTCTCTCGGTTTTTTAACAGCTCTATAAGAAAATTCTTTTAAATAACACATTTGAAACGTATCCTTTTATATCTGACTTAATTCACAGCAATGTTTTCCTTATATTTTTAACATAAATAGGAAAAAAAACTTTTGTCGTTAGAAAGTAAATATTATTTGCGCTGCCTTAGAATTCATGATAATAGTTGAAATAATTAACTCTAAATATGAAATAAATCTCTCTCGCATATATATATATATTAAAAATTTGTAAAAATGGTTATTGTCCTCTGTCAGGGTAGGAAATCAAAAACATATCTGAAGCGTTTTATTGGTTGAATCCGCAATTTATTCGTTTTCTGATTGGCCTATACAGTAGTCCGTATATTACCATTACTTTCAACAGAAAAGGATACTTCTGTTGCCACTATGACAAAAATTAATAAAAACTACAAAAAATAAATAATAATAACTCAGAAACAAATTGTAATACAGCTTTCAAACAAATCGCATTTAAAAGTACATTTTTCCCATATACGACGGTGTAAAAATTAATATTGTGGGATGTTTAGAAGTTTAAGAATGAAATTTCATTTAAAATTGGTCCAGGAATATTAATCCATGTTTAATCCATGGCGTACGTAATGAATGACCAGCTCCGTAGAAGTTTAAAAATTTACAATACCGAAAAATGTAATCCATGGCGTACGTAATGTATGATAAACTCCGTGCTATTTTTTATGTCTTGAGTTTTAGTCTTTAAAAAAATCATTTTCCAAATGGTCGTTGTAATTTGTTAAATTGCATTTTTTAACCATTTAGAAAAATGGTTATTATTTTATTATAATTTAAACTGTTTTGCCAAACGTCAATTATTTGACGTTCAATTATGACGTAAATTTCCTAAGTTTGCGACTTTTAACGCATAATAATGTATTTATTATTTAAAAATTTTCTTTCTCTTTTAAAATTCATGTGTGACTATAGTTTTTATGATCTAATTGTTAATATTTTCCTGATTTTTAACGCGCAATAACTTAATTCTCATTTGAAAGTTTTTTTTCTGATTATAATAGCCATGTGTAAATAAAATTTTAATTTGAAGTAAATATTATTCTTTACGTTTTTTTACAAAATTGGCAACAGTTTAAAATAATACCCTTTTCTAAAATATATAAAAAATATCTCTCGAAATGCTGCAAATTTGAATTTAAAATGGAAATAAAACTTGAAAAAAAGAGTCAAATAAAAAAACATGAATGCAGTCTGAACACCGGGAACTTCTTAAGTTTTAAATGGTGTAAAAATGTTTACTTTCCTACGTATAGGTTTTGCTCAAATAAATTTCTTTATTAAAGCGATTTTTATCAAGTTTAATATTAAATATCTCTTAAGATAATTATTCGATTTAAAAACTGTCTGCATCACCGTGTTTCTCAAACATTTCTCTATAATAGCACCAATTTTCACATTTTTTGTGAAACAGTTTTCTTAATATTAACGAAGAAAGACCCCGGTCACAAGAAATAGGGATGCCGATCTAGGAGTGTACCGGAAAGATCAACGCAGGTTTTTATTGGTCCATTTCCAAAACATTACTTTTTTTTATATATATAGAAGGATTATTTTACATAAACAAATACAATTTAATCTTTAAACGGCTTTTTCTAAAAATGGCCTTTTTTTTCCTCTTGCTCGCATAGTACTATCATTTTCCCTGAATTTATAAACATTTATTTTTGTATTTCGTGATGTTAATATCAATACAAGGTGTTTCAGCAGAGCGGTTACCAACTTTCAGGAGAGATAGATTAAACCAAGACGATGGAAAAACACGTAGCAATGCGTAGTCCGGAATGCTTTTCTGTCGAGTCAGTGACAACACTAAACAAAAGAAAGGAAGAACACAATCAAGATGAGGAAATATGTCTATTATTAGTAGTACACCAAAGAGATGAGAAATACGAACAAAAGAGGGACATCGGTCATCATTAAAGAAGGTGTTCAAAATTACTACTTCGGGCCGTGATCTCACATCTCCAGAGCATGAAATATCTTATGTTCTCGAAAATACCGTGTGTGTCCCGGACCGCTCCTCCAGCAGCTGCCATGATATGTGCAATATTTTCATCAATACTGACAAGAATTGTACCGACATTTTTTCGGTACCAAGGATAATACACATGTTTTCTTATCCTCTTCATGTCCTTCCTTTCTTGTTGTTGTGTCGTCACTACCGCCCAGGAAAATCGTTTCCGACAATGCATTGCTATGTGATTTACCAGCACCATCTATCTCTCTTGAAAGTTTGCAACCACTGTGATGAAAGACACTGTTTAATCCAGAAGGTAAAATAAAGTTTATTCTTAAATGACGTAGAGCAATGGGCTACAATGAAATGGATGTTACATGTATTCTGGCATTTGTGTTAGAATAAAGACTTAGAATTAGTACCGGAAAAAGTTCTCAAACATGATATCTTGATTCGATTATTGTACATTTCCATTATTAATAGTTCAATTACTAATAGTGCTATTATTGGATATTACCTATATCAGCAGAAAAATATAATTAAAAGATTACATGGAATTTAGGAATTAAGTGCCAATTTTCTCATTGAATGTTTTTATATTTCATTAATTAAAGAATTTGACTGTCATTTTCGTATTAGATTCCTTTAATTAAGGTACTTAAATGTTGAAATATATTTAACGGTAAAATATATTACTATATTTCTAAAAATCCTCTTATAAAATACCTGTGAAGATATGTATCTCATTCCATAAACGTCTATTCCTAAATGCATATATTTATTAATTTAACTTATGAAATACATACGTTAAATGTAGAAATATGTTTAACGGTCAAATATATTACTATATTTCTAAAAGATATAATATAACATATGTGCGAAGATGTGTGTCTCATTCCACAAACTTGTATGCCTGAAAGAATTTTTAAAAAACCTATTTTGTAAGATATATTATGTTGAAAGAAAAAAGTTTTATAAATTTAATTTACATCGATCTAAGAAAAGTTCCAGTTTTACTTTCAGAAATGTTCTTAAACGCGTGTTAGATCTATTTCCAGTAATGTGTTATTGATTTTTGATAACATATGTGTTCTTGTCTTTTAAAGGAAGACCTCACATATTTTATCAAGTAAAAATAATTAGTTGGTAATAATTGTTGAAATAAATGTTTATTTATTTATTTATTAAGGAAAAAATAAAAGTCTAAAATCTTAATCTAATTTACGTTATGGCGACGATTGATCTACAAGATAAATAAAACAAAGATATATGTATGATATCGATATTAATATTGTAAATAATTAAAGTTTGTTTGTTTGAATGTTTGTAGGAGGCAATCTCTAGAACTACCGGTCCTAATTCAAAAGTAATAGTATCAAAATGACGGTGTTAGACCCTGTTCGAACATAGGCTATATCGTAGGTCGGTGCCACTACTCCAAAGGGGGTGCAGAAGCAAAAAACAACAAAAATGCGATTTTTGTGTTACCGAAGAGCTTAGAAACATGAAATTTGGAATGGTAGTTACTTATAAGATATAAATGATCTCTAAGAACATTTCGGAAAACATTCGGAATTTGAAAGGGATGAAAATGCGGAAAACTCGTTCTAAAAAACGTTCTAAATAGCGATTTCTATGCAATCTCAGGAATTACCTAACCTATTTTAAAAATAATAATGTCAAAATGATAGTGAATCATTTCTCCAACATAGGCTATACTTTATGTCAGTGCCACTACCCAAAAGGGGGTGCAAGAGCCAACAACGTTCTAAAAGTGTGATTTTTGTGTTACTGAAGGGCCTACAAACATGAAATTTGGAATAGTAGTTACTTATAAGATGTAAATGATCTCTAAGAACATTTTTTAAAACATTCAAAATTTACAAAGGGTGATAATGCGCGAAAAGCGTTCTAATAACCGTTCTAAATGACGATTTCTAGGCAATCTCCGAAAGTATGAAGCCAATTTCGAAAGTAGTGGTTGGAAATTGATGGTGATGACAGTCCTTGCTTTAACATAGGCTCTGTTTCTTGTCGGTGATAAAATACCATTACCTCAAAAGGGGGAACAGGAGCATGAAATGCTCTAAATTGCGATTTCTGTGTTACGGAATGGCCTAGACGCATGACATTTGGCATAATTGTTACTTATTAGGTATAAATTATATTAAGGGCATTTCCTAAAAAATTGGAAATTTAACAGGATTTAAAAAGGGCGAAAAGCGTTCTAAAAACCTTCTAAATTGCAACTTCTACGCAATCTCATGAGGTACCAAAGTAATTTCAAAAGTAATGGTTGGAAAATGATTGTGGCAGCCCTCGCTTAAACATAGGCTATATTCCATGTTGGTGTCACTATCACATGGGTGTTGCTAGAGCAAGAAACGTCCTAAATTGCGATTTATGGGATACTGGAGAGGCTAGAAACTTTTAATATAGCATGGTTATTACTTATAAAATATAAATCCCCTCTATGAACTGTCGTTAATAAATACGAAATTTAAAAGAGGTGAAGCGAAGGGAAGGAGCGAAAAGCGTACTAAAAAAGTCCTAAATTACGATTCCTATGCAATCTCAAGAAATAATAAATTGATTACAAAAGTAATGTTTGCGAATCAATGGTACAGTCTCTGATTCCACATAGGCTATATTTTTTGCCAGTGTCACTACCACCTCGGGTTGACAGAAGGAACAACAAATGTTCTAAAAAAGCCTTTAAATACGTTCTGAATTTCCATTTCTGTAGAATATTAGGAAATACCAAACCTATTTCAAAATTAATGTTGGCAAATTAATGGTGACTGTTTTAACATCGGCATTTTATGTTAGTGCCAACACCACTAGAGAGGTGATAGACCAATATTCAAGGAGCTTGGTATTTTAGATGTTGATTAATTTTAAGATGTAAATGCGTACTAAGCACGGTTTATTCAAAACTTCAAATAAATACAGAAAAGAGCGTATGAAATGGGCATAAAATCTTCAAAATACATTCTAAATTTGGAAATAGTTTTAATTCTTCTTATTAATTCAAGACTCATATTTGCCTAATACAGTGAAATAAAGAAGTTTAGTGAAACTGTAGCTTAATTAGCAATTTTTTAATAATTCATAAAAGTATAATTACTTCTAATAAAAAATAGACATACAAATATCACTTGGCATAATTCCACTATTACGCGAGCAAACCTGTGGGTTTTGCTAGTCTGTTATAATTACTTAAAAGTTGTCATATAATACAAATGAATACATAAATCTCTTCACTTTCTAATTATATATATTATTTATTAATTACTCGCTCAAATAATTTGACGTGTTGGTCAAGATACTTCACAGATATAAACTGTATAACACATTCGTACATATGAACACCTATTTCTGATTCCACATAAAATTCTCACACAATAACTTTGATTGCCATATATACGATTCCAAACCCTCCAAACAAGATAAAACTACAGAACAGTACAATCTTTCTCACTTTTTCCTGCCAGCTTTTAAAAATGTTACATTTAACAAGGAGATCATCCCATAATCATATAGTGATTTAGGCCCGCTCCTCCTGTTATAATTTTTATATGACTAGGGAGCTCGGCCCCCTACGAGCTACTTTCGCCAACCCCCCGTTCAGACACCGCAGTCTCTAAAAGCACGCTAATTTGATCGGCTTTAAAAAGATTTTGGAAGATTGAATTATATTAAAAAAAAAAAAAACAGTAGCGATCTCCCTATAAACGGGTTTATATTCATTCCTCTTTGATTGGGGAATTGAAAGGAAAAACCTGCTGCTGTTAAAAGATACAATGGCGGTTTTCGTCTTCGATAAATAAAATCGGTTAAACATTTCAAAATGAGCTAATATAAAATAAATTAAGTAAACAGAGTCTTTTTCTCCCGGCATTTTTAACAAAGTGAAAAGAAAGTTATTTTAAATGTATCCTTTTTAATCTGCCGTAATTTTCACCAAACTTTTCTTTCTGTTTTTAATATTGACGTGAAAACACTTTTGTTAGA
Source organism: Maratus speciosus (assembly GCA_963932465.1). Taxonomy (NCBI): domain Eukaryota; kingdom Metazoa; phylum Arthropoda; class Arachnida; order Araneae; family Salticidae; genus Maratus; species Maratus speciosus. Next base: position 77,356,333 of record OZ010790.1, read on the forward strand.
AATGAAATATTATTTGCGCTGTTCTAACAAAAATAGTTGAAAAGAAAATCTCAAAATATCAAATAAATGTCTCGCGCAATTTTTAAATTTAAAATGTTTTGCAATATTTTTTGTTCATTTTACATAATAAGTGTAATGTGACGTAAATGTGACGTAATTTCTCCTATTTAAGACTTCTAACGCATGTCAATGAATTTATTATTTTACAATATCCTTTCTCTTTTAAAATTCACGTGTAAATACAGTTTTTATGATGTAATTTTCAATAAGTTCCTGCTTTTTATAAGTAATAATTAATAAAATTTACTAAAATAAGCAAAAAATATCTCGCGAAATGCTGAAAATTTGAATTTAAAATAGAAATAAAACCTCAAAAAATGAGTCAAATTAAAAAAATAAAAACAGTCTGCACACCGGGAAATTCTAACGTATAAAATGATCTAATAATGAATTAATACCCATGGATAGTTTTTGCTCCTATAAAACCTTTTTAATGAAACGATTTTGTCCAACTTTAGCAATAAATATCTCTTAAAATAATTCTTCGATTTGAAAACTGTCTGCATCAGCGTGTTTATCAAACATTTCTCTATAACACTGCCAATTTTCATATTTTTCTATGCAATATTTTTCTTAATATTAACGGAGAAAGACCTCATGTCACAAAACATTCAAAACCGGCGGCGGTGGCGATGACAGCGTAAGTTACTTTTTTTAGAACTAGGGGGCTCGGCCCCCTACGAGCTACGCTCGCCAACCCCCGTCCAGACACCGCAGACTCTAAATGCACGCTAATTTGATCGGCTTTAAAAAGATTTCGAAAGATCGAATTATAATTTAAAAAGCAGTGGCGATCTCCTTCTAAACGGATTTCTATTCATTTGTCTTTGATTGGGGAATTTTAACGCCAAATCCGCTGCGGTACTACTTGATTATCCAGTCGACCAGTTTCGACAAATTATACAAATTGACATAATTTTTATTTTAAATAACGAAAGAACAAATAAATTAGTACAACATGTAAAAATTCACGTGTATACTTTTTATGACGTAATTTTCATTAAGTTCCTGCTTTTTATACGCAATTATTTAATTTTAATTTGAAAGTATCTTTTCTATTTATAATAGACACGTGTAAATAAATTTTTAATCTGAAGCAAACATTATTGTTTCCGTTGTTATACAGTTGGCAACAGGTTAAATTAGTACAATTTTCTAAAATAAGTAAAAAATATCTCTCGAAATGCTGAAAATTTGAATTTAAAATAGAAATAAAACCTCGAAAAATCAGTCAAATTAAAAAAATAAATAAATTCTGCACACCGTGAAATTATAACGTATAAAATGATCTAAAAATGATTAAATTCCGATGTATAGTTTTGGCTCCTATAAAACTTTTTTAGTGGAACGATTTTGTCCAACTTTAGCATTAAATATCTCTTAAAATAATTCTTCGATTTGAAAACTGTCTGAATCAGCGTGTTTATCAAACATTTCTGTATAATACTACCGATTTTCATATTTTTGTATGCATTATTTTTCTTAATATGAACGAAGAAAGACCTCCGGTCACAAACAATTCAAAACCGGCGGCGGCGGTGACAGCGGTAGTTACTTTTTTTTAGAATAGAGAGATAGAGAGATACTGCGTATCTATTAATTGTACCCTTGATTTTTTTTTTTATCGTGGCTTGTTGAGGATATTAATTTACAAAGGAAAATTATTTATTACTCCTATATGTATAGGATATTGTTTTTTCATTAGTAATAAATGCCAAGAATTTGTAGGAGTTTTATTTTTACACTAATTTATTAAAATTAATAATTAAACACATTTAATTAGTCAATAATTGAAACAAATTTATTGTAACAATTATAATGTATGTGACATTATCCCATTAAATAACAGTATAGCTCTTATGCGTTAGCAGAAGTTGCTTGATTTAGGTACACAAGTATCATATCCGGTAAATGATTAAAGATGATACATTTCGAACGGTCACATATATTGTACCGTTGGAGAGAAAGATACTTTTGTAGATGACATAAAAGTGGGCAGACAGAATGTAACGCCATGTTTGGTGCCGTCCGTTTTTAGGGTTCTGTACTTAAAGTAAAAAACCAACCATTATAAGATCACTCCTGTGTCTGTCTGTTCGTCTGTCACAGCTATGTTACTCATAAATTATGGAACGTGGGAAGTGTAAATTGGGAGAAATAATCAAGACTATTGACCCACATATTTACAGATTATTAAACATTCACAAGTATATTTAGGAAAAATGTTGAGTGGCTAATTATTTTACTTGAAAAAAAAATCTTCCTTTTGTACATCGTGTGGGGTATCGTGTGAAAGCTAGCGTAACATTAAATTCAAAAATACATTTCTTTTCATTTTAGGTATTATAATTTTAGAGATTCGATCAAAATGTAGTCCAAAAATATGCCCCCCCCCCCCCTCTTCCATTTCCGAATAGACTGAAATTAAAATTATCAAAAAAAGTGTAAGTAGTAGACGTTAATTTAAACATTGCAGGGAAATTATACCGATTACCTTAGTTCACAAAGTTTTTGAGAAAAGTGCAATTTTCCGTTACGCAGAAATTTCTATTTGCAGGCATCCCGCAAAGGTGTTGAGGGGCGCTGGAGGTACCTATCCTAGTAGAAGTATAAAAGCATTGTTGATAATGAATCTCTCTATTCTAAAAAAAAGTAACTACCGCTGTCACCGCCGCCGCCGCCGCCGCCGCCGGTTTTGATTTTTTTGTGAGCGGAGGCCTTTCTTCGTTAATATTAACAAAAATAATACATACAAAAATATGAAAATCGGTGGTTTTATACAGAAATGTTTGATAAACACGCTGATGCAGACAGTTTTCAAATCGAAGAATTATTTTAAGAGTTATTTAATACTAAAGTTGGACAAAATCGTTCCACTAAAAAAGTTTTATAGCAGCAAAAACTATACATGGCAGTGTAATCATTTTTAGATCATTTTATGCGTTGGAATTTGCCGGAGTGCAGATTGCATTAATTTTTTTATTTTGACTCATTTTTTCAGGTTTTATTTCTATTTTAAATTAAAATTTTCAGCATTTCTAGAGATAGTTTTTACAGATTTCAGAAAATTGTACTAATTTAAACTGTTGCCAACTATATAAAAAGGGCAAGCAATAATGTTTGCTTCAAATTAAAAATTTATTTACACGTGACTATTATAAACAGGAAAAAAACTTTCAAATTAGAATTAAATAATTACGTATAAAAAGCAGGAACTTATTAAAAATTACGTCATAAAAAGTATACACGTGAATTTTAAAAGAGAAAGGATATTGTAAAATAATAAATTCATTAACACGCGTTAGAAGTCTTTGGAGAAATTACGTCATATTTACGTCACATTATAGTTATTACATAAAATGAACACAAAATAATATTGCCAAAAAGTTTAAATTTAGAAATTGCGCTAGACATTTATTTGATATTTTGAGAATTAATTTAATATGTCTCATTTAAAAGAACTTTCTTTTCGCTTTGTTAAAAAATACCAGGAGACAAAGACTCTCTTTACTTAATTCATTTTATATTAGCTTATTTTGAAATGTTGTTACACGTGTATACGTCATCAAGTTATTTTTATTTCTACGTTTTATTTATGTTTTTATTAATGTTGTACGAATTTATTTGTTCTTTCGTTATTTAAAATAAAAATTATATCAATTTGTATAATTTGGCGAGTGGTTTGGCGATTTATATAATTTGGCGAAATTGGTCGACAGGATAATCAAGTAGTACCGCAGCGGATTTGGCGTTAAAATTCCCCAATCAAAGAGAAATGAATAGAAATTCGTTTATAGGGAGATCGCCACTGTTTTTTAAATTATAATTCAATCTTTCGAAATCTTTTTAAAGCCGATCAGATTAGCGTGCATTTAGAGTCTGCGGTGTCTGGACGGGGGTTGGCGAGCGTAGCTCGTAGGGGGCCGAGCCCCCTAGTTTCGAAAAAAAACCCCGTCGGTAATTAACCGAGATATTAACCCGTAAAGACACGGACGATTTTGACATACATAAAGACAGGAGTGACATACTTTATGTACAATCGGCTTTTAAAGGCCAGATAACAATTTTTAATGATATATTTGTGTAATGCAATGCCCAGTAGCAGTGCAAAAGTAATAAACGTCAAACTGTTAAAACAGTCTAATTGTCGAAGCACAGTTCCGGCTTCCCTGCAAAAATTACACTTTTGTTAACACGCGATAGCGTCCAAAATATCTATCGCATCGACACAAAAATGAGCTGGACGTCGCGTCGGTAGTGCTAAAAACATCTCGTCTCGTATTCAAAATCATAAATATTCGTCAACCCTAACAGCCTTAAATGTTGGCTCAAAATTTTCCCATAGAGATAACATTGCGAGTTTAATTCTATATATTTGAAAGATAAGGCTGTCTTTTTTTAGTCATCTACATTGAGATTTGACCGCACTAGATATATATATATATATATTTTTTTTTTACATATTCCCATTTTTATAGTTAAATTTAAAATTTAAAATTTTCTATGAAATTATTTCAAAATGGTAGCAATTGGATTACTTCCATTGTTGTGAATAAAGGCAAAATAATAAGGTTTGCTTATCTATCTTTAATGATGCTATTTTCTCATAAAATTCAAAATAAAGTTTCTGAAAAAACTGAACAGAAATTGATGTCACGCTTTATAAAAATACTCATGTTTTCCGCAAAAAACTGAAAAACTGTTATAATTCAATTATTTTTCATTTATTGAGTTTGAAATGCTAAGTGAAATGCTATAATGAGGCAGAATGACATCATATGTAAATGAAAACGATCATTTCCTCTGATAAAAGTAAATATTTTACTATGAACGTCTCTAAAAAATATAAATTTCTGGAATTTTCCAAGTCGATACGGATCCCAATCGCGCCCGTCGGCCTAATCGTTCGGAGTTTTCGTGGTTTTCTTCGAGCCGTGGATCTTCCATGCGTTAATACGGATTAGGTTCCCTTAGAAAGACCCCCATGGAGGGCACTCCCCCCGGCCCATATCCCTCGTGTAGATAATTGGCCGTCAAAAATCAACCCAACCCAACCCAAGTCGATACGGATATTAGAATCACGAGTGAAGAGTGCGAATGTTCTCATGCAAAGCCGTAGTTGACAAACTCGATTTCAAGTTTAGAAATATGTGTATTAATCGCATATTGCGCAATGCAATTGAAATGATGAATGTAAATATCAGAGATGCGTAGCAAATTTCGAGACAGTGAAAATAACGTTAAGTTTAGATCTTACGCAAAAAACAATTTCATGATTAACTTAATAGCCCAGTGGTTTGGGAGTTGAATTTGGAAATAATTAGGGGAAAGATGGAAATTGTTTTAATCCCCTTAGCTTATGTCTAGAATGAATATGCTACGTTCTAGATGAGCGTTAAGAAATATGCATAGATTTATAGTCAAAAAATACTTTTTTTTTTTTTTAAATACTATAACACTATCTCGAAATCACTAAATCTTTCAAAACCATTGTCAGTACAAATGTTGTAGAGCTTAAAATTCTGAATAAAACGAGTACCTACACTTAATACTTTTGTTGAATATTAAGGTGACAATTCTACTTTAAAATTTTAGCCCCGTGGTCAGAGGGTTGAACTCAGAATTAATAGGGGAAAACTGGAAATCGTTTTAATCCCTTCAGATTAGGTCTAAAACGAATATTCTATATTTTCCCCCTCGTACTAAGTGAGCGTTAGGAAATATGTTCATATTTACATTCGAAAAAAATGCTTTTCATTAATTGTTTTAACAATATCTCTTTAATTGCTTTAACAATGTTGTAGAGCTTAAAAGTTTGAATAAAATGAGTACACACATTAGTATTTTTGTTCAAATTTAAGGTCGAAATTCTAATTTCAAAATTTTGCTTTAATCGCTAATCAAGAGCATGAAGTCCAGAGAGAACAAGTTATCTAAGAATATCTCAAAAGTACTAAGTGTATCAAAAACATTGTCTGTACAAATGTTGTAGAGCATAAAATTCTGAATAAAATGAGCACCCACATTAATATTTTTGTTCAAATTTAAGGTCGCAATTCTATTTTAAAATTTTGCCTTAATCAATAATCAAGAGTTTCAAGCTAGGAGAGATTTGATTACCTTAACAATATCTCAAAATAGCTAAATATATCAAAACATTGCCAATAAAGATGTTGTAGAGCTTAAAATTTTGAATAAAATGAATACTCAGATTAATATTTTTGTTCAAATGTAAAGTCAAAATTTCAGATATTGATAAAAATAATAAACAAAAACGTGTTTTTCGAATGTAAATGCGTACATATTTTTTAACGCTCATTTACAGGGTGGCTACTAAATACTGTAACACTCCAAAAAATACGAATTAATTTGATTCGTTTGGTAAAACTATTTATTTCTCTATTTTAGTGTTTGGGAATCTTCTATTAGTGCAGACGAATTTAATTATAAAGCAAATATTTAAAATTATTTTAAAGAGGGAAGCCAAAAGAATGATGATTAAACAGGTCTTTGATCGTAGGTTTTCCGCAGGTAAAATCTTTAGGCAATTAAAATGTCTTGGTTTTAATGGAACATTTGTATTATAGAACAATATTTCGATTATTGGATACTAATAGCTAGGTAAAGATCGATCGAGGTCTGGTCGGTCACGCTCAGTTCGCACAATAGAGTACATCATAAGCATTCGTGAAAAGGTGAGACGAAATCCACATCGTTCTGTAAATAAAATTGCTGCAGAAGAGAACGTGAGTCGAAGAACTATGCAAGTTATTATTTATGAAGATGTGAGTTATTGCCCTTATCGCAAAAGAAAAACCCAAGTTTTGACTGTAGCACAAAGAATAAAAAGATTACAAGGAAGAAATTGATGAAGCGGCATGGTAGGAAAAGTATTTACAAAATAATATTTTCTGATGGGAAGCTATTTTGCCCTGAACAGTGTTATAATGCTAAAAATGATGTCGGATGTTCAGCAACCCTCGAGGATATACTTGAAACCTTTGGAACTGTTAATCGCTTTCAGAATAAGAATTCCGTAATGGTTTGGGGTGCAGTGTCAAACAATGGAAAATTGCCTTTGAAGTTCATTAAAGGGCTAAAAATCAATGCGAATATTACAAACAGGATATATTGACTACAGATTTATTACCACATGCTGGCAGGTTGTATCCCAAAAAGAATTGTGCATTTCAGCAAGATTCTACATCTTCACACCGAGCTAAATCAACACAGGCTTGTTTCCCTGTCAATAGTCCGAATTTTATCATGCAAGAAGATTGGCCACATTCTTCACAGGATCTAAATCCTTTAGATTATTGCGTCTGGGGGATTTTAGAGGCTAAAGAAAACAGCAACAAACACAGAAGTTTGGACTCTCTCAGTGCTTCCATATTGCGTGAATGGTACCGAATACCTCTTAAAATTATTCGTGCCGCAGTCGGACAAAGGCATAAGATGTTATCCTTGATAATTGATAAAGATGCTGGTCAATTCGAGAAAAATTATTTCCCGGTAAACTTTCATCTCTGATGTTCATCATATTAGTGTAGTTATCATTTTCTCTTTTATATTTGTAAAATAATATGACTGAATATTTGTAACAGTATTTAGTAGCCACCCTGTAGTACGATGGGAAAACCATAGAATATTCCTTTTAGACCTAATCTGAAGGGATTAAAATGATTTCCAGTTTTCCCCTAATGAATTCCCAATTAGGCCTTTTTTTGCTCCCCTACCACTGGGCTATAAGGTGAAATCATTTTTTTCTGATTTTCAATCGGTAATTTTAAACATAACCGCCTCAATGGGTAATTTTATCAAAATTACTTATCTTGATTATGTATAATAATCCAGTTTAATATTTATTACTTTGAACAGTCGAAGTGCATGGAATTAGTATTTTGGTAACTTTAAGTTATATACATAAATAATATTTATATATATATATATAAATAATATTTGTTTTAAAAGACAAAGTACTAATCTATGTATGAGTTCGTTTTTAAACAATTCCTTTCGTCGAAATTTGACGAGATTCATCCCGTTATTAATTAAAACATTAGCTCCATTGCTGTAAATTATGCATTTTAAACATTAACCGGAAACGTAACCGTCTGTCAGATGGTTGCGTCTATATATCTACACTTTACTAAAAAAATTAACGCGTCCCCAATTTTATCACGCAATCTAATTTTTACGGTATTGCTCCTCTGCCCCACCCACACATTTGCAACACCTGAGCATTTGTATTTATTGAAAGAAAAAAAAAATTATTTTCAACGCAGTCTGTTAGACGACGTGTAATGTTCCGTTTATGTAATTCTTTGCTCTGTGATATTGGAATAGAGGAGCCATCAAAGCGGGTGCGCTATGGGGATAAAGTCTTTCAAGAAACTGTTTTGTGATGTTTTGGTGAAGTAGGAAGTGACATAAGAGATGTTGAAAGTATTTCAGATAATGAGTAATAAATTCTGAACATGAAAGTGACTCAACATTGTCAGAAAATGCATAAAAATGCACATATTTAGAACATGCTGCAATATTTACTATTAAATGTTTTTTTTAATTTTACTGCTTAATATTTTTTTCTAATTCATGTACCCTTCATACGCTAATAGTTTTGTACCAAAATGTATAAAATATTAAAATTTATTTAATTATTATGTCGAAAATGTAATATTTTGAACAATAATGTGTAATTTTAAAATATTTTCTGTATCCGACATTCAAAAATTATTTTTATGCTGTTATATTAAAAAATTGGTTCTGTTAATGTATTACTATTAAATATTAAGTGTTTAAGTTCTTTATTTTGTAAATTATTAAGAGTTATTTTCTTTTTAATTTTTATAGCATTTTTTTTTAATTGAGCAGTCTTTCAGACGGACTTTCTGTTTGTGCACGGGATTTTCATGTTTCCGGTTAAGGGTTAATCTCCCATGGATCATTATGGAGTCGAAGGGTAAAGTCGATGTTGGTACATTGGTGACCTGAGATACAGATTTTCCACCTCCCCTCCTTTCAGAAGTTTTATTTTCTACGCACGTAAAAACCACTACTCTTTTCTCGATTTTTTATTTTCCGTAAGCTTCCAAATCGATGCAAATCATATTGAATTTTAAATTAAGAGAAACGAAAAGAAATCGAATACGGAAAATACGATATTGAGCATTAGCCGAATGGCTACGAGTGATACTCAAAGAAATCTAGAAATATATAATGTCATGTATGTATTACTTATGTGTATGTATTATTATGTATGTGTTCAGACGAATGTATGTTTCTATTGGGAAAGTTCTGATTTCGGGTTTGTAGACAATTTCATAACTTATTCAGGATTGTTTGATCCGAAAAATTAACAATCTTATTAACAATCTTATCCAATGGTTTTTCTTTATTTTTAACATTTCTGAATTATTCTAAAGAACAAAAAATAACTCTGCATGAAAATTTTAATAATTCTTACATCAGATTTACTGATGAGCAGCAAAATATACTCCAGTTATGCGCTGAACAGCTTTTGTTTTTGCAAACAAAAGTTACAAATTTCCCTAAGTCAACTTTTATTATTTAAAATTTAAGAGCTGGAAAATGCATGATAGTCAAAGAAATTACTAAAACAATCAATAGTGCAGTTAGTTTCAGAAGCTATCATTCGTTTAACACTAACAGGTACTAATGCATTTAATGTCAAAGACAAGACAATTCACTCAGCGCTTAAAGAACCAACGTGTTTTAAATAGTTCTCTAAATTAAAAAGTCAGTAACAAATCTACACCTCCGAATGGATCAAGCGTTATTTCTCATTATGGATGAATTTTCAATGATAGGATGTCGTCCTTTGAAAAAGATGTCGCGAAGGTAAAATAAATAGCATTGAGCCTTTTAGAGGCTTATTTGCTTAAATTCTTGGACGATTAGGTAGTTACATCGCGTAAAAGACATCCCTCTATATAAGAGACATTCTATAAAAGTCATTTTGGTTGTTCGCGGACAAACAATGCTTTGAGCTTTTAAAAAATGTTTCGCATTAATAAACCCATTGAGACAAAACGACGATGTACAGACACAGTTCTGAAAGACTCTCAACTCACCTTGCACAGAGTCAAGTTTTAGACTATCTCGAACCCCTTATGCAACGACGGGAAGATATACTGCTTCCGGGTAACTTGAATGATTTCAAAATGCCATATGTCTTTTTCTCAAATCCAAGCAAGCTAAAGAATATAATCAAGAAGATCCTCTTCTTAAATGAAAGCGGGGGCCAATTACAAGAATTTTAGCAGATTACAATGATTAAATAGCGAGATGGAGTGAAGAGGATCACGCGTCTGGACTTCAGGCTGGACATTCCTCAGCAGCTGGATGCATTGTTATGCATTATGCTACATAGCAATATCTGGACGGAGTGAGGATTGGTGAACGGTGCACTAAGTAAGATAAAAGATAGTACCTATGGCCCCCGATTACAACCTCGAGGCTTACCTCGGGCTATAAAAGTTCATTTTGTTGAGTATCATGGGTCATTTCTAACTGGAAGAATTATTTTTTATTAAACCTACTTGTAAATATTGTAAAAGGAACAAGCCTTATTCTCACGAAGTTACTTACCTTTAACTGTTGCATACCTTGCCACCATACACAAATCCCAGAGTTTAAATTTGTGAAAAACTGCTGTGGACAATCATTTAAAGGTGTTGTCACATAAAACAACTTATGACACTTTTACTGTAGTTTGTCATTTAGAGTTCTAATAGAAACGATTTTCGTTAAGGATAGGCTTTACTAAATTAGAAGTATCGGAGCACTTGCTGAGAGATTAGCATTTGTGCTTTACCCGAGACAACTGACGACTGAATTAACCCTTTAAAATGAAGTATCGACGATATTATTTCAAACTAACTTTTATACAATCAAACCTTCACCTCAACTGATGAAGTTACCTTATTTAAGGAATTTATTTATTTACATCTCTCTTGAAATTAGAGACAAATAAATAATTCACCATAACCAATATGTAAAAAAGAAATATTCATCTTTCAGAATTATGGAATTATTCCTGTTCTGTGTATAAATTACGGAAACTTATTACAATAAGAACTTTTGAAAAATTTACTTTTAAGACACATGATATATAGATGGCATATAATTATAATATTATTACATATTTACAATATATCATAAAGTATGATATTTTAATCCTTTTATCCCAAAATTAATTTTTGTTAGAGTCTGACAATCACCTCTTACTGATGAAATTATGTTACTTACAGAATATCTCCTAAAATTAGGGACAAGTGAATAATTCACCATACAAATAAGAAAAAAAACTAGTTAAGTTAGTTTGAAACCCGTTCCAAAATTGAAAGTATCCATAAAAATAATAATAGTAGCAAGTGAAATCGAAAACTTAAAAAATGGCCTTTGTAGAAATCGATATTCACTATCCAACACAAACAAAGTAAAAATAAATAAATAAATAATAATAATAATGTTAAACGAAACTTTTTCAACCTTAGAATTGACATTCCTGAGTGGGGGTTTTCATTTTTAATTTGAAAACAATCATTTAAAAGTATACAATTTCAAACAAGATATAAAAAAAATTCTCCCGTAGCATTACCATTAGCAGGCTGGTGTTTCCATATATAAGAATATAGTATGGGGAAAGGAAATTAATTGGTACTGTAACAATAGCAATACTGTTTTGTACTGGAAGGGAATCTTTGAATTTGTTATATCTTAAGGAAATTAAATACGCTCATTAGATATCAATTGTGATAAATAACTTTCTGCTTCTAGCCATACAAAAATGAAAAAATCTAAACAATTTATTTATCTCTGCAAAATTTATATTAAAACTATCTAGTTTTAATGATTAAGAATAATTAAGAATTTATAAATTGTTCATCTTAAAGGCATATCGTTAATCATAAAGATTATCGATAAACTAAATCATTAAATTAGAGTTAAGTAATTTTTATTCACAATTAAAAAAAAAACAAATAATGCAACAATCCATTTGCAGTTTACCATATCCTATGGATATAGGTTTCAAAAATGTATTTGTGCAGTTTATATCCCCACAGTTTTATTATACTTGTGCAGTTTATACCTCCACATTTTTAATGTATTTATGCAGTTACATTTAGAATTTATTTATTAAAGTCAATCTAACTGTGCTAAATAATTCTTTTGGTATCAATTTTTATTAAAACTAGGTTTTTTACACTTTCTGACATTTTTGACACGACGGTTTTAACCATGATTAAATGTGGTTTAAACCGTCGCATGTCAAAAACTTGCCAACCCTGTATTATACTATATATTTGTAACTGTATCATGAAAACAGTTATTGCATCTGATAAATTCATTTGCACTTCTAATTTCGAAATTCATTTATAGACAAAGACGTATAATGTGGCGTAAACTATATGTATGCAGAGATATGTATTAAGCCGTATTTGTAACTCTAAATTAGAAATCAAATTGCTATCAAACCAGCTTTTCTACAGTCATATTTATGTACTTCAGATATTCAATAAATGCTCAAAAAGTGTTATATTAAACAGAAAAATTATTTTATATACAAACTGCCGGCATGTTTTGGTCTTATTGAATTTTTATCAAGACATATGTTGATATTCTAAAGATAAACGTCCTATAGTGCAATGATTTGAAAGAACATCAATGTCCTTTTTAAATTCTCTCTCAAGTTCTTCACTTTAATTTATTTTATTGTTACATTGATGCGTATTTTCATTCTTGTAATTATGGGTTAACTCAACCCATAATGCTGGAAAGTTAAATGAATGTTTATCGTTACATATTAAATATTAATGTGTCAAATTTACAATGGTTATCTACTATTATGAATGTATTATAAATATTGGGGGTGGGGGTGGAGATTTTTAACTTTCATTCAAATTAATTGAATGGCATCTTGAAATGACCTTGGATTGGCTGTGCCTTTTGTATAATACTTACAGCTATGTCTTTCTTTGTTGTAAACCTAAATTCACTGCTTGCCATGCTAGTACATTATGAAATGGATCCATTGGTTAAATAAATAAGATTTCATATAAATAGGAATAATGATATGAACAACAATATTTTTTACTTCATTACTATATTTTTTTTTTCTATAATTTATTTTGAATATTAGTTTTATAGCAAAGCAATACATGCAAAAGAGAATGGGGAATTTGACATATTTTCTAAATCATTTTCATAAAAGAGAAATATGTCACTTATCATGAAAAATATCATTCATAGTTATCTCACATAAATTTTTAAAAGCCCTTGTTGGATTATAGAAAAACAAATTGACATATACACGTCCTTTGTCTTTTAAAACTGAACGGAGATCTTGAATATTGAAAGCACAATCTGATTTGTTTTTGATAAAACAAAATGTTACATGCAGTTATGACGTGACATAAAAGTAAAAATCCCTTTAAAGAATACCTTTCATGCACAATGAAGATGAAAAAGAATCGGTTTCAAATTTTAAATGTACTTATTGTATTGTTTAAGAAACATCCAGCAGAAGAAAATGAAAATGTAAAATTTTATTCATAAAATTTACGTATTTATGTACGTCAATAGGTTATATACTATATAATGGAAAAATTCAGTTTAGCAAGAAAACACAAAACAGGTTGAAATTCCTCTTTCAGCAATTTACACTAACAGATGAAAACATATTTGAATACTTTTGTTCAGCCTTGTAGTTTAGCTAGTACATTTATTACAAGCCAATATTTAGCTAAAATTTAATTCAAACTAAAACACTCATAAAACTACTGAAATCACATTTCCAGAAATTATCATCCACAGACGGCCATGTATTCATTTCTCTGAGTGGCCCTGTATATCATATTATCTATATTGTACAAACATTTCTTAGTAAACTAAATATGTATTTGCTGTTGGAAATCATAAGCAGCACAAAGAGTTATCAATGTCTGTATAACACGTTTTGAAAGTAATGTCGCTTTTTTATGGTATTTTTTACATTTATCATATACAGGGTTAGAGAGGACGAAGTTAAGACTGTGTAATATCGCTGCGATTGAAACTAAATTAAAGATACAAATAAAAATAATAATACGTTTATCATTTGATGAATCAACATATATGTCCAGAAACGGGGGGGGGGGGACGTTAGCACTTAAATACATTCTCAGGAAGCTTGTACGTTTTATTACGAGATGTAATTTCACGTAATTGTTTAATAACTTCAAACAAGTTCCCAATATGTATCCTTCGCAGTCAACAGCATGTTATAATTGCAAAGCCATATTTTGTACTTATGCCATCCTTGCCAAAACAAATTATATTCAGATATCGAAATTTGGTTTCGGGATTACATGATATTGCTTACAATGAAGAAGGACATTCTGAGAATTTGTTGAAACATAGTAAACGTTTATCCCAATGCACGTAGAACATTGAAATGTATAAGCTTATTAAACGTTTATTTTTGTGGTACTGCGCTGCCTTTTGAAAGTTTATTATCCAAAATTTTGGGTAACTAACATCATTTGTATTTTCTGAATCTTTAATTACGATACATAGCGAATAACCTTTTTTTTTTTTACAACCAGTTGAATTAAATAATTAATGAAATTGTGAAATTATAATCACCATATTAAAAGTATTAAAATGTCATAAGAACATTTTCCCGTCTGAATTTACATGAATTCACTCATCTATATAATAAAAGTTTAAGTAGTGTGATTGTCCTCAACAGTTTCGGGATAACCACTTCACTTTTATATTTCAGACGGTCATTTTTCTACTTTTATGTTAGCTGGGCTTATATGATCAAATCACCAAATACGGTTCCATCATCATCATTTCATTTAAAATTTAAACCTATCACTAACATAATTTAAAATACAGATGTATCAGATAAATTTAAAATGCACGCTTTTGATCTCTAATAATAAAGCCTAAGTCATGTGACTATCATAAACAAATACGGGCTGAAAACTTCGCATTCCATATATGCCAATCGGCCATTTTTAGCTAAAATTATTTTTTCCAATAAGAAATTCCTAAAGGTACATTTTTAGATAGGTCGTAAAAATTATTAGTGTTTGAGCGATAAATTACATATAAATATGGATATATTCTGAGATAACTTCAGTTGAAATTAGGCTGAAGTACTAAATATCTCATTCCATCAAAGTAACCAAACAATATGTAGAAAAATTATATAATATGAGGAAAGAAAGAATTTATTAAGTTACGTTTTAACAGGAAAATTACAGTACGAACTTCTACTCACTCGTCTCGCCGGTAACTGCAAAAAGTAAACATAGTGAGAAAAATACATCGGCACAGCGCCGTCTATGGGAGATAAGGAAAAGTACGATTTTATTTTAACACTCTCCCTAAAATTGGACTATTCCTGAAATATGA
The DNA here is from genome assembly GCA_963932465.1 of Maratus speciosus. Taxonomy (NCBI): domain Eukaryota; kingdom Metazoa; phylum Arthropoda; class Arachnida; order Araneae; family Salticidae; genus Maratus; species Maratus speciosus. The sequence goes on from OZ010790.1 coordinate 77,371,822, forward strand.
ATAGTTCAGTCTTAAACGAGTCCAATATTTGCACATAGTTCTTTTAAACGTAAATGTCCCAAAGGCTTTGTCATCATATCTGCTACTTGATTTACAGTGTCCACATACTCTATCAAGATCTTTTTCTCTTCCACTAACTCTCTTATATGATGATATCTAATATCAATATGCTTGGTGCGTCTATGGTTAGTTGGATTACTAGCTAACCGAATTGCACTTTGGTTATCAACGAGTAGACGTCCTTGTATTCCAGGTTGAAATTCACTTATTAAATTGGTCAACCAGACCAACTCTTTGGATGCTGTTGATGCAGCCATATACTCAGATTCTGTCGTAGAAAGGGCCACACATCCTTGTCTTCGGCTACTCCAAGTAATTGCACCATCACCTAAGGTGGAAATGTATCCTGTTGTGGATCTTCTTGTTTGCACATCCCCAGCATAGTCAGCATCAGAAAACACATTGATATAACCGTCTGTTGAGCCACTGTAGTGGATTCCCATGTTTATTGTACCTTTCAGATACCTCAAAATATGTTTAATGAATTTCCATGATCCAACAGTAGGGGTTGACATCCACTGTGCAGCTTTTCCAACTGCGTATGCCAAATCTGGTCTTGAAACAACAACTAAATACATTAATCTTCCAATAGCTGATGCAACTGGATGTTCAGAATCTAATTCATTTTCACGATACAGAATATCTAAAGAACTTTTATCTGCTGGCACTTTAGCAGGTTTACAGTCACCCATTTCAAACATTGACAGTGTTCTTTTAGCATAAGCTGCCTGATGAATTCTTATGTTGTCTTTCATTAATTCAATTTGAAAACCAAGAAATTGTCTGACATTTTCACAAATCGTGATTTCAAATTCAGTTTGTAACTGGCTAAGAAGTGTTTAAATATCTTCCTTATCAGTGGCAGCAATCAGTCCGTCGTCAACATATACAGCAATAATGACTAAATTTTCACCAACATACCTCAGATATGCACAAGGGTCATAACTACTAGCTCTAAATCCAACGCTTGTTAAAAAAATTCAGTTAGTCTTTGATTCCAGCATCTAGGCTCCTGTTTTAGACCATATAGACTTCGAATCAATCTGCAAACACGTCCAGATCTATCATTATAACCTTTTGGTTGCTCCATGTATATCAGTTCATCAAGTGTTCCATTTAAAAATGCAGTCTTGCAATCAAATTGTGCTATTTTTAATTTCTTAAAATAAATAAACCAAAATAGAAAACGTACAGTATCATACCTTATAACCGGACTAAAAGTCTCTTCATAGTTTACTCCATATTGTTGCTCAAATCCTCTAATCACCAAACGTGCTTTAAAGCGTTCAATTTCATCATTTTCATTTGTTTTGACACGAAAAACCCATTTGGCAGTCAATGGTTGCATCGTGTTTTCACGTTTCACAAGTTCCCAAGTGCCGTTCTTTTGATGGGAATGCATCTCATCTTCCATAGCTTCAATCCATTTTTGTTTCTCAGGTACTTCCATAGCTTCCTGGTATGACTGAGGTTCAATTACCTTTTGACAAAGATGGGAATAGCGTATAGGTGGTTGTATCGTTGAACGATCTCTCAACTGGTATCTTACTGGTTCTTGTTCCAATTGGTTATCTTTGTCTTCCTTCTCTACTAGTTCCACCTCTTGCTCTCCCTAACTCCAATCTACCAATGTATTTGGCACTGAAACTTCATGAAATTCAACATCTCTACTTATTTCTATTCGATTTTCACCTGTATACACTCTGTAATTTCCAGTGACTTCTTCATAACCCACAAAAATTCCCCGTATACTTGTTTTACCAAACTTCTTGTCAACACGTCGTTGCTTCGGAATTTGGACAATACATTGACTTCCAAAAATTCTCAAGTGCTTTAATGAATATTCCCTTCCATACCATGCTTCATAAGGTGTTTTACTTTTATCACGACTCTTACCAGTACGATTTAAGATATATGCAGAACAGTTCACTGCTTCAGCCCAGAAGCGTTTTGAAAATCCCTTTGTCAACAGCATTGTTCTCGCCATTTCTATCAATATTCTATTCTCACGTTCAGCATGTCCGTTCTGTTGAGGTGTATACGCAGCTGATCTTCCAATTTCAATTCCATTTTTCATTAGGCAATCTACGAAATCTTGATCGGTATACTCTCCTCCATTATCTGATATAACTGTCTTGACTTTATTTCCAGTTTGAGTTTTAACATATGCTAAGAACTGTTGCAATTTATCTTTCACTTCACTTTTATGTTGCATAAAATATACTTTACGGTACTGGGTGTAATCATCTTTGAATGTAACAAAATATTTAGAACCTTGAAAAGATGCTTCTTGCATTGGACCACAGACGTCACTGACAATTAGTTCATCAGCTTTACTGGCTTTTGGCATTTCTCGAAAATTTGTTCTCTGAAACTTTCCAATTGCACAACCCTCACAATATTCAGTCTCATCAGTTTGAGATATTTCAATTCCTTTCGTTTTCAGCAATTCTTTTGTATGATTTTTACTCTGATGACCAAATCGTTCATGCCATATTTGAAGAGAATTTTCTTTGTGATTTCTTACCATAAGGCTACTTTCTTCATTTTCCAAAACATCTATATCTAGAAAGTACATATCTCCATATCGATATCCTTCAACAATAAGTTTATTATTTTTCGTAAATTCCCATTTATTTCCTTCAATGGTTTGCATGAAACCTTTCTCTGCTGCTGATTTTACAGAAAATAAATTTGCCTTCATTTCAGGAACATACATAACATCACAAAAATGATGTTCTTTTCCATCTATATTTGAACGAATTTTGATATTACCAATACCTTTGACTAAAATTTTTCTGCCATCACCAAGTTCAAACATAACCTTTTCTTCTAATTCTTTATATGTTTTAAAATATTCAGGTTTCCAACACACATGTTGAGTACATCCAGAATCCATTATCCACTTTGATCTTCCTGATTCATCTGACTGAAATGTATTTACAAAGGCAAAACCGTTACTATCTTCTTTTTTCTTATCAGAATATCTATTATTTTGTTGATTCTTTATACAATTACGCCTCAGATGTGGTTCTCCACAAGTCCAACATCGTAATTTTGGTTTCCTTTTGTCATACTTGCCTTTTTCATTATTGAAATGAACATTTTCTACACTTCTGGTTTTGGAAAAGTTCTTATTTGGCTGTCGTTTTTCCATTACCAATGCTGATTCACGATTTATATTCACATCAACAATACCTAATCTAGTTTCTTCAATCATCAGTCTAGATGTTAATTTCGACAATGTACGATCATCCAAAGGTGTTGAGTCCCAAGCACTATGAAACTGACGATACTGCGAAGGTAATGTATTCAAAATGGTTGTTATCACTAGCGAATCTGATAGTGGTTCTCCAAGTTTACGTAATCGTCGAGCAAAAGATTCAATTTTGCTAATATGTGTAGCTATATCATCACCAGCAACATAGCGATACTCTCGGAATTTAGTTTGAAGTAAATAAACAGAGTCCGCTGATCTTTGCTCATACACATCCAATAATTTAACCCACATTTCTCTAGAATTTTCACAGTTCATAATTAAAGCTAATGGCTTCTTATCCACCATTGTCGCAAAAATCTCTTTTGCCGTTTTGTTTGCTTTTTTCCATTTTTTCATTTCAGCATCGTAATTATCGCTACCAGCTGTCGGTTGTATATGCGTTCCATCAATCAGTTCTAACGCATCCCGAGCATCTAAAATCGCCCGTACTTGGAATTTCCACTGTGTCCAATTATTTGAGTCCACAAGCTTTTCCATTTTCACTGTGTCACTTTCCATTTTTGTCGGGAAAATCGAAAACAAAGTCCAGAAAACAGTTCAAAGAAACGCTTACTTCGTTAGGCTTAGCAATCGCCGTAGAACTCAAAAAATCAAAACGCAAACACAAGTTAAATTAAAACTATCAAATTCTTTCCAACAGAAAATCTTATACGCAGTCCGGAAACGTGACTGGGGCCGATAACCTGTAGAAAAATTATATAATATGAGGAAAGAAAGAATTTATTAAGTTACGTTTTAACAGGAAAATTACAGCACGAACTTCTACTCACTCGTCCCGCCGGTAACTGCAAAAAGTAAACATAGTGAGAAAAATACATCGGCACAGCGCCGTCTATGGGAGATAAGGCAAAGTACAATTTTATTTTAACACAATAGAGGTTCGTTCATCACCACATAAGAAATTAACAACATTACACTATGAAGGAATCATTCATAAAGCGAGTTTTCGATACAACAATTGTAAAAGAATTAACCTCCTTGTAGTAATTTTTATAGCTATCAAACCACGAGGCAAAATGCAACTTTGTTCATTATTTCATTCAGCTATAAACCAACGAAATTAACTTTAGTCAAAGAATTGTGCCATATATTGTGAGCTCGCAGTTCATTGAACACGAATATCTTTTTTTCTTTCTTTATGTATAACTTACATTTTCCGCTGTTGCTGAAGTGGATTTTAATATTTATTACTTGGTGAGGAGAGATATGCATCAAAATTGTAACATGGAATTATAGATAAGCATTTTTTTGAATGTGTGAGATGCAGGTTGCGAATATTTCCCAGTAATTTCTTGCAATTTAAATGCTAAATTCACAGTAATTTTGTTGAACTACACACTGGATCTTTTGGCAGAAGACCCAATTACGGAAGATTACTTAATGTGTTTAAAATCTCCGCAGTAGCGAACATATTACAAAATATAAACAAATTGAGTACTTTCATATTATCCGGGCCGTATCATGTGCAACTGCTCCAAGCATGGCGGCTATTATACTAATGACGGTAATCCTTAATTTTTCACAACTTTATAGCGTATCATACATAATAAGAGCTATAATATAACAATACGTAATATAGTTTAGTTATTTTTATATTATATTTTTTATTTGACTTTGCAGTTTTTTTTTTCTTTTTATTCATTATAGTTCATTTATTATATTTTATTTATTAATTTACCAATTTATTTAACATTATTTACCATTTTAAATAATTTTATGTATTAAATAATGTTAAATTGCTGTTTTGAACATGATAGGCAACGATAAACAAGATTGGCAACTGACAGCCATTTTTCGCGATATATTTCATGGCCCTGATAATACGTATATATCGCCAATGCGCATGAAACATAAATGACATAAGTGAGTTAGACGTATTTTGTCAAGAAAGATGAAATACATAACAAAAACTCTATACTAAATGCTGCAAACAACGTAAAGAATTCTTGATTTCTGTGTCAGAATCTTCCGATTTATCAAAGATTAAGCAAATAAATTAAATTTAAAATAAAAATAACATGTTGCAATGCTTAGCACGCATTTCAAGGAGGAACAAAGTGGTCGCCAGAGGTTGTTAGTCATCATCATATCATACTTCCTATTATAAAGAGGTAAAAATTGTTTATTTGTAGGAGGTAAGCTCTGGAACTACCGAACCGATTCCAAAAGTAATGGTATCAAAATGATGGTGTTAGTCCAACTTAGAACATAGGCTATATTTTATGTCGGTGCCACTACCCCAGAGGGGGTGTAGGAGCAAAAAAACGTTCTAAATATGGGATTTTAGCGTTACTGAAGGGCCTAGAAATATGAAATTTTGAATATTAGTTACTTATAAGATATAAATGATGTCTAAGAACAATTCTTAAACAATTCGAAATTAAAAAGGGGTGAAAATGCGCGAAAAGCGTTCTAAAAAACGTCTAAATGGCGATTTATACGCCATCCCAGGAAGTATCAAACCGATTTAAAATATAATGGCGACAAAATGACGGTGCCAGCCCTTGCTCCAATATAGGCTATATTTTATATCGGTTCCACTACCCCAAAGGGGGTGTAGGAGCAAAAAACGTTCTAAAAATGCGATTTTAGCGTTACTGAAGGGCCTAGAAATATGAAATTTTGAATATTAGTTACTTATAAGATACTAATTATCTCTAAGGACATTTCTTAAAATAATCGAAATTAAAAAGGGGTGAGAATGCGCGAAAAGCGTTCTAAAAAACCTTCTAAATGGAGATTTATACGCAATCCCAGGAAATATCAAAGCGATTTAAAAAATAATGGCGACAAAATGACGGTACCAGCCCTTGCTCCAAAATAAGTTATATTTTATGTCGGTGTCACTGTCCCAAAGGGGTTGCAGGAGCAAAAAAGTTCTAAATGGCGATATTTACGGAATCTCAGGAACTACCGTATCAAACCAATTTCAAAAGTAATGGTTGGAAATTGATGGTGGCAATCCCTGTTCAAACATAGGCTCTATTTTATGTCGGTTTCACTACCACCTGGCGTTGCAGGAGCAAGAAACGTTCTAAATGGCGATATTTACGGAATCTCAGGAACTACCGTATCAAACCGATTTCAAAAGTAATGGTTGGAAATTGATGGTGACAATCCCTGTTCTAACATAGGCTCTATTTTATGTCGGTTTCACTACCACCTGACGTTGCAGGAGCAAGAAAAGTTCTAAATTGTGATTTTTGTGATACTGTAGGGGCTAGCAACTTGAAATTATGCAGGGTAGTTACTTATAAGATGTAAATGTTCTCTATGAATAGTTTCTGAAAAATTTGAAATTTAAAAAGAGTAAAAATGCGCGATAAGTGTTCTAAAAAACGTTTAAATGACGATTTCTATGCAATCTGTATATCAGGAAATACCGAACCGATTTTAAAATTAATGGTGGAAAATTGATGGTCCAGTCCTTGATCCAACATAGGCTGTATTTTATGTCAGTGCTACTACCACATGTGAGTTGCAGGAGCAAAAAACGTTCTAAATTGCGATTTTTGTGATACTGAAGGCGATAGCAACTTTAAATTTAGCTGGTAGTTGCTTATAAGATGCAAATGCTCTCTAAGTGAAGTCGAAACAAAATCGAGATTTAAAAGTGGTTGAAATGCGCGAAAAGCGTTCTAAAAGCGTTCTGAATTGCGATTTCAATTCAATTGTTAAAGTTAGAATCTTTAAATTTGGCGTGGTAGATATTTATAAAATATAAATGCACTCTAAAAACGGTTTGCAGCTTAGTGGTAAAAGCATTGACGCGTATAATCAACGACTTTGGTTAGATTCCAGGCTTGGATACTTTTCACTCTGTTGGCTGTACGCCTTTTAATTATTATTTAAATTCAAGGCGTGAGAAATTTTCCACAAAAATGTCCAAAAATTATATGTTTGGATTTATTCACTATTGAAATGATTTTAAGATCTGTGTGTATTACAACAGTATACTTAAAATGCTCCCACTGAGAAAAATGACGTCATTATGTGCGCCAAATAATAGAGAACTTGTAAAACGCATCACACTCTTATGGTAACCTGCCTATTTTCCAACAATTTTAGAGGGTATATTTTCTGAGTGGCAATGGACAATAGTATTCTGTATTCTGTTATATAGTTATCCTAAAATAGGATTATTTCAAAGATTAAATAAATATTGAATTGGTACGTACTTACTTTTAGATTAACAACAACAAAAAAAAATACTTTTATTTTCGAATGATTGTTTAAATATTGTAATATTTGTCTTTTTAGTAATGTATTTTTTAATATATGGATGTTGCATCGAAGTCATAATTTACATCTTTATTTAATCTGAATCAGGATTCTTACTGTCTTTTGACTAACCTTATAAATTCAATTATTCAGCAAAATGAACTAAAGTAAAATTAAAATAATAATCAGAAATATTTTCTTCGTGAAACACTGGTTCCAAAATAGCTTTTAAATCCCATTAACATCTCCCCGTAATTCCTGTGCAATATATTCCAATTTCTTGCAATTATTTATCGATCAGTTACTCACCTAAAATCAACTATCGCCATGAAATTAATAAAATAAGTGCAAATTTCTTTTTTTAGCAGCAGCTTTTGGCATAGCTCATTCTTTAGAAAGTTAAATTTCTTGCCAAATATTACTAACACGCACGACAGTGACGGTGAAAAAACCAGAGTTTAATTGATGTTAAAATTAAGTTTGTGTCAATAAAATACGCTAATTGGAAACATATCTACTATTCAACTTTTCTCCTATTTTATTTTTGGTAGCTCTGTTAAATGAAATGAGTGAAATGATGCATTTTAAAAATATGTAATATGTGTATTTCAAATATATACAATATATCTATTTAAAAATATATATTTTATATGAACTGTGTATTTTAAATGAAATTAGTAAAAGGTGTAGTATTTAAAAAAATGAATGTAATACAAAGAAGGTACTTCTTAACTATCCCGTCGAGCAGTTTCCTTAAAAACTGTCGCCAAAGTATTCGCCAAAATGTAAAGGCCAATAAAGAAATAGAAAAATATAATTTCATTAGAATCTCAGATATATATATACACAACAAGTTCGGAAAAGACTCACTCACTAAAGTATCAACTCTCAGTAACTTTAAACAATAAAATTCATTATATATTAATCAAAACAGAAAAGAATAACCCATAATATTTTTTTATTTACATTATTTTTCTTAATTATCCCTCTTGCCGGTGCATAAATATTTGTGACGTCAGTAGAAACTGATCTACAGTATGTAACTATGCATCACAAGATTTTTTTCAATGCTTTTTCTCTTTTAGTATCATGGTATCACCATATAAGAACATAATTGTATTTAACGTAATAACTAATTAATCGCTAAAACATTATTAAAATAGAGATAAAAGTTAAAAAAAAAAACACTTGATGACAAGGGCAATGCATCTGACATTAAATTAGGGTGATGACACGATCATGCCTTTTTGGCGTGAAATCCTTTAGTTTATTGGCGACAGTTTTTTTTTTTTTTTTAATGGAAAGTGATTGACAGGATAATGAAGAAGTTACCTAATACAAAAAAATATTTAGCGATTAGTCACGTAAGTCCATCTAAAATAAAAGTATCTAAAGTAATATTATTGCGTGTGTAATTTAATTATAACAGCATGCATACCATTACTCAATTATTTTACTGCGTAGGTAATCAAAACACAGTAAATTAATTGCATATATTTTATTGCGTAGGAAATCAAAACACAATAAATTAATTGCATATATTTTATTGCGTTTTGACTGAATATACATTTTTCCGTAATCACAATGAAGATTAGCGTGACACATGTGTTGTAATTTCAATTTTGGTACTTCTTAGTTATCCCGTGGACCAATTTCGCCAAATTATATAAATCGCCAAACCACTCGCCAAATTATACACATTGACTTAATTTTTATTTTAAATAACGAAAGAACAAATAAATTAGTAAAACATTAATAAAGTTACAAATAGAACGTCGAATTAATGGTTTTATTGGCCATTATTGGCATTTAATCTTAGAATTAATTAATTAATGGCAACCATTATTGACATTTAATCTTACAATTTGTCGACAGTAATTTGGTCGACGGGATAAGCAAGAAGTACCTCAATTTTTAAATTAAAATGGGAAAAGGTTCTATATCCTATTCTGTTTTTTTTTTTTTTTTTTTTTTTGCGATAAATGTATCGATGTGGTTGTTACGATCTCCAGCCTTTGGGGTTGCATTGTTTACTACTGGAATGGACTTTATACAAATGCGTTTTTTGTGATTTCATGTATTTCTGCCATCTTGAAAAATTTGGTAAGATGCTAAAAGGGCATCTTGGCGCCATTTTCGATTCCTTTGTCAATCGCGCCACTCAGAACATATATTTGGAATCGCCATTCAGAATATATAGTCCGTAAAACATATGAGAGATTCAACATTGTTTGTAACAATGCAGTTAACTATTTGCCAAAACTCACTTGCTAAAATACGCCAGTTCGCAATGCAACTTACAGAGCTTTTCCTTTGCCCTAGATATATATTAAATTAATTTCTGAATTATGTAAATATATTAAATAAGTTGTTCCTGTATGTATATATTAGGTAAATTGCGCCTGTTACACTTTACTTGGTGTAAATACTGAACGAATTCTGTGTCTGTTGTAAACAGTCAATGGACTGCCATAAAGTATGAAAATATTCCTTTTCTAGCCAAGACCGTTATAAAAAGGAAATACTGGTAAATGTAGATGCATTTCAAAAGCTGAGGAAAGTGTTTAAAACTGCTTTGTTCTAAATAGTGTTATGCAACAAAACTCGAATTAACTCGGGCTAAATTACAAAAACGAAATCTGAAAAAATTAAAATGCAAATAATAAGTTGCATAAAAAAACATTCAATCTTTCAGTAATTTGATTAAAATTGACCCCCCCCCCCCCACCAAAGAAAATAATTTTGAAAAATTCCCAATTCTGCAATTTCACTATTATTTTATTTCCAAATTAAAATTTTTACTATGTTTTGCGCAAAAGTGATTGGCAGAGTGAACCGTGGATTCCTTAGATTTTAAGTCTATTATGCCGTCGACCACTTTTCGCAAAAAAGAAAAATCCCCGAACTATAGGATTTAACGCCAAAATGGATGATCGTGGGGTTACATTCAATTGATGTCAGATGCGTTTACACGCGTTTGTTATGTCATCAAAAGATTTTAAATTCGATTTTGTATCTGTATTTTTAATGACGTTTTACTAATTAATAACTTCTTTCTTTAATTAAAATAACCATTACGTCATTAAATGATGATGTGATGATAATAAGATAGAAAAAGGCAGTGAAAAAATATTACGACACGTAGAATCGATCAATTTGAATTGACGCTACAAACATTTATCTACAATCCGAAACGTTAATTAATAATTTAACTTTCATCTCGCTTCAGATAATATCTGGTACCTTGAAATACGCAATTAATAATATTAGATTATTAGTAAATTTCTAAGCATATAAGTTTTCTTAAAAGATCAGAAAATCTCATTTTTACGAATGTCAAATTAGCCAGATTTATTTAACTTTCTTATTCTGATATGTTTTAAAATTCAGTTGCTAGGCAACTATTAAATAAAAAAAAAAGATAAAAAAGCCACGTACGTATTATTTTTAATTTTTAAAAAAGATAAAGAAAAAAATCTTACATGTTTTCTGAGCATATGCACAAAATTCCATAAAATAATGTAGAGAAAATTGCAAAAGGGTGAGGAAATTATTGAAAAAATTTTACATAAACAATTTAAAACATACTTTTTACATAAACAGATTTTATTAATTTAAGACATTGCATAGCCAAAATTTAACATTCATAATGCAACGCCAATTATTCTACGCATTCTTTTGTCCAAAATCATCTGAATTAATCAAATCTTATATTTGGTATGTTGTTACTCTCATATAGAAACACTCTATTCTTCAGTGACTTTTTAACTTATATTTCTTTAATATTCTTATGTATAAAAGCTTGGATTCTTAGCAATCTTCAATTTGTTTACTTGGCGTTATAATTTGTCGACTTTTTTTACGGTAAGCAGCCGACGGGATAATAACCAAACACCGATTTCATAAATTCTAATTTTATTTTTTTTTATTTGCAGTTTTCTTGGTTTCCAAACGTGATGCCAAAAAGAAAATCTCATTTGTCATCACGAACTACTGGTTCAAGAGCAGCTAAACTGCGTCGAATTGAAGAATGTGACCCGAAACGTTTAGACCGTCTTGATGAGCAAAGAAACCGATCGTCTCAAATTTACGCTAGGGAGTCCAATGTCGAAAGAAAATGTCGTCTTGCGAGTCAAAATGACCGCACAATTCAATCCCGTGTTAGAGAATCTAGCAATGAAAGGTCTCAGCGTCTTACTGGGCAACAGTCACGCTCTGTCAAATTTAGAATGGTTAGCCGTATGCCTCTTAGTAGTTATCGATCTGCTTTTTCATACGTTCCAAATATTGACTATTCTGAACAAAACAATATTAAAATGGTCATATGAATAAAATTTGCCCTAAATGTAACCCAAAGAAGTGGGCCGACGAGGCAAACGGTATGTGCTGTTCAGGCGGAAAAGTTAACCTACCTGAAATACAAGATCCACCCGAGTCACTCAAAGATCTGCTAACAGGTTCTCATCCATATTGTTCAAATTTTCTGAATAATATCAGAAAGTACAATTCTTTATTTCAGATGACATCCTTTGGTGCTAAAGTAGTGCGTGAAAGTAATTTTATGCCAACTTTTAAAATAGAAGGCCAAGTATATCATAAAATTGGAAGTTTTCTGACAGAACAAGGTAAAAAACCCCAATTTTTGCAAATTTATTTCATTTCGGATGCTGATCAGTTATATTTACGGTCAAATACAGCCCCGACATTAAAAGTTGATTTGATTCATGAATGTCAGACATTATTAAACAAGAATAACAATTACATTAAAAGTTTTAAAAGTAACATGGAAAATAACTCCTCCGGTGAAGACTTGAAGTTAATCATCCATGCCGATCGTAACCCTGGAAACGAGCACAGAGGCCGTTATAATTGTCCTGCAATAAATGAAGTTCCGATATTGATGGTTGATGAAGAGAAAGGTCCAAGAGACATAGTCTTACATTGTAGGGACGGCAAATTAAAAAGAGTGTCTGAATTACATCGTGCATATGATCCCCTCCAATATCCATTAATTTTTATAAAAGGAGATGATGGTTATTATATTGGTATAGAGCAAGAAGATTCAACAAGAAATAAAACTGTATCATGTATGCAATTTTACGCATACCGTTTAATGGTCAGACCAAACATTTTTAATGCATTGCATTATTACCGGGATTTATTTAGTCAGTATTTTGTTGATATGATGGCTAAAATGATTTCAGAGCGTTTACACTTTATACGCCGAAACCAACAAAAGTTGAGAGCTGACGATTATATACATTTAAGAGATGCTGTTTACCAAGATGCTAACATTCAGGCTGAAAATATTGGCCAATGTGTTATTTTACCTTCTACCTTTACAGGGTCGCCGAGATATATGCACGAAAATTCGCAAGACGCACTTACATATGTAAGAAATTACGGAAAGCCTGATTTATTTGTAACTTTTACATGCAATCCAGAGTGGTTGGAGATTAAAAACTATTTCACCGACAGAGTTCTTTTCACAGACATGATATTATATCCAGGGTATTTCATTTAAAAATGAAAAAAATAATCAAGTTATTCACAAAAGGCGAAGCATTTGGCTCAGTAAAATGTTACATGGCTACCGTAGAATGGCAAAAGAGGGGTTTGCCTCATTGCCATCTGCTTTTCTGGCTCGATACAAAAATTCAACCGGATGAAATTGACAAAATTATTTCGGCCGAGTTACCAGATAAAGAATCTGACCCTACATTATTTGAAATTGTTTCCAAAAATATGATCCATGGGCCCTGCTGCGAAATTAACCCAACATCTCCCTGTATGAAAAATGGCATATGTAGCAAAAAATATCCAAGAAAATTTGTTTCTGAAACTCAAACAGGGAAGGAAGGTTACCCACTATATCGGCGGAGAGATCCAAATAATCGTGGCCAGACTACTACTCTAAATATCCGCTGAAAACCAGTTAGTATTGATAACCGTTATATTGTCCCTTATTCACCGTTTTTGTGCCGGATATTTAACGCTCATATAAACATTGAATATTGTCATTCCATTAAAGCAATAAAGTATATATGCAAATATATAAACAAAGGCTCGGATCAAGCCACTGTTTCCATTGAGAATCCTAATGATGAAATCGCGAAGTATTTGAATGGCCGATATATAAGCACGTCTGAAGCGATGTGGAGACTACTAGATTTTAATATTCATGAAAGATATCCAACGGTTTTGCATTTAGCCGTTCATCTGGAGAACGGTCAGAGGGTATATTTTTCCAGCAATACTTTGCAACAGGTTATTAATAATTCACGAAAAACAACTCTTATGGCCTTTTTCGAATTATGCGCTACTGATGATTTTGCAAAGACTCTATTATATCCCGAAGTTCCCCTTTATTACACGTGGGCCGACAGCAAATTTTCACGAAAAAAACGTGGACAAGATGTTGATAAATACCCCGGAATTAAAAAGGACACTGCTTTGGGCAGAGTTTACAATATTCATCCAAGCCAAACGGAGTGTTTTCATTTAAGAATGCTGCTTCATCATGTGCGTGGTCCAACTTCTTTTGAAAGTCTAAGGATTGTAAACGGGGTCGTTAAAGAAACGTTTCAAGCAGCCTGCCACGAACAAGGTTTATTAAAAACGGACAAACATTGGGAATGCACAATGAAAGAAGCTGTAATCGCTCAATCACCTATCATGTTAAGAGAATTGTTTGTTATTATTTTATTATTCTGTCATCCTTCTGAACCAACAAAACTATGGGAACGTTATAAAGAAGATCTTTATGAGGATATTCTACATAGAGAAAGGTTATTAAACCTTAATCCTGATCTGCCATTTTCTGAAGAAATTTATAATGAAGGTTTGATACTTATCGAAGATAAGATATTAGAGTTAAACGATAAGACATTAAACGATTTTGGAATACCTTCACCTAATCGTTCGAATAAGCCTTCATCTCATGAAACACTAAAAAAATGCATGACAAAAACCAGTTAACTGCGTATGCAAAAGAAAACCTTACTCTATTAATCCAGCAGCTTGAACAGCTTGAAGCTTTTAATAAAATTATTGAAAGTGTAGAACAAAATAAAGGAAAAGTTTTTTTCACAGATGCACCAGGTGGAACTGGCAAGACTTTTTGACTAATTTGATATTGGCTAAAGTTAGACAAATGGGTAAAATTGCTCTTGCTGTTGCCTCATCTGGAATAGCGGCAACTTTACTTTTAGGTGCAAAAAATGTCCATTCGACATTTAAGTTACCACTTTCAGTGCCTCTACATCAAGAATCTGTTTGTTCTATACGCAAAAATGGTACTATTGGTAAATTACTTCAACAAGTGTCAATAATTATGTGGGATGAATGCACAATGACCCACAGAACACATGTTGAAGCTGTGAATCGCACACTTAAAGATTTTAGAAATTGTAATGCACTTATGGGTGGAGTCACATTTGTCTTTACAGGAGATTACCGTCAAACGCTCCCGGTAATTGCCAGAGGAACAAGAGCAGACATTATTAAAGCATGCTTAAAATCTTCAGTAGGTGGAGTTCTGTACAAACACTTAATTTGCGAACTAATATGCGGGCCCATCTAGCAAGAAGCAATAGTGATTTTCCTACTGAATTATTGAAGTTGGGTCAGGGCAAACTTTGCAACAGTGTATCAAGTAATAACTCGACTATTGTTGAACTAACTGAGAAATTAGGACAAATTATATACGATATTGAAGAACTAATAACAAAAGTTTACCCTGATATTGACTCTATTCTGCAAAACGACTTTGAGTGGTTTTGCTCTAGAGCAATAGTTTGTCCAAGAAATAATGCTGTAAACGAAATAAATAACATTATATTGAAAAAAGTACCCGGTGATCTACGGCTGTACAAGTCTATTGACACTATTGTTCAAGTGGAAGACGCAATTAATTACCCACAGGAATTCTTAAATTCCTTAAGCCCACCTGCTCTACCACCACATGAACTATATCTAAAAATCGGTGTACCAATTATCTTATTACGAAATTTGAGCCCACCTAATTTGTGCAATGGCACAAGACTTCAAATTAAAAATTTCCGAGAACACTTAATAGAGGCGACGATACTTACAGGTCCAGCAACAGGAGAAATGGCGCACATTCTGCGGGTAAAAATGATCCCTACAGAACTTCCATTTTCATTTCAGCGTCTTCAATTCCCAGTGAAAGTAGCCTTTGCATTAACAATTAATAAGTCTCAAGGGCAGACATTTAAAACGGTAGGTATCGATTTGAGGCAAGAATGTTTCACACACGGACAACTTTATGTATGACTATCTAGAACTGGTAGCGCAGAAAACCAATTTAATCTGCTGCCACAGGGCAACAAAACCTCAAATATTGTTTATACAGAGGTTTTAAAACCTTAGTTTGATTTTACAGAAACAAGTGTTCAATATCTTTTCATAAACTTATATATTCTCACCCCTTCAAATATAACTAAAATAAATATTCTGTTCACAACCGATTTCAACTTTTCAACCGATGTCATCTTTTTACTAAATTGTAAATAAATTGTAACATTTATGTATTTCATAAAATGTATTTAATAAATTGTAAATAATTACTACAGTGCTACCAACTTGGTCCTTTTTTATTAAAATAAACAGACCTATCGGAATTTCTGTAAAATATTTTATGTTTTATTTAACGACAGACATTTCGCGATTAAATAAAAAAAAATTGCTTAACAGAAATTCTGGCACGATGATATTTTTTTTATTATTAAAAAGGTGCTAAGTTGGCAATTTATAAATAAGAATAAAGTTTACCAGGTCATAGAAGCAGAATTTAAAATTGGAAAGAGAACAAAACAATAATATGCTAATCCATACTAATATTATAAAAAAGTAACATTTGTTTGTTTATTTGTAGGAGGTAATCTCTGGAAAAAACTAATCAATTTCAAAAATAAGGGTGGCAAAATGCTGCTAAATATTTCTACTCCAACATAGGCTATATTGTATATCGATGCCACTACCACCAGGGAGATAAAGAAGCAAAAAACGTTCTATAATTGTAATTTTTGTGATATTGTTCGGGGTAGAAATATTAAATTTTGCGTGGTTGTAGCATTAAGATGTAAATACTTGCTATTAATGGTTTCTAAAAAACTCAAATTTTAAAAAGATGAAATGCGACAAAAACGGTCTAAAATTGTTCTAAATTGTAATTTATTTGGAATTGTTAGAACTAGAAGCTTAAAATTTGGCATAGTTCTTACTTTAGAGATGTAAATATTCTCTCAGAACAGTTTTCTAAATATTCGAAATGTACAATTATGCATAAGCAGAAAATATTCTAGATTTACGATTTATGTGATGCGATTTCTAAAAAATTCGAAATTCAGAACGCTGAAATGAGCGGACAACGTTCTAAACTATTAATGAGAAAAACTGAAATTTGGCGACTGTTGTTCTAAAGACGAAAATGCTCTCTCAAAACAGTTTTGTAAAGATTCGAAATTTAACAGAGTGCAGGAGCAAAAAGAAAAAAAAATCTAAAATTGTAATTTATGTAAGCAATTGGTATAGAGTCTTAGAATTTGTTATGATGGCTATTTTTAAGATTTACATGTTAGTTAAGAATGGTTTTAAAAAATTCGAGATCAAAAAGATGAAATGAGCTGAAAATGTTATAAAAACGTTTTAAACTAAGATTTAGTTTGATTTCTTCGGGTATAAATTTGAAATTTATTATAGAGGTTACTTTTAAGATGCAGATGCATGGTATAAAACAATGGCTTAAAATTCCGAAATTTAAAAGTATGAGATGAGCGAAAAATGTTCTAAATTACGGTTTATTTAGAACTATCAGTTAGAGTTTTTACAAAATTCGACATTTTAAAAGATGCAAAAGCAATAAACGTTTTAAAGTTGCGATATTTGTGATGCTGCTGAGCTAGAAACTTAAAGTTTGACATTGTGACAATTTTTAAGATTTAAGTGCTCGCTGAGTATGTTTTTTCTTTTGATCAAAATTTAAAATCAGTTAAATGAGGGATAAACTTTATAAAAATCTTTTAAACTATGAATTATCTGAAATTGTTACACATAGAAACTTAAATTTTGACATAATTATCACTTTAACGACTTAAATACATCCACAGAACTTTTAAAAGAATTAGAAATTTTAAAGCTTGCAGGAGCAAAAATGTTTATAAAATTGCGATTTCTATAATCAGAAAAATCTTGCATAACTCGAAGCTTGGATTTTGACATGATGGTTACTTTTAAGATGTAAACGCTTTCTGAGAACGATTTCTAAAAGTATTCGAAACTCCAAAAGAAGAATGAAATTAGCCAATATCAAAATACATTTTAAATTACCATTTCTTGGGAATTAATTTTAGTTTTTCTCATTAATTTAATTCTCACGTTCTCCTAATGCAGTATAAGAATGAGGTTTGGTCAAACGTTGCCTTAATTAGTCATTTTTGAATTATCTGTAGCAGTGTAATATACAATAATAAATATACGCACAAAAACAGAATTTGACATATTTCAACTATTACGCGAGCAAAGCCGCGTGTTTTGCTAGTAAGTAAATATATGAGTAAGAAAAATTCAAAAGCTATTTAATTCTAAATAAATGTTGAAGTATGCGTTCTTTAGTTCATTACAACGCAATATAATTCGTAGCTGAACAACGTAATAAATACTGGTTGAAATGAAATTTTGGTAAGCTATTAAGTTATAATTATTTATTGTCAAATAATCTGAAAGAAATTTTTTTTTTATTGTTTTTCTCTGTTTAGCCATTGTTAGGTTTTAAAAGAAATTTTTGTTGAATCTTTATTAAAGGAATTATTATAATGGAAATTTCATCTCAATTTAATGTAAGAAAAAGAATGGATATGTGAGTTTGAATTTGGATTAAAAAATGTGGTTGTTAGGGAATACTGATAACCAATGGTACAGGGAGGCTAATGATAGAAGTTTATTTTATCATGAAATAAATTAGTTAAATATTCGTTGTTTGTTCAAAAGACAAAAGTACCAGCCAGCATCACACACACATAGATATCCGCCATTTTCTTTCCATAGATTTTTCTTTCCATAATTTCCGGTAAAGACATGATAATGCAATAAAGTCAATCAATTTTGCTTTTTGATTAGTTTTCCTTCAGTTTCCAGTCAATTAGTTTTCCTTTTAGATGTGACTTCATTATTCGTACGAAAACTAAACTTAAAAAATAATTAATCTATTGCAATTCTCAGTCTGACAAGTATGATAGGATTTAAATACAAAAAAAGTGATAGTAAAGTTAATTTAAATAATAATACAATTAATTTTAAATATATGGTCTTTTTATATGTAATATTCATATAATATTCATTGAATATGTCATATTCATGTATTTTGATTGTAAAGTTAAACTTTAGAATGAGCAAATAAATATCATTTTAAAATGTCAATAATGTATTATATATTACAGCTGAAATGATAATTTAGGTTAATTTTGAATGTGCAGTTTTAATATTATTTTATATTTTTTTATTTCTTTTTTTTTAGTTATGGATCTAGGGTAACTTCCCCAGTAATTAGCACCTTAAGAATTTGTCCTTAAACTTACCATTGTTTTCATTACTTAGGGAAAAAATATTTACTTGCAAATATTTTTATATCAAAGATTGCATATCTTTGCATCTATTTTGCCAACTAAAATAAAAAAAAAAAATTTAATAGGTATTTTTATATTTTTTTATTATTAAAAGCTACTACAATCACCAGTAATTGGCACCAAGTACACCAATGTATGGCACCTTGTGATCCAGTGATTGGCACATGTGTATATAAGTAAAAATCACACTATTTTTTACATTTAGATTATATGAAAACTATGGCTAATGGAAACATATGATAGAAAAGATTAATTATAACACAATATAAGCGGAAAATCTTGGTTATGAGATAACATAGCTTCATAATATCAATTGTAACAACTTTATGCTGAAAATATTAATCATCGCATAAGTAAATTAATGCTAATTCACACATCTTGATGTTGGTCATATATTATAACTGTTTTAGACTTGTCTAAAATAGTTATAAAATAAAAACATAATTTGAAATGTTACATGGAAAAATAGTAATATAAAAATTAATGCTGTTTTATCTGTCGGTATGGAGTCTTGATTTTTAGAATAATGAATGACTCCAGAGAAAAAAGAAACTTTCCTGATAATTCCAAGGAACAATAAAAAAAGAAACGATTGTCTACAATCAATAATATCTGACTTAGATGACCAAATATATTTGTTTTCCATTATTTCTTGTAAAACATTTAACAGTAGGTTCTGCAGAATCAAATCAATTATATGACCCATATAATATTGTTCATCATAAAAAACATCATAAAACACATTATTATTAGTAGTAGTAGAATCAGTTAATTTTTCAAATTAACTGTAATCAATTCCATGTGGGTTAAAGGGATATAGGCCACAATGTCTAAAGTCATGTGAAATACATTTAGAACTAATGCTTCTAACAACAACATTTCAAACATTTTTGAAAACGTAATTTTTGTAATAACTCCATGAAAGTTACTCTCCGTTTATGAGCTACCAACTTCCACTTCAATTTCATCACTTTGAACAAGCTGACATCACATAATTGCATTGTATGTGTTGCATTTGTGGGAGAGAAATCGTTACTATAATTTTTCAGCACAATAATTACTTAAATGCAATGTAAGGTGACTCTGATGAAAATCAATAAAAATTATTATTGGTAGATCAATCTGATTTTGCTGCAGCCATGGGAAAAAAAATATTACCTATGTATTTATAAAAGGTTTCACCATTAATCTAGCCACTTTCACTTTTCCCTGAACCCCAACTTTTAGGAGAATTATTGACGAGATCTGATGGCAATCTCAGGTAAGGATAAATTATAAATTGTGGACAAACAACTCCATCAGCTCGAACTCTCATCAGTACAGTAAGAGATTCTTTGTCTGAGCCTTGCACAGCTCTTTGCATTCTCTTTTCCAGTTTTGGGACAAAGCAAAAATGTAGCCTCATCAGAATTTTTGTATATTCTCAGGGGATATTTGAAAAGCTCTTTGAGATTTTCTTTGCAAAAATAATCTACCATTTCATTAAACGTAATTCGCAAATCTAACTCAGTTAGTTTGGATATTGAATGAATAAGAGTTTCTGTTTCTGGAACGTTCACAATAATTTCAGGATGATAAGCTAAAAATAATTTAAACCATTTTTTCCTAGGTTTATTATTTGTGAATGGAGTTTTCTTGTTTGACAGTTCAATAATTTTTTGAACTGTACACAATAAATCCTCTTTTATCAAGGGAAAGCCATCTTTGGTAATGCTCAAAATTCATTTTACTATGTTAACTTCTACTACTGCTGTAAGAACTGATGATGCTCTCATTCTTCTTTCTCTTGGAGTTTTCCCATTAACTTAGTTTTCTAAAGTATTATGAGGCACACACAATGTAACACTGGATTTATGAAAGCTCATGTTTTGAGTATGTGTAGCATGCATTGCATTCATCACTGCCTCTTCAGAATACAAGAATTTGTGTTTAATCCCTTTCAATGAATTTACTGTAGATGAAGATGCCATATTTCTGGTTTTTGAGAGAAAGAAAGCAGCATAATTAGTTCGAAATGTGAACACTTTAAAAGAATACAATATATTTATATTAATACCCAATAATTGTCATGCCATTCCCAGTAATTGTCATATGAAGTTTTATTTTATGCCAATTACTGGTAATATTTCATATTTTCAAATAAAAACAATTGCTAAACAAAATTAGTTTATAACTTTAAAAGAACTGCCAAAATAAGTGGTTTAATGCCAAATTTCATGATTCCCCAGTAATTGGCACATGTGCCAATTACTTGGAACCAGCAAAACTGAAGCACCATTAAATGGCACCTATCATTAATTCAAAAATCCAAATATTTATGTCAAAAATACTTTTACACAATTAAAGTAAGCCCTTTCAACTAAACAAAACTTCTGTCAATCAAAATTTATAACATGTTATAAATCAGATAATAATGAATTGATATGCATGCTACCTTAAGTCAGAGAAGAAGCATTTGCAACGAAAATGGCTAATTTGACACAAGCCATAATTGTTTCTCTTTCTTATGCACTATTGTCATCTAGTAGCATAAATCAAAGGTATAATCTTTAAAGTAAATGTACATATAGCTGGAATATGCTCTTGCATTTTTAAAAGACTGGATGTAAATCTTATTTTAGGACATTTTTGTAGGATATGCCAATCACTGGTGACCTGCCAATCACTGGGGATGTTACCCTATGAATTTAAAATATTTTATATTTATTTTCTTTTTTTTAATTGATGTACGAATTAAAAATATTTTACTCTTATTACAAATGTTTTAGGTTTTCTGACATTAAATCAGTTAACCCACACAGAATATCGTAAAAACTATTATTATTATTGATTCTGCAATGGATTTTGAGCAGATTAAAAAACTTAAATTTAAATGTAGATATAACGAAAATCTATTTGACAAATAAGACTGACCTTTATTAATCTTAACTTTATATTATAAAAACTGAATATTTCATGGTTATTCATCACATGAATTTTATAACTGATAAGTTAAAATCGTGTCTATGTGATTGTATAGAATAAATTATTATCTTTCAGGAAAAAAAAAAACAGTATATTTACTTTATTGATTAATGAATTATGTTTTCAATATATTTTTACATTTTTGAAATTTGTTTGCGCTTTAAAATATTTTTCAAAGAATTTTTGCATTTTTAATTATTTCTATAGAATAGATATTGTAATATTATATTACCATATTACTATCGGAAACTATAACGACCTTAAAAAAACATCGTTGATTAACACTTTATCTACTGATGGTACTTATAAGTACCATTAAAATAACTTGTTATAAAATTCCTTTAATACATCGATTAGTAGTAATACAGTTTAGAATGAGTTATAGATGCATTACTTTATCTTGCTCCAAAAGCATTATTGGTTACACAAAACAAAAATATTTTTAAAAGAATGATTTATTTTGCCTTTGCATGTTTTCAACTATCATGGCGTTGAGGGGGGGGGGGGTAAATTTTCAAATATTTGTATATTTCTATTGTAAAATCATTATATTTGTACATTTCCTAATTCCACAAAATACTAAGAGAACTATTTAAAATAAAAAAATTGGAGTGGGATTATAAATAGTGCACAAAATCCCTAAAAATTTAAATTTAATTAATACTTTTAAAATCCTTCATAATTTTATTAAATGATTATGTAAATTTTCTAATGTAGTTTCAAAAATTCACGAAAAATGCTTTAAAAGATAAAATGTTGATGAATTCATAATTTAGTACATAAAGGCTAAAGGTCGTGCAATCTACATTACTGAAAATGTATTTGTAATCTGTTTTTTCTCTCTCTCTTTCTTTCTCTCTCTCTCTCTCTCTCTCTCTCTCTATATATATATATATATATATATATATAGTAAAATATGCCTAAATCGACCACGTTCCGTTCCAATAAAAATTGGTCGCTCCGAGAGGTGGTCTCTTAATGGAGATCATGTTTAAATCTAGATTTTAAATGTTGAAAAAGGGTAACAATTAATGCTACTAAAATTTATTTTTTACACTAGGAAAAAATATAAAAAATTAAGTATCAAAACAAATGTTAATTACATAAGTTAATTACTTCGGAGTTTAAAAAATGAATAAATGTATGTTTGCTTTGGTATTACGGTTTTTTTTTTCGAAGTTCTTTGGAAGTTCAGTAAATAAATGCAATTTTTTTGGACGGAAACAAATAATGGTGATTTCATTAATTTATCTATTTCGTTGAGAGTTTCCTGGCAGAATAGGACAGGGGAGTTTATTGACTATGATTCTCAATTTGTCATGAGAGTTAAATTCATTGCCTAAAAAGTACAAAAGGGTTTAAACACTTAAGAGTTATAGGGGTAAAAAATCTGAACTTAGTTTTGATGTTTGATGAATATTGCGCTCTCCGGAATTATTTTTCTAATAAAACCTTCTTCAAGCGATCAGGAAAAAACGGAATTTGATTCATTTTCTTCAACGAAATTTGTCATGGAGAGAGTTCAACTGGGATGGACCCTGAATGAAAGTAAAATTAGTATTGAGCCTATGGAAATAAATTTCGTTCCATGAAAAAATGGTCGTTCAGGGAGGTTTCACTGTATATAGATAGAACTTCATATATATATATATATATATATATATATATATATATATATGATGACAGAGTTTGAACTCAGTAGTGCAAAGCCTAGCACATTCTTAAATGAGGGTCGGGATTATCCACCCCAACCTCTGAGTCAACGGAAAAAAATTGCTGAACTTACAGAAACTATTGTGAAAAGATAGAGTTGACTGTTGGTTGCTCGTGAGAGCAGACGTGTTGAAACGTCGCTGTTCGACGGAATACCGGGTCAAGGCGGAATGTCGCCGGCCAGTTATAGTTATCATGTTTAATCTAAATGTAAATACCCCATCTGTAAATACTTCACCCACATAATCAAGACCATTAAAGTTTAAGATTCCATCAAGAATCGGCCTGGACTTTACTTCTAGACACCGACCACACTGTACACTTATTCGTTAAAATAATGTGCATTAAATTTCTACAGATTGGGGGTTGTCGACCAAGACATTTACATGCAAAGTGAAATTTAACTTGTGTGAAAAATTATCTGATGTCCTAAAGAAATTCTCCTGAAAAGGAAAGGGAAAAATTTGCTTTCATCGAATGTTCTGTGAATAAAAAAGGGAGAGGAAAAAAAAAAGAGAATATAGAGAAAAGAGAGAGAAAAGAGAAATAGAGAAAAAAAAGGGAAAATTCTCATGCAGGAGGAAAGATAAAATGTCGTTTCTGTCTTGTGCGTCGATAAAGTCCGTTAATGAAGGCTCTGCGAGAAGAAATATACTTTGACCCAATTTCAGCTTCTTCTTTTTTTGTGATAAAATGGGGAAGTGTTTTTTTTTTTTTTTTTTTTTTTTTTTTTTTTTTTTTTTTTTTTCCCATAAGTGCTTGAATTGTGTTGATAAAAAATGTACAGTAAGTTTCGGTTGTGTACGCCAGAAGAAAAAGAATATTTAGTAATTTATGCAGAAGTGGATTTTTTTTTTTTGTTCTGCATTTTTTTTTAATAAAAGAAATGAGGTACCTTGTTTAGACGTGTCTGCGAAGAGGAAATATAGGAACGTGGTTTTTTTTTTTTTTTTTTTTTTTTTTTTTTGCTTCCTAATGATATACATGATTTTAGATTCCTAATACATGATTATTTTTTGCTTCTTTCAGAGAAAAGTGTTTTAAAGATATCATTTTTTTATCTTGTTATTTTTTTTATGTGAAAAGAAAGAAATATATATTATGTGAGAATATTTAGAGGGAAGCAAGTTTTTATAAAACAGGTGTTAAATAATTATTTTTTTTTTGTATTGTTATATTTTGAAAAAAATATATATATTTATTTTTTTTGTGGAAAAATCGGGTACAAAGTAAGTCTGTTTTAGAAAACTGTTAATATTATTATATATATATAGATATATTTGATTTATCGGGTGCTTATATATTATTGATTTATATTAAGATATTTTATTTATGTGTTAATTGGTTAGATATAATTAGGCACACTTAATAAGGTCTAAAAAGATCGATCTGGTTACTGCGGTAATCGAGTTAGGTTTAAGTCCTCCAGATGGTGCTAATAAAAGTCAACTGACTGATTTAATTTTAAAATCCGAAGGGTATAATGAGGATTTAGTAAAAAAATTGCCAGCGGGGATTATAAGCGAGAGGAAAGAGAAAGAGAAATTGTTGCAACAAAAAGAAATCGAAAATCGTGAATTTGAATTGAAAAAATTACAATTGGAAAATACACAAAATACCCAATTGCATAATCCAATATCTACAATCGCCGGAAAGGGTTCCGATGTTCTAAAATTGTTAAATAGATATAATAAGGAGGAAGAAATTAGCATTTACTTAACCCTTTTCGAACGGCAAGCGAAGCGTCTTGGGATAGAAAAAGATGAATGGGTTACATATCTGTTGGCACTGTTACCGGTTGATATTGTTAGTTTAGTAAATCGTGAAAGTGAAGAACTATCCAGTGATTACGACTGTGTAAAGAAAATACTTTTAAGACGTTTCAAACTTACACCAGAACAATTCAGGCAAAATTCTTTTTACATAGAAAACAAAATTCAGCGTCATGGAAAGATTTCTCATTTGAAATCGCAAATTTTCTGAATGAATGGTTATTGGGATTACACATATCAACGTTCGAAGAGTTAAAAGATATTTTAATCATTGACCAGATTAGGCGAAAATTGTCCCTAGAAATGAAGGAACACTTTTGTGACGAATTGCCAAAAATTACGAGTGTAGAAGAATTGACGGTTTCAAAATTGGATGATTTTGAAACCACCAGAATTAACTTACGGAAAACTGAAATTAAGCCCCCAAACACGGAATTTAGAAAACGTCAAGGTAGTGAAAATAATAGAGCGTTCCATCGAAATGACATTAGTCGCGTTCCATATGAGAAAAACTACACACCTACCCCCCAAAAGAATTTAAATACAAAAATCCGTTGTTTCAATTGCAATGACCTTTCCCACCGTTTTAAGGATTGACCCCGAAAAAAAGAAAGTCCGGTCAGCTGGAGGTGTAAAATTCCTGGCCACAGGTCTGACCAGTGTACAAATAATTCTCCTAAAAATGCAAATGCTGCCGTAAGCAATAACCCAAATCCGGTTGATAAAATAATAAAAAGCGTTGGGATTTTAGGGAAAAATATGGATGCTTTGATTGATACAGGAAGTGACGTCAATATGTGTAGCAACGATACCTATACAGCCCTGGGATGCCCTAAATTGCATGAAAATGATTTGGTTTTATCAGGTATTGGTGGTAGTCAAATTACACCCATAGGATTTATGACCGTAAAAATTGAAATTGATGGTTACACAGTGAATGCAGATTTATACGTCGTAAAAAATTTGAGCCATTCTATAATTTTAGGAAATAACTTTTTGAAACAGGTAAATTTCAATATGTCCGAAAAAGGATTGCAAATTACAGGGAAACGAGAGTTGAAGGAAGTTAGGGTGAATTACGTCACTGCTTTCCCGCAAGAAACAATCATGACAAAAACCAGACGCGTCATCTATGTCACACCCAAATTTCATGCGATGTTGCGGTCAGAGAAGCAAAACAATCCCACGATAGTAAAAACGATTGCGACAGCTGAATTGGTGAGAAAGGAGCAAACTAATCAAAATGAAACAGCTTGCAACTTTAGTGAAAAAAAAAAACATGCAATTAAGCTCTGATAAAAATTGTTTGTTGGAAAGTGAACAGTGTTCCATCCCACAGTTAGACTCAGCGAAAACCACAAATATTTATTTAGCTGAGACAGCTAATTCTATTAATTTTCATTAAGTTGAGATAAACCACATTACAAACAACACTATTAAGAAAGAGTTAACGAAATTGATCACTAATTATAAGCCAAACAAGGTTAAGGACACAGAGTTAAAAGTAAATATAATATTAAGTGATGATATTCCGATTGCGCAACGACCGCGTAGATTAGCATATCCAAAACAGGAATTTGTGGATAAACAAATACAAGAATGGTTGGAAATGGGAATTATAACGGAGAGTAATTCTAATTATGCATCGCCTATTGTGTTAGCGAAAAAGAAAGATAATTCCTGGAGATTGTGTGTTGACTATAGACCCCTCAATAAAAAAATAATTAGAGATAATTTTCCTTTGACGAGAATAGAGGACGTTTTAGATAACATTGAGGAAGCGAAGGTTTTTACTACACTGGATTTAAAAAATGTTTTTTTTTCATATAGACGTAGCAGAGGAGAGTAGGAAATATACAGCATTTGTCACGCATAACTCCCAGTACGAATATTTAAAGCTTCCATTCGGATTATCGATTGGCCCACAGAATTTTCAGAGATATATTCAAGCTGTTTTTAAACAGTTAATTAAAGAAAAAGTAATATTAAATTACTTAGACGATGTCATAGTACTTGCGAAGACTGAGGAAGAAGCGCTTTTAAAACTGAAACGCGTCCTAGAAGTTGCATCGGATTACGGACTTGAATTTAATTTTGCAAAATGCCAATTCCTTAAACGGAAAATTGAATTTTTAAGCTATATTATTGAAAACGGAACTACTAGGCCCTCGGAAGCCAAAACTTTGGCAGTAAAGAATTTTCCTGAACCCATCACCCTTAAACAATTACACAGTTTTCTAGGTATAACTTCTTATTTCAGAAAATACATCCCACATTATGCAACTATAGCGAGACCTTTAAGTGATTTATTAAAAGCGGGAAATACATTTAAATTTGGAATCCCCGAAAAACAAGCTTTTGAAACTCTTAAAGAAAAACTAGTTAACCCCCCAGTATTGCATACATTCCGAAGAAGCGCTAGACTATAATTACACACCGATGCAAGCGCCATAGGGTTTGGTAGTTTCCTACTACAAGAAGATGAAAACAAAAACTTACATCCTATTCATTACATGAGCCGAAAAACTACACCTACTCAAGCAAAATACTCGAGTTACGAATTGGAAACACTCGCGGTAATAGAATCGGTTAAAAAATTCCGAAACTACTTATTAGGCACGAAATTTAAAATTGTGACAGATTGTTCCGCGCTTCAAAAGACAATGGACAAAAAAGACATTACGCCAAAAGTAGCCAGATGGGCCCTATTCTTACAGGAATTTGATTACGAAATTGCCCACCGATCAGGGTCCCAAATGAAACATGTAGACGCATTGAGTAGAAATACAGTTCTAATAGTTATCCGATCGCAAGATGAATTAACATTAAAAATAAAGAATGCACAGCAAGAAGACGAACACATACAAGCGATAAAAAAATTTATTGAAAAAAAATGAAAGTTCAGAATATTTTATAAGAAACGATATCGTATACAAATATGAAAATGATAGAGAACTTCTGATGATTCCTACCAATATGCAAAAGGAAATAATACGCGATGTTCATAACAAAGGTCATTACGCAGTGGCTAAAACTGAAATTATTTTAAAAGAAAATTATTTTATACCCCAATTAGAAAGCAAATTGAAAGTGTCATTGCCAACTGCATAGAGTGTATACTTTGCAATAAAAAGCAAGGAAAAGGAGAAGGTTTGTTAAACCCGATCTCCAAACAAAATATGCCCCTCGAGACCTATCATATCGATCACATTGGTCCCCTGCCTTCTACAAATAAAAATTACAATCATATTTTTATTGTTGTGGACGCATTTACTAAATTTGTTTGGCTATACCCCGTTAAAACTACAGCCGCTAAAGAAGTCATCGATAAGTTGACCCGACAACATGATATTTTCGGAAATCCATCGCGAATCATTACCGATAAAGGACCAGCATTTACCTCTGCTGATTTTGAGAAATATTGTAAGGAAGAGAACATAGAGCATATTCCCATAACAACAGGGACACCTAGAGGGAACGGTCAAATAGAGAGAATGCACAGACTTCTTATCCCAATTTTAGCAAAACTGAGCGTAGAAGACCCCACTAAATGGTACAAATTTGTCGCGCCCGTGCAACGTATCATGAATAGTACCGTATCGAGGAGTACAAAATTTACACCTTTTGAATTACTGACAGGAACGAAACTGCGGCAGAAAACTGATCTACAAATCAAAAAACTGTTAGAGGATGAGGAATTGAATTCGTTCATATCGGAAAGAAATTCCAATAGAGAAATAGCTAAGCAAAATATACTAAAAATTCAACAGGAAAACGTGAAAACGTATAACAAAAAGCGAAAAAAGGCCAACACCTATAATCTCGGTGATTTGGTGGCCATTCAAAAAACACAGTTTGGGACAGGTACCAAACTAAAGCCTAAGTTTCTTGGTCCGTATGAGATTACTGCAGTAAAAAGAAACGATCGCTACAATGTGAGTAAAGTTGGACACCATGAGGGTCCAAATACGACCTCGACGGCTGCAGATCACATGAAGCCTTGGACTTCTACTGTCTAAAACGAAATATTTGAGCTTTAAGTGATTTTTGTGTTTTATATATATATATTTTTTTTAAACTGTGTGTTATTGATATATATATATTTTTTTACTGTTATGAATAAACTGTGGAAAGAACTGCTTCTAAGTGACAAGCAGAAAAACTTTATTATTTTTCTAACTCTAAAAATATTGGTCAAGGACTGAAAACTTTTAAAAAGCAGTATTTATTGACTGATTTTTTTATTATTTTGTTTTATATATTATTTGTGAATTTTTTGTGTGTATATTATACGTTCTGGAAAAAGTAGTCCAGTACCAGTCAGGTATATAGAGGAGATGGGTGACTGGGAGGTCCCAGCCCTGTCAGGTAGGCCGAATTGTGGTGACAGAGCTTGAACTCAGTACTGCAAAGCCTAGCACATTCTTAAATGAGGCTCGGGATTATCCACCCCAACCTCTGAGTCAACGGAAAAAAATTGCTGAACTTACAGAAACTATTGTGAAAAGATAGAGTTGACTGTTGGTTGCTCGTGAGAGCAGACGTGTTGAAACGTCGCTGTTCGACGGAATACCGGGTCAAGGCGGAATGTCGCCGGCCAGTTATAGTTATCATGTTTAATCTAAATGTAAATACCCCATCTGTAAATACTTCACCCATATAATCAAGAGAATTAAAGTTTAAGATTCCACCAAGAATCGGCCTGGTCTTTACTTCTAGACACCGACCACAGTGTACACTTATTCGTTAAAATAAATGTGCATTAAATTTCTACATATCTGTATATTTAGTTAGTTAGTTTTGAAGACATTTTGTATTAAATACTTATATTGTAAGATATTTATTGATGCATAAACGTAAGAAACCAATCCATGAAAGTCATTACTGAAATACATCATAAGAGGAAGTTGTTTCTATTGTTTTAAACCTCAGATTTCACAAAAACATACTGTCGGTAATGTTTTTAATAAACGTTTCTTCTGAATGTATAGTGCTCAAAAGAATGAATTTAATTAAAGAGAGAAAAATATTTATTTCTGTAAATATAATCAGAAACTATATTTTGGGTTTAAAAATTATATTTTAACTTCTGTGATATCGTCAGATGAAGTTCTATAATAAGTCACTGCTGCAGTTCAGCCACTTTCCATCATTTATTTTTTCAGATTTTCTGCAAAGAATTTCAGGAAGTCATTCATCTTCTCTTTGGTTGAATATCGAATTATCGACAAACTTGAAGCTTTCTTTTAAAAAAAAAATGAAAAAGTAGATGTAGAAAAAATGTTCCTCACTTCGGCCATCCAATCGATGCATTCCAGAGAAGATTTATATAGCACTAAAATGCAAGTAATAGTAATTTTATATTGTCCATATAACATATATGTACACCAATATAATCTAAAAAGGATTATTTAAGGCATACAGTTTTAATAAATTTAGGATTTATTTCTGCAAATATAATCGGAAACGATATTTTGGGTTTAAAAATGGCATTATAAGCTTCTAAGACACTGACAGATGAAGTTCTATAATTTGACACTTCTGAAGTTAAAACACTTTCCATCATTTATTTTTTCTATCAAGATTTTCTGTAAATAATTTCTCGAAGTCTTTCATCTTCTATTTGGTTGAATATCAAATTATCGAATCGATGTATTATATGTTACAGCTAGAATTGTAACATAGGTTTAGTTTGAATGTGTATGTTTATTATTATTTTTATTATTATTTCAGTTTTTTTACTTTTGAGTCGAGGAATTTAAAATATGTTTTACTTGTTATATATATATTAAGATTTCTGACATTTACATAGTTAACGATTCTAGTACTATTTTGATTCTAAAATGGATTTTGATCAGATAAATCCTACAATAGAAACGAAGATATAACAAAAATCCATTTGACAAATTAGTCACATCTTTCTTACCGTGAACTTCATATTATAAAAACTGAGCGTTTCATGGCTATTCATGATATACATTTTATAACTCATAATTTAAAATAGTTTTTATATAATAGTATTGTTTATAGAATGAATTGTGATATTCGATATTAAAAAAAATTATAATTTCTATCTGTGATTTTAAATTATATTTTCAATATGGAACGTATTACATTTTTGAAATTCGATTCAGTTTAAAAAAAATTCAAAGGGTTTTTGCATTTTTAATTCGTTCTATAGAATACTGAGTTTAAGATCATTTTAACTTTACTACCGGGAAGCGATAAGTCATTTTTTTCAAAAAGCTATCACTTATTAAAGTCATGGGATCTAACTAACAGAAAATGTATTTATAACATGTTGTCTAAGTATATACTTTTTTTCATTTTGGAAGATATTTTCTATTAAATGCTTAAGTTAAAATATTTATTGCTACATAAACATCGAAAACCAACATAGGAAAGAACCAACATATTTATGAAATACGTTCAGAAAAGGAAGGATTTTCTATTGTTTTAAAACACAAATTTCACAAAAACATACACCGTCGGTAATGTGTTAAAAACTTTGTATCTGAATGCTTTGTACTGAAAAGAATGAATTTAATTAAAGTGAAAAATATATATATGTATTTCTGTAAATATAAACGGAAATGATATTTTGTGTTTTAAAATTACATTTTATCATATAAGATGACGTCAGATAGAGTTCTATAATCTGTCACTTCTGAAGCTAAGATACTTTCCATCATTTATTTTTCTATCAAGATTTTCTAGAAAGATTTTGTAGAAGCCATTCATCTTCTGTTTGGTTGAATATCGAATTATCGACAAACTTGAAACTTTATTTTTAAAAATAATGAAAAAGTAAATGTAGAAGAAAATTTCCTCACTTCAGCATTTTAATCGATGCACTCCGGACAAGATTTATATATCATTAAAAGTGAAAGTAATAGTAATTTCATATTCTTCTTATAACATTCATGTATGCAAATATTATCTGAAAATTATTATTTAAGGCATGTATTTTTAGTAAATTTATGAATGCACCAGCTAATTAACTAAACATTAAAGTAGTTATGCTTTCAGCAGATATGAATGATTGATAACATTAATGATATTTGTACTATGTAACAAAGTGTTGCATTTTCTATTTTAGAATTCAAATTTTAATCTGTTTGTTACCTAGAAAAAAAGTATAATTTTTGGCAATGCAAGACATACTTTCAACATATTCATTTTCTACAAACTTTTTCTCTAAATAATAAAGAGTATTATATATTTTGCTCCACTGTCTATCAGAATATAAACAAATATTAAAGATATTCCTAATGAAATAGCACAGAAGTACATACAGCTGTGGCCAAAATTGTGGACATTTTTTTTTAAATTTTCATGTTTTACAATTTTGTATGCTTATAGAATATCTTAATTTTCCCTTAAATACAAAGGCTTACATATCAAGTACGAGGGAATTTAATGTAGAATTTAATTTAAAAAAACAGAATTAAATATCTGCATTACAAAAACAGCTACTCTTACTTTAGTCTAAAATACAAATACAATTATTCATAAATGTTGAAATTTAGTGTAATAAAAGCCTCTTAGCCAATCAGAATGACTGTTCTGGGAATCACTCAAATGTCAGTAACAAACTTGTACTATATTTTGATTTGTAAATGCGGTATTTTGCTGGAATGAATATTGCAGAAGGGTGAATACTGGTGTAACTATATAGAATATATATTTTTTAATATTTCTATTTTTTTCTTAATGCAAATAATTTAAAACAATGTCATAAACAACAAGAATTGATAGAATACCTACAAAACGAAGCAGAATTGTCATATTGCGAGAAAATGGTCTCTCTTATGTTTAAATTGCTAGACAGGTTGGTGGATCAGTCACTTTATCTGGCGCACGAAAGTTGTGTTTACGTTATGAAGAAATTAAATCAGTGATGAATAAGGCAAGATCAGGTCGAAAGAAATGAACAAGTACTTCTGACGATAGAAAGATAAAAAGGATATGCCTCAAAGACAGAAGTATTTCCTCAGATACTGTGAGATGTGAATTGAATGCATTGAATATTTCAGTTAGTTCAAGAACAATAAGTATAAGATTAGCAGGGTTTGGACTGAAAGGTAGGATTCCGAGGAAAACCATTTTTAAATCTTCAGAAAGGCAAGATGTGAGTTCAGTGGGCAAAAAAAACACATTAATTGGTCACATAATCAGTGAAAGCAAATAATCTGGAGTGTAATATCGCTGTTTGGTAGTGATGGGAGAAAATATGTGAGACATAGAGTACGGGAAGACTTGCATCCCGATTGTATTGAAGCAACTACAAAAACCCCAACAAATGTTATGATTTTTGCCTGTATGTCTGCAGATGGTGTGGGCCACACTCAAGTGATTGATAGTATTTTCTGAATGCAAAAAGTTACATCGAAACTTTCCTGCAACCAAAATTGATACCTTCCATCAGGGATCTCTTCCTCAATAAAGCACCATTTATCTTTCAGCAGGATTCAGCTGCTCCATGCCATACGGCAAAAATATGCAAAGATTGTTTTAAAAATAAAAACATATAATTATTCCCCTGGTCAGGAAACAGCCCTGATCTGAATCCTGTAGAAAATATGTGGCGACGTTTGAAAATCCTTGTACAAAAAAAGCGCCTATCTAGCAAAACGCAAATTATTGAATCTATAATTGATTCTTGTTATCATGCGATTAAAAAGGATGAACTCCAATCACTAGTTCAAAGGTCTTCTTACTGAATATGGAAATCTAAGATAATCTAAATCTAAATATAAATCTAATCTTAAGTGAAATTTGTTATATTTGTTCTTCAAGCACACAAATTTATAAAACATGAAAATTAAAAAAAAAAAATTTCCACAATTTTGTCCACCACAACATATCTTTTTTTTTTTTTTTTTTTTTTTTTTTTTTTTTTTTTTTAGGGGGGGGGGGAAATTTATAACTTATTTGTACGTGGAAAAGATACTTTTTGTTGGTACTTATGAAAAAACAATTGTTCATAATCGCATCCTTCCCGTTCCAATTTAATTTGTTTGCACTAGGCCTCTTCACCTCCCCCCCCCCCCCAGTTTTTAGAACTGCTTTTAGCTTATTAAGTCTAAATAAATTTCTTTGACATTTTAGTTTAAGTACCATTTTCTGTTTATCAAAGGCAACATAATTTATATTAGTCACATAAATAAACTTTTGCACCAATTATGCAACGGCAACAAGATTTAAAATTTAACGGAAATGCGAATTTGGTTGAAAATATTTTATTTATAGAGGAAAATTACAATGAAGTGAACATGAAATTTTACAAGAGCGAAGTCTTTAAATTTATGACCAAATTTGGACAAAAATTGCCAGTTGTATGTACATATATCAGGACAAAATTTTTAAAACTATATTACTTGGCTGCAAATTTTGAGTGGTTACAAAATTGATTCAAACACATTCTCTAAATTCAGATTTGATACACTGCAAAACATAATGGAGGCATTTTCTCATGATACGTTATGATTCTCATTCTTTACATAAGGTTCCTCTGTGCAGAGATAAATATAAATATACAACAGAATATGCAACACAGCAATTTCCATTAAAGCTGTCGAATACTTGCCTCGTACCTTAAATTTTAGAAAAAGAAATTTTAGGATTTGTTATAGTAATACAAAAATAGTTTTAGAACTTTAGCTTCCATATCGTTAAGAAAGTATCATTAAAATTATCAAGAAGAACGTAAAATCATGCATCAATCAGATTATGGAACATTTTTCAACGCATTCGGACTACTATAATAATACTTCATAGTTTAATAACTTGAAAACGATGTCTAAGTAATAATTTGTAAATCATATAAGACGTTTGAAAACACAATTTCGACCAAAGTCGAAAAAGTAGCTGAAAATTTTGTACATCCCTGTATATGAACAATAGATTTATCATATAATTCACAATATGCTAAAATATAAAACAGTTAGTGAACGCATAGCACAGTTGACAATTCCTCGTTAACAATTTCCGGCAATAAGTGTGAATACACTTCAGATGTTTTGTGCAGCTTCGTATATGTTTATAGAATTTATACACACTAAATAGTATGCAATTTTTAAAATTTAAAAAGGTGTTCCACAACTGAAAATGCACTTCGATGAATTATTGTTCATACAGAGAAAAATATAACTGATTTATTTTGTGCGCCCATGTGTATGAAAGAGGAATGGCATATCCTGTTCAATAATAAGCATCTTATAGAGCGCCTCGGAGATACATATCAATTTAAATACTTTTGAAAAAGTGTAACATGAACAAAATACACCACAAACAATTTTTTTCCATATACTATAATGTAACATAATTATTTTTAGTGTCCCTGTAAGCAATCGATAAATACTACCCATACCATATCCTATAGCAATCATCTTGTAGTGCACTTCACAGATATGTACATAAATTTCAAAATGTTTGAAATTATGAAACATCATTAAAAACCACCACAAAAGATTTTTCTCCATAGGCCGTGATGTAATGAAATACTTTTGAATGTCCCTGTAACGAAATTATGACTACTACACGCTACATCTTACAATAACTGACATTCGACAGTGAATACCAATAACATTTTTCAATTTCATGGCGATGCAACTATATTCATGCCAAAAATAATATTGGCCAGCTAGAATAGGTAAATCACCCACCGTGCATTTTTGGTACAGTTATGTAGTATATAAATAATACACAGCATATCAATCTTTATTCTACCATTAAGAAATTAAAATTCAAGAACAGTTTATACATGGCGGTCAATAGGCGATAGCAAAAAGGTAGAAATTATACTAATAAAGAGGTAATACATGGGTAGGAAATAGCACCCCCAGATAGAGTTGCAGTATTAAGCATCCCAAACAAATCTGGTTTAAAAATTAATTTATCTGTGGATTCCGCTTCAATGTTATAGTTTTGAAAGTTTTCCAAAGATATTTAATACACGAATATGTGAGAAATTTTGCAAGTAACACCTGTATTCACACTAGATATTCCCGACGGTGCCCTCCGCTTCGAGATTAAAAAGGTAACGAAGCTGAGTGAAGTGGAAAAGCACAAAAAATAAATAGAAAGCAGAAAGAATTTGACGGCGGCTATTGCTAAAAAGGACAGAATATTTCGACGATATAAAATAGAAAATTTAAATGAGGTATGAAAATCTTAGGAAATATTCGACGATGTTAAGTAAATAAAGCGAAATATTGTTGCTTTTAAGTTAATTATTGATTGCAAAAAGTGTTACTAACAATATTTTTGTTTTGTTTTCGATTTAATAAATGTCAGTGTTCGTCTTAGAAATGAGTTATGATTTACAAATAGGAGTGTAGCTTAATCCCACTTCTGACACCACTTTGTGGTATGAGACTCTTATTTGTAAATCATAACTCATTTTTAAGGCGAACAATGACATTTATTAAGACGAAAGCAAAACAAAAATGCAGTTAGTAGCACTTTTCACAATCAATATTTAGCTTAAAAGCAACAAACTTCGGTTTTATTTAACTAAAATCGTCTAATATTTCCATACGTCATTTAAATCTTCTGTTTTATATCGTCGAATATCCTGTTCTTTTTAACAACAGCCGCCGTAGAATTATTTCTTTGTTCTATTTATTTTTCCTGCTTTTCCATTTAACGCAGCTCCGCTTCCTTTTTAATCTAGAAGCGGGGGCAGCGTCGGGAACATTCAGTCTGAATGCAGGTGTTACTTGCGAAATTTCCCACAAATATATATATATATATATATATATATATATATTAATTTTTCCGGAAGTGTTACAGACTTTATAAAAAGCTGTTTTGAATTATCATAGAGTTATTTACCTCTCATTTAAAAGAAACCTATGACCAATTTGCGGTATAAAGTTATTCCTCTTAAAAAAAAAAAAAAAAAAAAAAATGTTAGCATATGTCAAATGTAGGTAAACCTTTATTAAATTCATTTTTAAATTTAAAATGTTAATTCTGAGTATAAAAGTTCA
Source organism: Maratus speciosus (assembly GCA_963932465.1). Lineage (NCBI taxonomy): Eukaryota > Metazoa > Arthropoda > Arachnida > Araneae > Salticidae > Maratus > Maratus speciosus. Next base: position 77,409,473 of record OZ010790.1, read on the forward strand.
CTTTTATATATTGCATCTAAATAAATAATTTTCAATTAATATTTTTAATTAAAACGTTGCCGTTAACGATGCATAATTTTCTTTTACTCAGAAATTGGTATGTATTTCTCATGTTTGTATAAGGTCAACACGAATGCTTTCGCAACTTAAAAATTGCCAAATCACTGAAAAAAACTAGAAAACAGGAATTCTGTTTTTTTTTTTTTTCAGAATTAAGTGTCGCTCCCGATGAAAAAAAAAAAAAATATATATATATAAATAGTACAAAAAATGTTTCAATCTTAAGACTTAGAGCTTCCGCTTTTATTTTATGTAAATAGACGTCATTTGCATCCGCTTAAGAATTCCACATTTATGATTCACTCTTAAACAGCTCCTATAATTACTATTTTGCAACTATTTTTCTTTTCCTTTCAACAGAAATGGAGTACTTTCGTTGCCAATATAAAGCAAATGACTCTAAAAAGTACAAAAAAATAAATATTTCAAAAGTAAATTGAGATGCAGTTTTCAAACAAATTGTACTTAAAAGTACACATTTTTTCCGAATACGATGGTATAAAAATTGAAAATGTGTGGTGCTTAAATACTTAAAAAAATTGCAGAAGAGAATTTAACAGTGCAATGATACCTCTGTTTTGTTTTACGGCTGGCTTATACAACGTAAAGTTATTTTTTGGAGATAACACTAAATAAGCTGGGAGATAGAAATAGCCTATCGGGGGCTATTAAGTATAAACATTCATTGTCGTTATAACTAAAGATCCTACATATAAGTTATTCTTCATTGTAATAATTGAAATAGCTATCGCTAGGCCATGATGGATATGAAAGCTCTTTCACACTTAAATTATTTGCTGAAATTATTATATTTGATTCGTATACTTGTATAAATATCTGGCCAGATAAACAAGCTTAAAATTTGGGTTTCTTTTATTAAATCAAAGGCAATGTTAAAGTTATACTTATATTGCCTGAAAAATAAACTTTTTTTTGAATTAATAAAAATTTAAAAGCAATAAATATAAAATATATAATTTCTAAGGTTAAAATTGTATTAACCTTTAAAGATTTGGAGTGTTTTTAATGCCATAAATACGGGGGTGGCATACAATATTCAACAATTCGTTTTTTAGAGAAAATATAGTGTTTTGATGCTATTAATGTTTAATACAATGCCCAGTAGTACTAAAACAGAAATAAACATCAAATTAAAGGCGATATACTTCCAGTGTCATGCCTTTCACCGATTTCTCAATAGCAACTCTACATACTAAAAAAGAATAATGTCCCATTACTAGTTACAGTAAAAAAGTAATGGACATAATCACAGTTACAAAAAAATATTAACTAAAGAAAAAATAGAATATGTTACAAAAATACAGGGGCGGCGTATTCTGTAATCCAGTAGCGAGTTGTCAATAAAAATAAGAAATTAGAACAGAATAAATTGCTAAGTTGAACTTAACTGTTGGTTGAACAAAGCGTGTTTATGATAGGGTAAATGAAACACACATGTTAACAGCGTAACTGTTTTGGAATTCACAACAGATATTTCACAGAATATATATATTGCTGATTTGCAACCTTCGCTTAACAAACAAGGGTTGTCATATTGAGTTGCTCAATTAGTCATATAGAGATTTAAGCAAAAATGCAATGCTTATATGTCAAAAGATTCTTTTAGATAAATATTTCCAATTGTGACGTACAACATTTCTTTATTTGAATGAATCATAATCGAAAATATTATTTGCTAAACATTTTTATTATCATGTTAAAAATATTTTAAGAATATTTAACGCATATACCTATTATCATTTTTTCCACAATAGAAAAAAATTATTATTTAAACATAGATTTAAATACTGAAGAATTAGATGAAACACTCATTTGGAGCTATAAAATAAATCGTACAGTTAAATATAACTAATTATTATTTAAACATATATTTAAATACTGAAGCATTGAATGAAAAGCTCATTTGGAGCCATGAAATAAACCGTATAATTAAATATAACTAATTTTTATTTAGACTTAATTCTTTTTTGGCAAGCCAGAAAAATCACACCTGTAAACTTCTGCCGAGTAAAAATAAATATGTTTTTCTATTCCCAAAATAATAAATATTTCACACTCAGTTACCACATTTTTCTCGACAGACCAATAATTTACCTGCGATATAATAAATGCGATATATAAGCCCATGAATTAACTTATTACCATAAATACGTAATTGCTTCTTGTTATATAAATTGAATTTAAGAATCCAATTTTCAATATTCTTCATGCATTCAGAAAATGCTTTCCTAATCTATTTATCATTTTATTCCCGTGCTTATTAAATAAAATGCAATTCTCGTAATGCTCTTCACATGTTTATTGGTTTAAGTAATGTTTCTATGAGTTGATATTTTTTTCGACATCCACTTTGAGATAAATTAATGCCACTCCAGTCAACATGGAATATTTAGGGAATGTAAAACGCGATGTCTTCGTTAGGGTGATACAGAATTAGATGACGTTATATTAAAAAATCGTAAAAAACATACATTATGCAGCACAATTATAATAGTAAATTTTTCAATTTACATAATTAGTGCAAGAAATTGAATTCGAAACCTTTTTTAAGAGGTCGGGTATCTTTTAAACTGGCAAATTATGTGCTAATGTGACACTAATATCGATTGCACTAATACCACATCTAAATAATAGGTGGTAGTATTTTAGGGAGTTTCTTAAAACTAATTTTGGATATTTATCCATATTTGGGCACATTTGGGAATAAAATTGTATTTTCGTCATTTACGAAAACATTACATAGATTAGTATTTCTTGTGAAACGTTTCCTCAATTTATATAATTCCATAGTTTGTCTAGTAAACCTTATATTCTAATAAGTTAATTGTCTTTATATCTTCGAATTCCTTTGTTTTGTATGACTTCCAGATAAATTCAAACATGTTATTTTTACTTCTTGAATTCGAAAGACCGAATTAAAGAAGATTTGCTATATTTTAAGAGAAAAATATGTGAATGAATTATTATGAAATTGTCATTATAATTAAAGATGTGATACAGTTACAAGAAATTGCAGAACTCTATGCGACGGTTTGCAGCGAGCGGGGAGAGGGGTTGTAACGGGACATGTGAATGGCATATAATTATATTTTTCACAGTTTATGTTGTATACAACATAATTTTCAAAGACGAATCATGCGTGAACTTTATGAATTTCGTATCGACATGGTGAATACGTCGTTAGCTAGAAAAAATATGTTTCATAACTGTTTAGCGTTTGTCAGTTGTGGGTTATTTAATAAACAGATCTGATGGTGCAAGCAAAACATCAAAATGTGCCACAAAGTACTGTGTCTTATGGCAAAAATAATGTTCACGGATAAGTGTCGATTATGAATACAACATTACGTTACTATGTTGCAAATTCTGGCTTCAAGAAGGTACTACGCTCTTTTAACCTGCTTTTCCTTAATTTATTTTTAATAAAGGAAATTTTACTACTAAATACGTTTCAGCAACAAATCGAACTTCACATTGTGTCAGTACCTTGTACTGCACCGCTGATATAATAAATACACAACGTGAAGGTTGGACTGAAAAAGTGAGACCATGGCGGTCCGAAAGAAACACAAATCATATGTACTGTATTAAATATTATAAGTTGTAAAATATTGATAGAAAACTTATGGAACGATTCTAAGAGATTATTTTAAAAAATCATATCCCTTTATGTGCATTACAGTGAAAAACACATCATACAACCATCATTATGTTTTGAATAATTCAAATATAAATTTCTTAGTTAATTTTGAATTCCTCATTTTAATTATTAAAATTTTTATAAAGATTACCAATTAATTTGCGACATTAAATTATCATTTTTTAAAGAAAGAGTGTCATATTATACACAATTTCAGTTTCATACCAGTTTAAACTTATTTAAATTTACTGACTTCAGGCAAGTTAAATATGCTAATGATTTTACTTAAGGATTTTTGGGGCCAAAATTACACAAATACATATTTGGACAATTATAATATATTTCAAGAAACACACTTTGGAAAAGTTCTAATTGTGATAAGATCTCCAATTATGAAATATTATTTTACTTTGAATGATTCCCTTATCAAACGAATTTAAAGAAGTTGATTATTGTCTTCATAAAACTCAGATGTATTTGTTTATTCCTTTTAGGTATGAACAACCAACATTATCAAGTATAATTGTCTCGGGATTATAATTTATTTGTAATACATAATTACTTCCAGATGTTTATAATAATGATAAATTAAACATGTATTGCTGAATTATGCTTCTTTATAAACAATAAAAATACTTTTTATCAGTAGTTTAGTTCCTCTTATCTTTCGAAATGAAAGTATTCGAGGATAAAATTTAAAAGAGTACAGCTATAGGGTAGATGTGCCAGTAATGGACACCTTTCCAGTAATGGACACCCCTTGATGTTTTTGGTTCATAAAGAAATAACTAATAAATATTTAGCTTTAATTAATTTTTTAATAACTCCTTTTGCATGTTTTATAAACCTGTGTTATTGCTGACAATTTTAATCAAACCAATCAAGTAGCAGAAAATAATGTTTCAAAGTTTCGCTGTTTTTCTGTGAAAATCTTAATGAAGAGGCTAAGAGTTTTTATGAAGCTAAGAGCTTAATTTAATTAATTTATATATTATTTATTTTCTTGCAAAATTTGAATGTTTTTGTTTGAGTAGTAATATAAAACTTAGAATTTTATATACTAACGACCATCTACAAAATTTCATTTATTTTTAAAGTTTTAAGAAGGCTGTCCATACATGGGCTGTCCATTACTGGGATGGTTAATTAGTCATTTTCCAGTAATGGACACCCCATGTAGACATTGCTAAAAATGAAATTTCAGTACCTAATGTTTGTAGTGCATAAAATATTTTGACTTAACTGCAAACCTAGATAATCAAATTTAATTTTTAAATTATACTTACCAAAATGTAATAACACCAAAATTTTTATAAATAGCTGCTTTTAAGTTATTTTATGTGATTAATGAAATTTCAATATTTCATTCTTTTTTAAATGTATATATATATATATATATATATCTTGCATATTTTATTATCTGGCAATCAAACCAGCCAGGAAGCAGCACTTACTGTTTAAGATTACAGTCAAAGAGGGTCTCATAGGGCTTAATCCATTTCCGTTTAAATAAAAAATAATTCAGTTATAGAAGCTATAAAAAATCTATTTTCTTTCTTAAATGTTTCCTTATTCACTTCTGACAGAAAAAAGTAACACTATTAATGAAAGTTATAGGTAATATTCATGAAACTAGTAAATCTGCAGATCAGTGGCCTCAAACATCAGTTCTACAGTTTTATTTTGAAATTATTTAAGTTAGTATTTAAAATATTCAACTAACAATATCATTTCTTTCATATTTGTAATATTAATTATTATAAATAATACATCAAGTAATCTCTGAAAAATTAATTGTTAAAAATAGTGAGACAAAACTAAACACTAATATTACAAAACTTTTTTTTTATTTACCTTTCAAACTCCCCACTGTTTCAATAATTTGATAGCTGTAATTGCCTGATATTTATTATTTTAAACTATTCATCTAAAATAATTAAAACATCCATCTTCTGATAATTACAATTATTGATTATCACAAATATTTTAGTAATTTCTGGTATCCTAATTGTTAAATTTATTTGAAGATAACTATTTTGTTTCATTAGTATGTATTCATTAAATTCTGGTTGTAAATTTATTCATAAAAACAATTATAATTATGCTTTTTATGGGGTGTCCATTAGTGGGCCACAGAGTGTCCATTACTGGGCTAGAGGGTGTTTTGATATATTTCTGTTATTTAAAATCAAATGTCGATTCATATTAGGAAATGAGACTATAAGAATGGTTAAATATAGTTGATAGATTAATATAATATTAAAAAAAACTGGGATATAATAATTATAACTATTAATAAAAAAATTAATTATAAAGATTCCTTATGGGTGTCCATTACCGGCACATCTACCTTATATCACACTAATTGAAATTACTTTAAAATCACTTTTTAAACATCAAGCACAGCAGCCTCATTTGACATCAAAATAAATAATACTAGAAATAACTCGAATTCCATTAGAATAAAAAAAAATATGATATTTAAGTTTAATAAGCTAAAAACTGAATTCATAACTGAATAGATACTTAAATTCCTCAGAAGAGCAACACAATTGCATGTATTTAAAACATCAAATTTCAGACAGAAGATACAAACCAAAGGCTGATACAACAAAATTACAAATCATAAAATCAAATACATTTTAGATGACATTTTAACTTGTAGTCAACGATAAAAAATGTTTTTAAAAAACGTTTTAAAGACTTTAAACTAATTAAGAAGTAACTCTGAAAATAAAATCTTTTATTTAATAATTAAAAAAAAAAAAAAAAAAAAAAACATGCGTTATTTTACAACATCTATTATTAAATCAGGATTTTTTTTTAATAGAAGATTCACATTTTTTAGCGAAGATAATCACACAAGATCTTGGCTATTCGCCAAAACAAACTATTTTTTTCTGTTTTAGATTCGATGACATTTTCGCAGATGGTATCATGAAATGACACCTTATTAGATCTACAAGCATTTTTCTTCATTAATATTGTATGGAAAATAATATATATTTCTGTTACATTCATTAACGTAATAAAATTCATGTAATCTCATTTTTAATGAATGCTCGTATTGAAAAAATATTCAAATAAACAAATAAATAAAATTTAATCGATATCAAAAATTAAAAAAGATCGGATTTTCCTACAAGCATGAATGATGTTATTTTAATTTTGAAAAGAATTACTTAGGTGATTATCTTGATTTAATATGCAAATAGTTCTCAATTCTTTCAACAAAAGCTTTAAATTGTTTTGCAAATATGTTAAAATTTTATATTTTTTATTTGCCGATTTATTTATAATTTAATAAATGTATAAACAAATGGTAAAAAAAGAGAAACAGGAATTCTGCTTTTTCAGAATTTAGTGTCGCTCTCGGCATTTCCATTACTTAACTTTCTTCTGATGGACTGATGGCTTCTATTATTATGAAACAGTCATTATAAATGAAGTGTTAGGTGAAGATGAGAGAACAGTCGTAAAAAGTTAGAACTCTGATTTTCTGGTCAGAATGGGAAAAAAATGGTATTTTTTTTTCCTATTCTGACCAGAAAATCAGAGTTCTAACTTTTTACAGCTATTCTTTCATCTTCACCTAACACTTCATTTATAATGACTGTTTCATAATAATAGAAGCCATCAGCTCATCAGAAGAAAATAACTCGGTGAAAGGGGAAGCTCCGATAATCGGACTCTACTTTAGTTCAGTTTTGAGACTTATAACATGCGATTTTATTTTACATAAAGTGACATTATCCACATTCGCTGAAGAATTCCACATTTACGATCCACTCTTAAACATCTACAGTAGAGTACGCTTAGGACGCCACTATGGCTTAATAATACACAAATCAAAAAAAAAAAAAAGAGATTTCGCCATTTAAAAAACTCGACAAAAAAATCGGCTATCTAAAGATTCACAGGCCTTCATTTGTTTGTATTATTAACATGGATATTTAAAATTAAACATTGTTTCTAATAGCTCCATGTTTTATCAGAAATCCTTCATTTCTTTTTTTTTTTTCAAAATATAAACGATTTTAAATTTGATTTTAAAAATGATTTAAAAAAAATTAATTAAAATCTATTTTAATTATTATTTTTACAGTTTTTTATGGGAAAATGGCATCAAAAAGATACAATTGCTATTTTTCTTTCACTTTCTGCAGAAATGGAGTTCTTCCTCAGAATGGAGAGACAAAAAATGGAGATACAGTTTTCAAAGAAATTGCATTTAAAAGTACTTTTTTCCGAATACGACGGTATAAAAATTGAAAATATGCGATGTTTAGAAGTTTAAAAAAATGCTATAGATTATTTAATCGTACTGTTTGTTTTACGGCTGGCGGTAACGGCTTTCTGTAAGGTAACGCTATTTTTGTGGAGACTACACAAAATAAGCAGGGAGAAAGAAATAGCATACCGTACCGGTGGCTAATAATACTAGTGGAAAAAAAAAAAACGTTACCATACAAGTATGATTCAAACCAAGATACGCAGAGGTATAAAGAGGTAGGTTCATCAGCGGGTCTCCGTGTATTGTTTGATAGGAACTAACACCCCTGATGTTAGTGGTGCGAAGGCAAATCTTGTCGCTCTTCAGTTTAGCAAATAAATATTTGTGAAATAAAACGTAACCTTCGGTTCATTAATGGTTAATATGCATTTATATGAGACAAACAAACGCCTTTTTCTTTGAACGTAACACATTGTATTTAAAACAAGAATTGAAAATAAAAATAGATAAAATAATGCAGTTGAATACTGAAACAGTACTGAATAAGTACTGTTCAGTGAACAGTACAGAAAACTGAAGCAGTTTTATAAGTGCTAAAATTTAAAACGTGTGAGATTTACCTTATATTTTGTTTAAAAACGACCTAAAGTTTATAAATCTTGTACCTTTTTATGCACGTTCCATTCCATGACAAATTTATACAATTTTTCCTTATATATATAGGGTAGGGGAGTACACAGTAAGATATGGTACACAGTGAGACAGCAGCCATTTTGACATATAGTTATAACTTTTTCTCCTAGCTGGAGCACACACTGAACCACCACATCTTATGCAACATGTGGATGTAGTTTCGGCACTTCGGATATTCGTCCAACAAAATAGTAAGTAATTATTTCTTTTACAGGGGTTAAATTACATAAACGTCCATTTTAGACTTTATTTATTTCATTATGGCATATATTTACTTAACCAAACCTAGCTATATCTAATGAAAGATTATGTCGACAAAACGACACAAGCATTCAAAGCTATGAAACTGATGATGAAACACATATGGCATCTATTTTGTTACAATGTAACGAAAGTGCACAGTGAGACACACAGTGAGACGGGCCTCATTGTGTATCTACTATGCGGTTCTGACGTAAAAAAAGTTATTTATTAATTAAAGAAGGTTTTTCTTTTTTCTCTCTCAATCTCTCTCTCTGTGTGTGTGGGGGTGGGGGGGGGGGGGGCGTGCGATGGTTATTGAAAACTACTAAACGTAAGAGGCTGAAAGTTTGCATGAAGGTAGCCCTATGTTGCCCCATTGTGCCAACCGAGGCTCATATTTTTATTTTTTTTTTTTATCTAGAAATATTAATTAGAAGTCATAAACTGCAGAAAATTATTGATAGAGTATAAAAATGTATGATTTATGAAAATGTATACATTGTCTCACCTGTGTACCACTTGTGGAACACAGTGAGACAATTTTCGATACTCTTTTATGCTGCTTCTGTACTTTTATAAATACCCTTTTTTAAACCATTTATACATTAATGTGTAGCGTATTTGTGTAGCTTAAAGTTGTAGCAATTTTTTTTTTCAAAAGAATAAAAATCGTTGCCATTTGTTAAGTAATAATAATTTTCGTCTCACTGTGTACTACCCTCCCCTATGCATATGTATAAGCTCTTTTTATCATGAACGTATTAAAGAATAACCGATTAAAGGTATGACAAATTATTAACTATTATAATATTTACTTTTAATTCTGTAAATAAAACCGACATAATAATTAAATAGAAAATAGTTAAAAATCTATAGTATTTTTAAAAACATTTTTATAGGTGTATTTAAAAAATGGATCAATACATAGAAACAAATAACAAAACATAAAATGACACATAAATTAATCATATAAAAACTAATTTTTTTTTTTTTTTTGCGAAAGCAGATTATGTGTGCTAGAAAATTATGAAATACTAACATATACGTTTTCTACTTTTATATAAAAGCAAATGATCTTTCAAAGAAAGTTGTCAAATTTAGCATTTTGAGCATATTATGGTTTCGTGGCAGTTGGAGATGGTCGTCATTAGGGAGTAATCAATTATGACTCACGATTTATTTCATTAATGGTAATATGGAAAACGTTACTTGATTTTTAAAATATTTCATGTAAATGCGTGAAAATTTCATGCATTTAATTGCAAAAATGTATTTGTGTATAAGTTAAAACATTTCCCGCTTTTGAGCGGGAAAAACATTGGAACAATCTTAAATGAAACTTCTTTGAATAATGTACGTTACCGTGCAAGATTGCTTGCTAAAATGAATTCGACTGGAAATTCTTATTCTTACTTTTTCGTTCACTTGATAAACTTTTTAGCGACATAAACTTGATAAAGTTTTTAATGCTAATGAATATTTACATTCACGATAAAGAGAACATTCGTAAAAAAATATCCTTTTTTTAATACATTCATGGGAAATAGTCCACAAATTTATTTCTAATTAAAAAAAAAAATACGTTTTTTCACGGTAAGATTTTTTTTTCTTTTGAAAAATTGGTTTAACCTGAGACTGAAATAGTGCGACTCAACCCCACCCGAGACTGATCCGAAATGACAGAAAAAAAAATGCCGCAAACCATTGAACCAACCGCGGGGTGGTGTTTCGAATGAAATCAATTTATCTGACCTCATGAAGAACTTTACTAACTGCTCAAGTATAGATAAAATATTTACTCCGATGATGTATTTAATTTGGAAAATAAGAATGTACTTGCTCTTAAAATCGTACTGTAACAAATTAATTAAAAAATATATATATTAATTTGAATAGCTGAATAACAGTAAAAAATAATTCAAGTATTTTATTTTTCATCTTGATATTTTAAACGTCTTCAGTGTAAATGTCTGATCTAGTTTTCAGTACAAGCAGATCAAATCAGGAAATATTATTCAAGTCTACCCGAACCCGATGATTTTCGCATATCCGACACGAGCTTTAAATAAACAAAATTAATCCACATTTCAATGCACCTATTGAAAACTAGTCTACAGTTATATCTTAATACATGGAAATTATTCCAGAGGGTTAACAATCGCCTTGCATACAATATTTCAAATGAAAATCAAATTTCAAAGTAATTGCTTAAAAGGCGCAGAGGCCAACATAGTGAAAAAGATTCCAAGCCGGGACACGAACCCGGGCCATCAGTTTAGCGCACTGATGTTCTACCAACTAAACCACTTGGAACGATATACAGCAAGGAAAATTTCTCACTATTATATGTTGGCAAGGCTACAAACGCAGCACAAGTTGGAATATTTATTTTTGTCCCGGCTTGGAATCTTCTTTACTATGTTGGCCTCTGCCCCTTTTAAGCAATTACTTTGAAATTTGATTTTCATTTTGATTCATCACAGTTATATCTTTCAAATTAATTAATTTTTTTTACGCCGAAAAATGAACGTAAATATATTCAAATTAATAGTCTAATAAATAGTTTTTTCATCTGTGAAATATACTGGATTTTTTTTAAAACGTTGAGTTATTCGACCGAATCCGCAAAGCGTGAAAAGTTAACCTAACCCCCCACCCCCCATCCCCCCAAAAAAATGACCTGGCCGAGTTTGGAAAAAATCTTATTACTCGATCTGATGCAGAACTCTACTCTGCTCGGACCCATCCCAAAATAGTTGAAATATGTCTCAGTCCATCAAAATTCAATTTGAATCAAATAAAAAAAGTTTCATATATTTAATCAAGACTGGCCTACAATTAATATTCAATGAAAAGGGTTTTTACACATTTTTATGTGGTCAATTTTGAATTTGATTTTTTTAAATGAGTAAAAAAAAAAAAAAAAAAAAAAAAAAAAAAATCATGTTTAATCGTAACATGGAAATTAAATAATGCTGAAAATGACACTTAAAACAAAAGATTAATACAATAAAATGAGATGAAAAGAGAAAATACAATCCTTACGAAAAAGCCTTATGAAAGCATTGGTATAAATGCAAATAGTTATTGGAAAACTGATTTATTTTTTCTATATTTTTCTTAAAATAAAAAAAAATGAAATTACATTGTATGAGCAAAAAAAAACTTTGATATAAAAACTTTGATTTATTGGTTTTTCTCTGTTTTGTGTTTAAGGGCAGTTTGAAGGTCAAAACCTAAAATATATCGAATTTTCGATTTTTTAATATTTTGAATCTACCATTTCTCCTCTTTCTACTGATATATTACTTTTGTTTCTACGGCAACCGGAAGTTGGAAAATGTTTAGTAATTCTGTTTGAACATCTACTTTACTACTAATGCGTTTTGTTACTTTAAACTTGATTTTCTCAAAATGTTGTTTTTTTAACCTTGATGTACCTTTTTTGAAAAAAACTATTATATATTATGCTTTGAAATTTTGCTTGAACAGTCGATACATATCCCTGTTTAATCTGAGGTGAAATGTTTAAACTCATAAAAGAACTTTTTTTATTATTATCATTATCGTTGAAAAAATTGAATGTTTTTAAAAAAATTTGAGCGTGGTTTCTACTTCAGATTTTTTTTTTTAATATTTAATCTTTATTTAATTATAAATTTAACTTCAGATTATTAACAATTGTTTATTTTATAGAAAAAATATATCAAGTCCATAGCTTAAGTAGTTTATGAGAAAAGGTACATTAATTTAACATGTCAGGTACACGGATTCCGACTGTCCTTAAATTTCTGCTACTACGTCAATTGTTTTTCAGAAATAGAAAATTGCCTTTACTCTCCATCATTTTAAATTAGTATCGCGATATATCAGGTCATGTGGCTATATTAAATTTTTGATATCGTCCAGCTGTAGTCACTGCATGTTAGAATTATATAAAGTAAAAGTAATAAATTGCAGTATAGATATATTTAAACTAACAATTTATGACAAGATCAAGCGAAGTAGAATACTAAGCAATGACACTCACAAAACACATCGCAGAAATGGCATCACATTCCACACCCCCGTTCCCACATATAGAATATACCTCTCGGACGGACCTACCTTCTCTTCTATCTATCTTGGATTCAAACTAATGATGTTACCATTATTATTATTATTATTATTTGCGAGAATTTTTTTGTGTGTGTATGTCTGTAGTTTAGTTTTCTACGTACTAAATAAATACAGTATATACACAAAGGCTGAAAAAAAAAAGATTTTAATTAAATTTTTTAATCAGTGATTGCTTGTCAGACTAATTAACCCACTATAAAGTCTTAAAATTCAGAAACACGGGAAATATGTGAAGATTGTTATTATTCAAATGTTGAATGCAAACTGAACGAGTTGAATAAAACAGAAAATTTCTATAGTAGCTGATTATTTCTATTAGTAAAAAAACATAGTTTTTACGTTTCAAAATGCAGTATTAGACTAAATGACCTTTATTAAATGAGACAAAAATATATTTTTTCTTAAAAGATTTTCTGTATTTATAATGAAACGTTTTGCTTAAGTATTTTCTTATGATTTAAAAAATAATTTTTTAACATCATAACGAGAAATTTTTTTTTTCTCCATTGTTCAGCTTTAAACAAAAACACACATTCTTACGACTTTCGTGATATTTTAATTAACATCTTTCTTCATAATTTTCCCTATTATCATCCGATATTTCGTTTTCTATTTATAAAAAAAATGCGCTTTTACTGACATTTCGCGACTGTCTGTGAATAACACTTGGTAAAATTCACCAATGTCGCAAGAAATTCAAAGCACTTCAACGGATCTTTTTAAAGCTTAATCTATTATTTATTGAATTTGAAATTCGAGTACACTAAAATTAGTTTGAAATTAATACATTTTAAAAATAACTCGAACTCTTATTAAATTGAATTTACTCATTTCTGCTATTTACAATCGACTTTGAAAAAATAAATACTTTTAAAATACGTACTGTGAAAGTGTTCTTTTTCCAAAATGAAAAGATTCATATTTTAAACACATCTTGCACTATATTTGCACTTTTAAAAATAAAAATATACATTTAGAATCAGACATTACAACTAAAAAGAACACATTAAAACACGTTATACAATCAATTACGTAGACGTTTGAAGTAGAGTAAAAATACGCTTACAAATCAGCCAATTTACTGTCTTATTAATTTATTAACAGATACTTATCACATGCAATAGTGTAAGGAGGAACAGGGCCTTTGAATTTGTTGAAACGATAAAAAAATATCGCTTTTTCAAAGTACTAAAACACAAATAATATGCAATTAAGATTTTTTCTTTTCTGCTTATAGTATACATTCTTAGCTATATTATCCAGGAAAATAAATGTTGTATATACAAAATTGATATTTAAATTTTAAATTTAAACATTCATCTAACTAATGCGTGGATTCAGATCAAAAAGTGCTGCGCGCATGGTAAAACGTTAAGTTAGGAATATAGAAAATTTTTTTGAACAAAATGGAATCGTAATACACCTACTTCTAAATTAAAACCAAAATGTATACAAAATGTTTTGTTTAAAATATAATTTTAGTACAAAATAAATAAATAAATAAGTACAAATTTTCAAAATGGTTTTCAAGTTTTCCAAGTGCAAACAAATGAATAATCAAATTTTTTTTTCTTTTTGGTTTTAGTGTGAAGACTATAAATAAGAATATTTGGTTAAATTTTTAAAGCTGTAGCTTATATAGTTTGAAAGTAACAGTCCGCGCAATCACCAAATTTTCTAATCTGAGAAAACGCGTTTTAAAATTTCGCTATCTACGGATCTTCAGTTGTACTCATGGTCTATAACTGATTATAACTCAAGAAATAATGCAGATTTTTGAATGGCATATTGCTGAGAAATTTAAAAAAATTCAGAACAAAACAAAACTCGAAAGTTTATTTCTTGAAAGTTTAAACACTTGCCCCAGTACTGTTTGGCTTTGGAGCAAGATGACAACACTGAAAAAGGTTGAATATATTTTATCTTTTGAATATTTTACATGATTTAACAAATGATAACTGCATTTTTACATCTTACAAAGTATCAAACTAAGCATAATGCATTGTAACGTAATGTTGAAGGGTATAGTTGTGCAGCTAACAACAGACACAAATAAAAATGTCATTTTCATAACTGGAGCATTCCTCATGCCACCACATTTGGCATTTACAGCACTGGATCCATTCTTCTGTTAGTAGGTCACAATATTCCTCGGCACAAGCAGGACATCTCAATTGAAGTTGTTGCAACTGGACTGTTTGGCCTGGATTTAATAGACATAAGCCTACAGGAATTTAGTTTGAGTTTTTTTTTTTTTTACTCCCTTATTAGCTTCACGAGCTTCTTTTCTCTGTTTTTTAAACGTTCCTGTTCTTCCTTTTGATTTTTCCTTTGTTCTAACATTTCTTGGATGGGTGTGCTTGTAAGAATGCTTGAGATCAGTGTTTTGCTTTTCCTTTTTTTCTCACATTGTGTTGCTTTAGGCAATGGTTTGAAGTCAAAAACACTAATAGGCTTCTTTGGTTCATATGAAAAACCATTTTCCATAAGTTCTGGTTCTTCTGCTGGGTTTATATGCTGGTTTTCTTCTACCAGGGTCTGAGGATGACGAGCTCGTCATCTTGCCGGTTTAAAAATATTCGTTTTCACTGCCATGGAGGAAGGCGATTAATTGACATTTATTCACGGTAATGTGTAGTATTTAAACTAAGTTACTCAAAAATATTAAAGAGAAACGATATATCTTACCTGTATCTGTATAGCAGAGTTTATTTACACATGCATAAAAGTTAGAACGTGGCAGCGGTAAACAATTAAAACCTTACAACTAACACAGAAATGGCCATTTAAGCGTCTCTATTCTATTGGTTAACGAACGGCCGATAGGAGAGCCAGTAGTGTCCAGTTGATGATGCCACCTAGTAGAAAACGGAAAAATTAAGACATTCGTCATCTTGCCCCAGTCTCCCATACCCTGTTTCTGAATTTCCAATTAAAATATTTTCCATATTGTTATGTTGCTATATTCTTTCCCCCATTATAATATACATCTGTGCAAAAGTTCGTGGCAAAACAATGAATAGTTCACCAGTTTTCACTGATTTTATGTTTGTGACCTTAATTTTGGACATGAGTGTATGTATAAGCATGAAATTTTGGATATTGATTAAAGTGATTGTGCTTTGTAATATGCTATCATTAAAAATTTATTAACCTTGTACAGAATTTGTGTATTGTTGAAATAAAATAGCTCTTTTTTTTTACTCCAGAAGTGATTGCGCGCTTGATATCTTGAGAAAGTATGTATGGATTGTCATGAAATTTGGCAAAGATACTAAACATATATGTGTGTTTAAAATGAACTACTCTTAGGAAAAATTATTTCATTAACTATGTAAAAAAAAATATTTTTGTAAAGATAAAAATAAAAATTTTGTATTTTTAATGAATAAAAATAGTCATAACTAAAAATATTACCATTGTAAATACTTAAAAGTAGTTCATTTAAACACAGATATGTGTTTAGTATCTTTACCAAATTTCGTGACAATCCATACATACTTTCTCAAGATATCATGCGCGTAATGACCTCTGGAGTAAAAGAAAGAGCTATTTTGATTTCAACTATACACAAATTCTGCAAAAGGCTAATAAATTTCTAATGGTAGCATATTAAAAATCATAATCTGTTTAAGCAATATCCAAAATTTCATGTTTATACATAGAAAGGTTTTGACGATAGAATAATTCAAACTTTGAAGTTGTTCGTTAATTTTCTACGCGTTTTAAAGGTAAACGACCCCTTAAGAAAATTATGCTTAATAAAAAATTGAACTTTTGTGAATTGGGGCCACAATCCTTCTTATAGCATATTTCTTCAAAGAAATCGCCATCAGTAGTTACTTAAAACAAGAAAAAATCATATAACATAAACAAAATTAATTACTTTACGCAATAAGCATTACTCGAGTCAGTAAATAATTATGGCCTCATTTATAAAATTATGTTCCCCAGTGCAGCATTATTATTACAAAGAAGAAAATATTCAGACGACGTTTTGTAAATGAATGGATAGATGTAATAAATAGATGAATAAATATTCTTAAAAGCAGTTTATTTAACAGGTGTTTATTTATTGCAATACCCTAAATTACGTAATTGCATTTCTATTGTGCTTATTATAATTAACGTTAATTACTGGTACTTTGAATAGAATGCTGGTAATTGAGTGTGGCATATTTATTATTTTGGTTATAATAATAATAATAATAAATATCTCACATTAAATTATCGTGAAGACACAGATTTTTTACAATATTATATTCAAGTTAATTCTTTAATCTTATGACGTTATTCATAATATGTTTAGTAAAAAATAATTTTGTTAATATTTTATGAGAAAGTAAATGCTTCTATTTCGCTTTTTTGTGAACCATTTTCTTAGTTTATCATAATGATTTAATAAACACTTATAAAAGCTGCATAAAATTAAAGGTTTTTTTGACACACTTTAAAGAATATCAATCTGTATAATAAAAACAAATAGCATTCAGTTTATATTCTAATACTGTATTTTTTGGAAAATATTTTTTATACATATTAGAAGCTAAATCTTTAATTAACCTTAAATAAAAGAATGAAAAGCACTTATTAATTTATATATCATAGATCATTCCAGTAGTGAGCAAAATTGTAGCTACCTTTTTAAAAATGTAATTTTCTTTTAGGTTTGATGGCTTAAAACACAATTTTCTGTTCATGCAATACCCCAAAGTTGCTTCTTTAAGGATGAAGTAACTTTCCTTTGTTTGAAAGAATCCAATGACCATGAATTGGAGATCTAACATGCGTCAACCAGTTTTGACTGTGAATTAATCAGGTAGAATTAGTATTCATCTGTGGTTGTCATGTTCTACAAGGACATTTTCGGTCTGGGGGGAGGACATTTGTCAGTTCTTTATGTGAATGATATAAAAGTTCAGCGTAAAATATATGAAAATTGAGGAAATGACACAATTAATTTATGGGTCACTCACAAAGCGATATCAAATATTACTAGTAAGTTAATAACTTAACAGTTTGAAAAGAGAAAATGTAATGATAAAAGAATGTATGCAGTGCTCTTCAGAAGTATATGGTTGATTATAAAAGAATGTATGTAATGCTCTTCCGAAGTATAGGGTCGGTCAAAGTCATAGCTTGACAGAAGTCAATTACAGCTGCTTGGTACAGCCTTGTCTTTAAGAAATTCCCCAACAAGTGAATGTTAGAGGACTCACCCTTCACCATGACATCTTTTCCTTCAGCAAGGATTAAATGTCTTTTCAAAAAAAAAAAAAAAAAAAATCTAAGTGATAGAACATCCATCCTATGCTTTTTTTAGTATTTATTTATTTATTTGTTTGCTATGTGTGATTTTTGGA
This sequence comes from Maratus speciosus, assembly GCA_963932465.1. Taxonomy (NCBI): domain Eukaryota; kingdom Metazoa; phylum Arthropoda; class Arachnida; order Araneae; family Salticidae; genus Maratus; species Maratus speciosus. The sequence goes on from OZ010790.1 coordinate 77,427,846, forward strand.
TATAGAACAAAGAATACGTAAATTCATGAGGCTATAAAAGCATGCTTTTCTTTATTTGAAGACATACATGGCTAGAGGCGTTTGATTTTTAAAAAATCACCGACAAAAGAGCTGAGATCTTGGATTTACATTTAAACACTCTTAAGAGTTGGTAAGTATAACTTGTACCACTTACCAATACCTCAACCATTTCAGTGTGACTTTTGTATTTAAATGAGTCGCACGAGGTGAGGATAAATAAATATTTGATTTATAATATAGGAAAATAATTTTTTAAAATTATAAAAATGAAAAAAAAAAAACATATTTCTTTAGAATTATGACGGCGATATACATTAATCCATTTCAGATAAGTATACTATAAATTAACAAAATGTCTTATTTAAAGTTTCATTATTAAAAGTTTTATAAAAGTTTAAAATTATTTTAATATGATAAAAAAAGAGCATAAAAATACTGTTTTCATCAGGAACAAATACCAGTAGATATAAATATTATTTTTATATCCATTTTAAGTTAGTAAAATGTAAATTTATGAAACACGCTATTTAAAGTTTTATTGTTATAAGTTTTATTAAAGTATAAAAATACATTGATAAAAATATAAATGATAAAAATACAGTATATTACAGGATGCAAATATAAAAAAATATCAAATACAAATATGTTTTCCTGTATTGTTTTTATGACTTCCTGAAACAAATAGAAAACTTCGAATGATATACAACAACATCAGTATTCTTGTTTCTCTTGCAATGCTGATACTTGAATCTTAGATACTTTTGAGACATTTCTGTCGATGAAAATGTTTGATGTTGTCAAAAATCTACTTAAAAATAGTTCTGTTTTATTGTATCAGAAAAGCAAAACAAAAAAGAATGAACATTTGTTTTGTTTTTTACATTGTCTCTATTACTTTGTCTATCTTTTGAAAGACTATGACTGATAGAATGAAACGAAATATTTATTTTTTTCTGGACTGTCTTTGATATTAGTTTTAAATGAATTTATTATCTTACTTAGGATTTCATAAAACATTTTGAATATATTTCTTCTTATAAAGAAACATGTTTCTTCCTACATCTTTCTCACAATGCTGATATTTCAATCTTAGGTAACTCTGAAATAATCTTGACAATAAAAATGCCTCATATTGTAAAAATTGTGCGTGATTGTGTCTAAATATAAAGATTCGTTATCGTATTTTCCTTTATTTTTCTTCACATTTTTAATAAACAATTAAATTTTTAAAAAACCGACTGCTTAAAAAGCGAACTAATTAATTATTTCTCATCAATTTGAAACTATTTTTTTAATTCCTACTATTAGCAACACTCTCGCTATATATATCTTATTAAGATTTTCAATCATTAATAAAATACTTATTCATCCAGTCAAGCTCAAATAATTTTTTTAACTTGTAGTGGATGACACTTGAAGTTAATCCAGTTTTTTCAAACATTAATTCATTAATTAAATTAAATGAATTAATTTTCAATAATCGAGAGAGCCCTCTTCTTGATCAAAGTATTTTAAGACCGAGAGAGCCCTCTTTTTGATCAAGGCACTTTAACCGCCACTCAAGTGGAAAGAAGAATGGGAGAAAAAGAAATTCTCTTATTGACCTAAGTAGGAATTGACTTAAAATATATTTTTTTTTTTTGTATTACTTGTTTATATTACTTACCTATTTTTTTATTATTTACTTGTATTGATGACTTTTAAGTTGTGTTTAATTGCTAGTTCCTATCTATAAACACTGTTTTGATGAGATCTATAGATGTCTATGATGGTTAGAATTGCACTAAAACTAGGTATCCTACATACACAACTTCCAGACTGTATAATATTTTAACGGAGCTTCTGACTGTAAATTAGTCAATGAAATATCGTCTGCATTTTAAAAGACCTATCCAATGATATGCCACTCTATAGGGTGCGTAATTTTTTTTTTCGTCTCTACCGCCATTTTCTATTATACGGCCGCCATTTTGAATTTATAAAAACAAAACCTAGCCTATAACCATCGGGCCGTTAAGTCGAGTTGATAGAGATCTCATTCATTAAAATCCATTTAGTCGTTGGGATGTTTCGAGGGTATAAAGAAATCCACATACACAGATATGCGTGAAACACTTAACCCTTCTTTCCAGTCGGGTAACAAAATAAATTAAAACCTTTTCTTTTCATAATTGATTCTGTAACATTTGTTTTATATAAAGAAAGAAGATTCCAATTATTATTTTTTGTTTTTTATACTTCTTCTTTTCTAAATTAATTTTACATTGCCCCTTATTCCAAGTCAATTTGCCTCTTTTGTCTAAATCAGTTTTACACTGACACTTTTATTAAATCAATTTTATGTTGCCTCTTTTTCTAAATCTATTTTACATTGTCTCTTTTTCTAACTTAATTTTACATTGTCTGTTTTTCTAAATCAATTTGGACATTTGAAAACATTTAACTGATATGATGATCTAAAAATTTGTTTTTGCAAAAATCGTACTAAGTAGTTGCTTTTTATCAAAATAGTTTTTGAAAAATTATAAACATAGGCATTTTGTTGACGATGTTATTAGAAAATACTAATGAAGTAATGGCTGATATATCTTTTTTGACGTGCATAATTTAAAAGATATTAAAGATAAAACTCTATCATTTATATTTTGATATGTAATAAACAAATAAATAACTTAAACTCCTTCATAAACCAGTTAATGGCTCCACACATGTTACAAAATAGCAGATATTGTTGTGATATCCCTCTATCACATAATGTATTTACCTTATATTTGAATAAAAGTTAAGATCAATCTTTAACGGAGCGGTGGGCGTTAAAATATATCTACTAAAAAACAACTTTTCAAAAATAAAAAAAAAGCCAAGCAAAAAAAAAAAAAAAAAAAAAAAAAAAAAGAAAAGAAAAGAAAAAAGGGGAAAGTTGTGGCTAAAAAATAGTGTGATATCAAATTTCCAAGCTAATATTATGGTACTTATTTAACATTTTTTATTAAAAATTTACCATATGTAAGTCGAGTACCTAAGTATGCGTTGATAGAAAGCCTTTTCTCCTTTACTAAATACATCATAAGTGTTTCTGAAAATTAATTTTTTTTAATTATGCATGATGGGCTTGGCGGCCATCTTTCCATATTTTACACAAATTTCTAAGCAGACAAGCTCGTAATATGTTTGCATTATTAAGAATTTTGAACTTCTAGTTTTGGCTACAGACAGATAAATTAAGAAAGTCTTTTATTTTGAAGAAAAAAAACAAATTGATTTTTACTGCTTTAACTAATTAATTAACCCCCTCCGAAAAAAGAGAATCATAAGATAAAACCTGAAGTTACTTCAACTTTATTTTAAGACACAAATTTCTAGGCACTCATTTCCATAAATTTAAAGCATAAAATGTTTGCTTTAGCAACAATTTCGAATTTCCGATCTTAACAATGTACTTGTGTGCTTGGAAAATTGTGTAAAATATGGAAAGATGGCCGCCAAGCCCATCATGCATAATTAAAAAAAATTAATTTTCAGAAACACTTATGATGTATTTAGTAAAGGAGAAAAGGCTTTCTATCAACGCATACTTAGGTACTCGACTTACATATGGTAAATTTTTAATAAAAAATGTTAAATAAGTACCATAATATTAGCTTGGAAATTTGATATCACACTATTTTTTAGCCACAACTTTCCCCTTTTTTCTTTTCTTTTCTTTTTTTTTTTTTTTTTTTTTTTTTTTTTTGCTTGGCTTTTTTTTTACTTTTGAAAAGTTGTTTTTTAGTAGATCTTAAATTACTTTTGTAAAATACTAGATGGGAGCCATTGATATTTTCAGAGCATTTGCCTACATTTTAAACTTAAATTATTTACAACTATTCATTAATTTTCTATACGAATTAAAGAAGTCGTTGTTTCCATGGCAACTGTACCTTTCACTATTGCTTGTTTGTTTGTTTGTTTTATTGAACACATATATATCAGATCACGTGAGGATCACGGCGGTATTTGAACCCGCCCCCACCTACGTTCTCAAGCGATTAGCGGCGTGGTGTCTTATCCTCAGCCACGGTGGGCCACTATTGCTTTATCTAATACCCAGATACTCAAATTTAACCAGCTGCGCTTAGAATCATGCTCATAACAGAGTACATTTATATGTAAGAGTGGTGACACATATGCACAAGTCGTGTACTCATATTCAAGTTTTTGTCCAAAGTACAGTAACTCAGTTTTCATTAATAGACGTGGAAGATTTCAATTAAACTAACCAAAAAAGTTTAAAAACATTTGCTTTCTGATTTGATTTTATTCAAAATCGTCTTAACCAACCAGAGTTAATGTCCGGGATCCAGAGTGTTTACTGCAAACATAAAAAAAGTTTTCAAAAATGCAGGCTTTTGATTGATCAATCTCATCGCGCTAATAGCGTGAAATCTATCTTGATCCCGGTCTATTCAACGTCCCTTAAATATTCGAGAAAGCCTTGACAAGTCAGGAAAATATCACACAAAGCAGGCAAAACAAAGAAGAAAAATCATTCATTGGCTCGTTCATATCCACGAGCGAATGAATGATTTTGTTCCTTTGCTTTGCCTGCTTTGTGTGATGTTTTTGTGACGCGTGTCAAGACTTTCTCAAATATTTAAGGGGCGTTTGTTTATTTCACCACCATGAAGCTATGAAAGGAGAGGAGCAGGCATGTCAATCTTCCCGTGTGAAAAACTACATAAAGAAAACGAGTTCTTTCCCCCTCTTCTGCCCTTTTCTCTCTTGATTTTGACCGATAGCAGCCCATTTAGCAGTCTCCATAGCAAGATGCAGCTATATATGGCGGACGCAAGGGGGAGGGTGTTAGCGTGACCAATGACATAATAGGCCAGTTTATGACGTTTAAAAGTCACACGGAGTTGGATCATCTTTACACGATGATTAGTACAAAGCGGTGCGCCGATTTTTTTTGTGTCCATTGCCGTGTACAGATAATCAACTCCACACTTAGGAACAGCTTCAAATGACGTCATCTACTTCGAGGCAAACGAAAAAGGACAGGCTACCGCGGCGCTACAGCGTCTAGAATATATAGTGTGGAAATCCAATCAGTCGATCACAGCGATATCTGCAGGATATTTCCCAAAACTCCAAGACAATTTGGTCTAGACGCTGTAACATTTTTCTTAAACGTTTTATTAACTTACATTTGACCTGTGTGCTTGGCGTCAAACCCGCTGTAATAATACGATGTTTACTTTGAAATTTGAAAATATGTAGCAGATGTCGCTGCGATAATCTCCCTGGATTTCAGCGTCAGTGCACATTTAAGGGATACACTTTTTAGCGGTTCTTGGATAGCAAATTTCCACATTATGTATTCTAGACGCTGTAGCGGTGCATTACACATGTCTCTTTCTTCTTTAAAAAATATCCTGCAGATGTCGATGCAAATGACTGTTTGGAATTCGACATCGTTGTACATTTAAGGGATTCAATACTTTCGCGCTTTTTTAAGTATTGCCGGGATAGTCGATTTCTACAACATATAATCTAGACGCTATAACGGAGCTATAGTTTCTAGAAGATATAGTTTAAAAATCGGCTTATTAAAAAAGTGCTAAAAATTGTATCCCATAAATGTTGAACGGGGCTGAACGACGAATGTCGATTACAGCGACATATGGTAATTCCAACATAACTATTTCAAAAGAAAATGTTTCGCTCAGAGAAGATCTAGAAAATGTTGCTCCCATCGACATTTGTCATTCAGTATTTTTCAATATTTATGGGATTCAATTTTTAGCACTTTTTAAAGAATTACTGGAATAGCCGGTTTTCACACTGTGACCGTGATCTAGGTAGATTTTTCTGTGTTATCGTAACGAGATTGACCAATCAGAAGCCAGAATTTTTGCTAACGTTTCACTGTTTGCAAAATTGTACCTGGATACCGGCCTATATTTCTAGACGCTATAACTGAGCTCAGGAATAGTACAGAAAGCAAACTCTGTATTTTGATACATTAAGGCCGGGATCTAATTAGGAACAAGTGTGTCTCTATAACGAAGTAGCGACATACGGCCAATAAGTGTTTATTGGTAAAAGTGATAAAAAAAAAATCGTTAAAGTTCTTTACGAGCATGCCATTATCGCCAGGTTAATGCATGCTGAATTATTTCCCTAGTCTAATAGAGATCGTCCATGCGCGTATCTTCTAATGGAGGATATTCCAAATATGGGTTCGAGGCTGAAAAAGTCACGTGGTACCGGTAATTTACCCAAAGAATTTCTAACTGATAGAAGGGAAACAGGAAACTACACTGTTAAAAATATCGTGAAAAATTACCTCGGTTCTTACAGGTTCTCTATTTTCTGACCAATGAGAACGCTACATAAACGCCTATGAAGCGTTCTCATTGGTCAGAATACAGATAGCCTTTAAAAACAGAGGTAATTTTTCACGATATTTTTAACAGTGTACTACTGCTTTCTCCCATGAACTGTTTCCTTGGCTAGCGGGGATTTACATTACGTAGACGGAGCCTTCCCTTCTTTACGCTAGACGTTCTTGCCTTGACCATGTGATAATAACGTAGATTGAATATCCTCTATTCAAGAAAGCGGATTGCCGTACTTTCGACAAAAGCTTGAAAAGAGCATGTCTCCTGTGCATATATCACCACTCTTATGTATAAAGGCTCTCTGTTATGGTGTTGTTTCTGATACAGCGCCTAGAATACCTAGTGTGGAAATATGCTATCCAAACAGTTCTAAAAATTTGTATCCCTTAAATGTGCGACGATACTGCTAAAATTTCAAGTGTCGATCGCAGCGACATCTGTGGGATTTTCGTATTACTATTATTACATTGTATAGACTAGCAATTTCTTGCAGTTGTAGAAAATATCCTGCAGATGCCGCTGCGATCTGCATATTACAGCAGTATCATTGCACATTTAAGGGATACAATATTTTAGCGCTTTTTTAAGTATTACAGGGTTAGCCGATTTCAACACTATATATTCTAGGCGCTATAGTTTCTGAGCGCTGTGGGTTAAATTTCGATATTCGTGTTTTAGAGTGAGCAATAGAGAAAAGTACTAAAACTATTGAAACAACAACTTCTTTAATATTGAAATGTATAGCAAAGGAGTTCAGAATCAATGCCTTAAATAGTTTCGAATACGCACTGTTGTTATGACATCAATACCCTTCCTGGATGTGGAAATGCAAAATTGTGTTCAACATAATTGGCCGCAATCTAGATAGATTTTTCGCTGTTAGCGAAACGAGATTCATTAATCAGAAGCTTGCACTTTTGCGAACTTTTCGCTGTTTGCAGCAATGCAGGCTATTGATTGGTGAATCTCGTTTCGCTAACAGCGAAAAATCCATCTGGATCCCAGCCTAAATTTCTGTAAACATTGCACTTCATCCATGGCACTAAGAAAATGACTCAAAACTTTTATGACATAGGCCGGGATCCAGAAGCAGCAAAAATTCTCAAACATTCTGACTTCTGATTGGTCAAACTCATTTCGCTAACAGCGAAAAATCTATCTGGATCTCGGCCATAGTTTTCTTCGATGAAATCAATGCAAAAGGATAATATAAAAAATTTTAAAAGACTTCTAAAATGATTTGGCGGGTTTATCGCTGTTTGGCATAATTTATAAACTTTAAAATTAATTAACAGTTTTTCGCTAATTAAGAATAGAAAATTTGTGTTTTTAAAGCTGAATTTTACAAAAGCACGTAGATTGAGTAAATATCTGTCCAAAAATGCAATCCTTACTTTTTTATGTCCATTATTTAAGTCTCTACCTTGATTGAACCATAAATTGTGACGAAGAAAATAAATCGATCATTTTCAGTATCTCGACGTTATTTTAAAAAATCTATATCTCTGTTTATAATTAATTTATGAGGATGCATTTGGTCTCAAATTGAAGATATTTTCCATTGGGTCCTTCTGGTTTTGGTTTTATTTTTCTGCGATGATTGGTTCTTTTGATATGGGAAATTTTACGCTGGCATGTTTGGTTGATTTTACATGGAGAAGTTGTCATCAGTATAATAAGCAGTTACGGTGTCTTGCGTTTTATTCTTGGCGTTTGTTTGTTTGGCGAGGTTAGCATTTTTTTTTTTTTTCAGCTTGGCTTGGCAGAACGACCGTCCTGCTTGATAATTACTTTTATACAGATATGAAATTTTGTTCAAATATACATTTGATCATAAGTATGTAAAACACCTTCAATAACATTTCCTATCTTATTATAATGTTAAGATTAAAAAAAAATAAATAAATAAAGTTTTCTAAACCAAACATTAAAATGCTTCATGCATCTTAATTTATGAACTATTTCTTCGATTTTACATTTTAATCATCAAAAACTCTCTTACAAAAAAATCTGTGTATTAATTTTTTAATCCGGTGAAGAGTTAATATTTTTATTTTTTTATCATAAATTTCATATCGATTTTCATCCAAATTTTGCCATTTAATATGTTAAAAATCAAATTTAATTATTTTAATAAAGTCGAATTTTAAAATGCTTACGCAGTTTCTTTGTAAGCAATATCAGGATTTTTTCTTATCATATTTCATGAATTATGAAAAATTAAAGGATGTATTGAGTCTTTCGAAAATCTAAAAACGTTGAAATATCAGTTTTGAGAAAAACAGACTTAAAGTATATTAAAGGACCAAAAACATGTTTGTGTACGAAATTAAAACACTTGTAACGTTGCAAAATATGACTTTCTGTTTTCTATTTAGAACAAATTGGAAAATAACAATATACTCGAAAAGAAATTTTGATTTTTGGGCCAACTTTTGCTTAAGTAAAGGGAACGGCCCACTTAAAGTAAATTAAATTTTATGAACTATAGACGAAATATTAACCAAATAAAACCTAATTGTAACTACTAATTTCTTTACCAGAATTGGTTGTACAAAATGACCTCATGATTTCTGCAATCTTTAATCTCTATACAGACTAAAACCCGGACGAAGAGAGTCTCTTTAATTTTTTAAAATAGAAATCGGTATCAAATGCTGCCAATTCTATGTGAATATGTCTTCTTAAAAAATCAAATCTACATCATCGACTCCGAGAGGACATCGAATATTAAAGACCGAAGAACATGTTTGCATTCACGAGCATTTACCAATCTCTCATGATAATACCGACTTCCTAATTCATAAATTTTCATTATTACAACACTTTCCTTTGTTTTTTGCACTGAAAAAAGCAAAACTAATACAGTTCATGATGAATTTCTTTAATCTGTCAACAAATATAGTGAGGAGCCAGTATAAAATATATAGCTATTTCAGATATTATTATAACTAGGGGATCGTACCCGGGCTTCCCGGGTTTAAGAATACAGGTGGAAACATTTTTCTTTAATTGAAACCTCATAATTTTTTTATATGCAATATTTTTTTTAGATTGCCCACTTACATTAAAAAAGCATTTTTCATATAGAAAATACTAATTATACAATCAAATAAATTTTTGAAATTTATCAAAAACGATATTTTCTTATGAACCGCATGCTAAGAGCTATTCGACCAAGATTTTGCTACTTATGGCATCCTTTTATATTCTGATAATTTCAGAGCTTATACATGCCTGTTAAATTTGTGTTCTATTTATATTATTTTAATTATTTATTCATAGGGAAGTTTTTTTTTTTTATGGATATTAGCCGTAAGAAAATGATGAACTCTTTATTTTGTTTTAAGAGCAAACGGATTAATCTTTCGTAATAGAGCTCAGCACGATATAGATAAATTTAAAAATATTTCATGCTTTATAATTGTTTTTAAAACCATATACAATCAGTAAACTAAGATGAACTTTGCAAACAAATTCCATTTGAAAAAAAAAATTGCTATTTGGTGATCTAAAAATTTAAATTGTACTATTACAAATATGTTACATTTGTGTTCTTATGATATTGAATAAACCTTGAAATTGTACTATACACAGGGGTCGAATTCTATACACTGTTAAAAAAAAGAAAAAAAAAAATCTGTAAATTTACTAAAGTTTTTCTAAGAAACTGGGATTTCTAGAACTTTTTATGCAACGGCAACAACAAAAATTACTATAACAACGCACCTCTCTATGAACAATTTAAATAAAATGATAATGAAGATAACTTATTAAGGGTTCTGAAAGGAACAATAAAATTTTTCCTATATAATGCAACCCCTGGATACAGATAAACCAATTAAGTACTTACGTAGCCGTTTGTTCATAGATTTACCTTGCTATTTTTAAATACCCATGTGTCTTTTATACTTATTACGTATACTAAAGTACATAAGTACTTACTTAATTTTTATGTTTTTGGTATAAATAAATCTAATATTTTCATTTTTAGTGATTTTTTTAGACACACTGACATCAAAGGTTTCCCTTACAACGCTCATTATTTTATATATAATTTACATGATCTGCCTGGTTTAATTTTTTTTAAGTTGTTTATACTTATTCAAACACGACCTGATATCCTATATGAAAAAAAAAATTAATAAACGCATGTCGAACGTAGACCCTCTTGGTCCACTTACCTCATTTTTATGGGGCAACTGGGCCAATGAGGAAAGAAAGAAGAAATATACCTATTTTTTATATTTTTAAATATTAAAATGTAATTTTGAGCATTTTTGTCTGATAGAGGGAATCTAACTGAACACATTTACAGAAGTTCAAACTTTAATTCAAATGAACATTAGCTTTTTGAAGCTGAATTGTCAGAAGCTCCAGAGTCACATTGTAAAATCATGGCCCAGTTGCCCCAACTAAACTTACTTAAAAAAGAATGTTGTTTGGATACTAATACTACCATATAGTTAAGTTTATCTTATTCAATCTTAGAAAATCATTACAAATTCGTAATCGAAATGGTAAAATAAAGATAATTATTAGCAAGAACTGATATTCAGACGAAATTGCCCTCGAAGTACGGAGATTGATTTATGTGGGACCATCGACGATAACGCTTTTCATTCAAATTCACAAAAGCAGTTTTAAATATTGCTAATCCCAGAAATATCATACAAAAATAAATAAATAGGAAATACCCTTTTGTCTATTTAATGCTTTTTGAAATGTCTTCAAAGAATTCTTGGTATATATATGTCTTCATTGACAGATTGTAAAACATACTATTCGTTTAAAATAAAACCGGTTAATATATGTTTTCCAAAGTGGTGATTTTTTACAAAGATTTATTATTTTAATTGTTTCGTATCGCCAGTTTTCGGTGCTATTTAGCTGTATTCACCATTCTAAACCATATATAATTTAATTATCAATCTTACAATGAAATGTAGCCATATGAATCATGAGACAGCCGAATTTTTTTTCGAGTTTCTTGAGCGACAACACCTGTTTTTTTTTTTTTTTTTTTTTTTTTTTTTTTTTTACTGCATATTATTCAGCGATAGTGACGTCCTATAAATACTTGACTGAAGATGTTGTTTAAGATTGGATCGTCAATGAGGAATTCTTCAGAAGATGAGAATGACGTCATTTTATATAAAATAAAAGTGTGTGTTTTAAGTCTTAAATATGAATTATGTTTTGTATATCTGTATTTATATACATGTATATATTTTTTCATCGGGCGATACTAAATTCCTAAAAAGCAGAATTCCTGTTTTCTAGTTTAATTTATTTTTATTTATCTATTTATTTATGAATACTACAGAGTTGTTTTATGAGATATTAATAATAAAACAGTTATGACCGAAAACAATAGATTTTTAACAATTTGTGTTGCTTAAAAAATTGTATTCATTTCAATGGGTAGGACTTGAGCGCCATTAACCCCTCTGTTCCCTTGTCCTTGAATTATTCTCTGTTTCCTTTTCTGTTTGGTAGAGATCAATTTTATAAAATGTAAAAGACGGAGTTTAAAAAAAATGGCTAATATTAAAAAGGTTATAAAACACATGGAATTAATTAAAGGCAGCTCTTTAAAAATATTTTGTTTTATATGATCCACGTAAGTGTAATTTGAAATTTTAATTTGGTTACTGAGCTGTTGTAGATATTTTTGCTTATTTTGAAATTTTATCTTAAATCTTAAATAAATAATAATAATGGGAAAATAATTAAATCTTAAGATTTCTTCCTTGAATCTCTATTTCACTGTATCCCAAATAATAATTCTGGGAGTATCGATCATATCAATTATAAATAAAATAGAAAATAACAGGACCGCATGCATACGTAGGACGTTTGCACTTAGTAGATTACATTTTGCATATACATTTGAAGTTTTACGTTTTATTCCACTGTTAATATATGAAATTTACAATATATTCGAAATGCGGAAAAAGAGATGGTACAACAACTCACGTTAAATAAGTTATATAATGATATATCAAAAAGTAATTTAAAATCTATTTTCAAACCAGTGGTGTTCTTGAATTTATGTAATCATGAAATAAGTCAAGAAGACTCTCATTTATTTTAAAGCTAACATCTAAATATTTGTTTCCAAGCATTCCAGATATATAAAAAGTTATACCAGAATTTGAAAGTTTAATTCAAACCACAACGGATGATTATAAAGAGGAAATATGGAATATAATGTTTTATGAGTTGGGGGATTTTTTAAACAAACCAACAAATCCTTCTTATAAAGAACTAAGGATTACAAAATGTTTAAAACAAGACAAGAATATAATTTGAATACAGACTGACAAATTCGTCAAATTAGCTAACCTGAATAGTAATAATTATATGAATGAAATGAAAATTGCATTAAAGATATGGTATGTTAAGAAATTAAGAAAGATCTAAATTATTTAATGAACTATATAGTCCACGACATTATCAAACATGGAATATGGCCCCTATATATGAAGAAAATTTTAAAAGTAAATAAGCTCGCTGTTATTTCTAGGATTATTTTAAGGATCAAATACCATAAGTATAATATGCTTTTGCGACCTATATTTTCCAAGTGCTCAGGACCAACATTTTTTTTTTAGAAAATGCGTATGTTCCTTTTTAAAACTGATTTTCCCAGAATTTGGATTCACTGTAAAATCAACGGAATGCTTTATTTCAGAAAATCAATCAGATACAATTACAAAGTAATTATTTTATGGCTATTTTAGATATTGTTTCATTATATCTGTCAAATTTCACGGATGAAGACTGTAATAAAATTTGCAATGATATTGAGCAGATAGAAGATTTAGAAGAAGATATAAAATTAACAATAAAAAGAGGACTTAGTCTGATCATCCATAATTACCATTTCAAATTGAATGGCCAATATTATAAACAAAATCATGGAACTCCAATGGGTTCCCATTTCCGGAGTTTATTAGCTGAATATACCCTTCGCTCATTAGAAACTAAATTGTTTAGTATATTTGAATTAATGCCCCACACTTGGATTAAATATGTTGATTATTTTTATAATTTGGCAGTACAGACTTGACGAACTTAAAATACTTACGAATTATCTAAATTCAGTGGACAATAATATTAAATTCACTATTGAAATTAAACGTATTAAACGTCTCCCATTCCTTGATACTTGGCTAACCAGGCTACCATACCAAATACTACATGATCTCCTTTTATGTATAAAATTTCAACATAAAACTTTTCATACAGGTTTTTCTACAGGCTTTACTAGTATACACTGATAATAATTTGGATAATGAAATAGATAACATTTGCAGAATTACACATAATTATGGTTTTAGAATTCTAAATAATAATAAATTATTCCTGGATATTGCCAATAACAAGAAGCCTGAATATGAATTTGATTCAAAAAATTACGAAATTTATACTATTCATTTTTTTCCAAGATTTTTTGAGAAATTAAAAATGCAGTCTTAAGCGATTCAATATCTGCTTAGTAGCCAATCCATCTTCAAAATTGAGGAATATCATTCATACTAAAATTGTTCCAATTAATTTTGTGAATTATTCAGGAGTTAATGAAATATTATTTATTCGAGCAGACGGATCAAATAAATACTGATAACATTTGCAGAATTACACATAATTATGGTTTTAAAATTCTAAATAATAATAAATTATTCCTGGATATTGCAAATAACAAGAAGCCTAAATATGAATTTGATTCACAAAATTACGAAATTTATACTAATAATTTTTTTCCAAGATTTTTTGAGAAATTAAAAATGTAGTCTTAAGCGATTCAATATCTGCTTAGTAGCCAATCCTCCTTCGAAATTAAGGAATATCATTCATACTAAAATTGTTCCAATTAATTTTGTGAATTACTCAGGAGTTAATGAAATATTATTTATTCGGGCAGACGGATCAAATAAATACTATACTGGTATGAATAGCAGGAAATTTAAGTAAATAAAAAAAGGAGCATGTAGTTTATATTAAATACAATTTTAAAACCGCAGCCCTAACAAGATTATATCAAGAAGAAACCATCCAAATAAATTTCAAGGAAAGTAAGATAATTACCCCACCAGTCTATGCTATCCATTCATTATAAATTAAACCATGCACATTATAACACGCAAAAATTCTATATGAAATAATGAAGCACCATTTAACTTACCAAAATTATGGCTCGACTTAATCAATGGTTACGAAAATAAAAATAAATATCCAACTAAAATTAAATCAGGTTGAAAATTGTCCGTCAAACGTAGCAAACGAGGTACGTTCGTACTATAACTAGTCTTACAAATATTTTTGGCACAGCATATTGTACTAAATGTATATTTTAGTGCACTACATAAGTGCACATCAATTTCATTCTGTTCGAAATGATGTAATATCATTAAAATGCATTTGTAATATTTTTTCCCCATTGGTGTTAATGTGATTGAAAAGGTTTGACTGTCAAAAATTTGCAACATTTATATATTTATAATTTCAGACCATTCGGAAGGCTGTTACATCATTAAATTACATTTGCAATAATTTATTCCCATTGCCCATAATGTAACGGAAATCTTTTGACTGTCCCTGTAATTAAACTATTCATCCAATTATAATAAAATTTGAAATGAATCGACAAAATTTTGTAGCAATTATATATGTAAAATATCAGACCATTCAGTTGAGTTGTTTTTGCTCTCTTAGATGCGGACAGACGGACCGAACGACGACTATAGGTGTATAACACCGTTAAATCACCAAAAATTTTAAGCGTGCCGGTTTCGGTAGCATATAGCATACCTTCCTCAGTGCTCAGCTAAAATTTTTGGTGATTTAACGTTGTTATATTTTTTACGCTTCTATTATATTTCACCAAACTCCTTTTTTATAAAAGAATATTTATATTTATTCGGTTTGAAAATGCCCCGGGTAGACGCGAAACAGGTAAACACTTGAATCAACCTATTTTACTGTTTATAACGTTTGAATTTACACATTTTAGCAATTAAAATTAGTATATTATTACAAGGTATTAAATCGTTTTATAGTTACATAATTAAAAGTTATCAAATGTAAATTATTTTTTACAACAAATGTATTATTCTCCCTAAAATTCGAAGTATTTTACAACGAAATGCTTTAAATCATTTCTGGAGAGAGAAATGATATTCGTAATCGAATGCTATTGAATTAATTACCATTAAATATTTTGAGTTATTTTTCATTTAAATGAACTTTCAGAGACTTCAAAATACTTTATGTATAATTTCAAGATCTGCTCCAGATCCTATTTCCTTTCAGTTAAAAAAAAAAAAAAAAAAAAAAAAAAAAAAAAAAAAAAAAAAAAAAAAAAAAACTAGAGAACAGGAATTCTGCTTTTTCAGAATTTAGTGTCGCCCCGGCATTTCCATTACTTCATTTTCTTCTGGGGAACTGGTGGCTTCTATTATTATGAAACAGCCATTATAAATGAAGCGTTAAAAAAAAATTATGGCCATTTTTTTTTTCCCATTCTGACCAGAAAATCAGAGTTCTAACTTTTTACGGTAGCTCTTTCATCTTCACCTAACGCTTCATTTATAATGGCTGTTTAATAATAATAGAAGCCACAAGCCCATCAGAAGAAAATAACTCGGTTAAGCGTGACTCGGATAATCGGAACTCTACTGCAAAACATATTTCAGTTTTAAGACTTAAAGCACGCGCTTTTATTTTATGTAAAATGAGGTCATTTGCATTAATATAGAAACCTAAAATTTAATATAGTTTATAATAGCTCTCTGTTTTATCATAAATCCTTCATTTATATTTTTCTCAAAGTAGCACGTATTTTAATTAATTTTTTTTTTTCAATTTAATTTTTTTTAATTATTTTTTTTCCATTTTATGAGAAAATGGCAACAAAAAGATATAATTGCTATTTTTCAGCATTTTTTTTTTTTTTTTTTTTTTTTTTTTAACTTTCTACAGAAATGGCGTACTTGAGTTGCCAAAATGATACAAATGTCGCTAAAAACTACAAAAAAAAAAAAAATTAATATTTCAAAAACAAATAGAGATGCAGTTTTCAAACAAATTGCATTAAAAAGTACTTTTTTTCCCCAATACGATGCTATAAAAACTGAAAATGTGCGATGTTTAGAAATTAAAAAAAAATGCTATAGAGCATTTAATTGTACAATGATACATCTACTTTGTTTATTGCTAGCGTCTGTAAGCTAACGTTATTTTTTGGACACAAAATAAGCTGGGAGAAAGAAATAGCATACCGTACCGGGGCTAAAAATCCCTTATAATGTTTCGTATCTGTTATAATGAAGAATACGTTGTTTAGATTAAGTATCTACCATACAGAAAAAAAAAAAAAATATTGAAACCAGAATGTTATATCTGTTTTGAATTGAACTTTGAACATAATTGACACGTTGACAGCATTCACTAAATACTTATTTGTTGATACTTTGCAATTGGAGACTTTTGTGAAAATATCCAATTAATACGAATTCTGTAAATAAACTTTCGTACAAAGAACATTCTTATTCGTATACTTAAGAAAATTACTTTGCAAAAAGTTAAAACTTATTCTTGATTAAATGTTCATTATTCGCCGATGATATATTGATTAAATATTGATATTATGCTGATTTTTTAAAAGATATATTTAAGTATTGCGCGGCAGCGCAATACTTATTTATTTCCAGTGTCACTTCTCAATGTTAATTTAACATAGTAAAGACTATGGAGATCATAACTTTTTCATTTTTTCTTCCCACCTTTTTGTCTCTTATGCCACTCATTTTTAATTCATTGCTAATTCTAATAATATTATAAATTCAAAGTGTAAAAACATTTGCCAGACGTCAGGATCAAAACGGATCATAAAATGCCTTTGAATATAGGTGGATTATAATCTAGAGATTAACATGGGCTAATTTTATTTACATTATTCAAATATTTTTCTTAATAATTCCAAATTTCGCTTTTTTTATTGAGAATCAACGGACATTTTCTAATAAAACTTGACATTTTTCTTTCATTGTTGTAAATAATTAAAAAGCCGTAATAATAATTTGCCTATTTTTAGTTGAATGATTTTCACGTGAAACATGAAACTGAAGAAACTAAAATAGTTTCTTTTTTTTTTTTTTTTTTTTTTTTTTTAAGAATTAAAAAGAAGATTAATATGACGTCATAGTGGAAAAAAATGACATTTTCAAGCAGATTTTTTAAGTTCCGATTGTAATTTTTTGACCAAACTACAACAACCTGCATTACTGCACTGGTGAAACATTTTGAATTATACATAGGTAAATTGCATCACAAATTGTGATGCGATATCGCACAAATCAAAGCCTGATGATGATACTCTCCATTAATTTTGAAATGTGTTTGTCTGAATGCAGTAGTTATTAAAAAACTTGACATATTAAACAAAAACCTAATTTGCAGAACAAATTAAAAAAAAAAAAAAAAAAAAAAAAAATTATTTCCTAAATTGTTTAAGCCCGAGAAGGGGCAGATATTAAGATATTTCCTTCAATTCGTTCTACATTTAATGTTAAATTTTTGTAACAAATAAGCTAAACTAATTGAACATTAAAAAATAAAAATGAAATTCATACAATATAATGCTTTAAACACCTATATACTTAGATTCCGTTCAAATGAAATCGAAATAAATCTTAGACTTTTTCCATTTTTTAAGTTGTAAATATTTGTACTGGAGATTTTGCATTATGTTTATGACGATTGTACATAATATAACATGGTATATGCAAAATACAAAACTTAAAAAAAAGTCTAAGATTTATTTCGATTTAATTCGAACGGAATCTAAGTATACAGGTGTTTAAAGTATTATATTGTATGAATTTCATTTTTATTTTTTAATGTTCAATTGGTTTAACTTATTTGTTACAAAATTTTAACATTAAATGTAGAACGAATTGAATGAAATATCTTAATATCTGCCCCTTCTCGGGCTTAAACAATTTAGGAAATAAATTTTGTTTTTTTTTAATTTGTTCTGCAAATTAGGTTTTTGTTTAATCGTTATATACATGGTTATTAATAATTAAATATTTCTTTCTGTGGGCATTTATATTTTAACAGCATTCCAAGGATTAGCCTTTAGAGATACTCTCTCTGTTATGCTCACTTAAAGAAATCTAATTCATTCGTTTCGTTAATAAACTTGTATAAATTAAAAAAGAATTCCCAACTAAAATAAATAAAAATGTTTTTCTTTCTTGCTTTGTAATTATATACAGTTTTGATTATTTTAAAATGTACCTTTAATCTAATTTTTGGATCTCTTGTATTTAAATGTACTACTAGTACTTGGTATGACTTAAGATGAATTTTATTTAAAAGTGTCAAAAACACAAAAATAATAGATGGATATCAGATAATATTCATTATTATACAAAACATTTTCTATGAGTACAAAATTCGTTTCTTTCTCTTTCGATGTTAATACAGGAATGAAGTAAATGAATTTCGTCTATCACATTGCTGGGCCAGGAAAAAGCGTCATCTCAAGCAAGCTTATCTAATCTTAATCTTTTCCTTCCTTTCAGAAAGGTACTTCCTTATTTTTCTTCAATAGAATGAATAGATTTATGTATTGTTTTTCATCCAAGTTAGAAAAGAAATGTTCCCCTTTCTAGGAAAAAAGTTGTAGATATTAAATGACGTTGAGCATTTGCAGATTAGAAGAATGTTTGACGTAAATAGCAGCATTTATAGAAACTATTTTAGAAGATACGAATGTTTCTTATTTAATCAAGTTGGAAAAAATATGATTTGAAAATGCATATGATTTAATTTAGACACATTTGCATTTAATAAATAGTTATATATTAAATCCAAAATTTAAGATTTTAAATCGTTCTTTTTAATATATAAAAAATGCTTGAATTGTGATGATTTATTTCAAATATACAAGCGTTTATTATGAGTATCTTTAATTATCTACTGAACGAAAAGCAATTTGCCAATAATTGATATTAATGTAAATGATAAATTTTGATTTTTTGTATTACTAATTACATGTGAAATTTAAATGTTATGAACGAAGAAATTATTACCTTTCTCCTACAGAATAAATAGATGTACAGAATAAATAGATGTACAGGACCATTATTGATGTATGAGCCGTTAGCAACCACAAGGAAGCGAAATGATTTCAGAACGTGGTTATTTATTCGAGAATGGCATAAAGAACAAGAATCGAGATTCCCCGACTACAATGACAACTGTTCGAAAATTTCAAAAAATTTCAACACACATTTTTCCTGTTTAATGCGAAATGATTTTCACATAAAAAAACGATAAATAGTGTTAAAATATGGAATTAACTGTAATAATGGTGGCATAAAGCGAACGCAAAGAAGGCAATACCGTGCAAAACGTGTGCTGCAAGAGCAATTTACAGACATATTCGTCTACCATTATTTCACATTTCCTTTGTCGTTGGATTCACTTGAATACGTCTGACTTGTTTTTTGCCTCTTAGGGTATTAATAAAGATAGGTAAAGCGAAATAGAAAGCGAGTCTGAAAGGAAAATGCAATAAAATGCTACATTGTCTTAATACCATAGTTTTTTACCTACATGATTCATTATCTGCAAATGTAAACAGTTAGAATTTTTGTAATCCGACTGAAAGGTTTTTTTTTTTTTTTTTTTTTTTTTTTTTTGCGCCAGTGTTCTTCTCACTACCATTCTTTGTGTTTGTTTTATGTCACCAATAGTACTGCTAAACTTATATTTTTATTGGAATTTATGTTTTTCACACGAAACCTCATTTATTTAATCAGATATTTTTAATATTTCATACAATATTGAAATAAATGAGAGTTAAAATTAATTTCTGATAACACTGAACAGCTAGTAATTGAGAAGATAATGCCAGTGGCCGAGAGTTTCTGGTCTCAAAGCTGGTAGACGGGAGGTTTTGGGTATGAACCCAATCGCGCCCATCGTCCTAAGCG
Source organism: Maratus speciosus (assembly GCA_963932465.1). Lineage (NCBI taxonomy): Eukaryota > Metazoa > Arthropoda > Arachnida > Araneae > Salticidae > Maratus > Maratus speciosus. Next base: position 77,448,262 of record OZ010790.1, read on the forward strand.
TTCGGAGTTTCCGTGGTTTTCTTCGAACCTTGGATTTCCTTGCGTAAATGCGGGTTATGATCCTTTATAAAAACCCCCACGGAGGGCACTCTCCACCCCCCCCCCCTTCGGGCCTATGTCCCTCGTGTTGAAAATTGGCTGTCATAAAAATAACACAGCTCAACACAATGGATAATGCTTTGGTCTTACAGGTCCGAAGTTCGCTTAAAAAAACAACTTCCGGATGTAGGAAATTAAAATAAGGATTGTTTGGCTACAAGATAAGTTGAAGTAGCGACATATACCTTGCTTAACAAAGTCAGTAAAATAAAGTGTTACCAAAGTATGAAATATTAAAACTCTTGGGGCAATCGTTATTCTTCTAAAAATGTGAGAGTGGCAAAATGGAGAAAACTGAATCGCGAGCTGTTATAATATGTTTTGAGAAAAAAAATGTTGGAATGCATCATAAATTCTTACAGACTTGTAGGATATGTTAGGTCTGGTCCATCATTTACGATTCTGCATATGTGGGTGACGGAATTTAAACATGTTCGCGTGAGCCTATAAAATGACCCGCCCCGCGGACGACCAAAAACTGCCAAAACGCATCAAATTGTCGAATAATCCCAAGATATAGTTATGCTGGATCAAGATTAAAGATTTCAGAAAATAGTTAAGTATATAGGCATCTAAAACTAAAGAACACTTCTTATTCCAAATCTGGAATTAGGGATGAAAAAGCTTTCGGGAAGATGTGCTGCGCTCACATTGACATTGGATCAAAATCGTCATTGAATAAGAATTTGTCACAAGTGTTTAGATAGTTTAACGCAAATAAAGCCAATTTCGGCCGTATTTTTTACAGCAGATGAAATTCATGTTCACTACTATACCCTTAGACCAAGCAACATTTAGAACAATGAAGACGTAGTGGTTCTCCATCCCCAAACAATGCATTCGCAATCAAATACATTGGCAAAGATATGCCATCAGTGTTTTGAAATGCTAAGGGAATATTACTACATGACAATCTTCTCATGATCCAAATAATAAACGGTAAATAATACACTAAACTTCCGGACCAATCGGATGGAAAATTCCTTGAAAAAAGACCTGGTTTGCGTAATAAGACGATCATTTCCCATCAAGACAATGTACTCTCCCATACATGTGTGCTAGCAGTGGGTAAACTGAATCAAATGAAGTACGATCTGTCGCAACATCCACCTTATTCGCCTATTTTTTTCTCCTTCGGCCTACCATCAATTCATACGACTAAAAATTTCCGTCGGGTGAAAAGATTTCCCTCAGAAGAAGTAAAATCACTTATCGACAACTATTTTGAAGGACTTAAGACTTGCACTTTGTAAAGACATAATGGATCTTGAACATCATTGGATGAAATGCGTTGAACTTAACCCTTTAGTGCGCTGCTTTGCATATATGCAGACAACAGTGTTTTGTATTTAATAGATATTTTTATTCGTATATACCTAATTCACACCAAAAAATTAAAATAATAATATTTGCTTTAATTAATAACAGACATTCCGTATTTATATAAAGCGAAATTAACGAATGAAACTTTCTGGTGTAAAGTCAGATTCTCTGTACTAAGTAATTTCTAGAACGTATTCCATCATGTGAATTAAAGGGTTAAAGATTAACTTTTATAAAATAAATAATTATGTAAAATAAGGTATTTGGATGCATACTTATTAAAATATTTACTAACATGCAATACTTTAGCGTAAAACAGCCACACGACAGTAGTCTTTACTTGTATTGCAGATGTGAAACATAAGAAAATGTTGACGTATTATGTAAAATATGTATGTCTGATTTTTTTTCATTATTTTTCCTGTGAATAAACCTTTCGGAGAATCATATATAATTTTTTCGAAGCAAAAAAAAAAAAAAAAAAAAAAAAAAAAAAAAAAAAAAAAAAAACACGCATTCAAGGGTTAAACGAGATAATGGTGAAAATAAAATTAATTAAAAAATAACTTCTCATATTCCCCTTTATTTCTCGAAGTTTTCGAAGCACCCTCATAGATTATTTAGCTTTTACCATCATCAAATTTTAAAGTATGCTATAGAAATTTCCTAATACTAAAATTTTCGATGGTTATACACTTATGTGAAAGCCTCACTAAATTCAAAGTGGTCGATCTAGAAGTTTTGGAATTAGTAATTTTATACATTAACCCTTTATACTTAATCCTTTAGTGCGCTGATTTGCATATATGCAAACAACAGTGTTTTGTATTTAAAATATATTTTTATTCGCATATACCCTATTCACACCAGAAAATTAAAATAGCAATATTTGCTTTAATTAATAGAAGACATTCTGTATTCAAATAAAGCAAAAATTAACCATTGAAACTTTTTGGTGTAATGTCAGATTCTCTGAACGACGTAATTTCTAGAACGTTTTCTGTCATGGGAAATAAAATGTTAAAGGTTAAGTTTTATAAAATAAGGTATTTGGATACATACTTATTAAAATATTTACTAATTAGCAAAACTTTAGCATAATAAAAAAAACAGCTTTTATAAAGCAATTCACACTGCCTCATCCGTCACTACATTAATGTAGTGACGAATAAAGGCAGTGTGAATTGCTTCATAAAAACTGTTTCTTTTTTCAATTAATGAGAAATTAAGTGTAAGAATGAAGAATTTAATTTAGAAAAATTTTAAACATGAGTTTATAATTTGGTTTCTATACGTAATCTGTTATTTACAGACTATAGGAATTCTGACTCACATGTTTCCTTCTGAGAAGAGTTATCCGTTCACAAATTTTGTTTTAAAAACAGTCAATGTCTTTACGTAAGTTTCTGACACAGAACATGAAAAAAAAAGTCAAAAGATTTCGCAAATCAAATAATAGTAATTCAAAATTAAAATCCAATAAAGAATAACTTCACAAGGAAAAGAAAATATTAAAATAGGATAACAATTTTTTAAATAGTTTTCTTTATCTTATCGGGAGAAAAATACAAGTAGCCGAAGAAAACTAGTCGGTTGCGGCAATCCCAAAACTTTCATCTATATCATACATGTTAATGCTTTCTGAAAAATGCAGCATAGCAGAGCCACCGGTTAGGTGATTTAGACAAAAAACTAATCAGCAACAACGTATGTTACCTTCTGAATGAAACTGAAGTTTGATGAAAATCCGTGCATTATTTTTTAGATAGAGCTATTCCGGAGATCGTAGTAAATTCTGCATAACAGCGCCACTTGTTTGACGATGTACACGAAAAACTATTCAGGACCATTTTATATCAAGAACTAATTGAATCTGAAGAGTGAAGAAAAATCATGCATTAGTTCTATAGATATTGCTATTGCGGAAATCGTAAAAAATGCAGTATAGCAGCGCCACCTATTGGATGGTTTGCATCAAAAACCAAAAAACACTAACTAATATCAGGGACTAAGTGAATCTGAAATTTGATCAAAATTGGTGCATTAGTTCGTGAGATAGAGCTACTGAGATGACCATGAATAATGCAGCATACCAGCGCCATCTATTGTGCGATTTACACCAAAAAGTAATCAACACCAAACTGTGTCAAGAAGAAATTGAATCTGAAGTTTCATGAATATCCGTGTATTATTTATTTTGATATAGCTATTGTGAAAATCGTGAAAAATGCAGCATAGCAGCGTCAACTGTTGGGCGATTTACACCTAAAAGTAATCAGCACCAATTTATATCAGGAACTAACTGAATCTAAATTTTTATTAAATTCCATTGATTGGTTTTTGAGATAGAGCGCTCCAAAAATTTCTGTCACATACATAGTCACAGATTCACAGACAAACATTTTGTAAAAACATGTTTTTCAGGATATCTGGCCCCCAAAACTTGTTAATCTGTTGAAAACCGGAAGTCGAAATTTTTCATGTATTCAATATTTTCTACTTGTAACGATAGAAGAAAATAAAAATAGCCAATAAAATGAAAATTATAATAGTTTCTAATATTTGCATGAGTATATTTGCCAAATATAATTCCTTTCCATGAATAATAAAACGACACAAATAGTAATTCTTTTGCCTATTAAAAACTATATATATCTCGAAATATGAAACACTTGATAATTAAATACTACTAAATAATTATATAGAGCTTTAATGTTGTTATTATTTTCCTTTTGTTGTTGTTGCTGTTCTAACAAATCATTCTTTCTCGTTTTTTTACATCCATGGTAACAGAAAAATAATGTTTTAACTTTCATTATTCAATTTAAGAAACCTTCTGATTATCCCGATAAAAAGTTTTAATTTTTTAATCAACTTTGAAAAGGTTTTAGTCAATTTCTCGATATTATATTTTATGTATACTAGAAACAAGATATGTTTACAGAAGGAGAGGTTTCTACATTACATTTTTAAAGAGGTTTTTCTATTATCCTTTTGAATTTTTCGAAAAAAAAAAAAACAGAATCTTTTTTTATATGTTTGCTTAGCAAAATGAGATTTTTCTATTTTTTTTTTTTTTTTTTTTAATATGGCTTCTATTTTCCTGAAAAGCGAATGTTTATTTTGCAAACAGTAAAATTAAATTTCTTTTTAGTAAATAATAATATATTGTAAATTTAAAATCATCTCTCGAAACTGGAATAAAGAATCTTAAAATAACTTTATGCTAAATTAGTTTTAAATTTCCCAATTTGTTAAATTAATGTGGATGATTTTATTCTTCTAGTAATATTAATTAATTGCTACAAAAATTATCTAAATATTCAATACAAATTTATGGAATGGACGATAGAATTCTGATGAAGTATTGAATTTCGATACTATAAATATTGACCATATTTCATTTTTCACTGTTTTTTTAAATATAAATTCCATCTACAGTTCAACAATCGTTGCGAACTCCCATTGTTACCAGCAGAAAGAATTCGTGAAAAAATGGACTTCCGGTTTTCCGCGGAGTTATGCGTTTGATAAAGCCCTGAACATGATTTAAATATTTTTAGAAAATGCCTCTCTGTGTGTCTGTATGTAACTAAACTTTTGGGGACGCTCTGTCTCTAGAACTAATGCACGAATTTTCATGAAACTTCAGATTCAGTTCGGCTTTGACATAAGTTGTTTCTGAATATGTCTTGATGTAAATCGCCGAACAGATGGCCATGCTATGCTGCATTTTTCAGAAAATACACGATTTTAGCGATAGTCATATCAATATCAAGTCAAATAATGCAGAGAATTTTATCAAACAGCACATTATCTTTGATCTTGATATAGGTTGGTGCTGATTAAGTTTTCCTGTGAATCAAATAACAGGTGACTTTCCTATGCTGCATTTTCCGCGATTTTCGAGGTAGTTATGGCTAAAAAACTAATGCACGAAATTTAAACAAACTTCACATTGTGTTGTAATTTCACATAAATAGATCCTTATTAGGCTTGGGTGTATACTGCTCAACAGATGTCGCTTTTGTGATCTTTCGGATGGAACATTTTGTTGCAGATATCTGTGAGTTTGGGTGCAGAAATTCAATTATTTGTTTAAGAAATGTGATGCTTATACTTCATTTTTAATGTATATACAATTTAACTAAACTATGCATTTAGAATCATCAGAATGGGCATAGATTGTCACATTATTTTGACACTACGTTAACGAATTATGAAGTAGCAACATGGTTGAGATAGAAAAATATTTTGATATAGGCACATCTGAGTAGTTATTTTGAAATTGAAACCACATTTTAGTTCTACAAGTTTCAGTAATCTTAGAGACAGCGTGAAGAACGGGACTCATGAACTTTCAAATCATAGCAATATATATCGTGTAAACTGCAATAAATTCTCAATTGTACTGAAGATGGCTTCGATGAAGGGAAATCATGTAGACGGTTTATGCATATAAACTTTTTTTTATTCTTTTTATGTTTTTTATTTAACAATTTGTTAGATAATTAAGAAGCATATTATCTCTGTGTATTTGGATGTGGGACACAGTCACTGTTTTATTATTGTACTTGTAAATGTATTAGGAAATACTAACAAGGAATAAGACAATTTAATTCACTGAAATTAAAATTAAACATGATAACCATATATGTTTTAATAATAATACGTAACGGTATATGTAATATATATTTGTAATTATATATTTACATTTATTTATTATTAAAGACTCTTTTTTTAATGTAATTCAAATTGCATACATTTCCAAAGTGTTTATTTTATTTTATTTATTTTTTTTTTGTGTGTGTGTGTGTGTGTGTGTGTCTAGTACATTTTCATCTGTAATTTCCATCAGAATAAAGTTAATATTTTCTTTTTCACTAAAACGTAAACTGCCAAATGCGTGATAGGCCGACACAGAGGGTGCCGTACAATAAATATATTAATCAGTAACTGTATTATCTCTCTATTCTAAAATAAAGTAACTACCGCTGTCACCGCCGCCGCCGCCAGTTTTGAATTTTTTGTGACCAGAAGCCTTTCTTTGTTAATATTAAGGAAAATAATGCATACAAAAATATGAAAATCGGTAGTATTATACAGAAATGTTTGATAAACACGCTGATGCAGACAGTTTTCAAATCGAAGAATTATTTTAAGAGATATTTAATGCTAAAGTTGGACAAAATCGTTCCACTAAAAAAGTTTTATAGGAGCAAAAACTATTCATGGGAATTTAATCATTTTTAGATCATTTTATATGTTATAATTTCCCGGTGTGCAGAATTAATTTTTTTTTAATTTGTCTCATTTTTCGAGGTTTTATTTCTATTTTAAATTCAAATTTTCAGCATTTCGAGAGATATTTTTTACTTATTTTAGAATATTGTACTAATTTAACCTGTTGCCAACTGTATAAACGACGGAAACAATAATGTTTGCTTCAAATTAAAAATTTATTTACACGTGACTATTATAAATAGAAAAGATACTTTCAAATTAAAATTAAATAATTGCGTATAAAAAGCAGGATTTTATTGATAATTACGTCAGAAGAAGTATATACGTGAATTTTAAAAGAGAAAAGATATTGTAAAATAATAAATTCATTAACATGCGTTAGAAGTCATAAATAGGAGAAATTACGTCATATTTACATCACATTACAGTTATTACATGGAATGAACACAAAATAATATTGCAACACAGTTTAAATTTAGAAATTGCGCTAGACATTTATTTGATATTTTGAGAGGATTCTTTTCAACTATTTTTGTTAGGAAAGCGCAAATAATATTTCATAATATTTCATCGGTTTTCTCAAAAAACTATGTAACGTACGATAATCGCTATAGTTTTCCTGCAAGGTATAAATTAACTTCTGCTGCCGCAATTTTTTTTTTCAGAATTTAAATTTCAGTAGATTTGGAAATAGAGAGGGGGGGGGGGGGAGACATATTTTTGCACTAAAGTTTCGGCTATATCTTTGAAAATAGAATACCTAAAATTAAAAAAATGAATTTTCGAGTACGGCGTCCGGCGTTCCGTTCGCACTATAACCCATACTATATGCAAAGAGTTATTTTTGAAGTAAATTAATTAACCCCTGAAACACTTTTCCTATCTATGTTTGTGAATGGTATAAAATCTATAAATTTGTGGGTCAATAGCCTTTATTACTTCATTCAATTTGAACTTTCCACTTTCCATAGTTTACGAGTAAAATGGCTGTGACAGACACGGGAGTGATCTTATAATGGTTCTGTTTTTAGTTTTTAATTACGAAATCCTAAAGATATTTTCATTCATTTCTAAATAATTTTATTTTTTCAGTAAACACATTTTTTTCAATCATTTATTCATCAATTTCTTCTTTATTTACTTGTAATTTTTAAATTTTATGTTTTGTTTACTTTTCTTTTTCATCTATCTTTTCCGCTCTATGTATTAAGCATACACAGGTTATACAAATATAAACTTAATAGTTACATATTATCAAGTGAGTGTTTTTGTAATTTTTTAACAAACATGAAAAGACTTCATAGTTTTTTAGTTGTGGAATAGTATCAAATGAAAAAGAAAATGGAATATAGATTTGAAAAAGCCTAGCCACACTAGAAATGCAAACTCCTAAATCACATCCATTTTTAAAAAATAATGGCGACAAAAAAATGATTCCGAAGCGTTGTATCAAGGGGAATTCTTAAGGATAAAATATTTTACGATTTCTAATTTTTTCGTACGTCTTTTTCAATTTAAAAATTTATTTTATTTAAGGCTCACCCCTTTGAAATAATGTGGCGGATGAAGCTGGCCAACGAACACGACAGAAACATTGAAATGTACTATTAATATAGTAAGTTACATCCAAATCGGTTCATAAATAAAAGATTTACGGTATGAGAAATATCAGATACATATATATCAACATTTGAACGGATGGTATTTTTAGGGTCTCGGATTTATGATCTATTAAAACTTTCAAAATTTTTGGGAATTGCTTTCCATCGGACGGCCGCAAAAGTTAGAATTTTACTTTTTGTAATGAAAGCTACCTAAAAAAATCGGTTATATATAATTATCCTTCAATGCTTAATTTGTTTGAAGCTTTGTCTTTTTGAAATATTTTCATACAGAAGTTTACAATAAATAAATTAATAAATTCTCCACGATATCATCACAAACTGACATTTCATGAATAAGTACAATCAGTTTAATATTTTCAAATATATATCTAAAACTTAAGTTGAGGTTTTTTTTTTACTTATTTATATTTTAAGATTTCTAATTTTTTCGTACATCTTTTTCAATTTTAAAATTTATTTTATATAAATGATCGCCATTTTGAAATAAGATAGCAGATGAAGCTGGACAACGAACTCGACCGAGACATTCACTCTTTTAAAAGAGTGAGAAAAAACTAAAGAGTATAAAAGAGACACCATTTTTGTTTCAATTTAACTGGTTTTAATTAATTTCATTAAGATATTGATACATGATACATATATATATATATATATATATATATATATATATATATATATATATATATGGATATATATATTAGGGTGTATATTTATATATATATTAGGGTGTCCCAAAAAAAAAATGAAAGTCGTTTTATTTTATCGCATACCCTCTAATTTTTTTCCTTTTATGTCAAAACAATTGTAAATAAAGTTTCATGTAATTTGGATCACGGGAACCCGTGCCGACTTGCTGTCTCAGTCAGTACTTGTGTGCTTAGCGAGCGAACGCTGGTACATGTTACCCTGTCACGTGTCTGTAGCGGAGCACCAGCAGTTGCAAATGAAAAAGATAAAACAAAACAAAAAAAAAAGAAAGCTTGTGGAATGCTTGTGACAATGCGCAACCTGTGAAGAAACAGTGTAAAACCTGTGAAACGTGTCAGTACCAGTTTAATCAGGACAGCGCACGTCTGTGTGCCAGTGTGCGTATAATTCCAAGTTAGTATTTTGTTAGTAAATCTCTGGATAGTTTTTAATCAGATAGCAGAACATGGCAGTGGAATTGTGTAGTTCTAAAAAATTGATATTTTTAATAGGGAAAATTAAACATCAAATAACGATTTCAAAACTTCCGTCTAATGGGTAAGTTCTCGTAGTTTTGTTTTACAATATTCGAGAGGTGAATTTAACTGATAATAAAAATGCAAATATCGCTATTCGTGAACGTATTATCATTTGGGAAAAGGCACACATGCCTAAGAAGTCGTTGCCAAATTGTGTGAGGAAGCTTGTTAATATGTATAAAGTTTGTAGAGACTTACAAAGGAATGCAAAGAAATTACAAGACGTATTCAAGCGGCGACAACAAGAATTTGTAACTACTTTCGACAATTTGTTCGGCATTGCACACGCTGATGCATTTCAAATAATTAAAATAGAGGAAGAATGGATGTTCTTGCAGCGCTAAAAAGAGCTGAGCGAGCCGGCCAGTTAGGTAGAGGGTATTAAAAAAATGGCCAAAAAAAGAGGAGATGTCCCGCCTTCAAGTTGTCAAAGAAGAAAATTGGCGAATCAAATATGGTTCCACTTCAACATCCTCAGCATCATACGAACCATTGGAAGAATATTCCTCTCCGAATCCTAATAAAAATATAGATAAAGAAGATTTCACAACACTGATCGAAAGCTCAGAACCTGGGTCAAGTAAATCAGTAATGAGGAAAGATTTTATTATTAAAGTTAGTTGCTGCATTAGGCAGGTGTCAATTAAGTATGTGTAATTATGTGTTTATTCTTGAAGCTACTATTGGGCGGGGGGGGGGTCACGTGGATTTAACATTGACAAATTTCCGTTAAGTAAGTCTTCAATTCAAAGAATCCGAACAGAAACACCGAAGGAACGCGCGGGAAATATAAAAATTGAGTTCCAAAACGAGGTACCAGATGTAGTGACCTTACATTGGGATGGCAAACTGTTGCCTGCTTTGAGAGCTCGAAAATCGAAAGAAGAACGCTTGCTTATAGTTATTTCATATGAACGTAAAGAACTCCTCATTGCTGCGTCGAGAATTTATAATTATTCAGGCACAGAACAGGCGCAGACTATTTCGAAGGCTATCTTACATTGGTATCTCGAAAACAAAGTCCAAATTCTCTGTTGTGATACTATGGCTTCGAATGCAAGTCGTTTTAATATTGCCTGTGCGCTCCTCAAGAAAAAAAAATGATAGGGAATTGTTTTTCTTCTGGAAATTTGTATTAAAGGCTGTATTCGAAGTGAACATTAAACAAGTGACAACAAGTTCTGATATATCACTCTTTTAAAAGCACAAAGAGAATTGGAAGAACATCTATCCCACTAAAATACAGTGCTATGGAGAAACAGTGGAATTGTTCTAACCCGTATCTGAACTTGGCAATTTGTTTGAATTTTACCGCTCTGAACTTTAAAATGTTATGATCAGAGAGGACTATCGAGAGTTGCTCAAAATTTCTGTCATATTTGTAGGTGGAGATGCAGAAAAAAATTTAATCAGACCTCTGGGTGCTATGTACCAAGCTAGATGTAGGGCCCGAGCGGTTTACTCCCTAAAACCGTCGTTATTTAGTTCTCATCTGAAAGGAAACACCAAGGATAAGAAATCACTGTTAAACGTCTGCTTGTTTATCGTGACAATCTATGTTAAACATGGCTCAATACATTTTGGCAGTTAAAGAACCTTGAAATATTTGTGCTTTTTGAAATCTTTGAACATCTACGAAAATGTGAACGAAAGTATCTCGAAAGCTGCTTTACAGAAATTTCTCCAGCATTTATGGTATTTGACTGATGAAATAGCAGTATTAGCACGTTTTGATGATGATGATGTTGACAAAGAAACAAAATTTAAAATTATGACAATTTTACATAGAGAAAATTTCTCGACCCGTGAAAAAAACATACATTCCATCGAAGGAAGAAAGTGGTTCAATGTATGGCGAGTTTCATATATTCATTTTGTAATAGTTTATTTAGTTATTCATTTATATCACGCGATTGTTACCTGTTATTTTATTTTTTGTACAGAAAAAAGCATCGATGAGTTCATATCTATCAAAAGCCATCCATTGTTTTCTAGACTCAAAATTTATGATATGTTTTGAAGAGTCCCTCTTCATGGGAGAATAATGCTTCGTTTCCCGACGCGAAAAGGACGATCTCAATGCTCAGAGCAATGAACAATACAGCTGAAAGAGCGGTAAAACTGTTGCAGGACTTTCATGATTTAATAACGGTGACGGAGGAACAAAAACAATTTTCGATGTTGCGTACAAGGACACACGAAGTTCTATCCCGACTGTAAAAAGAAAACATTGAAATGAAAATAAGTTCAGTAATGCTTCTTTTACTGTAATATGTTAATAAGTATCTTCTTTGAATAAAATAGTGTTTATGTACCAAAGAAACATACATTTCACAACCATTCCATAGTATTCCCCACACAAGATTTCATGTTCAAGTTTGACCTAAAGTCGGCACGGTTTACCGTTATCTGATTGCAATAATATTCTTTATTTATGTTTTTCAGGTGAAAGAGAAAAAAAAATAGAGGGTATGCGTATTTGATTTTGAAATTAAAAAAAAAAAAAAAAAATTACATTGTATCCTGGGACACCCTAATATATATATATAAACTCTGTTTATGGCGTCGGATGTCGCCATCCGAAGAATCTACAATAGTCTATTCCAGTTCATGCAATAAAGGTCCATTCCTCCTCCAGACCTCTACCCGTCATCGCCTTTTCTATATCCAGTTCCTTCATGGCCTTCTTCGCTTCCTTTTTTTTATTTGTTTTTAATTAAATGCAATTTTGGGTAAATTTTCATCTCTCTCTCTTTTTTTTTTTTTTTTTTTTTTTTTTTTTTTTTTTTTTTTTTTTTTTTTAACAGGACCATACTTGATTAAGGGGGTAGTATTAAACAAGGTACCTTTAAACCATTAAAATTAAAAAAAAAAAAAACATATTTTGATTCCGTAATCATTTCTGAACAATGTGCAAAAAACCGCATTAAAAAATTCCCATTAGTTTACTAATTATGGCAGTTTTATTATGTCTACATATTAAGACTACTTAGGATTATTAGACTTTGCGTTGCATTTATTCAAAACGATGAATTTTGATACTGCGCGCATTGTTACTAAAAAACTATGGATGGCAATCAAAAGAAATTTTTACCAAAGATTCATTTCAGCATTATCTACAACTTCAAACCAGAGAAAGGTAATTTATTATTTTTTTTCTGTTTTTGTACCTTGAAAATATTTTTCAAAAAGTGAATTTTTTTTTTTTTTTTTTTTTTTTTTTTTTTTTGTTAATTTTTTAATTTAGTCAATATTTTTTACAAATATTCTGGTTTTAGTATAAACGTAACTGTATTGTGTATTTATTTTTACCAAAATGTCCTCTTTATATGCATATTTTCAGATTTTATTATGCGCGCAAGATTATTTTTTTCTCTTATTATCATATATTTTTAAACTTATCATTTCAGTATTTATTTATGAATTTACAAATATATATATATATATATATATATTTAAATATAAATTTAAATGTGAGCTTTATATTTAAATGGAGTTTGATTTTTATTTTTGATTTATTACACAAGTTTTGGAGCTTGAAACGCAGTAATAATTTTTACTTTTTCAAAGTGTTCAAAGGTGTCCTATCCCCTTAATAGCGTTTCGTTTTTAATGTCATATAATATGGTTAATAATTAAGATACTAGAAAGCGCAGAATGATAAAAATTTAAAAGCAGCGTTAAAAATGCCAGAATAAGCAAACTTAGTGCAGACTGGTTTCGGTAGTCTTTAGCGTACCGTCCTCAGTGCAAAGAATAACGGAAACTTGCTCATTTATATAGAGGATAAGTGGATTCAACTATGAAGTCCATTAACCAATGGGAAAACTGGAAAATGCGAGTAGCAGCCAATAGGGGAATAGTATAGGAAATGCTACCAAAATTGTGAAAAAAAAAATACAACATTGCTGGCAAAATAACCACTCTTTTGATTTTAATTCAGCCAAAATCATCTCTAAAGCCACTTCTATACATGAACTTAACTTTCTTGAAGGATTTCATGTCTACAAAAATTATGACAATATTGTTAATAGTGAATTCGCTATTCCCCTTTATCAGATTGCTGGAAATATTTCATAAAATCCTCTTTTGCTTAATTACTACTTTTTTTCACAATTTTGGTGGCATTTCCTTAACTATTCTCCGATTGACTGGCAACCGCATTTATCGGTTTCCCCTTTGGTTAATGAACTTCACAGTTGAATCCGCTTCTCCTCTATATAGATGAGCAAGTTTCCGTCATTATTTCACTGAGGACGGTACGCTAAAGGCTACCGAAACTAGTCTGCACTAAGTTTGCTTATTCTGGCATTTTTAATGTTGCTTTTAAATTTGTTTATAATGTGGTTGTCTTTATTTTCATCATTTCCTTGACTCTTTCACTTTTTATCCTTGCTAGACTTGATATACTTCATCTTCTTTTCGCATCCATTTCTACTGCTGCTATTTTCTTCTTTTTTTTTTTTTTTTCCTGTCTTCATAATTATTCATCATTTTGCTTCATATATCAATATTCTCTTTACAATATAACATTAAGATATTTAACAAGAATAATTTTAGATTATTCAAATTGTTACAATTTTTAAAATTAAATAACGCTTTATTATGTACCTCTGTTTAAATATATTAATTTTCTTACCTAAATAAATTAACAAAACAAACAAACAATTTAACAACAAAGAAATTTTTCTGATACTTTTATTTTGTTTCACGTTTATTCCAATGACGAGAAAATGTCTACTATTTAGAGTAGTACTTTGGCATATGTCAAAATTATATATAAATAAATACTTATGTAAGAAAACCTTTCTATGAATTCTATGTTCCGTTGTTTTACATTTGGTTATAAAAAACTGTTACGAGCTTTCCATATTCAAAATAATTTTATATAAATAAAACAAAAAATATGTAAAAAAAATTAATAGAGACTTTTTTGACACATAAATAGTTGAAAATAAATGTTACTTAGTTAAACGGAAGATTTCAGAAAAATAATGAAACACATTATTTAAATATTTATAATTTTCATTTGTTATCTCAAAATACATTTAATAAGCTTTTAAACAATTGTATTATAAGGAAAAAATGAAAACACCAATTGTTTCTCAATCTGTTTTCACGATGATTTGCTGTGACATAAAAAATTTTAAGTATGCGTTGAAAAAAGTCTGATATCAGTTTACGTTTGGGTAGTTTAAACTAAATATTTTTTGAAATGAACTAAAATACTGAATTTAAACTTATATCGGAAAAAGAAAAACACCAGATGCGTTTCATCCCAAAGGATTCAAGGTACAATTTTGAGGGAAAACGTAAACACCCCTACAAACTCTGCAACAAATTTTTGTAGAAAATTTACTGGTACCAAACAATTGGAAATAAAGTCTACTTTAAAAAGATGTATATAAAATTTGCTTAGGGACATCAATAGCAAAAAGAACCCAAACTTTTTTTTTTCAATAGCAGTACTCACGTTCGACACCATAAATAAATTCTACACCCATCAATTAGCCGAAATTTAAATTTCCAGGACATTCATACGATTAGTTTCAGAGAAATTGATTATTTTATAATGAGCCTATTTTAGGGGCTGACTCCAAATTTAAGTTTGTTACTCGATTATTAAAAGCTACAAAATGACTATTAAACTTTCATTAATGTATTATTTATTGCCAATATGACCATTTCAGTTGCATAATATATTTCGACTATTGTCAACACAAATGTT
Organism: Maratus speciosus; assembly: GCA_963932465.1. Taxonomy (NCBI): domain Eukaryota; kingdom Metazoa; phylum Arthropoda; class Arachnida; order Araneae; family Salticidae; genus Maratus; species Maratus speciosus. The sequence continues at coordinate 77,463,507 of OZ010790.1, forward strand.
TCAATAAAATGAGTAATATATATATATTAATATTATGTTTTTCTCCACATCATTCCTGTCAAATAATTATTTTCATCTTTTTTAAGCATAAATCGAAAACTAGTTGGAAGAAAAATTTGAACTTGAGAATTCATTTAATGCAGTTCTTAATAAATATAAATCTGTCAAAACATTATTGTTTGTAATTCATTTTTTTCGAATATTAAAGTATCCATGTGTTATATTATATATATTTTTTTCTTTACAAATTAAAGTATTTTAGGCTGATTTTATAGTATCATGACAACACAAAAAAAAATTGCATTAGTATTCTAATTTCATGAAATATTAATAAAAATATGAAAAGGTATTTTCACATTAAAAGCTCGAAAGTTTGAAGGTTTGTAATTCAAAAAAGTGTCAATAAAATGACTTAACAAGTCATACTTTGAAAATATGGTGCGAAAAATTGATGTTGTAGTTGAAAAACTAAAACTTTGGTCTAGTTTTGACAAATACATGGCCCCCGAAGGAGATTTTTTATACACAACTTAAATGCAGGCATTGCTTCCAATCTTTTGGTATCAATAACATTTTTCTACTAATTATATTGCACAGAATACTGGATCATTTATTTCGAATAAAGCATGATTTCCGAAACATTAAAAGTCATACTTTTTAAATTACATTATTTAACACAGTTTAGAATTTATTTTTGTTTCATCAATATACTATGTGTTCAAGATAGTCAATTTCTTATATTTATTAATTGCCCGCTCGAATGATAATTAAGCATCAAATTACTCAGTGTTAATCTTTGTGCTCTGCGAAATTTATTGGTGAAATTAAACATATTATCTTTATGCAAATCATTTATGAAATTATACAAAAACCTTCACACAGCTTACAAAAATCGTACTAAGAGGTCATGTGGAGCTGTAGAACTTTTTTTCGTATTTCTAAAAAAATAGATAATATTATCTTAAATTGAAATTTAAACTTTTAAACGTCTTTCTAAAACAATAATATAATAATTGGAACTACCATTTTCTATGTGGATTTCTCAGCAAAACACTTTAAAAGCTTGTCAACATCAATATTTTGTAAAATGTTATCATAATGCTACTTAACAAAATTTAGTAGTTTTCATGCAAAGTTTTATTAGCTGAGTTTAAAAAAGCACAAAATAAATGAATGTGTCAGCTACGTTAAAAGATTTAATTCAAATTGGCATCTTGTAATTATATTATAAAACGTATTAGTATTACAATTTTTGTGTTTTTCATTTGTTGGTTATAATTTATATAAGATACCGGAAATGAGTAGTAATATCTAAACATTATACTAAAAATATATTAAGAGAGTTGACTATTTTTATGTAAATATAAATACAAATTTTATTACTTATATTGTTGGAGTTCTGTAAAGTTAAATGTATATCTTTCAGTTTAGAGGATAATTTCCTGATAATTTGTATGAAATACACTTGTATTTAATTCATCAGTTTAGAAAACTAATTTATGCAGTATCAACATATTGTTTTTGTTCCTTTGATTGAAGTTATAACTTCTTCGAAATATTACTGTCCGGACAAATTACTACTACGATGGATATTAACGCCATGTCCTACTAATAAAAAAGCCTAATAAAAACCTTTCGTCAAGCATAACTCAAAAAATATTTGTCGGATTTCGTTTCTGATTGCACCAGAATGTATCTATGAGGGTCACCTACTGAATGCACCTACTATGAAAAATAAGTTCCAAACCGTTTAAAAATTATACAGAAAAAACTGATAAAAAAGCACAATTTATCTGCATACGTCACAGAAATTTGGTGTGCGTCACTTTCACCGGTGGATGTTTTCGTAGACAACTGGTTTGAACACATGGAGCAAATAAAAAAAAAATACGCATGCAGTAATATCGAATAGATCAGTTTCAACCACGTGATCACAAACCTTGCAACAACCCGTGGCAACCAGTTTTGGTGGGCAAACAAATAATAATACAGTACTCCGTCCCACGGTGACCGTTTTTAGCCTGTTGTATGACATACAATTGTGGATGATTAAAACAAAAGACATAAGTGTTTATTGCTCCGGGAGGTTAACTTTCTCTGGATGTCTGTCTGTCTATCATACAGCATGCAATTTTCTTGTAAATGATGATATTATTATGCAGTAAAACCTCCATAACGGACACCTCTATTTAGTGGGCATTTTTTCGATTACCGACCCTTAAATAACTGTACATTTTTTACTCTCAGTAGCGGACACCTCCAAATAGAGGACAAATTCTGCCCTCCCGAGGTGTTAGCTATTCAGAGGTTTTACTGGTAAAACCTCCATAGCGGACACACCCGATTAGCGGATACCTCTATTTAGCGGACATTTTTTCGATTACCAACTCTTAAATAACTGTACATGTTTTACTCTCAGTAGCAGTCACCTCTAAATAGAGGAGAAATTCTGCATTCTCGGGGTGTCCGCTATTCAGAGGTTTTACTGTATATAATTTTGATTGTTATTTTACAGGGCCACACAGAAGAATAATAATATATGAAACGAATATAAACTAAATTCGGGATTGGTAGATCGCTGGTGGTAATGTAATTTTAGGATGTTGTTACAGTCATCCGCAGCATGTTTTTAGAGTTTCGTTCATCTATCGAAACACTACCTGTCACACTCCTTTGTCTGCCTGTCTGTCCGTCTGTCACAGAGCCCGTTCTCAGAAACTATATATGTCGGAGACTTGAAAATTTGTATACTTATAGCTGAACACCACACATTAAACGGCAAATAATAAAATTTTGAAAAAGTCTAATATTTAATCCTCTGGGCTCTAACTTGTGTATTTTAAGCAATTTTTCTAACTCAGCCCCTAATTTAATTAAGTTGGAGACATGAAATTTTGCATACTTATTGTTGCACACTTGCGATAACACGATAAATCATAAAATTTTGAAAAAGTCATATTTAATCCTCCGGTCTCTAACTTGTGTACTTTAAGCAATTTTTCTAACTCAGCCCCTAATTAAGTTGGAGACATGACATTTTGCATACAAGCTGAACACCTCACATCAAACAACAAATAATGAAATTTTGAAAAAGTCTAATATTTAATCCTCCGGGCTCTAACATATGTATTTTAAACAATTTTTCTAACTCAGCCCCTAATTAAGTTGGAGACATGAAATTTTGCATACTTATAGCTGAAATCCTCACATCAAACGAAAAATAATAAAATTTTGAAAAAGGTCTGATATTTAACCCTCTGGGATCTAACTTATGTATTTTAAGCAATTTTTCTAACTCATCCCCTAACTAAGTTGGAGACTTGAAAGTTTGCATACTTATAGCTGAACACTTGCGATAACACGACAAATCATAAAATTTTGAAAAAGTCATATTTAACCCTGCAGTCTCTAACTTCTGTCCTTTAAGCAATTTTTCTAACTCAGCCCCTAATTAAGCTGGAGACATGACATTTTGCATACTTATAGCTGAACACCTCACATGAAACAACAAATGATGAAATTTTGAAAAAGTCTAATATTTAATCCTCCGGGCTCTAACATATGTATTTTAAACAATTTTTCTAACTCAGTCCCTAATTAAGTTGGAGACATGAAATTTTGCATACTTATAGCTGAAATCCTCACATCAAACGACAAATAATAAAATTTTGAAAAAGGTCTGATATTTAACCCTCTGAGCTCTAACTTATGTATTTTATGCAGTTTTTCTAACTCATCCCCTAACTAAGTTGGAGACTTGAAAGTTTGCATACTTATAGCTGAACATTTGCGATAACACGACAAATCATAAAATTTTGAAAAAGTCATATTTAACCCTCCAGTCTCTAACTTCTGTATTTTAAGCAATTTTTCTAACTCAGCCCCTAATTAAGTTGGAGACATGAAATTTTGCATACTTTTAGCTGAACACCTCACATCAAACGACAAAGAATAAAATTTTGAAAAAGTCTAATATTTAACCCTCTGGTCTCTAACTTGTGTATTTTAAATAATTTTTCTAACTCAGCCCCTAATTAAGTTGGAGACATGAAATTTTGCGTACTTATAGCTGAACACCTCACATCAAACGGCAAATTATAAAATTTTGAAAAAGTCTAATATTTAACCCTCTGGGCTCTAACTTGTGTATTTTAAGCAATTTTTCTAACTGAGCCCCTAATTATATTGGAGACATGAAAATTTGCATACTTATAGCTGAACACCTCACATCAAACGACAAATAATAAAATTTTGAAAAAATCTAATATTTAACCTCTAATATTTTGTCTTGCGCAATTTTTAAATTTAAACTGTTTTGCAATACTATTTTTTGTTCATTTTGCATAATAAGTGTAATGTGACGTAATTTCTTCTATTTCAGACTTCTAACGCATGTTAATGAATTTATTTTACAATATCCTTTCTCTTTTAAAATTCACATGTAAATATAGTTTATATGGCGTAATTTCCAATAAGTGCCTGCATTTTATACCTAATTATTTAATTCTAATTTGAAGGATTTTTTCTGTTTATAATAGTAACGTGTAAATATTTTTTTTTATTTGAAGCAAACATTATTGTTTGCGCTGTTTATACAGTTGGCAACAGTTGAAATTAATACCATTTTCTAAAATATGTAAAAAATATCTGTCAAGATGCTGAATATTTGAATTTAAATTAGAAATAAAACCTCAAAAAATGAGTCAAATTAAAAAAAAAAATAATGAAATCTGCACACCGGGATCTTCTATTGAATAAAATGATCTAAAAATGATTAAATTCCCATGTATAGCTTTTGCTCCTATAATTTTTTTTTTAATGGAACGATTTTGTCCAACTTTAGCATTAAATATCTCTTAAAATAATTCTTCGATTTGAAAACTGTATGCATTAGCGTGTTGATCAAACATTTCGCTATAATACCACCGATTTTCATATTTTTGCATGCAATAGTTTTCTTAATATTAACGAAGAAAGACCTCCGGTCACAAAAAATTCAAAACCGGCGGCGGCGGCAGCGGTGACAGCGTTAGTTACTTTTTATAGAATAGAGAGATATATAAAAATGAAAACTTGTCTATCTGTCTGTTTGTAATTTTATAAAAATCCACAATTTGGAAGCCAAAATTGTGAAAAGATACGGACATGTGTATTAAAACATGGCCGAGGCAACTAAAGTAATCCGGAATCGAAATAATTTATTGTGCATTTTTATTTAATAAAAAACCACCAATTTAACAGCAATTTCTTATCAAATTTAAACATTTTTCGTTATAGCAGCTGCCAACAATTAAAAAACACAATAAAATTATTACTACAACAATTAATTTTCTACTACAAGATTTCCACGTGAAAAATGAAAATGAAATAAATAGTTTGATGAATTTTTAAAAAAAGGTGAATATTACGTCATAACTTTTCTATTGCAAGATATTCACGTGAAATATGAAAATGAAATAAATGGTTTGACGAATTTAAATGAAAGTGAATATAACTTCATAACTTTTCTATTTCAAGTTTTCCACGTGAAAGAGGAAAATATTACGTCATATTGGAAATATAAAGGACGTGGTGGATATAGTATAAAGTCATATAGGTGTGAAAAATGTATTGAAGCATGAAAAAAACCCGATTAGAGAAATTATTGGCCTATTTTAACATCTTTGCTCCAATTATAAATTGAAATAAGTTCATTTATAGCTGTATTCTTTTGCGTCTGTTATATACATTTATACATTTTTATGTAGCGTTTTCATATGATTCATTCATACAACATTTCGACTGCTTTTTTTAATGTTTGTTTTGTGTTGTATGTTAAATTTTGAAATTGATTTTTCAGAACAAACATCCTTCAAATTCTGGACAACGCCGGCACTTTAGTTTGTAACGGATAAATGGCTTTTGTATCTGTACATCTAATGCTAATATTATAAAGCGTTATAATATTATAAAGTATATAATATTATTAATTCTTGTACGTTTGTGAGGTGTTATCTCTGAAACTACATAGCCAACTTAAAAAAATGTTGGTGGCCATCTCTGCTCCGAAAAAAAGACTATTTTATGTCAGTGCAAGAACCTACATCGCTGCAGGAGCAAAAAAGTTCTAAAATTGTGATTTCTGCGATATTGATTGGGTTAGAAACTTTAAATTTGGTGCGGTAGTTACTTTTAAGATATAAATACTCGTAATGAACGCTCTCTAAAAGGTTCAATTTGACGGATAAACGTAAAAATTTCTAGAAAGGTTCTAAACTATGATTTATTTGGAATACTAAAATTTTTGGGACACTGTTGGGGTTAGAAACTAGAACTTTGGCATGGTAGTAATTAATAAGATATAAATGCTCGTTGTAGAACGAATTCTAAAAACTAGAAAGACTAAATAAAGCGGAAAAAGATCTAAAGATGATCTAAGTAACGAAGTCCATGGAATTGTTAGGAATATAAACATGAAATTGACATGGCTGTATTTATTATGACGTAAATTCTCGCAAAAGAACAATTTCTAAAAATGTCGCTATATAAAACAGTGCAAAAACAAAAAACTTTCAAAAATTTTCTATTTCTGTGTTACTGCTGAGCCCAAAATCTTGAAATTTTGCTTCGGGTTAGTTTTAAAATATACAATTGTCTCTATGAATGGTTTCTGAAAAAATTAAAAAGATGAAATTAACGGAAAGCGATCTCAATTACCATTAATTTGGAATTATTAGGTACAACAACTTTAAATATTTCATAATGCTGATTTGCACATGCGATTCAAATGAAACAAAACTGATAGATACCCACCTAGCATTAAATAAATTGTGTAAATGTTGAATAAAGACCTGTATGAAACAGTGAGTAGGTTGCCCGAAAGTACTTGTTAAAGTGTTTCTTCTCCAGGCTTTTCTCTCTCTCTCGCCAAGGCCACTAACAGAGGAAAGTGCCGTTTTAAATGTGATATGAATTTTTCATCTGATTCATTTTACTAGACATTTTATTATAAGGTCATATTCTCAATTATCATTAGTAGATTTTTTATATATTAACTTATTCTGATGAAATTTCATAATCGGGTTCATATTGGCGTATACAGGCTTGCATGATTTGCTGAATAAATATGTATGGATTTGTAAATTACTTCAAATGACACTTTGACATCTCAAAAGTTATGCAGACGATATATTCAGATCTTGCGTCATACTTTGTGTTGCAATCATTGCCGATTTCTTTTATTTAATACATGCTAAATACAGCTCAACTTGTGCCGAATATGTTTGAAAACAAAACAATACAGCGTATGTAGTGGCCAGCATACACTCATCATTTAAATCCAATCGAGCATATCTAAAACACACTTAAACGAAGCATTGCATGCCAATGTTGATGTTTTCGGTACTTTGATACTATATTAGATTTTGAGGAGAGAATTCCTTAAATGTTATCGACAACCTCATTGCATCCGTGGAAAACAGATATTGTACAATATTAACTATTCCGGGGGAGCACACACCATATAAAGTATAGTCCATTTTTTTAAACATCATATATTTGTCATTTAAAGTTACTCAAATTGGTGCGGAGCGTCTGATTATGTTCTTGACATCATTTTATACAGTTAAAATTCTGATATAAGTAATTTAGTATTTCATTTTCTATTTTACTTTTAATATATTGCGTACTTTCAATTTTATATCCATGCATGGCTGTCTTGAATGGTTAGATTTCCCATTTTTTAAAACAGTGTATACTAATTTATATATAAGATTTTGCAATTCTACGATTCGTTTATTTTCATCATTTCAATTTATCGCAGCATATGGACAATTAAAGATAACATCTCATTTTCTTTGCTTCCACATGTTATTATTAAATCTGTGTTCTCAGTAATATCGCTCAGACTAATCCCTCTGAGGGAAGTCCTAGTATTATAAATTTATTACAAAAAATATTTGAATTTATATATGTGAAAACAAAGTGTTTTAACCAAAGTTAAGTTTAATTTAATAAGCAGTGATTAAAGCCACTTTGTCACAATTTAAGGATTATCAAAAGATTATTGTATTAGTTCTGCATGCAAAAAACGCTTTATTATTCTGTCGAAATTTAATATAATGAGAGCAATATTTATTAAATAGTGAAAGGTTTTTAAGTACATCAATAAACAATGTTTTATTTATTTATTTTTAATCACGTCTATTGTCACTGTTAATGAACAGATAAAATTAAGAAAACTTTGAGAAATTTACAAATTGAACTCTGAAAAAAATTTAATGTAAATGGTTGCCCATAAATGGGATTACATTTGAATATATTATCCTGTAAAGTAATAAAACAATAATAATAATAAAAAAGATAATGATTTTAATTGTCATTGGCTTCTCGACATATCTTTATACATGTATGTGCCTAGAAAATAGATGATTCTCTATAAAACGTAAAGGTAGATATACATGTATAAGACGTATTTATATATACAGTAAATAAATCAAAGTGTATATGGGTCATTCTTCAGAAAGTGTACCTTTTCAACAAAAATATTTTTCAATTTCAAAGCCTTTCGTTTACCTTTTTTTTTTTTTTTTTTTTTTTTTTTTTTTTTTTTTACATCAAACTTTTACTTACTAGAAGTAACCATGAACAATGGTCCTACTTAATTTTAATTAGTTTACTCATAAATAAAAAATATATATAAGGTACACCCAATATGAACAGTGCTCTCAATATGGACACGCCTAATAACTTTAAAAGTAACAATTTTGATCAAGAGATGGCGCTACATGTCCATGAAGAATAACAGTTAATAAGACAGTTAAGCCTTAAAAGTGCAAAAAAGAGTGCAGTTCGAAATTTGGAAGGAAACTTGTTGTTTCGTGCTTTGCTGATCGTAATTACAGGTAAGTTTAAATTCTTATTAGATATAGTAAAAATACTTTAATTATTGAAAGGTGGAGTGTTTTAGAAAGCTGATAAAACATATTTTCGATTTCTATTGCATGTATTGCTTTAAAATGATTTCTTTGTTTATTTACTGCAAGATTTCATAAAACTATCCCCGATTCCCAATATGGACACATTATGTCCACATTGGAAATACAGCAAGTGAAACTTCAGATTCACAAATTTATATAAAAAAATGTCTAATGCCATCTGAACAATCCTCCAAGAAACCTCTCCTCCAAGAAAAAAATCATTTCATAAATCCCTTGCACAAAAATCAAAGGAAGCCCCCTCAGTAGTGTATCTCTTGACGACAGCGCAGGTAATAGCGGTATGACTTCCTCAACAAAGGACAGCTGGTAAAGCTTCTTATGCAGTATTGATGCTGTTGCAGACATGCGGCTATACATCACATGCAACAGATATGTCCATGAGGACTGTGACTTACCGCCCATGATGAAGAAGTTTTTATTTGTCCATCCTCTGAGGACTGAGTAATATCAGATGTAACCTCGGCATCAATAGTGCAGGGATAGTGGTCACATATTTTTGGAGTCCTATGACGTGTACACGGGGGTGAAAAAATCAGTTTTCCTTAGGGTGTCCGTATTGGGTACAGGTTACTTATAAACTTATTCATTGAGATGAGCTTTAATTCACGGAGGTGAGGAATTTTCTATAACAAAGGGTTTAATGTATGCTTTTTTTTTTCAAGAAAATATTTTTTTTTTTTTTTTTTGATATTACAATGAGCACATGTTAAGCATATTAAAACCGGTAAACTTGTATTCTTACAATGTTTTACATACTTGAACTTCAAGTTCACGGAGGTGAGAGTTCTCAATTACCACACTTAATTCTTAAAAACAAAATCTATATTCTTATTTCTCAACTGAAATCTCAGAACTACTTTATAGCTGTAAGTAAACAAGATAAATGACTTGTATCATAGGAAATAAATTGTGATGCCAGTACTGCCATCTATCAGTGAAAAGTGACATTTTATGTTTGGGTAATGGAAGTGAAAATTTATTGTGTGACAGAATTAATTGTTCTACTAAGATAAACTAATCATAATATAAACATTTTAATATGATTAAATATTTAGTATTTGAGACACTTGTGGAAGTAATAATAAATATGTAAATATATTTTTAAAATTAAACATTAACAGCCACGCAAGTTATGTGACATGCCAAGGGGGTGAGAAATCACATACTGTGACCCCAAAAAATAATAAATTAAAAATTATCATGAAAAATGTGGTTACTGATATAAAGGGAAATAAATTTATTGTAATTAAAATATATAGTTAAATGAATAATTCTTTAAAAATTTTACTGTAAAATGCATATGACGGAAATGTTACACTTTTTGAAGAATGACACATAGGAATACAGAATATGCCGTTGTTATATTGCATATGAATTCAATCACCACTAAAATTGCAAATTTGCCAACTTTGAATATATTTTTATATTAATTTAATCTTAAAAATCCAAGAGAATGCTAGAGGATTTATTTCGGAGATTTCTGAGCATTCCATTAATGGAAATAATCGAAAGCTTATTAATATTCGTGTAGACAAATTATGTGCTTTTAAAAAAGCGTTTTTAAACAGAGATAAAGAAAACCTTTGAACAAAATAATATAGTTTTGATGCATTCGCTAATATACCGACATTAGTGTCTTTGTCCGTATCATTCAATTAACATAAATAATTTTTTTTCTGATTGACATTACATCCACGTGACTGTACAAAAGTTATTGAAAGACTGTTTAATTCTATAACTTTTTTATTTGACAATACTTTCCGATTTAGCCAATTCGATGCAAAAATTATGTAGATTCCGTATAAACAAGATTATGCTCAGAATTAAGCCCCAATTTCAAAGTTCCGTTTCCTTTATGATAATTAAATTATTTATAGCTTTACCTTCACCAACACAAAAATACTGTACATCATTTATTTTTATGAAGAATTTTTAAAGCAGAATTAGAAAAAATAATCGATGAAAACTGCACGCTGACTAATAAAAGTTAGTTCCTTCTACGTTTCATAAAAAATGCATCAAACAAATACTAGTACATTTTTACTCTTCTACTATTTAGACGAATATTTCTGCTAATATAATCCAGACAATAGGACAACTTTTTGTTAAATAAAGTTAACTTTTATTAACAAAACAAATACAAAAATAGATATCTTTGGTCTCGGATTGCCCTATAATACAAGTTATTAAAAATTATATTGTACTATATCTTCAGAAAAAAAGAATAATTTTATATATTTTAAAGACATACATTTAGTTTGCCCATAAATTTTGGATTTTTTTTTTTTTTTTTTTTAAGTTAAGTTTGTTCAGATATTGCATTTTTTGGACGGAAACCTTCGCATTCATTGTTTGGACCGGATCAAGCAATTCGTGGAGGAGCATGACTTCCCATCCTCACAATACGCACCACAATGTTTTGTTCGCAGGTCGCCCGTTTTTCGGGAATTAGTCATTCTTTGCGCTGCTTCATACTGATGTACAGGCATATTTTTGTAGAATAATCGCTGATTGTGTCCATGAGTTGACTGATCACGAGAGTGCAAACCGGCGGAGATCGTGACTCGTTGATTTTTTGTTGTCGTTGTTGTCATTAAAACCACGCGGAACGCATGCGCCTAACTTTTGTACTTTTCCCATCGAGTGAATGTGATGCTCTGTAATACTGTGGAAGCATTACGTTATCCCTACCAATTATCACTTTGTTTGAAGAGGATTATCGTGAATAAGCTCATTCAATCGCTTCTCATCGAAATGAACGGTGCGTTCGAAGCGATGCATGTTTTCAAGTTCAAAATTGCTTTCTTTGAATAGCTTAAACCAGTTTTGTGCCGTCCTATAAGTTCTCTCTTCTTCCCCGGACATTTCAAAAATATCTCGTACGGCTTCTGTCACTTTGGCATCTCGATTAAAAGCAAAAATCAGAACTTGTCGTAAATGCTCTTTTTTGTCGACTTGACGTCCATTTTAATGACCTCGAAAAGAATAAAACAACATATCAGCATAAAAAAAAAAAAAAAAAAAAAAAAAAAAAAAAAAAAAACACGCTATTTTGTAGAACACACAATTCTGATGTCGAATAACATAAAACGCATGGTCAAAACATTCTTTTTTTTCACACAAAATTTTCACTTTAAAAAGGAGTCCAGGACTTATGAGTCAACCTATTATATTCATGAATATTGCATATTCAGTAATACTTGTATTATTTATATTAAAAGTTAATGCTTTACTACAGTATACCGTGAATGCCCGTTTTGGTTATTATAGCAAGAATAAAATTAAGAATTTCCATTCAAAAATAGATGTATGAAGTTTAACTGAAAGTACTTTTTTGTTACATTTTTCTTTTAGAAAACCTATGTTAAAATACTTCCGTTGGTCTTCTCTTTATAGTCGTATTTAAATGGGTATCATCAATATTCGTATCTAAACAGTTCGAATATTGTTTCTTATATTTTCGAAAATTTTTAGACGATAAGTATTTTCAGCCTTTTGAGAAATGAGGATTAAGAATGGGAAACGTTGAAAGTATCAAAAAATTGAAAAGCTTTTTTTTTTTTTTTTTTTTTTTTTTTTTTTTTTTTTTTTTTAACGAAAAACTTTCTTAAATGCCAAGTTTAATAAACACGAGCACCCTTGATGTGCCAACCCTAGTATAAGTAATTCAAAAAAGAGTAGCAAAATGTCACTGGTTGAAAGTGCCACACGAAGTAATGTGGAGAACGCTGAATGACCCACACGAGGTGAAGTGGAGTACGCTGAAAGTGCAAGTGATAAGATGCCATGCGACTGGTGGCCATTACACAGCTTGATCATGTTGTTATTGTTCATATCAATGGCATATTTTTAATGGGATATAAGCGAAAGCCATGCTTTGTTTGGATTCGCGAAGCCTTATTCCTTTCGACTAGTAAGTGTTCGCTTTCTCGGCATTTTTTTTTTTTTTTATAATAGAACTTATACATTCTATAAATTGTTTTTCAACTGCAAACATATTAAAAATAATACTAATAGGAATTATTTCTTAATAGTAAGTATGTTTCATTTCGTTCAAATTTCAACCTTCGAATTTGAATAACAACTTATATAACGAATTTAAAAATTGATTTTATTTGTTTAGAATACTTTTGTTGGTACTTAAAAAAAAATAAAAATAAAAAATAAAAAATAAATAAATAAATCATAATATATATATTTTTTAAATGCGTAAGTATCGTCTCCGTAAAAGATTTAATATAATAACAGTAAGTTGTGCATTTGGATTCTTAACACTTAAATATACTTTTATAATTGAATGTAAATATTTGAATTTGCACAAATTTTAATTCAATAAAATATTCTATAATTTTCATAAATGAAGGTATTTTAAAAATTCCATAAAAAAATGGTGAAACTATTGCATTATTAAAAGGAATAAGCACTAAAATATGCGCCATTTCACAAAATTTTAATAAAGTATTCTAATAAAATGGAAATTTTCCTCTCAAAAAACACACATTTTCAATATAAGAAAGTTGAATATATATATATATATTTTTTTACAGTTTAAAGTATAAATTCTGCAGTTATTTTCAATATTAAAAATATTTTGTCTTCGTAAAATGCAGATACATTGATTCCTTTCCTTATTTAAATAATTAAAAAAAAATGAGAAATTTTGATGTAACGATAATATTTCACGTATTTAATCATTCATGACTTTATTTATTTTTACTGACTCAATGATTTTTATTTACTGCAAGAAATGCGTAAGTTTCATTATCGTTTACAAAAATAAATCCGTATAATGGAAAAATATATTCAACAAAATAGAAAAAAAAATTTTTTTTGTTAAATCATTCGACAAGAATATAATATTGTCAGAATCTATATATCATATTTTATTTCTATCAAGTCCAAAAGTATTTCTTTCCTTAATTAAATTTAAAAAAGTTTTTGAGATATTTTGGCGGAATAATGAAAATATATTTTATTTATTTAAATAATCATGATTCTATCTATATTTACTAACTCCATGATTTATTTTTTCTCCTGAAGATATACGTGTATCATTTTTTATTTGCAAAAATGCGTCCAAAATGAGAAAAAAAAAAAAAAAAAACCCAAAAAACAAAAAACAAAAACCAAACAAACATGTACAATAAATTAGTTAAAATAATGTTTTTTTCTAAGGTTATTCTGTAAAAAAATAATGTTTTGCAAATTAACACATCATAATTTATTTTTATGTTTAATTTCAAGTCAAAATACTGTTTTTTTTTTTTTTTTTTGTAAAGTGAACGACAAAAAGTAATTTTTGTAGCATAGTACAGGACTTGCTTCGCTCATACTTATAAATAAATAAAAGAAATGTTTATTAATGATAATATTAGGTATTTAAACACTAAACTAAAAGAAGCTAGGTACCTACATTTTAAAGTCATAAACTAAGACGAATGTCTTTTTGCACGGTTTTTTCCTTACCTATTATCCATACACAATGGCAGCGGCCTTGTCCAAAAGGCAAGAGTCCAAATGGAGTGAAATGGAAAACACTGTAAATATCAGAAGCAGGAGTTTTTCTTTTTTTATTTCTCTTGAAAATTTTCCTTTTCTGGACTTTCAGCCTTTTCCATTATTAGTCCTCAAATCTAAACATGATATGTGAAATTTTCTTTTCTTTAATTTAAATTAAATATCAGGATGGTTTTAGATATTGAGATCATAATTTAAAAAATATCTATAAATGAAATTGTGTTTATGAATTTTACGAGGTACATATCTACTTTTGATAAGGATTCTAATTTAATAAAGAGTTACTGAAAAATAAATCATTTTCATACTTTATTCACATTTGTTTTCAGAGTAAAATTACATATAAAAATAAAAGTACTCTCAAAAATATATTATTTTTTCAATCAAAAAGAAATATAATTTTTATTCTTATTCGATAGATCTAAGTTTCAAAGAAAAACTTTTTGAGACAGAAATGATTTTGTTAACTAATTGTCATTAAATCTTTTTTTAAATAGTTTAATACTTTAAAAAGATATTTTAAGTATATTTTAAGAAAAACAGCTTAACATAAATAAGTTTCTGATTCGAAAATGTTTATCCATGAAAAAAATATGTAGCTTCTTTAACGAAAGGAAGGCTTATGAGAATCACTTTTCATCAAACAAAAACAGGGAATTAGTTTAAGCAAATAAAGTAGTTTATTTATTTTTATTTAACTTTAACATAAGGCAATGCAAGTCGAGAAGTAGAATATTTGTTTAAAAAAAAGTTCAGTATAAACAAATAATCTAAGAAACATGCGTTCAAATATATAATATATGGTGAAAAAAAAATACAATGCTACACTAATTTAAGCAGAAGGAAATATAATTTAGCATTTAAATAATTTATATTTAAACCAGGCAGATATATTAGTTTCAAAAATAAATAAATGGAAATTAATTCAGGATCACAAATATCCATTTTTACAGTAATTTTTTTTTTGTGGTTTTCATTATGCATGCAGTCTCGAAATAATACTTATCAAGTTCTTCTTAAAAAAAAAAAAAAAAAAAAAAAAAAAAAAAAAAACAAAGAAAACGAAAATATTTTTATCTAGTATGATCTTGTAAATGTCACTGTTAAGGCGATCAAATGTATGTTGATCTAAATAAAGATATTTTTATCATTATTATAAATTTTAGCTTAGTTTGATATTTCAGATTAAATTTTAGTACAGATAATCATAAAAATTGGCAATAATTATTATAAATTTTTATGTTTGTGCATTTATATTGTAACAACGTTGCAGCAAGTGACATTGAGATTGCAGCATTCCATTATATAGACCTAAACAAACCTAAGTACTCTCCCTTTCGGGGTTAGCAGAGCATAATGTATACAGTATAGTATTGTCCACAAATACATAATAAACTGTTAGCTGTATTGATTGGCTAATACGTACATTTTTTTCTTTGTAAATATAATTTCAATTTAATTTCATAGTGCACACGTACTATGCCAATAAAACGTACGTATTCCACGTACGTATGCCACGTACGTATGCACACGTACGTGTGCCAATTGGTTCTCATTGTTTTTACCTAAGTTCATGAAAAAATGTATAAAAAAGGAAATAAAATCATATCTTACGTATCTCATCTAAGGTAATTCTAGATAATAGCCATTATGTTACCAGAAACTTTTTTCTGAATAAAAAAGTTCATTACTTTCTCTTTCGATGTTACTACCATCTGTAATGAATGAATTCCGTCTAAAACATTACTGTCTCAGAAAAAGACCCATCTCAAGCGTTTTTATGCAATGATAATATTTTTCTTACTATTCAGAAAACTTCTTTCCATATATTTCATATATAGAATAATAAATACATTACGTTTTTCTTCGAAGTTCGTGTTGCACTTAATCAATTTTATTGAAAAAACGTGAAACATTCAAAATAGCATCTAATATGTTAATAAACAGTTCTTTATCCGCACATTTACAGTTACTTGAAGTACCTTTTAATGTTTGTTATTTGCTTGATCAATATATACACAATATGGCCAAATGTGACCGTCCACATGCGATTTTTGACGTTTTCTTGAATATCTAGAGACATGTATGAGGAATTATCATGAAGATCCAGGTGTGTAAACAGAATAGTACTGGTCAAATATTTCCGTGAAGATTTTTTTCCCGAAACCCCATAGGGGATCGTCAAAAAATAGAAAAATAACGAATATCTTTTGAACAACCCTATAAAAACGAATGTAGCAAAAGCGTTCAAGCTGCAGATTATGATTAACGGTCTTATTGTAATAAAATGTGTTCATTTTTATGTGAATAGCATCTATATTCGTAGAGAAATTAGAGGGTTTTTTTAAAAAGAGTCCCAAATTTTGCCATGTGTTTTGCTTATAATTTGTAGATTTCTTAATATATAAAAAAAAGTTCTGTTTAGAATATATGACAAATAACATTGTACACAATATCCTACAATCAGAATGAAAAAATAATGAAAATTGTATGAAAAATGAGCACTTTTACTAAATAATGATTCACTGCGCATGCCCGAATGTAGACAAAATATAATTTGCATAATGTGTTAACTAAATGTACAGAGAATTTTGTGAAAATCTCAAAAAATATAGTTTGAAAAGCCCGAAATTTATTGTTTATAGAATAAGCTCAAAATCCGTTATTCCCAAAAGGAAGCAAAAAGATGAGTGCTTGTATCAAACTACAGTAGTACGTGCAATATTGTGTATGATATACTAGCACTAATCAATGGATATATGGATACAACCCCTGTTTCCATATATCTATTGGTTAGTGCCAATATAGTATACAGAATATTGCACGCACTACTGTATTTGAATATAACCCCTCATCTTTTTGTTTCATTTCGGGAATAACGGTTTTTGAGCATATTCTATCAACGATAAGTTTCAGACTTTTTAACTTATGTTTTTGAGGATTTCACAAAATTTGCTCTATACATTTTCCTAACACATTATGCAAATTATATTTTATTACATTCGGGTATGCGCAATGAATCATTACTTAGGAAACGTGCTCATTTTTCCTACAATTTTTACTATTTTTTAATTCTGATTGCAGGGTATTGTGTACAATGTTGTTTGTCATGTTTTCTGAAAAAAAAAAAAAAAACGTGTATAAACTTTTTTTATATATTAGGAATTCCGCAAATTATAAGCAAAAAACTTGGCGAAATTTGGGATTCTTTTTTTTTTTAAATTAATATCTCTTCGAGTATACATGCTATCCTCATAAAAATGAACACAGTTTATTACAATAAGGCACTTAATCAGAATGTACACTTTGAATGCTTTTGCTACATTAATTTTTACAAGGTTATTCAAAAGATACTCGTTCTTTTTCAATTCGTTGACGGCCTCCTATGGTGTTTTGGGAAAAAATCCTCACGGAAAAGTATGATCTGTACTATCTTGATTACATACCTGGAGTTTCAGGATATTGCTTCATGTAATTTTCTAGATATGTAACAAAACGTCTAAAATCGCAAGTGGCCTGTCACCTTTGTCCATATAGTGTACACTATATTGCCATTAATGACCGGCAAATTTCAATTTTAGACATTTTGTAGAATATTTAGAAATATACTTGTCAGATTCTTCCGGAATTTCAGGATTAAAAAGAACAGGATTTATCTCATATTTATCAATGTCGATTTCATAAGGAGGACAATTAGGGGGACAATAAAAAATTCAAGAAAAAAATAATACTAGGATCACCCTGTAAAATAAAAGGGACGAAATGATCTAATGCTACAGAATATAAATAAACAGATATTATATAATATGTGTATTCATTCGTGAAAGAATAGCATGTATATTAATAGAGATATTAATAGAGAGCGATTTATTTATTTTTTTTTTAAATCTTGCATGTTTTTTGCTTATAACAGGCAGGGTTTTCAACCAAATTTAACGCCGGTTTCAGAAAACTGACAATATATAGTAGAAACAATATAGTGCAATTGGAATATAAATATATTAAATATTTTAGGAAAAAAGAGCAGTTGTATGAAAATTTTTTTATCTGCGCATCCGCGAAGTTAACAAGGGTCTAATGGCATAATTTAATAGACAACTCTATCGAGAAACTTATTAAAAAAATCCAGTCGAATATCGTAAAAATTCAGAAAGATATCGGCGTTAGAATGAGCTAATTTTTAGTTGTTCTCTAAAAGCTGCTGAATGATAAGGAATTTTCCACAAATTGTTATTTTTTATTAACTGACTTTCAGAAAAATGTTAGTATTCAGTGGCTATCAATAAGGTAGATTTGGAAAAAATTCTTCGATTCTGATACTTCTTTTTAACATGGTATAGGCTCGTTCTGGTAGTTATCCAAGAAG
The DNA here is from genome assembly GCA_963932465.1 of Maratus speciosus. NCBI lineage: Eukaryota > Metazoa > Arthropoda > Arachnida > Araneae > Salticidae > Maratus > Maratus speciosus. Next base: position 77,482,368 of record OZ010790.1, read on the forward strand.
AAAAAGTCTCAATAAAAAATGAAAATTTAAAAGAAACTAATTAATGTTGGCAACTTGTGGGCAATCTCTTATCATTCAGCTAGTTTTAGCGAGCAACTAAAAATTAGCTCAATTTAATGCCGATAACTTTCTGAATTTTTACGATATTTGATTGGATTTTTTTAATAAGTTGCTACATAGAGTTGACTTTTAAATTATCTAAAAAGATCCTTCTTATCGTATGCGCATGCGCAGATAAAAATTATTTCATACAACTGCTCATATTTCCTAAAATATTTAATATATTTATATTCCAATTGCACTATATTGTGTCTACAACATTTTGTCAATTTTTATGAAACTGGCGTTACATTTGCTTGAAAACCCTGCATGTTATAAGCAAAAAACATGCAAGAATTTTTTTGTTAAATCGCTGTATCTCTATTAATATACATGCTATTCTTACACAAATGAATACACATATTGTACAACATCTGTTTATTTACATTCTGTACCAATAGATCATTCCGTGCAATTTATTTTACAGGGTGATCCCAAGTATTATTTTTTTCTTTGATTTTTTATTGACCCGCTAATCGTCCCCCTTATCAAATCGACATTGATAAATATCATGTGATACTTGATCTTTTTATTCCTGAAATTTCAGAAGAATCTGACAAGTATATTTCTAAATATTTGACAAAATGTCTAAAATTGAAAGTTGCTCGTCATTAATGGCCATATAGTGTATAAGAATGTGGAAAATACAGGGTCTCAGTCCGCGAAAGAAAGGTGAAATTTAAGCTCTGCTTCCGCGTGCTAACCAGAAAGCGTGTGAAATTGCTTCTAACGTGCATATTTCGTCAAAACGTCTAGGTAGAATACGAAGGAATCTTGCCGTGGGCCTTTCTGTGAACATCAATGATCGTTCAAAGTTCGGTAGTAAACGACTAACACACACCACGTTCTGACAGAAATTTGATTTGAATCAGTCAAAAGAACCGGAAAATGACTTCAAAGTAACTGTTATCAAGATGGAAAGATGCTGGCGTCAACGTCAGCTCAAGAACAGTACAAAGAAGAGTCATTGAATACTGTTATAGGGCTTGACGGCTTGTTGAAAAACCTAATTAACTGTACCCATGCGCAAAAAGTGACTGTCTTAGACACTGTTCTAGAGGTGCATAAACATTGAACAGCATAAGATTGGGCAAAGGTAATTTTACTTTTTTACCGTGCAAAAATTGTGTAGATTAATTTTGTCACAAATTAATTTATACACTTCATGTTTGGTAAATCAAAATCATTATTTAGAGCCTGAAATTTTGATTTCAGGTTTGTTTTACAGACGAATCGACAGCAGAGATAATGAACAACAGGTCACTCTTCCTTAGGAGAAAATCGGGTAAAAAGGTCCTACACGAATGCCTCAAACACACTGTCAAGCACCCAAGAAAGGACGTGACATAAACGTCATCTTGACTTGTGGAAACGGTAAATTACATGTTCCTCAAAGAAATATGAACCAACATCAATATAAAAATGGAATGAAAAGTAACCTTGTGCCTCAGATAACAGAATGGTTCCCCAACAATTTTGGCATATTCATGCACGACGATGCACATTGCCAGCGAGCAAAGAAAATTAAGCACTTCATTCATGACTTTTTGGCTTCTCAGGATTTGCAGGTTCTAGACTACTTTTGGGACAGTCAGACATGAGCCCCATTGAGTCTCTATGGAATGACATAACAGCGCATCGGAAATTGTTTGTACAACAAAAGTTGCGCTAGTTGAACGAATTATACAAGACTGGCATCACAATCCTCGCATTAAAGAACTTTAGAAGAATAACATTTTCGGAATACCAGCCAGAATAAAGTCCCTTATTACAACCAAAGGGATTGCAACTAATTACTGAATGTGCATATGTGTGCTTACAATGTTCAGAAACACTTCTGTGCTCTATTAATAAAACCTAGTTAGCGTTTTCGCCGACATTTGTGGATATTTCTTTAAAAAGTTCGGAAATTTCAAAAATTTCTATTTTTTTGGCCAGTACTGTAAAACCATATGTTAAAAAATATTCATCTTGCGTCTAAAGTAAAACTGTATGGTAAACGGTCGAGAGGCAGCGACATATTTTACGTATTTATTATATGCGAGCTGATTTTCATATTTGTGATAGACCTTGTTTAATGAATAACGAACTCACGTCCCGCCAGTGGTGGATGCGTCCTTGGGAACATCAAAATCATCCAGACAAAGAAAAATAAATATAATTCGGATTAACAGAAGTAGCCACTTGTCGTTATAACATCATTAAATCTTCGTAAAAGAGTAATCATTTTAAAACAGAAGTGATTAAATATACCAGATATCGAAAAAACTTTTATACATATTTATCTCTTTACGATAATCATTATATAACATAAAGTCTACTAAATCTATTTATAACATATGATTAATAATAAAATTTATTTCCTAATGAATTTTTGTTAATTATTAAGTTGATTAATGCGTGACAATCTACTAACATAAGAGATTTTTCTCTATGTCCCTTATGCTACAAATTAAGTAATAATTATTGATATTCCTTAACCTAATTACGTTCCTTGCTGCAATTAATTTACAGTAGTTAATCAGGAGAACTTTTCTTATCAGCTGTTTAATGAAGCTAATAGTAATGTCCAAGAAAAAAGATTTTTTTTTCAATCTTCTGACTGATTTTCTATAACAGAGGAACATTTTCTGTTCGTTAGAAGTTTCATCATCATGAATGAAATGGAGAAAAGTAACGATTTATTGAGTTGTGATTATTTTTATAAATATATTTGTTAACAGTTGGACGATTTCTTATACATTAATGCTTTTAGAATTTTTTAACATACCGAGACAAATATTGCTTTTTCTTTTAAATTAATGGTACTCTAAAGAAAACATATAAATATATAATTAGAATAATAAATGCTTATACTATATTAGTTGTTTGAAAATTATGCTGAACATGTTTTTTAATCAGGTTACTTGACTAATAAAACTAATTGAAGTGTGATATTTTTAGACTTGACGTTGTGAGGAACTTCTTTCAAAAGTGTGAAACAAATGCTCAAAAATATGAGAATATCGGAACATTTTAACACTTTGACCAACAGATTTGAAAAGTGTTTATGAATGCGGTTTGTCTCTCCACTTGGCCGGGCTCTAACTCGCGTAAGAATATTAGGATTAATATTTATTATATACACGTTTAGCTTTTTATGTGTTACTGAGGCTCACTATACAATGCGGAGTACGGAAATTGAAGTGTAGGATATTTATTGGACATTTACAGGGATACACAATATAAATCCCTTGCATTATGTTGTACGGGGAAAAAGTTTAAGTTCATTTTGTTTAAATTTTTTATTTAGATACCTACTTTTATTCATTAATTGGAATAAATTTCATAATAGTGTTATGTTAGTGTTTGAATGTTTATCCTAATCCAGGATTTTTGAGTGATTGTTTGGTGTTAGATATACATTTTGAAGTTTGTAATAGAGACGTTCATAGTTATATGCGCGTGGATAAGCAAACGTTATACTGAAATGTAAAGTACGTATGAAAATAAAATCCACCTAACAGTAGTGAGAGCTCCAATTCAGAATTTCACAGTATAAATATATTTAAATACGTAAAGCAGTGTCTAAATTGAAACAGTTGTAAACGGTTTATACATACTGCTGTTTCAGCATTTTAACGTTGTTTTTCTTTCTTAATATAAAGATATTATGTATATTTTTATACACAAACTTCTCTTGTTTAGATGGACATTAAACCCCATGTATGTTTCTTTTTTTGACACAATAAATTAAAATAAGGACCCGGCACCAGTTTTAGGTAACTTTCTTTACAAAAAGCTACCTATTGCAGCCGTTCGGAGGAAAGCGATTTCAAAAAATTTTGGTATATTTTCATCGATCATGACCCCCAGACCCCGAAACCACCCTCCGTTCAAAATTGATATATATATATATATATATATATATCAATATATATATATATATATATATATATATATATATATATATATATATATATATATATATATATATATCTGACCTATGTCACACTGTAACTCTCGTATTTATGAACCGATTTGGATGTAATTCGGTGTGTACATAGTACATACCAATGTCTCGACCGAGTTCGTTGGCCAGCTTCATCCGCCATTTTGTTTCAAAATGGCGGCCATTTAAAATTTTTTTAAAAATTTAAAATTTGAAATGTGGTACCAAAAAAATTGAAAATGGAAAAATATTTTTTTCTTATGTATTTGACCTTTATACAAAGACTCCGTAGCAGTTTTTGTTTCGTCTATATCTTAAAAAATGGATGAGTTATAGCATTTTGAATTTCTAGCGAAGCTGACATTTTGAAACGTCCTGAATTTTGTCACGCGATAAAAGGCGTATTTATGAACCGATTTGGATGTAACTTCGTTTATACATAGTACAGACCAATGTCTCGAAAGAGTTCGTTGGCCAGCTTCATCCGCCATCTTGTTTAAAAAAGGCGGCCATTTAAAATTTTAAGAAAAATTTAAATTTGAAATGTGGTAGCAAAAAATTGAAAATTGAAAAAATATTTTTTTCTTATGTGTTTGACCTTGATAAAAAGATTCGGGAGCAGTTTTTGTTTCGTCTATATCTTAAAAAATGGCTGAGTTATAGCATTTTTAATTTCTAGCGTGGCTGACATTTTGAAACGTCCTGATTTTTGCCACGTGATAACAAACGTATTTATGAACCGATTTGGATGTACCTTGGTGTGTACATAGTACATACAAATAACTCAACCGAGTTCGCTGACCAGCTTCATTCGCCATCTTGTTTCAAAATGGTGGCCATTTAAAAAAATTTAAAAAAAATAAATTTAAAATGAGATACCAAAAAATTGGAAAATGAAAAAGATTTTTTTTGTATGTGTTTGACCTTAATAAAAAGATTCCGGAACAGGGTTTGTTTCGTCTACATATAAAAAAATGGCTGAGTTATAACATTTTGAATTTCTATTGTGGCTGACATTTTAAAACGACCTGAGTTTTGTCACGCGATAACAGGCGTATTTATGAACCGATTTGAATGTAACTTGGTGTGTACATAGTACATACAAATAACTCAACCGAGTTCGTTGACCAGCTTCATTCGCCATCTTGTTTCAAAATGGTGGCCATTTAAATAAATTAAAAAAAAATAAAATGAGATACCAAAAAATTGGAAAATGAAAAAGATTTTTTTTGTATGTGTTTGACCTTAATACAAAGATTCCGGAACAGGTTTTCTTTCGTCTACATCTAAAAAAATGGCTGAGTTATAACATTTTGAATTTCTATTGTGGCTGACATTTTAAAACGACCTGATTTTTGTCACGCGATAACAGGCGTATTTATGAACCGATTTGAATGTAACTTGGTCTGTACATAGTACATACCAATGTCTCGACCGAGTTCGTTGGCCAGCTTCATTCGCCATCTTGTTTCAAAAGTGTTGCCATTAAAAAAAAAATGTAATTTAAAATTTAAAATGAGGTATTAAAAAATTGGAAAATAAAAAAGATTTTTTTTTATGTGTTTGGCCTTGATACAAAGATTCTGGAGCAGTTTTTGTTTCTGAAAATTTGTTCTTTTGTTTATATCTTAAAAAAGTGGTTGAATTATAGCACTTTGAATTTCTATCATGGCTAACACTTTGAAACGATCTTGTATTTGTCACGCGATACCACACTTATTCGCCTATTTCGATGGAAGAAGGCATGTGGATAGTATACATCAAAATCTCGACCAAGTTCGCTGGCCAGCTTCATCAGCCATCTTGTTTCAAAATGGCTGCCATTAAATTTAAAAAAAAAAATTATATTTAAAGTGAGGTGCAAAAAAATTTGAAATTGAAAAAGGTTTCTTTCTTAAGTATTTGACCTTGATATAAGGATTCAGGAGCAATTTTTTGTTTGTCTTTATCGTAAAAAATGCCTCAGATATAGCAGTTTCAATTTCTAAAGTGGGTGACATTTTGAAAAATCTGATTTTTTGCCTGCGACAGCACTCGTATATATCATCCGATTCCGATATGAGTGAGCATGTGCACAGCAATTACTAAGGTCTCGAACAAGTTCACTGGTTAGCCTCATCTACCATGTTGTCTTAAAATGGCAGGCACTTTAAGAAATCGCCGAATTTGGCAGCCAAATATAAGTGACTTCAAATAAAAGCAGCTTGGATAAAGCTGACTAATTTCGCGAAATTCTCATTCATAATGATTTAGTATTGATAAAAATTAGTATTGAATCTCCCACATTCGGTTTCCCCTTAATTGAGCTTCGTGTGTTTGAATAATATAAGTTGGCTTTTTAAAAATAAGGAATATGAAAGCTACCTCTTCCTCCCGGCACTGGCCGGAAGGACTTTTTTTTTACTAAAACATTTGCCTTTATATAATCGAAAAAGGTATATCTTTCAACAAACCAAAGATTACAGTTAAAATTAAGTGGTATCCAAAAGCTTTAAGTATCGTAGATAGCAACATGTTTTTGCCCGTGCGGCGCTGGAGCTAAAGAGTTAAGGGGTTAAAATGCAATAACATTATGTTGTCGCTTTCTAACATTTAAAGATTATATAATGTTTTAATATGTAGATAACTCGTTAAGCAAAACGGAACCAAAAAGACACATAAAGTATTTTACAGGAATTGAAACGGGACATGTCTTTATTTGAATTACAATAATTTGAATTTCGATTAAAGCCATCTTTCGGATTTTTTAAAAGTACTAGAGGGCTCGGCCCCCTACGAGCTACGCTCGTCAACCCCCGTCCAGACACCGCAGACTCTAAATGCACGCTAATTTGATCGGCTTTAAAAAGATTTCGAAAGATTGAATTATAATTTAAAAAACAATGGCGATCTCCCTATAAACGAATTTCTATTCATTTCTCTTTGATTGGGGAATTTTAACGCAAAATCCGCTGCGTTACTACTTGATTATCCCGTCGACCAATTTGGTCAAATTATATAAATCGCCAAACCACCCGCCAAATTATACAAATTGACATAGTTTTTATTTTAAATAACGAAAGAACAAATAAATTCGTACAACATTAATAAAAACACAAATAAAACGTCAAAATAAAAATAACTTGATGACGTAGACACGTGTAACAACATTTCAAAATAAGCTAATATAAAAGGAATTAAGTAAAGAGAGTCTTTGTCTCCTGGTATTTTTTAACAAAGCGAAAAGAAAGTTCTTTTAAATGAGACATTTTAAATTAATTCTCAAAATATCAAATAAATGTCTAGCGCAGTTTCTAAATTTAAACTTTTTTGCAATATTATTTTGTGTTCATTTTATGTGATAACTATAATGTGACGTAAATATGACTTAATTTCTTCTAAGACTTCTAACGCATGTTAATGAATTTATTATTTTAGAATATCCTTTCTCTTTTAAAATTCACGTGTATACTTTTTATGACGTAATTTTTAATAAGTTTCTGCTTTTTATACGTAATTATTTAATTCTAATTTGAAAGTTTTTTTCCTGTTTATAATAGTCACGTGTAAATAAATTTTTAATTTGAAGCAAACATTATTGCTTGCGCTTTTTATACAGTTGGCAACCGTTTAAATTAGTACAATTTTCTGAAATCTGTAAAAAATATCTCTAGAAATGCTGAAAATTTGAATTTAAAATAGAAATAAAACCTGAAAAAATGAGTCAAAATAAAAAAATTAATGCAATCTGCACTCCGGCAAATTCTAATGCATAAAATGATCTAAAAATGATTACACTGCCATGTATAGTTTTTGCTGCTATAAAACTTTTTTAGTGGAACGATTTTGTCCAACTTTAGCATTAAATAACTCTTAAAATAATTCTTCGATTTGAAAACTGTCTGCATCAGCGTGTTTATCAAGCATTTCTGTATAAAACCACTGATTTTCATATTTTTGTATGCATTATTTTTGTTAATATTAATGAAGAAAGGCCTCCGGTCACAAAAAAATCAAAACCGGCGGCGGCGGCGGCGGCGGTGACAGCGGTAGTTACTTTTTTTTAGAATAGAGAGATACTGTATGCTTGAGTTTATTAACAGAAATTCAGATATAAATTCAAATGAAACAGGTACATATATTATTCATAAAAAGACACATATTGTTCAAATGCAAATAAAACAAGAAACATAAATCATGCATCAGGCATAGATTATGAAACACTTTCCAACAATTCCAAGATCATTAAGAAATTTCATTTTTTCATACAGTCATACAATATATATAATATATACTGTATAGTTTTAAAATGAATAGAATACAGTTTTCCTTTTATTAAACAGAATAAATTTGAAAATAAAACAGTACCTTTGATTTCTTAATGCAGACTCCAGTTGCGTTCGAAATGGATTCATGAAACCACTTAATCCAAACCCATGAACATTGACTGCTTACATTGATGAGTCGAGATTAAATACACACATGAAGAATAAAGATTTCCCTCAAAGAATCACGAATTAACTGGTCTTTCATATTTTTAATTGAACAGAATTAGATTTAAATTTTAACCACACACATCACGAATCAAAAACATAACATTCTGAGCTTCTATCACATTTCCGCAGAACACAGAAAAATAAAACAAATAAATTATCTAATAAAAGAAAAACAAAGACAATATTAATATACATAATACTTTAAAAATGACAATAAGAATTTTAAAATTAAAAAAAGAGTTTAAAAGAATATGTTTTAGAATTATTTAAAATCCCTTTTTGTTTTTTTTAAGCAGTAATATTTCGAATCAGGAACAGTCCTTGCAAAATTTTAGTTCTGCCATCTACAGCGATTTGATATTACTAAATATTTGATATTACTCTGTTCATAAGAAAATCATACATCCTCCGCCCCCGGCAGGAGAGGGGACACCTTTGAAATGGGACGCTTGATGTCACCGTCAGCTGTTTTAATCAAAACAACTCGTACAACTTTGTCCGGTACAGGAAAAGTCTTTAGAATGCGGCCCAACTTCCATCTCATGGGCTGAAATCGATCGTGAACAATCACCAAGTCTCCTTCTTGTAGATTAGTTCGTGGAGTAGTCCATTTTGGACGCTGTTGGAGATGTTGAAGATATTCACGTGACCATCTACACCAAAACTGATTCTTTGCTTTTTCGATCAAGCGCCACCGAGCATTTAATGTTAGAATTCTGGTAGTTGAAGATTCTGGAATATCAAGGAGGGGGGCACCTATTAGAAAATGACCTGGAGTTAATGCACGTGTATCTGATGGATCCGAAGACATAGGGCTTAAAGGTCTTGAATTTATACAATTTTCAATTTGACATAGCAAAGTAGTTAATTCTTCAAAATTCAATACACTAGATTTACATGCTCTTAGAACGTCATTTTTAGTAAGTTTTACAGCTGCCTCCCATAGCCCACCAAAGTGTGGTGCATATGGAGGGATGAAATGCCAATTGATTTTCTGGCTCGAAAGAAATTCTTGAACTTCATTTTCTTTCAAATATTGAAATAGCTTCTTTAACTGATTAGCAAGACCTGTGAAGTTTTTTCCGTTGTCTGAATATACATCGGACAGTAGGCCTCTCGCGCGATAAATCGCTTGAAGGCTGCTAGCAGGGCTTGCACAGACAAGTCTGATACCAACTCAAGGTGTACCGCGTTAGTGCACATACAGACGAATACTGCTATATAAGATTTAATTTTGATCTTACTTCTTGGCAAATTTGGTTTAGTTAGACAGGGTCCTGCAAAATCTAAACCCACCATGGAAAATGGACGGATTGGGGTGATTCTGTCAACGGGAAGATCTCCCATCATTTGTTGACAAGCTTGACAAGCGTTTGCAAAGCACACATTTATGGATCTCCTGTCGTACAGTAGAACGACCGTTGATAAACCAGTACTATTGGCTTATTATTGCAAGTACTAGCTGTGTGCCTGCATTTAGATGTTGCTCATGGATATGTTTTATCAATAACTTAGTAATAACATGATTTTTCGGAAGTAGCATAGGATACTTTCTATCAAAACTTAATGTCTGATTTTGTGACAAACGACCACAACTCGAATAATATCACTCGAATCTAAAAACACATTTAATGATAATAATTTACTATTGCTTGGTAAGGGTTTTCTCGCTTTTAATAATTTAAGCTCTTTACCGAATTCAGAATTGTGCACTAATTTTACAATACATTGAATAGAATCAGAAATTTCTTGTGCACTCAGATTTCCAGATTTTTTTGTAACACTATGTCTAGAATTATAGATGAATCTAAGACACCACGCTGTGACTCTTGATAACTTAGAGAATTCTGAGAACTTAAGAATAAAATCTGGAAGGGCAATTACTTGAGTTAAGTTACTGACAGATTGAATTACTGGATTTAACTCAGATATTGGAGGATTGTACAAAGGTATTGGGATTGGTTCATTTGATAGCAGCCATGGAGGCCCATGCCACCATATCGAATGATGAAGAAGCTTTCGTGGTGAAATACCTCTAGAAGCTGAGTCTGTAGGATTTAGAATACCTGGAATATGATTCCACTCACATGAAGGCATTAACGATTGTATTTGACAGACTCGATTTAGAACAAATTGATTTCCTTTTAAAGGAGGTGATTTTAACCAGCTGAGAACGATTTGGGAATCTGTCCACAGAAAAATATTGTCAAAGTTTATTGGCAAAGTATCGATAATGCCTGAGCACAACTTGGCTAGTAAAAGAGCAGAACAAAGTTCAATACGTGGCAGTGTTTGAGGTTTTATAGGATTTACTTTAGATTTAGCTGCAAGCAAATTGACAAATACTTCGTCAGGAGTAACAACACGTAAATAAGTAACAGCAGCCTAAGCTTTACCTGAGCCATCACAAAAACCATGTAACTGAATTTGGACATCATTTTGATTATAAGCATTAATATATCTGGGTATTTCAATTGACATTAACAAATGAATTTCTGATAGGAACTTATTCCAAACCTGTAGTATGGAGTCTGGGATTTCTTCATCCCACGAAATCTTATCTTTCTAAAGATCTTGCAACATGATCTTTAGTCTTATTGTAGTAGGAGCTAGGAAACCCAATGGGTCAAATATTGTAGCCACTACTGATAACAAATCTCTTTTTGTTTTAACTTCTTTAAAATCATTAAAACGAATTTGTAAAACGTCTTTGGAATAATCCCAAAGTAGTCCGAGGACTTTAACGGTATCATCTTCCTGAATTACCTTTTGCGATGAAGCCTTCATTTCATCTGGTAAATGAGCTATTACTTCTGGATCATTACAAGTCCACTTACGCAGATTAAAACCTCCGCTTTTCATAACTACGATCAGCTCAGTTACCAAATTTTGGGCATTTTCCTTTGAATCCGAACCAGAAAGTAGATCATCTACGTACGCACTTTTCCGAATTATCTGAGAGGCTTCTTTATGATTTTGCTCATTGTCATTTGCTAATTGGTGTAATGTCCTAATGGCCAAAAATGGAGCGCAAGAAGTTCCGTACGTAACGGTCAACAGCCTGTATGTTTTAATAATTTCATCTGAATTGAATCTCCAAAGAAAGCGTTGATAATCTATATGATTTTAATTGACGAGAATTTGCCTAAACATTTTCTCGATATCAGAACTAAAGGCGATTGGATGCATTCTGAACCTTAACAGTAGAGGAAAGATTTCTGGTTGCAATTTTGGACCTATCTCTAGATAATCATTCAAGAAGCGGCCTTCTGAACCAACAGCAGATGCGTGAAATACCACTCTTAGCCGAGTTGTAGAACTATCTTCTTTTAACACCCCGTGATGTGGGAGATAAAAATTATCAGGATTTGAAATTTCTGAATCTGGTACAAGTTCCATGTGCCCTAAATCGATATACTCGCGCATGAAGCATAAATACTGCTCTTTAAGCAAGGGGTTTTCTTGAAGTTTTTTCTCCAAGAAGTAGAAACGTTTTAAGGCTTGAGATTTGGAGTTACCGAGAACAGGTTTAGATTTAAAGGGTAGATTTACAATATATCTTCCAGATTCTGAACGTGAAACTGTTTTCGCATAGTTATCTTCAACTAGAGAAATTGGATCAGAAGTAGGAACCGATTCAAGTTTCCAGAATTTTTGTAGTTGAGAACTTATCTGTGTAGTGGCATGGCAACTAACAAATGAATTTTGATTTGATTCATTCGAATAAATGATCCCCCAAAGAATCCAATCCAGTCTAGAATTAACAGCGCTCAGTGATGCTTTAGGTCCGAGAATTGATTCCCCTATTATGATGTTAGCAAATAAATCTGCGCCTATAAGTATCTCAATAGGACTGGACAAATGAAAATTAGGATCCCCAAGGTTCAATCCTTCAATGTGTGGCCAATATTTAGTTGTAATCAAAAAATTTGGTAAATTGGTTGTAATCTGATTAACAACTAATGCATCCGAGTGAAAAGTTTCATTATTGAAATGTGGAGAGAAAGTCAAGGAAACTTCCTGAAGAGCCGTTTCTGCGACTAAATTATTGATTCCTGAGATTTTATAATTTGTAGGCCTAGATGGAAGACCTAATTTTTTACAACAAGCTTTAGAAAGTAAACTTTTCTGAGAAGCACTATCTATCATAGCTCTACAAGGTATGAATTTTCCCGATTTAGATTTCACATTTATAATGGCAGTAGCCAACAATGTTTGAGAATTTTCATTGATAGATTAAGAAGTGAAACAATTTGACTCAGAATTAACAACAGCATTTGATGTTGTAACTCGATCTTGCTGCCTGAAAGAATTCTGTGATGCAGGAGTAGTCTGATCACGATGAAGGAGTGTATGATGTTTAGAGTTGCAATATTTACATGTGGCAGTAATAAGGCAATTTGCGACAAAGTGATTTGATCGTAAGCAGTTGGTGCAAAGCTTTTTAGATTTAACTAATTGCCAGCGTTGATCAACAGATAATTTTGAAATTTCTGGGCACTTATAGAGTAGATGGGATTCATTACACTGTGCGAATGAAAGATTTAGCGATTTATTTATGCTATCCATCACGACTGCATTGGCGACAGATTTTTTTGAAAAATGTTGAGACTTACTTTCAAGTTTTTCATTAGATTTGGATTCACCTTTAAACAATTCAGAATTACAACTCTGCAAACTACGAGCCTGTTTTTCGAGAAATGTCATCAACATTTCATAAGTTGGAAACGGATCATTATTTAAGGATAATTTCCATTGCTTTTTTAAGGATTCATCAAATTTCGCCTGTACAATATACACTAATATCAAATCAACAAATTCATTAAATTCGAATTTCAAAGATTTTAAGTTTCGAATTACTTCATTACACATATCCAAAAGCTCTAAAATAGTTTTCTGCGTGGGCGATTTCAATGGTTTGGCATTAACAAATTTAGACAGCAATGAATATGCCAAATTCTTACGATTATCATATCTATTAACTAGAGTTTCCCAAGCTTCTTTATAATTCTCACCAGAAATTGAAAAACCAGAAATTAATTTCGAAGGATAATTCCTAACACTAGCTATAAGATACGAAAATTTCAACTGGTCTGAAATTGATTGATTATTATGAATCGCAGTTAAAAATGTGTGTTTGTATGTTATCCATTGAGTGATATCACCATAAAAAATGGGTAACTCGAACTTTGGCAGCTTTAGTGCATTAATATTAACACCTATATTTGAGCTAGTATTAGCTGCACTTTGATTTTCTTGTGATTTTACGTCTTGATTTTCTAAAAATTGTTCAATTTTAACTAAATCATCAACAACAATATCTTTAGCTTCAGTAAAGTTATTGTATAACGCATTTACAATTTCTTCAGCTACGCCAAAATAAGATTTTTTTAAAACATTTTCTAAATTTATCAATTCAGATTTTAGCTTCTCAATTAATTTTAAATTTTTATTTTCAATTGCCTCAATAACTTGATCGCTAAATCTCTTTATTTCTTTTACAGTGAAAAGGAATTTCGATTCCGCAGTTTCGCCATCATATATTAATATCATGTATTAAATATCATATATTAAATAGGATTATCACTAATTCTCTCCGAATATCGACGGACCAAAGAGTTTTTATGTATAGTTTTAAAATGAATAGAATACAGTTTTCCTTTTATTAAACAGAATAAATTTGAAAAGAAAACAGTACCTTTGATTTCTTGATGCAGACTCCAGTTGCGTTCGAAATGGATTTATGAAACCACTTAATCCAAACTCATGAACATTGACTGCTTACATTGATGAGTCGAGATTAAATACATACTTGAAGAATAAAGATTTCACTCAAAGAATTACGAATTAACTGGTCTTTCATATTTTTAATTGAACAGAATTAGATTTAGATTTTAACCACACACATCACGAATCAAAAACATAACATTATGAGCTTCCTAACAGTTCCGCAGAACAGCAGAAAAATAAAACCAATAAAATATCTAATAAAAGAAAAAAAGACAATATTAATATACATAATACTTTAAAAATGACAATAAGAATTTTAAAATTAAAAAAGAGTTAAAAAGAATATGTTTTAGAATTATTTAAAATCCTTAAAAAAAATAAAAAAAAAAAAAAAAAAAAAAAAAAAAGCAGTAATAGTTCGAATCAGGAACAGTCCTTGCAAAATTTTAGTGCTGCCATCTACAGCGATTTGATATTACTAAAAAGTCTCTGTGCATAAGAAAATCATACATATACATAAGGAATTTAGAAAACGCATGACTTATTAAAATTCCATTTGCAGCAATTGCTGTCCATATACGGCAACGTACATGAATTCTGTTTTGCAATCATGTATATGATCAGTAGAATCTATTCACGCAACATAACACAAAAATAGATAAGTTTAAAAATGAGTACATCAGCGGGAAATGTACTTGCAGAAATTACAGATCACAGACAATCCTGTTAATTAATTAATTTCTAAATCTTTGTAAATGTACGATAAATGCTAATGTACTCTATAATCTGAAGATAATATGTTGTACTGCACATCACTAGTTCATTTTAAATTAATTATGTTTAAATTATCGTAACATATTAATAAGCAACCCAATTTTGCTCATTAGACCCTAATGGAACGGAATGCTTGTATGTCCCTGTACATGAACGATAATTTATGCATACTTCATGTACATTAGCAAATAGTCTGTTCTAATCCTTAATAACATATAAAAGTTGCCTAGCAATCCAAATACATCCAAAAGAGTTAGAAAACGAGTTTTAGAGGCGAGAGTTAGAGGCGAACAAACGGGCAGTGAAACTAAATTCATAATCGCTTTTGAGCAATGTTTAAAAAAGGTAATGAGAAAGATATATTTATTTTTGTATATATATCACTACTATACTGTAGACTAAATCTTTTTTTGTACTGTCCTTCTATGTTACATAAATTAATAAGTGCTCAGCAATCGCATGCTACAATAATATTTCAAAATTTTGTTTTACAGTATAAAATTAATCAGAATTACTTCTAAAAATAAACTTTGTTTTAGAATATTATTTTTCTTTAATAACTCAAGTGAACAAGGGATAAATTTTAAAAATATCAATACAAACAGCAGGAAACTTTTTTAAATGTTAGTATTTTTACTTCATTTTTAAGACACTAATGAAAATATATTTTGTGTTCTTCAGATGATTATAAGTTCTAAAATTCAGCGATACATTATTTTATTCATCTGCTAGAAATATATAATTGCTTTGTAGATAAATTTAATAACAAAAGAAGAATATGTGTCTGAATGAATGAAAAGAAATATAATCAATTGTTATTGTGACTCACGTTTATTTCAACTACACATAAGGTCTACTATTTACAAAGACACTTTGACATAATGACACAATTCTAAATGAGTATATACTTATCCTAGAAAGCATTTTTATAAATTATTATTTACATAGTTTTACATTTTGTTATGAAAAATCATTTTACTAGAAACAATGACTGCCGATATTCACAATTACTTTATACTAATAAAAGAAGACAACGTTCACAAAAATTCAGGTAGAAATTTTCTTCTGATAAATCGTTGAATGCACATCGCATTTGTTTATAAAATGTTTTATTTTTTACAAAATACATATATATATTTAAAAAATATAAATCCGTTCTATTTTGTTAAAACAAATATAGGCTTCTTAAGTTATTTATAGTAAAGTTATGATAAAAAAAAAAAAAAAAAAAAAAAAAACAGCACCTTCAATCTGAACATACTAAATAACGTTTTGACATTATCTGATAACATAGAACTGTTGAACAAGTTAAAAATGTTTAATTTACTACAAAATAAATCATAATAATTATTTATCGTATGTGTATTAGATGTATACATACGGAAGAAAAAGTGGAATTTGGTAAAATTGAAAAGTGGAACAAAAATGGAAATTACAATCTTCGCAATAGGCTGCTACTTATCGTCTAGTAAAGTTTTTGACTTCCATTTTTTTGTCTTTTATGCCGTTGAAATACACATTCAATTAAAATAATATTACGATTTTGTTAGTAAGTTAAAGAAAAATGTTAACCGTCCAATTATTGCATTCTACCCATAATTTTAAACTTTATTTGCTAATGTTCCGATTAAAAGTGCTGTTACGTGTTTGGAAACTATAGGACGTGAATTTCATTATTCGGATATTTAATGTATTAGATTTTATTAACTGAACTAAAATTTACCTCACTCGTACAGCTTTCGAATTTGATAGTTAATTTTTCATATTTCTAACGGCTTAAGTAATCCTATATAACCAATTTTCTATGACATTTATATGCATTATTTTGAGGAAATTTGTTTAATTAGTTAGATTCTCTGGAAAATCTACTACTTCTAAATCTGTGAAAACCAAACTTGATAACTGGATTGTTTCCCTTTTAAACACACATTTATGTTTAAAATTAGCTACCTTTTTAAAATAGTCCAACTTTCATGTTACCATTAAACCTGTCAAAAGTCCAAATTCCCCTGCACAAAGTCTCCGGTACTTCATCTTCGTAAATGGGGAATTTATATTGTTCCTTTTTATGGTTGTCATATATTTATATTAGTTAAACTAAAATAAATCTCGAAATCCGCTTAAAAGAACACGCTCGTTATGCAACTAACCAAGAAATTTAAAAATCTTATAAAGTCAAGATTTAGAACACTCTTGGTATTCTGGCCATAGTTTTAATTTTCAAACTGCAAAAATTATCTTAAATGTTAGTATCCCCTTCCCGAAAACTTAGTTATTAATGAAAAATCTGTTTCTACCATCTTCTCTGAAGCTTAGAAAAACTTTATTCAGGTCTAACACATAATATTATATATATTTATTTAAACTAAATTTATCATTTATATATTTTATATACATATTTTTTAAATATGTAATTTTTCTTTGCATATATCATTAATTTTTAAATTTTATTTATTTATTCGTGCCATTTTACTCTTTAATTATATATATATATATATATATATATATATATATTACGGTATTATTAGTTTTAATTATTTATTCATTTTTATAAATTAATTAATAATTTGTTTCATTATGCATTTTAATTAATATGCATTTTTTAAATCATTTTTAATGCATATATATATATATATATATATATATATATATATAGGTTTGTGTGTGTGTGCTTACTTATTTATTACTTATTTTGCTTTATTATTTTTTACTTTATCCTTATTCTTATTTATTTATTTAGATTTGCTTTTCATTTGTTTATTTATATTTGTATTTATTTGTTTTTCATATTTATTTATATTTATTTATTTACTTATTTGATTTATAGTTATTTATTTATTTATTTGTCAATATATATATATTTTATATATATATCCATGTGTTTTCCTTTAATTTTTTTACTCTGTTTTTATTCAACTTATCTCACAATTTTCCTTTTATCCGTGCTTTTCTGAGAAGGTTCTCTTGTGTGATTAGCTTATGCATTCTGCCTTCCTGTTTGCTGTTTGCTATTTCCTATTAGCTAACTTATTTGTTGTGCATTTTTCTTATATTAGTGTTGCTCTTGATTTCTAAGGCGAAGCACGTGTTCTATCTTGATGAAGAAAGAAAAACTACTTTTGAAAAGATATGCTCATTTATTTTTTATGGTGTTTTGAAACTCTTTCCGATCACAAATATAGTAGTTCCATTAAAATGTGATCTTTAAAAAAATATCATTTGCAGTGCATTTTATTGATGTTGAGATTTTTCAAACATAAAGGTATTACGTATATGTATAAATTTTATAGATCATATATAGGTGCTATAGAAATAAATTAGCATAGATTACCAGGTATGAATAGCAATTGCTAATTTTTCTTTCTCATTTTTATATTTTTTTTACATTATTTGTATACCCCGTTTAATTCCATGAAAATGACAAACTTTAAAATAATATTCCGTTAGTGTTGGAAAGTGCTTCGTAATAATCTGTGCCCGATGCATGGTGGTTCTTGTTTTGGTAATAAAGCATTAATTATGTTTCATTGTTGCGGAATTAATGTATTTAATTTTTATCGTATGTTATTTATGATATAATTTAGATACTAACTGCACATCCCAATAACAATTACGTATTAAATTACAAATAATCTCTTTGCACCTGGTATTTGTTGACGTAAATAAACATAAGTATCTTTAATCAAAACATGTATACAACTATATACAATCATTTACACACATTTTCTTGAACTATCACGTACAACAGAAAACATATTGATGCGTATTTCAAAAACTAACGCACAGTACCTTGTTTAACTGAAAATTAAATCTTTTATAAGTTTTCGTCTAGAAAAATGAAATAAGTGGTTCTGCAAAATTCTAAAATAAATTTAAAGCAAAATATTTGCCTAGGAAACTTGTCAGCATCAATATTTTGTGAAAGATGATGTAAAGTTTACTTAAAAAACTTTTAATAATCTTCATGCTAAGTTTCCCTTTAAAAGTGAAATGTGAAAATGCACATATTAAATGAATGCGTCATCTACTTAATATTATTTAATTTTTTTAGATGTGCCAAGTAACGTATGTTCTTGTTATTATTTAATATAACAGTTGAACTTTTTAAAAGCTGCCATAATTGTCTATCCTCTTAAACAAACTCAATGAGTACCATAAAAGAGTTAATACATGTTTATGTAAGTCTAAATAAGTATTTTATTGAAATAGTTAAATAGGAACTCGACGTGCTTGATTAGGATTTTAGAACTGTCAGTTGTTTAAGGTTATATACGTAATTCTCATATCATATTTATAAATATTTATAATGGTAGCTTTTTATTTTTTATTAGTATTATTATTATCAGTAAAATATAATATATAACATGTAGTTTCGTTTAAAATTTAAAATAAAGTTTACAAATTATTTAATTTTTCTGAAATTATAGTTCAGTGTCTTTTTAAAAGAATGCTTAAATATGGGCAAATAAGCAAAGAATAATAACAAAAAAGATTGTTCCATAACATTTTGGATAAAAATAGGAGGAGTTTGCACTTACATCGTCCAATCTATATGTCATGCTCGTATGTCACACAACTCCTATAATATCACTAAAGTACCTCATAATAAAACGTGTCTCAGTTTTCAGTTTTATTGTCAATGACTTGAAATATGAAAACATTTGTGAAAACACTTCATCATGTAAATAATTTCGAAACTAGAGGCGTAAATACAGCATATCATTTGTACGGATTGAAAAATATTTAGTTTTAAGGATTAATGTCATCTGAATGATGCGAATTGCTTCCAGTAAATTATTACATTTCTTGTATACTAGAAGGATTTTTTTTTTTTTTTTACTTGTAGTATGAAAATTACACACAACAGCAAAATTGGTATACAAAGCGGTGTCTTGATTCAATAAAATCATATGAACTGTCGGATATCTAATTACTTTCTTATTGCTTTATTGTTTTTTGTCCATTAGTTTTAGTATCTAGCATCTAGAAGTGATACATTTGGTAATGAGATGGCTCAAAGTTGCTTCGACCAGATCATGTGTATAAATGACCTTTATGTCCTTGTCAGGTTCTGAGAAACATCTGCTATTAGAACTAGGGTTCTATATTATTTTTGTCTTAAATATATATATATTCGTGTGGTCTGTGTACTGCGAATTTCAAAGTAACATTCTTTCCTTATCTGAAACTGGATCTGAACCGGTGAAAATGTACAGATTGGATGAAGGGATAAAGATGGTTGGAGAGGCGTTTGCCAGACCTTTTCAGATGTCTGTTTGGAGATGGGGAGACAACGACATTCCACGAACGAGGAAAAGAGCTTGGAATGCGAGCAGGGTGGAAAGGCCCGGGGGTTACGTGGAGAAAAAGCAGAGGGTTGCGAGTGGCAGTCGCTTCTGTGGGGAGAGTGTCATTTGAAGGCTGGAGCGCAAGGCGCAAAGTTAGTTCCTGTGTAGAGCTCTTAGATAGAGCGTAGGGTTGAGAAAAGCTTGCAGAGATTAGGCTTAGAGCCCATGTGTTGGGAGATTGAGAGCAGTCTCCGATAAAGCTAATTTAACGAGTGTAGATTGAGAGTGATATAACGTAGTTTTAACAGTACACAGCCAGCATTTACTGTGTTTAATTTAATGTTGAACCGGATCACCTACATCCGAGTATTAAGTATAAATAGTGTTTTGTGTTTTGTAAATAGTGTGTAAATAAACTGTTAATTTAGTTAATTTAACGAGTTAGTTTTCATTTAAACATTCCTCTCAGAGCGTGACCGATATCACGTAATCATATCGGTGGTGGCAGCATATAAATAGCAAAGGATTTTCTTCAAAGTTGTGTGGACTAAGAGGAAACACCGACAGTTCCTCTTTGATGTATTTCACTCAACGAATATTTACTTTAAATACATTTCGTGGATATCTTCGTAGTCGGAGTATGCGGCGATGGACATAAGCATCCTTCATGTAGGCGCAATAGTAACAATAGTCACAATAGCTCAGAGTTATGTCACAGGCGTTTCTTCATTATTTTATTGAAATTCTAAATTTATACTTGTACGTATAAATGATATTCTCATATTTTGTATTTATTTATTTATTAGTAAATGTAGGAAATAATTACATGAACATATTTTCAATGAATAAAGTAAACATAGAGTAATTAAATTTCTTTATATGAAAAAAATTAAAATCTTTCTATTGATCCTTTCTGCAAGCAGAACTATAATCGTGGCATACAGATATATAAAAGTACTGTTCATCTCGCGCAAAAACTCGATCACAGTAGAATGTACTGTATCTTTCTTTGGTTTCCTGACTATTTAAACATGGAAAATACAGTAGTTGCGTAAAATTAACAGCACAATGTACTGGCAATTTGGACGCCAGTAGTTTGTGCTGTCGCCCAAATGCGTCCACATTGCCAGTACATTGTACTGTTAATTTTACGCAACTACTGTATTTTCCATGTTTAAATAGTCAGGAAACTAAAGAAGATACAGTACATTTAACTGTGATCGAGTTTGTGCTGGCAAATTTACAGTGGTTTTTTTTAGTTTTATCCACGGATGCAATATGCAATAGAATAACAGACAACAGTTTTGATGTCAAACGCGCGATATTATAGGAATAGTAGTTGTGAATAATCTCGATCTTACATTTTATTATAATATATTTAAAATAGCGCTACTTCTTTTTATTCACTAGTTGTTTCTCTAGTACTAGTTGTTGTCTAGTAGTTTCATTTACTAGAATTACTAGTTGACAATGTTACTTGTGTAATCTATAGTACTTTACAGTATGAAATGCAAAAAAAAAAAATAATAATAACATTTGGTTTAGAATGTGATCTATCATATTTATATGCATTATGCATTTAGTGTAAAGAATTTTTCCTTCAAATCTGTAAAGAATAAAAATAATTTTATAATTTTTTCTCTCCTTATATATACTGCAATGAATATATACAGTATGTCAACATTTATTTAAATCTATTAATCTTTTTCAGAAGTTATACATATTCAAAATGCACACTTATAAATTAGTACCGTCTATATCTATGTATATAAAAGCCATTCTCTGCGTGTATATTCATTATACAAATCTTCAATTTTTGACCGATTTGAATGACAATTTCTGTACTTACGTTTTAAAACGTAGAAAATGTCCTTGTCAATTTAACAAATATATCAGACCAGTCTTGACGCCTTTATTCTACCATTTTCCGTAATTTAATATTATAGAAGTATCTCTCTTTTTAGATTTTCTAATTAATCCTTTCTTTCGTGTTGCCACACCCTGAAGGAGATACAATAATTTAAAAAAAATGATATCCTGTGTACTTTCCTTTTATAAGCAAATGAAAATTCTTACTCACTCGCTATATTTATGTATTTTCGAAATTGACGTCATTCTAAACAAAAAATGCACATTTTTCGCAAAAAAAAAAAAAAAAAAAAAAAAAAAAAAAAAACTATAAGTGCTTTTATATTACGTAATACATTAATTTGAATGATTTTGACATTGAAATATGAACTTTTGTACAGACATTTCAATTTTATGAAAACAATTTAGGAAAAAAAAAAAGAAAAGAATGAAGGGAAAAAAGGCTAGATGTGAGTCAAATTCTATCTAATCTTTTCAGCGTATAGTCAAACTGACTTTAGAAAAACTGTTCATCTAATCCCCTAATTAAAGCTTATAATTAGACATAAAGTGAAGGATTTAGTTTTAATGAAAACCAGATAAAATTTCAGTAAATGCTACCTCATCAGGGTGCATTTATTTCATTACCCCAATCCCCCCAGCTAGAAAATGTTTGCACTTTTTTTGCAAAATAGTATAGATTGTACACAATTTGTGCATAAAAAGTGACTATTTTTGAACACTTCGAAAAGTATGCACCTTTTGTGCAAACTGTCTGTATTTTTTATACATACAAAAAAGTGTATATCCTATGTTGTCAAAAACTGTGCACATTTTTTGCATAAAATAAATTAATATTCCGTGTTCGCGAAAAGTGTGCATTTTTTATGCAAAAAAAAAAAAAAAAAAAAAAAAAAAACTGTAGATTCCAATTTTCCAAAAATTATATATTTTTTATGGATGTAAAAATTAGTACTTTTATTTTAAATAGTATATTTACCCCCCCCCCCGAAAAAAAAAACGAAAATTCTCAATTCTATTTTAATTTTAAGGTAAACGAAATAAATACATTTTACTATGTTTTTCAAAATAAGAAAAAAACAAATTTTAATTATTTAAATTTCAAAATCCAGGAAGAGACAATGGGGCTCCTCCCCCCCCTCTTTCTTTAACGGAAATTTCCTGAGTTCCCCTTTATTTTAAGTCGCTTGAAAAAATTAATTTTACTATGTTTTTCAAAATAAGCAAAAAAGAATTTTAATTAATTAAATTTTATAATCTGCGGTACGGGTAATGGTTCACCTAAACCCTCTAACTTTACAGAAAAATATTTAATTCCTCTTTTATGCTAAGTTATTCGAAAAGAGAAAATTTTACTGTGTTTTTCAAAATCATTGCAAATAAAATTTAGAAATAATTTAGATTAAATCAAATTCGAGGGAGGGGCAATAGCTCTCATATGACCCCTTCTACCCAAGTAAAAGTTCTTAGTTCCTCTTTAATGTACTCGAAATAAATAATTTTGCTGTGCATTTCAAAATTGGTGAAAAAGACATTTTAATTAAATAAGTTTCAAAATCCAGGGAGGGGCAAAATGGACCTCTCCTCCCCCCCCCCCCCCCCCCCCCCCCTCCTTAACAGAAAATCCACAGTTCCACTTTTATTTTAAGTTACTTGAAAGAATAAATTTTACTTTTTTTTTTCAAAATCGGAGAAAAATAAAATTTAGTTAGTTAAATTTTAAATCGAGGGAGGGGAAATGGCCCTTCTAAGCCCCCTTCCCCCAAAGGAAATTTCTTAGTTTATGTTTATTTTAAGTTACACGTAAATAATAAATTTGACTCTGTATTTCAAAATAGGGAAAAAAATAAATTTTAATTAATCAAATTTTAAAATGCAGGGAGGGGCAATGGCCCTCCCATGCCCTATCAGAAAATTCCCTACTTCCTCTTTTATTTTAAATTCTTCGAAAAGAATAAATTTTATGAAGTTTTCAAAATTATCAAAAAGAAAATTAGCTAGTTAAATTTTAAAATCGGGGGAAGGGCAGTGGACTCCCCCCCCCCACACACACACACACACACGCAAACTCTCTCTTTTTGATGATTACTAAATGCATCCCTTATCATCGATCAAGCATAAATTCCAGTTATTATGAAAATTACTTCTGCTTTCAAAAATCAAATGAAAAACGTTTATTTCTTATTAATTTCTTTCAAATTTCTATTTAAACATTTGGGCAGAGATCCAGATACATTTTTCGATATCAGCCAAACGAGATTGACCAATCAGAAGCCTGCATATTTGCAAACAATGAAAAGGTCGCAAAAATACGGGCTTCTGATTAGTGGATTTCGTTTCGCTAACAGCGAAAATCTATCTCGATCACGGCCTTGATTTTTATTTTCGCATGTGTAGCTGAAATTCAACTCAACACTCCTTTCCTTGTGTTTACATGCATCGAGCCACAGCCACACATCGAGCTGCGTGGCGGGCGTTATTAGTAGCGAAATTTGTAAGAAATAAGAGAAACTTTTGCTAGAATATGAGCTCAACTGGATCGAAACTTCGGACTTCAAAAAGGATACAGCCTAATACTAGGAAAAAGGGATTGATATCTTCTAAAAATGAAAGTGAAGAAAGTGCAATGGATTCAAATGCCCTCACAGAATAATGGAGATATGAACGACAGCAAGATGGAGGATGACACCGTAGCAAACGGCGTATCTTCAGTTCAGGAAAACAACGTTTATTATTTGGATATCTCACCAAAGGAAATAATACAAGCAGGGCCCGTTTAACACTTGGAAGTAGGGGAAGCCCGACGTCACACAGGGCCCCCTATTACTCTACAAATTGCTTTTTTATTTACTAAATCCCTTTTTCGTATGCTTAAATAATTTGAAATTTTACCCTCAAAGTTTAGAGTAAATAACACTTAATATTAAACTAAAACTAACTACCTATATATACATACTATGAAAAAGTATTTTATTATATTTTTAATTGTAAATAACCAATTTATTTTGTAAATGACAAATATGGAACTACAGTTGAGGATATTTCAAAATATCATTTGTGATTTACAAAT
Organism: Maratus speciosus; assembly: GCA_963932465.1. Lineage (NCBI taxonomy): Eukaryota > Metazoa > Arthropoda > Arachnida > Araneae > Salticidae > Maratus > Maratus speciosus. Next base: position 77,507,604 of record OZ010790.1, read on the forward strand.
TGCCACATAGTAAGAACAAAAAAATTTCAAAAGAAAAAAAATGCATTTTTACCCTGATTGAGTTTCTTTTTTCTAATAATTAGTTTTGAAAAGTAAAATTGGGGGCCCTTTCGTATCTCAGTGGGTAAGCACGGGCTTCATGGGCCTATTCCGTAAAGAGGGCCTGAATACAAGTGCTGCAGAGTGATATGTACGAGGAAATTAAAATTGGTACTTTTCGGTTAGCCGGGTGCTAGTATTATGTATACATGTATATATACATATGTATAGATATACATATATGTGGATATATGTGTATATATACAATATATGTATATACATACATGTGTATATATATAATATGTGTATACATACATGTGTATATACATATATTTATGTGTACATAACACTGGCACCCGGCTAACTGAAAAGTACCCTATAATCTTTTTGGAAGCAAATGGGGCTCTCCCAAGCATACACCCGCGTCATCTAAAGAACGGAATTCAAGGAAATATTCAGTCATGACCAAATTAATGAATTGAAACTAACCTGGCGAGGGAAACTTAGCAACGACAAGCTCTCTAGAAACAGCGCAACAAATCTTAGACATCCAAGAATTGGAAGAAATACCGGTATCACCTGTTCTCCAACAAGAAAGCATTACCACGTGGTTCCTGCTGCATGGCATCCCCACAGATGTATCGTGTGAAGAAATAACGAAAGACCTGCAAGATGCTACTACACTGCTAGTAGTATAATTATGTCATTAAATCCGCAACAGATGGTGAATAATTATTTTTTTTTCACGCCAAAGTTTCATTTATCGTTCAGGGATCTGTTTAGGAAAAAATTGGGTCCTTTAAAGGACCCTTCACAAATTTTTTCATCTCAAAACAGGACCCTTCACAAAACTTTTTGCCTTAAAAAAGGACCCTTCACAAAATTCCTTGTCTTAAAAATAGACCTTTTACAAAAATTTTCCAGCTCTTAATTAAACCTTTCACAAATTTAATCATTTAAAAGTAAAATCTGACCTATCACATTTACATATATAAAGAAAATATATGTATTTTACATACATATATCTTCTTAAAAATATATAAAAAGAACCTGAGTATAACGTTCATTTCAAATTCACAAAATTAGGACTAGATTTTTCACAAATGTAAAAAAACTCTTCACAATTTCACAAAAACAGGACCCTGACAGGAAAGTCTGGACAGACCCCTGTCGTTTGATCAGCTAAATGTGATTTTTGCTGAATTAAGCTTTGAAATAGTGGAGTTAAAAAAGTCTGCAGACAAGTATATTGTTTACAAAGGTAAGTTTAAATTCTTTATTTAAAGACCATTATCGAGCTAAGAAATTTATATGTATAAAATAAGCGTAAACTTTTGTTTGTTGCAGATCTGCAACCATGTGCCATGTCTTCTCTTGTAATGGTTGTTGATAATATGCGGAAAAATCTCAACTTTCTTTGATTCATGGAAAAATAGTGAACTTTGTCGATCAGGAACGGGAAAAAAAGGGGAATTTTGTTGAACTGATGTGGGAAAAAAGTGAATTTTGTTGAACGGGTGTAGAAAATCGTGAATTTTGTCGATTAGGAGTGGTAAAATCTCAAATTTCGTTGATTCATGGAAAAATAGCAAACTTCGTCGATCAGGTGGAGTAAAAAAGGAAATTTTGTTGATCAGGTGTCGAAAAATAGCGAATTCTGTCAATTGGGTGTGAAAAAATAGCGAATTTCGCTGGTCGGGTATGAAAAGATTGTGAAACTTGTCAATCCGGCGTAGAAAAATTGCGAATTTGTTTGATCGGGCATAGAAAAAGTGTGAATTTTGTCGATAATGTGCGGAGAAATCTCAAATTTCGTTGATTCACGGAAAAATAGCGAACTTCGTCCAACAGGCGCGGCAGAAAAGGGGAATATTGTTGAACGGGTGTCGAAAAAAAGGGAATTTTGTTGAAAGGGTGTAGAAAATCGTGAATTTTGTCGATTAGGAATGGAAAAAATGTCAAAATTTCATTGAATCACGAAAAAATAGCAAACTTCGTCCAACAGGTGCGGGGAAAATGGAGAGTTTTGTTTATCAGGTGTGAAAAAAAGGGAATTTTGTTGATTGGGTGCGGAAAAATTGGAATTTTATCGATTGGCTTTGAAAAAATTGTGAATTTGGTCGATCAGGTGTCTAAATATCGCAAAGTTTTTTTATAGGGCATGGAAATTTACAAAAATTGTCTTCAAAAGGTATACAGTAAATTAAACTTTGAATTGAAGTTAATTAAAAAAAAATATTATATGTTCATGACATTGGAAGTCGAAAAATAGCGAATTCTGTCAATTGGGTGTGAAAAAATAGCGAATCTCGCTGGTCGGGTATGAAAAGATTGCTGAACTTGCCAATCCGGCATAGAAAAATCGGGAATTTGTTTGATCGGGCATAGAAAAAGTGTGAATTTTGTCGATAATGTACAGAAAAATCTCAAATTTCGTTGATTCACGAAAAAATAGCAAACTTCTTCAATCAGGTGCGGGAAAAAAGGGGAATTTTGTTGATCATGTGTGTAAAAAAGGGAATTTTGTGGATTGGGTGTTGAAAAATAGTGAATTTTGTCAATTGGGTGTGAAAAAATAGCGAATTTTGCTAGTCGGGTATGAAAAGATTGCGAAACTTGTCAATCCGGCGTAGAAAAATTGCGAATTTGTTTGATCGGGCATAGAAAAAATGTGAATTTTGTTGATAATGTGCGGAAAAATCTCAAATTTCGTTGATACACGGAAAAATAGCGAACTTCGCCGATCAGGCGCGGCAGAAAAGGGGAATATTGTTGAACGGGTGTGGAAAAAAAGGGAATTTTGTTGAAAGGGTGTAGAAAATCGTGAATTTTGTCGATTAGGAATGGAAAAAATGTCAAAATTTCATTGAATCATGAAAAAATAGAAAACTTCGTCAAACAGGTGCAGGGAAAATGGAGAGTTTTGTTGATCAGGTGTGAAAAGAAGGGAATTTTGTTGATTGGGTGTCGAAAAATAGTTTATTTTGTCAATAAGGTGAAAAGATAGCGAATTTCACTGGTCGGGTATGAAAAGATAGCGAAATTTGTCAATTTGGCGTAGAAAAATCGCGAATTTGTTTGATCGGGCATAGAAAAAGTGCGAGTTTTGTCGATAATGTGCGGAAAAATCTCAAATTTCGTTGTTTCATTGAAAAATAGTGAACTACGTTGATCAGACACAGGAAAAAGGGGAATTTTCTTGAATGGAAATGGAAAAAAAGAAAATTTTGTTGAACAGGTGTAGAAAATTATGAATTTTGTCGATTAGGAGTGGAAAAATCTCAAATTTCGTTGATTCACGGAAAAATAGCGATCTTCGTCGATCAGGCATGGAAAAAAGGGAATTTTGTGTTTTATCAGGTGTATAAAAATAGTAAATTTTGTCAGTCGGTTGCAAAAAAATGGCGAATTTTGTCAATTGGGAGCGGAAAAATTGGAATTTTATCGATTGGCTTTGAAAAAATTGTGAATTTGGTCGATCAGGTGTCTAAATATCGCAAAGTTTTTTTATAGGGCATGGAAATTTACAAAAATTTATACAGTAAATTAAACTTTGAAATGAAGTTAATTAAAAAAAAAATATTATATGTTCATGACATTGGGTGTCGAAAAATAGCGATTTCTGTCAATTGGGTGTGAAAAAATAGCGAATCTTGCTGGTCGGATATGAAAAGATTGCTAAACTTGCCAATCCGGCATAGAAAAATCGCGAATTTGTTTGATCGGGCATAGAAAAAGTGTGAATTTTGTCGATAATGTACGGAAAAATCTCAAATTTCGTTGATTCATGAAAAAAAATAGCAAACTTCTTCAATCAGGTGCGAGAAAAAAGGGGAATTTTGTTGATCATGTGTGTAAAAAAGGGAATTTTGTGGATTGGGTGTCGAAAAATAGTGAATTTTGTCAATTGGGTGTGAAAAAATAGCGAATTTTGCTAGTCGGGTATGAAAAGATTGCGAAACTTGTCAATCCGGCATAGAAAAATTGCGAATTTGTTTGATCGGGCATAGAAAAAGTGTGAATTTTGTTGATAATGTGCGGAAAAATCTCAAATTTCGTTGACTCACGGAAAAATAGCGAACTTCGTCGATCAGGCGCGGCAGAAAAGGGGAATTTTGTTGAACTGGTGTGGGAAAAAAGGGAATTTTGTTGAAAGGGTGTAGAAAATCGTGAATTTTGTCGATTCGGAATGGAAAAAATCTCAAAATTTCATTGAATCACGAAAAAATAGCAATCTTCGTCGATCAGGTGTGGGGAAAAAGGAGAGTTTTGTTGATCAGGTGTGAAAAAAAGGGAATTTAGTTGATTGGGTGTCAAAAAATAGTGAATTTTGTCAATAAGGTGTGAAAAAATTGCGAATTTCACTGGCCGGGTATGAAAAGATAGCGAAATTTGTCAATCTGGCGTAGAAAAATCGCGAATTTGTTTGATCGGGCATAGAAAAAGTGTGAATTTTGTCGATAATGTACAGAAAAATCTAAAATTTCGTTGATTCACGAAAAAATTGCAAACTTCTTCAATCATGCGCGGGAAAAAAGGGAATTTTGTTGATCATGTGTGTAAAAAAGGAAATTTTGTGGATTGGGTGTCGAAAAATAGTGAATTTTGTCAATTGGGTGTGAAAAAATAGCGAATTTCGCTGGTCGGGTATCAAAAGATTGCGAAACTTGTCAATCCGGCATAGAAAAATTTCGAATTTGTTTGATCGGGCATAAAAAAAGTGTGAATTTTGTCGATAATGTGCGGAAAAATCTCAAATTTCCTTGATTCACGGAAAAATAGCAAACTTCGTCGATCAGGCGCGGCAGAAAAGGAGAATTTTGTTGAACGGGTGTGGAAAAAAAGGGAATTTTGTTGAAAGGGTGTAGAAAATCATGAATTTTGTCGATTAGGAATGGAAAAAATCTCAATTTCATTGAATCACGAAAAAATAGCAAACTTCATCGATCAGGTGCGGGGAAAATGGAGAGTTTTGTTGATCAGGTGTGAAAAAAAGGGAATTTTGTTGATTTTGTGTCGAAAAATAGTGAATTTTGTCAATTGGGTGTGAAAAAATAGCGAATTTCGCTGGTCGGGTATGAAAAGATTGCGAAACTTGTCAATCCGGCGTAGAAAAGTTGCGAATTTGTTTGATCGGGCATAGAAAAAGCGTGAATTTTGTCGATAATGTGCGGAAAAATCTCAAATTTCCTTGACTTACGAAAAAATAGCGAACTTCGTTGATCAGGCGCGGCAAAAGGGGAATTTTGTTGAACGGGTGTGGAAAAAAAGGGAATTTTGTTGAAAGGGTGTAGAAAATCGTGAATTTTGTCGATTAGGAATGGAAAAAATGTCAAAATTTCATTGAATCATGAAAAAATAGCAAACTTCGTCAAACAGGTGCAGGGAAAATGGAGAGTTTTGTTGATCAGGTGTGAAAAAAAGGGAATTTTGTTGATTGGGTGTCGAAAAATAGTTTATTTTGTCAATAAGGTGTGAAAAGATAGCGAATTTCACTGGTCGGGTATGAAAAGATAGCGAAATTTGTTAATTTGGCGTAGAAAAATTGCGAATTTGTTTGATCGGGCATAGAAAAAGTGCGAATTTTGTCGATAATGTGCGGAAAAATCTCAAATTTCGTTGTTTCATTGAAAAATAGTGAACTACGTTGATCAGACGCAGGAAAAAGGGGAATTTTCTTGAATGGATATGGAAAAAAAGAAAATTTTGTTGAACAGGTGTAGAAAATTATGAATTTTGTCGATTAGGAGTGGAAAAATCTCAAATTTCGTTGATTCACGGAAAAATAGCGAACTTCGTCGATCAGGCATGGAAAAAAGGGAATTTTGTGTTTTATCAGGTGTAGAAAAATAGTAAATTTTGTCAGTCGGGTGTGAAAAAATGGCGAATTTTGTCAATTGGGTGCGAAAAATTGGAATTTTATCGATTGGCTTTGAAAAAATTGTGAATTTGGTCGATCAGGTGTCTAAATATCGCAAAGTTTTTTTATAGGGCATGGAAATTTACAAAAATTTATACAGTAAATTAAACTTTGAAATGAAGTTAATTAAAAAAAAATATTATATGTTCATGACATTGGGTGTCGAAAAATAGCGAATTCTGTCAATTGGGTGTGAAAAAATAGCGAATCTTGCTGGTCGGGTATGAAAAGATTGCTAAACTTGCCAATCCGGCATAGAAAAATCGCGAATTTGTTTGATCGGGCATAGAAAAAGTGTGAATTTTGTCGATAATGTACGGAAAAATCTCAAATTTCGTTGATTCACGAAAAAAAATAGCAAACTTCTTCAATCAGGTGCTGGAAAAAAGGGGAATTTTGTTGATCATGTGTGTAAAAAAGGGAATTTTGTGGATTGGGTGTCGAAAAATAGTGAATTTTGTCAATTGGGTGTGAAAAAATAGCGAATTTTGCTAGTCGGGTATGAAAAGATTGCGAAACTTGTCAATCCGGCGTAGAAAAATTGCGAATTTGTTTGATCGGGCATAGAAAAAGTGTGAATTTTGTTGATAATGTGCGGAAAAATCTCAAATTTCGTTGACTCATGGAAAAATAGCGAACTTCGTCGATCAGGCGCGGCAGAAAAGGGGAATTTTGTTGAACTGGTGTGGGAAAAAAGGGAATTTTGTTGAAAGGGTGTAGAAAATCGTGAATTTTGTCGATTCGGAATGGAAAAAATCTCAAAATTTCATTGAATCACGAAAAAATAGCAAACTTCGTCGATCAGGTGTGGGGAAAAAGGAGAGTTTTGTTGATCAGGTGTGAAAAAAAGGGAATTTTGTTGATTGGGTGTCAAAAAATAGTGAATTTTGTCAATAAGGTGTGAAAAAATTGCGAATTTCACTGGTCGGGTATGAAAAGATTGCGAAACTTGTCAATCCGGCGTAGAAAAATTGCGAATTTGTTTGATCGGGCATAGAAAAAGCGTGAATTTTGTCGATAATGTGCGGAAAAATCTCAAATTTCCTTGATTCATGGAAAAATAGTGAACTACGGTGATCAGGCGCTGGAAAAAAAGGAAATTTTGTTGAACAGGTGTAGAAAATCATGAATTTTGTCGATTAGGAGTGGAATAATCACAAATTTCGTTGATTCACGGAAAAATAGCGAAATTCGTCGATCAGGCACGAACAAAGGGAATTTTGTGTTTTATCGGGTGTAGAAAAATAGTAAATTCTGTCAGTCAGGTGTGAAAAAATAGCGAATTCTGTCAGTCGGGTGTGAAAAAATAGCGAATTCTGTCAGTCGGGTGTGAAAAAATAGCGAACTTTGTCAATTGGGTGTGGGAAAAATTGGAATTTTAACGATTGGCTTTGGAAAAATTGTGAATTTTGTCGATCAGGTGTCTAAATATCCCAAAGTTTTTTTTATAGGGCATGGAAATTTACAAAAATTATCTTCAAAAGTTATACAGTAAATTAAACTTTGAATTGAAGTTAATTAAAAAAAATATGTTCATGACAGGGTTGCCCTCTTTTAGCCAGGCCAAAAAAAGCCGGCTGGCTTTTTTTTGTTTTAACCACTTAAAAAAAGCCGGTTTTTATTTTTAAAAGTTTGTTTACAGCTAATTTGTTTTAAATTTGGATCAATTAATTTATAGTACACTTATAAATATTTTCTACTAAGAAAATTATAAATTTCTATTAAATTTTGTCAAATAACTGTCTTTAACTGCTAGAAGGCAACTGTGAAGGCATTATGTCTGAAAATTAAAAAAAAATATATATATATAAATATTGAAAAGAATATTAAGTTAGACTCCAAACTGGTGTTTTGAAATTTTATATTACATTATATAGCTCCACATATACTACACATTTTAAAGATCATATTTAATTAAACAATGACAAAATGTAGCACATCAAAATGGAAACATTCTTATGTGTCCATATGGAGAGTTAACTTATAAATGTTAAAAGAAAAATTAGAAAGGATATAATATTTGAGGAGAGTTAGGTACATAAGTGTATAAAAAATAGAGCATTTAAACAAGAAAATAAATAAATAAATAAATAAAATTTCTCTAAATAAATTTTCGAAAAGCTTGTTGTTAAGCATATTCATGCATATGCTATTCATAATGTTTTTTTAATAGTGAGAAATGATGTTTTTATTATATGACTATGTATATTTTAAATGTTTATTAGAAATAAAATAAGACTTGTATATTAATAGCTCTTAAAATTAATTAAGTAATAAAACATGTAACTAAGTAACTATTGTCCTCTTAATTAAAAACACTTTAAAATATGTAGTTTATAATTACAATGCTTCATTGTAAAGCCGATTATGGCCAATTTTGGCCAAAAAAAAGCCGTTTAAAACCAATAAAAGCTGCCGGCGTGGCTTTTTTAAATTTTAGCCGACTTTTTTGCAACCCTGGTTCATGATGAATGTTTATGTGTATTTATAAACGCATGCACACATAGGAGTATTACCCCTAAGCTCACATCATGTGCACATGAGTGCTTTTTTCTTGCACACAGTTACTTGGTACTCACAGGAGTACTTGATGCACCACTCGTAAAAATATTAGGTAGTTTTAGTTTAGCCGGGCGCCAGTGTTATATATACATACATATATATGTACACACACACACATATGTATATACATATATTGTCTATATCACCTATATACATATATATGTAGTATATATATTTATATAAACATGTATATAGACTTATATATGTATCTATAACATTGGCGCCCGGCTAACCGAAAAAAAGTACCAAATATTACAAGCATTTAACCTTCCTTCAGCTGTAATTAGAAATTAAAAAATTGTGAAGAATTCATCATAATGTTTTAAAATTTAAAATATAGCTTCACCGTATGTTGTAAGGTTCAATTTTAGGTTATATTTATAGAAACATCTTTTTTTTTTTTTTTTTTATTTCATACTATTATAAGAATATTGCTCAGCTTTCTGTTGTGCCACTGTTCCATTACAGGTACACCAATAAATTTATGCTTGTTTTTTGGTCTTATTATTGATTTTGCAGTATTGATATTGCAGTGTGAATTATGTATGTGATAGCAATATGTTTAACCCTTAACCGGAAATGTGAAAATCCCGTGCACAAACAGACCACTTAATAATTTATCAAATAGTGAACTTAAACATTTAATCTTTAATAGTAATGCATTAATAGGAGCAATTTTTTAATATAGCAGCCTAAAAATAAGTTTTGAATGCCGGAGTGCGAAAATATTAAGGGCAGATATATCGACAAAACCATCTCACAGATGGTACGTTTCTGGTTAAGGGAACTGGGCTTAGATGCCTTATGTTCCCTCAGCCGTTGTTTTGAATTGTTTGGCGATTTTTTGTTGGTGTGTTGGCGGTGTTTAAAATATGGCAACCTCGATATGTGGAACCCTGTGTGACATATGTATTCTGACGTGTTGTGTTCTGGCAACCACTGAGAAGTGGTGGATTTTGTGGATGGATTTTGATATTGTGTTGTATCGCTCTGTCTTTTTATTTTTATGTTAAATTTATTGGATGTATTTGACTGACTATATGGTTTCTGTAATCTGTTTAAAAGCTTTTGCTGAAGTAATTAAGAAATATGAGGAAATTTTGAGAAGAAAAGTAGGTTTGTTTATTGTGTCTCAATGCATATTCATAAGCCTATTTTGGAAAATGATGGTGGTGTTATGAGAAAGATTTCGTACTGGAGCTTTCAAGAAAGCAGATATCTGTTAAGGTATGTTGATAATCTTATGTATATTTTGCTGCTTTAAGAGTTTTTTACATTTTGAGATTGCTAGAAAGCGAGAACTTCGGAATCTTAAGAATGCTACACCGGGAGAACTGCTGAATGCAGTGATTTTTTTTTCGGTTACTGTGCGCGAAGCGCTCATACAAGATTACTGATTGCCTAGCGAGTTTAATTTTTTATGTATATTTTGCTGCCTTAAGAGTTTTTATATTTTGAGATTGCTAGAAAGCGAGAACTGCTGAATTTTGAGAATGCTACACCGGAAGAACTGCTGAATGCAGTGATGGTTTTTTTCGGTTAATGTGCACGAAGCGCTCATACAAGATTACTGATTGCCACTTTAGCGAATTTTGTTTATTATTTACATTTTATTTTCGTTAAGCGAAACATGCGTATGAACCGGTGCTTGGTGACATTTACTACTTGGCGGAAAAGGGGTTTTCACGCCAAGAAAATTCCAAGATGGCAGCCGTGTGAACTTATGACATCTGTTCCGGGAACTACAATAATTAAGCCTTTTTGTGGTAAAATTTAGATAGGCAAAAAAAGTGTAAAAAAAAAGTGCACAAAATCTGAGCGTATTTGGCACCACTGATTGTGTATAAAAGGTGCACAACTCAGGTATGCAAAAAATGTGTAAACAAAAAAGTGCACAAAATGCGAGCGTATTTGGCACCACTGATTGTGTATAAAAAGTGCACAATTTAGGTATGCAAAAAAAGTGTAAACAAAAAAGTGCACACAATCCGAGCGTATTTGGCACCTCTGATTGTGTATAAAATGTGAACAATCTAGGTATACACTTTTTGTGCACAATTCAGTGTGCACTCATTATGCATAAGCAGAGGTGCCAAATACGCTCGCTTTTTGTGCACTTTTTTTTTACACTTTTTTTGCAAACTTTTTCTAGCTGGGCCCTATCGGTAGAAAAATCGTATACTTATGCTACACTTGCTAACGAAAACATGTATTTTTATTCTAAAAAGGAAAAAAAATAATACCACAATTGTGTCAAAAGAACATATTTTTTCTGAATTTAACATTCACGATTTCCGAAATTAAGACTAAAAAATGTGAGTTTTTTGTAAACATCAAGTTAAGGCTGTTCTAATATCCAAAGGAGCTACTTCCTAACAAATTTTATAATTCATTTTCATTTGGAAACGCATGAATTTGGCTGGAGTTCTTATTCAATAAAAAATGTAATCGAAAGATGCTTTCCATTTTTTACTAAAGACATTAGCTCTTTCATAAAATACTGTCAAAATCGACGTTTTGAACTGAATTTCCGGACGCTACACCGCGATAAAGGAGAAAAATCGGTCGTCACGAACAACACTTGCTCATAACACATGAGATAATTTATTTATCAAAAAATTGGAAACTTCAACAGCCAGGCTTGCAAGTTTTAAACCTTTATGTTCAAGAAGTCGGAAAATGTCTCAAAAATGTCCTCGTTGTTTAGCAGGGAAATGGAGAAACACCTTTAAGGCTCAAGTTCGCTGATCAAAAAGCGCTAAACATTCTGACACAATGACGGACTCATTTTTAAACGTACAGATATAAAAGTGGCGGGCCTGACTATGGAAGCGATTTAGAATCGAAATGTTTTTTTCTTTTCATTTTTTGATAAATAAATTACGTATCTAGTTAAAAACGATTTTGATCACGTAACACCCAAGAATTAGTTTTTGAGATAGATCTTGAGATAGATTGCGGAAATCGCAAAAAATGCAGCATAGCCGCGCCAGCTGTTGAGCTATTTACACCAAAATGTACAAAACGTCAGTTCATCTCAAGGACTAACAGAATCTGAAGTTTGATGGAAATCCGAGCATTATTTCTTGAGATAGAGCTATTGCAGAAATCGTGAAAATGCAGCATACCAGCGCCACTGTTGGTCAATTTAGACCAAAAAAGATTCAGCACCAATTTATATTAGGTACTACTAGAATATAAATTTTTAATAAATTCCGTGAAATAGTTCTTGAGATAGAGCGCCCACAAAATAGACTCATAGACAGACATTTTGTAAAATCATGTTTTTCGGAAACTCTGACCCCTAAAACGCGTAAATCCTCCGAATATCAGAAGTCGAAAATTTTCTTGAATCCAATACTTTCTTCTTGTAACGATAGAAAAAAGTAAAAATAAAATATGCAAAATACGCCGGATATTCATTAAAAATAAAGATATCAGGAGTCCAATATGTTTACTTTATTTACAGTTTCCTTTTAATTATAAAAAGTTAAATGTATTTTTAAAAGTTAATTGTATTTTTATAACGTATACGAGTTATTTATTCGCGGCATCTTTTCTGCAATATATATTTATGTAGATATTGCATTTCTAAAACGCGCCATGTAAAAGGCAATTCACACACCTAAGAATTTAATTTTTTTTTTATTTGGAAAAAGAAAGAAAAGAAATGTTGACGTGAAATATAAACTTAAATATTAAATTAATAATGAAAAGTTTTTATTTTTCATTTTTCATTTTATCTTCTTGGAATTTTCAGATAAAATAGAAACAACATATCTCTACTCTTTTTCCTTTATAATAAAAAGCCAAAAATATCAAACAATGTTATGTTGAATCCCAAGCACGCAATATTTTTCATGAAACAAATTTTTTTAGTCAGCTCATACCAATATCTAGATAAAATTATTATGATCTTTATATCACATTTAAATCACATGATTGTGTATTCAATTTTTTTTTTCTTGAAAATAATGTTTATTAACATGTTATATTTCGGAAACAAATGTCAAAACATGTGTTGAAGATATTTCCTAAACAAAAGTTATCTTGTTAAAATGTGTTTCATGTATGTGAAAATCTTATTAAAATCTGCTCTAACTTATTGTTCTTAGATTTTGAGAATAATGAGATCTTCAACTACATTTAATTGACGATATTTTACTTGTCCTCTTGTAATTATCTTTCCATCCAGAAATTTAGCATGTAATTAAAAATATAATTATGTTTTGCTACTTAATATTTGCAGAGTAAATAATTAAACATGTTTACTTTATCTGCATAGAGGATGAATTTAGTAACATAATTGTACTTTCGCACATTTACAGTGTTTCAGTAGAAATTGTTCAAAGAACGTCTTGAGTTTTTGAGAGAAATTATTTTTTGTAGAATTTAAAACATGCACATGCTTTTTATGTTAATAATACGTATTAATATTTATGATGAGATAGGGTATTTGGAAATATTTTATTAATATTAATTAAAAAAATATTCAATGAAAAAGTTATATTCAGCTTCACGGCATTGTATAAAATGCATAAATATTTAATGATCCAAGAAATATTTGGCAGCAGAACTGTTCCAGAATTTTATAATTCCTGCATTGAAAAGATAGCAGTTCTTTGCAGACGTGGTATTACGTTCTCAGTGATAAAATGCTGTATCATAATAGCACAGTTCGTATGATAAACGTTTAAAATTATAACCATACAATAACCCTTTATGTACTGAATTATGAATTCATGAAATTTTTATCTTCTAAAGTCTTTTTCGTCAATTGTTTAAACGACATTAGAAGATTGACTTAATCATTTGGTAAATTTTAGAAGGATTTTAAAAGGATTCAAGGATTTAGAAGGATGAATTAAATTTGAATTTATAGGGATTTTTTTGTTTTGTGTAACCAATAATGGTGTTAGGACAAGATAATGTAGTATATATATATATTTCTCATTGTAAACGGTATTACAACTAATAGACGCATTGAAGTAGTTTTATAAGAAGTTATTTTAATGGTATTTATTAGTACCGTCAGTAGATAAAGGGTTAATTGTGTTTAATGTCACAGAAGTGTCCACTGATTGTCATATTCGTTCTGTTAAACACCAGAAACCAATATTTTAAAAGTTGTGGTGATACAATTACGAGTGGTCGAATGTCAATAATATTGAGTTAATTGTATAATTCGCGCAGATTTGCTCGGCAAGATGATATGTGTGGAGATGGATTTATTTGTTCGACAGAAATCGATACTCGAAGAAATTCTTACATTACCAAAATGTTAATGGCGGTGATGAGGAGACATATCCAGAAAAAATATGGTGAACCTCACAGGGGGTAATAATATTTGATGATGACTTCCAGATACTTGTTTATGATTACAATAAATCCCATAATGTGTCGTGTGACTACGTAGAAAGTTAGCGTGATGATGTTCAATAGTTAATAGATATTTTTCTCCCACACATGAATCCTGTTGCAATCGCTCAACTTCATACCGAATATCCTCGTACAATAGAGACTTGAGCAAGAGAAAGGTGATGATAAATATAAAAAATATATATAGGACAATTATAAAACATTTATTGTTTCATATCTTATTTTTTTCTGAAAACTTTATATAAATTTACTTCTTTAGGTGATACGACCTTTTCTTTCTTAGCACTACTCTTCCTAATATTAAATGAAAATTATATAAAAAAAAGTACGATATTACAGAATTTTTTACACGAAAAATTAGAACGAATACTTTCAAGGATCTGACATTATATATAAACATAATTTCCAGTGTAATGAAATGACAGTATTCTATCGCATACTGTATCTGGTTTAAAGTATTGAAATCAAAAGCATTAAAAGGCGAAATGAAAAATAATCATATTACCTAAAGAAGTTTTTCTAAACTGTTGACCTTTTTTAAATAAAAATATTCGCATAGGTATTAATTTGGAAATTAGATCAATTTAGCTGTTACGTTTTATGCGCTTTTTTAAAGTGGCATAAACGTAGTATCATAAAAAATATGTTTTAGCATGACTGTTCGTAGCTATGAATAATGCTGGTTGAAACAAAGAGTGATCAATTAATTATATTTGCATTGCAGTTAGTTAAAATACTATCGCGACTGTAACTAAACAACGGAACCGCATATAACCGTACAAATCCGCATATAAATATAATTCTGTACATTTAAATGCATATACACACGCTTAAATTCAAGACAAAATCAGTAAATGTTTATAATTGACAATGATATAAAAAGATTCTTTAAAAAAAATCTTTTTCATAGAAAATTCCATTAATTTGACGGATACATTTTTCGCAAACATCCCATGCAGACAATCAACTAATTTTGCAGAATGGGCACATTTTTAATGTTTCTCAATACATAGAGCAGATGGAACGCAGAATGATAAAATCTATAAAACTTATTTAAGAATAATTGATGTATAAATGGAATCTGCTGATGACGCAGATTTTTAATGTTTTCACAATTTTAAGTAGAGAAAATGGTTGACTATGAAAATATTTATAAAAAACAATATCAGCAAATTTCTGCAATAATGAAATCTGTAGATGAATCAGATTTTTAATTTTTCTGCAGCATCATGTAGAGAAGATGAATCGTCAAATAACACTTATTATAAAAAATATATATGAAAGTTTCTGTAGTAATAAAATCTGCAGATGAGGCAGAATTTTTGCCTTCTGAAATTCTATTAAAAATATTCACCTAACTTTTTTTTTAAATATTTGATTTTTTCATTTTGTTCATTTTCGCTCCCTGAAAAGTGTTTATGAATTCTGTATATCTGTCCGTCGTTTGAAGTCCGTCCATGCTGTTATGCGCTTATATATACTCGGAATAACATATAATTCATACATGGTATTGAAGTTTACTATGGCATGTTCTGTATTAAAAACGAATAATTTAGTATTTATAATTCATTTACATGGACACTCTAAAGAATTCCGTTACATTACTGTCAATGGAAAAACCAATTTCACTGTGTTTCAATGATGGCAGACTATTTTAAACATATTGCAATTGATATATATATCTGATGATATATCTACAAGATGCTAATTACGGAATAGGGTATGAAAAACATTCATCGTTTATTTACAGGGACACAGAAAGTAATTCGTTATAGTATGGCTTATGAACAAAAACTTCGGGAATTGTGTTTCAAGTAACATACAAAATTTTAAACGTAACTATAATTTGCATATTATTTTTCGTGTTCAATTCATCATATACAGGGCTGCAAAACATATATGGAGTACATTTCCGTTTATAGGCGGAAATAGTTTAAGTATGTTTTGAACAATTTTCAATTGCATTTTCTAATTGAATTAAATTTTAGTATATTACGAGGTATATAATACAAACATATGAAATATATACAGGGATGAACAAAAAGTGATATTTACTCGACTGTTGATGATGATTACTAAATTGGGCTTTCCAATGTGATGCGCTTTCCTAATTATTTACTAAGGAATAATCTTTTACCTTATTAAAATATTACCATAGAATATAATGATATTTGTTCTGTAATAATGTTCTATAATAATATTCTGTATTTTTTAAATTACATTAAAATGTGACCTTAGTATATATTGATATGTGTCCTATAATAATGGTCTATAATAATTATGTTGTTCTATATAATTTTGAAACTGTTGGAAAGTGTTCCATAATGATGCTTAATGCAGGATTTTTCTTTCTTGTTTTCTATTAATATCAAAAGTTGATTTATTTCTTAAAGTCCTAAAAAGTAACTTATGTTTAAAATTATACTTGCACACTCTTTCTTTTCTTGATTGTAAACATAAAAACAGAAATAATTACATGTCCAATACTCGTATAAAGAAATTGAAAGCATCTTTGTAGGTGTAAATTTCACTCTTTAGAATAAAACAATAAAATAAAAACTGTCCCAATTTGGCTCTTCAAACGTAGCGGGATAACTTTTTAAATTACCAAACAACACTTTTATATCTTTGTTTTAAAAATTTTTTAAATAAACCTAATACTATCTTTGTATAAAATGCATTTACACATAGTATCTATCAATTAATAATGAACAACTGTATATTCAAAAAAATAATTTTAATCTTCTCTACACAACAATGTTTACTAGTAAATTTCAAAGTTTGAAAGTTAAATTCGCAGAACGTATTTTATTCTTATATTTCTGACTTTAATGGAAGAATTTTTTGTTCCTTCTGAAAGTTGCATTCCCTATTTTAAAAACATAAATAACATGGAGCAGCCAATGATTTCATGCATAAAATATGAATCATGATGTAATTCCTGCATTTCAAAATATAGAGCAAGACTTTCGAAATTTACGTTTGATTTTTTTCTTTTATATCCATAAACATTTTTTTTAATTTGTTTAAGAATTCCTAAATATAAAATGTATCAATGCGTTGATGAAAATGTGTGAAATATTCATTCATTATTTTTTTAAATGTATGCTTTTTAACATTTTGCAAAAAAGTTGAAATGGCTTCGGTTTTTCTCTCCATCTGTTTGTCTGTCCGACTGTTCGCACTCTAACTCTCGTATATACTAAGCGGAAATTTCTGGATGATATTATCGTTTACACTAGCATGATCCTTAATTCAAATAAAGTTTGTAGCATGCTTAGTTTATTTATAGGGACAGTCAAAAGTATTCCGTTACATTACGGTAAATGGGAAATCGTTTGAAATAAATTTTAAAGATGTTACACCCTTTCAAACATAATAAAATTTATCGAATTTACGAAGTACACTAAAATATGCATTCTGTAGAATATTCGGTGCAAAGAATAATTATTATTCATTTACAAGGCCACACAAAAGAATGTCCTTACAATATGGTAAAGGAGGAGGATTGTTTGCGGCGTATTTTAATTATGTTCAACAATTTCATATATAATGAAATTGATAGATGTCGTTGAGGCTTACTAACAGTTATTTCATGCGTAACAGGAAGTGCACAGCATTTACAAAGACACACAATAGATTTCAGATTGCATATTCGATCCGAAATACTACCCAACAAAAACAGAACTTACTGGCCACTGATGGGTTTCTTTAGCCTTGGCCGAATGTGTTCGATGGGGGCCCGCTATCATTTAAAGTTACGGTTCCGTAAAAAAAAACTGTCACGCCGGACACAATAAGGGCAAAAGAAAATTGGCCGTAATTACAAGAAGTTGCCCACAATCGTGCCACTAACTTTTCACTAAAAGTATTAGATAGCCTTAAACTGCCCACAATTATTATTTTAATGGCCAGTAAAAATAAAATCTAACCAGAAGCTTGCCTTTATCCTACCATTTGTAATAAATTAAATTTAGCCCAAACCTGCCCACAAAAAAGCCTATTATTGTTATTTAAAATCTAATCACTAGCCACTGTTGTGCCATAATGATTGTTTAGGCATAAATCAAAATTTATTCTATAAAAAAAAATGCTTTTTATCAGGCTAATTAAATGATAAAATATTTTTGCAGGATTTAAAAAACCTTATAATTATTTAGGTACACTTTTCAAGAAAATCAAATTCTTTCACTTTTAACTTTTTCAAAAAATTTCCGAAACGCAATACTTCATATAATGCATTAATTTATTTGTTCATCTATTCACTTACATATTTACAAAATTTATATGCAATGCATTTTTAAATAGTTGCATTTCATAAAAATTTATAAAGTATATAATTGAAAAATAACTAATCAATCAATTCATTATCAAATATTGTATTTTGAATATTTTTGAAAAAGTTCAAGTTAAATGAACTTGATTTTCTAGAAAAGTATGTCTAAATAATTATAAGATTTTTTTTTTTTTTTTTTTTTAACCTGCCAAAACATTTTATCATTCAACTAACCTTCTAAAAAGTATTTTCTTTTAAAGAATAAACTTTGCAATATTGTTAAATAATATACGTGATTTTAACATAGTTTATTATATATTTTATATTAAAGTGTGATGTTTTTGTGATGTTCTTTTATTTAAATTCCCACTATATTTTACACTTGTTTGTTGGTGAATCTGTTATATTATGTTTATTCATCAAAGCTTTATTAAATCATTATAATCTAAACTTTTGCATCTTTTCTGATAATTTTTTATTCAAATATTACATAAAAATAAGATTAACCTTTATGTAATTAACGAATGACAGTATAATATTTCTCACATATTTTTAAATTTTGTTTTTATCAGGTAATATTTAGATATTTCTCTTGCAGTTTAATAGCCAAACATTAGAAAAAATATATTATTTCATCTTCTTCAAAATACTTGAAAATTATTTATAATAATTAGAAATACAAGTAATAGTTTAATAGTGATTTTAAAAATATAATAAATTAATCTTGATATTTCTAAATTTCATTAAAATCAATTGTTTTAATCAATTAAATTTTTTCGAGTATAAAGTCCATTTTTATAATTAAACTAAAATAAACTGTTTCATAGAATAATGTCATCCGATATTTATAATGTTTAAAAATAAATTAGATCACCTCTAAAAAATTAAAACCAAACTATTGGAGGGAATAATACTAAAAATGAAAATATCTTTTAAATTTCCTTTTGCATTTATTGAAATAAGTTATAAACTAAAATATAAATATTCTTTAAGATAAAATGATGCAAAAAAACAGATATAATGAAATTAATAAATTTGTAATGAATCAACATGAACTAACAAACTTACCGACATGCGTATACGTGCTACGTTACACCTTGAAACTATGTCTGTACTCCGACCACGTAGTAAACACGAATGACAAAGCAGAAATGAAAACGCAAAACCAAAGAAAAATTCTGAGAATTCCTCCCATTCCCCTCTTATCGTACCGGACCGGAACCACGAAACTTTCAAAACTGCTTAACCTTGAGACTATTGAAGATCAAGGTTCCTTCATCTATCTGATTTTTCTGGTGAGGGAGGGAGGGAGAGTAGTTTTATAACCCAATACCTTATTCTAATAAATAAAAGTCATTTTTTCTTAAATCATATATTTTTCTGTTAATGTTATTTTTAGTCATTTGGAAAAAGAGCTTTTTTTTTTCCAATTTTTTTTTCCTTAAGAGAAATAAAGATTTAAAATACATTGTTCGAATTTTTAAACTCTCCATACAGTTTTCAGATAACACAAAAACATCCATTTTTTCTACGATTTATCGATTAAATGGGCATTTTATCTCTTTTCTGTAAATTTTTACCCCATTTATTTTCCCAATTAAAAATTATATGATTTAAAAATAACATGTTTTTTTTTTTTTTTTTTTTTTTTTTTTTTTTGTGCTCATAAAAAATATCTTGTTTATTTGTATATATCAAGGCTTATTTTTGACTCAAGACGATTTTACTTGTAACTTATAAGAAATGCGTAAAAATAAATAGAGCCTTTTTATGTTTATTTTAGGGCATAAAAATATGCATCTAGCTATCTATTTAATACTTTCATATAATGCCAGATTTGAATACTTATTCTAAATTTTGCCAGAAATAATTTTTCCAACTGGGTGAAAATGTATCCAGGTCGGGATCCGAACCCAAATAATAAGGCAAAAAAATTCTTGATTTATTCCGCAATTCTTTACTTAATTCTGCGAAAAATCTTGATTTATTGTGCAATTCTTCACTTAATTATTTTTATACATATGCAAAAAACACATGACTTTATCTGTATTTCTAAAGAGTAAAATAATGGTAGTAAGATCATTAGATATGTCTAAATTGTTAGGAATTTAAAATAGGGTAGACATTTTATTTTTATTTTCCGTTACAGTGGATTCAGAAATAAAAATTTCTTTTCCAGTATATTCTTTTTCATGGAAATATGTTTCAAATTCTATTAAAAATTCATATTTTAGTAACCGCTTTTAAATTACCTTTTCTCCCCACCCCCCTCTCCTTGTTCAAGAATAACTGCTTATTGAACCATTTTGTGCATTTGATTATGACAAATATTTTTTCATGAATGCTGAAAAAAAAAGTGCATAAATAAATTGGCATTTATCAATAAATTTTTAAATATGTTTAGGTAGTATGTATGTCTGAAGATTGCAGTGTTTTGCTATTAATATATTATTCAAATTAGCGTATATTTAATATTATGTTATCTAATTATCTTCGCAATCAAAAATAACATAAAATAACCATTAAATATGTTCTTTTTTATTCCAGTGTGTTCAAAATATATTTATTTAAAGATATTAAAGTATATTTTAAAGGTAAGAACGTTAAGCGTTTTTATGTTTGTTTTTTTTTACTTCCATAATTTTTTTAAATATAGTATACACACATTACGCATACACACATTATTCCATAAAATATAAATCCTTCAACGTACTTAATGTTTTCACACAAATCCTGGTTTTAAATAATGAAAATTATCTTGAAAAATGTGAAGTCAGAAATTTGTTTACTTCTTATAATAAATCTGTCGAGTATAATATACTGGGACTCTGACTTCAACACGATTCAAGTTTTGTATATCCTGGCCGGAAACTTGCTTACATTCGCTAGTGGACACTGAATTTAAATACCTGTCTTTATTAGAAGCTTGTTCAAATTGGAATTTATTTAACGTTTAAAGATTTTTCTTTAGAAGAAAACTTTTGATAGTATATTCAAAGTGATATATATTGCTTTTGTATATTAGGAAAAATATACTTAAGTGTATTCTATTTCATTCCAATGTGTTTATGAAAAACATACATATATGCATTTTAATACATAATTTATAGACAAGAGAATTTTATTTGCAATTCATAAAAAAGAAGAAGTCCCCAGCTAAAAATGAACTGCAGTGAAACTATAAAAAATATGCAGTTGGAAGACTGCGGTGATTTGGCACAAATCCCTGCAGTGTTTTTGAAGTCGACATAACTATAAATTTACTGCAGTTTGTGTGTAGTTGATAACTACACTCTTACTGTAGTAAATTCGTAGTTGATAACTACACACTCACCGCAGTAAATTTGTATATATGTTGACTTCAAAAGAGCTGCGGGGTTTTGTGCCAAATCACCGCAGTCTTCCAACTGCATGTTTTTCGCAGTTTCACTGTAGCCTTTTAAAAATTTATTACAAAATATGTACATATATAAAAAGTTAATTTTAATTTTTCTGTATGTAAAAATCAAAGTGGGGGAGGAAAGCCGGATGTGCATAACATGAATAAGTGGTCACAGGCCTTTCCAGCGATGGGTCACACGAGGGGTGGCAGCAAAATTTAGAAAAGTGACCCCCTTAGGGGGGGGGCAAAGTGGGGGAAGAGAGCCGGATGTGCATAACATGAATAAGTGGTCACAGGCCTTTCCGATAATGTGTCACATGATGGGCGACTGCAAAATTTAGAAAAGTGCCCCCCCTCAGGGGGGGGGGGGGCAAAGTGGGGACAGAAAAGCCGGATGTGCATAACATGAATAAGGGGTCACAGACCTTTCCGATAATGTGTCACATGAGGCGCGACTGCAAAATTTAGAAAAGTGCCCCCCTCAGGGGTGGCAAAGTGGGAGGGGGAAAGCCGGAAGTGCATAACATGAGTAAGTGGTCACAGGCCTTTCCGATAATGTGTCACATGAGGGGCGACTGCAAAATTTAGAAAAGTGGCCCCCCCTTAGGCGGAGGGCAAACTGGAGGTAGGAAAGCCGGAAGTGCATAACATGAATAAATGGTCAAAGGCCTTTCCGATAATGTGTCACATGAGGTGCGACTGCAAAATTTAGAAAAGTGCCCTGCTCAGGGGGGGGGGGGCAAAATGGGGGGAGGAAAGCCGGATGTGCATAACATGAATAAGTGGTCATAGACCTTTCCCACAATGTGTCACATATGGGGATACTGCAAAATTTAGAAAAGTGCCCCCCTCAGGGGGGGCAGGGGGGGGAGGAAAGTCGAATGTGCATAACATGAATAAGTGGTCACAGGCCTTTCCAACAATGTGTCACATGAGTGGTGACTGCAAAATTTAGAAACGTGCCCCCTCAGGGGGGGGGGGGCAAAATGAGGGGTTGAAAGCCGGATGTACATAACATAAATAGGTGGCCACAGGCCTTTCTAGCGATGGGTCACACGAGAGGTGGCGGCTAAGTTTAGAAAGTGCCCCCTCCGTCCTCTATGAAATTTTTATACATTATAAATGACATTTATCGGAGGGCTCTGTAAAAAAATCCAATCTAAAATGATCAAAATATTAAAAAAGTTAAAAAAGTAAGAGAAATAATGAAATTCTTCGATTGGCCGCAGAGAAAATCTGCAAAATTCATTCATCGACAATATGAAAAAATCCACGAGTTTTGCAGATCGATCACAAGGAAACTCCCGCAAATTTCCCCGATCAATAGAAATAAAATATTGCAAAACTCGTCAATTGGTAGCGTAAAAAAAATTGCAAAAATCATTATTCACTCATCGAAAAAATTTATGAAATTCCCCAGTCAATTATTGAAAAAAAAATGGAAAGTCTTCAACCGGTTGCTTTAAAATATTGTGAAATTTGTCAATCTGTTGCAGAAATAAATCGTGAAATTCATCAATCAATCACGAGACAAAAATCACAAGATTCTTCAGTCGGTGGCAGGAAAAAAATGTGAAATTTGTCCCCCGATTGCAGCTGAAAACTGCTAAATAGGTTAGAGATCTGCACGGGCCGGCCTGTGGCCCAAAGCCCGGCCCGCGGGCTGATTTTCATTCATGGCACTCGGACAGGGCCTGCTCTCCACTCTGTTCGAGCCAGGCCTAACTTAATTTTTCTGTACAGAGCCGGGCCTGGTTTCTCCGGCAGGGCCCGTCCTCTATGAAATTATTATATATTATAAATGACGTTTATCGGAGGGCTCTGTAAAAAAATCCAATCTAAAATGATCAAAATATTCAAAAAGTTCAAAAAGTAAGAGAAATAATGAAGTTCTTCGATTGGTCGCAGTGAAAATCTCCGAAATTCATTTATCGACAATATGAAAAAATCCCTGGAGTTTTGCAGATCGATCACAAGGAAACTCCCGCAAATTTCCCCGATCAATAGAAATAAAATATTGCAAAATTTGCCAATTGGTAGCGTGAAAAAAATTGCAAAAATCATTATTCACTCATCGAAAAAAATTATGAAATTCCCCCGTCAATTATTGGAAAAAAAAAAAAAAATGGGAAGTCTTCGGGTACCTTTCGTCTGCGATAATTTGTTGAGGAGTTAGTAGGGGGTGTTTACTTTTTTTCCACGACTGTACCGTAGTACAGTATTTTTGGAAGAAGAATACATACGAAGAAGAATACGGGACTCATAAGAGTTAAAAACTTAAAAATATTGAAAGTGCGGTGCTTATGCCGGAACGGTGGGTACAATTCCTTTTTTTCCCCCTCCTGCCAGGGCCGGTAGCAGAAACAGTGCAGCACCGACGCGGATGCTGCAGATTATGTTAGGCTTTGCAGATTAATTTAACAGATAAAAAATAAATTTTGTGTTAAAAAATAAATGTTAAATGTTGGTCTCTTTTTAAATAAAGTTTATTTGGTTGGAAATTTTAGCGAATGTTTATGTGCTTGTATATAACTTTTCATTTTTGCTGTTGGCGGCAATATAGGACTCGGGAGGAGCGCGGTGTTTTTTTGCAGAAAATTTTAAAGAAATTATTTGAGTTCGCAGACAGTTTTACATTTTATCTAAGTCTGCCCAGCAACCCTTTTTTCTAGAATCAACACTATCCTAGCGTTGATTCTAGATAAAAAGGGCCACTGGGCGGAAATATTTAAAAAACGGCACATTTGTACCTTGCTATTTTTTTTTTTTTTTTTTTTTTTTTTTTTTTAATTAGCTTCTTAAGAGTACCCTTTTCTCAACAGAATTTTGCGATACTTTCCCATGACTGATTAAACTTTGGAGATTTTCCTCCCAATCAACTGGCGAATTTCTTGATAATTTCCTCCTGTGACCGAATGAAGAATTTTGCTATTTTTTTTTTAATGTAAATTTTGTCATTAGGTCGCGGGGAGGCATTGCAAATTTTTCAATTGGTCGTGCAAGAAAAAAAACTAGAAATTCACCAGTCGATTATAGTAAAAAAAAATGCTATAGTACTTCCCATCAGTGAGAAAAAATTGCGTAATTCCCCCACTGATCGCATGAAAAAAAAAAAAAAATCTTTGCAAGTTTTGCAAATAAGTTGTGGCAATAAATACTGGCAGGGCACAGGGTCCAGCAGCCTTTCTTTAACTAGTTTATGTGCTTGCTTGTATGACACTCACAAGCTAATGTTAAACCAATGACGATATTCTTATAAATTTCACAATTGTAAATCAATTTCCTATTTTTTGTTTATTTGACACATTTATATTTTTTCCCTCTTAATGTGGAAATACATATTTTTTAAAAAGCAACCAAAATAGAAAAAACACAGAATTAAGATGATGTCAAATGGTGACATCGTCTATGCAAAAAAAAAAAAAAAAAAAAAAAAAAATCATTTAAATGAAAAATTAAGGGTATTGTCATTGGTTTAACATTAGCTTGTGAGTATTGTAACATGACAGTGTACTAAGTTCATTGAATATCCTACGCAATAAATGAAAAAATCATTGAAAAATTGAAAAGCATATGCAAAATCTGTGTCGTGTGAGAAAAAAAAAATGAGTCGGCTGCGGGGAAAAAAAAAAAAAATCTTAATTCTATAAACAATTCTTGCAAGTTTTATCAGTAAGTCATGGGGAAAAATCAGGAAATTCAAAAAAAGTTCACAGGAGAAAGTAATGAAATTCTTCGATCGGTAGCAGAGAACATATGGAAAAGTGCTCTGAAAGTCTAAATTCATCTATCGACCATATGAAAAAAATCCCACAAGTTTCACAAATGAGTATCAAGAAAAAAACTAAAAATTTCTCCAGTGGGTAGAAATGCAATATTGCAAAATTTGTCAATCAGTTGCGTAAAAATAACTGTGAAGATTGTCATTCAGTCGTCAGAAAAATTTACAAAATTTGCCAATTGATTGTTGGAAAAAAATTGAGAAATTCTTCAGTCGGAGATTGTCATCAAAAATTTAACTTAAATTAAATTGAATTGCCTTAATGAAGTCTAATTGTAAAATGCATACACACTTTCTTTGTCAATAATATTAGGATTCTTCCTTATGAATTTTATGAAATTTGAACAAAAAATAAGCCGAATGGAACATTTAAAAAATTTGGTACTTTTCAGTTAGCTGGATGCCAGTGTTCTATATATATATATGTGTGTGTGTGTTCATATATATTGTATGTATACACACACACACACATATATATAAACATATAGCTTCTATCTATATATGTGTACATGTATGCATATTTATATACATAAGCATGTATATATAACACTGGCGACCGGCTAACCGAAAAGTACCAAAAATTTATAAACTTTAAATACCCATTTTTGAGAAAATCAAAACATAACTCCTTTATTATTTGAGTCTGAGAAGTGTCATAATTGACAAAAAAAAACTAACTTGGCACTATAATCATTCAGAAATGTAATTTTTCTTTCCTTTTTTTTTTTTTTTTTTTTTTTTTTTTTTTCATATTAACACAACTAACACGTCAGCGCACACGCAGCCTACATTTGTAGATCAGCTTCACAATGTAATTAGGGTAGATTTTATCCCAACATGTGTGCTGGTCGCTGACGGGTTAATATGAAAGTAAAAAAAGATTGTTTCTTATAAAAAATTTGATATTTTACATTATTAGCGAGTATGTACTCATAAATAAAAATTTTTATAACACAATTTCATGTGACTCACGTTACCATTTGACACATTTTTCCAAAAGTAAATTCTATATACATCTTAGAAATATCACATTTGGTTTTAAAAATGTTCTTCATAGATATCTGGGGAGCAATAAGGAACTAAGAATATCAATGTCATAAATTTTTAAATGAGCAGGTGGTATGAAGACCCTAATTTGGTACTGTGACTCACATTACAAAAAAAAAGGAAGTCAAGTTTTATGGATTACTGAAGACCTAGCATTGCACCCTATATTGCATTTCTAACTAGCCTATGTATAGCAGTCCTTTTTTCAATAACTGCTTTGTACCGATTAAAATATTTCATTCCTAAAAAGAAAATAAGTTACTTACCAATGAAATGTAGTATTGACACCTATTGAGGTATCATAGGCATAAAATGAAATTTGTAGTCCAGTATTGTTTTTTTATGTAACTGGACAACATTTAATGCATATAATTATTAGACAGCACATATATTTTATTTAAAATTTCTGAAATTTTAATCTAAAAGATAATGATTGAAGAAACTGCAAATCTGAAATAAAACATTTTTAATTGTTTCTATAAATAGGAAAATGCATTAAATCATGTAAACACATGACTCTCTAGATAGAAACAAAATATTATGAAATATTTTTGATTTACTTGAATTTAATAATAATAATTTAAGTTTAATCTTTTCAACATGAAATGGAACAAATTTTTTAGTGTATGTTGTGTAACGTTAGTACAATGTTATTTGAATCTGTAATACTAGCGATCTATACATAAATTGCAACGGTACATAATCCTTAAAATTTTGTTTTTGTTTTTCTGTAAACAGGGGTTTTTCTTTTTTTCCACTTAAAATAATTTCACTACAATATTTTTATTTGTTACTTTCTTCATGCAGTTTTAAGCGCTTAATTCAAGCTCGAATGGTAAAATATGATATACGTTTAGCTATAGTAGTACATTCGTTTAAAGCTTCAGGAAAGGCACTCTATTTATTGAAATCTCTTATTCATTCAAACGTCTGGATCTGACAATAATTCTACTCGATGCACAATATAAAAATACTCCAATAGTCACTCGTTCTAACTTTAATTCAATAAAAATAAGTTATTTATTCTACAAACTAAACGATCTTTTTCTAGCACAACAACATGGGACGCCTTTAAGGCGTGGATTCACATGTCAACAACAAGCCGATTTGCAGAGGAGTTGAGATGTTTCTTTGTTACTTCTATTCTAGTAAATACGAAACCATGGGGTCAGAAATGCAACTGTAAGTTTATGAGGTTGAAAAATAAATCATAAGTTCAAATGAGTGATAAATAAAGGAAGAAAATTATACCATTCTTTTGTTGTTGTTCTTTGTTTTTATGAAGTAAAAGTGGAAAATTGGAAGTTATGTGTATGTCCGATATGGAAAGAAGACAATTTATGCAATGAATAAGGAGTAAACCCACCTGTGTTTCTAAACTCTATTTGAAATTTATCTAATTAAATTTTCTTTTTCTTCTATTTTGAAAAACATTTTTTTCCGAATAATTTAAAATAAAAGAGGAACTAAAAATTTTCAGTTATGAAGAGGATGGGGCAGTGAACAAGGGCTATTGTCCCTCCCTGGATTTTAAAATGCAATTAATTACAATTTCATTTTTCTTCTGTTTTCAAAAACATAATGTAAATTTTTCAAGTAACTTAAAATGGAAAAAAATAAGAAATTTTCAGTTAAGGGGTTGGGGGGGGGGAGGGGGAGGCTCATTGCCCGTCCTTGGATTTTGAAATTTAATTAGTAATTTTTTTTTTCCAATTTACAAAAACGTAATAAAATTTATTCTTTTCGGATAACTTAAAATAAAGAAACTAAGAATTTTCCGTTAGGGGAAGGGGGCATAGGTGAGTCATTGCCCCTCCCTCGATTTTGAAATTTAACTAATTTTTATTCTCCAATTTTTGAAAAACATAGTGAAATTTGACCTTTTCACTTAACTTAAAATAAAAGAATAACTAAGAATTTTCTGTAAGGGGGGGGGGGGGACGAAGTCAGAAGAGAGCTATTGCCGCTCCCTAAATTTTAAAATTTCGTTAATTAAATTTTCCTTTTCTTCTATTTTCAAAAACATAGTAAAGTTTGTACTTTTCGAGTAACTTAGAATTAGAAAAATAAAAAAAATTACATTAAGAAGGCGGGAGGGGAGGGGTGAGAGGTTCATTTCCGCCCCTCTCTGGATTTTAAAATGTAACTAATAAAAATTTATTTTTTTCCACATTTGAAAAAGTGGTAAAAATTATTCTTTTCGAGTAACTAAAAATAAAGGAACTAATAATTTTCTGTTAGGGGAAGGGGTAGGAGAAACCTATTGCCCATCCCAGGATTTTAAAATTTAATTAATTAAAATTTCCTTTTCTTCTATTTTCAAAAACATAGTAAAATGTATACTTTTGGAGTAACTTACAATAAAAAAAATGAGAAGAAATTTCTCATTAAAGGGCTGGTGAGTGAGAGGGCCATTGCTCTCCCTGGCTTTTGAAAGTTGATTAATATTTTTTTCTCCGATTTTGAAAAAAAAAAAAAAAAAAAAAAAAAAAAAAAAAACATAGCAAAATTTAAAATAAAAATACAGCTACTTAAAATAAAAAGAAAACCTAAGAATTTTCCGTTGTGGGCAGGGGCACAGGTGAGCTGAAGCCACTGCCCCTCCCTCGATTTTGAAATTTAACTAATTTTCACTTTCTTCTATCTTTACAAGAAGAAAGTATTGGATGCGTGAAAATTTTCGACTTTCGGTTTTCGACGGATTTATATGTTTTAGGGATTTGAGATTCCGAAAAACAGATTTTTACAAAATGTCTGTCTGTGAGTCTGTGACTCTGTCTGCTTCTATGTATGTGACACAAATTTTGTGGGCACTCTATCTCAAGAACTAATGCACGGAATTTAATAAAAATTTATATTCCGTTAGTACCTGATATAAATTGGCGAAGATTAGTTTTTGGTGTAAATCGCTCAACAGGTGGCGCTGCTATGCATCATTTTCACGATTTCCACAATAGCTTAATCTCCAGAACTAATGCACGGATTTTCATCAAACTTCAGATTCAGTTAGTCCTTGACATGAATTAACGTTTTATATATTTTGATGTTAATCGCTCGACAAGTGGCGCTGATATGCTGCATTTTTTGCGATTTCCGCAATAGCTCTATCTCAAGAACTAATGCTCGGATTTTCAATAAACTTCAGATTCAGGTATACCTGGATATAGATTAGTGCTGTTTAGTTTTTGGTGTAAATCGCCCAACAGGTGGCGCTACTATGCATCATTTTTCACGATTTCCACAATAGCTCAATCTTCAGAACAAATGCACGGATTTTGATCAAACTTCAGATTCAGTTAGTCCTTGACATGAATTGACGTTTTATACATTTTGGTGTAAATCGCTCAACAGGTGGCGCTGCTATACTGCATTTTTTGCGATTTCCGCAATAGCTCTATCTCAAGAACTAATGCTCGGATTTTCAACAAACTTCAGATTCAGGTATACCTGGATATAAATTAGTGCTGTTTAGTTTTTGGTGTAAATCGCCTAACAGGTGGCACTGCTAACCAGTATTTTTGCGATTACTGCAATAGCTCTATCTCAACATTTTAAAATTAGAATTATATATTTAAAACTATAACACTTTAGAAATTAGCTATATAGATCAATAATTGGAAGATATGCTGTATTTTTATGGTTGCTGTGCTCCCAATATAAGTCTTAGATTTTAACAATAAACAAAAATGTTGATTGATTTTTTAATATATATTTTTTTCACTTAAAAAGATTGGGGATAAGGATAACGTTTTTTTTCCCATGTGGCTTTTAATTAAGTCCTTAAAAGTTTTGGAAAAAATATGAATTATTATTAAGTGTGTTTCATCGCATATGCAACTATCAAAAAATTAAAACATTTTGAACCACTTTTGAAACTTTAGAAAATATCACACAATCATACTACATTATGTCTTGCAAAAGAATCTTAGAGTAACTTGAGTTACACTGCAGTTACTATTATCATGATCATACTTACAAAAATTAAGACCTGTAAATTTCTTCAGTAACTGCAGTTATACTGGAGATACATCACCGAATATTCTTCTGAATTAATGACTGGAAAATCACTTCAAATTCACTACCGTTTTACTGCAGACATAAAGTCTTACTGGTTTTTTTTTAATTTTGGGTTGAAAAAATACTTGACAGCAACTGGAAAATAACTGAAGTGTTTTTACTGTTGATATTGCACTACAAAAAAAAAAAAAACTGCAGTTGACCGTAGAAAAACTTCAAAAATGCTTCATTTCTGTAAAAAAAAAACTACAGTTCATTTTTAGATGGGTCTTGTGATGCATATTTTAGCACATAAAAAAATCACACCTTATTAAATACTTTCACCGAAACACAGATTTTGAATAAGGAAAATTATGTTTCAAAAGTGAAGAAAAGTGATTATTCTACTTATTACTATCAATATATCCAGAATATTAAACTGGCCCAGCGCTTTTTTCCCGATTCTGGTCTTTCATATACTGCCCAGTATAACGACTACCCCGTTATATATGTTTGCGTTCGATCGCCCCCCCCCCCCCGTAGTTTTAATTAAAATTATGTTTCATACTTTATTTATTTTAGTGCACTATAGTCAAACAGTGCTGCCCTAAATTAAATTTAACATTTAAAAACTATATCGATTGTATTAATAGCCCTTCACATTTAAATTAAATTATTGGAGTTACTCATCTCTTTAATAAAATAAAATCAGTGATTCAGTCTTCAATTCTACTTTGAGATTTTCTCATACCAGATTTAACCTTGTAGGAAAACGTTACTGCTGTCATTTTAACTTCGGTCACTTCCTTTTTTGGTCATGAAGATAACTCATCATTTAGAATCACTTAACATGTAATCTATTCATTAGATTTATTTTCGCACTGCACTTTAATATTCAGACCGTTATATTCATTCGAATGTGAATGCTGCATTTTTGTGGCAATGCAAGCTGCTAAACCTTGCCCTACCCTAACATCTGGTTTAGAAAATACATTCGCATGGCTTTTTCGCCTAATAACTCAATAACTTTTTCAACCCTCTGTCTTTATCCAGAAACATTTTTATTCTTACACTTAATCGCAATTGTTTCAAAGTACAGTCTATCTTTGCACTTCCCACGATTCAGGAATTTTAGTAACCCACAAATCTGGAATCCCTACTCAATTCAAATATGTAACAAGTTCACCGCATGTATTTGGCGAAATCAGTCTCATGTGCATGGCGCAAATACTATTAGATTGGCGATATTGTACTACTCCAAGCAAGTGAATTGTAACTGCATATCCCACTCACTCCTGCTCTGACCCTTCCCTCTGATGCTGCTCTAAATAGAGGCGTCCGTTTCTGTCCTCTGATTTTGTACCTCTCCCCTCTGCGTTTCATGATGGAATAAACATCTTCATATATCGGATTGGATTTGTTTTTTTTTTTTTTGTTTTTTTTGAACTGGTGGTTATTACTTCTGCTTTCACGGTCAGTCACGCCAAAAGGATAAAATCTTTATTACACCCAGAGATTTTACTTCAGCGGCTACTGGACAGGAAAAAAGCACTCATTTTCTCCCTACTCACCTGTTATCAGTTAGACGACAGCAACCGGATGTAATGGCGCATCAGTTAATATAAACCGGTGGATTCAAATGGCCAGAATTCTGTTTGGCCACAAGGCTTACAAAATGTGGCCAGAAACAGAGCATTTTTAATTATGTTATGCTCTATTAAGTTTCACTGTATTTATGCATTCTATACAGTGTGCATAAACACTATAGTTGATATACACGGCTACTCAAAAGAATTCATAAAGTTTACTGACTATAAGCGTAAATGGTCTAAAGGTGGTTTTTAAATGAGTTATGCATTTTTACACTGAACTTCATTTAGTTTACTATGAATATGAAATATTTGTAGAATATATATAAAGTGATATACAGGGCCACGCAAAAATTGAGTACATGGCCGTCTATGGATGATAATTTCCGGAAATGTTATTTCTGTAGTTTTAAGAGTCTTTTAGTTTGAATTAAACTTTAGCTAAATAGCGGCGTGTAATAAAGGTACTAGGTAAATTACCGGGTTCAACAAACGTATTGAAATATGCTTCCACCTATTTGTATAAATTGCTGAAAGAGAAATTTCAATCTATTATGCGCGTTTCAACCGGTATATGTTTCTTGCTAAACTAAATTTTCTCATTATATAGTATATAGATCAACCTACAGATCAAATACAGCTCTGTTCAAAAGAATCGGAATACATATTTGGCCTTGAACAGTAACTAAAATCAGTTTTTAAATGTTTTATCTGTTTTCTAAAATATTTACTTAGTTATCTTATCTACCTTATTTCCCTAAATAGCGAAGTTTTGTTAAATATTTCAGGAAGTTTTAAAAAGTATTTCATAATCTATACTACCGCATGACTTTTCTTTCTTGTTAATCTTCATAGGGACCTGTGTTTCTATAAGTTATACTTCATTCTCTGACATCTACAACAGTAAAAATTCCATTCCTCTAAGAGCCTTCAATATTTGTAACTTTGAAATTTATGAAATTTCAGAGCTTACCGACAGTAGAAAAAGACCATTTTTGAGACTGATTTTTAAAACGGCAATAACTCCATACGTTTCATTCGATTTTTTTTTTTTTTTTTTTTTTTTACATTTTGAACAATTTTATAGTTTCATAGTTGCAAACCTCAATATTTTTAACACCGATATTTTTATGCAGAAATACTTTTTTTATACATATGCACAATTTCTGCAAAATAAAAGGAACAGATATGTAAGAATTTACTGGTAAAAAAAAAATCGGGTGATGGGCAACTATGTAGATTTCATTGTCTACATATTTCCAAGAAGTCAAAAAGTAAAACGTATATAACATTTTTTAGGTCAAACTAAATGCTGCATACAAAAAAAAAAAAAAAAAAAAAAAAAAAAAAAACTGTCAGATTCTATTTTTGCGTTAGTTATTGTATCAAATCGAAGGAAGTCAATTTCATCAATCATTTAATATTTCTTTCAAGTTCCTTATATTTTCCGTTATGAACTAATAAAAAAATACATACCAGAAAAAAATACAAGATATTTATAATTTATATAAAAAAAATTATAGGTACACGATGGCTCTTGAAACGCAACCAAAATCTGGTTATCTAATGGGTTGTCATCGAGGCCATTAGAATAACCATAATAAAAAAGCAAAATATTCAACATTTAGTATCAAACTTTTAATCCAGAGAGTACCGTTAGAAATAGCTCCCATTTTGTTTTTGTTTCGATAAACATTTTTTTCTACCGTACGTATGTATCAATTTGAATGTGGAATATGGCCATATTCAGTTTGGCAAATTTGTATTATTTAATCATATCGATTGTATTACTAGTTGCACTAGTGTTTATGGCTTCGGTTTTTCTGTCTATCGTCTGTCCGCATTTTAACTCTCGTAAATATACGCCTGACGTGTATATTACTTTTAGATCGTTTCGAAGTACAATCAAAACAATTTTAATACATTATACTCTAGAAGAAAAAAAATAGTTTGTATGTTGCATAGTTTCAAAGTGAAATTAAACTTTAAATGATGTGACGTGGTCTTACAGACTATGCAACTGCCAGCTATAAACACTCGAACCCTTAAAAGTGGGAATATTACTTGCCCGTACCAGTATCTTCTTCTGTCCGCTCTCCAAGGTTACACACAAAGCGAGAATTCTGAAAGTTAGTTTTAAACAGATTATTCGTTATGCTGTGGGCCGTCAGACCACATAACAGTAGTTGTGTCATTATTTGAAATTCTAGTACAATTATAGTCATTAGTTGTATTTTTTTTTTCGTTTCTTTAATTTTTTTTTTTTTTTTTTGTGTGTGTGTAATGAAGTGATCGCGACCACGAAAATGTTCTACTTCCCTCAGCGAGAAGGAAATAGAAGATATTATGAACAACTGATCAGATCAAGAATATTCCGATATTGAAAGTTCTGACAAAGCACATTTTACTGATGAAAGAGATCACGATACGAATTCTGAACATTCCGATGATGAAAATGTAAATGTTTCTGATGGAGTTCATCATTTTTTTTCTGACAAAAAGAACAATTTAGAGAAAAAGAACTTATAAGTGTCTTTCATATTAAAAGCATGTATTCATTGAATTTAAACAAAAATATGCATTGACTGCAGTAATGATGTACCTTGCCTCGTAGGATAAATATTATTTTTGTAAATTAAACACTGCATTCTAATTTTCATACTCTGTTGATACGATAATTTTCAAAAATATTTGTACACGATTAAATTTTATACTTAATGAGCAATATAAACAAACTACTGTTTATTTTAGTAAAAAAAAGGAAATTTTTCTGTACTGAAGTTAAATATTATGAATAACATAGTTTTTGCAAAAAAATTAATTCACACGCTCTTATGAGATGTACAACGATCTTGTTAGGACAAAATTTAAGTAAATTCAACCATTTAAGATATTTTATTTATTAATTTTATTCCAGCGGTCGGACAGACCGCATCACGTCGGATGTATGTCAAATTTTAGTCTCATCTGTTAAAGGATAATATGAAATTCTGATGTGCAAAATAACATGTTTTTTATGTAGGATGTGGATTGCAAATTATTGGCTATTCATTTACAGTTTCACACATAGGGGTTTAGTTACATAATAGTGTACTGGAATAAAACTTACAACGCATTTTTATTTTTTCACATTCTTTCAAACGTGATGCTATTTCTGTACATTACAGAATTTCTCTAAAAGTTCTCCTTCCAGTAGTATATGCAGTCCGCAGCATTTACCTGTTTACAGAAACACTCAAGATATTTCGGTTACAATAGTGTCTATTAGCGATAAATACTATACTGGAATAGAAACCAATTTCAGATATGGTATGTGAATTTAGGTTAAACTAGATCGTTGCGAATACGTGGGGTGTATAAATTCTATAGCATATATATATATATATATATATATAGCTCTACAAATA
Source organism: Maratus speciosus (assembly GCA_963932465.1). Taxonomy (NCBI): domain Eukaryota; kingdom Metazoa; phylum Arthropoda; class Arachnida; order Araneae; family Salticidae; genus Maratus; species Maratus speciosus. The sequence continues at coordinate 77,542,982 of OZ010790.1, forward strand.
ATGTTTAAGATTTATATGTATATGCGTGAATTCATAAAAGAAAGTTTTCTATTGAAATTTGCATTTACCAGCTGAACTACATTCAGATGTTTGTAGAATATAGATAAATTTATAATATGGGGTGAAGCAAAGAAATGGATGCGTAAATATCTACAGGTGGTTTGCACGAATAAAATTATGTTTAGTATGCGACGTGGATATAAAATTTGATATAAGAGATAGGCCCAATAAAAGGATCTGAATACGTATCGTTATATTTGTAGAAATTGTTGAAGGTAAATTTTCAAATGTGTTTTACATTTTCTAACTAAGCAAAGGATTAGCACAATATGTAATAATAAAAACGAAATGTAATATAGAAAAATCTAAGACCATATACAGAGTTGCACAAATTAATTCGAACAACTTTCAGTCTACGGACCGTAAATGTTAAAATTTGTTTCTCAAATGTTCTGTAAGTTAAATAAAAATAGTATGTTACTAGGGGGCTCTGACCCTTCCAAGCTACAAGCGCAAACCTATGTTCACGCTACACATCCTCTAAAAACATAGTACTATCACCTGTTTTAAAAATATTAGCAGGTTACGGATGATTGAAAGATAGTATCACTATAACGGCGCTACCTTCTATAATAGGGTTGGCATGCTTTTCCGTTTGTATGTTTTATTTTTTATTATTATTATTATTATTATTATTTTGTTACGATGGATTTATCCATCGCTATCGTAATAACAGATGGCTGTTTTCGGGATTAATAAGCAAGATCATTATCAGATTTGAAAATCAGGTTGTATAAAATGGTTTGGTTAAAAATGTCATTATCTTTCTTACTTTTATAACAACGTTATGAACAATATCCTTCCTTTACTTTCGGGGTTGAAAAACTGCGTCTGCTTAGGAATAGCTTATTGAACCTTTCAGTATTAAAAAGCATTCTGTTTTGAAAATTTTAAGCTTTTATTGTTCAGATCATATTCAAAATATTAGAATAATTACTTTTTTTACAAATTGTAAATGCCATATGTTAATTTAATGCCTTTTAATGTCAATTCAAACGATTTTATGCAAACGATATTTTTATTAAGAACTCATTGTTCATTACACTTATTTATTATCTTAAAATTAATATCATTTTTGAAATGACTAATTAAAAAAATATTGAAAAGTCAAAATATTGGAATATTTATTGAAGTGATTCAAAATATTAGAATATTTCACATTAATTCTCCTTTAATTATCACCAATTCATAACTGGTGGCATCATTGATTGAATTCAGACGATTTTGTTCAAAATCAGTATTCTTTTTGCAATTTGTTTGCTTTTTGATCTCAAAAAGGGTCGTGTGAGTCATATTCCTGAATCTATTAAACTTCGTATGGTTGATTTGTATCGGCAAGGTAAAAATCAATGTTATATAGCAAATTAATTACATTGTTCGATATCACTGGTTAGTAAAATACTAGCACAATATTCTAAAAATGGAAAATTTTAAAATAATCGTCGAAAGGGCGGCCGAAAACCAAAAAAACATCTGCTAGAGATGACAGGAAACTGAAGCGTGTACTTAAGAAAAACAGTTTTAAAAGTGTGCGATTCTTGCAGCGAAAATGGAAAGAAGAAGGAATTGAAGTTTATACATCGACAACATTAAGACGTCTCCATAAATTTAAGTTTGAATCTCGTGTACCGAAAACAAAACCTCCCATGACTGCAAAACAAAAGCGTATAAGATTGAATTGGTGTGAATAAGACGTTTATGGAGCGAAGAAGATTGGGAAAATAAATTATTTATTGATGAAAGTATGTTTTGCGTTTCATATGGTAATCAAGGTATTCGAGTTTGGAGAATGAAGCAAGAAGTATTTGATAAAAAGTGTCTTAAATATTCCTTAAAATTTGCTGCTAGTGCCATGGTTTGGGTTTGCATGAGCGCAGAAGGACCTGGAAAGTTATTCCTCGCCTACGAAAAGATTAACTGTCATATATATCAAGAAATTTTGGAATATTACATGATTCGATCATCAGAAAATTTATTTGAAGATGATTTCATCTTTCAACAGGATTTAGTGTCACCGCATACCTCGGTGTCAACTATGAACTGGTTCCGCCAACGCAACATTAAGGTACTTACTTGGCCACCAAACTCCACAGACCTTAATCCCTTCAAAAACGTGTGGTGTATAAGGAAGAAAAAAATCCAAGAAAATCCTTCTTCAAGTAAAACTGAGTTAGTGGCACGTATAAAGTCTATTTGGACTAATATTGAAATAAATGTTTGTAAACACCTTGTATATAGTATGCAAGATCGATTGTACGCTGTTATGAAAGCTAAAGGGGATGCTACAAAATATTAAATACCATTTATTTTATATTCATAAGGTAATATTGTTGCATAAAATAAAATATTCTAACATTTTGAACCAATCTAAATTTTATCTAATATTTTGAAGTGTTTCAGAAAGCTGTATTGATGAAAATATGAAAGTATAATTTATTGTACTGTATTTTATATTTTGTAAATTTTAAAAGCTTAAATCTAAACATTCCATATTTAATTAATTAGAAATTGAATTGCATTTACTTAGTATTAAAAATAAATAAATGAAAAATATTTTTTTCTTATTACTTTTGCGCAGTTATTCTAATATTTTGAATATGAGCTGCATATTTTGATCGGATATTTTCAGGAACAGGTGCATTCATGACTACTTTCCTTCATTTTAAAATACCACGATGTATACTTCATAATCTATATTGTTTATATTAATTAATAAGAATATCAGAATTTTCAAAAATGTATTTCGCGAACGGTAATTCGTACAAAATAAAACTAAGGTATTTTACGCATATATTTACGGGGAACCCGGGACACAAAAATCGTCAAATTTTGTAAAAAACATTTTATTACATTAAAAATTTCCCTGTTTCTTTCTACTTAAAATGACTTTTAAATCATGTTTCTATCTTAATTAGATCAAAAAATATTAATTTTTTCGGTTTTTTTTTTTTTTTCAAAATCTAGCTTTCAAGCAATGGCTCTCATGGAAACGACTTCTCGTAAGAATGCGTTTTTTTTTTTTTCATGATGGTTTTTTTTCACCATTTCTCATATTTAAGTTCTTATAACTCAAGAACCGTTAAAGATAAATGGATCAAAATTCGAACAAGTGTTTTTCAATTTTTTTTTTACTTTAATTTTGATTCAGAATATTTGAATGTATATATATATATATATATATATATTTACTTTTTAAAATATGATTTTAAAAAAAATGCACCACTTTTTTTTAAATTTTTTCATTAAATATTTTTTTTTAAAGTAATATTTTTAAAAATGCTGATTCAAAATTAAAACTTATATATTTCTGTTTATTTAAATGAAAAACTTATCAAATTCTATAAGTAATATTTCGAACCCCACTTTTTTAATAAATTTAAAATTTATTATTTTTTTTAATTATGAGACGTTTTATCATGTGATTTTGTTTACAAATGATATGGTTAACCATCACAAAAAAATTGAGAATTTTAACTCAATCAATAAAAATTATTTTAAAATGTGTCCCTGATCCCCTTAAGCTACATCAAGAGATATAATGTATAAACAAAATTGCCAGTCGCACTACTTTTATACCATGTGGCGTCACATTAAATTTCCCCGGAATGAAAATCGTTTATAGGGTATTGTTTAAATATCTGACAGAACTTTCACTATTACAGGCATTTTCATGAAATACTATACTTATTTTACATATTTTGCTCTTTTATGATTCACGTTTACATATATTATTTATTTTTAAAAGTGTTTGGAAATATTACAATTTGAGCTCTTTAAATATCTCTATAATAATAGCGTAAGTCATGTGACTGTCATCAATAGTTCCGGGCTGACCGCTTCACATTTTATATGCCAAACAGCCAATTTGGTAATTTAATGTTAGCCAGGCGCAGGTGATAAATCGCCAAGTATTGCTCCATCGCCCTCATATCACCGGTATTATAATAGTCCATCTCATGCGACCATCATAAACAATTTTTCGTGAGGTAAATTAAAACAAAGCTTTGATGTTGAAATTAAATGCCATAGTTTATGATATTATTTATTACTTTTCTTCTTCTTCTTCTTCTTCTTTTTCTTTTAAGAAATAAGAGAAAATTGAGAGTAATAAATTTTAAGTATTTCAGTATTAAATTAAAGTTATGCATTTTAAATAAAATGAGTGAAAGTATTATATTTTAAATGAAATTGATGAAATAAGAAAAAATACGACGGTTACAATGTTTGGCGATTTGTCACCTGCACTCTGCTAACATAAAAATACCGAATTCATGATTTCTGTATCAGAATGTTCCGATTTGGGCAAGTAAATTCAATTATGAATAAAAGTAACATGATACAATGCTTAGCATAGATTTAAAGGAGACCAAACTGGTTGCCAAGGGCGGCTAGTGACCTAATAAACACCTTTAAAAGACATTAAAATTTTTTCACGCATAATGATTTAATTATTTTAGGCACTTTAAATACGATGATATTTAATAGTCTGATATTTAACACATGACGAAATTTTCACCGTTAAATGCGTATCACATGTAGTAATTTTATTATTCTAAAGCTTTCGCACTTTTTTAATATATACGTTTAAATATTCTGACGTAATTGTCCTTATTTTCTGTTTTTAACACGTGATAATTTAATTCCTATTTTAAAATTTTCTCTTTCTTTTTAATAATTCCCCTTTTCCATTTCAATTTGAAAATGCTTACAAAAAATATCTATAATTTTTATTTTCTCAAATTTTCCTGAAAGACGCAATTTAATCGCAATACTGTTTCACTATTGGTTGAAATACAAGAAAATTTTAATTTCATTTTGAAAATGACGAAAATGAAGGAATCCTAAACACTCTATAGTTTTTCCACATCCTCTGTTTTTTTTTTTTTTCAAAAAATTGAAGTACATTAGTTACCATCATTACAGAAATGTCATTAAAGTTAGGGGGAAAATAATATTTCGAAAACTACATTCAAATTTTAAATTTCTCTTACCAGTTTTGACAGATGTGAATCAATAAGTAAAACTCGCGTTAATGTTACCGTCAATCATCTCATATTTTATGAGAAATTGCCCCTTAGCACACACAGTCATATAATAAAATCCCTTCAGACAATCGTTCAATAAATTCGCTTCATTAGGATTTTAAATATATAGTGTAGATATTTCCTGATCCATCTTGATAAACAGTGAAGTTTCGATACAGTATTTATTAAAGAGTTGAAAAGTGTTTCATAATCTATCCGTTAAGCATGATTTTTCTTTCTTGATTTAATTTTTAATTTAATTTATCTAAGCTGAATAGACGAAATGATCTAGAATTTATAGTCTCTTGTTTTCTGGGTGACGATACGATAATAAATCGTTTCAGTAGCGATAATTTATCACTTTATTCATGGGACGGTTTCATAAACTAGAATTATTGTTACTAAAACCCTTGTGTTCGCATCTATTTGCAGAGATTTTTAAATACGTTTGACCACGATAATGTAGGAAAACGCTCTTGAATTTTAGTAGGAGACTCTAGAACGCTTTATCAAAGGGAACTAGAATTTATAGGGAAGACATGGAATTGCTTTTTTTCTAGAGCCGCAACTTGGATTCTATATGACAGAACCATATCTTTTTCCCAGTATGGTACAGTAATCGGTATGTAGACATGGCGTATGATTGTGTGCAAAAGATTATTTCATCATATGTCACTACTATTTTAAAAACAGAGAGTTTCTGCTTTAGTTTTTTTCATTCCGGAAATCATTTTCGACTAAACTCTACCTATTATACACATACAGGATGTCCACAAAAGAAAATTCCAGTTATAAATTTCCATAGTATCAACTTTAAGGCTGTTCTCAAATCCAAAAGGGCCACTTCCTGACATAAGTTTTAATTTATTTTTGTTCGAAAATGCCTGAAACTAGCTGGTATTGTTGTTCAGAAAGTATGTCATCGAACTTTTTTTCCCTTTTTTTGCAAACGCAATAGATCTTTCAGAAAATAGTGTCAAAGTGGACGTTTTGAACCAAATTTCCGCGCGAAAGCAGAAACATCACTCAAGAGCGGGCGAATAACGGGTTTGTCACGTGATTGAAATCGCTTATATCTCAAGGGGTAATTGATTGATCAAAAAATGGAAAAACAGTTCAATTCCAAATCGCTTCCATGGCCAGGCCTTCCAATTGTATACCTTTCTGTTAAAAAATGATTTTGTAAATGTGTCAGAACGTTTTGCGTTCGTTGAACTCTACCTATAATACACATACAAGATGTCCACAAAAGAAAATTCCAGTTATAAATTTTCATAGTATCAACTTTAAGGCTGTTCTCAAATCCAAAAGGGCAACTTCCTGACATAAGTTTTAATTTATTTTTGTTCGAAAATGCCTGAAACTAGCTGGTATTGTTGTTCAGAAAGTATGTCATCAAACTTTTTTTCCCATTTTTTTGCAAACGCAATAGATCTTTCAGAAAATAGTGTCAAAGTAGACGTTTTGAACCGAATTTCCGCGCGAAAGCAGAAACATCACTCAAGAGCGGGCGAAAAACGGGTTTGTCACGTGATTGAAATCGCTTATATCTCATGGGGTAATTGATTGATAAAAAAAATAGAAAAAAAAACCAGTTCAATTCCAAATCGCTTCCATGTCCAGGCCTTCCAATTGTATACCTTTCTGTTAAAAAATGATTTTGTAAATGGGTCAGAACGTTTTGCGTTCGTTGAGCAGAGCAGCTAAGAACAGCTTTAAGCATTGTTGAGTGTTGATTCAAAGTCACAAATAAAGAATAGCTAAAACAGGTTTACATAAGTGAATGCGGGAGTAGTGCTTTGTTATGTACTCGCTTGCAGTGCCAGATACACAAAATGGTGACTCCTGAGCGTAAAGGTTTTCGTGTTCTGCAATTTCCTAAAAGTGAATCTGTAATTTCAGTTCTATTTTCAGCGTTTCGTTTAAAGTTTGATTGTGATCCTAATCATCCGCTGCCTAATGATTTGCCAGAGTTGAGACACATAATTAAAAAGGCTACTGCTTCATTACTCCGGATATATTAACCGAAGTGTGGGAATAACTAGACTTCAGCTTGGATGTGTGCCATATAACTAAAGGTGTACCTATTGAACATATGTATAAGGAAAACTAGGTTAGTTTACCTTCAATTTTATGTATGATTTATTGTAAATAGTCTAAATTAAACTGTTATAATCTACCATTGATCCCGTCGCATTCTTTTATGGGCATCCTGTATAATTGACATTGTCAATAATTTATTATTTGAGACAAGAGTATAGCGTTTGTTTTTCGTTAAAAACATCATAATATGTCTATGAAATAAAAAATAACAAAGGAAAATTTTAGTTAAATTTGTTTATTAGCCCCGGTACGGTAAGCTATTTCTTTCTCCCAGCTTATTTTGTGTACAAAAAATAACGTTAGCTTACGCAGACGCTAGCAATAAACAAAGTAGATGCATCATTGTACAATTAAATGCTCTATAGAATTTTTTAAAATTTCTAAACATCGCACATTTTGAGTTTTTATACCATCGTACTGGAAAAAAAAAAAGTACTTTTTAATGCAATTTGTTTGAAAACTGCATCTCTATTTGTTTTTGAAATATTAATTTTTTTGTAGTTTTTAGCGACATTTGTTTCATTTTGGCAACTCAAGTACGCTATTTCTGTAGAAAGTAACGAAAAAATTGCTGAAAAATAGCAATTATATCTTTTTGTTGCCATTTTATCATAAAATGGAAAAAAAATAATTAAAAAAATTAAATTGAAAAAAAAAAATAAAATACGTGCTACTTTGAGAAAAATATAAATGAAGGATTTATGATAAAACAAGGAGCTATTATAAACTATATTTAATTTTAGGTTTCTATATTAATGGAAATGACGTCATTTTACATAAAATAAAAGCGTGTGCTTTAAGTCTTAAAACTGAAATATGTTTTGCAGTAGAGTCCCGATTATCCGAGCTTAACCGAGCATAGCTCGGTTAGCATAGCTTAACCGAGTTATTTTCTTCTGATGGACTGGTGGCTTCTATTATTATGAAACAGCCATTATAAATGAAGCGTTAAGTGAAGATGAAAGAGCAGCCGTAAAAAGGTAGAACTCTGATTTTCTGGTCAGAATGGGGAAAAAAATGGCCATATTTTTTTTTTTTTATTATTTTTTTTTTTAACGCTTCATTTATAATGGTTGTTTTATAATAATAGAAGCCACCAGTCCACCAGAAGAAAATGAAGTAATGGAAATGCCGGGGCGACACTAAATTCTGAAAAAGCAGAATTCATGTTCTCTAGTGTATATATATATTTTTTAATCTACATCAATAAAATTATATTATTGCACAAAATTTTGTTAAAAATATATTACAATATTGTCATTAAAATCTTCTATATTGTAGGCAATGCTAATTACTACATACATATTGCTTCTAAATTTAATAAATAATTTCTAATTTGTAAACTATATAAATGGCACGCAATTAAATTGCAAGCTTCTCTTTCGAATTTTTCTGTCATTGTATTACATACGTTATTGTATATATTGGAGATGCTATCAAGATTTTATTTTACAGGGTACTGTGCGATTAAATATATATATATATATATATATATATATATATAGCATCCAATTGAATCTCTTTCTCTAGACAACTTTAAAGAAATTATAACATCATGAATGTAATATATTGTTACTTACATTAAAATGCACCGTAATTTATTAGAAATGGGCTTTGTTAGAACATTTTAAAGGAAATTCATATATCCAGCTATTTTTTTTTAATAATTTTAAATAATTTTAGGTTGCATTTATTTGTAACATTTTAAAATTACCTTTAAAACGTTTTCAAAACTAATTGATAACTATAAGTTATATTAATGCATATTAGAAATTACTTTAGGGATTGCCACAAAGAACCTGTCACATTTAACATTATTTTATATAGAAATACTTTTTATATTATAAGTTTAAAAATGATGGATGACGACAACTACACAATTTAAAAAGACGTAAACAAAGGTATTATAAAACTTCAGAACACTGCACAATTTATCTGAAACTGACAGCAAGATTATGATTTAACTTAGCGATGATGGATTAAACCGCGTCATTATTTAGCCTTAAATTTAAAATTAAGTAATTATGTAAATTTTTAATCTTATATATATATATATATATATATATATATATATATACATATATATATATATATATATATGATGGATAATATATCTTCTTAATTTTTCTTTAAGAGTATTTTTATGCAATACTTACATTAGCATAACGATTAAACTTTCATGTATTTTGAAATGACAGAAATATAAAACAGTCTAAATTAACAGTCTAATTGCAAACAGTCTAAATTAAACTGTTATATCCTACCATTGAACCCGTGGTATTTTTTATGGGCATCCTGTATAATCGACACTGTCAATAATTTATTATTTGAGACAAGAGTATAGCATTTGTTTTTTGTTAAAAGCATCATAATATGTCTAAGGAATAAGACACGTTGGAAATTGCTCGTCAAACGTGGCAAATTAGGTGCGTTCGTACTATAACTAGTTTTATAAATATATTTTGCACCCCATATTGTACTGAATGTATATTTTTTGCACTTCATAAGTGCATAGTCTGTAACATCATTAAAATGCACTTACAATAATTTTTGCCAATGGCCGTCATGTAACGGAAAACTTTTGACTGTCCCTGTAATTAAACTATACATCCAATTTTCATAAAATTTGAAATGACTCGATAAAATTTTGCAGCAATTATATATTTAAAATTTCAGACCGTTCGGAAGGCTGTAACATCATTAAAATGCACTTGCAATAATTTATTCCCATTGGTCGTAATGTAACGGAAATCTTTTGACTGTTCCTGTAATTAAACTATACATCCGATTTTCATAACATTTGAAATGATTCGGCAGCGTTTTGCAACAATTTATATATTTAAAATTTCATCCCATTCATGCACTTGCAATAATTTATTCCCATTGGCCGTAATGTAACGGAAAACTTTTGACTGTCCATTTAATTAAACTACATGTGCGATTTTCATAAAATTTGAAATGACTCGACAAAATTTTGCAACAATTATATATTTAAAATTTCAGATCATTCGGTCGGGTATATTTTGCTCTGTTATATGCGGGTAGATGGACAGACGGACGGACGGACAGGCGGACGAGCAGACAGACGGACTGAACGACGACTATAGGTGCTACGTATTTATATAATTACGAACGCACCTTAAAATAACAAAGGGAAATTTTAGTTAACTTTGTATATGTATATTTTTTAAAATCTACAATAATGAATTTGTTTAGTTGCACAAAATTTTGTTAAAAATATATTTAATATTGTTATAAAATCTTCTCAATTGTAGGCAAAGTTAACTACTATATCTATAAGGCTTCTAAATTTAATAAATAATTTCAAATTTGTAAACTATATAAATAGCACGCAATTGAATTGCAAGTTACTCGTTCGAATTTTTCTGTCATTGTATTACATATGTGCATTGTAGATATTGAAAATACTATCAAAAATGTTATTTTACAGCGTACTGTGCAATTTTTTAAAAATATTATTATTATATTTTTAAAATATATGTATATATATATATATTTATATATAATATTCAATTCAATCTCTTTCTCTAGACAACTTTAAAGAAATTATAATATCATGAATGTACGATTTTGTTACTTATATTAAAATGCACAGAAATTTAATAGAAATGGGCTTTGTTGGAACATTGTAAAGGAAATTCATATATCCAGTTATTTTTTTATGTTTCAATAATTTTAAATAATTTTAGGTTGCGTTTATTTAACATTTTAAAATTAATTTTTAAATACTTTCAAAACTAATAGATAACTGTAAGTTATATTGATACATATTAGAATTTACTTTAGGGAATACCACAAAGAACCTGTCACATTTAACATTATTTTATATAGAAATACTTTTTATATTATAAGTTTAAAATGATGGATGGCGGCAACTACACTATTTAAAAAGACGTAAACAAAGGTATTATAAAACTTCAGAACACTGCACAATTTATCTGAAACTGACAGAAGAATTATGATTTAACTTAGCGATGATGGATTAATAATTAAACCGCGTCATTATTTAGCATTAAATTTAAATTAAGTAATTATGGAAATTTTTAATCTAGTATATATATTTGATGGATAATTTTTCTTAATTTTTCTTTAAGAGCAATTTTATGCAATACTTGCATTAGCATAACGATTAAACTTTCATATATTTTGAAATGACAGAAATATAACACACAAATATGTTGAAAAAAAAATCCCACTATATACTTTTCTAGCCAAACCCGCGACTTTGCTGGCGTAATAGTTGAAATATGCAAAGTAATATTTGTATGCTTAAGTTTTATTAGAAGAAATTATACTTCATTAACACAAACTGGACAATTAAACCATAAAATATAATAAATAAGAATGTATTTCTAAAATTTATGGTTTGATCTACCTTCGAAGTCGTCCCAAAGTTAAAATATGATGGTGAAAATTCTCTGCCATCATATTTTATCCTGAGGACGACTGCAGAAGAAAATCGAAACATAGATTTTACATCTTATTTTTGTGCGAGTTCATATTAAAGTTCTTGTAAATTGACGAAGTTATGAATTTTTTTCTTCTTCAACCCCTCCTTTTTATATTCGTTTTTATTTTTATTTTATTTTTTTGCGAAAAGAGTTTGTCCTATCAAAAACTTACCAATATCAGAGTTGTACATAATATTAAGATGATTTAATTGAATTTTATATCCCAAGAACTGACGAAGTTACGTTACTTTTTCTCCCTAAAACCCTATTTTTTTTCTCCCCTTAAGCCCATTTTTCATTTTATCAAAATTTTGTCATACATAAACTTTTTGCCCTTTTTCTAGAAGTAATAATAGCCTTAAACTGATTTGATATGTATTGTAATTAAGAAGTAATGAATTATTTCTGTTTTCACAAAACCCCTCCCTATTTCCACCCCTTGGTACGATCTTGCCCATTAAGAAACTGCTTCAGTCAAGTGAAAAGACCCGTTCGCTAATGCTAATCCTGTGGAAGAAATTTATAAAGATATCTCGGTTGCATTTCAATATTTTTAAATGATTTCTTTTGCAATGGACAGCTGAGATCGATCTGTACAAATGTTGTTTTTTACTTTTTCCATTTTGTTTACAGATATTTTTATAGGGACACTTTCATTTTTGGAAGCGGTTTCGAAAGTGAAGAAAAAAAAAAAAAAAAAAAAAAATGCCATGAAAATCGAAAAAGTAAAAAACGGCCTGCATACAGATCGATGTCAACTATTCAATGCAAAAGAAATCGTTTAAAAATATTGAAATGCAACCAAGATATCTTTATAAATTTCTTCCACAGGATTAGCATTAGCGAACGGGACTTTTCGCCTGACTGAAGTAGCTTCTTAACAAACTTGACCGATAACTTCTCCTACCTGATTTTATGTATCAGTTTGGAAGAGATTTGTGTAGAATTATGAAATTTACCGTGGCCATAAAAAGTGATATCTATCTATCTATCTATATCTATATATGTCTATATTTACATCTATCTACATATATATATATGTGTGTGTGTGCGTGTGTGTGTGTGCGTATAGTTTTTAACTGGGGTGGTTTTGGGTTCTAGGGGTCATGATCGGCGTAGTTCTGCAAAAAGTTTTTAGAAATTCCAAAGTAGGGGATAATGTAATAGATAGTATATCTTACGAAATCTACTTAAAATCAAATCGTAACAACACTTTAACATGGTCGAAAACAACTGTCGCAATACATAATAATTTGACGTGGGTACAGAAGTTGATTATGAAAAATTTACTGATTTCTTTTCTAGAAAGTGCTAGGAGGTGAATTTAATAACAATATTTTTTTGCTATGTTTCTTTTTTAAGATACAGCGTCAGGAAAAAAAAAAGAAACATTATTTGTACTATCTTTTTAGGATTTCTATATTAATTTCTCAACGTATAATCAAACGTTAATTAATATTAAGCTTTTAACTGCTAAAAGTGTATTTAAAAAAAATCCCCGCCGGCTTGGCCTACAGGCGAAGGTAGATTTCGAAGTTAAGTACTAATTTCACTAATAAAAACTAAATCAAGATTATAGTTAAAACGAATTTAACATTTTTATCTATCCGCTTTTGTCGAGTTTTTAATTTTATTTTTCTGTGAGAGCTGCTTTTATCAGAATTATGATAAGGCGGTATTAAAAAAAATATTTTCTTAAGCTCAACAACTCCAAAATTTCGGCCACATTTTCAGAGTCATTTTTAAAGGCGAAAACATGAAACTTCCTGACGTGATTTTTGGAGAGATGTATAAGAAGCCGCGTGCATTCATGTTTCACTCAATTAATTAAAATTTGATTTATAAACTTTTTTTTTTTCAGTTAGACCATTTTAATCATTCCCAGCTCTCTCGTTTCGGGAAACTCGTTCAAAACGGCAACTTTGACAGTTTTTTTGCAACATAGTTTACCAAAAATTGGGCAAGCAGGCACATTGTATAGTTTCTGATTAAGAGAATCAGCCAGTGTGATGCGTTTCAGAACAAAAATAAATTTAAAAATTAGTTAGAAAATAAACAGACTTGATTTGAGACCCTTAATGCGATGATTTCTTTCTTTTTTGTTTTTTTCTTCTTTTTGCTGTAAGAATTGGCCCTATGAAAAAATTGTCAATATTAAAATTATAGATAATATTAAGAATACTTATAACAAATTTAAGCGGATTTGATATCCTGTGAATTTAAGAAAATATGATTTTTTTCTTCTTCACCCCACCCCTACCTTTTTGTTTTGTTTTTAATTTATTTTGTTTGTGGCAAGCGTTCGCCAACTCTTTTCAACTCTTGTCTCCAACAAAAATTTGTCAGAATAAAAGTTGTACATAAAATGAAGAATATTTAAAATAAAATTAATTGGATTTTATATTTTGAGAATTGACGAAGTTATAAATATTTTTCTCTCTAAAACGTTATTTTTTGCGCCCCTTGAGCCCATTTTTAATTTTATCAAATATCTGTCATCTATCAAATTTCGGCCTTTTTCATAGACGTAAATTTTAGTAATTTTAAACTAATTTGATATGTATTATAATTAAGACGTTATGCGGGTTTTTTTTCAATTTTCACAAAACCCCTCCCTATTTTACCCCTTTTGTCCGATTTTGCCATTAACGAACTTCACCAGAGATTTTCTACCACTTGATTTTATGTATCCATTCGGAAGAGATTTATGCAGAATTATGAAAATTACCGTGCCCAAAAAAATTCACATAGATACAGGGTTCCCAAAAAAGGAGTACCTATTTTTAAAAATGAATAAGAAGCAAACGAATAGAGTTATTAAAAAATTCTTCATGGAAACGGATTTTTGAAGCCTGTTTAGAGAACTTTATCATGTTAGTTCAAATTCATACCGACATATGCGCTGTGGCTACTGAATTCATTAGCAATAGTTGAAAATAAAATATTTGGCTTGCTTGAATGTCGTCACCATCAATCTTTTGCATCATTTCGTTTGCAAAATCGATTCTTCCATCAATGGAAGTAATCTGTAGTGGCTGCTGCTTTTGCAATTTTTATGGAAAATCCAGGGATATTCGCAGCATTCTGTGCGTAGCTGTTTTGCTTATCCCACAAGCAGCTGCAGTTTTGCGAACAGAGGTTTTTGGAGTGCACCTCCTTCTGAACAACCTCAACATTTGCTTTTGTTCTTGACGACCGATGTCGTCCAACGGTCCCCGTCAATCCATCTGCAACACTACCAGTTCGCAGAAACGTTTATTATAACTTCTTTATTATCTTAGGCTACTGACCTTTCTTTACATTAAATCTTTTCTGGAAGCTCATTCTTGTCAATGGGAAACTTTCACCAATTCGTTGATATTCTAAAACAATGAAAATTCTCTCTGCGAACGAATACACCATTTTGAAGAATTTACGCGACAACAACTAATGTTCCCGTTGAAATGGTTACTACTGAACTCTCACTGATCACGTCTACTTCTGTCTGGTATTCACGCATGATCCATTTATTCATATAGCCACCAAAATGTGCTTTAGCGACATTTGTCGGTCAGATTTTGAACTATCATAATAAAGTGTTCTAAACAAAATTCCAGACGTTAGACATTCGTTTCGTGATTTTTTTTTATAACTCTATTCGTTTGTTCCTTACATGGTTCTCCTTTTTGGGACATCCTGTAGATGTATAGATATATATACAAATTTTTTAACTGGGGGTAATTTTGGGTTCAAAGCGTCATGATCGGTGTAGATCTGCAAAAACTTTTCAGAAATTCCAACATAGGGAAGAAAGTAATAGGTAGTATTTCTTGCGAAATCAACCTAATATTGTATTCTTCACTTTCCATGTATAACGTATGTTCTTACTTATAAGTCTTTATAGTCTTTAAAATGGTTCATTGATGCATTGACAGAGCTATTTCTTATATTTTAAAGAGCGTTTAATAGCACATGATTAAATCAATAGTTTTTTCACCTCCGATTTAACTAATTTCACTCGTTACAGATGACATTTGCGATTTATTACATCTTTCGAGCTAATTGAAAAATACCTTAAAACAAAGTGTTAATTTAAAATTAAATTTTGTAAAAATTACAATGTTGTATTGTAATTGGAAACAAATCTTTTTAGCTCACAGTCTTTCAATGCCTGGGAGTTAATGCGGTCGCAGGTTCTGTAGGTATGTACACTGGTGTGCAAAAATTAATGACGGAGCATATAAATTGGTATAAAAGACAAACAAGGCAACAGAACGGAATGAATGACCAATTAGGAGATAGACTTGGGAACTATGCAGTAGAGCATGTGCGTATATGGCATATGACGTAAGAGGAGGAGGTCGGAATGGTATATAGCACAGAGGTGGTGTACGCTCAGCAATTCGGTAAAATCTATTGCACGGTGTTCAGTGATTTTAACGACGGTTTGATTCTACTACTGTGTGATTTGGCCAAAAAGAAATCCAGACGATGTCATCTGAATGTCTTTAACAGAGGTCTCTTCATTGGAAGGTTGGAAGAAGGACGAAGTATGACAAGTGGGGCAGAAGAGTTCGAAACTCCTCACAGCATCCTTTCACGAGCCTGGAGAGCATTTGAAATGATAGGAACAACTATCTGAGCCTTCAGAAATGGTTACTCATGAGCAACAATAACGGCGGACAACCGCTATATCGTTCTAAAGGCGAAAAGAAAACAGACGTCAAACTGCTGAAAAAAATCGCACGCACATGGAGTAGACAACTGAACGCCGGATATCTCGCCTTACCTTAGAGAAGTGTGCACAAAGGTGGCCTACATGCAAGACGACGAGTACGGTGTGTATAATTAATATCTGCTCATCTGAGGCACCGTTTTTCTGTGCTGCCAGGACAGTAGAATTGGACACAATAGGAGTGCTGTCGAGTACTTTACGGATTACAGCCGTCTTAGTTTGACGAGCGATTCTGGACGTATACATATCTGTGGGGAGCACGAAACACGCAAACACCCCTCCAACATCATCTAATGGGACCGTTTTGGAGGTTCCGGAGTTCTCGTTTGGGGCGTTATCATGCTTGGTAGCTATACGAACCTCCACGTATTTCAAGGAGGCTCAGTCACTGGTGTCCGCAATTGCACCCTAGATTTTCTTGCCTCACATGCGTCTATTTACAGCTGCTGTGAGTCCGGACTTCCTCTTCAGGGAAGACAATGCTACACCATATCGTACTGCGGTTGTCGCAGACCTAGCTCTTTCAGAGTGAAGATATTCAACACGTGGATTGGCCTGCAATTTCCTCGGACCTACATCCTATAAAGCACGTATGGGACAGTATCCATAGACACTTGGTAGCACGTGACGAGGCGCCAGCTTCGATTCCTCAACTGCAACTGGCGTTACAAGAGTAATGGGACTAGATACCTCAACAACTCCGGGACAAAATCGTCCTCAGCATGGACAGACGTTGTAAATTCTGCATCGAGTCAGGAGTTACCATGTCCTCTATTAGAGACTGGATTGTTCCTGACATGTGCCTGTCAGAGCGACGTTTTTGTCTTCTCTGCCATAGTGCTTCAGGTGACCTTTTCAAAGAAGTGATTTTGTATCCTTTTTATTCCTTGTTCAGATGGTTTGATCACTTGACCCATATTTTCGCACCTTTGAGATCTTACGTATCTGATTGGGGGGGTCTCGATCTCGATAACTCATCGTTATCGAGAAATGGAGACTAAAAAGTAGGTGCGGAAAAAAAACACAATAGGAATTCCGGATTATTTTTATTAATGAAAAGGACAGCATTTACTATATTCAGATAAATGTTTGGATTTGGATTGCTTTTATGAATGGCTGAAAATCGCCTGTTGTTCTAACAAGTGATATGAATTGTTCTAATTAGTCAATTCCCAGCAAACACATACCTTTCGGCACACGATCGGACCGCAGCCGGCAGTGTCGGTTAAGTGTCGGCATGGGCACAGTGATTTCGGTGAAGAGTCGGCAGCATGTCAGCAACTGAAACGTAAGAATCTGCTTTTTCGACTGCCGGTTACCGTAATCGGCCCACTTACGTTTATATATCGGCAAGCGACTTACACCGGCAAGTGACGCAGGACCGATATATGATATCTGATAATGGCCCGATTAGATTTGCCAACATCGGTCCGAATTTGGAATTTTTAGTCTTAGCCGACATTTTTTTTTCTTTTTCTTAATTTTGTTTGAATTTGAGTTTTGATAAGATATGTACATTTCGTGTATTTCATATGAAATTCTAACAGTGATAAACAGAAAAAAAAGCTCTTACATAAATATATTTTTAAAAGCTGTTATTGATTTCATTTAAAAATGGTTTACAATTATTTGAATAATCAAAAGAGTTTCTTAAATCGCCCCTTAAAATTATTATTCGTTATAAAGTTAATCGTAGAAAAAAAAAATTCATAAATTAATTATTTTCTAACTATATATTCATTTTAAAAGTAAAAGCTATGTTTCTTATTTTATTTAAAAATCAAATTATTAAAAAAGTGCTTAAAATTACTTCACAAGCTATAAAAATATAAAAAAACTACCCAACTTAAGCATTAAAATTTAAAAGAAAGATTCAGAAATCTCCCACTTCTAAAAAATTAATTACCAAAAAAAAAAAAAAAAAAGATAAATTAATATTTCTATTTTATTTGATGATTAAAAAATGTTGATAAGTAAAATAATCATTTTTGCTACTTAATCACTAAAAATATATTCTACATTAAATCATCAAAAGATAAGAAATGAACTCTTATTCTAATTAAAAGTGATTAATTACAAACTTCTTTTTTTATTAAAATTGGATTTTCTATGTTACAAATATATATTTCCTGAATTAACGCATTTAATTATTTATAATTCCTAAAGAGAAAATTTTATTAAGAGAAAAACCTCTGAAAGTCCCTTATTTTATTTAATAAACATTAAATTAAAAATATTGATAAATAACAAATTAATATTTCAACATACTCATTAAATATATGTTCTACTTTAAATCATCAAAATGACATAAAAAGAATTCTTATTCTAATTAAAAGTTAATAATTACTAACTTTTTATTTATTAAAATACATTTTTCCATGTTAAAAAAATATATTTTATTAATTAACGCAACGCATGTAATTACATTATAATCCCAATAAGAAAATTTGATTTACTGAACAAGACCTCTAAAAATATATTTTTAATACTTAATTATTCTTAAATTTATATCTATTCTTTATTATTCTTAATTATATCTATATCTTAATTGAACTTAAAATTATTCTTAAATTCGTTTGCTTTAACGAATTCGCTGAGATATTTATTTCATTCATTTAAATATTAAATTAACTTTTAAATAAACGCGCGTAAGACAATTATAAATAAATAAATAAATAATAAAATAAAAACAGTTGAAAATTCTAATTTTCCCATCTACCTTTAATGGCAAACCATTACGTATCGAAAAGACTTCCCGTTATTTCCTCATACAATCCTCCTCTGATCAAGTCTGAGTGGTCAAGTGGTTAAGGACTCTACTTCCTGTCCTTGGGTACACTGGATCAAAACCAGCCTCAACTAGCGCCGAAACACGTTCTTTTCAAATATGCATTCCGCGATGTCTCATAGATGGCGCCATCAAAACAATTTTTTTCAATTGATGCTGGTGTCGGGCTGCGACCGGCATTCGTATGGAAAGCTATCGGTGTGGTGCCGGCATAGTGTTTTGCTGATACTGGACCGGCTGTGCGCCTATCTGTCGGGCGTCACTCGCCCGGCGTGTCGAAAAAGATACGGAACCGGTACGGCAACCGGTATCGTGCCGATACCGTCGGTAACGGCAAAGCGGCTGTCGACCGATTGTTTACCGATAGCTCTGTGTTTGCTGGGTTATTTCGTTCAAGAAAAAAATTAAACCATCTAATTAAAAAATACAAATTTTGAGTGTTGTATAGAATTATGACATGTCTTCCTCTCTCCAAAACCAAATATTCATGCCTACGTGTGGATTTCATTTTCTAAATAATCAACATCAAAGATACAGACAGATACACAAGCAAAGACTCTATTTTATTAATACAGATATTCAATCACATCTCACTTATGCTCCTCTCAGTTTTATGCGTCTCTCAGTAAAACGCGAATTTCGTAAGGTCCAGCGACGAGGAATTGAAAAATAATGCAGATGTCTCACTTATAAGCCCTATTTTGAATTTTCACACTCAGTTGACAGTGAAATTCACAAACTCTGATTTAACTGTGAAACTTTTATTTAAATCTATGAAGGATTTTCAGCACGTGCCAAGGACAAGACAGCGTTCCGCAGAGAGCCTGTGAGGTGGAGAGGGTGCTACAATTCGACTTTTCATCCTCTCTCCTCATTTATAATGGTTCCTTCTTTTCTTTCTCTGTTATTTGTTTCAAGCCTCGCGAGTGTACCCTTCTCACATTGCTTTATGGTAGCATCCAATTTTGGGGCAATAAAAATGACCAAAAAAAGCTAACAATTTCGTTCAAAATAGAAGTTATACAAGCAGAAGAAAATGATCCTAAACGTTCAAAAATTAATTTAGCTCGAAAATTCGATTATCCAGAATCAACGGTAAGAGGAATTTTAAAGGATAAGAACTGGATCCAAAAATGAAAAATGAATATTTTACACAAACGAAGAAATGGTCAAGAATTCAGAATGAAAATTTTGAGAGTTTACATTTTACATTAATTAAATTTTTAAGCGAAATGAAAGTTTTTAATATACCCAGTAGCGGTGAGTTATCCACAAAAAATGCAGACACGTTATAATAAAAAATGCGAATCGAAAAATTTTCAGCTTCTTGTGGATGGCTAAAAAATCTAAAGGAAAGGCACGACTTAACAAATCATTGTCTGGGTGGTGAAAGCGCAGTCGTTTCACATTCGTTTCACTTCTAATGAATTGGTCACATACCTTCCAAATTTAATTCACAAATTTGTTGTTTAGAAATTCTTAACTGTGATGAAACAGGTTTCTATTATCGTCTTTTGCCGAAACAAAACAATGTATTTTAAGGGAGAACCATGTCATGGTTTCAAATACAGGAAAGAAAGAGTGGTTGTGCTTTTATGTTGCAATAGGATCAGAAAAGTTACCTCCAATAGTGATTGGTAAATTCAAAAACAACAGTTTTTAAAAATTTCCACGGTCTTATGCAAGTGGCATCAAAGTCTGGATGACATCAAAAAAGTTTTAGGGATTTTTGATGAAATTTGAAATGAAATTGGTTATATATATATATATATATATATATATATATATATATATATATATATAAAATATCTGCCATTTATGGATTATTGTCCCGCTCATCGCTCAGATCTCACATTGAGAATGCATACACGAGTTTTATTTTTTCCTGTAAATTGTACTAGTGGGATCCAGCCATTATACCTCGCTATAATAATGTCAGATAAAGAGCAGTATAAGAAATATTTGGTGCGAAGAATGTTTATATCACTAGAGCAGAAAAAAAGAATTGAAGAAAAATGACTCCAGATGGTATGCAAAAGTTGGTTTCCTCTTGAAATAACTTAACAGCCCCAACAATTTCTAAAAACTTCAGAAAAGCGGATTTTCTTCATCTAAATTATACTGAAGTTATTCCCTTACAGGAAAATAAAATGAACAGCAGTGATTGTAACATACACGAAGAAGAATAGAACAGCATAAACCAAGATTATTTTCCTTTTCAAGATTTCGTAAACGTTGATGAAAACTTAAAATTAACGGGAATAAGAGATATTGAAACGGTTTTTGATGACGAGACAGCTGAAAAGAAGAAGAAGATAATGATAATGA
This sequence comes from Maratus speciosus, assembly GCA_963932465.1. NCBI lineage: Eukaryota > Metazoa > Arthropoda > Arachnida > Araneae > Salticidae > Maratus > Maratus speciosus. The sequence goes on from OZ010790.1 coordinate 77,564,471, forward strand.
TGAAACTGGTACTGTAATTGTCCCTTCTTCTGCTATTGCTTACGAGCCCTGGATATTTTGAAATGCTACCATCAAAATGATTATGTAGCAACCAATACAATGCTGTAATTGAATGCATTAGAAAAGGTCGTTGTACAAACACAGACTAAACAAGAACGAAAAAGTGTTAATGACTTCTTCAAAAAGGACTATGGGTCTTAAAAATGGTTTTAAAAATGGACATTTTTTATGTAAATATCTGTTCTTCTGGGTAAATTGAAATTTTACGTTGATTGTTTTTTTTAACTAAATTTTATAGTGAAAATTTAAGGATTTTTTTGTGCACACTATACTAATATTGCATACTAATATTTAGTTATCTTATAAAATGTTATTAATCATATTTCTTATATTTTAAAATGTTTTTTTTACCCATAATATCTATAATGCGTATAAAGAATTATTACATACTTGCACCTCTAAACTACTAAACTACCTCTCCGTTATGCGCGGCTCTGAGATTTAAATCAGTCCCTTCAAACTCGTATATGGGAAAAGGTGACTGCATGTATATAAATATACGAAATCTAAGTAATTAGTTAGTAATCGATAAATGAATAATTTAAAGATTTATTTATAGTTTTTATACATAAAACTAAATGTATATATATACTTTTAGTTTTTCTTTATTTTTCCACTAAAAAAAAAAAGAACATTTATTAAATATTTTGTTTATTTGTTTATTTTTTTACAAGCGCATTACAGTTAAGCAAAAATCATGCTTTATACTATAATGTAAGTACTACTTTCTAAACAATTTTCTGAAAATTCTATATAAATTTTAAATGTAAAAGGAATGGTAGTGGGGAAACATGCAGTGATATTTTAGTTCAAAGGCGCAAATATATGACTTATTTCCATGAACAGTTTAAAGGGAGGCTTTTCTGAGTGAGATATGGACAAGTAGCGCTCATACCCGTAAGGCATGGTGACGTCACGGCGACGTCGTTGTGAAATCACACTGTGATTTTGTGACCGTCGATGTGACGTCATAGTGACTAGAATGCGAGGTCGTTATGGCCGTTTTAGAGGTCGTTTGTGACGTCACATTGTGACCAATCTGTGAAGTCACGGTGTGACAAATTTGTGAAAAGTGTGTCATTTGTGACTATTTTGGCATTAACTTTGTGACGAACCTGTGACGAAAGCGACAATGCTTTGAAGCCACACTGTGACCAATTTGTGAAATATGTGTCATTTGTGACGAACTTGTCATAAACACTGTGATTTCAAATGAAAACCAAATTTCAAATTAATTGCTTAAAAGACGCAAATAGTGAAAAAGATTCCATGCTGTGACTCGAACCCGGGCCATTAGTACAGCGCACTGACATTCCACCGACTAAATCACATGGAACGATATACAGGCCGGAAAATTTCTCACTATTACATGATGGCGAGACTACAAACTCAGCACAAGATGGAATATTTGGCGTGAGCCACCAACATAATGCAAACACGAAACTTAATTAAATCCAGCATCGATTGAAATTCTATTAATACTTGGAAATTTTTCCAGAGAGAACCATTCGCCTTGCATACAATATTTGAAATGAAAATCAAATTTCAAATTAATTGCTTAAAAGGCAATTTTAATTTGAAATGTTGTATGCAAGGCGAATGTTTCTCCCTGGAAAATTTTCCAATTATTAATATAGCTTCAATCGATGCTGGATTTCATTAAGTTTCGTGTTTACCCCATGTCGGTGGCTCACGATAAATATTCCATCTTGTGCTGCGTTTGTAGCCTTGCCAACCTGTAATAGTGAGAAATTTTACAGACTGGGCGTCATTCCATGTGGTTTAGACGGTAGAATGTCAGTGTGCTATACTGATGGCCCGAGTTCGAGTCCCGGCATGGCATCTTTTTCACTATGTTGGCCTTTGCGCCTTTTAAGCAATTAATTTGATATTTGATTTTCATTTGCAATATTGTATATAAGGCGAATGATTCTCTCTGGAAAATTTTCTAAGTATTATACAGCGATGAATTTTGAAATAACCTTTTGCTGTAAATATAAAATCTTATCATTTTACCGTACTTTTTAGCAAATTATCGCTATTTTGGAGTCCTATTCTTCTAAAACATTTTAAATTTTTCCACTTAAAAAACAATACTTATCAACTGACATATTTTTTTATTTAGTTCTATGCTTGATATTAAGTTCTATGCTTGATATTGAGTTCAAGCTTGATATTTAGAATGTGTAAATTTCTTAATTTGTTTTGATTTGTCATTGCTTTATTAAATACGAACATGGAGACTAACGGATAGTAATACAACTATTATTTATAGAGCGGCATGATAAGCGATATTTATTTAAATTTTTTATTCCCGTGTATATTGCATTTTGTGAATATGAGCTAAATAGATTTGGTATATTTTATAGGAAAAGATTGATCTGGGAAATAGAAAAAAAAAAGAATAAGAAAAATCATGCGTTAATCATAGATTATAAAATACTTTCCAACACTTTCTGAATGCTTTAACAAGACATCGTAATTTAGGGAAATGACGTAAATAAGATAACTAAGTAAACATTTTAGAAAATTCATAAAACATTTGAAAAATTGATTTCCGCAGTTGCCGTCCATAGCCAAATATGTTTTCCAATTCTTTTGAACAGCCCTGTATTTGATCTGTAGGTTGATACACTGAGAAAAATGAAGTACACAAAAATAAGTGAACCGATGTACTCATATCGAATTGAATATTTTTCGATCAAAAATGAACCCATGCTTTCTCTAATTTGAAACATCACATGTTATCAAACCCAAACAAACGAATAGTTTTGTACCCTGTAATGGTTCATTTCATTTATGGCGGCATAAATGATGTTTATTAATGTAAATATTAAATTATGCACAGCATTTTAAAAATAATTTAAAAGTGCTTGGAAATAATTCTCTTGTCATAAAAATATTCGATTTGAGTATCTTATTAAGAATTTTGCTATTTTTCTTAATAAATAATCAATTAAACATTTCTTGTTAAGAACTTTGAACGGGAAATAAATATCCGTACATTTTTACTTTAAATTTTAGGTGGTTTTTCTTTTTCTTTTTTTTTGGGGGGGGAGGGGGGGGGCAGTACATAACGATTCATATTTGCTCACAACCAATGAATAAAGAATAAGTACATGTGTTTCTCAACTTTGAGTACATTTGGATCGGAGCTATTTTGAGTATGTGACGCATTTAAAATTGAGTACTTTTTACTCAATTTTGACTTCCCATTTTTTTAAGTGTATATATACTATATAATGGGAAAATTTAGTTTAGCAAGAAAACGCCTAACAGGTTGAAATTCTTTTTCAGCAATTTAAACTAATGTATGGAAACATACTTGAATACTTTTGTACAACCCTGTAGTTTACCTAGAATCTTTATTACACGCCACTATTTAGTTAAAATTTAATTGAAACTAAGACACTCTTAAAACTGCTGAAATCACATTTTCAGAAATTATAATTTATAGACGGCCATGTATCTAATTGTTTACGTGACCCTGTATATCATTTTATCTATATTCTACAAACATTTCTTGGTAAATTAAATGCAGTTCAGCAAAAAAAAAAAAAGCATAACTCATTTAAAAACCACCTTTAAGCAATTTGCGCCCATACCCAGTAATCCTTACGAATACTTTTGTGTAGCCTTGTATAGGAATTATAGCATTTATATACACCATATACTATGCATAAATATAGTGAATCATAAAAGATTCATAATTAAAAATACATTTCCAGCAATCATCTCTAATGAACAGTACTTCGGATACAATATAGTATCTGAAATATTTTGTGTGTCCCTGTAAATGCTATATACGTATTATTCGTATTATACATGAAATAATTTATAGTATGTAAACCTCAGCGACATATATCAATTTCATTATATATGAAATAGATTAACATAATTAAAGTATGCCGCAAACAATTCCCTCCACCCCTATAACATTATGCATTTGAATTCCTTTTTTAGCCCTGTAAATGAACAATAACTATTCTTTGCATCGCATAGTCAACAGCATGCATATTTTAGTGCACTTCATAAATGCATATAAATTTTATTCTGTTTGAAAGCGTGCGTAAAATCATAAAAAATCATTTGAAACGATTTTTTCCCATAGGCTGTAATGTAACGGAAAACTTTTGGCTGTCCCTGTAAATGAACAAAGCATGCTACAAACTTCATTACAAATAGGTACCGTGCTATGGTAAACGTCAATAACATCCAAAAATTTCAGGGCAATCCGAGTATATTTTCGAGAGTTAGAGTGCGGACAGTCTGCTAGACGGACAGACGGAGAGACAAACCGAAGTCATAAGCACTTTTCAACTTGTGTCCTATATTATGTATCCTGTATTATATGAACTTTAAAAAAATATATACTAAAGCAGTTTAATCTATAACTTCCCATCAGGCATGAAAAACACTTTGTTTCAATGCTTAAATATCATATTTTACTTTTTAGTGCCAATAATTACGCGTATCATAAACGTAGAAAATGAATTTACAATAGAAGAAAATTTAATAACCGATTCAGAATGTCTATAATTAAATGTTTGATTAAAATCACAAACAGAAAAATGCTTACATACAATTAAAAAAAATAAATATACCAATTTGAAAAACACTAAAAATAATAATTAGTATTTATAATTGTACTATTAAACAACGGCAAACCCAATAGATAAATTAAATGCATTATTAGATTTAACAATATCTCAAAAATATTTCCATATGGTATAAGGAATTCCTATTATTTTATAATTTCGACAAATGTTAAATCTGAAAACATTGGTTTGAAGATTTAGGATTTTGAAAGATACTTTAAAATATTATTAGCACTAAAAGAAAATTCTTTCAAATGTTTCACTACTGTAATATGTAAAAATACATTTTCCCAGTATAATGTTAATTTCTAATGTGAAACAGGTTCGTAATCTCATGATAATCGAACATCATATTTAACCCCAAAATAATAATAACTATAAGTTACTAATCAAAAAATAGTAAGAAGCCGATAAAATAATTCCAAATCATTGTCGTTCCATACATTTTCAATCTCAAGTAAGAGTAAATTAATGTTTATATTAATTCCAGTATGAATGTAGGCATGCACAGTCTCTACGCAGTTTTTTTTTTTTTTTTTTTTTTTTCAAGCGATGGCAGATTAAGATATTTTTCTTTACAGTTATCGAATTTGAAAATATCGCTTCTGACAGTTAAAGATCAATCTCTTACAAATATAACATAAAACTATTTAACTCATATGTACAAATCAGGAAAAAAATATTTAAATTAAATAAAACTTACATATACGTTCTATTAATATCCGTGTATCCTAAAATGGTCATTTCCTTATCTTAAAGTGTTGTAGACGTGGTGAAGGTGATGTTCTAAAAACAGTGAACTATTTATTTCCCGCGTTTCTCATGTTTATTTTTTTGTGGGCAGATGATTTTCAAGCAGATGGTCTGGTATAGATTATTTGTTTTTGCATGCAAGAGATATGAAACTTGAATGCGCAGTAATTTTCTGAAAGTATGGTTAATTAAAATTTTGTATTTGAAGAAATGTCCAATGTATTTAACCTTTTCTTTTTATCCGTACCAAATAATTCAAGTTAAAATGAAAGTTCCTTTTTTCTAAATAATTATAATAATAATATTCATAATTAGAGTTTATTAGATATACCATTGTTTAAATTTTCAAAAGGTGTAAAAATAAATTTAATGGTAATAACGAGCCCCCCCCCCTTTTTTTTTTAAATAAAGTTTGTTTTGCACAAGTTTTGTATATTTCTTTTATTTTCGGAAAATGCTAATTTTATATAAAAAGTCTGAAAGAAGTAGAAATTATGACTTGAATACAAATTATAAAAATATTCTAAAGCAACAAATGCATAGATGACTAAACTCTGAAGACACTTTCTACGTGCTCATTAAAAGGTGCAGATTTAACTGTAATAGAAATTTTTTATTTTGAAACCACAGAAGTGTTTCGAATAATCCTGGTCGGTAAAAAAAAAAAAAAAATAAAAAAAAATAAATAAATAAATAAATAAATTTCCTCCCAGCAAACTAAATATGTAAAGTGTATAAATTTAATATTCCTAATTCTAAATATATTAGCCAAATGCTAGATAAAATTGAAATCATGAAAAAGTATACATTCACTATCTTAGATATCAAATTGATAAAATATAGCCTGAAAATTTAGTTTATTAATGCTTGTATAGTGCACTTTATTTATTATCCCCCCCCCCCTCCCCTTTAGTGACAGAATTTACCATTTGCTATCCACTAATATATTTTATTCCTTATGCCATGTAACTCGTGACTGTTTAAAATATTTCTCTTCATTTTCAAAGATTTTTGAAGTTCATATTTTTGTCACACTGTGACTTACAATATGGTGGTTTTTTTGTCACATATGTGACGTGACGTACGTTACATAGCAGTGACATAACAGTGACCTCACAATTTTTTTTAATTGCCAGAAAAACATAATTTTACAGTAAATAACATGTTTTGAAGAATTTTCGTCATTTTTAAAATTTTCTAAGAAGTTCACATCTCAGTCACAATGTGACATCAATGAGTGGTGGCATTTTGGTCACAGATGTGACGTGACCACAATGACTTACAGTGACGTCACAACGACGTCATCGTGACCATGCATGCTATGAAAGTAACAACTGTTGATATTTTAAATGCAGATTATGGCTATGTATTAGCCGAAAGTACTCGATTTTTTTAAACTTTTTAATTGTTTAATCCTCTGTAAAGTAAGGGATCATTTACGTACAGTTCTACATTTAAAAAAAAAATGCTTGTAGTTTACTACAATTTAACAAATAGTTTTTTAAATGCTATAAAACATAGATAATTAAATGCAAATTTAATAATAGCCAAAATCATTAGAGTATTTCTAATACACCATTAAACTTCAGTCAATGGTTTTTATGTCAAATCTTTCTGTTACCCACACACTTTAAGTTTTTCTGAGGACAAAATACGCAAACAAGTTTAAAACAACAAAATATATATATATATAAACATTTACTTATTTAAAAACACTTTCTTTACTAAATTTGGGTTATCAAAATAAATTGTGTGGTAATTAAATGTTTTTACTAAGTATTCCTAGATTAATGTAACACATAATTAGAGTAACACTTCGCAAAAGAAATTTAAACTATTTTTTCTCTATTTATTTTTTTTAAACATTTTTTCCTTTTTTTTCTTACCAGTTGCAAGCAATCAAGTGCTAATTGCTGCGCGTTGTTTTTTGTACTAATTTAAACGGCAATTAGCTTGAGCCATTTACAAGTTATTGCGTTACTTTATACTTTTTTTTTTTTTTTAACTGAAAAGATTTCAGTTTCGGTTAGAAGAGCTAAGTTGAAAAAAAAAAAAAAAAAAAAAAAAAAAAAAAAAAAAAAAAAACTGAACAAATTACATTAAAAGATGTTGTATGTTCCCCTTTTTTCAATTCCTACTATTATTTCACACTCTCCCTATATTTATTTATTTATTTATTTATTTATATATCTTGTTCAAATTTTCAATCATTAATAAGATACTCATTATTCATCCCATCAAGTTGAAATCATTTTTTTTTAAACTTGTACTGGATGACAATTGATGTTAATACAGTTTTTTCAAATATTAATTAATTAATTAAATTTTAATTTATTAATTTTAGTTTTGCATGGGAGACAAAATGGCGGCCAATGTTTATTCAAGCATATAATGCATCTTCATATCTATAAGGGGGTTGCCATAGGGGGACCTTGTTCTGTCGCCAAATACCGCAAAGTTTGTCGCCAACTTGGCGATATATCGCAAAATTTGGCGGCCAACAGGAGTCGCCGAATGTGATGCCAACTTGGCGATATCTCTAATATTTCGCCAAATTCCAATAGAGTTCCATCGTAAACCTACTTGCTTATAGAAAATCAACAAATTGACATATTTTAATGCAACAAAAACTAATATTATCTTAAGGGATTATATTAATTTTTTTCTTTGATGATCTAAGTAGGAATTGACTTTAAAAACAGAATTTTTATATTACTTGTTTATCTTGGTATTTCTTAATTTAATATATATCTTTGTTCGATAGTTTAACGTAATAACTGATTTAATGTTTTTTATTATCATTTTATTCGTTTTGGAGCACATGTGTGCTTTTTATCTTTAATCTCTATGAAGCAAATAATGTATCATATTCTCCTTTCCCAAAGAGATATGTCTATAACACTTTCAGAATGATTGCAATAGAATATACACTATATTGCCATTAATGACCGGCAACTTTCAACTTTAGAAATTTTGTCGAACACTTAGAAATATACTTGGCAGATTCTTCTGTATTTTCAGGATTGAAAAGAACAGGTATGACCTCATATTTAGCTATGTCGATTTGATAAGCCGGGCTGTTAGGGGGCCAACAAAAAATCAAAGTAAAAAAAATAATACTTGGGATCACCCTGTAAAATAAAATGCACGAAATGATCTATCGCTACCGAATATAAATAAACAGACATTGTGCAATATGTGCATTCTTTTGTGTAAGAATAGCATGTATATTAAACGAGATATTAATAGAGAGCGATTTATTTTTTAAAAAAATCTTGCATGTTTTTTGCTTATAACATGCAGGGTTTTCAACCAAATTTAACTCCGTTTTCAGAAAATATGAAAAAAATACAGTAGTAACAATATAGTGCAATTGGAATATAAATATATTAAATATTTTAGGAAATATGAGCAGTTGTATGAAATCATTTTTATCTGCGCATGCGCGAACGATAACAAGGATAATTTTACATAATTTAATAGTCAATTCTATTGAGCAACTTATTTAAAAAATCTAGCCAAATATCGTAAAAATTCAGAAAGATATCGGCATTAGAGTGAGCAAATTTTTAGTTGTTCTCTAAAAGTAGCTGAATGATAAGGGATTTTCCACAAACTGTATTTTTTTTTTATTTTTAATATTTTTTTTCAATTTTCTTTTTTTATTGATGCTTTAGTTCTTCTTGGATAACCACCTGAACGAGCCTATACCATGATCAAAATAAATATAAAAATCGAAGCATTTTTTCCAAATCTACTCGTTGATACACACTAAATACTACTATTTTTTTCTGAAAGTCAGTTAATAAAAAATGACAATTTGTGTTAAATCCCTTATCATTCAGCTGCTTTTAGAGAACAACTAAAAATTTGCTCACTTTAACGCCGATATCTTTCTGAATTTTTACGATATTTGACTAGATTTTTTTAATAAGTTTTTCCATCGAGTTGACTATTAAATTATGTAAAATGATCCTTGTTATCGTTCGCGCATGCGCAGATAAAAATTATTTCATACAACTGCTCATTTTTCCTAAAATATATAACATATTTATATTCCAATTGCACTATATTGTTTCTACTACATTTTATCAATTTTTTTTTTTTAGACCGCCGTTAAATTTGTTTGAAAACCCTGTATGTTATAAGCAAAAAAAAATGAAAGATTTTTTTTTAATTTTTTTAAATAAATCGCTATATCTCTATTAATATACGTGCTATTTTTACACAAAAAATACACATATTGCACAATGTCTGTTTATTTATATTCGGTAGCGATAGATCATTTCGTGCATTTTATTTTACAGGGTGATCCCAAGTATTATTTTCTTCTTTGATTTTTTGTTGGCCCCCTAATTGCCCAACTTAACGAAGCGACATTTCTAAATATGAGGTCATTTCTGTTCTTTTTAATCCTGAAATTCAGGAAGAATCTGTGAAGTATATTTCTAAATATTGGAAAAATGTCTAAAATTGAATGTTGCCGGTCATTAATGGCTATATAGAGTATCTTTGAAATTATTGTAATACAATGTAAGCGACTATTGCTTTCATAAAGAAGTTACCTTATGACTAACAAAAATTAATTTACATGAATTTTGCTGGAATTGTCATTACTCATTATAAATATGCGGGCAATGTGACATCTATTATGTCAATAATGGAAATTAGGTTACAATGAATGCTTAGTGGAATTTAGTGAACAAGAAATGCAGGCTCTATCCGGAAAGTAATGACATTGATTCCATAAAATTCGTTTATTTGAAGATAATTTTATAAACACTTAATATTCTTCAAGTTAACCTCCTACTGCATTAATACACCGTTGCTAACAGCTCTACCACTGGCTTGTGCCGTTGTTGTCTGGATGTCTTCAACTGGAATGCTGTTCAGAACGCCTGTTACACTTTGCTTTAAGTTCTCCTGATTATTAAAACGATGTCCCTTTAAACTGTATTTTAACTGAGGGAATAGGAAAAAGTCTATAGGTGATGAATCGAGGCTGTATAGTGGTTGGGGCAGCATTGCGACAATGTGTTTTGCCAAGAACTGAGTCACATTGAATGATATGTTGGAGCGAGCTTGGCACAAATTTTCTGCATTTGAAGGTCTTCCTTGATTATTGGATGTAAGTCCCAACATCTGTGCAATCATTAACATTCATCTGGCGATCAGTGTCCAAAAGCGCATTAGTTTAAACATATTGTAGGAAGTTCGAAAACATGATGGACGCCAAGCGCGATGATCGTCAGCGATGTCCTCTCTTACTCTTTAATGGCTTTGTGCAAACTTAAATACTTGAACCTTGGACAAATAGTTCTTCCCGTAGGATTCTTTTAAAATGGAATGCGTCTCAGTAGCCAATTTCTTCAGTGTTACTCAAAACTTTATGGTATATGGCTGCTCGACATCCCGTTGCGCTCTGACAACCTAACGCCAGTTTGAAACACATATCTGCTTCATGAGCCATCCGTGCTGTGCAAAGGCTCAAGGCCAACTTACTTCCGCCAGACGATGTAACTGACCGTCCCCACCACACCTGCCACCCGCAAACTCCCGTACCCCCTACTGTCCTTCTTATTGGCGCAAAAACGTCCCAATACTTCCTGGATAAACCTTGTATGGTAAATAAGTTTGTGATACATTTTCTTTTAACCATTGAACTTTATTTTTTTTCTTTTTTTTTTCTTTTGATAATGCTTCATAAAACAACAGAGGCGCAGAGTATGTTTAAGTTGATTACTACTTGAATACTTTACATATTTGTATATCTAATACAGTGCTAATAGGAATTCAAGTAAATATAATAAAAAATACTATTTTATAAGTATTATTTATTTATCTTAAAAGTCACGCATTTTTTCATGACAACTGTCTATGGTGTTAAAAAAATATACAGGGTGTCCGGTCTCAACGGTGTCCAATGGCTAATTCCTAAACCGTTAGTCATAGACATATAGTTCCAATTACAAAAATGTTTTAAATCAGGTAAAGAAATATTTTAAAAGCCATTTGGGTCAATAAAATTATTTCTTAAAAAAAATACGAAATTAAATTTTTTTATACGGTCCCACGGTCCTATAAGTAATATTTAGTAAAATTTTTCTATTACACTGACAAGTAAGACAAAATAAAACTCCCATTCATATAACATTAAAATTGAGCCAGTTATGAAACTTTAAAAATGCATGACTTAAGCTACGTTTCTGCTATGAAAACAAATGAGTTCGTCTTGGCTTTGAAGGGTCACATACCAAGTGCTTAAAGTATTCGAAGATGTTATTTCATGTGTATCTGCGTTTTGAAAAAAAAAAATCTTAAAAGTATTATGATTAAGTTAACATTTATTAAGTTTCAGATTGGGTAAAATAGCATATGTTTTATTTTGTCAGGATTTGAGTCTGTTTCTTTTATGATTTCTTTTAACAAAAATTATGTTATTTTTATAAGTTTTTTGTTACTTCAACGATCGTATGTATGTTTTTCCAGTTCAAAAAATTCCAAATTTGCACTCGAACTTTAGCTCACTTTTAAATATCCGATCGAGATTACGTTTTACATACTGGCGAAAATCCAATAATAATATCCAATAATAATCCATCTAATATTATTATGATTTTCGGTAGTTACCATTTATACTTATTTTACAAGATAAAACAAAAAATTTCGGATAGATTAACGCTAAGAAGTTTAAGAAAAAGTTTTAGATTAGATAATACAAGAATGCGATTATTGGGTTTTTTTTTAACTTTTATGTATTGTTTAGCACTGACTCCGAAAATTACATAAATTTTTAACCATCGTGTCAGGATATTTCGCAAATCATAAATTGTCAAATTTAAAGAATAACAAAAATAGGATACTATAAAGTAGAGGAGGTAGTTATCTTTTTTAACTTCTGATAATTGATTTTTACGTACTTTTTTGCACTGAATCTGAAAATGACCTTTCTTCTTAACTATCACGTTAGAATTTTTTTGCAAATCGTAAATGTGTAAGTTAGAATATAGCGAAAATCTCATGCTATAAAACATATGTAAAACTTTTTTTGTTTTGTTTTATTTTATTTTATTTTATTCAATAATTTATTCGATATTTTTGCTTATCCTGGGATTCTTACAGCAAAATAGCCGAGTGGTCCGATGAGATGAGGGAGGAGATTCAATTGTAACTTTGAACTTTTTAACTTTGAATTTTGCGAAAAATCATGATGTGATGGTTAAAAATTAAGGTCACTTTCAGATTCGGCGTTACAGAATATATAAGAATTAATTATCAAAAGCTAAAAAACATGACATAACCCAAATTTTGCAGGCTAGTGTAATCTAATATTTTAAAATACGTATCATTTTGTAAAGTATTGAGGCTGTAATTTGGCATTATTTTATTTAACAAAAATTCTGTTTTTTTTTTCTTTCTTCTTAAATGTTTATTACAAATTGTATATTTTGTAATAATATGTCAGAATGATTAAAGATTTCAAATTTATATTGCAATGTTAATTTTACTCTCAACCATTTTTTAATATATCTGACGAGATTATATTTCGACTAAATTTGTGAATGACCCATAAATTGCGGCAAAAAATATGCCCCAACATTAAACAGGTGTTACTCGGTCAATTTTAATCGTAGAATAACGAGACTTTTTGTATATTACTTGTCAGTGTAAAAGGAAATTTTTAATAAATATAAGTTATAGGACCGGGGGACCGTATAAAAATTTAAAGTTCGTAATTTTTCAAGAAATGTTTTTATTGACCCAAATCACTTTTAAAATATTTCTTTACCTGATTTTAAATATTTTTGTAATTGGAACTATGTGTCTATGACTAACGGTTTAGAAATTAGCCATTGGACACCGTTCAGACCGGACACCCTGTATATTGTAGCGTGTTAATTTGGCGTTAATAAGCAAAATGGAAAATTTCCAAGTTTGATTTAATCGTCCTTGAAAGCACAAACTAGTGTATTTTGGAAAAGTATATACATAATAGTTCTCTGTTTTTCTTTCAAGATACGACAACGGAAATATAAAAAATTACCATTATTTTAAATCTATTCAATATGTTTCAATGTTTTCATAACGAGCCAGCATAATCTAACTGATAGCCAGCATAAACTAATTGATAAAAAAGTTATGAAAAAAGTACTAGCATAAAAAAAAAAAAAAAAAAAAAAAAAAAACACCCACTACAATATATAATAAAACACACATAAATAATGCCTGCATTCAACTGTTAATTATTTATATATCCGTTTTTTATTTTATACATTTACATTGTTTAAATTATTTCATTGTTGCATTTCTTTAATAGTGGGCATATTTTAGTTTTTTGGCCACATTATTAAGTCCTTTGCTATGCACAGTTGTATCTTAAATAATATTTAGCAATTTAGCGCCAAAATCAATTTTAATATTTATAATTAAGTTGTAAATAAATAAATAAATAATTAAATGCTGTATTCACATCTAAAACCTACATGAATATATTTTGTTTATAATTCAAGCATATCAGGAAGTGAGTGCAAAATCCATTACCATTTTCCATCTTTAATTTCATCTTTTATTTAAGTTAAATAAAAACACAATAAAGCCAACATAAAGAGGAATAAACATTTTAATTCGTCAAATGTACGACGGAAAAAGCCAAGCTCAGCACTTATAGTTTAACAGTATTAAATTTCCCATATCCGAGTTTACCCATTTAAATTTGTACTTACGTTTTTTTACATGTGTATCACATTACTGAAATGTAATTAACATGATATTTTGAAAATAACGTATCTGAACATTATAACACGAATTATTCGAATAATTTGTTATTCCCCTAAAATCTTGCATATAAGAAAGTTTTTATAAAAATGGTATAATGCTTTACTTAGATTATTTCCTTAAAGATTATCTTCCTTTACCTCGGTATTGGACCCACAGTCACCTCTTCAATTTACTCAATTGCAATAATCCTCAAACGGGACTGGTTTCTCCAATTTAAACTTATTCTGGAGGGGAATTAGATCATTTCAGAACTTTTAAAACATGTTCCTCTTTTAAGCATTTGGGAATCAACATCTAAGTGATATTTTAAACATCACTTTACATTACTAACTTTTTCACACATAAATAAGGTTTAAGTGAGTATAAAACTTACTTAAAATACGTTAAAAAGGAAATAATAAGACCAAAAATTGTTCATTTTTTTAAACCTTACATTTAATACAAAATTATAAAGTGCCACAGATATAACGTTTGCAATCTTTAGAAAATTATTATCAGAAGTTAACAAATAGTTTTCGCGATAAATGGCACAAATTCAAACTTGATTGAAATTATGTTTAGAGGACTTAATTCCCCATCTTCATCTTAAGGAGGTCCGGGACACAAAAATCTTCAAATTTTGCAAAAATATTTTATTTGGTTAAAACTTTCTCTTTTTTTTTCTTGCTTAACATGACATTTAAATAATGTTCCTATGTGAATTAGAACAAAAAATATTATTTCTTTCGTTTTGGTTTGTTTTCAAATTCTAGCTTTCAAGAAATGGCTGTCATGGAAAAGACTTCTTGTAAAAATGCGTTTTTATTCATGATAGGTTTTTTTCACTATTTCACGTATTTAAATTCTTATAACTCAAGAACCGTTAAAGATAACGGGTTCAAACTTGGAACATATCTTTTTCAATTATTTTCCTTTAATTTTTATTCAGCCTATTTTTTTTTTTATTTACTTTTGAAAATATGATTTTTTTTAAAGATGCACCACTTTTTTTAATAATTTTTTTGTAAAATATTTTTCATTTTTTTTTATAAATTAATATAAAAAAATGCTGAATCAAAATTAAAACTTATATATTTCTGTTTAATTATATGAAAAAAATTGAAATTCTATAAATAATATTCCGAGTTATAACAATTTTAATTTACCTCACATTTTAATAAATTTTAAATTAAAAAAAAAAATATGCGAAGTTTTATCATGAGATTTTGTTTACAAATGTTAAGGTTAACCTTCACAAAAAAATTCAGAATTTTAAGACATTAAATATAATTTATTTTAAAATGTGCCCTCCCCCCTTAATGTAATTTTATCTTTTCAAGAACTTTTAATAAATTTCTTACTCTTTCCAACCTTTAAAAGCAATTGGGAGCAAATAGTATGTGGTAGCCTTAAGTATCATTCTATATTATATTATTCAAACACTTATCTCTTCAAAAAAAAAAAAAAAAAAAAAAAAAAAATATGGCACTGAAAAAATTCCTCATATACAACTTTTGTAACGAAGTAATTTCTATAAATAAATAAAAAAAAATTAAATTCTATATACATTTTTTCAGTGATACGAGTATAACATATGAAATTTGTAATTCGAATTATGGAATAAAATAAATTGGTAAATGAACATGGCTGAAACACAAAACTGAAAAGTCAGAATAAAGTATTCAATACTTAGATTTTTAATTATACTTTAGAAAAAAATAATTATATATTTTATTATCTACCCTATATATATAAAATCTTAATGAAACGAATTTATGAAACGGATATATGAAACGACTGAAATGAAAAGAACTTATGAAACGATTCTTTGAAACGACTAATTAAACAACTGATTATGTTTCACGGCAATTTCTCCTAAAATATGGAATACTTTGCGATGAAATTAACACCAAAAATCCGTATTGATCCGCAGATTTCAAAACTGGTATTAGAAGTTTTAAATTCGACTTAGTTTTCGAGATATTAATTTTTCACTAATTTTAAATACTTTATTCTAATGATGGCAACTCACATTTTAATCACAACAGATATTTTTTTACATATTTCAGAAAACGTTATTATTTTAAAATAATTTAGCGACCAGTTTGGCCTCTCTTAAATGTATGCTAAAAAATGTATAATGCAACTTTTATTCATAATTCTATTTACTTCAACAGTCTTTGGCCAAATCGAAAGATTCTGATAAAGAAATCAAGAACTCGGTATTTTTATGATAGCAAGACGTAGGTGATAAATCGCCAAACATTTTCCCGTCACATTTATTTATATTTCATTAATGTCATTTAAAATATAATTATTTTGTTCATTTTATTTAAAATACAAAACTTTCATTTAAAATTGAAACCTTTAAAATTGGTGGCTTTCACAAAACGAAAAGAAAAATATTAGGCACAGATGTCATATATGCATCGGGGTACCTAATTGGCGCCATAATGGCATTATTTTGATTGACATGGTAGGGCGGATATTGTTGTTTCTTTAACAATAAATGTTTATTTACTTTTATTTCCTTTTAAAATTATATAAATTATTTTGTTCTATAGTTATCAATTTTTTTTTTGTTATTTGCTTTTCAAAATAGTAGAAAATAATTTAAAAAAATATGGTACTACTTAGTTATTCCGTCGACCAATTTCGCCAAATTATATAAATCGCCAAATCATACAAATTAACATAATTTTTATTTTAAATAACGAAAGAACAAATAAATTAGTATAACATTAATAAATCTATATATATATATAAGAAAGTCTGGATTTTGTATTAATCAACGCGCAGCCCAAACTACTTAACCTAAAATTTTGAAAATTCGGGTAAAATTTTTTTATGACATAGAGTGCCGCTAAGAACAGATTTTGTTAAAATTCCACCCCTAAGGGGTGTAAAAAAGAGAACGAACTTTTAAAAAATTCCTTAAAAATCTGATTTTATGGTTATTTTTCAACTTATAACACATTTTAGTGTATTTTTGTATGCTGAATCGAATGGTACTAACCAAATTCTTTTAAGCCCAATAGTTCGCGGGATATTTTATATTTGTCTAATTTGGCGATGTCTTTGGCGTCAAAATCTCGATATATCTAACATTACAAGTGATAACTCATTCATATTGTACATCCGTTACTGTAGCAACGGAAGAAACTCAAATTTAATCTTTTTGCCAATTGATTTGGTTAAAGAAGTAAAACGGCTATATTGAAAAAAATAAATAAAATTTGAAATAAATATTGTATAAAGTTTGAAAAAAAAATAAATAAATACAAATGCCTTGAAAAAAAAAAAAAAAAAAAAATATATATATATATATATATTGATTTTATTTAAAACACAAGGAAGCGATCCACTGAGAAATTAACATTATAAAACAAAAATGTTTAAAAATGAAAGCAATGTTTGTACGACTTAAAAAAAATTCTGGTACTTACATCTGGGCCATGTCAGATACAATTTCGCCAAGCCTGGCGACAATTGCACTAATTACAGCAACTGTTATTTTTGTCCATTTGATAGTTTATTTATTATAGTTTTTTAAGTTTATTTCATTATTATAGTTTTTTTTTAATTATAGCTTACAGTATGTAGTTTTATGTTATTAACCATTTTGAAAAATGGTTATTGTTCTTGTCAGGGTAGGAAATGAAAAGCATATCTGACGGTTTTTATTGGTTTAGTCTGTATTTTATTCGTTTTGTGATTGGTCTATACAGTAATCTGTATTTCCGTTTAGTTTCAACAGAGATGGACAACAGAGTGTTGCCACTATGACAAAAAAGTAATAAAAACTACAAAAAAATTAATAACTCGGAAACAAATATAGATACAGCTTTCAAACAAATTGCATTTAAAATTAATTTTTTTTTCTCTACACGACGATGTAAAAAGTAATATTGTGGGATGTTTAGAAGTTTAAGAATGAAATTTCATTTAAAATGGGTCATCAGATTTCTTGGAAATCTGACGACGGAAAAGCCTTTTCCCGAACACCCAATGAAATGCTTGGATAATACGCAAGTTTCTGGTGGATAATAACTAATGAAAATGAAAGAAAATGAATAACAGTTTCTGCCAAAGAGTTAATTTTAATTTGTAAGAATTTCTCGTGCAAAAGAAAAATGGAATAAGCCAATTAAAAATAACAAAAAAGATAAATAGGACAGGAATGAATACATATAAATATTTCACACCAAATACGAGTCGCAGGCGATTTCTGTTGCTTGGAATTTGTACGTGTAATAACACTATTAATGTTTAATTCATGGCGTACGTAATGTATGATCAACTCCGTGCGATTATTTTAGGTCTTAAATTTTAGTCTTTGAAAAAATCATTTTCCAAATGGTCGTTGTAATTTGTTAAATTGCTTTTTTTTAATATATATATTATTTATTTGTTTACTTTAAACAATTTGCCATTTTTAACAAGGTTATGTATATAAGAATGTTAAATTACTGTTTGAATGTAATTGGCAATAGATAAACAACATTGACAATTGTCAACCATTTTTGGCTATCTATCTCATGGTCCGAATAATACGAAAGCACCAATCTTTTCAATGTAAGCAATTGGAATTGAAGTAATACATCGTGATTTATCATTTGCTCCTGGATAAGAAGAAAAAATGCGTATTTTTATGTCAACCGTGTGTAAATCTCGACATTAGCACTTTAAAAATTGACAAGCAGTACTTGCATTTCGCGTATGTAAATTAAAAAGAATACTTTGTTTTAAGTTATGGCAATATTTCCTACTATTGTTTTACTTTTCAGTTTTTTAAATAGAAATTAGTTTAAGACGTGTATTTATATATGTATATATTTTAAATGAAATGAGGTAAATGTTTATATTCTGAATGAAATAATAAAATAAGTATAAGGTATAGAAACAATCTTTGTTGATTTATTAATTGCACACGGCTAACACAAAAGTATCACAGATGCCATATATTCATCTTTCTTTGGGTAGTTGTTCATGGGATTCCTGGTTAATCTTCCGTAATCGGATAAGTCGCCAACCAGTGTATTAGCTATAATGTTGAAAACTTCACGATGAATTCTATTACAGAAAATCGTATCATCATCATATACCACATATTTGAAAAGGAAATTGGCATTTCATTCCGATTGTTTATAATATTTTGATAAGATGTGCTACTATTAGTTATGTAATGTTTTTGTGTAGACACACAGTGTTCTACGTTGCTTAGTTATAGTGATAAAGGAAAAAGTAAAAAAAAAAAAAAAAAAAAAAAAAAAAGTTAATCTGATTATTAAAGGTTAGCCTTTAAAAAAAATTCTTTTGAATAGATTTTGATCTAAGTGGAACTGGGAGATTCTCAAAAGGGATCATTAAACAAGAACTATATGTAATTTTTCAAATTTAAGACTATTTTTTTTTTTTAAATAGTAGAGTATATAAGTCAACAAAATTATACACAGACATTAAAAGACAGCAACTATTCTGGAAAATTAATTAATAAATCATTTAATTAGCAGTTGTGTACGTTACAAATTTTGGACATTTTTTCGCACGTACGTTACAGATTTTGGACATTGCTGACAGATTTTGGACGTTGCGCTTAGTATTTAAAAATTTCTTAAGACTAAGAATGTAGTAAATGTGTCCTATAATTGTATATATATATAATTAACTTTTTGTTATCCAGTAATAATAATAATAATAAAATCAAATGCTAATCTCTGATATTAAAATATTTACTACTGTTTTAGAAGTAATATCTTAATTTTATAGGAATTACACATTA
The DNA here is from genome assembly GCA_963932465.1 of Maratus speciosus. Lineage (NCBI taxonomy): Eukaryota > Metazoa > Arthropoda > Arachnida > Araneae > Salticidae > Maratus > Maratus speciosus. Next base: position 77,584,421 of record OZ010790.1, read on the forward strand.
TGCAAAAAACATACCTTTGCATAATATTAGAAGTATCCAACATATAATTTATTCTTTTTTTTCTCAAAAAAAAAGTCATACTGCCATTTTTTTAATGCACACATGTATAATTTATTTATCAAAAGAAAAGTCTCCTCTTGCTGTCACCAAGTGAGGTGGATTTCGTGATTTCAACAAAATATCTTCATATTTTAAATTTGTGCTGTCTTTTTTAGATGGATAACGAAACCTGTGAAAATCAATGTCTGCCTGAGGAGCCGGAAATTTACAGAAAATATTTGTTCACCATTATCAATGCTGATCTTTTCAATAATACCTGGCCATAAGTTTCCATTATGAATTAATCCAAAGTACCAGTCACCAATGTCAATCTATTTTCAACTGTGAGGAGTCAATTGTAGAAACAATATTTTTTTCACCAGCTTCACTGGTAATGCATTCTTGATTGTTTTTTTTTTTTTTTTACAGAAATTGTAAAAACCAGATCTATATGTTATTTGAATAGTACAAAATTTGTTTGTCGTGTGCACGGAGTGAATCTTTTGAGTACTTTTAACAGTTTTCGTTGGCTGTCTTTTCTATACTTTGAATACTGTCAATTTCTGTTTTTTTTTTTTTTTTTTTTTTTTTTTTTACCAAACTTACAGAACGAAATGGCTTAAACTTTTTATTTGCCTTGCATTTTGGTGGGGGAGCAAAGAGGAAGAATGGAATTTTAAGGAGATGGGATTATTAAACCTTGAATAATAATAATAAAAAAGAACTCAAGTACAATAATTTAACAAAATAATATTTATTTTATTTTTTAAGATGTATGTTAGAACAATGGACTCTGTTATAATATATTTATTTATGTATTTAGAAAATTAAAATTATCAATATTTAGATCGTTCCACGATTTGGACATTGTTGATAAATAATCTTTAGGTGTACATCTGATACAAAGAAAAATTTGCAAAATACATAAAAACACGTAAGATCACTGAAGAATTACTTTTGAAATAAAAAAAGAAGTTTACTACAATATTAATTTCAAATCATACTTTTAAATAAGCATGTCGAAATTTCGTAATTATCGCAGCGGTCGCCATATTGTGTCTAGCGTTACACACATTAGTTGAGCATGCTTCAAGTCAAGTTATATTTTTACACGAACTAAATACACTTTATTTATACAAAACATGGTAATTACTTACGATAAAACATTATAATAAAAATATTTTTATACGTTTCAGGACATCAAATCATCTTTTTAAAAAAATTACCGAAAATAAAATCGCCGTTTCCATCGTTACACGATTCGGACATTTCACTTTATTATTTGAGAAAAGTGCATTTATTGCAAAAAAGTCTTATAAAAACACATAGAAATAATTTAAATTAAAAAAATAATAACTTTAAAGTGAGATAAAAGAGTTTAAAGTACTTACTTGATGTATTTTTCGTGGAAATGATAGCTTTGTCGCGTACGTTACTTTCGGACGTAACAAAATACAAAAACATTCTTTATAGTAAAGTCCTTCTATCTTCAAAAAAGCAATAAATCAGCCAGCTATCTCTTAACAAAATTCTCAAAAAATCATCCGTTTCCTTTATGCATTCATTGTTTACCATTAGAACCATCTGGAAGCAAGTTAAAACTAGTTTTCTTGGTTGTACATTGGAGATGAATGTCCGAAATTGGCCTCTTTAGCATTAAATAATAAAATTTTAAGATATTTATACAAAGCTTTTACAATAAATTATGTCATTTTCTGTCTCTGAATAGAATTAAAAACTAAGTGAAAACAAAAAAAAAAAATAAATAAAGTCAATGATAAGTGTCTGAGCGAAGCGAAAGCTAATACACAACGCAGTACTACTTTCCGGTCAAAAACAGCTACGATGGATATCAAAACCTTTCGTAAAACCTTTCGTCAAGCATAACTCAGAAAATATCTGTCGGATTTCGGTTCTGGTTTTACCAGAAGGTACCTATGAGGGTATCCTACTGAATGCACCTACTATGAAAAATAGGTTCCAATTCGTTTAAAAACTATATTTAAAAAACTGATAAAAAAGCGCAATTTATCTGCATACGTCACGGAAATTTAGTGTATGTCATTTTCACCGGATTGGATGTTTTCGTTGAAAACCGAATTATAGCACATGGAGCAAAGAAAATATGCCCGCACTAATATTAAAGTGCAAAAAGACATATTTAAATTTAATCAAACAGGAAAGTAAATTTGGAATTTTTTTTTTTCTCTATTTCAAAGAAAAAAGCCATAATAACGTAGGATTTCAGATTTTACGATAATCTACCCAATAGCATTTTTTAATCGCCAAAAGCAACCAACATTTATATTTTGCGTGTGAAAATTTGAAACAGTTATTTTATGTTTAAATAAACAATTTATATTTGTGGCATCATTTATTCTTAATTTATTTATTTTTGTCTTTTTAGTACTTTAAATGAAATTTGGGTGCTTGTTAGGTATCCCGTCGACCAATTTCGCCAAATTATATAAATCGCCAAACCACCCGACAAATTATACAAATTGACATAATTTTTATTTTAAATAACTTTTTTTAAAAATAACTTAATATTAATACTAAATAACTTAAATCCTTCTATATATATAAAAAAAGTTTTGATTTGGAAATGGACCAATGACAATCTGCGTAGATATTCCGGGTAGATCCACATCCAATTTGAATGCTTTCATCGTTAATATTAAAAAAAAACTGTTGCATACAAAAATATAAAAATCGGTGGTATTATAGAGAAATGTTTGATAAACACGCTGATGCAGACAGTTTTCAAATCGAAGAATTTTTTTAAGAGATATTTAATGCTAAAGTTAGACAAAATCGTCCCATTAAAAAAGTTTTATTGGAGCAAAAACTATACATGAGAATTTAATCATCTTTAGGTCATTTTATACGCTATAAGTTCCCGGTGTGCAGATTGTATTTATTTTTCTTGACTCATTTTTTGAGGTTTTATTTCAATTTTAAATTCAAATTTTCAGCATTTCGAGAGATATTTTTTACAAATTTTAGAAAATGTTATTCATTTAAACTGTCGCCAGTTGTATAACAGCGCAAACAATAATGTTTACTTCAAATTAAAAATTTATTTTACACGTGAGTATTATAAACAGAAAATATAAAAAGCAGGAACTCATTGAAAATTACGTCATAAAAATTATAATTACACGTGAATTTTAAAAGAGACAGAATATTGTAAAATAATAAATTCATAAACATGCGTTAGAAGCTTTAAATAGGAGAATTTACGTCACATTTACGTCACATTACACTTATTATATAAAATTAGCAAAAAAATATATTGCTAAACAGTTTAAATTTAAAAATCGCTCGAGACATTTATTTAAAATTTTAAGATGATCATGATATTTCATCTCTAACAAAAGAATTTTTACGTGAATATTAAAAAGAAAAGTTTGGTGAAAATTACGTCAGATTATAATTCTCAGATTCAAATTATAATTCAATCTTCCGAAATCTTTTTAAAGGCGATCAAATTATCGTGCTGTTAGAGTCTGCGGTGTCTGAACGGGGGTTGACGAGCGTAGCTCGTAGGGGGCAGAGCCCCCTAGTATTTTAAAGAACAAATAAATTAGTATAACATTAATAAAAATACAAATAAAACGTCGAAATTAAAGTCACTTTACAACACGTGTTTACGTGATCACACTTGTTTACGTAATGTGACATTTACGATCAACCATTATTGGCATTTAATCTTACAATTTGGCGACAGTAATTTGGTCGACGTTATAACTAACAAGTACCGAAAGTTGCACTTTTCCAGAATAGGCGTCTTATAGGTGAAGAAAATGGGTTTGGCGAGAGAAGTAAACTTTTCATGCATATTTCTGGTAACCTACTCAAACTTTCATGTACCCAAGCAATTTTTTAAAGATTTAAACAATTAATTTAGTGTAAACAAGACATTTACGCACAGATGTCACATGCGCACCACGTTGGCGCGATTTTTTTCTGACGCCAATGTCATATACGCATGGGGTACTTAACTGGCGCCAAAGTGTCGTTATTTCGCTTGATGGTAACCTATATGTTGTTGATTATTTATTAATAAAATGTTTATTTACTTTTATTTTCTTTTTTTTAAATTATATAAATTGTTTTGTTCTATAGTTATTAATTATTTTTTTTATTTAATGTTATTTCCTTTTTAAAAATATATGTGTAACTGGAATTCGAAGACGAGGTTTTCGCCAAATTGGCGTCAGAAAAAAATTGCGCCAACGTGGTGCGTATGTGACATCTGTGCCAAAAAGGTTTATATTTATTTGTAAAAAATAAACATAAACATTTATCGGATTTGTAATAAATTGTCAGGTTTGTATCTTTTTGTAACAAATCTAACTTTCTGAAGCCAAAACTGCATAAAGCTTTAAAAAAAACGCCAATGCAAAGTAATGTTGTTAAAGTACAGTGAAATTAGTTAAAAACGTGTATTTTAAATGAAATGAATGAAAGCTTTATATTTTAAATGAACTGAATGCAAGTTGAATATAGCATGGAGAAAATATTGCCAATTTATCACCTGCGCTTGACTAACTTAAAAGTATTAGTATTGCAATTGGTACATTCTATGCAAAATGAAACAATTATGTTATAACCACTCTTCGTGCAAGAAAAATGGCCAATAACTCGTGTTCAAATACACAGGCAAGGTTGACGTCAAACAAGAGTAATACCAACAGCAACATTGTTACAACGGACGGGAGTTATAATAGCTAAGTAATAGTGGGTAACACATACCACACAAGCAGTTTTTTACATGTTTCGAGTGAAGCTCGATCATCAAGGTACTAATTATTCATACAAGCAACCGTTACATAAACGAAAGTTTAAAATTTAAATGTAAATATATGCAATCTTGCATCCCCCCCCCAAAAAAAAAGTTACAACAATGAAATTTAATTGGAGTTAAGCGAAGCTTTTTAAAATACGATATTGGTTGAAAACCAGATTAAGGAATATTCCTATAATATTTGAATTAATCACGGTACATTTTTTTTTAGCCCGGTTCAGATTTTGCCAAGAGTATTTTATTTTTATTTTTTGTCAAAAGCCGCCTTTTTTCCCCGCAAGTGTAACTTGTGTTGATGTTGAAATAACTGTTTTCACTTATGCTATTATCTCTTCTTATTATTTTTGTTTAAATGAGTCAAATCGTGTTTATAAATTTATTTAATGTGTGTATTTTAAAGTAAAAGAATGCATTACGAAAGATGGCGATAAGAACAATATTTGACGATTTATCAATTGCGCTCACCTAAAGCCTTTATTACCATGTGTTTAATTCCGTTCTTGGAATTTCATTGTTATATGGACTTTGCTTTTTTATAAAAGCTTGTGCGCAATTCGAGTTTAAGAAAGTGAGATTTTTTGTCAAATAATATAAACGACTATGAAAATAAACTGAAGAAGTATTATACTGGTTTATATATGTATTTTAAAAATACAAAAATGTCGGTATGAAACAGCGAATAGGTTGTCCGAAAGTACTTTTAAATGTGTTCCTTTTCTAGGCTATTCTATCTCTTGCCAGGGCCCTTAATAGAGGGAAGAGCTGGTTTAAAATTTATATGGATATTTTTTTTAGGTTCACTAATCTAGATATTTCATCATTTGAATTAGTAACCAGTATATGGCCAATTAAGGATAGTATCTCATTTTCTTTACTTGCAACAAGTTATTATTAAATCTATGTTCTCGGCAATATCGCTCAGACTAATCCCTCTGAGGGAAGTCCTAGTTAAAGTTATGTTTGAAAGGCTTAAAGTTATGACGTGTATCCAGTGCCCACCTTTTGAGAATCACTCAACTGTTACATAACTTTTCAGGAATGGTTTTAGTATATAACATTTCATTATATATTGCTTAGTTATAGAGCTATTGGAAAAGTTATAGAGAAAAGTGAACGCAATTATGAAAGATACATCTACTGTAGTTATATAAAATGCAAATTTCTCTTTCCTTCCACACGTTTATAACTTGAGTTTTGCTGGATGTATTTTGATGGGAATTACACTTAGATAATTATTTTGCATAATTTACTTTTAGTTAGATAATTTTTTGTGAATGGTTGGTACTCCTTACATGATTGGTACTTCTTGCATGGATGGTACTTCTCTGTAGCGAAGTTTTCTTCTGGGTTATTGTTTTTCCTGAAGCACAAACTTTACAACAAATCAGATTTCAGAAAATCACATTACAAGAGAAAGATTCAAAACTAGGTGAACCCGATTGTGAAAGATTACCTTTATTTAAGGTTCTACTGAACGTATTTTGATTGGAGTTGCACAGTTAGGTAATATTTCTGGGATTGTTTCAATATTTAACATATCATTCTACATTTCTATTTATAGAGCTATGAGGAAAGTTCTCAGTGGTGTACTTGTAAAAAAACTAGGATAAAATGTACAGGCAAGGCAGAGGGTATATACTAGAGTATATAAGTTCTAGCTATGGAGGGTGTGCAGACTTTCTAAAAAAATCCAGAAGGTCTAAGGCGTATAGCCTACGCTACATTCCTGAAAGTTCTAGAATCACGTTAACGCGATTATGAAAGATATATTTAACTAACAGTCCACATATAAAATACAAATAGCAATTTCGGTCCGACAACTTACAACTTGAGTTCTTTTGAAAGGATTTTGAGAAACATTGTTAGTTAGATGAATTTTCAAGAAAGGGTTTCGTATATAACACACATCATTCTATGTTGCTTAGTTATAGAATTATGTACAAAAGTTCTTTAATCATTGAACCCTATTTTCTATGATTAGCCTTTTCAAAAGGTTCTACTGATTTGTGTTCGTTGGAATTAGCACTGGTTGTTAGATAATTTTTCAGGAAAGGTTTTAGTATATAACACATATTGTTTTGCACTGTTTTGCTATAGAATCATAAGTGAATGTTTTATAATGTGGTGAACCCGATTATGAAAAATTAGTCTTATTAGAAGGTTCTACTGAAGGGATTTTGATGAGATATGCATTTTTAAATTTTCAGGGATGATTTTAATATGCTACATATCGTTCTTTTCCATATTCATTTATAAATAATCAACTAAAAGATTTGCTCCTTAACAGTCCAATTTTTGTCTGAGGCATTAGAATATATAAAACTGTAATGGCGTTCATATTGTTTTCAGCAATGCGAAGATTATTCAAGATGAATGTATATATTGATATAAAACACAAGATCAAATACACACATATATTTCGTTTGATTAAAATTTCATTTGGAGAAAACGACCAGCATAGAGGGCGAAGGCTGATAGTAAACAAATAAAACTTCGAAATAAAAATCACTTGATGACGTAAACACATGTAACTTGCTTAATGTCAAGTCAAGCTAAAAGTTCAGAAACGAAAGCTTTCTGTCTCTGAACTTTGATTCTTTTTACCATCATATTTTCCTGAAGACGGCTGTAGAAACAGCTCGAAATGTAGAAGTTAAATTTTAGCTTATTAAAGTTCGTGTTTTGTGTACCATTAAGCAAGATTGTGTCTTTATTTATTATATTTTATGGTGCAATTGTCCAGTATAAGATATCATAACATTTAATTTCAACTTCAAATCAATGATGGCGCGATTTTTTCTGACGCCAATGTCATATACGTAGCGGGTACTTAACTGGCGCCAAAGTATCGTTATTTTGCTTGATATGATAAGCCAGATGATGTTGTTTATGCTGTTGATGCTTTCCCCAAATTGGCGTCGGAAAAAAAAAAATCTTGCTAATATATGACATCTGTGACAAACTTTCATATGAAAGGTGAAGGAATCAGACCGTATTTGTTTATGACAGCTCATGACTTCAACAATTGTAATATAGATGAAATGATGGCGATAGAATAATGTTTGGCGACTTATCACCTGTGCTTGACTAACATTAAAGTACCAAAATGGCACCTAGAGTATAAAAAGCGAAGTGGTCAGCTCGGAACTGTTGATGATAGTCACATGACTTAGGCTATTGTTATAGAGTTTGTTTTAAAATACTGGGAGAGAAAGACTCTATATACTTAATTCAATTTATTTTAGCTTTTTTTCACATGTTTAACTGACCCCCTTTAATCAAAAACGAAAACAATCATTGGATGTCTTAACAGTAACTCATTCGGCCTTAAATTTTTGCAATCAAAGGGAATTGAATGGAAACACGTTCTGCACAGCTTTATTCAGTGTAATTCAGTCTTCTCTAATATTTTTAATACCCATAAGATTAGCGTGTTTTTGGATTCTGCGGTGTCTGAACGGGTGTTTGCGAGCGTAACTTGAAGGAGCAGAGGCCCCTAGTAATTGCTGTAAAAATGACAAAATAGACAAATTTTTGCACGTGTAATTTATTAAAATTTGGTAAAGTAATTTTTTTAGCAACTTAGATTATATTGGAATGTTATAAAGCATCTTAAAAAAGCGGAAAGTTCCTTAAAATTTGTTAAACATTATCATTGATCAAAATCTTTAGCAAATCCAATAATTTCACTAACAACGGTAATGAAAATCTACGAATATATTCGTATTTCACATTTTTTTTTCTTTTTTTTTTTGAGATTTTAACTAATACCTACAAAAAAGGAATTTGTTAATAGTAGACACCTTTGAACAATTTGCGATTTTATAAAATATTAAAAATCCTATACACTTTTATAGTTAACCTAAGATCTTTTTATAGTTAAAATTTATTTTTTTACTCTGAGGTTGGTACAGGATACCAGAAGTTTTGAAATGACAAAACCTGAATAAAGCGTTTGATCGTGGATCAGTAAGACTTTAGATAAATTACTCATTAACTTCTTCTTAAATTAATGTATTTATGATTTATAGGAAACAAAATAAAGTACAACATAATTTTGAATATTGTACGCAAATTTAATTTTACAAAACTATTTGAGCCATGATTTAGAATTTCCGTTTCCAAATTTTAGACTCAACATTTCTCCATCATTCTGCAATTTACGTTGTCTCTTGATTACGTCATCCAAAAACATGTTGAATTACGACGCAAATGAAATACCATGGAAATGGTTCATAGGAAGATTTTATGCAGATTTTAAATAAATCATGCAAACAAGACTGGCATACAAGAACTGGCAGTCCCATTACACACTTGCACGGGTTGTGATGTAGTGCGACTACATTACGTACGCCATGGATTAAACGATAGCATTCCTGGACCCATCATGAACAAATTTTAAAAGAAATTTCAGTTTTACAATTTTCGGTACTGTAAATTTTTAAACTTTTACGGAGCTGGTCATACATTACGTACGCCATGAATTAAAGATTAATAGTGTTATTACACGTAAAAATTGCAAGCAAGAAAAATCGCCTGCAATTGTCAGATTTCCTATGAAACTTACGTAATAGCCAAGCATTTCATTGGCTGTTCGGGAAAAGGCTTTTCTATCATCAGATTTCCAAAAAATCTCACGACCAATTTTAAATAAAATTTCATTCTTAAACTTCTAAACATCCGACAATATTACTTTTTATACCGTCGGATAGAGAAAAATATGTACTTTTAAATGCAATTTGTTTGAAAGCTGTATCTTAATTTGTTTCTGATTTATTAATTTTTTATTTGTAGTTTTTATTACGCTTTTGTCATAGTGGCAACACTCTGTTGTCCATCGTTGTTGAAACCAAAGGGAAATACAGAATACTGTATATACGAATCAGATAACGAATAAATTGCGGATTAAACCAATGAAAACGTTCAGATATGCTTTTGATTTCCTACGCTGACGAGAACAATAACCATTTTTCCAAATTTCTCTATTCTAAAAAAAAGTAACTACCGCTGTCACCACCGCCGCCGCCGGTTTTGAATTTTTTGTGACCGTAGGTGTTTCTTCGTTAATATTAAGAAAAATAATGCATACAAAAATATGAAAATCGGTAGTATTATACAGAAATGTTTTATAAACACGCTGATGCAGACAGTTTTCAAATCGAAAAATTATTTTAAGAGATATTTAATGCTAAATTTGGACAAAATCGTTCCACTAAAAAAGTTTCATAGCAGCAAAAACTATACATGGCAGTGTAATCATTTTTAGATCATTTTATGCGTTAGAATTTTCCGGAGTGCAGATTGTATTTCTTTTTTTAATTTGGTTAATTTTTTGAGGTTTTATTTCTATTTTAAATTCAAATTTTTAGCATTTCTAGAGATATTTTTTACAGATTTTAGAAAGTGATATTAATTTAAACTGTTGCCAACTGTATAAACAGCGGAAACAATAATGTTTGCTTAAAAAAAATATTTATACGTGTAATAAATTAAAAATTTATTTACACGTGAGTATTATAAACAGAAAAAAAACATTTGGAATTAGAATTAAATAATTATGTACAAAAAGCATGAACTTATTAAAAATTACTGCATAAAAACTATAATTACACGTGAATTTTAAGAGAGAAAGGAATTTGTAAAATAATAAATTTATTAACATGCGTTAGAAGTCTTAAATAGGAGAAATTATGTCATATTTACGTCAAATTACAGTTATTACATAAAATGAAGACAAAATAATACTGCAAAACGGTTTAAATTTAGAAACTGCGCTAGATATTTATTTGATATTTTGAGAGGATACATTTCAACTATTTTTGTTAAGAAAGCGCAAATAATATTTCATTTCTAACACAAGTATTTTCACGTGAATATTAAAAAGAGAAAGAATAGTTTGGTCAAAATTACGTCAGATTAAAAACGATTAATTTAAAATGTCTTATTTAAAAGAACTTTCTTTTCGCTTTGTTAAAAAAAACCGGGAGACAAAGATTCTGGTTACTTAATTCCTTTTATATTAGCTTATTTTGAAATGTTTATCTTATTTTACTTAATCAAAGACGAAAACAGCGATTGACATATGTATTTTTGGTACTACTTAGTTATCCCGTCTACCAAAAATCTATCATTCGCCAAACTATAAGATTAAATGCCAATAATGGTTGATCGTAAATGTCACATTAACTTGACTTTAAGGAAGTTACACGTGTCTACATCAAGTTATTTTTATTTCGACATTTTATGTGTATTTTTATTAATGTTGCACTAATTTATTTGTTCTTTCGTTATTTAAAATAAAAATGATGTCAATTTGTATAATTTGGCGAGTACTTTGGCGATTTGTATAGTTTGGAGAAATTGGTCGAAGGGTTAATCAAGTAGTACCGCAGCGGATTTGGCCTTAAAATTCCCCAATCAAAGAGAAATGAATAGAAATCCGTTTATAGGGAGATCGCCATTGTTTTTTAAATTATAATTCAATCTTCCGAAATTTTTTAAAGCCGATCAAATTAGCGTACTTTTAGAGTCTGCGGTGTCTAAACGGGGGTTGACGAGCGTAGCTCGTAGGGGGCAGAACCCCCTAGTGGTTAAAAAAAAATAAATAAATAAAAATAACACCTACAAGCTATTCCAAATAATTCAATTCATTTTTCACGTTAACTTTTTAGATAATATTTATTTTCTGAGATGTTATTAAGCAATTTCCACACTTTGTTGTTTTAAAAGATTTTCCACATTACTTATAAGATAATTTCTCCATTTTATGTAAAGTACGTATTTCTTCTATCATCCAATATTGGTACCATTCCCGGTCTCTAGCTTAAGTCTGTAGAGACTCTTTAATTTTGATAAAGAAACAAATTAAAAAAAAATACTATAAGGAAGAATAAAAATATTTTCGTACACAGACATTTTTTAAGCTATACGGATAATAGCGATAATAATGAAAAGGAAAAAGAAATTATCTCCGAAGAAGCGAGAATATCTGCTGCGGTTAAACTAAATTCGTGTTATATAACACAGAAAAACTGTAATACGGTACGCGGTATTCTGTTTGTGATTAACAGGGTTGCATTTTCTATAAGATAGAGAAATTTTATCTCCTACTATAATTTTTGTTTTCCATTTAACAGGACAACTTTGTCTGTAACAGGTAGAAAGTCTGTTTTATGCAGTAAATATCTGTACCGATTTAACTGAACTTTGCAGCAAAAATTAAAGTACTAAACTTTCACACCATTGCTGAGGAGATTATTCTGTGATATATGCAGGATCTTATGTTTTGAATAAGTGAACAAATTTACGTTTCTTATACAAATTTAAAAACCTTTTATTTTTTTTAAGCATCGCAATTAAATGACAGGGGAATATGATTTTGTTATTAAAATTGAAAATTTTAACACAATATTAACGTTATAAAGCATTATCTATCAAAATGCAACAATAAACATCGCATTAAAAAGTTATTAATACATTTGTTATGAAGGTAATATTATTAGACGATACATATTACACTAAAAAAAAAAAAAAAACCTGAAAAAATACTAATAAAAAAATTCATATATTTGTTTTCTCTTACAGTTTGCGGCTTAAATGCGCCATATTTCGGAATGAAAGTAAGGTAATGAGTTGATTTCAATGTACAAAAAAAAAAATGCCCAATTCAAAAGCTGTTTTTAATTATTTAACAAATAAACAAATTAAATATATTAAAAAGCATTCCGCATAGTCCGGGAGCCGATGATATTAAAAGCGCCGTCATCGCGAAATTGAAACAAAATATATGTAAATCGACAGTAAAAAGTCATACGAACAAAACTAGCCAGGTATGACTAGATTTCACATGCCGAAAATAAGTTTAATTAAATTATTTATTATTCAAAACGTGTAATGAATTACTGTTTTAGCGGAAAATTGACACAAAGCCGCGTCCAGGCGCAAAATAAAGTAGAGACCGATAAAAATTCAAAGCAAAATAAATGTGTAATTTTATCACCGCCCGCAACCAGTAAGGTTTCTTACTATTTTACATTTATTACACCACTTTTCTTTAAAAAAATTTCATTATACATATTTTTAATTTTAATTAAATTATTACGTAGTATTCATACTACAGTTAGATTTTATATCTCAATGGCTCATTCATTTTAGGCATTTAACAATAGACTGAGCGTAAAGTTGAAGACAACTCGGAAGCCCCTCAAAGTGATAACACTGATAAGCCACTGTTGAGCGTCCTTAAATTGGGTATGACAGTCTTTTCCTACAGGATAAAGTTTGTCAAACCATTTTTTTTTCTGAAAGAGCAAACAATTTCCTATAAATTGCTCTAAGAGTCATCAAAATCCAAGAAGAGAGAAAAAAAACATTATATGTGTATTTTTAAATAATTAGTTTAATTTGATAGAAGATATATTCATATAATCCCCTTATCAAGATTTTTGGATACCCATTTTCTCCCCCTTTCTACTGCAGAAAAACATCATTAGAGTTTATAGTGAAAAAGAAACACTTGGTAGTCACCAATTTTGGAAGTGTACACCGATGCCGATTGGGCCGGTGATACGCAGACACGAAGATCATCAACAGGGAATTTATTCCTTCTTGGGAAAAATCCGATACAATGGATAACCAAACGCCAAACTTGCATTGCGCAATCGTCAGCAGAAGCTGAATACGTAGCCGCAGCAAACGCTGCACAAGAACTTATGTGGATAATAAAACTTTTGCAAGATTTGAATTTACCACAATACCTACCCGTAATTGTATATGAAGATAACATATCCTGCATAAAAATGATAGAATCTGAAAAATACACCAACAAGACAAAACACATCGATCTAAAATATCACATGATTAAGTATATGAAAGAAAATGGTACCATAGAATTACGTTATTGTCCGAGCAAATCAATGCTGACAGGCATCTTGACGAAGCCTGAACCCAAGCCTGAATTTCAAGAGAACAGAGACAATTTAAAATTACAGAACAATCTTTATTAGGGGCTTAAGGGGGAACTTGATAGAAGATATATTCATATAATCCCCTTATCAAGATTTTTGGATACCCATTTTCTCCCTCTTTCTACTGCAGAAAAACATCACTAGAGTTTATAGTGAAAAAGAAACACTTAGTAGTCGACAGATGTAATATCCAGAGAAACTGCATCTCTTCATCTTTCTTCACCTTATGTGAGATATGTTTTGAACCAGACTCGCAAGCACTTATGTTCTATTCTGGTTCGCGTTATAAACTTATAAACATTATAATTGACTGTTACACTGAACACTATTTTATCAGACTTTACTTCCTTGTAACTTTCATAAATATCCAATTATGTATAATTGGTTGATTACCTCAAAGGGCCGAAAATACATCCATATGGTTATCAATTTTAATGATGTAACACGCGCGGAAAAACATATGTAATATTCACTTTTAAAACGTCCTCACACAAGTGAAGACGTACAAAATGTAATCTCTTTCTTAGTATCTCTAATTAAACTTCTCCTTTTTTCTTTTCCTACAATATGAGTAGTTTCAATGGAGTACACACACAATACACCGTCTGTTACATGATTCCTTTTTTAAGCCTGATGCACTGTGACCTGAAGGAGTAAGGACAAACGAATATATGATGATACGGGATACTCCATAATTCTTAGACGCCCTGACTTACCGCGAGCTGAAAAACATATATCTATACATAGAAGGTAAGGCCTTTAATTATTCTTTTATTATTGTGATGAGGCATCGCGCAGTTTGCGTTTATAGTATATGAATTAGTGAGGAGCGTGTGGATTCACGCCAAAAACTGTTAGACTCACAAATTTTTCTAACATAATTAAACATATTTTCGGCATGTCAATACCCACCTCATTTTATTCGTATATCTTTTTACAGTCGATTTACAAAAAAGTTTTCAATTCCGCTATGACAGAGCTTTTTATGCCACCTGCTCCAGAACTATCACAGAAAATCCATTTTGTTTCTGTAAAAGTTTGGCATTTTACAATCTTTACAGATATTATTTTAGAATTTTTGATACAAGCGCGCTAAAAATATTTCACATCACATGTGTAGAATATATAAAAAGAATTTCATTCAACTAATCATTAAACCTGCCTAGGATGTTCGTATTAATGTTGTACTTACATGATTTAGTTTTATCTAAATTGATCAGGGAAATTTATAAATGAGGAATTAGGTTCTTCCTTTTCCTTTACTTCCACAAGGGAATTTCCTAGCAGCACAAGTGATTCTATCAGTAAAGATAATTAATAAAATCACTAGATCTATGGTTCTTATCTGTAAGGAATGTTACTTTCTATTTCATTAAGATAATTTGTAATAAGTTAATGCATAATATCTCACAACAAGGGGATTATATGATAAAAAAAAACAGATAAATGAGATTAGAAGGATAATTAAATTTTGAAGTAAACGGGAATAAAAGTAAAATATACAAAAATGTATAGAATAATACTGCAAATAAAAGATTGAAAGTCGTACTCAGTATCTACGCTTCAATAGGAAAGCGTTCTTCTGAGAAATGTGAAAACAAAATACCGGGTGTACCATAAAGTTGTTCACATTTCAATAAATTATAAAAAGAGAATTCCTTTATTTGAATGCTGTTTGGTACAAAAATTTTCTCATGCGGGAAAGTTTTTTCAAGTTTTTCTTATAACTGGTGCAGTCGCAGAAAGGAATGAAAAAAGGGAAATATCCAGTATCTCCTACCGAGCTACTTAGGAAGTTTGTATGGTATACCTCCATACCGCAATGTGCCAGGTGGAAGTTTATATCATCTACCTCCTTACCGCAATGTACCATGTTTATCAGAAGCCGTACATCTATTGTAGTTTCACAAATTGACTCTTGAAGTGAAGTGAACAGTTCACGAGTGAGGTAAGCAGCTCAAGAGAAGTAAACGAATAATTGGCATACAAATGACCTTCGTATTCCGTTTATTGACGAGGTAAACATATACCTTTAGAAGTTGCAAGCATTTCACCAGGTCTTACGAATTGACAAAGCTAAGAGAAAGAAATTTGCTAGGTGTGCTTTGACGAATGTCTAAAGTGATGCACATTGGCTTCTGAACATCCTATGGACAGATAAGACGCATCTTTCATTCCATAGAACAATTATTGATATTTATAAAGGTCAAACCTGTGCACAGGCCCCACATGCCTATTGTGAGGAGTGACTACATTCACCACATGAATCTGTTTGGTATGACTTCAGGTCATTCTTTATTTTTGGTTCTTTGTTTCTTTGGCGAGTCCCGTGCAAAAGCAGGATGTAAGCTATGTTCAGTTTTCGGAGACAGCTGTTTGAAAAGGCTAAATGAGAAAACCCTACCTACTTATGAAAATATAACTTTCAAGCAAGACTCATATAGAATATCATGTCTGATATGATCTTTGTCATATGATTTCTCTTCATATCGAATGTCCGGTGAGGCAGTTGCTAACAAGCACATTTGGATCTAACAACTAATCAATCGTTTAAAGTCAAAATTAAAGTCGTTTACAGTAAGTTGACATCATCGTTCACTGGAGTTTACATGGGTTGTGTTTAGGGTAGACTAGACGTCCTCACTCCTTGGAAAAGTGTAATTCCTTGTGAGGTAGGAAATTTAGGATATTTATTGATAGCGAGAACTTGTAAATATTTGGATGCAAATAAACATCATTTGTGCGAAATGTTGTCATTTGAATGTTGAAGTGCCCTCTATTACATATTGTTTTACAAAAACAAAACCCCTCATGAGAATAATTTTGTCTCAAATCGCATAAAAATAAATCGATTCCTTTACTTTTATGAATTTTTGAAATGTTAACAAACCTATAGACATCTGGTTTATTAACAGGAAGATAAAAATAAATACTAAGGTTTACACATTAATACATTAAAGTAAATGCATTAAAGTTAAAGTTAATACATTAAAGTTAAAGTTAATATATTAAAGTTAATACATTAAAGTAAAGAATAGGCAGCTTTCAACTTACAGCAGAATCGCTATGTCGATGAAGATAATCTGTTTCCGATAAAATAATATGATGCATAATTCGTAATTGGGTGTAACTGAAAGTTAAACATTTTCAAAAAAAAAAAAAAAAAAAAAAAAAAAAAAAAAAAAAAAAAAACAGTTTTTTTAATAATATCAGATTTCTTAGTGTTGTGAATATATTTTTAAGCGACAAGCAATAAAAACCCTCAAAATTTTGTTCTTTTCGCACTTCATGCTTTGATTTACTATACAAAACATTTTTAACACTTTCAAAAACAGTTGAAAATTGTTTATGAAATCAGTTTGTCCGTCTATTCTTCAGTCTGCCTATTTTCTGTCTCTGTGTGCTCTAACACCCTTATATATTCTCGAATTACCATGCAATATTAGTTATTGAATTTTCCTATGGAGTGTTTGATATAGAAAAGAAGTGTAGAGCGCTTATAGCTCGTTTGCACATACAAGCAAAATAATTCCGTTCCTTTTCTTTTGTGAGTATATTGTATACATAGTCTGTGGATATTTTAATCACGACACACTATTTCAAACATATTGAAACTGACATAGATCACTGAAGTGCTGTACAAGAAGTCACGAAGAAATCTACAAGAAGTCTACAAGAAGTTAATTTGGAATACAGTGTTGATTGCATGCATGTATATTTTATATGATTAAACAAAAGAATTCTGTTAACTTACTGTCTTCTTTTTGAACAACATTTTTTTCGATTACTTGTTGTAATTAAATTCTATAGATTATATCCTGTCCAAAATATTAGTACGTTTCGTTTATTGACAGAAATTGTTGAAGGAGAATTTTCAACCGTGTTATGCGTTTCCTAACTGAACTAAATTTTAGCAAACTATGCTATATATATACAACTTTATATAGAGAGAGTGCTACGCAAAAAATATATAATATTTTTTAGAGTATTGGTGTTAATTTCTGAAATTTTGATTTTAAATGTTTTTCGCGTTTTCCAAATTTGCTACTTAGACAACATTTGTCAACTTATTAATTTTTTATGTGTTGTGACAGAATCTTGAATGCGTCGGAAAGTGCTTCTTAATCCGTATTTAACACATTTTTTTTCCGCATTCGTAATCATTTCACTCTTCAGTGGCAACACAAGTCACACCAGTTTATAGCAAAAAAAAAAAAAAAAAAAAAAAAAAAAAAAAAGTTTTATGCTCGCAGTTTTTTTAACAACATTTCTTGAAAATATTTTACAACATTTAGTAAATAATTCTTGGACATATTGATCAGTAAAAAATATTTATGTTAACAATCCACGATAATTTGACTTGTGATATAAGTAAATTTCGACTAATAATTTTTTTGCGAATGGTGACAAACATAATTTGAAACTGGTAGAGTAAAGTTTTCCGGTAAATAAAGTGTTCGTTTTCACGACCTACGTCAATACAGAAACTTCGTTTCCCTATACCTAAGAAAAATCTTTTATCTCGTAATGCATCTTTTTGTTATTCAATAGCAATAATCACTTTTAAAGACAGGTAAATAAAGTTGTTGCCAGATCTATGCGTATAAAAAAAATTAAGATTTTTATTGCTTAGTATGTCATTAAATTTTATAAAGTTTGTTTTTAAATATCAAATTCTTTAAAACTGCCACGATTTTCCTTTTTTCTGAAAGAGTTCGGAGAACTGATTTCAGAGAAATTTTTAAATCATTTTATAAATCATATTTTAACGTGACATATTTGCGATTGTCAATATCATCCGAGTTGTATGATAAAAAAAAATAAAGTTTGAGATTAAATTTCAAAATAATAAATAAAAAGTAAAACTATTTAGATTTAATACTTTTCGTTTGAAAGTTTTTTTTTTTTTTTTTAAAGAAGTATTCAATAATAGAGTACTTTATAACTGTCATCATTAAAAGCTATTTCAATCGGATATCTCTTTAATCAGAATTTACAGACGATGTAAAAGTTAATTTAAAAATAAGGAAATCTCATCTTTGAAATTCCTTTAACAATACTTGTGCATTAAAAATATTCAAAGAAAATATATTTAAACCCCATTTTAAGCAAATAGATTTTTTGCAATTTATATTAAACAAATATCGGTTTTTAGATGTGGAAAATGTACTATATCTTCATATCAGATTTTTAAAAATGTATTATGCTCAGATTACGTTATTTCACAATTTTTTTTTTTTTTTTTTTTTTTTTTTTTTTTTTTTTTTTTGCAAGTGCAAGATTAAACGGAATTATTTTGTTACGTGTTCACTTCCGTCATAAATTAAAGTTTAATGGGTTTTATAATAAATAACGATCCATAAAACACTGAAGTGCAATATAAAGAACTGTAATGAGTATAGTTATTAAGTAGTTAGAAGTTATATGATCAATATAATTAATTTATGACTAAAGCTCACATAAAGCTCGGAAAATACATTTACACGCATTTTCTCTTCTAGATATATTTTTCATATATCAAATAATGTTACACATAAAAACTAAAAACTATAAACTAAAAGATTAATTTTGGAAACTGCAGGTGCACGCCATAAATATTCGGTCAGTCTACCGGGGTTTTTTTTTCCTGTACCAAGCATCTGAATCAAATAAGTCGTCAATATATAAATGGACATCAATTTTCTGGAAAAGCTAATTTTCAATATTTGTGCGCGGATTAAAATTTCTTTTACCATATTAGTATCTAATTTTTATCATTTATTTCAAGTATCTCCTTCAATTTTTAATAATCCATACTACGAACCACATTTCTTAACAGACCTAAGTCACCTGGATGCACTAATGCATTCAATCTTTCGGGACTGCCGTAATGAGTATAATATATTTATTCGGTAAATAAAATGTTCAGTTTTTTAAGCTATCGATCAACACCACAAATCTTGTACCGCCAAAGCTCTACAAACTACAATATTTTGTTTTTTTAGGGCGGGGGGGGGGGGGGGGGGTGAGCCATAAACAACCCCAACTTTTTAAATGCATCTTTAAGCATTTGTTTATTAATTCCGTATTCTAAAAAATATAAAGATACAATTGTGCATCATTTTCTGTACCAAGGAAAAGCTGAAATACTAATTATAATAAATTTATTTTCTTGATAATTATTTTATGTGTTTTGAGAAATAGTCTTTATCCTTGAACCGACTTTAAACTGTCTCCAAAACTTCCCTTCTTGCACTTTCAGCAATATGTTTGATCACTTAGATATTGAGGGAAAATTCACGGGTTCATAAAATTACTCATAAATATTCAAAGCATCTTAGTATATAAGCTACATACATAAACTGACTATTCTTTTCAGAAAGATATTTAAGAAACTTCCAGAAGAGAAGATAAAATACAGTGCTTTGTGAGAAAACTTTAAACTAATTAAAAGAATTTGTTACTGAACATGTTGAAAAGGGATTAGCTAAACTCTAATTTATATTCTGTGTGTAGCAAATGTTTAATTAAAAGAAGAACGATAGAATTAGGAAAATTAATGTTTATATTCTCTCATGAAATATCTTCACTTTCAAAAACTCAATGAGTGTGTGTGAGTGTGTGTGTGTGTGTTGGTGTGTGTGTGTGTGTGTAAGTGTGTGTGTGTGTGTATGTATATATATATATATATATATATATATATATATATATATATATATATAACTAAAAATAAAAAAATAAAAATAAAAATAAAATCCATGCGATAAGCGCTACAGCCGCAAATAAACACAATGATTATATATAGCACATTATGTATTAAATGCCTTCGGCAGATCTAGAATCTTGCACTATAATTAAACTAAGAATAACCAACAAACATCTTAGAAATTTCAACATATATCACCTGAAGGAAAAAAAAAAACAAGAAAAAACAACCAAAAAGCAGTGGCCTCGTCAGCAGTGGACATTTAAAAAAAAGCACAACAATGTTTCAGACTAATTACAATTCCCAACAACTATTAATTAGTAGTGGCTGTGGATTTTGGCCAGAGTGTCACAAAGCATAAACCAAATGAATAAAAACTATTGAAAGCATATCGCAAACACTCCCCCACCGGACCCGACGCCACAATAAAGAGTGCATCTCGAAGACACACCTGATTCAAAACGTATGTGTAATATACACTGAAACAGCAATAAAATTATTTTACCCAAATTCGAGCCACACATCCACAAAATAAAATGAAAATAAAATTATTTTACCCAAATTTGAGCCACACATCCAAAAAAAAAAAAAAAAAAAAAAAAAAAAAAAAAACTTCCAGTGATCCATCTGTCCATGCCCAGTGAGTGACACCATCTGTCCATGCTCGTTCCATGTCTGTTGCCACACAATTGCAGACTTCCTTATAAAACCGTCCAAAACAGGTTTTAAGTAACACAAATCATTAAATGTCAATCGCATAGCAACTACTCAAAAATGAAGACTGTCTGTAAAACTAGTATATCTATTAATGAAATTCAAAGATATGTTAATTTTATAATACAAAATGCTGGTTAAATTAAAAAGTTCTTTAGAAAATAAATTTTTATTCGAACAGAGTTTATAGTAGCGGAAAATTTGACCTATTATAATATTGACGTAAAGACGTTTATGGATATTTGAACTCCAATTAACTAATTGGTTATCTTCAACATTAAAGTTATTCGTTTATTGTAGATTGAAATGTGTATAACATTTGAAATGTTTATTTTCAAATCAACATAATCAGTAGCAGTATTATTTTCATTTTTTTTTTCAAGACGAGCATATCAGGGTAAATGTTACATGATATCCCCAAAAAATCCCGATTGCAGTTGAAAATTATTCAATCGTCGATATATCTGAAAGCCAGAAAATTAATATCGTTTATGACACTACAAAACTGCAATCCATAAAATATAAAAATAAGTTAGTTGCCATTGAAGAATAACTTGTTCCTATTCCTACTCCATTATTCTGTAAATAAATATTTGAACCTGTATAAACATAGTTTATATGGACAACATTTGCATAATAATAAAAAAAAATAAAATCTAAATCACTATCAGCTATACGTAAATCGACAATTTTTAAAAGGACATCATTTAACCCTGCAATAGGAATATTTGCGAAAAGATTCCCAAAATCATATGTCTGGATACTCTGTATATCTTTTTTAATTAATTCATTTCTAATCTCATAACTGTTCAAAATAATCCAATGCATATTACTATTTTTATACTTAAATTTTATGATATTCAAAATCTTTTTTAACATTTCTTCAAATTTGCAATTAAATCCCTTTTCAATACTGTTTACATTACTACAAATAAATGCCTACCTAATTGGTATTTTAAGAAATTAGGTGTTACGAAAAGAAAAGGAAATGAGATTTTTTTTTTTTACTTTAGGCAAAGGAATAGGAACCTTTTTTGAAAAGGCCAGATGTTAACACATCTGGCCTTTTTTTTTAACATTTCCTTTTCTTTTAGTAACACCAAAATTTCATAAAGTAGCAATTAAGTACAGATTTATTTGTAGTAATGTAAACAGTATGGATTTGGAACAGTAATGGATTTAATTGCAAATTTGAAGAAATGTTAAAAAAGATTTTGAATAACCTAAAATTTAAGTATAAATATAGTAATTATTTTGAGCAGTTATGAGATCAGAAATGAATTAATTAAAACGTTGTGCAGAGTATCCATACATATGAATTTGAGAATATCTTCACAAATATTCCTATTGCAGTGTTAAATTATGTCCTTTTAAAAATGTCCGATTTAGTTATATCTGATACTGAGTTAGATTTTAATTTATTTAAATTATTATGCAAATTTTGTGTATATAACAACTATGTTTATACAGATTCAAATATTTATTTACAGAATAATGAAACAGGAATGGGAACAAGTTATTCTTTAGCAGCAGCTAACTTATTTTTATTTTTTATGAAAAAAAAATGAATATTTTTTAGTGTCAATAACGATGTTGATTTTGTGGCTTTCAGATATATCGACGATTGAATAATTTTGAACTGTGATCGCGATTTTTTTTGGATATCATGCAACATTTATCCGGATATGCAAGTCTTGAAAAAAAAATAATAATAGTGCTGCTGATTATCTTGATTTGAAAATAAACATTTCAAATGGTATACACATTTCAATCTACAATAAAGGGGATAACTTTAGTTTTGAAATTAACCAATTAGTTAATTGCAGTTGAAATATACATAAACATTATAATAGGTCAGATTTTTCGCTACTACAAACTCTGTTCGAATAAAAATTTATTTTTTACTTTTTAAGAACTTTTTAATTTAAACAGCATTTTGTATTATAAAAATAACATACCTTTGAATTTCTTTAATAGGTATACTAGTTTTACAGACAGTCTTCATTTTTGAGTAATTGCTATGCGATTGACAGTTAATGATTTGTATTACTTAAAACCTTTTTTGAAGGGTTTTATAAGAATGTCTGCAATGGTGTGGCAACAGCCATAGAACGAGCATGAACAGATTATGGATCACTGGGAGTTGTTTATTGTTTTTCGAGGCTGTGTGGCTCGGATTTGGGTAAAAAAAAAAAAAGTTATTGCTGTTTCATGATTGGCTAGAAGTAAAAGGCTCCAGCAGTTTATTCTTATTGGCTGGAGACCTAAACGGACACAGTGCCTTGTGGGGTTACAAAAAAGATGATGACAAAAGGCAAAAATTAATATCGCATATGGCAACGAAAAGACTCTTGTTACTAAACGATCCCCATAGTTTACCAACGTATGAATTAATTAATAAAAAGGACAATACATCTTTAAGAAAAGGCTGGCCCGATGTTACACTATCATCGATGTCACTGTTCCCTTTACTGGACAACTGGATGGTACACCCAGATATGGACTTTGGAGATCATAGACTGATCACATCGAGCTTTAATATTGAAATCCCGCAGTTACCAAACAGAAGATATCGAACAAAACAAACATCATTTAAAAAATCCAACGTTAAAATTAAAAAAGAATTAAACCAGCAAAATTTCAACTTCAAAAATATAAACACCACTGAGGAATTTGAAGAAAAATATGAAGAATTTTACCAACTACTTAAAAGAACATGTGATCAGACACTCAAGAAAAGAAAAAGCACTCACCAACCGAAAATAACATGGTGGAACGATGAGCTACGCACAAAACGTAATTTAGTTAGGGCACTAAGAAGAAAAACAAAGCTCCCGACAGCTACAGTACAAGATATAATTAAATTTAAATCACAAAGAGCCATGTATAAAAAAGCAATTTTGAACGCGAAAAAACAGGCATGGACAAGATTTTGTACACAATCCAAAAACCCTTATGGAAAAATAAAAAAAGTATCTTTTAAAAATTATCATAATCGAGAACTGTATTCATTAGAAGAACAAGAGGGAGAAACGGAAACAGCAGAAGGATTCTACGAAACTCTAACCACAGAAATATTCGGCCAATCAGAAATGCCAGCGGACTCATTATTTAACTAGCAGAAGGCAGAGGCAATTGAAAATTTTACTTTGAAAGAACTTAAAAATGTCATCTACTCATTCAACAGGAACAAAGCCCCGGGGCCCGATGAAATTGATCATAACATAGTACGACAATTATTCAAGCATCATAAGTCTCTCTTACTAGAAATGTACAATGTTCTGCTATATTTAAATTACTTCCACAAAACATGGAAGATAGGAGAATTGGTTTATTTCATAAAGCCCTCTAAAAAACCAAACATCGCATCTTCGTATCGGCCAATCTCCTTACTGTCAATCTTCGGTAAAATATATGAAAAACTATTATTAAAAAGGATAAACTTTAACTTATGCAGCCAAAAAGAACTACAAAAATCACGACATGGCTTCCAAGAAGGTCGTTCGACGGAGTCAGCGATAGCCGAACTTTTCTCATTTATAAATCTGCTCAAAGAGAAAAATAATTATATTTCCCTAATATCCCTAGATTTCAAGAATGCATTTGACCGACTACCCTGGGCAGAGACCTTAGAAGAATTAAAATTCCTAAAACTAAAACAAGCATTAATAAACATAGCAACATCATTTCTTTCAACAAGAGGAGCAATGCCAAATTGGCTGTCAAAAAAGATCCACTGGTTTAGAAGAGGTTGCCCACAGGGGTCCTGTTTTGGACCTTTTCTTTGGAGAATATTCCTGAATAAATTACTGAGAATTTTAAAGAAACATGGCTTTAAGATAATAGCATATGCCCATGATCTTCTTCTAATTATTTTTGGCCAAACAAGAAGACAGTTGGAGCAGATGGGAAGAGAGGTACTACAAATAATGATTGGGTGAAACAAACGGATATGAAGTTCTCATATGACAAATGTGTAGTGTTAAATCTTCGAAAACCACGTTTCCTGAAGAGAGGACCAATATATAAATTGGATGGGCACTCCCTTAAATCGGAAAATACAATAGACTACTTGGGCTTAACATTGGATAAAACACTGTCTTTTCTTCCGCATAGAATAAAAAACGTATAGAAATTAATCAAATATCACAAAATCTTCTAAAATTCGCCGCTGCATATGGAGGCCTTTCGAAGCAAATTTTAAAAATCTGGTACTTACAAATATTAGAAAAAAATATCCTATGCCGCTTCATGTTGGTTTCCACACCTACCAGTCTCACATGGCTACAGGCTACTATCGGCAATTCAGACACAATGCCTTTTGCTTCTGTCGAGAGCTTATAGAAAATCATCAACGGCAGCTTTGAATGTATTGTGCGGCATTCAACCATTGGCGATCCAATTAAATACATTAGCAATTTCAGGACAGGTCCTACGTCTGGGGATTCCAATAGAGGACAACTTTCCAGTCTTCTATCAACCGAAAATATCCTCATCCATACCTTCCCCGCATCAAGATTATCTTTTACTACAAGAAGGAGTTCCATCCACTTCAACAATAAATATATACACTGACGGCTCAAAATCAGATGCGGGCACAGCGTATGATTTCTGTGTTTATAAAGAAGGGAAATGCATCCATACTCATCAAATAAAGTTACAAATATCAAATTCAATCTTTCAAGCTGAACAACTCGCCATATTAGATGCAATATTATGGGCAGACTCCTCAGGGGACGGGAACTTCGTCATTTACACAGATAACCAGTCAAGTCTTGCATTATTGGAGAACGTTTTTAGTACAGATTTTATCACATCAAAAATTATAATAGCCTTACAGAAAACATCTAAATCAATTAAATTTCAATGGGTTCGGGGACACACAGGTATTAAAGGAAATGAACATGCAGATCAACTAGCCAAAGATGCAATAACAAATATTAAAGTACGAGAAATATTTCATCCATACCCAGCTTCACACCTTAAAAAGAAATTGAAAAAAGAAGCCATAGACAAATGGCAGCAACAGTGGGATTATGGTACCACTGGCAGATTTACTTACAAATTATGTCCAAAAGTATCAACAGACTTCATGTTAGTACATAGAAACCTGTATATCTTCTCAACTAATCAAGGACCCTTCCCGTCCTACCTATTCAAAATAAATAAAGCTCCGTCGCCACTGTGTACCTGTGGTGAAATTGGTAACTCTCTTCACTATGTGCTCAGCTGTCCATTAACATCAGCCCTCCATATCCGTAAATCAGCCACAATAGAACATCACCATTGGTTCAAATTTGTGCTGAAAACACCAATGCTATATACTAAAATAATAGATTGTGTGCGGTTACTAGAAAACAATCAACAAATTTTTCAAAACCCACAAATGCCAATAGATGAACAAGATTAGCACTAATGAACAGAAACATGAACTTCAGGCCAAACAGTGCCTAACTAAATCGAGAATATAAAATTTAGAAAACTCTTGTGCATACAACAGCCATACACTCAGGTTATCCATAACCTTAAAGTTATCTCACAACAAAACACTTGAACTCATGATAATAACTATTAAACTAATGCACCTGAGAATATGTAGAGCTTAAGAACATCTTATTCATCTGCTGCTTTTGTAATTAATCAATCATATTCGTGTTGAAAATAATACACACTTTCTTCTGTAAAGCGCTCAGCTCATCTGTTCTATTATTACTTTTATTATTATATTTATAATTACTATTATTATTATTTGTACTATTACCATTATTTCTTATTGTTAAAACTATTGTTAAATATTGTAATTTTTTTTTTTTTTTGAATAAACTTGCAACGCGGGATCTGGAAGCCTATGCCAATGGTGGGTTATCCCGCGTTGTAGAAAATGTAAAAATGTACGTTTTGAATCAGTTCTATCTTCAAGATGTCCTGTTTAATGTGGCGTCGGTTCCGGTGGGGGAGTGTTCGCGATATGCTTTCATTTTTTTTTTTTTTTATGCATTTGATTTATTCTTTGCCGACATCTTCTACATTCTGGCCGAAACCGACAGCCACTACCGAATGATAATTGTTGTGAATTGTAATTAGTCTGAAAAATTGCTGTGCTTTTTTAAAATGCCCACTGCTGACGAGGCCACGGCTTTTTCTTTGTTTCAGGTTTTGTTTGATTTGTTCTTGTTCAGGTTATATCTGTTGAAAGTTCTTAGATGTTTCTTCTTTTTTCTTAGTATAATTATGGTGCAAGATTCCGGGTCTGCCGAATGCAGTTAATACATAAAGTGCTATATATATATTTGTGTGGTTATTTGCAGCTGTAGCACTTATCGCATAGGTTTTATATATATATATATATATATTTATTAACCATTCGGAAAAATGGTTATTATCCTCTGTTAGGGTAGGAAATCAAAAACATATCAGAAGCGTTTTATTGGTTGAATCCGCATTTTATTCGTTTTCTTATTGGTCTATACAGTAATTTGTATTTTCCCTTTACTTTCAACAGATATGGATATTTCTGTTGCCACTATGACAAAAAAGTAACAAAAATTACAAAAAACTACAAAAAAAAATAATAACTCAGAAACAAATTGGGGTAGAGCTTTCAAACAAATGTCATTTAAAAGTACATTATTTTCTTTATACGACGGTGTAAAAAGTAATATTATTGGATGTTTAGAAGTTTAAGAATGAAATTTTATTTAAAATTGGTCCAGGGATATTAATATTTAATCCATGGCGTACGTAATGAATGACCAGCTCCGTAGAAGTTTAAAAATTTGCAGTACCGAAAAATGTAATCCATGGCCTACGTAATGTATGATCAACTCCGTGCGATTTCTTATGTCTTAAATTTTAGTCTTTGAAAAAATCCTTTTCCAAACGGTCGTTGTAATTTATGAAATTGCATTTTTTAACCTTTTTTGACATATATATATATATATATACACCGAATAGCCGTTACATTATGACCACCTGTTTAGTACCACTTACGACCACATTTCGCCCTCGAAATCCCCAACACCCGACCTAGTATCAACTCGACAAAGTTCTTATAGGTAGTTTGAAGTATCTGGTACCAATCGCACACCAACTGCGCCTGAAATTCTCGTATATTGCGAGGTGGTAGCGTAGCAGCACAAATTGGGATTTCCAGGTGGAACGACAAATGTTCTTTGGATTCATGTCAGGTGAATTTGGAGTTCAGGACATGACTTGAAATTCATTAGAATCTTCCTCGAAATAGTCCCTGACGATTCCACCTGGATGACATGGTGCATTATCCTGTTGGTAAATCCAATAACCCGCCGTAAACACTGTTGTTATTAATGGTTGCGCTTGGTCAGCAACGATGTTCCGGTAGTGAACGGACGTCATGGATTATTCTATGTGGTTTTAACCCACACGATAATATAGCCGCCGCAGTCTTGTCTCCGACTAACTGTGTGTCCGGGAGCCAGAGTTACCGTTGGAAATAGGTGTATTCGCACGTGCCCCTCCATGTGATGTACCAGAAAACATGATCCGTCAGACCATGCAACTTTCTTACATTATACTATGGTCCAATTCTGATGTTTATGGGCCGTTGCAGGTGCTGCTGGTTATGATGTGCTGAGAGCGCAGGAACGCGCTTAGCCCCCCCCCCCCCCAGCTGCGTAGGCTTATACGCAACATTACACGCGGTACTGTGTGTTGCGAAATACTGTCTGAGTCACCACTGTTGCAGCTGTTGGTGATTTCTGCTGTTGGAATTCTTGGGTCACTAGGAATAATGCTTAGTAATATCCGCTTTCCTCTGGAATCAATGCGCCGCGGGCGACACACTGCTCACTGGAGACTTGTTGTTTCATCATCCATACACAACTTTCTGTACGTGCTCACAATGATTGCATGTGTACAGCCAACCAAACGTGCCGTTTCCGATATCGGCGTTTCCAGTCACCGAGCCAAGCCATAACGATTTGACCTTTATCAAAGTCTGATTAATCTACTGCTTTTCTCATTAAGTCGCAAATCATGCTATCTATATTATAAAGGACAAACATATCAGTGCGTAACGCATACGTCATTTTGCGAATGGCAACACTTTGAAATTTGAAATAAAATTTTGGTTTTGCAATTTTCGCTACTGCACACTTTTTAACTTCTAAACATTGCACATTATAAATTTTTACACCGTTGTATAAGAAAAAAATGCTCTTTTAAATGCAATTTGTTCGAAAGCTGTATCTCAATTTATTTTTGAGATATTAATTTTTTTGTAGCTTTTATTACCATTTTTCTCATCGTGGCAACAAAAGTACCTCATTTCTAGTAGAAGTTATTGAAAGCAAACGGAAAATAGTCAAAAATAGGAGATACTGTATCCTTTTGTTGCCATCTTTTTCATAAAACCTGAAAAAAAAGTTGAAATTAAAATATGGGCTACATCAAGATGATTGTCTGTTATTCCGTGATAATGACGTCATATGTATACTTTTCTATAGACGAAGTTAAACACTGGATTTAAAAATTACTGGATTGTAAAAGTGGATTGCTTTGGCGGATAAAAATGACGTCATTTATAAAAAAGCGTGTATTTTAATTCTTAAACCTGAATTATGTTTTGTAGAAGTGCGTCATTTTCACAACCTAGCTGTTTTGAAATTCTTCACAGGTGAAAATACTTCACTTTTTAAAATAATGTAATTGAAATCACACACTGATAAAACGCAATGTTTTACAAAAATTTAGAGTGTCTTTCTAGAAGAGAGGTGACATGTAAATAATAGCGATTTATCTTACAGAAATTGATGATTCTCACCTAGATGGATTTGCTTCGCCGAATTAAACAAGCGAACAAATAATTCGTGGTTTAAAATAATATCATATTCGTGAAGTTTTTGTCCAAAATCCTCTCGAATAATGAAATTTTAATGCTATTCTTTAGGGCATTCTACTATAATTTTATCAAAATCGCATAATGTGCTTAATTTTTCCTAATTTTATATAATCTATATATTTAAAACACAAGTGTGTCTTTTAGTCATCTGCCCTGATCTTTCTGCTGATCCAATTTTGTTAAAATTTTTTTTTTTTTTTTTTTAAACGGGAAGCTCTTCATTTGTAGATGTGATCACACTATGTTTTCTTTTTCTTTTTTTTTTAATAGCACCACTTTTATATTTTAATTTTAAAAGCATTTTATAAAATTTCTTCAAAATGGTTAAAATTAGATTGCTTTCATTATTGCAGACAAGAGAGAAATAATAAGGTATTTTTATCTTTATTCATTCTATTTTCTGATAAAAATTCAAAATTGTTGATAAAAATTGTTGTATAGGGTTTAGTGTCGCAAAATCCCATTAGGAGCAGAATATTATATTAGGGTCATAATAACGGAAAATGACATAGTGCTTTTGAAAACACGCATTTTTCCTCATAAATTTTTTATATTGTTTTTCCTTCTGCATGTGTACTGATACTAATTTTCAGACACTACGCGAAATGCTTATTTAAGTGAAAATGAAGTCATATTTAAATGAAAACGATCATTTTCTTAGATAAAACTAAACACTTTAACACAAATGCGTCTAAAACACATAAATTACGGAAATTTTTACTCTCCGAAATTGAGATTAAAATCTCAAATAAAGGATACGTCTGTTCACATAAAAGATGTTGCTGACAATCGTGAATTCAAGTTTTGAGTTAAATTGATTTTTAAATGGTCAAACAAAACAACACTTAAAAAAAAAAATGATGGATATGAGAAGTGCGTATGCAAATTTTGAGAAGGTGAAATTTGCTGTTTTTCATTCCAGAATACCAAGCATAAGAGCCTCAGTTGATAATCCATCCTAATAACTGATCGTTATTATGTTTTACTGATTAAGTATCTATATTACAAAGAATAAACGTATCTGTGCGTAACGCTGACGTCATTTTGTGAATGGCAACACTTCACAATCAAATTTAGGTCTTGAAATTTTCGCTACTGCAATTTTTTAATCTTCTGACCATCGTACATTTTCAATTTTCGTCGCATAAGGGAAATATTTACTTTCAAATGCAATTTGTTTAAAAACTGTATCTTAATTGACTGATGTATTATATTTTCTAAAATAAATTTTAAGCATTTTTTTTTTAAGTTTTAGTTATCACGTGGCGGTTTCAATACATAATAATAATAAACATTTTGCACATAAAACAACAAACATTTTTCAGCATTTGTTTCTGACTATTTTTGCATAACGAAATTAATACTTCCTTTATAAACCAATAAAAGAATAACATTAAAAAACCCACCAATGTAACATATTTGTGAAAGACAAAATAACGAAATTAATACTTCTTTTATAAAAAATAAAAGAATAATATTATAAAAACACAAATCTAACATATTTGTAATCGTACAATTTAAATTTTTAGATCACCAAATAGGATTTTTTTGTTCAAATGGAATTTGTTTGCAAAGTTCATCTCAGTTTACTGATAGTCTATGGTTTTAAAAACAATTTTAAAGCATGAAATATTTTTCAATTTATCTATATCTAACGGAGCTCGATTACGAAAGATTAATCCGTTTGCTCTTAAAACAAAATAAAGAGCTCATTATTTTCTTACGGTTAATATCCATTTTTAAAAAAAACTTCTCTATAAATAAATAAATAATATAATATAAATAAAACATAAATTTAACAGACAAGCTCTGAAGTTAGCAGAATATAAAAGGATGCCGTAAGTAGCTAAATCTTGGTCTATTAACTCTTAGCATGCGGCTAACAAGAAAATATCGCTTTTGATAAATTTCAAAAATTTATTTGATTGTATAATTCGTATTTTCCATATAAAAAATGCTCTTTTAATGTAAGTGGGCAGTCTAAAAAATTTATTGCACATGAAAAAATTATTAGTTTAAAAAAAAAAAAAAAAAAAATTCACCTATATTCTTTAACCCGGGAAGCCCGGGTACGATCCCCTAGTGTTCTTAAATGCAATGCATGGAAGCTACATATACCTCAATATCAACCGCGCATGCGCCGTGGTTTTGTTTCTTGGGGAGCTCATTGTTATAGATAGACAGTGGTCATAATGTAATTGCTCTTTGATGTATATACATATCATGGAAGACGGTAGTATTTCGAGTGACGCAGCCTTAAGCCTAAAATCGTATCGTATCGTATCGTTAAAATCGTATCGTATCGTATCATAGAATTCGTAGATGGCGGAACTCATATATACAGCTAACTCGACATCAAAGAAAACGCGAAAAGCCGCCTTTAATAACTCAGCAGATATATGTCTTATTGTTCTGAATTTTCTAGAACAGTCTTATATCTGCAGTCTAATCGTATACTGAAATTTTTGCATTTCTACGTGCAGAATATTTTGAGATCTAAATAGCCATTTTTAAAGTGAAAACGTTGGTATAATATCGAGGAAGTTCCTAATTTGAAAATCTCGAAAACGGTTCTAACGATTATTTTTAAATTGATACATAATATAAATGTGATTAAGGCGAGGTGAATAACACTTTTCTTTTTTCTGGGAAAACTCTCGTTCGTTAAATAATTCGATTTTTTTTTTCTCTCGAAAATGACACGGGCGATTTTTTAAAAATCAAATAAATATGTTTCAGATGAACCAAATAACAATTTACTTGTTTCCAGCAAGACTCTTGTTCGTTTTATAATGCGCATGAAAAATCGGACTATATTTCTTCGCCATTCTATGGAAATTTCACCGAAAATGCATGACACTGTATTCATACACATGCTTTCTTTTTAACCACTTTTGGGGAGGAAAATTTTGTCTTCCCACTGGCTGAGTGGCTAAGGGCCATCGTTTACTGACCTTAAGATAGGCAGTTGGATACTATCTGGTACGTGTTTTCACAGGTGAATGTTTTTTTTTTTTTTTTAAATTTGCTAGTTGACCATTATTCTCAGTTCCTTTGTAATTTTTTTAATTGCTATTAAGTTAAATAAAATTACAATTATAATGACGCCAATTTGATGATGATTATTTCTTGGCAATTTTTCAACAATAAAAATATTACTATAAATTTTATAAATATATTTAATATCAAACACTTTACAAAAAATATACATTAATAATTATTATTTGAATAGAAATCACACGATCAGAAACGTAAAAAAATAATTCATTTCAGCTCTTCTTTTTATAATATCATTTTTTATTATTATGACGGTCAATCAATATATAATCACTGACATCCATAATATTATTATTATTATAATTATTATTTTCCTTACATAAAAGCTATTGTGATGTAATAATTCTTTTATAATAAATAATTTAGTTGAAATGTTTTATTTATAAATATCAATGAAGTTTGATAACCCCGAGACAATTCTTTGCAATATTTACAGTTTACATAATAAGCATATCAGAATTCTGGTGTCGCCATCTTTTGACGCAATTGCGTAGTATTATAGAGATATGTTTGATAAAAATGTTGAAGTAGACAGTTTTTAAATCGAAGAAGTTTCTTAAGAGATATTTAATGTTAAATCTGGATAAAATTGTCTCATTAAAAAAGTCTCATAGGAAAAAAAAAATATACATGGGAATTTAATCATTTTCATTCAATTTAATCATTCAATAGAAACTCGAAGTTTGCAGAGTGCATTTATTATTCTTAACTTGCCTAATTTTTTGACAGTTTATTTCAATTTTAAATTAAAATTTTCAAAATTTCCAGAGATATTTTTTTCATATTTTAGAAAAGGTTCTTTTAAATTGTTGCCAAATGTTAAAACAGCGCAAAGAATAATATATCCTTTAAATTAAAAATTTATTCACACGTGACTATTATAAACAGAAAAAAATCCTTTTAAATTAGAATTAAATGATAACGTGTTAAAAGCAGGAAAATATTAAACATTACGTCATAAAAATTGTTTTTACACATGCTTACTTAAAATGAAAGAAAATTATAAAATAATCAATTATTTTCAAATTAGAATTAAATGATTACGCATTAAAAGAAGGAAAACATTGAAAATTACGTCATAAAAATTATATTTACACGTGAATATTAAAAGAAAAAGAAAATTTTTAAATAATAAATTCATTGATATGTGTTAAAAGTCGTAAATAGAGGAAATTACGTCATATTGGCCAAAGTGGCCAAAACAGTTTACAAAACACATTGCAAAACATATTGCAAAACAGTGTAAATTAAAAAATATATTTATATGAGAGATTTATTTCAAATTTCGAGATGATATTTTTAACTATAGTTGCTAATTTTAAGGTAGCGCAAATAATAATATTATCTTTCTAATAATAAAAATATTTTCAGTTGAATGTTACAAAGAGAAAGGAAAGTTTGGTGAAAATTATGTCAGATTTAAAACGTTACATTTAAAATCTATTTAAAATCATTTTCTTATAGCGTTGTTAAAAAATACCATAAAGCAAAGACTCTGTTGACTTAGTTCCTTTTACATTTGGTAATTTTCAAATGTTTAACTAATCTTATTTAATCAAGCAGGGAAACAGCAACTAACATCAGCTGATTCGGTTTTGAAATCCCTCAGTAAAAGGGAAACCCGTTTACAGTAAGATCGCCATTGATTTTTTAATTATACAGAGCAGCCTCGATTATCCGAGCTAATTGGGACTGTTAGTAAATCGGAATCGGAAATCTCGGTTAATAGAAACTGTGTGTAAAAACTCGCCGTGCTTGCGAATTTAACATCTCTTTTAAAAAATATATATAGAACGTTTTTTAAATAATAAAAGTAAATATATGTAAAGTTCTGTTTCACAGCTTAACAAATTTAAAAAGAAAATCAACTACCAGTAGTAAATTTTAAAATGCAAATTGAAAAATTTACGAAAGTTCACACAGCCACTGGAAACAAAGCATTGTTCGCTATTGACTTCTCAGGGTCCAATGGTTCTTTGGATTTGAGGGCTTTTGGGGGCAGAAGGGCCTGTATAGCACGGGCAGTGAGCTAAAGAGTGTGGTTATTTTTAAGGCTCATTCAAAAAGGAAAAAAAAAATCAGACTTTGTTATCGGCTCGGTTAACAGAAACCTCGATTAATCGAAGCTCGGTTAATCCAGGTTCTACTATAATTCAATCTTCCGTAATCTTTTTAAAGCAGATCAAATTAATGGACTTTAGCACAAAGTCACATAGCTGATAACTGCCATGCTTGTTGGCCACCTTTTTTTCAAAAAGTTTGCTTCACCTTATTCAATTAACCGTCCGTCTACCAGACGGGTCCATTGGACCCAACAGCAATATTTAATGTAAATTTTTCTCATGAAAAATAGCATTCAAAATTTCGCGATTACATGACTTTTCCTGCAATTGTCTCCTCTATGTATATGCAATTGCGATTAAAATGTTGTTCGAAATTTTTTACCTATTTTTAATTTGTTTCATTGTTTATTACGCGGGTCCATTGGACCCAACATTAAAACAAACGTAATATACTGTTGCTTTCTTTTTCTAGGGTTGCCATAAATCATGAGGAGGAACAGGGTTACCATAACTGGCTGTTTATCGCCCATTTGGCGATGGATTTTTAGCGCCAATCTCGCCAAATTTGGCGACTTTATAATGAAGTTTTGAGAACATTCTAGACTGATCTAGTAAACTTCGTGCTCTATATATAAAAGGTTACTTCTGGTTCAGAGAGTCATTTATCAACAAACACAGTTAGTGAGCGAATGGTGTCTATTGATGTTTTTGAGTCTTTTCATTGAAAATAGGACTTGATATTTGAAGACAAGTAATAAGTGTAGTTTGTACGTGCTTTGTTATTTTACAAATATTCATCATTTTCTTATTTCCTAACTTATTTTTTGTTAAAAACTGAATTGAAGATGAACAGAAAAAAAGTATTGACTCAAGAGGAAATTCAAAAAATTATGGAAAATCCGGACGATATAGAATTCGACACCGATGATGAAAATCTGTCGTCTGATGAAGGTGAAGTAGATTATGTTGAAATAGATTATGTATGAAAAAATAAACCTGAATTACCCGCTGTGTTCACAAATCCAAAACATCGTTCTGTATATTCTACTTTATTTGGGTTTCAAGAGAAGGCGACCATCATCTCTTACTGTCCCAGAAAAGGTAGAATTGTTACTTTGCTAAGCACAATGCATAACACTTATGATATTGACAACAGCTTAGAAAAAAAGCCACAAATAATCCTAGATTATAATAAAACCAAAGGCGGAGTAGATACGATGGACAAAATGGTAAGAGCATATAGTGGGAAACGCATGACACGTCGGTGGCCCTTGATTGTATTTTATAATATGATCGATATAAGTGCGATGAATGCATACATAATATGGTTGTCACTGAATGCTGAATGTGATCCGAAAATGAAAAAAAGGCGGAATTTCATTATTCAACTTGCAGAAGAATTAGTAGGTGAAGGAGGTATCGCCGTCTCAACATCTACTTCAGAACAACTTTACGCAAATAGTTTTGAACCGCCACGAAAAAAATCAAGATGTCATATTTGTCCCTCTAAAAAAGATCGAAAAACACGAACATTATGCAAGAAGTGTACGAAAAATGTTTGCGGAGAACATTCCGTCGTTATTTGTACTTCATGTACAGAATAATTTTATTATGATGAAAAACATTTTGTAGTCATTATAATATACTATATATATTACTTTCTTACTGTATGTGTTACTTTCTTACTCTATTACTATATATATCACTTTTATATATTGTATAAGGTGCATTAATAACAAATATATTCATTGTAGATAAATGGGTGTTTTGTATATTTTGAAATCCTATATATTTTACATATGGGTCCAATGGACCCGAATGGTAGTTCTTGCATATACTTTTTTTTGGTAGTCTGAAGGTTAATGAGATATCTCCGATAAAATAAGTCACATTTTCCCGTTCTAAAATACTGGTATCCAAAAATCGTAGCATGTAACTGACACTACAAGTACTCATGGAACTAGACTATTTTAAGTCTGATTTTTATTATAGACTATATAAAATTATTAAAAATATATATTATGATAGGAACTAGCGGGCTTCGTCCGCTATTTACGTTACGGATATAAAAATCATGTTTTTTTTTTAGGGAAAAAGAAATAAAAACCTATTTGACGATAGGTTTATAAAGACACATTTTGTATTTGTTATATTTCCGAGGATGAGGAGGGGGTGGGTGGCTATTTTAATTAAATATCGCAATTAGTCTACATGGCAGATATAATTATGATAGAAACTAGCGGGCTTCGCCCCTCTATGGTGCCTTATGGGTCCAGCTTCCATAACTCATAAACTACCTTTCGGACATCAATGCAACAGATTCCAAACGTTATAATTAACTTAATAATCACCCTATATAGCATTAAAGTAAATTTATGAGTACTGCATACTATTTTTTTATCGTAATTTCTGAAGAGAAAAAATTATTTCGGTTCCATTTTTAGGTACTGGTCTGAAAAATTTTGAAAAAAGGGGGAAGGAGGGGACATGAGACTGCTGTTTGTCAAACAACACAACGGGATCTGGCTTATTCAACTTGGTTTTTGATGACTTCAATTGGAAGGTGGTTTGTTTAAAAGAGTGCGTTCCCTGCCCCATGAAAATTGGAACTATTGGTGCTACATCTATGTAAGGATTTAATAATTATAAATTAACATTTAGGATTTATTAATTTAAGGATAAAGTGTTTTTAAAGGAATATCAAATGAAACCCTCTGTGCGATCTGAGATTATACTTACCCAGTTGTTTTTATATACAAACTGCTATAAGGAAAATTGTAATAAAATAGTAAAAATTAAATCTGCATTAAATTCCATAAGTATCTTTTTTTTAATCATTTTATCACTAACCTCAAAAAAGTAATGATATCAATGCAAAAACTCTTGACGGGTTAAAAGTTTCTGACGCAGCACTTTATCTTATGCTCTAAGAATTTTAAATATGGAACTTAAAAATACTGATATCAAATTTTGAGTGACGTTATGCTATTTCTTAAAAAATATATTTGTATTTATTTCACCATTTTATTTTTGTTTTATTTATAATCGCATGTGTAAAAGTTATGTTCAACATGAAAAGCTGCATAAAATTTTATTCGCTGTTGCTTTATCCTTTACATCTCTCATAAATTCAAAATATGTGTTTTAAAAGATATGATATAAAATTTAAGTGACGCCTTGATGTGACTTTAAAAGGTTTGTTTTTTAAAATTCAATTTAAATTATTTTTGACTTGGTTAAAATATTTTTTTTTTACATCTACACAATACTTTTAATTTTCCAATTCACTGTTAAATATATCACTTTCATTGAATCTATACTATGCATTGAAATGTATTTATTTCAATAAATTGATTTATCTTTTGTGTCACGCTATTCAAAATTGTGAGTAAGATTTATGTAAATGGTTTCTTTGCGTCATTGTGTCCAAACTACATGAAATGTATGAAAAAGGATAGTTTGACGCAAATAAACCATTTACATAAATCTTACTCACAATTTTGAATAGCGTGACACAAAAGATAAATCAATTTATTGAAATAAATACATTTCAAAGCATAGTATAGATTCAATGAAAGTGATATATTTAACAGTGAATTGGAAAATTAAAAGTATTGTGTAGATGTAAAAAAAATATTTTAACCAAGTCAAAAATAATTTAAATTGAATTTTAAAAAACAAACCTTTTAAAGTCACATCAAGGCGTCACTTAAATTTTATATCATATCTTTTAAAACACATATTTTGAATTTATGAGAGATGTAAATGATAAAGCAACAGCGAATAAAATTTTATGCAGCTTTTCATGTTGAACATAACTTTTGCACATGCGATTATAAATAAAACAAAAATAAAATGGTGAAATAAATACAAATATATTTTTTAAGAAATAGCATAACGTCACTCAAAATTTGATATCAGTATTTTTAAGTTCCATATTTAAAATTCTTAGAGCATAAGATAAAGTGCTGCGTCAGAAACTTTTAACCCGTCAAGGGTTTTTGCATTGATATTTATTTACACAGATTATATAATTTAGATATTTTGAATTTACACGCAAAAGATCTCAGCATTTTCCATTTTACACAAATAACAGATTATTATACAGAAAGTTCTGTAAGAATATTACACAAAAAGTTCAGTTATGTAAGAATATTACATAGAAAGTTGCGTAACAGTGACACACAGAAATACATGTAAGAACAGAATAATACACAGGAATATGTGTAGGAACTCCATAAAAACAATAAGTACATAGATAAACTATTATGTTAACACTATAAAATAGATTGGTTAAGTTATCATACGAATTGAATATTTCAAACTGAGCGAAAAATTCACAGGTTGGAAAGCGGTTCCCGTTTTCGACCGCTAGTCGGAAATGAGTCCAAATGCTCTGATTGGATTCTTAGCTTGGTGCGTCGATAACTTTCATCGCAGACCACCTTAAATAGGTTGCATGTGCGAGGAAACCCAAATATGTTCGTGTTTTTGATTGTCTGAATAACGTTTATAGGTTTGTAGGAAAATGTCTTGCGCTGTAATGAAAGGACGCAACTTAATCACCGAAAGTTTGTCAATGTATTTGTCATGACGTGCAGTCCTGACTCCAGAAAAAAAGAGTAATGCTGGAAACAGGAGAATTCTCTGCAATATGTGAATACAAATTTGTTATTCTGCAATGACCTCTCTTTTTGGAAACTTTTTGCGGATTTCATAACTGTCTTACTGTTCAACAACATTTTATCTGATTCGTACACACACATATGTGTGTGTGAGTTATGATTAAGATGAAATTGAAGGCATGTATTATGAAACGAATCAGACCCTAGGGGGAGTGCCCTCCGTGGGGGTCTTTCTAAGGGAACCTAATCCATATTTACGCATGGAAATCCAAGGTTCGAAGAAAACCACGAAAACTGCGAACGATTAGGCTGACGTGCGCAATTGGGTTCGAACCCAGTTCCTCCCGTCTCCCAGATTCGAGAGCAGAAACTCTCGGCCACTGGTGGAGCCCTATTCAAAGAGGACATCTGGTAATATTTTACCTTAATTGTTATAATAGTATATATGTATATATACATATTTATTATGGAAAAATATATAAAATTCTAACAAATATTTGTACATTTGCTTCAACTAAATAATTACAACAATTTTTATAATTAAAAAATATATATAAACATCTTAATAAAAAAATCCCAAACAGGTATATCTAAAAATATAAATAATTATAACCATATTGACAATGAATTTTCAGAAATAGACAAAAATAAACCGTAACACGGTATTTTGTATACTATCTATATTATAAAGGACAAATATATCTGTGCGTAACGCATATGTCATTTTGCAAATGGCAACACTTTGAAATTTCAAATAAAATTTTTGTTTTGCAATTTTCTCTTCTGCAAATTTTTAAACTTTTAAACATCGCACATTTTAATTTTTTACACCGTCGTATAAGGAAAAAAATGCTCTTTTAAATGCAATTTGTTTGAAAGCCGTATCTCAATTTATTTTTGAGATATTAATTTTTTTGTAGATTTTAATACCATTTTTCTTATCGTGGCAACAAAAGTTCCCCATTTCTATTGAACGTCATTGAAAGTAAACGGAAAATAGTCGAAAATAGGAGATACTGTATCTTTTTGTGGCCATTTTCTCATAAAGCCTGAAAAAAAGTTGAAATTAAAATATGAGCTACGTGAAGAATATTATCTGTTATTCCGTGATAATGATGTCATATGTATACTTCTCTATAGACGAAGAATTGATTGTAAAAGTGGATTGATTTAGCGGATGCAAATGACGTCATTTTATAAAAAAGCGTATATTTTAATTCTTAAACCTGAATTATGTTTTGTAGAAGTGCATCATTTTCTCAGCCCAGATACTTTGAAATTCTTCACAGGTGAAAATGCTTCACTTTTGAAAATAATGTAATCGAAATCACACACTGATAAAACGCAATGTTTTACAAAAATTTAGAGTGTCTTTATAAAAGAGAGGTGACATGCAAATAATAGCGATTTACATTACAGAAATTGATGATTCTCGCCTGGATGGATTTGCTTCGCCGAATTAGACAAACAAACAAATAATTCGTGGTTTAAAATAATATCATGTTCCTGAAGTTTTTGTCCAAAATTCTCTCGAAAAATAAGATTTTAATGCTTTTCTTTAGAACATTCTACTACAATTTTATCAAAATAACATAATTTGCTTAATTTAATTTTTCCTAATTTTATATAATCTGTATATTTAAAACAAATGTGTGTTTTTTAGTCATCTGCTCTGATCTTTCTGCTGAACCAATTTTACTAAGATATATATATTTTTAAACTCAAAGCTCAACATTTGTAGATGTGATCGCACTATCTGTTTTATTTTTTGATATCCCCACTTATATATTTGAATTTTAAAAGCATTTTATGAAATTCTTTTCAAAACGGTGAAAATTAGATAGCTTCCATTATTGCAGACAAGTGAGATATAAGGAGGTATTTTTATCTTTATTCATGCTATTTTCCGATAGAAATTCAAAATTGTTGATACAAATTGTTGTATAGGGTTTAGTGTCGCAAAATCCCATTAGGAGGATAATGGATAATATTATATTAGGGACATAATAACGGAAAATGACACGCTGCTTTAGAAAACACACATTTTTCCTCATAAATTTTCTATATTGTTTTTCATTCTGCATGTGTACTGATACTAAGTTTCAGACACTAAGCGAAATGCTTATTTAAGTGAAAATGAAGTCATATTTAAAAGAAAACGATAATTCTCTTAGATAAAACTAAACATTTTAACACAAATGCGCCTAAAAAACATAAATTACGGAAATTTTTAGACTCCAAAATTGAGATTAGAATCTCAACTAAAGAGTGTGACTGTTCACATAAAAGACGTTGCTGACAATTGTGACTTCAAGTTTTGAGTTAAAATTATTTTTAAATGATCAAACAAAATACAACTTTTTTTTAAATGATGAATATGGATATGAAAAGTGCGTATGCAAATTTTGAGAAGATGAAAATTGCTGTTTTTTATTCCTAAATACCTATCCATAAGAGCCTCAATTGATAACCACTTCTTAATAACTGATTTTTATTATATTTTACTGATTAAGTATCTATCTATATTATAGTGTACAAAAGTATCAATTTCAATTCGTCCATCGCACATTTTCAATTTTCGTCGCATAGGAATTTTTTTTTTCAAATGCAATTTTTTTAAAACTGTATCTTAATTGACTGATGTATTATATTTTCTAAAATATTTTTTTAAGCATGATTTTTTAAAAGTTTATCTTATCACGTGCCGGTTTCAATACATAATAATAATAAACATTTCCACATAAAGCAACAAACATTTTTCCGCATTTGTTTCTGACTATTTTTGCATAACGAAATTAATACTTCCTTTATAAACAAATAAAAGAATAATATTAAAGAAAACCCAGCAATCTAACATATTTGTGAAAGACAAATTAACGAAATTAATACTTCTTTTATAAATAAATAAAAGAATAATATTGAAAAAAAAACCCCACAAATCTAACATATTCGTAATCGTACAATTTAAATATTTAGATCACGAAATAGGATTTTTTTTTTTTCAAAATTGTTTGCAAAGTTCATCTCAGTTTACTGATTGTCTATGGTTTAAAAAACAATTTTAGAGCATGAAATATTTTTTAATCTATCCGCGATTTTATCTATACCGCGCGGAGACCTATTACGAAAAATTAATCCGTTTGCCCTTAAAACAAAATAAAGAGTTCATCATTTTCTTACGGATAATATCCATTAAAAAAACCTCCCAATGAATAAATAAATAAAATAATATAAATAAAACACGAATTTAACAGACATAAGCTCTGAAATTATCAGAATATAAAAGGTTGCCATAAGTAGCAAAATCTTGGTCAAATAACTCTTAGCATGCGGCTAATAAAAAAATATCGCTTTTGATAAATTTTAAAAATTTATTTGACTGTATAATTCGTATTTTCCTTATGAAAAATGATTTTTTAATGTAAGTGGGCAGTATAAAAAAATTACTGCATATAAAAAAATTATTAGTTTCCAATTTAAAAAAAAAAAAAATGTCACCTATCTATATTATAAAGGACAAACATATCTGTGCGTAACGCATACGTCATTTTACGAATGGCAACATTTTGAAATTTGAAATAAAATTTTGGTTTTGCATTTTCTCTACTGCAAATTTTTAAACTTCTATGCATCACACATTTTAACTTTTTACACCGTCGTATAAGGAAAAAAATTCTCTTTTAAATACTTTGAAAGCTGTATCTCAATTTGTTTTTGATATATTAATTTTTTTGTAGTTTTTAATACAAATTTTGTAATTGTGGCAACTGAAGTACTCCATTTATATTGAAAGTAAAGGGAAAATATTCAAATATTCGTGGTTTATTATTTTTATTCATTATATCCTTATTGATGCCATTTTCACATTACAAATAAAAGTAACTTTTTTATAATTTTTGAACAGAAAATGATGTCAGACATTAAATAAAACACGCATTCTTCTTCATAAATCAGCTACATTTTAATATTTTTACATTACGCTGATAAATGATTTTGAGGCGCTCGGCAAAATGATTCATTGAGTAAAAATGATATATTTAAAACAAAACGATCATTTTTTTTTTTTTTTTTTTTTTTGATAAAACTAAATATTTGACCAATACTATAAATGGCGAATACTATGACAACTAAAGTCAAATTTCTGAATTTTTTTTTC
Source organism: Maratus speciosus (assembly GCA_963932465.1). Taxonomy (NCBI): domain Eukaryota; kingdom Metazoa; phylum Arthropoda; class Arachnida; order Araneae; family Salticidae; genus Maratus; species Maratus speciosus. The sequence goes on from OZ010790.1 coordinate 77,628,414, forward strand.
GCGGGTACTAAGATTAGAACTTAAGGTTTGTGCGAATGTTCACATGAAAAGTTGTATCGGACAAACGTGACTTTAACTTTGGAAATGCATTCATTAATAATCTATTCTTTTGCGCATTAAAATACTTTCAAATTGTGAATTTGAGTGGTGCGTATGTAAATTACGAGAATGTGAAAATAACGTACAGCTTAGATTTTATGGGGGGAAATTTTATGATGTGACAAAGCGAAATCCTTTTTACTGATTTTTCATCCCGTAAAAACAAACATAAGAGCTCCATCGATAACTTCATCATAATTACTCATCTTGATTACATAATCTAATACAGTTTAATTTTTCAATAATTTAAGCAGTTGAAGTTTGTAGAAATAATATTTTGGTAATTTTGGGTTTAAAATATTTTTTGTTTTAAGAGTTAGACAACCAATGTAAGATGATTTTTTTGTTGTAATTATTTTTGTAGGTTTATTATAATTTCGATCTGACAGTTCCTTTTAAACTTTTTTGTACGTCGAATTTCGACGGGTTGCAACTCGTATTTTTAAACCCGGAAAGCCCGGGTACGATCCCCTCGTTTCAAATAAAAATCCAAATTATTATTATTATTGTATTAAAAGCCATATATATACTATATATGTGTGTGTGTGTGTGTTGATTGTTTTATATCGAGTACATAGATCTAAGTAAATATATATGTGTTTCTCTTCTTATTTTGAAATGTTTTATAATAGGAATTTCAACGTAATTTGATTTATTTCTTATGGTTTTCGAATATCTATATACAGAATTTCTGAGGAAGAATGTTTTCTGTAAGAGTAAGTTTGAATATCTGAATAATACTTATTTTCAGTTTTTGTTTCTCTTTCCATTTCTTTGTTCTTTTCTTTAAAAAAAAAATAGTTTGCTTTAATGTTATATTTAAATCTCTTTCATTTCTTTTACGATTTTCTGAATACTGATTTATGATTTTCCTAAAAAGTGAGCAGATGCATTTTTATGAGCTTTTAAAATCTACAAGTAAGCAGGCATTCGTATTTACTTCGAATTCTTTGAGTTTCACGTTTCAATTGGGAATTTCAATTTTGATCAAAACCACGAAACTACTCTTAGGAAAATTGGTCTTATGAAATAAGTTTATTATTGTACTTTTTAATACAGGCATTTTACTATGGTTATTTGCGAATAATTTAAAAAGCATTATTTTATACTTTTATATAACTGGTAAAATATGTTAAATAAAAAAGGGACTTTTAAAACTTTCTTTTTGGGTATAATGAAGATACATAGAATTGTTTCTTAATATTTGTTATTATATGAAATTAGATCTTTAAACCAGATCAGAAATTATATTAAGCACGAAAAAATGTTAAATTGCTAAAATAGCCAATTTTTCGTAAATACTTCACATTTGTGTATTATGCGCTCGCGAAGTTTTAATACCTCACCTTGTAAATAATTTTAATGGTTTAGGTGTCGTGCCCTCTCGGGAATTCTTTTGAACTGGTTAGTGTATGGGAATGGTGTACGAGTGGGGAGACATACGTAACAAAGAAATTAGATTTACACCAAACTTGCAATGGATGTTGAAGAAACCAAGTTCTGGCTGGATATTAAAAATCTATGATATGAACTGAAAAGATGAACTGAAAAGGCTGCCCAAAAATTTTAACATCCCCATAGATGTAAAACTGCCTTTGTTTAATTATTATTAAATGAGAAAAATTTGTCAGAATATAATGACATATCTATTTATATACTCTTGTATGCTTTATCAACCATAGAAAAAATAAATAAATAAATAAATAACTTAAAGCGAAAATGCTTCTGCATATTTCAGTTAAAATGCATTTAAATATGTTTATCGTAAAATACTCAAAATTTCAAACTGCAATTATATATTTAAATTTTTATCCAGTTGAAATTAATTAAAAAACGCAAAGATGTGTCAGTCCTTAAACCTTTATATAGGTCAATTACATTTCAAGTGCATCCTGCTAATTAAGGACACTATTTAAATCATACAACTGTTCAATTGGAACGAACTATCAACATCAACATGTAAAAGTATCATTATATTTATTTCAGATAATTGGAGTAACCGATTAATCTGAATAAATCCTGCAGGACCGGTATCAATCAATTAACACCAATATTTTATATACGAACCAAGTTACGTTTAATACGTTTCTTAATTTCATGCCATATTTTTATAATAGTGTTCAATCCAATTTTGATTTACTTCATGTTTTTTTTTTTTTTTTTTTTTTTTTTTTTTTTTTTTTTTTTTTTTTTTTAACATATGAAATAATTGAAAAAAGGGTCATGTATAATCTGAAATGCTTATTTTTCAGTTTCGCAACATGTTTATTCAAAATTATATTTAATGAAACGAAAAATAATCTTACCATACTTGAAAATTGAATATGTCAATATTTTGATTTTTATCTCGAATTATAAAACAACAACTTAAATTTTCACATTTTTGAATACATTTTACAATGTACTATCTATTGTTTAAAGAGCAAATGTGACTGTGCTTAACGCTGACGTCATTTTGAAATTGGCAACCTCAAACGATCAAATTCGGATTTTAATGGATATTTATTATTATTATTTTAATTTCCAAACATCGCACATTTTCAATTTCGACACCGTCGTATAGGAAAACATAAATCTAATTTCAAATGCAATTTGTTTGAAAACTATATCGCAATTTGTTTGAAAACTAAACTATAACGCAATTTACTCAATTTTGACTGTTTATAAAATAATTTTCAAGCTTGGATTTTTCTCTCATCCCTATCGCCTGCTGACGATTAAGAATGATAAATCCCCTTGTCCTTAAATTAATATAAATTGCTCATAATTTTCTTCCAGCTTATATTCTATAACGAAATTAAAACATGGATTAATCAATCGGCAAAACAGTAAAGAATAAATAAAACACAAATTTAAGACATGTGTGACATATTTAGAATTTCGCGAGTCAACCATTGAAACGAACAGCACAAAACGACTGGTTGTAAATACCAATAATTGGCGATTTCTTCGTCTGGTAAATCTTGACGGGAAACCAACATGATAATATAAATTTTAATACATTTCAAAAGTTTATTTGAACGCATTATTGCTGTTTTACATATAAATATGACTTTTAGTATTGCTCTCAATCTCCGGTCATTAATTCAGTAGCGTTTCTTTGGACTATCTCGGCAAACAGGTGGCTGCCTTAACTCTTCTCCCGAGTTCATTAAATGAACTGGAACAAGCGTTACTCAATGCATGACAGTTGCTTAATTCAGAGTATGAATAGCGTATGTCGCAAACGAATTAAAAAAAGATCGGACACATTCCTTTTTATTTATTTATTTATTTATTTATTTATTTATTATTTTTTTTACGGAAATCTGTTGTTATATTTTATGACATTTTCAAAGCGCTTGAAAAAATGTAGTTATTCATTTGTAAATCATGCTGCATGTTAAAATTATATTGAACTGAATAAATAACTGTTTAAAGCGCAATTCATCTAAATTTCATAATTTTTCCTTTCACCCTTTTGACAGGGGATCTTCAAAAATACATGCAGCATCCGGACAGATGATGTACGATCCCCGTGTAAAGGTTAATATGTTTTCAGATTAGACCCAAAAGACTGGTTGTGTCTTACAATTTCAGGCCTCCCAAATGGTCCGTCAACTGAATACCAATAAATTGTAACAGAACATTTTATGGTAGGTTTGCGCTAGAATTAACTTTCAAAGGTGATTCTGGGGCAATTTGTAAGAAAAATCTAAAAAGAAAATTCTCCTAAAATAGTATTGGTATTCAGTTGGCGGACCATTTGGGAGCCCTGCAATTTAGAGGCCAGTGTAAAAATTGAAAGAAACATTGAAATTTGCATTACTAGCACATGAATATGACATCATACTTTGATACATCGTGTCATTTTACACTGAGATTCCAAGCAGAAAGTTATTCGGTGAAACAGTTTAGAACGTTCCAGGATTGTAGGTCGGAGTTCTTACAGTTAAAATCAAATTTAATAAATCCAAAACTGGTTTGAATTCCATACGTTTAAATATAATTAAAATAATGGTTAGTTAAATGAGCTCGTATACTTGAAGCTCTTTATAATCGATTTCTAAGTCAATATTAATTTTTTTTAAATCATCATATCATCAAAAATCATTATGATTTTTTATAGTTAATTTTATATTACTATACATATTTTAAAAATATATAAATTGTAATGATTGAATTTTTTAAAAGAAATCGATTTACAGAGCTTAAAATATGCGATTCGGAAATTACTAATCATAATATCAAGTATTTTTTCAGCTGTACATATAAACTACCAGCTACCATTAAAAATAAATTTCGTGTTAGGAGTTCCCATCTTTGAAACCCTGTAATTGCCTAACTATTTAACCGAATGGTTTCACCTTTAGGCACTGAAAATATAATTTACCGGAGAACACAATAATAAAGTCAGAAATATATATTGGTACTTAAAATTTTATAGTCGGTCACAATATCTGTAAGTTCATTTTTTCCTGTAAAAATTTTAGGCATAGCATTAATTCGTACACATTATAATTACTATATTGGTATCAGTCACATTTCGATACGATATCATGTGACTTAATGAATTGTCAGCAGTGGTGTAATTTTACTTTTTCCAGAACCATACGTTTAAATGAATGTCTTCATTTAATCTTCCCCATAGAATGATTTTTTTTAAATATAGTTTTCATACTTTAATTTGAGGTTATATACTGCGCATTTTAAATAGTTATGTTCCCCGTTAATTCCCCCTTAATTTCTTTCCCTTTCCTTCATGATTGAAAAGTGTTTATGAATTCAGATTGTCTGTTCGTCTGTCTGTCTGTAAACGCCATTACTCGCGTAAATATTCTCGGATTTTTCTTGCAATTGAATTTTTGATAATTTCTTTAAGATATGGCAGTCTGATTTATTGCTTTTTGAAGATTAGAAGGACTTTTCTAGAAAGATTTTTTTTTCTGTATTTTGTTATATCCAAAAGTAACGATCGTAACAAAGCCGTCATTTTCGAGAAAAATACACGAAGTAAGTACTTTAAACTCTTTTATCTAATTATAAAATCCTTTAAAATTTTTAAAGGTATTTGCATGTTTTTTTGTAAGATTTTTTTGCAATGAATTCACTTTTCTAAAATAAGAAACTGGAATGTCCAAATCGGGTAACAATCGAAACATCGATATTTTTTTCGATAAATTTATTTTTAAAGATGATTCGATGTCCTGAAACGTATAAAAAGATATTTATTATAATGTTTTAACGTAAATAATTACCGTGTTCTGTATAAATAAAACGTATTTAGTACGTGCAACAATATAACTTGACTAGGAGCATGCTCAACTTACGTGTCTACGGTCGACACAAAATGGCGGCCGCTGCGAACTTTACGAAATTTCGGACATGCGTATTTAAAACTATGATGTAAAATTAAACGTTAAACTTCTTATGTTAATGAAATATGTTAATGATATTTACCATAGCATGTTCGGTATTGAATATGAAGTTTGTAGAATTAATAGTTTATTTACGAGGGCAATCAGAATTCCGTTACATTATGGTCAAAGATGAAAAAACGTGTAGTGTATTTTAATGACATGGCGCTATTTCATATGAATTGAAATTGATATAAATCAATGAATTTCTCTACAAGATGATTATCATTGAATAGGGCATTCGCAAAATATATCGTTCATTTACAGGGACACACAAAGAATTTCGTTACAATAGTGTCATCGAACAATGATTACAGGGAGTGCGTTTTAAGTTTCGGGATGGTCTTTTAAATTTTGTGCTTTACTATTTTTTGCATGTTACTCGTTGTTTATAAATTCCATACATCGTGTACAGAGCTGCACAAAATAATTCATGAAGCACTCTACTTTTTAAAGAAAGTTGCTGAAGTGGATATTTCAATTGTGCTATGTATTTCGTAACTGGGCTAAATTTTTGCATGTATATACTATGTAGTTTATAGACGCAATTATATATTGCATATATGGGCTGCTCAAAGATAATTTTCTGACTGTATATCGGAATCGTTCCAATTTGGTTTTCAAATGTGTTTTGCGTTTCGAAACGGTAAAATTATGCGTCGTGTTTCAACCTCTTAAACGGTGAAGGTTTGTTACATTATTCAGAATTTGCAGACAAGTGTGTATTATCTATGCTTGACGTATGATTATTTCTTTCTTGTTTCTCAATATATTGGTGTTTAAATTAAATGCTTTGATATAATTGGAACGTTAAAGTTACTTTGCAAGAACAATAACATATATTTCATGCATTAAACGTTTCTTAAACGTATTTGGGTTTCATTTGTAAAGTAAATTGTAATTTGTGTGTTATATGGGTCCAAAATAAAGTCTCAATAATGTAAAAAGTTCGAAAAAGAAAATAGTTTTATATTTATCTTATGCAGTAATTCTGTCATTAATATTATTATTATTAATTGTTGTTTTCTTAATTTTCGTATATCAAAACAGGAAATCGTACGAAAGATGTCTACTTATCGTTCTAAAGATGTCTGTTCTTAAAGCGGAAAAATAAATAAGATAAATAGCAAAATTTAAAGTATATAGAACAAGATAGAAAAATCAAAAATATGTATGAGATGGCGTAAGTTTCATATTGTTGAGTCAGATATATAATGCTAACGAAATCAAACTTAACATTTATATACGTGTTAATAATAAAAAATATTTTAACTGTTTAAAACACAAGCAGGTAATCTTCATACAAATTGTTTAAAGATTTTTTTTAAAGAATGCAGAATCTTTACAATACAGAGACCGGAATTGTAACTCAATTAAAAAACAAAAATACATTTTACACCAGATTTTAAAACTGTTCAACATTTATCTTCTTTGTTTATTTTTTTAATGAAATTTCTGCTTCAATCCGAGATATATTTATTTGATAATATTCAAAATGACTCCAAACGATCCTTCTTGCGTTAAATTGTCTATGCTAATTCTTCTTTTTAAATAAAGAGTGACGATATTTTGTCATACTCCATAATATTTTTTTAGTTAAAATAAATTAGATCAAATGAACATGCTGCAAAACATTGATGTTATCTAACATGGGGGTGCCTTTTGAGATATCCAGTATTACGGAAGCTAGACGCAAAAATCAGGAGCTGGTACAATGTTTTGTGCTATATCATGCGCGCTCTGGGCACGGTGATTGTGTTAGAATTTTCACAATTCAGATAACTTCCTAATAAAAAGAACCCTTGCATGCATCTCTCGCATAAAAACATGGTCTGCACTCTCCAAAGCTTCAGAACCACTATCCTCTGTCTAAAATGAGGATTATATTCTTGAAAATAAAAAACACTGTGTTTGATTTATCCTTTTAGTAAATGAATAATTAAAATCATTTGAAAAATTTTCCCCGAATCTAAAAGTAACTGAAAGCACATTTATGCTGCATTTTACTGTGAAGAAAAAACATATTTATGTTGCATTTTCTGTGAAGAAAAATATATTTATGATGCATTTTACTGTACTGAAAAAATGCATTTATTTTGCATTTTACTGTGAAAAATAATAAAATATTTATCAGTTAATGAAAGTTTTAGCAATAGAATCCTCGCACGATATATCCATTTCGTTCAACATAATTCTATATTAAACTCAAGTGATTATTCTGAGATGAAATTACATTTTCTCAAACATATGTACTAATATAATTTATGTTCGATTAAATATAAAGGTAGGAAACATTTAATAATCTTTATTGATGCATGCCGTTTACTATACACCTATATACGAATTCAATATAAATATGTCCGTATAATAAGGTACTTAAATTAATTTCAGCTAATAATGTTGAAAGAGTTCACTTTCCTTCATCTGCTATGTGTTTCATGTATAATGCATGTAACCATTATAATTAATGATTAATGAATATAGATAAATATATGTGTGATGTTTCTAAAGAGGAGAATTTTCGGAATGGGTTTAAATTTCTGTCGTTTACATTCCATACATACACATTTAGAATTTGCATTCACATATATGTTCCTTTAAGATTAATCACAATGTCGAATACTTTAGAAACTGCATTTGAATTCAAAGTATATGAAAATGTAAGTCATTAATGGTTTTCTGTCAGATTTTAAACAAATATATTCATTTGTAACTTGTTGATTAATAACAAAAGAATCCACTCATGCATTTATTGAAATATTTAGTAAACTAGATTTTATTTTATAGGGAAATCTTTATGAAGTTAATCAGACATTTAAGACAATCCATATAGAAAAAAAAACAACAACAAAAAAAAACAGTGGCACTCCGAGAGTGCCAATAGAAGTGAAAATTTCAACAATTACGTGTGTGTTTTTTTAATCGTCAGGAAACGTTTTATGCGTTGAATTGTGTAGCAGCACTAATGAAAGCATCTGGGGACACGGCAGTGCCCCTGCCAAGTCTTGAAAGCACAGCCGTAAGCATCTTTTTCTGGAAGCAACTCAGGGTACTTTTGACCCCAAATTATCTTTGTGTTGGTGATTCCCAGAAACTTGAAACTTCGTAAATCTAAAGTAATGTGGAAATGGAACTAAATGCTGAAATTTCACGTTTCTACCTTTTTTATTTCAGAAGATATATGAACTTAAACTTTCGCCTTTTCGACACTGATTCACCGATCATCAAAACTCAGAGGTACGTCCTGCATCCCTAGAATCTTGAAATTTGGTATGAAGGTAGTGTTTGGGATACAATGAAAGGGAAAATTTAAAAAATCCGGAAAATTTGGATAAAAAGTCGAAAAATCCATAAACCGAGAATTTGGCAGAGATGTGATATACGAACCAGGTTTGGGGCGATTTTATAACGTCAATTTGGCGAAAGCCCGTTTTCCAATACCAGTTACAATATATATTTTTAAATTATTTTCTATTGTTTTAAAAAGTAAACAACAATAAATAAACGGTAATTTCATTAATAACTATAGAACAAAACAATTGTACAATTTAAAAAAAATAAAATAAAAGTAAATGAACAATTTATTAATAAATAAGCAACAGTAGCCGGGTTACCTTGTAAAATAAAGTAATGCCATTTTGCTGTCAATTAGGTACCCAAGTACGTATCTGACATCCGTGCCCCGTATTTTATCTTCCGTAATCGAAATTCCCGCCAATACTGTTGGTCATTGACCAGACCATCAACACGATAAAATACAGCGGTATCGGTTTTTAGTTACACGAAATAGGTAGGTCACAAATACGGTATAATTCATTTTAACTGACGAAAAACAAAATAATAATTTGTTTTAGCAATACGCCCGGAGAAAAAGTGAGTTTTAGCATCCTTCTTCTTTTGCGGATTGAGCTGAAGAGGGAAAAGTTCCTGTCATTCACCGCTTGGCGCGCTAGTGTCTATGTGTCAAAATGCTAGCATGTCGGTTACGTTACAGTGTCTCGAAATCAGTGGTTTTTCCCCGTCTCAAAAAAAGCTCAACGCGCCTAAAGATGTTTTCACTTAAAAAAAAAAAAAAAAAAAAAAAAAAAAAAAAAAAAAAAAAAAAAAAAATGTATAATTTCAAATATAAAATGTATGTACCGAATGGTATTTGATATTTTAGATCAAAAACCGTGTTTACGCAGCAAGTATTAGAGCGCGTATTCACTGAATAGTTTGTGAATGCTAGGTACATGATGTATTATATGTTTAACACGTTCACGCTGGCGCGGTGGGTCACACTCGTCTGCCTCATAGCTGCCAAGTCTCCGGCTTTGTGGCTACCAGTATTTTAATACAGAAAATGTTGTTTTATTTAATTAGAACTATTGGGCGATTTAAAGGAAGAACATTTTCTCTAAAATAACTGTGGTGTGTAAAAAGCCGGAGACTTGAAAACTCTGAGACAGTCGAGTGTGACACACCGGCCGGCGTGAACGTGTTAAAACATTGCTATATATTGTGCGTTATTTAGACGCAGGTTGCCAGTGTTACAGAATATATCTAAAAGTGTATAGAGCGTATGCAATGGAAAGTAAGCCTATGGCACGCGTACAATTTTTGGCACTTGGTGGGATGTGCATCAAAATCAATATATAATAGTATTACACAAAATGAAAATCTTAGATGAGGCGCTTTCCATAAATACCTTTGTGACATAGATAAACGTGATAAACATCTTTGTGTTTGGGGTTTTCCCTCAGCCTCATTGCACCATGTATTGTATTGTACTGACAGCATGTTATCACGTTTAAAAGCACAGAAGTGTGACAATTATGAACTGGATTAATTGTATCAGTGAAAGCTCCGTACTCATGCGAAAAATACCTTACATTAATGATATTTATACACAAAAATTAGTCATTTTTAGAAATAATTATCTCTATTTCTCAGACACAGTTTCAGATAACGACCTCTGATCATTTTGTCATATTTTCTGTTTGAATTGAAAATAGTTTTTTTTTCTTATTATTGTATTAATTTTCTTATATTTTTTTCTATTTTTTATTCAAGTTTTTATATTATACTCAAGTTATATTTTCGTCAATAGTAACTAGTATATATTAATAGTATAGTATGTATATATTTTGAACCAGGTAGCTACGAATGAGAAGCTTACAGAATTTTTTTAAAGACATTAATGTGAGTCATGATCATTGTAAAATTGAAAATTAAAGTTACCAACCAAATGATAGGGCAAACAAATGGGTTTCTACCGTCCTTAGGTTTTTTACCGCCCAACATGCTTACAGCTTTGAGCCACAGTTGGGATTTTCCTTTCCTTTTCCCTTGTCAAAATTCGTTTAATTGGAATTCGGAGAATTGGAGATGAAGCTTATTAAATACCATCTGATTTTTTAATCAAATAAGAAAAGAGAATATTAGAAAAATATTGAAAAGAACAGAATATTAGTAAATATACCGACGGTAAAATTATGGAAACTCTCGAATTTAAAATCTCAGTTATTTAAGGAATCTGTTGTTAACCAATTAATAAATTTTCTGTCTATTTATAACAGCGAGTAGTTATTTTCGGTGAGAATATTAAAAAAATATTGAAAAGAAAAGAATATTAGTAAATATGCCGACGGTAAAATTACGGAAACTTCGAATTTAAAATCACAGTTATTTAAAGAATCTGTTGTTAACCTTTTAATAACATTTTTGTCTTTTTATAACTGCGATTAGTTATTTTCAGAAATGTCAAATATGAAAATATATAGAAATTACTTGCCATAGAAGTCCAGTTCACTTTGCATTCAGGTAATGTTGTTGATATTATATTTTTCATGCAATAAAACTTAATGACATTAATTTTTAAAATATATTTCTTTCTATAAAAAATACAGTGCATTACTTTCAATTTGTTTAGCCATATTTTTTAAAAATTGTAATAAATTATTTTCAAGTAACTTTAATTCTTTATTTTTTCATCCACTATTTTATTTTTCTATTGACACGTCCTGATCGCGATTGAAAATCCTTTTTTGCGTGATTATGGGAGGAAGTTAAAGAAAATGCTAACCAAACGAAAATATTTGCAAATTGTGTTAACACGGACGGTATCTCTTTAGCTTTGGTATATTTATATTTATATTGATGCAGATATTATTTTACAGCATTAAAGGAAATAAATGTTTAAGGTAAATGTATAATAAAAGGAAAAATATGATTCGATATTTATTTTAACTATATTTTTATTCAGTAAAGTCGGGTGCAATTCCATATAATATTTATTGTGAAATACATTTTTTTTGAAGCAAATAAACGTTTAATGTAAATGTGAAAAAAGCAATAATATCATTCGATATTTATTTGAACCATATTTTTATTCAGTAAATTCGGATGCATGTCCATATCATCATAAATAATAAACGAGCAAGCGATTTTCCCGATTTCGGATGATATCGTAAACTACTGGGTCGATTTTCATGAAACGTGCCTCCTATACTAAATCGAGCATGAGAAAAAGATCTAGCTAGGTCCCGAATTCAAGAAAATTCGTTTTTACAGGGTAAAACAAGATCTTAGCTGAAACTTTTGCTTGCGATAAATCGAAAAATTCTCATGCAGTTTGCACGAAACGTTTTTATATACTAATTCAAGCACGAGAAACACATCTAGCTAGGTTTCGAATTCGAGAAAATTCGCTTTGATCGATTAAAATAAACTCAGCACTGAAAATGTTGCTATATATCGAAAACGGCTCTAACGATTTTCACAAAACTTGACGCATATAATAAACCGAGCACGAGAAAAAGATCTAGCTAGGTTCTGAATTCAAGAAAATTCGTTTTTACAGGGTAAAACAAGATCTTAGTCGAAACTTATGCTTGCTATAAATCGAAACATTCTCATGCAATTTACATGAAATGTGTTTTCTACACTAATTCGAGCACGATAAACACATCTAGCTAGGTTTTGAATTCGAGAAAATTCGTTTTTTTCGATTAAAACAAACTCAGCACTGAAAATGTTGCTATATATCAAAAACGGCTCTAACGATTTTCATAAAATTTGACGCCTATTGTAATTCGAGCTCAAGAAATCGATTTAGCTAAGTCGTTACTTCAAGAAAAATCGTTTTCTGTGGTTAAAAGAAGCTCATTACCCAAAAAAGTGGTATTAATCGAAAAAAATTCTGACGATTTTTATGAAATATACTTTATTCTAATATGAAAAAACCTTCCAACTAATTCTCAACTTAGGTAGAAAAAAAATGCAATTTTAAGCAATTTTTTTATATTTAATCATCTGTAATCGGAATCCTCGCCAACACAATGAAAGGTAATCTCGAAAGTGGCAATAAAGATTGCTTTCTACACTTAATCGAGCACTAGATAACGGCTTATGTAGATCAAAAATACGGTAAAATTTGTTTTAACTGGCTAGAACAAAAAAAAATTGATTGATTGTAATTATTGATTATGATTATATTTCGTGAATTTAAATATGTTCATAAACATTAGTAATATTTCTTGATAAATAACTGTGCTTATACTTTTGCAAAGTTTAAAACAACTGTCATATTGTTACAAACATCTGTATTGTTTGTTGCCATGGCGATATACCATGGCGCCAAAATTAGCAACAATTTTAAAAGCAAGATCATTTTTCTGTGTCAATCTTTCTACATAGCTCATTTTTGTCGCCAAACATTGACTTAGACGACGTATCTTGCTAATAATCATTTAATTTATAAAACATGGAGTATAGCACTCAGGATATGCTTGATAATCGCATGCATATAAAAATAGTTTATTTTCATATATGACAATCCAAGTTTCCGGCAAGTTTTCTTTTCTTTTCCCTTTTTTTACTTTTAAATATATTATTTACGTACTCGAATAAATGCTTCGGAATAAAATATTTAAATTTTATATTTCTTCCCCTCACTGAATAAATAACACTATATTTAAAAGAAAACAAGTAATTTTTGTATTTAAAAGTGAAATATCTCAACTTTTCCCCATCTATGAAATCATTTTCTCTGACTTTTAGTTTCTGACCGTGCTAAGACTAGGAGCCGTAAATACAAACGTTAACTCAATGACTTATTGATATTCTACTAATATTTAGTAACTATCACTTTTCTATGTTAACTGAAAAAAGTAAATATTTCTAATACTGTGAAGTTAGAACTAAAGTAATCATTTTTCTTTAAATTTCTTTAGTATAATTGCAAATTCATTATGTTTGCAGGATGGCCTAAAAAAACGAGAATTCAACTTTAACGAAAGAATGCCGAGTCCGATTAGAAATATTGAAAATGATATTTCAACGTCTAGACCAATGCGTGCTGCTAAAGAAAGAAGCCGACAAAAGATCGCAGATATGATGTATTGTCTTAATGAATCTGGATCCCAAGAATTAGATGAAAAGCCAAATTATCGACGTAGATATAATCCATAGTTTGTCAACATAGTTTAGAATTTTCGCACGAGCATGCTGTTTATCGAAAGGATATAAATGGTTGCAAAACAATAAGATAACCATCATGTAGCTCCATACAATGCTTATCTGTTGAAGAGATACATGCGTCATATAAACGTTGAATATGCAGGAAATATTCTTGCTGTAAAATATCTCTACAAATATATCTACAAAGGGCATGATTGTGCAACAATAAAGATCGTTGAAAACCAAAGAAAACTTATGTACAATGAAATAGACACCTATATTGAAGGTCGATGTATTACTCCACCAGAAGTATGTTAGAGATTATTTGGCATCGAGATTCAAAAGAAAAGCCATTCTGTTCAACAATTAGATATCCATTTACCAGGTCAATTTTGAATTGCAAACATTGATCTAGCACAAGAAGATTTAGCAGATACGGGTCAGAAAGGTTTAACATTAGAGGCATATTATCCGGCATAATCGAGGCCTAAAACAAATAGAAGAAAATAATCTTCTGAACGGAAATTCTCAAGAAGTTATATATCACTACTATTGGAAAATTCCTGAATACTTCAAATGGGATGGAAAATCCAGCAAATGGATTCAGAGAAGTCGCCTTTTACGCGTTATTGATCGAATACATAACGTAAATTTCATCTCCCAGCCAGAACTCTACTACTTACGAATTTTTCTGTTCCATGTTAAGAACACAACAAGCTTCGAAGATATGCTAACAGTTGATGGCATTACAAATGCATCATATAAACAAGTTTGTTTAGTTCGTGGACTAACTTACGAAGAGCAACAATGGATTGAAAGTCAGTGAGATTCTGCTAAATGCCTAAAGTCATGAGAATGCTGTTTACACAGATTCTCATTTTTGGTTCTCCTGAAAATCCAAGACGCCTATGGGAAATGTTTAAGAATGATTTGACTGAAGACTTCATCCGAGAAAAAGGACGGATGGTTAATTCTTTCGAAGAAGCGCTTAAGCGTGCTTATAGAATTATCGCATTCAAGTTAAATACAGATGCTACTGAAGGTAGGAATTTCCTATACTGGGTTCATCAATTTGGTATGGATGATATTTATGGATACGAGAACGTGCTAAATGAAGAAACTATGAACACCAATGAGTCTGTTTCTATTGGAAAACATATGTATCAACTTCTTAAAGGGAGACAAATTGAAATTGTTGATACCATCCTACATTCACTAAACGATTCAACCCCTCGATCAAAATGTTTCTTTATTGATGGACCTGGAGGCACTGGAAAGACTTCTGTATACAAAACTCTTTATTACATCCTTTCAGGACAAAAGCATAAAGTAAAGTGCATGGCATTCACTGGGATTGCTTCTATTCTGCTACCTGATGGAAGTACTTCACACAAGACTTTTGGACTTAAAGTTCCATTGACATCGGATTCAATTTCCAACATCAAACGTAGATCCGCTAAAGCAGTCGAACACAGCAAAGTTTATGTATTTTCGATGGATGAAACTCCTATGCTGCCAAAATACGGACTTCACAACATAGATCAATTGCTGCGCTCTACTGGAAATCCAATTTTGCCATTTAGTGGAAAGATTATGGTCCTCGGAGGGGACTTCCGTCAATGTCTACTCGTCCAACTACGAGCTAACAGAAGTGAAATATTGCATTTATCAATCAAAAAAGTGAGCTGTGGCACCACTTCAACTCAATTGCATTAACAGATAACATGCGCGTTATCCGGAACAAAGAGAATTCGCCAAATATCTTTTGAAACTTGGAAATGGGGAGCTACCTGAGAACGCGATAGGTGAAATCGAAGTACCCGTAGATGTACTTTCAAATGGTCATCTCTGAAGTCTTTGGAAACTGCTTAAAGAAAGGAAATTATGAAGAAATGAAGGATGGAGCTATCCTTGCGCCATTAAATAAATATGTCAGTAGGATTAACGCCGAAATTATTGAAAAGCTTCCTGGAGAGTATAAAATATACCACAGCTACGATTCCGTCAAAGATCAACCTGAAGGAGCAGTCCAGTTTACGACGGAATTTCTTAATTCCATCGAAATCGCTGATTTGCCACCTCATGAGTTAAAGCTTAAAAATAACGCAATAATCATACTATTGCGCAATTTAGATGTTTCAGAAGGCCTTTGCAATGGAACAAGGCTAATTGTTAAAGATCTTTGCAATAACATAATCAAAGCAAAAATAATCACAGGAGAATATTCAGGTATCGAAGTACATATTCCTCGAATAACTCTCGATTCAAGCAGAGGTCAACTTGGATGCACGATGCAAAGGCATCAATTTCCTGTGAGGCCAGCATTTGCAATAACTATACATAAAGCTCAAGGTCAGACCTTCGAATTTGTTGGCGTCGGCTTACGGACACCTGTTTTTATGCATGGAATGCTCGACGTTGCTTTTTCAAGAGTTAAGAGGCAAAACAACTTAAAGGTACTTCTACCTACAGAAAATCCTCATCACACTCATAATGTTGTATGGAAAGAAGTATTGAATACACCAACAACCAATCAATTTAGTATTTAAAAGACTGCAGAAATATGTAACAAAATGGTTTACTAGAAAGTACTAAGAAAGTATTATAGATAGTAAATATAAAACAATGGAAAAAATATGATTCGATATTTATTTTAACAATATTTTTTTTTCAGAAAATTCGGATGAAATTCCATATAATACTTTTTGTGAAATACATTTTTTGGCCGTTCTTCCACACAGTGACATAAAAATAAATATGAATATAAGTTATTATAATTTGTATATTAAAGAAAGCGACAGCGCAAATCTTTATTACCATTGTTCTAAAATCAGCTTTAATGAAAATAATATCCATGGTAGCATTTATGCTACAATCAGTGTTCCTCATTTAGCTGATTTCCTTATTAACATATTCTGTATTGACACTAGAAATTTAAATTTAAATTTTTTTTTATATGATAACAAACATTTTTGCAATTGGAAAAAATATACAAATGAAGTATACATTTCAGGTAGGGTAGGCCGGGACACATTTACGCGGATTTTTTTTTCAATGAATTTTCCAATTTTTATGCGACAATAGGAAAATTTAGCCATTGTGGTTTTATAAAGCAGTTAATAAAGTCAAAATCTGTGTTTTCAGTTGTTGCCCTATTTGTGTTTTTAATCGTTTTTTTTTTTTTTTTTTTTTTTTTTTTTAGGTCCAACTCCTTTGCGTAAACTTGCCCCGTTCCCGGGGCAAGTCTACGCATCAAATGGGGCACGTTTACGCATATTATAAGTGATACCGCGGAGTAAGTCAAATAAATATTTAATCAAATTGAAATGTTTTATTTATAACTTAAAACACTGTTTAGAAAAATATATAAACAGGATTAATTAAAGAACATTTTATAGACTAAACTGAAAACATAGGGCTTATTGCTAATTTGAAACCGAAATTATTTAGTCATCTTCATCATCACTGTTATAGTTTTTACAAACAAAATATAAAGTATTTCCTTTTGTACACTTGTCATGGTACCACCTTTTGCATCTAAAACATTGAGCCCAGTCTTGACCTTTTTTGGATTGGTTGTATGATTTCAAACAATCATATATAGTTTTCTTCTTCGTCATCAGATGCATTCACTATTTTCGTTATTCCAGTGAGTATAAACTTTTTCACTTTTCCAGTTTTTGGTTTCATACATTTTCCTTTGTTGTCTTCTTGTTCTGCTTCCATAGAAACTAGTAGATGTTTACGTAATTTCTTCTTTTTAAACGTGCGTAAAGGTGCGTCGATGTCAATGCGTAAACGTGCCCCTCCGCCATGTTTGGGAGTAGAACATTTTATAGGCTAAACTGAAAACATAGGGCTTATTTCTAATTAGAAACAGAAATTACTTAGTCATCTCCATCATCGCTGTTACAGTTTTTACAAACAAAAAATAAAGTATTTCCTTTTGCAAACTTGACATGGTACCACATTTTGCATCTAAGACATTAGACCCAGTCTTGACCTTTTTTTTGATTGGTTGTATGATTTCAAACAATCATACACAGTTTTCATTTTTGTCATCAGATTCATTCACTATTTTCGTTATCCCAGAGTGTATAAACTTTTTCCCTTTTGCAGTGTTTGGTTTCATACTTTTTCCTTTGCTTTGGAGATTTACAAACTAATTGTTCATATCATTAATAATCTGTTTTTATAATTTATTCAATTATTCAATATATTATTCCATTTTCTTATCATGATTATCATTTATTTTACAATAATATTTATCATAATTATCATTTATTTTATAATACTTCTTATCACAAATATCATTTATTTTCTAATACTAAGTTTGATCAATAAAAATCAGTACGAAGTTGCAAAACATCCATGATGTTTAAGTTATTAAACAATATTTATTTCAAAAAGTGCATTTATTTACTGCTTTAAACGTTTAAATTATTTTAAAAGAAAAAAATAATTTTGGCCGCCCAGATTTGTAAAATACCCCACTGTGCGTTGGCAGTGGGTTGATTTTTAAAAATAGCCATGTATTTTTTTTAGGTTATATTTTAAATAATATGTATTTCAATTGGACATTGTATGTGTGCAAGTGGGTTTTCAGCCAGAATGCTGCGTGGGAAAATCAATGTGTTCAAAAACATATTTTTGGGTCACACAACTCTCCCACATTAGTACTTACATTTACCCCACAATACTTAATGCTGCACTAGTTGGAAATTAACAGAAATCTGCTAGGAATAGGAATTTATGTCTCATGAAAAAATACAAAGAACAAACTCAGCCACATTCTCGCATAAAAAAAAAAAAAAAACGAAATCAGAAAACACAATCATGTTTTTAACAACCAATCCAAATTCGTTCCAAGTCTGCTGACGACAAACGTTAGCGAAAACGGCACTTAAAACGTATACAAATATGTATATATATATACGCTAGTCATGAAAATTAAAGGATAAAGAAATAAAATATGCTCACTAAGTTAATGTTGCAACCAATACTCAATGCCGCAATTATTTATGTTAATTAAATACTATTGAACTAAAAATTCCACTTCCACGCATATATTAACGTCAGAAATATGCAAATTAGATGATTGACAATGTGGTGCGCAATGGACGCATGTTGGAATTTTCGTCTGTAGTGTTGTTTAAAATGAATGTTGTGTCTGAGTGTGATCAGTATTCATTAGTTATGGCTCAAAGGCATCATTTAAGTTAAGGTCAAAAGTGGCGAATAATTGGTAGAATCGAGGAAGGTCAAAAACAAATGGAGGTCACCCAAAATTTGAATATCACTCAAAGAATCATATCAAGAGGTTCGAACCGTTTTTAAATCACTGGATCCATTTATAGACAGCGTCTAGATTCAGTGTTCAGACTATATCTGGACTCGTCAGTAAACAATACTCCAGCCCAGTCTTCTTGCCTCCATTGAACTTGACGAGGGCAGCGGTTTAAATGGGCCCCTTGGGAAACTAGAGTGTGTGAAACACAAACTTTTGGTTTTCTCGCATACAGTCTATCCTCGTTAAGCCTTCTTACAGCAGTAGAACGGCAAATTTGAGTTCTTGTGGCTTCCTGAAGATCTGAAATCAAATCTCTTATAGTCGCTTCGCAGTTTCTTCAAACCACAATGACAAAAAACTTCCTTTAGATGCAGTTATTGCTCTTGTTCTCCTTAACCAGGCTGTGGATCAACGGATTCAGTGCTTAAAAAGTGGCTCGAAGCTCTTTATATGACTCATGAGGGATAGTCAAATCTTGGGTGACCTCCATTTGTTTTCGACCTTCCTCGATTCTACCAATTATTAGCCACTTTTGACCTTAACTTAAATGATGCCTTTGAGTCATATCTAATTAATACTGATAACATTCAAACACCACATTCATTTTAAACAACACTACAGACAAGATTTCTGACACACGCCCATTGCGCACCACACTGTCAATCATCTAATTTGCATACTTCCGACGCTAATGTATGCACGGAAGTGTAATTTTGAGTTCAATAGTATTTAATTAACATAAATAATTGCAGCATTGTGCATTCGTTGCAACATTAACTTAGTGAGCATATTTTTTCTCATTATCCTTTAATTTTTATAACCGGTGTATATCTACCTAAATGGAAATACACTGGCAGCAAAATTAATGCAGAAATTATATAACATTATGTAACTTTAATGATTTTGCTGAAGAACATGGGCCTGGTATATTACCTTTATTTTACCATTCCTAAAATGCAGGATTTCCTAGTTTTTCTAAAAAATAAATTTCGAAAATATCAAATTAAGTTGCTTAGGGCTTTTAAAACTGTTTATACTTTCTCTGAAACAATTTAGAATGTGTGTGATCCAGGTATGGTATTTCTTCTAACATGAGGTGTATATATCTCTAAAACGAAAATTAATCTTTAGATTTTTTACATTTTCCATAATTTATATATATATATATATATATAAACAGTTTGCAACCTAAACTTGCAGAGATAAGTTGCTTTTAATTGTACGTATGTACAGTCTACCAAAATAATGTAATTGGTCTGAACAAGCACCCCCCCCACACACACACACACACACATACACACACATCAAAGTAGAAAAACACGAAATTCACAACATAAAATAAAAGTAAAAGGAAATAACAACACACAAAAAACACTTAAATTCAATAAAAAGCGGTTGTGGTTCAGTTGGCAGTGGGTTAATTTTACAAAATAACTATGTATTAAAAAGAAAAGTTGTAGTTTAAACAATATGTATTTGTGTATTTGAATTTCTGCTAGAATGCTGCGTAAAAACATCAAAGTGATCAAAAAGATATTTACGGGCCACATAATCCTCCCCACCAGAGCTTACCCACAATATTAAATGCTGCACAGAAATTAACTGATATCCGGTAAGAAATGTAATCGATGTCCCATGAAAGAATACATCGCACGAACTCAGCGACGACGTTCCCACAGAAAAATACAAAACGAATTCAGCAAACACAATCAAGAGTTGAACAACCAATCCAAATTCATCCCAAGTCTGCTGCCGATAAACGTTAGTAATTACGGTACTTAAATTTACATAAATATGTATAAACCGGGTGTCCTAAAAAGCACTGACTGATTATAAAATTCAATATCTTGCAAACGGCGACAGATATTTAAAAAATTCTTACAGGAGTGTTATGCATAAGGTCAAACATTTTCTTACAGTGATTTTCGATTTTAGTTAAAATTACAAACAATAGATGGCGCTGTAAGCAACAGGCGCGAAATACAGGCTCGATTTTTTTACCTTTCTTTTCCATGCAGAAAAAGGAGATGAAACTGTATTGAGTGGGTCCCAAAGTACCAAAAAATCGAGCCTGAATTTAGCGTATATTGCTTACAGTGCCAATTAGTGTTTGTAATACGAATTAAAATCGAAAATCACTGTAAAAAATCTTTTGACCTTATGCATAACCCTCCTGCAAGAATTTTTTAAATATCTGTCACCGTTTGCAAATTATTGAATTTTAAAATCAGTCAGTCCTCTTTAGGACAACCGGTATATATATATATATATATATATATATATATATATATATATAAATCTACCTAATTTGCAATACATTGGCATCAAAATTATTGGAGAAATTTTATTATCTTATGTAACTTTAATGATTTTTCTAAAGAACATGGAACTGGTGTAGTATCTTTATTTTACCATGAATAATATGCAGAAAATCGTAATAAATTTCGAAAATATCAGATAAAGTTGCTTAGGGCTTTTAAAACTTCTTATACTTTCGTTGAAACAATTTAGAATGTGTGTGAACACATACTACCTTAGGAAATATAAACTTTGACGTTTTAAAAACTTAATGTAATTCTTCTATTAGGTAGCTTTCATTACAAAAAGCTACCTATTGCAGCCGTTCGGAGGAAAGCGATTTCAAAAAATTTTGGTATATTTTCATCGATCATGACCCCCAGACCCCGAAACCACCCTCCGTTCAAAAGTTGATATATATATATATATATATATATATATATATATATATATATGTGACGTTTTGACGGCAAGTAGTTTGTATTGTCGAAAAAAAATGAGGGTTTCCATTCCTACACAACACAGGTAGCAGCCGACTGGGTTTAAAATAATAAAGAAAAATGAAGAATTAACATAAGGCAGTCGCTTGGAACATTATTCACTTTATTTCCACACTCTCGATTAAATCTAGGGAAGATGCTCTCTCCTTCCATGGTAAAAAGAATAAAGTCTATTCTTCCTGTCACAATTAGTTTAAAAAATACTCCATCTCTTGACTGCGTTCTAGTCTTTAATCCGTTAATATCTAACATCTATCATCCATTACGATACCGTTGCTTCCTCATTCTACTCACATAATAAACAGTATTCATCCAACGTCTTACTACCTCCATCGAGCAATCACATTGAATATCCAGTTTGCTACGACTGCAATCCACCACGTTCACCTCTACATGCTAAAAACTAAAAAAACTTCTAAGCTCACAGCCCATCTACTATGCTATATGCTTTTTCCTATATGCCATCTCTCTGGTTCCCGCCATCCGTATTTATACTCTGCTGAAAAGACTGTTCTAGAAAATTCTTATATCCTCGCAACAGCTATCTAAAGCATAAACAAAGGTTAAAATCTGTAGTCGAGATTATGCAAAAATAACCCTTTTTTCCCTCTTCAGACGATAAAAGAAATGAATTTATGTCTGCGAAGTTTTAATCTTTGAAATATTTTAATTACACCTGGATATTTTAAATAAAAGAATAAATTGAAATAAGTAGGGTTTTTCTTTAAGACAGAATAATATTTTAGCAGTTAAATAAAGATTTAAGGGGAATATGATATACTGGGATTTACTAGGAATTTAAATAATAAAAGTTTTATTAAAGAAATATAAATAATCGAGCCATTTTTAGATTTACGCAATTTGGAATAAATATGAATTAAGGTCTTAGAGATTAATAGACTAGGGTTTTAATTTAATAAGCCGGTATAATATACGGAATATTACTGAAAAAGGAAAATTTACATAAAATACTTTAAACTTGGCGCAAAAATTTAAAATTTGTAATATTATCCCCCCTCCCCAAAGACTTCGTATGAAATTTGTGGTTAATTAACTACAATTTCAGACAACAGACTTGTAATAAATTTGAAAGTTGATTTTTGAATATTGAAAATTTTAGAGACGTCAGCGAAGAGATGGAAAAGTAAAATTTAGCAATGCAAGAGAAAAAAAAATATACTAAGAGCATTTAAATTTAGCTGAGAGCATTTCCCCTGTAAAAGAATACAAATAATGGTTACAACATCACTTACCATTTGTAAGTGCATAGAAAAATATAAACACAATAATAAATAAAGAATAAGTATAAATACAATAAGAAATAAATACTAAGAAATAATAAAACTATAGTAATAAATAACAATAAATTCTTTTATCTTATGGAAATTTAGTGTATTTCCATATTTCTTATCACACACATATTTCCAATCCATTAATGTTTAACACTTTATTTACTTCAAGTAGAATTTTAAGTCCCATTGGCTTAATCAGTTCGTAGGTCATAAAAGTCTTTTAGCAAAAATAGTGATACAGTCCTTAAGTAAAAAGTTCAGTTGCAATAAATATGTTTTACTAACGTTGTTTCGACTACTCTACCTATTAAACTCTTTACATTATGTTTAAATACTATTTGTCATCACAATAGTAGTTTTATTTTAATAAACAAATTCCTAGTAGTTATTCAACTACCTTTTAACGTTTGTTTATCAACTACTTTTTTGAGCTCCTTTTCCCATTCTAATTGGGACTCACCATCTTTTACAACTTCTCACTTGTTTTAGTAAATATCATAACTTTTCACTTATAAGTTATGTTCTCTTTTTCTTTAATAAATAATGAATCTTTCAATAAATAATATAATACTTTCAATTCATAATCATAATAATAAAATTCTCAACAGTATACTTGAATAATAGCAATAATAATACTTAATTACAATATTATATTCTAAGAAAATATCACTGATTGTTTACTTATTGACACGGAAAATAATGGTTGAGGATAAAAATAATACATAGCAATTAATAATTTTCTTATTTTTTACTTATATAAGAAAGTATTTTTGCCAGTCGAAACATTAAAAAAAAATAATAATAATAATAATAATAATTCCAAAGTCCAAATAAATTTAACTCTAAATATTTAGAAAGTGGACTCTCAACCAGTATTTCTTTACAATAATCTATCTCTCTGATACTCTTGATGAATATACGTGCATTTGATAAACTTAGAATGGTAAAATAAAGAAAATAAATAGGAATGAAAGATAATTTGTTTATGTACTTAATTTTCTATTGCTACAGAATCACTACAAAATCTCATCACAATTATCAATTTTCTAGGTTTAGACAATTATAATAATATTATCAATTCTTACTATTTTTGTAAACAGGTGGTAAAAAATGGAATAAAATAAATATAGTTTATTTTGCTATAAACTTGATATAGAATTAAAAATTTATTTTTATTTTTCAACATCAATCTGAAAATTCCCAAAATCAAATACACATCCTATGCCTGCATAGATTGTCTACTTAATCCCAAAAACTCCCAAAAACAAGTAATATCCTCGTGGCGCCCCAAGGTCATACCTGGTAATGTTGAAAACTATGTAATAAAGACATTTAAAGAATTAAAATTTAATCTATGGTTTTTACTTTAGTTTGAGTTTGTGATGGCAATTGTGGTGGTGATGTTTGTTGTGGTTTTGTTTGTTTTATGGGATGCTCATGAAACATTCTGAAATCATCTAGTAAATTATTATTTTAACTTTTCTTCCTACGATATTTATAGAATTCGTGACAATAGCTACACATTATGTTCTGATCCACAAATTTGACTAAACGTTTACAACAATTTATAATATTCCTATTATCAATTTTTTTGTCATAAGTATCAGGATCGATTTAATCCTTTAAGTCCCTTATCATAAAACTTCCTGTCATACCGTCAAACTTATATAAGTCATCTAGAATAATTGTCCTAATATTTTTTTTCGTGATGTCTCTATTGGGACCATTAAATTTTAAGTTATCAGAAAGTCTACCGGTGTACTGTCGATTAATTAATGAGCCCATTATATTTTTATGCTCATCAGATAGGTATGTGATACAATGTTTGTTAGCTTGATCTAGAATACGCTCGTTTTCGGCTCGTATTTCAACCAAAGCATCAGTGCTTATATAATAATACATTTTAAGTTTAATCCTACACAATTGTAATTTAAAGTATAAACCAGTATCTTAAATCTCTCTATCACAGTCATTGATATAGACTTTTAGTGCTTCGCCCTTTAAATACTGTGGAATAGATTTAAATTTCCACTCTAAATCTTTATTTTCCCTAGTACTCATATCATCATAATAATTTAACCAAGCCTGGATTTCCATTCCAGTACTAGGATCAAACTCAATTAATTTAGGTTCAGCCATTATATCAGTATTCATTAAAATAAAAGAAGCACTTCTATTCTCTTTAATACATCCTGACCTTAACAACATTTAAACTAATAGAGTTCTATTTTTCATAATATATTAAGTACTCTTTCAGACTTTAATAATAAATAAATAAATAATTCTCATTACTTCATAATAAACTTTACAATAAATAAATAAATAAATACTCTTCATGAAATAATAAATAAACCTCATAAATAAATAATAAATAAATCTCATAAATAAAGAATTCTCATACTTAATAATAAATAAATCTCATAAATAAAGAATTCTCATACTTAATAATAAATAAATCTCAATAAATAACAAACAATAACAAAAGAAGTGTAAAAATATTTTGAAAACAACTCACTCCAGTCATCTTGTCACACAATCACCAGCACTATACATTGCTATTCACATTAGCCATGTAACTTTTTAACTTTCCGGCACTGATCTTTAGTAACTCTCATAAGCTATCGTGTACCAGTAACACTACACATTCGTAATTTTGGAGACACACTCGTTTTTATTGCCGTCACTTCTAAATCCTGTCGGACTTTTCTTTTCTCTGTGACGTTTTGACGGCAAGTAGTTTGTATTGTCGAAAAAAAAATGAGGGTTTCCATTCCTAAACACACAGGTAGCAGCCGAATGGTTTTAAAATAATAAGGAAAAATGAAGAATTAACATATGGCAGTCGCTTGGAACATTATTCACTTTATTTCCACACTCTCGATTAAATCTAGGGAAGATGCTCTCTCCTTCCATGGTAAAAAGAATAAAGTCTATTCTTCCTGTCACAATTAGTTTAAAAAACACTCCATCTCTTGACTGCGTTCTAGTCTTTAATCCGTTAATATCTAACATCTATCACCCATTACGATACCGTTGCTTCCTCATTCTACTCACAAAATAAACAGTATTCATCCAACGTCTTACTACCTCCATCGAGCAATCACATTGAATATCCAGTTTGCTACGACTGCAATCCACCACGTTCACCTCTACATGCTAAACACTAAAAAAACTTCTAAGCTCACAGCCCATCTACTATGCTATATGCTTTTTCCTATATGCCATCTCTCTGGTTCCCGCCATCCGTATTTATACTCTGCTCAAAAGACTGTTCTAGAAAATTCTTATATCCTCGCAACAGCTATCTAAAGCATAAACAAAGGTTAAAATCTGTAGTCGAGATTATGCAAAAATAACCCTTTTTTCCCTCTTCAGACGATAAAAGAAATGAATTTATGTCTGCGAAGTTTTAATCTTTGAAATATTTTAATTACACCTGGATATTTTAAATAAAAGAATAAATTGAAATAAGTAGGGTTTTTCTTTAAGACAGAATAATATTTTAGCAGTTAAATAAAGATTTAAGGGGAATATGATATACTGGGATTTACTAGGAATTTAAATAATAAAAGTTTTATTAAAGAAATATAAATAATCGAGCCATTTTTAGATTTACGCAATTTGGAATAAATATGAATTAAGATCTTAGAGATTAATAGACTAGGGTTTTAATTTAATAAGCCGGTATAATATACGGAACATTACTGAAAAAGGAAAATTTACATAAAATACTTTAAACTTGGAGAAAAATTTAAATTTTGTAATATATATATATATACATATATATATATATATATATATATATATATATATATATATATATATATATAATACCAAAAACACACACTACACATCCAAACCCAAAACTACTGAACAATAGAGAAAATTAACAAAATAACCATGGAAAAACTTACTAACTAAACCATGAACGAAAAGAAAACAACCAATGGAGACAGACCGCAAGGCTAAAGACTTGCATGCTGGGTTTTACCGGCTATTACTCATGAAACTTCCCCCATATCTGTCAAGACCATACTGGCCAAAGAAAACTTTAAAACTGGCCATCCAAAGCAGTAACCGAATTTGAAAAGAACACTTTAAAACTGTCCATCCAAAGCAGCAACCCAATTCAAAAAGAACGACACATCCAGACAGAGCTCATTATAAAGCCTACGATTATTTGGCGATATTTTTAATCGCCAAAAGTAAAGCATCGCAGTAATCTTTATCCCTGACGAAATTGTTTGCCAAACTATTTAACAAACTAATAGGAAAATTCTGATCCATTGCATCTTGATAGAGATTTATAATGTCATTTATTATACTATTATGATTAGAATTTAACTTTGTGATCCTTATTAAACTATTGATAATGATATTTCTGAAAATGGAAATATGCACATTGGAATTAAAATTTAATATCTTAATAGTTTCAAAGTTGTAATCCTTTCTCTTATCATAAATGCAAGTCCGTAATCCACCCCTCTCAATGTCGATAGTGAGATCCAAATAATTTACATGCTTTTCGTCATATGAAGTTTTTTTTAATATCAAACCTTGGGGATAGTAGTCTAAATTTAAATCGCTATTGGAATCGTTAATCCTTACTAACAATATATCATCAATATATCTGAAACTTAAAAAATCCTTATCCGTAGTCTCTTTAACCTCGTATAAAAATAGATAAATATCTGCAAGTACCGAACTGCAACTACCCCCTATATATATATATATATATATATATATATATATATATATATATATATATATATATATATATATATATATATATATATATATACATATATATATATATATATATATATATGTATATATATATATATATATATATATACATATATATATATATATATATATATATATATATATATATATATATATATATATATATATATATATATATATATCCATATATATATATATATATATATATATATATATATCTGACCTTTGTCATGATTTTTAATCACCATATTGAGTCGTTGAGAAAACTTAGTGACATTCCATTGTCAGAGTTTTACTGACATCCGTTCATGAAAAATATCACTCTTCGTGATCATACTTTTTGCTAGGCAAATACATTAAATTACACTGCATAGTCAGAACATTTCTGACATTCTGAAGATTCGATGAGTTTCTATATTAATTATTATTTTAGGAAAGCAAGTGGTGATATCCTGTGAGCTTTTGTACATCTTGCTATCGACTTTCAGACATTTCGGAGACACTAGTGCATCTCAAAATAAAACGTAGTGGAGCAATCAAGGCCAACCATCAGTTATCATGAAAATAGCGGATTGCAGTCAGGGTGGCGAGTATAAGGCAAGCTTCGAAAAATTGAGACATTTCCCATCACGTAATGAATAGAGTCATCGTAACTTTAAACTGGTTTATTTGAGAAAAAACATATCAAACACTCCCAGTAGCTGTTTCATCAACTCTCAGTAATCGATCATTCACTTCATAAAACTTTAGATGTTACAAGATTAGGATCTACACATTAAAACGTTCACTCCAAGCGACGCAGCTTAATTAAACAACCGGAAAAACGTAAATTCTTCTGCTCCTCGCCGATGTAACGATATATGTACTACAAGCAACAGAACGCGCACGGGTACAGAAAAATGGAAAACCAATGCCAGCAGAGAGATGAGGAAGGACGGGACAAAAAACAAGTTACGATTCGATGGGAAGGGAATGACGTCAATAATGAACTTTTATACGGCGTCAGAATTAAAGCGCCATTAATGCTGGCGGCGCATGGAATTGTGGGTATACAACACCAAAGAACGAATGATATATATATATATATATATATATATATAAAACATTCGAATGAAAAAGAATTTAGTTTTAGAAGAAAAATGAAAAAGTAATTGAATGGGTTTTATAAGATTAGACGAATGCATTAAGGTTTTTAGAATATTAAAAGAATACACAACTTTAAATGCATGAAATAAAAGATAAAAGATATTAAGATATTATTAAAGATAGGTAAAAAAAGGGAAAATATTAAGAATTTGGAGTAGTTTTACTAAAGAAAAGGGCCGAAAATTTTATTATTATATATATATATATATATAGCCAGCAGGTCCCAGTTGAATTTGAAATTATTCCTCCGGTTGAGTACTATAATAGCGTTTTCTGTGCGATTTATATTATTTTGTCATAGGAAAGGTACCAAGTTGTGCATATAATTAAATTAAAATTCATATATATATTTAATGTGGGCGTCACGACTCAGTTGAAAATGGGGATATTCCTACAGAAGAGAGTATTTTGATAGCGATTTTGGCGCATTTTACTCGATTTTTCGTAATTTTCTTGAACATCGGCTGTTCCTGCAGCAAAGGGTGTTTCTCATATAGCTAAACTTGCTAACCTAAAGGAACTGATATGCAGCAGAACAACAAGACATATTGATTGTACTAATTATCATAATCAAGATTAAGACTCTTTTAATCCGCTTAGTAAAATGAAAGAGAAATTTAAGATGCAAATCAATGTTGGTGTAGTATCCATTGAAGTATTAACATGTGTAACCACATTTTGAAATATTAACCTGTATGAGATAGAAGAAAGTTTTAGGATTGGGACATCCGACTTGTTCTTTTATCTTAATATCGTCATTTTTAAAAACGTACTATGTTTAATGTGGCCATAATGTCTTTTTTAATATAAAAAAAGCAATAAATAAATAAATAAATAAATAATAATAAAAAAACAGTTCTTCAATTGACATTTGAAATTATTCTTACCTACAACTGTACTCTTATAACAGTTTTTTCAATAATTTTGCAGAAAAAGAATTAAAAATGAATTGTAACAAGTTATGAGGCATTCTCACATAATTTTGACTTCTAAGTCCCTGAATAACAATTTTTATTTTAGTACATATTCTTGGAATTTTTTTTGTAGGATGTTAGAATTTTTTTTGTGGATGTTAGAAAACATCCCATTCCATGACTCAATATTAACAAGATAAATAAGTTTTGAACGATGTTAGGGGTCCAAATATACCACGAAATTCCTTACCGTCCCGTGTCCCTACTGGTGTTTTATCTGCATACAGTCTGTATAAATCTGTTTCAATAAAAGTAATTCAATGTTTTTTTTTCCAAAACTGGGACTATTGTTTTCTAGAAATAAGTAACAAAAATTTAACATGCACTCCTTTTTACGGTTGTTATTATTTTTTGAACACTGTCCCTGGAATTTAGATCCCTTTCCGTTCCTCTTGCTAAAATTATACAGAAAATCCCACCAGATGCAGCCACAGAATTTTTTCAACTTTTCTCTTATGCAGAGTTATGCTAGAGGAAGAATGGCTAAAATTATTTGACAGGAAATTTACTGCAGAATTTAAATCTGCATTTAAATATCAGTCTCAAGCATCGTGGCTTTATTGGTAGTCTTACCGTCCCCAAGGTTTATTTCTGCACTTTTCGAAGTTAATTATTATTATTTCTTAAATTTAATTCAATGTAAATAACTATTGCTAAAAATCAATAAACATTGCGGCTATGACTTACTCGTAACATGATTTGCTAAAAATATGTGGTAAATTTTCTTACCATCCCATTCTAACCTTCCCTTTTTTCTTAGTCTTCTTTTTGTCCTTACCGTCCCTTCCTTAACTTCGCATTAAGACAATGTTATGCTAAAATTTTGTACTAAAAATACTACAATGAGATTATTTCTTATTAGAATGTTCTGTGGGTGCTATGCAAATTCATTATTTTAAAAATTTAGAAGAAAATAAAAAGTTAGAGTGGTAAAATAGTAAGGAAAATTAAAGTTGCAAGTTTAACTTAAACCTCAGTTAAAAAAAAAAAAAAAAAAAAAAAAAAAAAAAAAATCGTAGCTGCTGAGCATTTTTTTGTTTATTTTGAATCATTAAGGCATTCGTTTATAAGTCTAAAATGTTATTTTATTAAGTTTAATTTCACCAGAATTTTATTCCTGAAAGTTAACATTTTGTGAAACATCTGTGAAATCCTTTTATATCAATTAAAAAGTTCTTAATTTTAGTGATGCAATAAAAAAGTTAGTAATAGAAACCTATAAAACAAATGTTCGAAATATAGCAAGATAACGAAACATACAAAACATTTAGGTGATATATACTCTGGTAAATTATTGAAACAAATTGAGAAGAAGTCTCGAAAATATAAAAATTGTTAATAAAAAAGAGGAATGAAGTCATCGTAAGGGAATGGCTTTTATGCGCAACTTACAATAAGCTTGAAAAACGTACAAACTGGCAACACTGCATTATATCCTCCTACCAATGATTCCCTATCGTATTTTCATAACAAAAGTTAAAAATAATTTTATTTAATTTTACCTTTTTTTACATTAAGTGGAATTAGAAATCGTTTTAAACATTACTAAATCCTGAAAAACAGCAACTGAAGTTTCTTTGGAAAGATCAAAATATGCATAAAAGATTGAAATAAATATAAATCTTCTCCTTGAAATAAAAATTAAGATTTTTGCATTTGAATATAATAATCCCTTTTTTTAAATAATTTTTATTCTATATTTCTAAAAATATCTACCGAAAAATTAATTTTTAAGCCTTGTAAATAGATTTAGTATAAATAATACACGGGATTATTATAAAAGGTATGTGACGAATATACAATTGCGACATTCCTTCTTTATTTGCGAACAGTTTAATTATCGCGATATTTGTGATATTTTATGTTTTCAACGTAGTGTAATACAAAAGGATATCCGAAAAAAACGCTTTAGTTTTTATCGCATTTAAATTCTTAAAATTATTTGTACACTTCTCGTATCAGTTATTTTCTTTTAAAACTACACAATTTGTCAGTAATAAAAAAAAAGAGTTTTTTACTCCAAGAAATTCTTCTGGTATTGCGTAATTGTTTTCTCACTCAATCACACAATATTTTGTTAACCCTTTCAAGAGCGATAGTCACACGACATGACCATCTAATTTTAATTTCGAAAGTAATAAATGGCACCAAGAATATTTCAATAACATTTTACAATGAACGTGCAGAAAAGCAGGTTCTTATTTTCCGAATTTTTCTTTTATAAATTCTGGTGCCAGTTAATTATTTCATCATTTCACGACCAGATATTTTTTGCCCCTGAATAGGTTTATAAAAAAAAAATAGAAAATATTTGAAATGGAAAATTAAGTATAAAATATTTTCCAAAAGCTTTTCATTTAAAAGGATGCATCACAAAAGTCGAAAAACGCGTTTTCTCAATAGATGGCGCGGACTTTCACAGGTCGGGCGCGAATACTTTCATTTTCTGGCAAGCCATGTGAACCACCGACGTTTCATATACGTTCCCCGAGATAGTCCCCTATCTTTCCTCCGAGGTATCAATCCCGGTTCGAAGTCAAATCCGCCACATTAAAAACATAGACGAAAGCACAGAAAGAAAAGGAGACACGACTGATCTTTATCTACATACTTTATCTTATACATGGATCGGGCTGGTCAATTTTGGATTCTGGCCAATTTTTACTTTCATCTATCTTTATAGGAAGAATATTGGATTCGGGATTTTTTTTTTTTTTTTATGACTTTCTTCTACAGTGTTACATTCAGACGCTTTTCTCCGGGAGGGATTTCTATTGCTCTGGGAGGGGGTATTATAGAATTCCGGGGGTGGGGATTGCACTTTTTAAACATTGAAAATACAAAATCTCAAATCTTCCGGACAAGAAGAAAGTATTGGATTCGTGAAAATTTTCGAATTCCGGTTTTCGGTGAATTTACACGTTTTAGGGGTCAAACATTCCAAAAAACATGTTTTTACAAAATGTCTATCTGTATGGGACACAATGTATGGGGCGCTTTATCTCAAACTAATGCACGGAATTTAATAAAAATTTATATTCAGTTAGTCGATGATATAAATTGATTCTGATTAGTTTTTGGTGTAAATTGTTCAACACGTGGCGCTGCTATGCTGCATTTTTCGCAATTTCCGCAATAGTTCTATCTCAAGAACTAAAGCACGGATTTCCATCAAACCTCAGATTCGGTTAATCCTTAACATGAGTTGATGCTGTTTACATTTTGGTGTGAATCTCCCAACAGGTGGGGCTGCTATGCTGCATTTTTCACGATTTCCGCAATAGCTCTATCGCAAGAATTAATGCACGAATTTTCATCAAACTTCATATTCAGTTTTTAACGGCCCACGGCGTGAACTAAACTAAGGAAATGTAAGTAGTTTGCGTTGGGTCTGGAGTAAGATGATTATCATTAGAGACCGGGTTCAAAATTTCAGTCCAATTTATAAATATGGATCAGACAATATTACTCCCGTGTTATTTATGTCTAATAATAAACTATTTTTAATCTAATATTTTCTTTAATATAGTTTTGCTATGTAACGCTTTAAATTAAAGAACTTAAATTCGGAATTATTGACATCTTTTAAACCTTTTAGGGGCAGAAGAGTTCTGTTTGTAAAATGATGAAATAATTGACTGACACCAGAATATTCAAACGAATTTCTTAGAAAGTAAAAACTTGCTATTTTTCACTTTCATTACAAAAGCAAAGTTTTATTAAAATATTCTTGGTGCAATTTGTCTGTTTTGGAATTAAAATTAGGTGGCTAGACCCTCCAGCCACCGCCCTTGAAACTGTTAATTATTATTTCCACAAATTTACAGTTACATTGCTAATGCATTTAACTAGCCAAAGGCCAAATTATGGGATAATTCTGGGGGGAAATATTTCCGTTCAGGCATTTTAGTTGAACCCTAGCAATCCAAACCAAATTTTGAAAAAGAAAAAAAAAATGGAAGCATGGTAAATAAAATCTAATTAAAAAGAAAAAAAAAGTATTTAGAATTTAAAATTTATGCTATATTTTCGCGTGTACATTTTATTTACATAATATATCTGTTTCGACTTACCAATTTAAATTTTAGCATGTATATTTTATTTACTTAATGCTGTTCTCAGATTCAAACTGGCTAATTTCTGACACATTTTTTAATTCGTTTTTAGAGTTCCATACTTAAAAAGTAAAAACGGAACCATTATAAGATTACTCCTGTGTCTGTCTGTTTGTCTGGCACAGCCATTTTACTCGTAAACTACGGAACGTGGAAAGTTCAAATTGGGGGAAGTAATAAAGACTATTGACCCACATATTTACAGATTATTATACATTCACAAATATATTTAGGAAAAAATGTAGAGGGCTAATTAAGTTGCTTAAAAAATATTTATTTTTTTTACTATATTTTAAATGCATTTTTGGACTCAAAAATATATTTCTTTTGATTTTAGGTATTATATTTTCAGAGATATCGTCGAAAAAGTGGTGCAAAAATATGCCCCCTTCCATCTATTTCCAAATCTACTGAAACTAAAATTATGAAAAAATTACAGGTAGTAGACGTTAATTTAAACCTTGCAGGAAAAATATAAGCGTCCTAGGTCACATAGTTTTTGAGAAAAGCTGATTTTTCCGTTACACACAAATGTTTATTTGCGGGCATTCAGCAAAAGGTATTGAGAAGTGCTGGAAGTACCTATCGTAGCAGAAGTATAAAAGAATTGATGATGATTTTCGAAAAAAATCATCAGTAATTAGCCGAGAACGAGGGGTGGCGTATTC
The DNA here is from genome assembly GCA_963932465.1 of Maratus speciosus. Classification (NCBI taxonomy): domain Eukaryota; kingdom Metazoa; phylum Arthropoda; class Arachnida; order Araneae; family Salticidae; genus Maratus; species Maratus speciosus. The sequence continues at coordinate 77,663,377 of OZ010790.1, forward strand.
TGTGTACCATCGGTTTTTAAAGTCTAGATAACAACTTTGGATTATATATTTGTTTAATACATACCCAGTAACAGTATAAAAGCCAAATTGTTAAAAACAGACTGAATTAATCGCATAAATTACTATGGCATTCGCGACTAGTTTGCATTGAGGGGATCTTTCAATAAGCATCCCGTATCTTATAAAGTTAATTAAAAACCTATCTGGAAAAAGGCGGCACGGACCAAGTCGGCATTGCAAATTCGCGACCTCCTTTCGAAGCGCGCTTAGCACAATGCCAAATTTAAACTTTGAACAAGGATTTTGTTTTAACTGCACTTTAAAAAGAAAAGATTATTACTGCGCTGAATTTAGTTTTATGAAATGCCAAATGAAGTTTAAATATGAGCTACTTTTATTGTCAGTACCACATTAAGATCATTAAAAAAAAAAAAAAAAAAAAAAAAAAAAAAAAAGATTAAAATATAAAAAAGAAAAAGAAAAGTGCCCAGTTAAACTGATGGCATTGAGCTCACAGGTTATTCACACTAATTGTATATTATACTATTATTTCAAAGAATAATGCCCTCAAAAAATAAATGAAGGAGGAGTACCCCCCCCCCGTTTCCCCCCGTTATACTTAACCAATGAACCTACAAATCTAATTAGGGAACCTCCTTAACATAATAAACCGGTATACAAAATTTGAAGCAAATCAGATAATTCTGCATGAAAAAACCTTATCGCTAAATTAAGAGGGGGTCTAACACCCCCCCTCCCCTTTATACTTAACTAATCAATCTCCAAATCTAATCAGGAAAGCTCTTTATCAGAATGAACATAGAAAAAAAAATAAAGTAAATTGGATAATTCTGCTTGAAAATCCATTTAGCTAAATTAAGGGGAGGGGATTTGCCCCCTTTCCCTGTTTATTAGTTTATTTGCATACAATGAATGAACAATATTTGTTGTGTTATATATTGAATGAAACATTTAGTGTTTTATAAGAACAGATACTGGATATATTTTTTAGACAAATCAGAGCCGAGTAAATGTTTTAACTTGTCAAAACGAGGTTTACCAGTAAAAGTTGCGTAACATCTGAATCTCCAGTAAAATGATCGCTTTTCAAGGAGGGACAAATTTCATTTCATAGAAGGAAGAGATGTCAACAAATGCCCCGTCCCTTTCCTATCCCTTTCAAAGGAAGGTCAACAGGTCAATCGTCGTCTTTCTAGTCGAAAAAAGTGCTTCTCCTAGCTGGTCTAAACGGAATCCTGTTTAGAACGGTTTACTGTATTTTTGGGAAATATTCTCATTATGGCATGTTATGCCAAGAATAAAATAGCATTACGAAAAAACTAAAAGGCTTCTTGGGGGATATTTTATATAATATTATCTAAAATATATCACTTATTAAATTTACAAGAAAAATAATGATAATAATTTACAAGAAAATATACAAAAATGATAAAATATATTGCTTCGTACTCGATTCCTTCATAGTACAGGACATCTAATGCCATCTGGTGATGGCTACTGGAACCAAAGAAAATTTTTTTAAAAAATAGATTAAAAAAAATAGGCTATATATTTCATTTATAAAATTAAACTACGTTGAAGAAATAAGTTATAACAATTCCCTCAAAAAATTTTAAAGAAATTGGTTCAATAGCAAATGCGCAGGTGTGATTTGAAAAATGTAACATGGGCAGCATAGAGCAAAATATAACTGACAGTTACCCTTAAGTTTTACTAGAGCAGTGCAATAAATTCGCAAAAATATTAAAATACTTTTTTAATTCTACGCGCAGCAATATAAAGTAATATCTTAGATAACTTTTTTTAACCCTATTAGTTTGTACCTAATAGTAGCTCCGATTACGCAACTTTATTTATACTGTCATCACATTTCGTAAAATTGTCTTAACTAAAACCTTTTGCGCCACCTTACTTAGCATTAAACAAAAATAACATCTATTGCGCTACAATATTTTTCGAAGAACAAACATTAAGTAGTCATTCTAGACAAAATTACCGATTCAGAAAATATATAGGTCCTCTCGATGCAACTATACGAGTGTTTTAATGTTTAAAGTGCTTGTTAACTTTGCTCTTTTAAGAAAATTAGTACCTTTATTAAAACAAATATTTTAGGAAATTTCCAGCTCTAATCTTTTCTTTATTTTAATATTATTAGTGTTAATAGCAGGTGATTTAATTTAGAAATGAATATAGCTCTTTTAAATTAATACACTCACTAATGTTTAAAATTATTAAAATTATGTACTTGTTTTATAAATATAACTGAAAATTTTCTTATATATTCCTGATATTTTCAGGAGGCTATCAAATTTCTTAAATTGTTATAATCGACAAGACAATTTGATTTGTTTTATAAATGCGTTTATACTTATAAGTTTTTAAATTATTACGATTTTCAATTAAATTTATAATTTATTATTCAGGTTGTTCTGAGAATTCCCTCTTTAATACTAAAATAAATAAATAAATAAACATAACTTATACATTTTCAAATTTATATCATCATATGCATTTGCTATTTAAAGAAAAGAATAACAGCAACATCAATTAGAAGGTATTTTCATTTTTGCACTGATTAACTAATTAATGCAAAGTAAGTGAATTAAGTATTTTTCTTGTAGGTTCTATAAATGAGCTATATTAACGTAAATATTGTTATTTATCACTCCGACAAATACTTTTATTATTGTGTAAGTTATTCACAGTCAAGCATAGGTTTGTTAATTAATAAAACTTCTCAATTCGTAAAAATAATTATAATTATATTATTTAAACAGTTTTTTTCATTTATATTGACTATATTGCAATAATAAATACGTAAAAATATTAAAATACGGTTTTAATTCTACACACAGCAATATAAAATTCATACCTTACAAAACTATTTATTTAAACCTATTAGTGCCTAATAGTATCTCCGATTACCTATCGTTATTTATACCGTCATCACATTTTGGAAATCCTCTGAATTAAAGCCTATTTCGCCAGCATGCTTAGAATTAAACAAAAATAACCTCTATTGCGCCAGAATATTTTTCGAAGAACAAACATTAAGTAGTCATTCTAGGCAAAATCAGCGATTCAGATAATATATAGGTACCCTTGATGAGATTATACGAGTGTTTTAATGTTTAAAGTGCTTCTTAAGTTTGCTCTTTTAAGAAAATTATTACCTTTATTAAAATAAATATTTTCTGAAATTTTCCAATTTTAAACTTTTCTTTACTTTAATATTGTTTATAATAACAGCAGGTGATTTAATTTAGGAATGAATAAAGCTCTTTTAAGCTAAAACAATTATTAATTTTTAAAATTGATCAAAATTACATACTTGTTATATGTTTATAACAAAAACATAAACTTCCGATTTTTGCAAGCGACTGTACTATTTATTAAATTATTATAATCTAAAAAAAAAAGTTATTTGTTTTAAATATCTTCGTATCTATACGTTTTTTGTCTTATAAGGTTTATTCAGTTAAATTATAAATTAGTATCCAGGATGTTCTTAGAATTCCCCCTTAATATATATATATATAACAGATAACTTACACATTTTCAAATTTATTTCATCATATTAATTTGGTATTAGAGAAAAATAAGAGCAACAACTATTATAAGGTGTCTCTATTTTTTCATAAATTAATTGTTTTTCTTTTCTTTTCTTTTAAGAATACAAACACAATGTTAAAAAGAAAACAAGTGCCATCTGCGACACAGAATAAATGAATATTTTTCTTGAACATGCGTAAGAAAAGGGTATTTTTTAGAATACTTCACATTTATTTTTCAATTATTAACAAAGAAACAAATTATTATTACTAACAAACAATTAAAATACATATAATTACTCATTTAATTACAAGTACAAGAACATAGATATTTTTTCTGGCAGTTTTATACTGATTTTTAAAAAAAAAAATATGACATTTTGTATCACGTTTTTCTTTAATTGATATTTCTGTTTATTGATTATCTGGGAATATAAACTGTAAAATTTCATATACAGGGTGCAATATCTTATCTATCGCCGACCTTTAATATCTCAACCGTTGGTCGTAGACATATAGTTCCAATTACAAAAACGTTTCTAATGCTGTAAATATTCATGTTGTGGCATTATTTAAAGTAAAAAATCAATTTTACAAAAATCACGAAATCTAACTTTTTATACGGCTCCCACATTCCCAATAGTTGCATTTAGTAAAAATTTACACATATAATAACAGATATAATACAAAAAGTTTGACATCTGTACTACAAAAATTGACTAAGTTATTAAATTTCAAAGTTTGAGATTTTTTCACATGATTTTGTCTTTCAATAAGGGATCAATTGAAAGATGAATTAAAGTAATTCGAGATAAAAACCAATGTACAATGTCCTTTTTATGGCGAAATCCCCTTTAGCCGATATCGCCAAATTGGGATATCACCAAAGAGGGTTATTTCATTTTAAAATTTGAGCCGACTTTTAGGGGTTGTACACAAAGCGAAGAATGAAATTTTGAAATGAAACAGAATAATAAATCAATTTATTATAATATAAGAAAACCATCTACTATTAAAAAAGAACCACATTAAATACCGGAATCTACTAGAGGTACTGCTCAAAGTGTTCTCCAATGCACAACGGAATGCGTGACAATACTGAGTCCTGGACACGTTGGAGCATAGCAGGTGTAACAGTGCGACAAGCATGGATGATGCGCTGCTTCAGATCAACAAGAGAAGTAGACTCAGTCGCATAGACCTGTGCCTTGATGTGACCCAGAGTTAGAAGTCCATGGGTGTCAAGTCCGGTGAACGCGGTGGCCACACTACCGGACCACCATATCCGATGTTCTGTTGATCAAATTCGGTGCTCAGATACGCGCGGGCATTTGATGCTTTATGCGGAGGGCCCCCATCATGTTGAAACCATACACGGCATGCATGTCGGAAAGGCAGCTTTTCATACCACTCACGCACCGTGTTTTATAGCAGTTGCAGGTAACGATCGCCCGTTAAGGTCTCCTCGTAGAAAAAGGGTCCAACAATGTGAGTTCCCCATATACCTGACCACACGTTCGTTGACCAGCGTACTTGCTGTCGTACTGTGCGGGAGATGTGGGAGTTTTCCAGCCACCAGTAATGCACATTTCCCATGTTCATAATGCCACTCCGTGTAAATTTTGACGCATCTGTCCACAGAATGACACATAGGAACGACGAATTTTCCTCTAAGGTGTTAAGCATAAAATTACAATAATCAGAATGATGCGCTTGGTCACCCAGCATCAATGCTTGCTCCAGTTTCAGATGGTATGGATGCACACGATGTGCATGCATGTAACAATTGCCAGACATGCTGACGCGTGTATCCACATGTCTCGCTTATTTCCGCCGTGCACAGTTGTGGATTTAAAAGGGCGAATGCCAGCACCTCCTCCTGTGTCACTCGAATATTACATATTGTCCGTCTATTTGTTCTGTTTCGTGGTGTAACAGAGCCGGTCTCTCTGAGACGGTGCAATGCATCAGCTATAGTTTCATGCGTTGGATGTCGATCCCCAGGAAAATGTTCCGAATAAACCATCGCAGTCGCTCTGGCATTCCTTTGACATTCACCATAAATAAGTTTCTTTTCGGCATATTGCGTGTATGTGTAGCCTCCATTACAATCTTAGCGTTGACTAGCGCATCCACAGATAGTGGCTAGTGTTTTAACGCGAACCTGTGTCCCTGCGGTACTATTGTAATTTGCATAATCCCGATTTTAATGCTCGTTATAGCTCGGCTAATCGTTTGCGTTCCGCTGCCATTTATCTAGATTTAGTGAGTATGCTTTATTTACTGATGTCGATTCTACTATTTGTTTCCCAATGCCACGCCTAGCACTCTGGGACGACACTACTATTAAAAGGGGTGTTACGCCGACGTTGGTGTTTCACGAAGTTCTGCTTCGTCGTTTTCTTGTACGCTTTCACTAAGATTGACACTCAGCCAAACGCAGCTAAACAAACTCGATTCCCCTGTATTTTGATAAAATCAAAACAAACCTGACGCATGCACTAAAGGGTGAAGGGCTTTGCTTTCCGATAACAAACACTACCTACTTTGAATTTGAATGTTGTTTGACCCCTAAAATTAAGCTCAAAATTTTAGATGAAATAACCCTCTTTGGTGATATGGGCTAAAGGTGGTTTCGCGGTAAAAAGGATATTACACCCGGATTTTGATCTCGAATTTCTTTAATTCATCTTTTAACTGATCACTCAGTGAAAGACAAAATCATGTGAAAAAGTCCTTCCGGCCAGTGCCGGGAGGAAGAGGTAGCTTTCATATTCCTTATTTTAAAAAAAGCCAACTTATATCATTGAAACACACGAAGCTCAATTTAGTGGAAACCGAATATAGGAGATTCAATACTAATTTTTATCAATATAATGAATGAGAATTTTGCGAAATTAGTCAGCTTTATCCAAGCTGCTTCTCTTTAAAGTAACTTATGTTTGGCTGCCAAATTCGGTAATTTCTTAAAGTGCCTGTAATTTTAAGACAACATGGTGGATGAGGCTAAGCAGTGAACTTGGTCGAGACCTTAGTAACTGCTGTGTACATGCTCACTCACATCCGAATCGGTTAATATATAGGAGTGCTATCGCATGCAAAAAATCAGATTTTTCAAAATGTCACCCACAATAGAAATTGAAACTGCTATATCTGAGCCATTTTTTAAGGTAAAGACAAACAAAAAATGCTCCTGAATCCTTATATCAAGGTCAAATACTTAAGAAAAAAACCTTTTTCAATTTCTAATTTTTTTGCACCTCACTTTAAATATATATATATATTTTTAATTTAATGTCCGCCATTTTGAAACAAGATAGCTGATGAATCTGGCCAGCGAACTTGGCCAAAGTGTTGATGTATACTATCCACATGCCTTCTTACATCGAAATAGGCGAATACGTGTGTTATCGCGTGACAAATACAAGATCGTTTCAAAATGTTAGCCATGCTAGAAATTCAAAGTGCTATAAATCAACCATTTTTTAAGATATAAACAAAAGAACAAATTTTCAGAAACAAAAACTGCTCCGGAATCTTTGTATCAAGGCCAAACACATAAAAAAAATCTTTTTCATTTTCCAATTTTTTAATACCTCATTTTGAATTTAAAATTTAATTTTTTTAAATGGCAACCCTTTTGAAACAAGATGGCGAATGAAGCTGGCCAACGAACTCGGTCGAGACATTGGTATGTACTATGTACAGACCAAGTTACATCCAAATCGGTTCATAAATACGCCTGTTATCGCGTGACAAAAATCAGGTCGTTTAAAAATGTCAGCCACAAGAGAAATTCAAAATGCTATTACTCAGCCATTTTTTTTAGATATAGACGAAAGAAAAACTGTTCCGGAATCTTTGTATTAAGGTCAAACACATGCAAAAAAAAATCTTTTTCATTTTCCAATTTTTTGGTATCTCATTTATTTTTATTTATTTATTTTTTTTTTAAATGGCTGCCATTTTGAAACAAGATGGCGGATGAAGCTGGCCAACGAACGGTCGAGATATTTGTATGTACTATGTACACACCGAATTACATCCAAATCGGTTCATAAATACGCCTTTTATCGCGTGACAAAATTCAGGACGTTTCAAAATGTCAGCCACCCTAGAAATTCAAAATGCTATAACTCAGCCATTTTTTAAGATATAGACAAAAAAAAAAACTGCTCCGGAATCTTTGTATATAGGTCAAATACATAAGAAAAACATATTTTTCCATTTTTAATTTTTTGGTACCACATTTCAAGTTTTAAATTTTTTTTAAAATTTTAAATGGCCGCCATTTTGAAACAAAACGGCGGATGAAGCTGGCCAACGGACTCGGTCGAGACATTGCTATGTACTATGTACACACCGAATTACATCGAAATCGGTTCATAATTACGGGAGTTACAGTGTGACATAGGTCAGATATATATATATATATATATATCAATTTTGAACGGAGGGTGGTTTCGGGGTCTGGGGGTCATGATCGATGAAAATATACCAAAATTTTTTGAAATCGCTTTCCTCCGAACGGCTGCAATAGGTAGCTTTTTGAAAAGAAAGCTACCTAAAAAACCCAAACTTTGAAATTTAATAACTTAGTCAATTTTTGTAGTACAGATGTCAAAATTTTTTGTGTTATATCTGTTATGATGCGTGTAAACTTTTACTAAATATAACTATAGGGACTGGGGGACCGCATAAAAAGTTAGATTTAGTAATTTTTATAAAATTGATTTTTTACTTTAAATAATGCCTCAACATGAATATTTACCTCATTTGAAACCATACCTTGTATGCTTTTTGTAATTGGAACTATATGTCTACGATCAACTATTGAGAAATTAAAAGTCTGCGATAGGTAACATATAATAGGTAATATTGCACCCTGTATATTAATTATTCTGAAAAAAAATATTAAGACTTATATATTATTTTGTCGAAAAACTATAGTCATTAGGGTGGTCACAAGCAACATGGGAAAAAAATTGCATTTTTGGGGGGGGACCAAAGTTTCAGCTCAATTGAATAAAATTAACCCGTGCCTCATCAAGGTTGAATTCTTTAAAGTTTGCAATTTTTCCGAAAAATTGTAGTTTTTCTTTCTTTAAGTGCAAACTATTTGTTTTCGAAACATAATTCTTGTTTTATTTCATAGAAACTGTTGTTGCCTTGAACTTTTACTCTCAACAAAAGTTATATTTAATAAACATTTAGAATTTTTCATGTTAACTCGTCAACCATACCCTCAAATTTTGCATTTTTGATTAATAAGTGAAAAATGACAATTTAATAATTTTATTACTTTTGATATCTTTTTGTATTATTTGCATTAATAGGCAAAAATAATTGAACAATTTTTGTAACTTAAAAAATATTTCAAGAATTATAATTAATTAATAATTATCTAGTTCTGTGTATAGAAATAAAGAGCTTCTCAATTTGTATTGGAGTTGAGGCGCATTTCAAATGAACCTCTGGATTTCTCTTTTTATTACAAGGCTGTTTTTGTTACCTGCTATCGTTATCTATTTTCAGAATTGAGGAAACACTATGGAAAAACCCCTCTCCCTTTCGGTATGATGGCAGAAATGTAAGATTTTTTTAATTGGTCACATATCTCATCAAATCCTCGACATTAAGTTGCGAAGTAATCGTCAGGTTTTACGTATTTTATTTTATAATATTCTTAAAGTGAAACTGAATGCTAGAGAAGCTGCCTAGACGTAGAGTATATCCACCAATTAACCTCAGACTTTAATGAAAATTTAGAGTGGATAGCAGTTTCAAACAGTTGCGGAGATAAAGAACTGTTACTACGAGCTTCTCAGTTTAAAAATAGTGTCGGAATAATTCATGCGAAAGCTGTATTTTCAGCAGTTGAATAGTGGGAGGATGTTGGTAAAATCAAGGCAACGTGTTTTGATACCACTTCAGTAAACACTGGTCGCCTCATAGGAACCTGCATTTTCCATAGCAATTATTAAAGGAAAAAACTTCTGTATTTATCATGTCGCCACCATCATTTAGAAACTATCCTAAAAGCAGTTTTTGCTTGTAAAATGGGCACAATCACTGGCCCCTCAGCCAGATATTAAGAAAATTCCGATTGGGTGGCCTAAATAAAACGAGACTAAGTTTAAATATGCTATTCAATATTAAATACAAGATATAAATAGTTAAGTCAGAAGAAATTTCAAGTTTTCTTACAGAACCTTTAAAAAATTAATAGCCCAGTGATGATTATAAAGAATTTATTCAACTTTAGTTTTTATAGGACGTTCTCCTCCAAAAGACATTTTTTTCATGGTGATTTTAATCATGTCAGATGGATGGCACAGTGGATTGATGGCTACTTATTCTCTCAAAATATATCGTTTCAGGGATCATCTATCATTAACAATTTAGAAAAAGAAGGTATTAGAGACCTTTGCTTATTTCTAATCAATATTTATGTAAAAGCATGCTTCGATACTCCCACTCCCACTTTGGCCCCCAATCCAAGACTTTTAATTAATAAAATCACTTGTTGACTACAGAAAAATTTATAAATAGGGTGCAGACAAAGCACTCGCTAAAATGATAAACCGAATTTGGTATCTTAACTCAGATAAAGTTTAATTTTCACTTTAAGATGATACTTTGAGGGGGGGGGGGGGAGTCAATATAAGCATGGCTGTAAAATTAATGTCATTTGAAGAAGAAAATGATGATGAAGACGGGAATGTAAGAGCAAGAAAATGTTTCAACGATGCGAATTATTTATTGAACAAAGAATTCGATGTTTTTGTTTCATCTCAAACTATATAAATTTTTTAAAAAGATTTTATATTAATGAGCAATTTTTAAATACTCATCCCTATGTATGGTGTAAAATTAAACGTTATTTGAAAGCAAAAAAAAAAAGTGAATTGTTTTAAAGTTGTCAATGACACAGCTAAAAGGGGAATAAAATTAACCCGGTGTTTTAATTCCTGTTTAACATAAGACTAAAAACGAAAACAGTATATGCTAAAAGTTGTATCTGAATATAGAAAAACTTTTCAAGCAAAAGCAAAACTTCAAAAGCAACATTATCTCAGCCATTACCCTTAATCTTTTCCAGCGCAGTGATCCCACTTTGAGACCATTTAATTTTAAATCCAAACTTGCAAACGGCCCTAAGAATATATTAATAAAATTTTGCTTTTACAATGAAAATTTAATGTAATGTGTTTCGTAATTTCTAAAGTCGTTTCTGAATTCCGATGTTAGTCAATCATTTCATCATGTTACGAACAGAATTTTTCTGTGCTGGAAAGGGTTAACGTGACAATTGTAAGGGATAATAATTTGTTTTCTTCATTATGCTACCTTTGTTGTTACACAACTTTGATAATAAAATGTATTTTAGCACTATTTGTTCTGATTTTTATACTTTCTTTGCCCCCCTTCCTCTTTTTCTTTTATTATTTCAGGAAACTATTCCAGAAATCAAGCGATAATTTCTCGCTACTGAAACGATTAATTATCATTTCGTCACATAGAAAGCAAGAGACTAGGAATTTTAGGTCATTTCTTCTATTCAGGTTAGTTGTTTGCCCTATTCGCATAGTTCGGAAATCTATATTTCTATTATAAGAATTTAGAAAATGACTACCTATTCATTCTAGATGTAGGCGGTATATTTTTTTTTCTCAGTGTAATAATCCTTTCCTTTTTATAGTGTAGCTAAAATAAAAACCTTGTTCAAAGTTTAAACTTGGCATTCTGCTAATCGAGCTGCAGAATACGCCGCGCCACCTTGGACCGTGCCTCGTTTTTGCAGATAGGTTTTTCATTTAATTTTAAAGACACGGGAGACGTATTGAGTGATTCACTTAATGCACAGTAGTCACGAATAGTATTTATGTGAGTATTTCTAATTAAGTTAGTCTGTTTTTTTAACAATTTGACGTTTATTGCTTTTAAACTGCTCCTGGGGATTGAATTACACAAATATATCATTAAAGGTTTTAATCTAGGTTTTAAAAACCGATGGTACATAGAGTACGCCATCCCTGTCACTATGCAGGGCCAAATCGGTCATTATCTTTAAGGGTTCATATCTCGGTTAATAATCGAGGATTTTTTTTTTCGAAAATCATTATCAACAATGCTTTTGTACTCCTGCCACGATACGTACCTTCAGCGCTCCTAAACACCTTCTATGAATGTCCGCAAATAGTCATTTGCGTGTACCGGAAAAATGCGCTCAGGCGAGCAGGCACAGGAGAGATGTTATAATGGTTCCGATTTTTATGGTTCCGTTCTTAAAAATTAAAACGGAACAAATATAAGGTCGCTCCTGTGTCTGCCTGTCTGTCAGTCATAGCCATTTTACTCGTAAAGTAAGAAACGTGGAACGTTCAAATTGGGGGAAGCAATACAGGCTACTGCCCACATATTTACAAATTATTAAACATTCACAAATATATTTAGGAAAAAATATAAAGGGGGCTAATTACGTTACTTGAAAAAAAATATTTTCTTTGTATATCGTTTGAAAGCTTCCATACCGCCGAACTCAAAGATATATTTCTTTTAATTTAGGTATTATATTTTCGTCGAAAATGTAGAGCATCGTCAAAAATGTACGGCAAAAATATGCCCCCCAACCTCATCTATTTCCGAATTTACTGAAACTAAAATTATAAACAAAATAGAGGTAGTTGAAGTTAATTTAAACATTGTAGGAGAATTAAATCGATTACTGTAGGTCAAATAGTTTTTGAGAAAAGCGCATTTTCCGTTTCACACAAATTTCGATTTTCTGGCATTCAGAATAAGTGTTGAGGATTGCTGGAGGTTTCTATCGTAGCAGAAGTATAAAAGCGTTGTTGATAATAATTTTCGAAAAACATAGTTAGTAATTAGTCGATATATTAACCCTTAAAGACACGGACGGTTTGGAGATACCTAATGGCAGGAGCGGTGTACTCTCTGTATCATCCGCTTTTTTAGCCTAGATATAACAACTTTTAATGACATAACTTTTTGTCTAATGCAATGCGAAGTAGCAGTATAAAAGCTATAAAGGTCATAAATATTATGCGATTCGCCACTAGTTTGCATTTAGTGGATCGCTCAGTACGCCTTCCGTGTCTTTAAAAGTTAATAAAAATCCTATCTGGAAAAACGCGGCACGGATCGAGGCCGCACTCAGTGTAAAATTTTGCGAATCTAGCTGGTCAAAATTCTTTTAGGAAAATTATCGATATTAAAGTAATAAAGTTAATCTTACTAGAGGTAGAATGGTTCTGTATTATGAAAAAATATATCTTTACGCATTGCGTTGTACAATTTACGTCATTGTTATTAAGTCATCATAATCATAATAAAAAGTTGATTTGTAATTTTCACATGTTCACTATTAAAAAAAAAAAAAAAAAAAAAAAAAAAAAAAAAAAAAAAAAACCTGACTAAAAAACGAAGATTTTACACGCAATCGAGACACCAGTACTATTTTCGTATTTCAATGGAAATTTTCCCTCATAAATTCCAGAAAAACGGAATACTTTCTGTAATTTATGGGGGAATGTCCGTAAGAATACAAATTTCTGGAATTTATGGGGGATATTTCCGTTAAAATACGGAAATAGTACTAGCGTCTCGATTGCCGGTAGAATCTCCGTTTTTTTGTCCCTTTTTTACAGTGTTTGTATTTACGTAGTGTTGTTGTATTTTTGAAGATTTTTAAAAATGTAGTACAAGTAGTAAATACTTTCTTGCATTAATAAAATAGTAATTAAATAATTACATGCGGCTGAGGTTATCAGTGTTATTTTTTCTATATTCGGTGACCGTATAAATGTTAAAACTTCAGGATGAATTTCAGCCGCTCTACAGTTTTATTGCGATGTTAATGTCATGATTTTTAATGCTTAAAGGCGTATTTATCTTGTGTCCACATGTCATGTAAAATAATGTAAAAGTGCTCAATAAAAGCTTATCAGCACCTTTTATGCTAGCGGCCACTGCAGCATCCTTAAAAAATCTTCTTTTTCTATTTCCTACATTACTATTATCTTTTCCTTGTATGGAGTTTTTAACCCCTTAAGGGGCAAGTAATTGTGTTACTTTAATGTTGAATTCGCACCGGAATGTGTAAAAGGATTTATTGCAAAATAAGGAAACGCAATTTTACGGCTTTTTCCACCAAATTTAGAAAAATAAAGTTTAATAAAATTTTTCTTGTGCAAATTTTCATTAATCGTAGGTGGGATAAAATATATCTCACTGCCCGTCAAGGGGTTAAATAATAGTTCTCTTTTAGTTCTAAGTCTTTCAATTATACTTCTTTCTGTGATACTAGATTTTTTTCAGGTTTTTGCATCTGCTATTTCTTTTCATCAGATCTATAAACAATATGTAAGAGACACTCCATAAATCTTAATTACACATGTAATGCCGATAAGCCCCAACAGCTTGTGAGTATTATTCGTATATAATCGAATCATTTTAAGTTATTCATCACCTTGGATTTTCCATTACAGACATTGCATTTTTAAGTTGCTTTATTTGATGATGGATTTCTTCGCATTGTGCTATCTACCACTATATCTTCGAATTCCAGCTCTATGTCATACGTCTAATCATTGAATTATGCTGTAGTTAGAACAAGATCTATAATGATTTAATTTATGACAACTTCAGATTTTTCTCTTGTTGACTGATCACTTTCCATGATGAACTTGAACTTTATTGATCTAGAGTAAGAAGAAGATCACGGGTGTGGATTTAGCCATTATAAAAGTTTGATTTTCTTCATTACAGCCCTTTTTTATATGACGAGTATCCGACTTTTTGAATGATTATTTTTTAAATGTCGCTGCTCTTTTAGGGCTTTCAGATATATTCTTTAACACATCCATAGCACGCTTTCGTCCAGATTGCCTAAATTGCAAGTGTTAATTCATTTGTTTTCCTGGAATAAAGAATGCATCGTTTGTCTTTTGATTTCAGCCGACTTAATTAAAATAAATTCTTTCGTCGTCTAACCCTTTTCTGGTAGTGATTATTACTTTTTCTCTGTAAATATATATATTGTTAATAATCGAATCTGACCATCTCTTATTTTACTTCAAAATGTTCTTAAAGTGATGGCAGTTTCTTCATCTTTGATTACTGCTAATTATAAATGGTTGGATCAGTCGATTAATCTGGTCTAACATTACAGATGAACAGTGTAGAAGATTATATTTGTGTAATACTTATTCTATCAGGATATTTGATATAAATAGAGCAGATATAAAAACGCAGGGTTTAAGGTTCTTTGGTGTGGCGTTAAGTATAAAGTAATCTATGAAACAGTTCATTTGAAAATAACAGTTCATTTATACATTCAACTTGGATTTTAAAATTTAAATGATAAAGACAGATATATGATCCTCCAGCTTTTGCTGGGAACTTTGTTATATTGACATATTATAACTGTAACAAGGAGTAAGTTTAAACTCCAATTCCATCGTCCTTCCATTAGATCACCTCACACTCCATGGAGTTGTTTCACACAAGATATACTTACTCAGTACATCAAACTAGACTAAAAATATGCATACAGTTAAGTTAAAAGAGAGTGCTTTTACGACCGAAATGGAGAAAGAAAAACCGGTTCAGAACGAAATAACTTCCGAACAAACCACACGACAAATTGAGGGGGACAAGACTTTTGACCTCAAAGTTTGACGGTCTGGTAGTTAAATACCCTGCATATAAAAGCTGTTCTCTGAGAGTATGCCATTTATACAAATCTTCAATTTTCGACCAAATTGCACAAAACATGATGTACATACGTTTTAGTACATAAAATAGGGTGCTATCTACTTTAAAAAATCATCAGTCAATATTTATTCCTTTTTTCTACCACCTTCCATAATTTAACAATATAGAAATATATCTTTTATTTAATTTTCTAATTCATCCATTTCTTCCATGTTGCCACACAAATAAAAAGCACTATATAATACAATCACATCTCATGCAGGGCTATTTTAATTAAATTTACTGCTAGTTTCAGAAAATTTTACAAAATGTATTAGAAATAATATAGTTCAATTTGAATGTAAATATATTAAATATTTGATGAAATGTGAGCATTTCTTTGAAACTTTTTTTTAACTGCGCATGCGCGCATTATATATATATATATATATATATATATATATATATATATTAAGATTTGATAGTCAACTCTATGGAGCAATCCATAAAAAAAAACAGTCAAATACCGTGAAAATTAAGAAAGATATCGGCAATATAGTGAGCGAATTTTCGTTGCTCTCTAAAAGTTGCTGAATGATAAGGGATTTTTCATAGATTGTCATTTTTTTTTTTTAATTTGGAATTTTATTCACCAAAGGAGTTTGTATTTAATGAATGTCAACGAGTAGATTTAGAAGAAATGCTTAGATATTGATACTTCCTATTTTCCTATAATCGGCTCGTTATGGTGATTTTCCAAGAAGATCTAAGCATCAATAAAAAATGAAAAGTAAAATAAAGTAAAAATTAAAAACGATAATTTATGGAAAAGCCCTTATCATTTTGCTGTTTTTAGAAAGCAACTGAAATTCTACTCAATCTATTGCCGATCTCATTGTGAATTTTCATGATATTTGACTGGACATTTTTTTATGAGTTGCTCCATAGAGTTGACTATCAAATTATGAAAAATAATATTTTTTATTCTGCGCGGATGCGAAGGTAAAGAAATATTTCATTTAACTGTTCATATTTCATTAAATATTTAGTATATGTACATTCCAATTACACCATATTTTTGCTACTATATTTTGTCAAAATTTCGGAAACTGGCGTTAAAATTTGTAAATAAGCACCTGCATGATGCAAACGCAAAACATGTAAGAAGTTTTTGATCTAAAAAAAACGATTTATCTCCATGAATATAAGTTCTATTCTTCCAAAAATGAATATATATATATTGTACAGTATCCATATGTTCGAAAGCTATAGCGACAAATCATTTCGTGCATTTTATTTTACAGGGTGATCCCGAACATTGCCATTTTTCTTGTATTTTTTGTTGAGCCCTAATTGTCCTTCTGATGAAATCGCCGTTGATAAATATGAAGTTGAACACATTCTTCATAATCATGAAGTTCCAGAAATATCCGACAAATATATATTTAAATATTTGTCAAAATGTAAAATGACCGGTGATTAAGGGCAATATAATGCATATTTTGTTGTTTTGTTCGAATATATATTTTATAAAGGTTGTGATTAATGGATGCAATTTAAGACTTTTTCGCTGTTAATATAATATTTGTTGGTAATTTAAATCGAGTTTCTTCAGTTCGACATCGGGTATTTTTATTCACTTTGTTGAAAACTTCAGTCAGTATGATATCTTTATCAGTCAGTGTGATTGACTTTAAAATAATATAAACCGAAAAACATGTTACAAACATATGGTGTAAACTGCATTCTAAAAGAAAATGTTAAAAACTATTTATACTCAAATTGCCAGCTGTAAAAACAAATTTACGATATTTGCTGAAATTACTATTCGAAAATAGTTGTATCAACGCTTATGAAATTTTTATATTGAATAAGTAAAGTTTATGCTGTATTTTTTTTTAATTTAACACCGTTCCGAACAATGCTTTAAAAGTGATCGGTTCTTTAGTTTTTTTAATTCCCGTCAAATTGCGAAAAATTGCGTCAAAAATTCAAATTGCGAAAAAGCATCTCTTTCATAAATTTAAATATCGATTTTTTATAAACTATCTTAAAATCTTAAACTGATTGCCTTGTTATACTTCCTAATTTTGTTCGCGTCCCTTCCCGACATGTGACGCGCCATTTTTTTTTATAATTTTGTATCATGTGTTATAAACTATCTTAAAGTTTGAAACATATCGCATTGTTACATTTCCTAATTTTAACAAAATCGTGTTATATTAGGTCCACATTTCACCACCAGGGAGCACTGTGCATTCTTAACAAAAGTATATTTGAACGAAACCCCGCTAAACAACCTATCAGTAGATATGTTACTAGAGGTGGTGGAGGTCTTATGCAATAAATTAATATATTTGCTGAAATTCCTATTCGGAAATAGGGGTAACTAAACTTTTGACATTTTTATATTTAATAAGTTGCATTTATCTCAGGACTCCGTCGAAAAACCGTACCTGAAACGGTGAGAAACGCTAAGGTTAAAAAATAAATCTAGCGCCCATCCTCCCCTGCCTGGCTCCGTTCTTTTAAAAACTTTTTTCTTATGTGTTATAATCTATCTTAAAATTTCAAACAGATTGCTTAGTTAGATTTCCTACTTTAAATGAAATCTCGGTCTGTTAGTTCTACAATCCACCACAAAGGAGCGACTCTATTCGTAACAAAAGTGTATATGAACGGAACTCCGTTAAACAAACTATCAGTAGATGTTACTCGACGGGGTGACGGTCTTCAACAAGAAATTAATGTATTTGCTGAAATTACTATTCGGATATAGAGGTAACTGAACTTTTGACATTATTATATTTAATAAGTAGCATTTATCTGAGGACTCCGTGAAAAAACCGCACCTGAAACGTTAAGAAACATTAAGGTTAAAAAAAATCTAGCGCCCCTCCTCCCCTGCCCGAAATCCAAAAAGTTGTCTTTGGAAGTCCATTTCGCATAAGTTCAGATTCCTGCCTTTACCTCTAAAGCTTTTGGAAATTATTGAGTCAGAGAAAATATTAAACATATCCCTATTACCACAGGGTTATCAAGAGCTAACGGCCAAGTCGAACGTTTAAATTCAGTCATAATATCTGTTTTGTCTAAATTGTCTGTAGATAATCAAACGAAGTGGCATACACATATAAGCGATGTCCAACAAGTGATAAATTCGATCTTTCAGAGAAGTATCAACACAACCCCTTTCGAGCTGAAGTTTGGTATTAAGATGATACTAACAAATAACATTGAGATAACTAGTCTTTTGAATGTTGAAATAGAATCCGATTTTATTTATAATCGTGAATAATTGAGAAAAGACGCTAAAAAGCAAATTTTCAAAGTCCGAGAAGAGAACCGCAAAACTTGTAATCTCAGACGAAAAAAGCCTAACAAATTTAAACTCAGTGATATGGTTGTTATAAAACGAACACAAATTGGTCCAGGTTTGAAGTTAAAGTCAAAATATTTAGGTCCTTACAAAGTCATAAATGTCAAAATTAATGACACTTACGATGTAAAGAAAATTGGATTTAATGAAGGTCCAATTGTCACCAACACTTGCGCTGAGTACATGAAGCCGTAGACTGATGAGGCTTGACATCGAAAAAAAAAAAAAAAGAATTTCACTGGTTATGACACTACCCCGACTATGACACACCACTGCACTGACACTTAAAAACGATTTTGACAAAATTAATCCCGAAGAAATGAAAAAAAGTGGAGATGGAAAGACGTAAGAAAAAGAAAGACGAATGAGACGGAAAGACACAAGAAAATGGAAGACGCATCAGACAAAAAGACGTAAGTAGAAAAAACGACGAAAAGATATAAAAAAGAAAGAAAATCAAGAAATAATTTAAATTTTGATGAAAGATTTTACTAATAATGCATTTTTTTTTCAAAATAGAACTTTGGATGTTGCTGTTTTTTTATCTTTCCAGGTGATCCAGCTGCTGCTTCCCGCGGACAAGGATGCATTCGAGGCCGAATGCCTAGTCAGCACGCCGGGCTATAAGATTCCATTTACAAGTTGTGTGCCTACAGTGCTTAGCATTTGAAGCGCTATTAGCTCGTAACTCTGATATCATCCAGGCACTTATCACCATGGCTTAAAGCCAGCCACAAAACGTAAATAAAGTGAGCTGGTTTAGAACAGAAAAGACAATTAGAGTGTGTTTTGGTGGCGAACGAGAGAGATGTGCAAAAAGATTTTTTTTTTTTTAAAATACGCATAAAAATGAAGTGAGATGTGTGCACGACGACGAAATTGAGATGTATTAGTAATTTTGTAAACAGTCCTTGTAAATATTATTATGTAAATAGCTTAGAATATAACAACATAAGATGGAATGACGTCTGTTTCTTATGTTTAAAGTAGTAATTTATTATGTAAACGAAGATTTTCTCTAGTTTTCCAAAGTTTCACAAAAATCCTCTTAAATTCCGCACAGTCACTCTCGGTTGTAATACGTATAACACTCGTGCTAATACAACATTATTTTTAAGTATTCTTACACAAATTTATGACCTGCAAGTTCCTTTGATGATTCTGTGGGTTATTCATAGTATCTTATTTTACATACTGGTTTCCTATGTTCATATCTTGTTCCCCTTTAGAATTTTGCTATGTGTTCATATATTTGTGATTTTATCTTTATTATATATCTCTCTATTCTAAAAAAAAGCAACTACCGCTGTCACCGCCGCCGCCGCCGCCGCCGGTTTTGAATTTTTTGTGACCGGAGGTCTTTCTTCGTTAATATTAAGAAAAATAATGCATACAAAAATATGAAAATCGGTAGTGTTATACAGAAATGTTTGATAAACATGCTGATGCAGGCAGTTTTCAAATCGAAGAATTATTTTAAGAGATATTTAATGCTAAATTTGGACAAAATCGTTCCACTAAAAAAGTTTTATAGTAGCATAAACTATACATCGGAATATAATAATTTTTAGTTCATTTTATACGTTATAATTTCCCGGTGTGCAGAATTGATTTATTTTTTTTTTTAATTTGACTCATTTTTCGAGGTTTTATATCTATTTTAAATTCAAATTTTCAGCATTTCGAGAGATATTTTTTACAGATTTTGGAAAGTGATATTAATTTAAACTGTTGCCAACTGTATAAACAGCGGAGACAATAATGTTTGCTTAAAAACAAAAACAAAAACAAAAATATATATATATATATATATATTTATGTATATTATATATGTATGTATGTTATATATATATATATATATATATATATATATATTTTTATGCGTGTAATAAATTAAAATTTTATTTACACGTGACTATTATAAACAGAAAAAAAAAAACATTTGGAATTAGAATTAAATAATTATGTACAAAAAGCAGGAACTTATTAAAAATTACGTCATAAAAACTATAATTACACGTGAATTTTAAGAGAGAAAGGAATTTGTAAAATAATAAATTTATTAACATGCGTTAGAAGTCTTAAATAGGAGAAATTACGTCATATTTACGTCACATTACAGTTATTACATAAAATGAACACAAAATAATATTGCAAAACGGTTTAAATTTACAAATTGCGCTAGACATTTATTTGATATTTTGAGAGGATACTTTTCAACTATTTTTCATAGGAAAGCGCAAATAATATTTTATTTCTAACACAAGTATTTTCACGTGAATATTAAAAAGAGAAAGAATAGTTTGGTCAGAATTACGTCAGATTAAAAACGATTAATTTAAAATGTCTCATTTAAAAGAACTTTCTTTTCGCTTTGTTAAAAAATACCGGGAGATAAAAATTATGTTTACTTAATTCCGTTTATATTAGCTTATTTTGAAATGTTGTTACACGTGTCTACGTCGTCAAGTTATTTTTATTTCGACGTTTTATTTGTATTTTTATTAATGTTGTATCTAATTTATTTGTTCTTTCTTTATTTAAAATAAAAATTATGTCAATTTGTATAATTTGGCGAGTGGTTTGGCGATTTATATAATTTGGCGAAATTAGTCGACGGGATAATCAAGTAGTACCGCAGCGGATTTGGCATTAAAATTTCCCCAATCAAAGAGAAATGAATAGAAATCCGTTTATAGGGAGATCGTCACTGTTTTTTAAATTATAATTCAATCTTTCGAAATCTTTTTAAAGCCGATCACTTTAGCGTGCATTTAGAGTCTGCAGCGTCTGGACGGGGGTTGGCGAGCGTAGCTCGTAGGGGGCCGACCCCCCTAGTATATATATATATATAGTGCAATAAAATGACATCTTTCGCATCTGTTGAAGAATTCCACCTTTACCATCCAATCTTACACAACATCTGCAGTAATGTATGCATATGACGTCGCTATTGCTGAATAATACACAAATCCATTAAAAAGCATTGTCGTCCTTCAAAAATCTCCCCAAAAATCCTCTATCTAACGATTTATATCCTTCAGTTTTTTGTAACATTAATATAGATACTTAAAAAAACTTGTAATAACTCAATGTTTTATTAGAAATCATTAATTTACATATATATTTTTTCAAAATAGCCTTTTAATTACATTTTTCTTTCAGTTGTTAAGGGAAAATTGCAACAAAAATATATAATTGCTATTTTCCAACGATTTTTCCCTTACTTTCTACGGAAATGGAGTACTTCAGTTGCCATCATAAAACAAATAAGCTAATAACTGCAAAAAATCAATATCTCAAAAATAAATTAAGATGCAGTTTTCAAACAAATTGCATTTAAAAGTACTTTTTTCCCAATAATAATAGTAATTTTTTTTTTATTGCATATGTACAATGATTAGAAGTTTAAAAATTTGCAGTAGACATTATCCGTATTTAACCATTGAATGATACATCTACTTTGTTTTACGGATGGCGTATATTACGGAACGTTACGTTTTAGAGAAGACACTTTAATTGCTGGCCGAAAAAAATAGCATATCGGGGTCTAAAATATAAGATGTTTATTAATTTTTAGTCGCACTTTACACAGCGTTTGTTATTTTCTCATTAACTTGTATTCGTATTTAAATCCACTTCTAAAATTTATTTTAAAATTTTAATCAGTGCATATACAATTTTCCACATTATTTTTTTTTTAATTTCTAGATTGTAATTATATGTAATTAAACGTCTCGTCGAAATATATTTTAAATTAATTTGGAATAAAATTCTTGACTTTCTCATTACATTATTATAATATGTATGAATTTCTTTTATATCGCATAATAGATTTTAGAGCAGATGCAAACTAAACTATATAACTGATCCCCACCCTTTTTTTCTCAAACTCAAGTTTTTAAATTGTATACTGGCATGTATTTTTTGAATAGATCTCCTTTTATTCAGTATTCAAATATTTTTGTTTTTTAATTTCCTAATAGATAAATCAAAATATAAGATGCGAAAATTTGACTAATATTGTTTTAAAATGTAATTCAAAATGGCCTATCATTTATCTTTGGGCTTAATCTCCTAATTGACAAAACAGAGCTATAATTTCAGTTTTAAGTTCTAAATGTTTAATCTTCAGAAAATACTAAATTAGATTTCGAGACTATCTCATGCATTTAGAGAGTGTTGCTGATGTTTCATAAATAACTATGTGCACTTCAATAGAAAATTCCCAAAGAACAAACTTTTCAAATGGAGTTGCACTTTCGCTTCTTAACTTTTCGTCCGTTGCAATTACGATTATTGTGTTATATTTTAGGGAGGCCGTATTTATGGAATATCATATTTAGTTACATTGGCATTGTTTAAAAAAATAACAAAAACCTAAGATGTTTATTGATTTTTAGTTTTACATTAAATAGTGTTTCTTATTTCCCCATTTACATTTATCCGCATTGTTCACTTCTAAAATTTATTTTGAAAATTTAATGAGTAAATATAGGCATTTCCACATTATGATTTTTCAAATTTCCACAAAGCAATTATTTGAAATTAAAGATATCTTCGAAGTATAATTTAAATTCATTTAAAATAAAATTCGCCTCATTTTAATTACCTGAAAATCAAATTTATGAATTACTTTTATATGCTATAGTAGGTTTTAGTACAAATGCAGATATTGACATTGTTTAAAAAATAACTGACTCCCTTTTTTTTCTCTCAAACACAAGATTTAAATTGTATACCGCCTTGGATATTTTGAATAGATCCCTTTTTATTCCGGTAGAATTATCTTTTTTTTTTATCCTCAAAAGAGTATTTCCAGAACTTTAACAAAATATTTTTATCTTGTTTAAATGCAGAAGTAGTATCTGTTCTTTTATGCCTCAAGCAAATATCGGAAAACGTACTTACGTTATATGTGTGCATGTAACTAACCATCGAAATACATTTTTTCCCCAAAAAACCTAAAACTATACAAAAGGAGGATACAGATTGTTGTATATCGTAAATAAGAACATATATTTTTTGACCAATTTTTTTTATGCTTATGATTTATTTCTAAAAGTATATGTATTTTGACCTATCATACATTTATCAATAGATATTTTTTTACATATGCATATTTTATATTATTTTTTCATGCGCATTTCTTTTTTTTTAAATGATGTTTATATGGAGGACACAGTTATTATAAAACCGTTCGTAATATCATAAAAAATAATTTGAAAGTGAGTTTTGTTATAATATGCAATTTTATGAATTATATGGTTTTTCTTTTCATTATAACTAAGGTTTTGTGTCTGTTTAATATTTATAGTACGTTACTTTTTTCTTAAGTTTTTAAGGGGTTAGACCTAGATAAGCTGAATAATGACCAAATTTTTTATCTCAAACTCAAGATTGAAACTGTATGTTGTCATGGATTTTTTTAAGAAATTCATTTTTATTCCGGTAGAAATACCTTTGTTTTTCCATCTCCTATAGATCTGTCAAAATATAAGATATCAAAATATGACGGATATTTAAAAAAAAATCTAATTAAAAATGATCTGTCATTTGTTTTCCGTGATTAATATTCTGATTTTAAAAACAGACAACACGATTTAATATTTAACTCCCAAATGTTCACTCTTCAAAAAATACTGAATTAGATTGCGAGACTATTTCCCGCCCGAGTGTTGCCGATGTTTCATAAATAACGATGTGTGCTAAAATAGAAAATTTGAAAGAATAAATGTTTCAAAAATTTGTTATACGTTCCGTCGCATTTACGATTGAGTTTATGGAATGTCACATTTAGTTATATTGATCTTGTTAAAAAAATAATAAAAACCTAATATTTTTATTAATTTTTAGCCACCCTTTACATAATATTTGTTATTTCCTCATTAACTTTTAACCGTATCATTCATTTCTAAAATTTATTTTGAAAACTTAATAGGAGGAACGCATTTCCGCATTATAATTTTTAGATGCGTAAGTAGTTACAAAATACTTATCATCTATACTCGTCGTCTTGTCCATCCGTCTGTCTGTCGCCTATAATAGCGCAAAAAATGCCCAATCGATTGGTTTGAAATGTATTAACATATATGATTCTTACAGAATTCTGTAGAGGCATTTCATTGAATTCGAATCAATTACTAAATCTTTATTGATAAAATTGTTCTTCATTCTAAAAATTCTACCACACGTAATTAATTAAATGATAATCGTTGCAAGTACGATTACGTCCTATTTAATACGGAGTCATTTTATTTCTGAATTACTGAAATTAATTTATGTATATAATCGTAACAAATTTTGTATTAATGCGTTTTTGCATAAGGTGCAACAGCTATTACACCAAAATCTGAATATTTATAAAGCTAGTTATATTACGTTCATATTTGACACGTTTGACGTACATTATTTCGACTTGTTTAAATCTGAAGATAGCAATGATTTGTAATTAAACGTCTCTGCGAAATATATTTTAAATGCACTTAAAATAAAATTGTTCACTTTCTCATTCGATTATTATAAAATGTATTAATTTATTTTATATTGTATATTAGATTTTAGTGCATAAGAGAACTAAACTAAATAACTGACTATTTTTTCGTAAACTCGAGAATATATTGTATACTGCCATGAACACTTTTAATCGATCCATTTTTATTACGCTAGAAATAACTTTTTCTAATCTTCGAAAGAGTATTTCCGAACTTTAACATAATATTTTTCTTTTCTTTAAATGCAGAAGTAGTATCTGTTCTTTTATGCCTCAAGCAAATATCGGAAAACGTACTTAAGTTAAATGTGTGTGTAACCAACCTTTGAAATACATTTTTTTCCAAAACCTAAAACTATACAAAAGGAGGGTACAAATTGTTGGATATCATAAATAAGGACACAGATTTTATTACCAATTATTTTTATGCTTATGGTTTATTTTTAAAAGCATAAAGTATGTATTATGTACGGTATGTAAGAATTAAAATATAAGGTAAAAATATAATGTCTGAAAAAGTATATGAAGACGCTCGCCTTATCCACTAGGGAGTTGGCAACAAAATTAGCTTTATCCCTGCTCGTGAGTAGACGAACCAATGACTAGCTTATCAGCTACTATCACAGAAATTTTCCTTCATTTCTCTGCGACGTTTAAAGTTTTTACGTGTTCTATTCATACAAACTAATTAAATAAGTATTACAGCATGTCTTATGTATAACAGACAGTGAATATCCTTTTGCATTTTATGGGGGAAGGGGGAAGAAGAGAAAAAGGAATACGACCACATGGGCTAGTAACGAATACACGCAAAAAAAGATTAAAATAAAAATTCAAAATGAAGAATCACTTACTATATTTCTTACAGTCAGAAGGGGTTAAAAAATTTAATTTTCATTCTCAGGAATAAACCTAAGGCATTTCCGGTCCTCTTAAAGTGTGCTCACCAGAAAGAGAACCTCGAGTATTCAACTCTCTCAATGCAAGATGTACATGGTGTGTTCACAAAGTTTCAAGACTGGTCTGAGAATACAGAAAGGGTTAAAAAAATTAATTTTCATTCCCAGGCATAAGCCTAAGACATTTCTGGTCCTCTTAAAGTGCGCTCACCAGAAAGAGAACCTCGAGTATTAAACTCTCCCAATGCAAGAGTTACATGGTGTGTTCACAAAGTTTCAAGACTGGTCTGAGAATACAAAGTTTATTAATCATTTTTATGCAGCGAACAAATATTCTTCGAAATATGAACCTTGAGCACACCGCTGCCAGCGTTCTTTTTATAATTCATGGGCTCCAGGAACCCTTCGCGTACAAGGCTGTTAAGGAACCTCGTCGAAGCTGCCTGGATCGCTGGAATCGTGTCAAATCGCTTCCCTTTCAGATCTTCTTGATCCGGGAGGACAAAAAAGTTCGCTGCTAGCGATGTCGGGGCTGTAGTGGGCTCGTTCCTTCAAATGGTGGAGCACTCTAGTGTAAAACTGACCTTACCTGGCGCGTCCGCCCAGACATCAGAGAAGACTGGATTGTTCCCCACGACAATGCGTCCTCTCACTCGTCGCTTGCTGCCGCCGAAGTTTTGTCTAAGTTTAACACTCTCCCAAGCCCCCTACAGCCTTGACCTCGCTTCCAGTGCCTTTGCTTTGTTCCCCCGGATCAAGAAATATCTGAAAGGGAAGCGATTTGACACAATTCCAGTGAACCAGGCAGCTCGACGTTGTTCCTTAACAGCCTTGCACGCGAAGGATTCCAGGCAGCCTATGAACGATGGAAAAAACGCTGGCAGCGGTGTGTTGATGCCAAAGGGTCATACTTCGAAAAATTTTAATTCCCTGTGCAAAAAGGTTTATAAATTTTGTATTATGAGACCAGTCTAGAAACTTTATGAACACACCATGTACACTGGTGAAAACAATTAAAGAAACAAACGTTTAAAAAAAAAATAAAACAAAGTAAGCTATTCCTATATGCAAATAAAATATCAGATGATAGTTAAGCTCCCCAGGGATACACCTGCCACGCAGTGGTCTGTGTCGCCATAAATCAATGGCGCTGTGATTTATATTTGACTAAGCATGTCCATATTTATGACCTTTTAAATAATAAATCGACTCATTATTTTCTCATTTTGAAATAGTTTCTCGAATCTATAAATTTCGTGAATCTTGAATGATGTAGTGATGTAAAACGGTTAAAAATAGCAGATTAACCCTTTCACCGTTTGAAACTTTCCCACTATTCTCCACGAAAAACATTCTTGTAAATAATAGCTATCTCTTTCAACGAGACCTGTTCAAAGGTGACCAGATGTCTCCCAAATTTTCAGAACAACTTTACCTTTCCCCCAGTTCTTCTCTGTGCGTAGTTTACATGCTTTGTTTGGAGGGCGGGTACAAGTACAATGGCTATCTGCAAGAGGGAGGATTCACTGAGTGTGTCAAAAGTATCTTTTCATACACTTCGGACCAAAATCCAGGAATAATATTTTCTACTGAAGCTGTGTTTGCGTACTGGTTTAGACTTACAGATTCAAAGGATTATTTTGAATTATATATATAAATGGTTTTTACATTCACAAAATTTATCATGCAATTTTATTTGTGTATTAGAAATATAGCGAATGTTTTATCTTAAGTTTTCAGAAATTTTATTTGAAGAAATGAAATTGCATATTACGTAGCGAAAAATAGCATTTTTGCTCATGATTAAATCTTTTATTAATTGCATAAAAAATTCTTTATTAAAATTCATTGAAATAAATTATATGGTATTTGGAATAGATAGAAGTAAGCAAGAATGCATCATTTTAAGATGATTCTTTCATTAAAATTTATACATCCTTTCGCGAGAAATTAAAAATTTCAATATTTGTTCATTTGCAAAAACTCATTTATTTTTTATTTGAAGATATATATTTTGTAATAGAATTATTGCATATTTACATTTTTATAAATCGCAGAAATTATGAAATTTATTTAAATTTTAGAATTTTTTCATGGCTATGGGTGAAATAAATAAATGTAAAAAATATAGATTTGTGTATTTATATTTTTCTTCGTTACCGATTTTTTTAAATTTAATAATTATAAATAATAAATATTAATTTAGACTGATAACAAGATTCCTAAATAAATCCAAGAATTGCTGATTTTATGGATTTTTTAAAAAGTCTAATATATATATAATGCATATAAATGTTATATATATACAAAAGCAATTCTTACAAAAGCTGTTGCAAATCCAATCTCTATTTTTGTTTGAAATTAATATCTTTATCGAATCCTTTCCCAATGAAATGTTATTAAGAAGAATCTATTAATGCATTTATTAATACAGTAAAACTCGCCCCTCGATCTATGAATATAAGAAATATAATATTGCCTCAAGTCCTTCGCAGTCCAGTCAAATTAGAAAAACACTATTTTGAACACTAATTTTTACCTTATCTACAGTCTACAGTCATAATTTCTGTGATTAAATGAAGCAAAAATTGTTATTCAGAAAAAGTAGTACCAACAAATCAAAGAAGTATATAGAATTCGCCACGAAGAAGTTAAATAGAAAAATAAGATAGTTTACCCCCTCCCTCCTCACACACACACACACAGAGAGATAATAATAATATTTTTATTATTATTATTATTATAAACCGGTGCACTGTTAGGTAAACTGTAAAAAAGGCAGCATTGAAAATAATAATAATTATTATTATAAATATGTGAAAGTAAAACTATATGCATAAATATTTCACTGAACAAAAAATTGAGATATAGTAGTTATTGAAGTACATATTACATTGTATTATAGAAAACCTATTCTATGTTTCAAGTAAACATTTATACCGATTCCTTTAACTAGTTATATGGATAACTTATGTATAAGGGCAGTGACTTTTACGTATTTATGGGAACATTGACCAAAGCTAATTTTTGGGAGGATGGGAGCGGGAAAAGACACGAAGTTAAAATAAACAAAATTTTTTAACAGAGATTTTAAAGAGTTGATACAATGACAGACAAATGAAAATTTTTGAAAGTTGAAAACTTTTCATTATGTTTATTTTTACTACATAGGAAAGAGCAAAGTTAAAGGGGGGTGGGGGGGAGTCAAAATTTTGAGATCTGCCCAAGAAAACACAAATTTGGCAACATGCAGCATAAATAAAAATGTTTCTTCATAGATATTTTAAACTAAATTTGGGATATAAAGTTATTCGTTATAGTATTTCTAAATAAAAAAATAAAATAAGATTGCCCATTCAACAACTAGAAACGTTATAAACATAAAAGCATGACAACCCCAGGCATGACTGTAAATATTTTGGGATTGATTTTTTTTCCTCATTTTCCGACAAATAATTACATTTTGAGTTATATGCAAAATATTAACTTATCAAGCTGTTCCGTGCATAAACTCTATTTAAAATGAAACTTTGACACCATCTTCTAAAAAGCTTGTTGCTTTTATTAAAAAATGAAACACGTTGTTATACTTTATACTTTCTGAATAAGAGCACCGGCCAATTCCACGTGTTTATGAATAAAACTGAATTCCGGAATGTGTCCAAAAAAAGTCTATTTGGATTCCAATTTATTTTAAAAGATTATGCTACTTCTATATTGGCAAGTGGGGCATTTGTCCAGAACCCCAAAAACTAGTATCCCAATTTTAGAAGTAATTGAGATTTTAATTCTGTACCGTATATTCATTTTTTTTATGCCTCACCCGTCGTAAACGCCGCACTCCTCAAATTGGCCTGAATAAGCTTAAAAATATCGTAATCGCCGCACCCGTTGTAAACGCCGCATCCGTCGGAACGCTACTTTTGTCGACAGCGTCACATCGACCTAACTTTAATCAAAGTTTTCTGAGCAGTGTAGGTAAGATGTCTGAAGTTTTACTTAAAATATTTAAATCCGATTTTAAATATTTTTATGAATCTTTAAATTAAGGAAACTTAGTTGGTATATTAAAAAAAAAATCGTAAACGCCGCACATGGCGTAAACGCCGCACTTGGAAAAAAAATAACTTTTAAACTCGTAAACGCCGCGGCGTTTCTTCCATAAAATACGGTACTTTTTTCTTCCGAACTTTATTCGAGAAACATCTTTATTTTAAAATATTTCATATCTCTATTGTTAAATTTGTTTGAATGATAATGAAATAAATGAATTGATGATGTAATTATTATTTTTGCCAGCAAGCAAATAGAAGAATATTTTTTTTTAATATTTTTTAAAACCTATAAATAGTCTCTAATTAAAAATAAATTTTAAAATGTATCTATCTATATTATAAAGGACAAACGTCTCCGTGCGTAACGCTGACGTCATTTTGCGAATGGTAACAGTAGACCATTAAATTTCTTTTTTACAAAAATAATTAAACTTTTAAAAATCCCACATTTCTAATTTTTACACTGGTTAAAAAAGAAAAAAAAGATACCTTGAATTTGTTTCAAAAATGTATTTCAATTTGCTTGAAAAATGTATTGAAATTTACCCATTTTTTATGATTTTTAAAATAATTTCCAAGCATGTTTTTTTTTAATTATTATTAAACATTTGGAAAAATGGTTATTGTCTTCATCAGGGTAGGAAATCAAAAGTATATCTGAAGCTTTTGATTGGTTTAATCTGTATTTTATTCATTTTCTGATTGGTCTATACAGTAATCTGTATTTCCCTTTAATTTCAACAGAGATGGATACCTTCTGTTGCCACTATGACAAAAAAGTAATAAAAACTACAAAAAAAAAAAAAAATAATAACTCAGAAACAAATTGAGATACAGCTTTCAAACAAATTGCATTTAAAAATACATATTTTTCTGTATACGACGGTGTAAAAAGTAATAGTGTGGGATGTTTAGAAGTTTAAGAATGAAATTTCATTTAAAATGTGTCGTCAGATTTCTTGGAAATCTGACGATGGAAAAGCCTTTTCCCGAACAGCCAATGAAATGCTTAGATAATACGTAAGTTTCAGGTGGATAATACGTATGAGTCACATGCGACTTTTGTTGCTTGCAATGTTTACGTATAATAACATTATTAATGTTTAATTCATGGCGTACGAAATGTAGATCAACTCCGTGCGATTTTTTGTCTTAAATTTTAATCTTTGAGAAAATCATTTTTCAAATGGTCGTTCTAATTTGTTAAATTGCATTTTCTTTTTATTTATTTATTTATTTAGCCTTATCGCGTCCAGACGATTAGGAGAGATAAACCTGTTTGTATTTAAGCTAAAATAAATAAATCAGCTTTGTTTGCGGGTGATATTCTATAACGAAGTTATATCTTCAATAAAATAAAATAATATAAATTAAAGCAGAAATATAACAAGCATGTAATCGGACCTCGTGCTTAGATAATTGAAATTATCAGAATTTAAAAGGACTGTTGTAGCTAATAAGGTCTTAGGGCATTTTTTTTTGGGGGGGGGGGAGGGCAAATACAAAAGTATTGAGTACTTTTATGAAATTTCAAAACTTTATTTGAATGCATACTTTTCAAATACAAATGTTTTTTTTTTTTTTTTTTTTTTTTTTTTTTTTTTTTTTTTTTTTTTTTGGCGCTGTTAGTGGGCATCTAAAAAATTACATGGATGAAATGGTTTTTCTTTTTATTCTGTAGCCCAAATTGTACGGGTTTGATTCCCTAGTTAAAATCAATCCGCATTGTGCAGTATCATTGTAGTTTAATGCAGTAACATAAAGTTTTTTTTTCTTCCTCATGATTAAGAGAAGTTGAATAACAAATGTCTGAGTAATTGATAAAATAAATGTTTCTCGAATGAAGCATGTAAGAAAAAAATATAGAACTAAAATTGCAATTACTTCTAAGTTTGGAACACGAAATTGGAGCGCTAGACAAATGATCGTCTTTCCCATACAGAAATAGCATATTCTTTTCAGCGCATTTTTTCTTCTTTAGCGTATTCATTATTCAAATTGACTTTTTTTTTTCACGCGTTCTTGATTTCAGTTTTGTTCGTAAAATATAAAAGTAGAATTGGCAAGTGTTCTTATTCAGGTACTATAAAGTCGAGCACTTTTTAATATTTTCCAATAAAATTTGGATTTTTTTTTTTTTTTTAGAAAATGCTATCAAAATAGTAAGCGTTTTGAATGGAATTTCTGCACGTGATAGCTGATAAAGTTCATCATGGGGGAAAAATCGCTTATAACTCAAGGTGTATTTGGCAAAAAATGAAAAAAAAAAAAAAAACTTTTCGCTCTAAAATCATTTAAAATGTCATGCCTGCAAGTATCATGCTTCTAGGATTACAAATTAGTCTATGGATGTGTCGGAAAGTTTTTCGTTACTAAATATGGAAAAATATCTTTTTATTTCTGAAATGCCATAATAAAGTCTTGCTCCGGTACAAACCGAGCAGAACATGAAAATTCAATTACGATTCAATTCAACCCGACCCGAATCCGATAAAATGTCTTCCATCCGAAATCGAGAAGATAATTTTCGTCGATTGGTGTTCGAGCCCCCGAATTTGACATATTTTAATCCAAAACCGAAGTATTTTAACCCGCAATCCAAAAGGAAAGGAATTTACTTCATATCTTAATGCAGCATTCAAAGTAATCTACAATTATATCTCGAATACAAATTTTATCTTTAATGTACAAAAATACATTCCTTTACTTTCGTTAACATGCAAATATAGTAAAACCATTAAAGAATGGACATCTCGAAATTCAGTATAGCATTCCCGGTAAAAACACCATCGGTAAAAATCGCTTCGGTAAAAATCATCACGGAAAATATCCCCCCCCCCCCCCACCAGAAAAAAGTATCATCAGCATAAAGCTCCCGAAAAAAGAAAAGGGCTCACTTTGCTCACTAAATATACATAATTATCTTAATAATAATTATATATAATTAAGGTGGAAAAAGTCCACACATTTATTAATAACACAATTTTGATGTCTTTGATTTAGTCGATTATAATTTTAAGTAAAGCAGGTGCTAATCACGTGTATTTGTACTAGAAACAACGAGAGCATTATATGCATACCGTTTAATACAGTAAAACATCCATATCGAACAGGGACTCATTATTAAAAGGGCAAACAGGAAAGTCGCTCCGGGTCCCCATAGTCAAATATTGGGTATTTTTTCTTTAAATTACTACAATTTGTAGCTACAAAGACGTCTTAGGTGCCCTCACCTGAGCCTTTGCCTCAAAGCGCTGCATATGGTTATGCAGATTTTTATTTGTGCAATAAAAACGAACAAAGAAATTTTTTAAACAGTTAAGATTTTGAACTCGCAGGCTATCAAAGCCTGAGAGCTGATGTGCCTGCAGGTTCTGTATCTATGTATGTACGTAACGCGATAAACTCTTGATAGAAACATCCGATTTGCTTCCAATTTTGTATGCTGGTCTATCCCTGTTTGATCAATCACCCCTTAATTTAGATAAATGGGTTTCTCATGCAGAATTATCTGATTTGCTTCAAATTTGGTATACCGGTTTATTCTGATAAGGCGCTTCCTTGATTAGAGTTGAAGGGATCATTTGTTAAGTATAAAGGGAGGTAACGGGGACCAACTCCTTCTCCTTAATTTAGATAAATGGATTTTTCATGCAGAATGATACGATTTGCTGCAAATTTGGTATACAGGTTTATTCTAAGACACTTCCCTGATTACATTTCAAGGTTCATTCGTTAAGTATAAAGGGGTAAACGAGGTTCTGATCCCCCTCATTTATTTTTTCAAAGGGCGTTATTCTTACAAATAAGAGCATAAGTAGACGGGGGTTTTAATCTCCCCTTTTATTTAGATAAATGGGTTTTTCATGCAGTATTATCCGATTTGTTTCAAATTTGATATACCGGTTTATTCTGATAAGACACTTCCCTGATTCCTGATTATTTACCGTTTAGCTTAAAAAGAGAGTTCTATTTTACGAATTCTAGACATAAATTAGAGTATAATATACAATTAGTGTGAATAGCCCGTGAGATCAATGTCATCAGTTTAACTGGGTTCTTTTCTTTTTTAGCTTATTATTTGGTTTTTATAGTGTAAGAGGATAGAGGGGTAACAGAATTATGAGTGTTACAGAAAAAACATTTTCAAATTGTCAGATTTGCTCAAGAAAAAAAAAAAAAAAAAAAAAAAAAAAAAAAAAAAAAAAAACAGAATATGGTCAATTTTATTTCGGGAATTTCTTCTGCTTTATTTTTCCAAGTACGAAGGGGCTGCTTTCTGAGTGTGGGGAAACGGATGGCGGGTTAAATAAAACTTCAGATTCTTCCAAATCGTTATATTGATAGATTATGTATTATATATTGATGCTTACATATATATTTCTTTTAACTTTCAACAATGATCATTGGTGAGATAGGAGACAATAAAATAAGAATAAATCAAACATTGTTTATAGAGTCTGTAAACTCACTATATCAGTAGCTTATATTGTAACATTCAAAATATATGTATGAGCAACTTTTTTTTTATATAACTATGCTATAGATGTAGAGAGGGGAAAGAATCTATAAACTGCATTTTCTTTTAAATTAGCCCTTGTCCCTTCCCTCCCCCCAGAGAAAATCCCACCACCCTGACCAAATCTCAGATTTTATGTCATATTTTTCTCTTACGTTCCCCTAAATCTACCCCTCCATCGCCTCAAAAAATAGGTAATGACAAATCGTCCCTTTTATTTATCTATATTTCATTCCCTTAAACATTTTTGTATGTAACGTTTATTCGTGCGCAAATGTCTAACCTATTAACCCCCCCCCCCTCCCCCTCGTCCCCTACGCTGTAAAAAACGAATACTGGGCCTTTTCTACCTTAGTGAATGTCAGCCCATTTTTTATTTCATGGTGAATTTTCCGAGGTGATTTTTTCCGGTGGAGTTTTTTACCTTGGTGATTTTTACCGTGGTAATTTTTCCGCCTACCTAAAATCAGTTGTTATAAAATAGCTAAGAAAACAATCTCGCTGGCTCCCGGAATTTTATAACATCACTATAGAAAAATTGTGCCAAATAAGACATCTCCAATCTAACCTAATTTACACCAAAATTTTATTTCTCTTTTAATAATCATGTGAAAATACATTTTTAATGGAAAGAAAATAATGTTATTTGTGTCTTTTTAAAATTGGCAACAAAAGATAGAGATTTTTGAAATAATACTGTTTGGCAATATTATTATTTGTAAATTTTAAATGTGACATAATTTTTCTTCATTTACTGTTTTTAACGCGTAATAAATGCATAAATATTCATATTTAATTTTCTTTCTCTTTTGGTTATCCACGTTATATCTTTATCATATAATTTTTCTCATTTTGTGCTTTGAACGCGTGAACACTTAATTTTTATTTAAAGATTTTACTCTGCTTTTAATAGTCAAGTGTAAAAACATTTTTTAATTGAAAGGACATATTTTTATTTGCTATCTATGTTTTAGAATTTTGTAACAATATAGAAAATTGACCTTTAATGAATCTGAACAATATCTGTATCGAAATGATGCGAGTATTACTCGCGCTCAGAGGGTTCCGTACAATAAATATATGAATTATTAACTGTATTATTAAAAAAAAATCGCTTCTGAAAGAATAATAAGATTTCGTAAAAAACAATACAATGTAGGATTGAGTATAGACTATAGCTGCATATACTAGAAAAGGGGCTGTGCATATATAACGCTATCACTCTAGGGGGGAGGGGAGTGTGGCACTTCTTAAATAAGATATCTCTGGGGAGAGGGGGCGTTTCTTTTTGATATCGTTATCATTTTTGATCCAACCAAACTTTTATTTTTTCAAAAACTTTTTCTTTACATCCAAATAGTCTGTTACCTTTATTATTTTTTTATATGTTTTTATGAAAATAAAGATATTATTAAAGCCATTAAATGTTTACAGAATCATTTCATTCCAAAATTTGGAATACGCCAACGTTTGGCATTCCTGTTCTTCTGCCATATGGGCATATAATTCGTTGTCAGAGAAATCAGGAACATAATAAGTAGGATATAATACTTACATTTACCAGTAAAGAAAGACAAAGAATGCTAGCCACTGTTTTATTGACAAGGCTGCCACTGCCAACTATTTTTCTATTCCGTTTGCACTTCTGATTAAAAAAAAAAAAAAAAAAAAAAAAAAAAAAAAAAGATTTTGTATAGTACATTTTTCTTGCAAATGTTCTCGAACAGTATGTCAATAATTTTTGTTTTGTGAAAGTGGTATGGGGTAGAATTAAAGAATTAGTCGCCTGTGGCAGCCTTCTATTGATAAGTTCTGCATTTAACCTTCCCGGGTAGGGGTCTAGTGCAAGAATACAATATTATTTTTGGATACATTATGTAACAATATGCTATTATTAAATACTTTTAAATAGTAAATAACTCTTTTAGATGTTATTTGATATAA
The DNA here is from genome assembly GCA_963932465.1 of Maratus speciosus. Classification (NCBI taxonomy): domain Eukaryota; kingdom Metazoa; phylum Arthropoda; class Arachnida; order Araneae; family Salticidae; genus Maratus; species Maratus speciosus. The sequence goes on from OZ010790.1 coordinate 77,699,959, forward strand.
ATTTATTTCATTTATTGATGGTTTATTGGCCCTTGAATCCGTAAAGTATGCAACTAATAAATGTATAACCCTATTTGTATATCACTATAAGTGTATAAAAAGAAAGAAAAATAATATAAAAATAAAATAATTTTTTGACATTGATAACGATATCAGCAACTAATATATGTATAATCATATGTGTACTATATCACTGTAGGCGTATAAAAAGAAAGAAAAAGAATCTAAAAACAAAATAATTTTTAGACATTGATAACAGCATCATCGGATGGAGGGGGGGGGGGGGATTGACAAATGATAACATATGATATCAAAAGGGGGGGGGGGCAGTGGTCCAAAATTAGCAAAATGTTCATAACGTTACATATGTAATAGCCCCAATGTATGAATGGGTATACCACAAAAATTAAAAGAGGTATGAAGCCTACATAATATCAAATATTGCTATTCTCTATAACTCTTTTTTTTTATTATCCTAATCTGTTTTTTTTTTTTTTTTTTTTTTTTTTTTTTTTGACAAAGAATAGTTATTTGGCTATACATTGGCTACATGAGTTTGCAATTATTTCCCTTTTGACCAGAAATAGCAGAAAATATCATTCTAGGTGATAAATTGTGTTTCCCTGGAATCCCCCCCCCCTTCTTCTCATTTTTATGTGGGTAAGAAAAGATAGGCAAAGGGAATAACGTACAAGGAATTAGTGTATTGCTCCTTTTACATTATAATTGAGGCAATACCCTATCCCCATTTCTTTTTTCCACAGTAAACTTAACTTATAAGATTTTCTTGAAAACTATTATAAATACGGATTAGATCTTCTTAAAATACTGTGTATATAGGGCATTCTTCTTCTGCAAAGCTGACATTGAACAGTTTTAAGCCTGTTAAGCGTCATCAACTGTCAAACTCTACAAATAAATAAATAAATATTGTTTCATATATTCATTTTTTAACTTCCCGGATTCTTTTCTTTTTGTCATACTTCATTTTGTATCTTTGGCTGTTTTGAAATTCTGCAACTTTTTTCTGGAATTGTTGCAACTTGAGATGTTTTAAAAATTGCAATTTAATAGGAAAGAGAAGGCGGAGAATTGAATGTCAGATTAGAATGTAGTGATTGCATTGCCACAGGGGCGATTCAAAAAGGAGTGGAGTGGATGGAAGAAAATTGACTTAAAATTTACTAACGAATGGATAACTGAAAATAATTCAAATTAAAGTATTAATAGAATTTTGACAAAAGGAACAAAAAGCAAAAACAAGAAAGGATGCAAAAGGAAAATAGAAACTTTAGATGGTGCATTGTATTTATACAAGATTTTTTTCCTTTTTCTTTCTTTCTTTTTTTTTTTTTTTTTAGGATACAGTTTAAAATTAGCTTGCACATGTTATAAGACGAAAGACTAATTTTAAATATTCACATTGAGATAAAGTACAATTTTATAGCAATGTATTATAAACGCTATGCGTCTGCCTAGACTTTTGTTATGGGATTCTGTTTTTGAGAAATTGTAAAGAGTTTTTTTTTTTTTTTTTTTTTTTTTTTTTATTTAATCAAACTTGTGCAAATTTAGTCAATGTTGTGAATTTGAACTAACCATTATATTCAAGTTTTCCTGAAAAGTTAATAACAGCGTATAACAAATATGTTTTTTCTTTATATATGTAAAAGTGATAGGTCAGATTTTATTTTTAAATGATTAAATTTGTAAAAGATTCAGGTCAAAGATGAAAAAGTTTTATGGGAGGTGTATTTTTAAGACAAAGGAATTTTGTGAAGGGATGAAAAGAATTATGAAGAGTTCTGTTTTAAGATGAAATATTTTGTGAAGTATCCTTTTAAGGACTCAGAAATTTTCGAAACAGATCCTTTGCAATACAATATATATTGCAATTTATGTAAGTTAACTTTTATTCAAAATATTGTGATCTGTATATATTTTTTTTTTCACGTAATGTAAATGTAATTTGAAATATCGCAATCCAGAATTTTACTTTTCATTTAATTTAAAGGCAATTTGAAATATATAATCTGCACAAGTACATATTACATTATATGCTCGGTATTCATCATATGCAGTACATGTAGTCTAAATATAATTCAAAATATGAAAAATGAGAAAGTAAAAATGATTCTGAGCCTATCACTCGTTATATCTTCTAGTTAACGGTAGTAATCTCAAAAATACACATATAAATGCTTTTAAAAAGTTTGTTCGCTGTTATATAGTAACTGTTTGATTTTTGTTTCGTAACATTCTCTTTAATTTATTAATAGTCTTTTCCAATTTCAGAAGAAAAAAGAAAACAATAAGGGAGAAATCAACGGATTCTTAAAACTAAAAATACCAACTAAAACCTAGATTGAAAAAATCGAATACAGTAATAAGTAATAATGCAAATTAACTCTGATAAAAATTACATTTTTTTTTTTTTTTTTTGCTACATTCAAATTCTTGCGTAATATACTGAAAATTATATAGAGAGAAGTGAATTCTCAAGGTTTCTTTTTTTCTTTTTCTTTTCATTTTCTTTTCTTTTCTTTTCTTTTTTCTTTTTTTTTTTCTATGTTGTTGTTGTTGTTAAGTTTTTAATGTAATACAAGCTTCAGTGCTTTACACTTCATATTACTTGTGTTATACAAGAATTTAAACATAATAAAAAATGCATTCGTACCAGAATTAGCTTGTGAATTTTATCAGAATTAACACTAACTTTAACTTACTTATTACTTTTAACTTTTTTGCTATTATTATACTAACTTTCAAATGGAATAATACCACGATTTCTCATTTAATTTTCTCCTTTTATAACTTATTCAGCTTATTTTTCTTCAAATACAACTTAACTTAAACGAAACATAAAAAACATTATAAATTGCATAATTATTTTATTTTTCGAAATTTTCTTTGTACGTAATGTTTCAAACTGCAACAAGTCAAATAGTAGAATATACGTGGAATGGAACTAAAAGCCACGCTCTTTTTTTTTTTTGAGTTCTAGAGTATAAAAAATAAAATTTATAAAATTTTATTGTAGTGCCCTTATTTTATTGAAAGGGAAATGATAAACCTATGCTTTAAATCTCCGTGTTTTTGCTTCGGACGATGCTATACTTAAAAGTAAGAGAATATTGCAAGTTAAATTACAAATTTAAACTATTTTAAGTATTTAAAAAATCTCAGCAACAGCTCATGAAAATGAATATTAAGACGAACTATAGTAAAAATTAATTACATGCTTAGAAAATTTTATTCTTTGGATGTGCACGCATTAGTATTATATATTTTTTAAAATATGCTTTATATAATATAAAAATTATAAGTCATTTTATAATAGAAACATCTTAATCATTACGTAGCTAAAGGTTAATTGTAATAAAAAATTCTATTATTAATTTTATTATTATAGCAGGATGTAACTGAAATTTAATATGCAAAACTAATTTCGCATTCTAGATCGTATTTTTTTTTCATAATTATAAGATAATTTCTTGCTTATAATTTTCGCTAGTCTTCCTGTCATATGAAAAAAAAGTTACATTTACTATCCCAATACTTTAGGATTATATCAAACAGGATCATTCCCAGTAAGGTGAAAAAAATCACTGATAATAGGCGGTATTTTAGTGAAGATTAATAGAATCTTTACTGTGAAAGAACACCTCTTTAAGGTGAGCACAAAGGATTATAGCCAGAGCCATTCATGCTCGACCAAACCCACACGTCAATCAACTAGCTTACTTAGAGGGGAAAGAAGAGCCGAGTAAATCCGTGCCTAACGTTTCACGAACAAAAACCGGTGTATAGAAATATCCGTTTTGAACAGTTTGTAGACAGAAAATCCCCTGGGACAAAACCCGTTTCAAACGTTTCAAGGTAAGAAAGTGGAATACGGGAAAATCCGGGCCAAACGGCTAAAGGGTTAAAGCTGGAAACTATTTAAAAGAAAAGTTTCCAAGGTTAATAATAACAGAATAGCTAATAAAATTTTCAAATTATTTTAATTCTTTTTTTATTGTATCATGTTTGTAAATTATTTTGTAATTTTTCTGTATGTTTACTTATATGTTTTTGGATTTTATTTCGCTGATTATTCTCAGATAAATAACATTTCCCTTTAAGCGAAATACTCTTCTATTTAATATATTATCATTTTGAAATATTCTGACAGCTATGAAAGATTTTCTGGTAGTTTTCTTTTAGCATTTAATAGCTTAATTTAGAACTCCCACTGAACGAATTATGAGAGATAAAACTAAAGTTTAAGTAAAGGATTAATTTTTAATTCCGTTGAATAAACATTTTTATGTTAATCATTTTGATAATAGAATTACTTAAAATTTTATATTAAATTATCTCTTTGTTAATTTTTGTGTGAACTGGAAATCACACAGGGAGAAAAAAAAAATGTAAAAACTTTTAGAACGCACAATACATTGCATTTTAAAATAATTACTGTGCTAAACGTAATATGTATTACCAAATTGTTGTTTTATTGTACTATAGTTTAAAAGAAAAAAATGGTTTCCCTATGTTTGAATCACGTGTGTCAGAATATTTAATAATCCCAACAAAAAAATTTCGGTAAAAAAAAAAAAGCGCCAAGTTCTCCTTAATGTTTCGTCCAGAAAAAGTAGTGATATCTGAAGTTCGCACAAGTTAAAAGCCAAACATCCCAAATCTTTCATTGAAAATGGCTTCTTTTGGGTTACTTTTTCTGGCCGAAACATTAAGGAGAACTTGGCGCTTTTTTTTTTTTTTTTTTTTTTTTACCGAAAACTTTTTGTTGGGATATCACTACTTTTTGTATGTTTTTTCAAGTTTTTTTCTAAGCTATGTTAATAAAAAAAACTTAAATTTCAGTACTTTTATGTTAGCCGGGAGCAAATCTCCTAATTAGCATTTTGTTTTTTCGCCAATAGTAGTTTTCATTTTTCACATGTGTAAATTAGAAACAATGCTTTGATTTTCAAATAAAATATTTTGGTTTATGTTATTATTTGTTATTTGATTATTTATTTCTATGCTAAATATTCTATTAAATAAAATGAGGGAAATGCATCTATTTTAAATGAGATGACTGAAAAGTTTATATTTTTAAATGAAATGAATTCAATATAAACAATAGAGTTAGGGGCAGTATTTGGCGATTTGCCACTTGCGCCCGGCTAGCATAAAAATAACTAAATTTATTTTATTGAGCTTTACAAATTCATACTTTATTTCCTTTTATATTAAAGTACTAGCCGCCTCTAGCAAGCAGTATATACTCTATTAATTGCATGTTAAACGTTGCATCATGTTACTGTTACTCATAATTTAATTTACTTGCCCATTCTTTCGCCAAGTCGGAAGCTTTTGATAGAGAAATCAAGAACTCTTTACGATCATGGAAGCACATCATATATTTTGTGTTGTTATCTATTTCATCTTTCATGACAAATATCTCTTAAGGGGGCTGATCACTCAGCTTCGGAATTCTCCTCCGTAATGTTAAGTCTATGGACTTTTGATGCATTCATATATTTAAAATATCTTCTCGGAAAATTCATATTTTTGACACCTTTTTTCTGTGTACTCTTCTTAAAGGATGTCTCTTTTTTCTTAGTTTTCAAAATATTTCTAAAATCTATGCTGAATTTAATATTTTATGTGTTAAAAGCGGGAGAACTGTGAGTAAGATTTTAACGCTTCCTATAAAATTAAGTCTATACTTTAGAAATATTTTGAGAACTAAGACAAAAAGAGACATCTTTTAGGCAGTGTACACAAAAAATAGAAGTTAAAAAAAATTAACTTATCGAAGAGATATCTACCCTATCTATATTATAAAGGACAAACATATCTGTGCGTAACGCATACGTCATTCTGCGTATGGCAACACTTTGAAATTTGAAATGAAATTTCGCTTTTGCAATTTTTGCTACTGCATAATTTTTTAAACTCCTAAACATCCCACATTTTAAATGTTTACACCGTCATATGCAGAAAAAAATGCTCTTTTAAATGCAATTTGTTTGAAAGCTGTAACTCAATTTATTTTTGAGGTATTAATTTTTTTATAGTTTTTAATACCAATTTTCTAATCGTGGCAACTGAAGTACTTCATTTCTATTAAAAGTGGATTAGTTATCTTTATTGATTATATTCTTACTGATGCCATTTTTTCATTACAATTAAAAATATCTTTTTTAAAAATTTGAACAGAAAATGACGTTGCGCTTTAAAAAAAGACACAATTTCCCTGATGATGCTGTTATATTTCACTATTTTTTCATTTCGCTGATATTGAGTTTGAGTCAATCGGCAAAATATTTCAGCGACATAAAATGACGTCATATTTAAAAGTAAACGATAATTTTATTTGATAAAACGAGATATTTCCCCTTGAATACGTCTAAAAGTTATAAATTTCTAGAATTTTCACGCGCAGGTACAGAGATTATACTAAGACCTCAGATCACGAGTGGGAATTTTAACATAGAAAGTTGCAATAGTTGACAAACGTGACTTCAAGCGTGAAAATATATTTATTAATAACCTATTGCGCGTTAAAATGTTTTTAAATAGTTAATATGGATGTGAAACGTGGAAAATGACTTGATTTGGTTTAGATGTAAAGGTAGGAAAATTCTATGATTATGTCAAGGTGAAATCATTTTTGCGTTTTTTCATTCCGTAATACCAAGCATCAATTAATAACTTAATCAAAATTACTTATCTTGATTATATGTTACTGATGACGTATATGAATAAAGTTTAATTTTTCAATAATTTTAAGAGTTGAAGTTTATGAAAAAAAGTATTTTGTTAATCTTAGGTTAAAATATGTCTTTGGAGAGTTAAATTAACAAGTGTAAGATGAATTTTTTATTCTAATTATTGTTGTCGATGTATTATAAATTTGATGCAACAGTTCCTTTGTAAACATTTTCTTTCGTCGAAATTCGGCGGGTTCCACCTCGTATAAATAAAATCCCAATGAAACGAATTTATGTCTACCCTATATATATAAAATCCTAATGAAACGAATTTATGAAACGAATATATGAAACGGCTGAAATGTGTATCGATTCTTTGAATCGACTGATTAAACAACTGATTATGTTTCAAGGCAATTTCTCCTAAAATATGGAATACTTTGCGATGAAATTAACACCAAAAATCTATATTGATCCACAGATCTCAAAACTGGTTTTAGAATTTTTAAATTAGGATTAGTTTTCGAAATATTAATTTTTTTCTAATTTTAAATACATTTTTCTAATGATGGCAACTCAAATTTTAATCAGAACAAATATTATTTTTTCTTCATAATTCAGAAAAGTTTACTATTTTAAATTAATTTGGCGACCAGTTTGGCCTCCTTTAAATCTATGCTAAGAACAATGCTTTTTTTAATTTGGTTATCATTTTATTTAATACAAAACTTTCATTTAAAAATGAAACATTTAAATTGATGGCTTTCACTTCTTTCTTTATTTTAAAAAACAAAACAAAAAGAAAAATATTAGGCACAGATGTCATATACGCACTGGGGTATCTAATTGGCGCAAAAATGGCATTATTTTGATTGACATGGCTATTGTCGTTTATTTAATAATAAATGATTATTTACTTGTATTTTTTTATTTATATAAATTATTTTGTTCTATAATTATTAATTGTTTTTTTGCTATTTCCTTTTGAAAATAATAGAAAATAATTAAAAAATACGGTACAACGTAGTTATTCCGTCAACCAATATCGCAAATTATATAAATCGCCAAACCACTCGCCAAATTGTACAGATTGACAAAATTTTTATTTTAAATAACGAAAGAACAAATAAATTAGTATAACATTAATAAATATAAAAATAAAACGTCTAAATAAAAATACTTGATGACGTAAACATGTGTAACTTGCTAAAAGTCAAGTGAATGTGACATTTTCGATCAACTTTACTGGCATTTAATCTTATAGTTCGCGATAGATTTTTGGTCAACGGGATAACTAAGTAGTACCAAAAATACATATGTAACTGGTATTCGAAAGCGAGGTTTTCGCCAAATTTTCATAAAAAAAAAACAAAAAAAAAAACATGCCAAACATGCATATGACATCTGGAGAAATATTAAATTATGTTACAAACCATGACATTTAATTTCAACTTCAAATTAATGTTTTAATTTACCACTCGAAAAATAAAAAAATTCTAACTGGCGAGTTGCAAAAAAGATATTGGCGAGATTTGCACCCGGCTTTTTTTTCTTTCGGCACAGGTGTCATATATGGCCCCATATTGACGAGATTTTTTCCTGACGCCAATGTCATATACGCAACGGGTACTTAACTGGCGCCAAAGTATCGTTATTCTGGTTGATATGGTAAGTCGGATGTTGTTGTTTATGCTGTTGATGCGTTTCCCAAATTGGCGTTGGAAAAAAAAAATCGCGCCATATGACATTTGTGCCAAACCTTCATATGAAAGGTGAAGGGATCAGACCGTATTTGTTTATGGCATTTGATGACTTGAACTATTATAATATAAATGAAATGATGGGGATAGCATAATATCTGGCGACTTATCACCTGTGCCTGGATAACATTAAAGTATCAAAATGGCACCTAGAGTAAAAAAAAAAAACGAAGTCTTCCGCCGGGAACAGTTGATGATAGTCACATTATTTAGGCTATCGTTATAGAGATTGTTTTAAAATATCGGGAGACAAAGACTCTGAATACTTTTATTCATTTTATTTTAGCTTCTGTTCAAATGTTTAACTGATCCTCTTTAATCAAAAACGAAAACAACGATTGGATGTCTTAACAGCAACTGATTCGCCCTTAAATTTTTGCAATCAAAGGGATTTGAATGGAAACCCGTTTACAGGGAGATCTGCACAGATTTTTTCAGTATAATTTAATCGCCTCTACTATTTTTAAAACCCATCAGATTAGCATGATTTTTTTTTTTTTTTTTTTAGATTCTGCGGTGTCTGAACGGGGGTTGGCGAGCGTAGCTTGCAGGGGGCAGAGCCCCTAGTTTTAAATATACGAATGCATCAAATGCCATAGACTTAACATTACCGAGCAGAATTCCAAATCTGAGTGACTAGCCCTCTTAACTCACTTATGCTTGCTTCCTTATCAATTAGGATTCGTTCTCTAATGCGGAAATTTTTAATCCTATTAAGTAATCTTTTCTAATTGGGCTCACTGCCAATTATTCTATTTTAACTGATACGATTGGGTACAATTGAAATTATTCTTATTAAATCCTTTGATAATATCTGCATTTACATTAAACCATATTGATGCTAATATATTTTTGTTTCATGCTAACATTTTCAATAGACTCGATTACGAAAGAATAGAAGGTCTACGGGCTCACTGCTATGATCCATTCGAAAATCTATCATTCTTCTCATTTAATCGTGTTGAAGAACTAGCCAATGCGCCATGGTTTTAAGATTTAGCTAATTTTATTCGAAACCTGAAAACTAAAATGCGAGGAACCGGATTATAGAAGATTCCTTCTAACGGGACATATCGATTAACAGGTTACATATTATAGCATTATAATAATCATAAGGAGAATTGGTAGCTTCGGTGCTTTAATAGTTTCCGTAAATTCTATTTATTTAATACGGACGTTTCAGCAGAGTAAAGATTAACAACATAGTCAAAATAAGTATAATAACAGTACAATATATTAACAATAGCAGAGGTTTTGTGCAGTGACGAAACTACTGGCACTTTGGAAATATTCGTAAGTTATATTATTTAACTATTCAGATGATATGCGAAAAAATATAAATAGATGGCTCGCATTAATAATTAACTCATTGAAAAATAGCCATAAACGTCAAATACTCGCCAAGTTTGGCGGCATTTAGCGAAGTGTCACAAAATTTGGTAATATATCATGTTAATACTAAAATTTGGCGACAGAAAATGTTTTGTTTGTTCTGACGTCATAATGATGCATATGTATTATTTATTACACACATACCTATAATATGTATGATGCAAATGTATTACGTATTATATGCATATTTATATATGTATGATGCATATGTATAAAGTTCTTTATCATCACTAAAACGAACTTAAAGGAATAGTGTTCCATAAATAGTAGGGATATTTGCCAGATTGACCAGAGAGCTACTGAGATTAGAAATCCGACATTTATAATAGACCGGGAGGCGTCTGCACACACCATCACCTAATCGAGTTTACATCAGAAATATTAGGATTAGTTAAAACTAGATTAGCACATTAAAATGCAACTGGTCTGTTAATTCATATCTTGGTAGAAACAACCTGAAGACCTAATTTTAGTGGGTGACTGATAGGTTTACTATTGTATTTTCCTGCATCCAAAAGTATGGAAACATGGAGGAATGGGTGCAGGAAAACACAATGGAAAATCCATCAATTAACCGGTAAAATCGGGTCTGTAGGTGGTTTCCACAAAGATATGACTTGGCAGACCAGTTACATTTTAATACGCTAATCGATTTTAACTAGTCCTAAGATTTTAGCCGTTAACTCGATGAGGTAATGATTTGTGCAGACGCCTCCCGGTCTTTAATAAAATTTGTTTTAAGGAAGTAAAAGATAGACACATGGACAGATAAACTGAAAGATTTGCTTTATTAAGATTTTTGTAAAAGCATATAAAATTTCATTCAGCTTAAAATCATGTAACACCTTTATAACTCAGGCTAATTTTCTGTAATCGGGTTTTGGCAACCAGCATATCTTATCTATAACTATAATCTTTCTTTTACAGATTTAAAATTAACAATAAAGTAACAGTAAGTAGGCTAATAATACAATATAATAACATTAGCAGCGGACTTCGGACACCGCATCTGTCACACATCGTTGAAGACAACTTTATTAGTTACACATTTCATTTAATTAAAAGCAGATTTTTAAACTTTCATATGAGAATTAGGATATTTTTCCACTATGGCGGTTTTTTTTTTTTTTTTTTTTTTTTTTTTTTTTTTTTTTTTATCTTGGTGCAATTCGGACTTCAGAAACTGAGATATGTTGCCAAATGATATAAACAACAATGGAAACAAACCTGATGAATTTTTATGATATTTATATATGTATATTACATATGTTTATATACATATAAACATTTTATTTATACACGTATAAAATATTGTTTTTTATATACAAATTATTTATGTTGGTATATAAAAATAATTAAACGGGTTCCTTACATTAAATAAATTGTATACATATGGAAAAAATTGCTTGTGTATATGACACAGTAGATAGGTAGCCAGAAAATACGTTATTATCAAATTTCTTTTCTCGTCAAGGCTATTTTCTCTATTTCGCAAAAGGCTACTATATCGGAAACATAACAAATTGCGGTTATATTTTGTTAAATATTTTATTGTTTTAATATGATATCGTGAATATATCATAACCGATACTGATTAAAATTTTTAGGTATATTAATTTTTTTCTGTTTAACAAACATCTTGAGAAAAGCATATATATAAAATTTTATTCTGCTTGAAATTACGTGACCCCTTCAAAACTCTGTAATCGAGTTTTGGCGACCAACATTGGCACAATTGAATGTGTTATGGAACTGTTTACGGCCAAATCAACACCCCCTGTTTTAAGGGTTTAGAGGCGGAAATTCTGTGTTTTCAGATTTTTCTGGTTAATTGTGCTACAATCCCGACTTACTTGTGAAATTTCATGATTCTACGACTTTTAGAAGTACCTTAGTTATTTGATGATGCGAAGAGAGTCAGTGACAAAAAAGCGCTTTATCGGAATTTAAAATTTCGAAAACTACTAAATACAGAAACATGAAATCGTGGAACCTTAGTTCAGTTTGATGATACGAACATGCGTATAAAAGAAAAATTTCTATCTCCCTAAAACGACGTTATGAGGGGGTGAAAAATATGCCGAAATGGTTCAGGAAAAGGTAGCTTACGGCTTGTGCGAAAGTGGCGGACTCACTGCCGTGCTCCCAGATTAATCATTAGGTGCGTTCGTAATTATATAAATACGTAGCACCTATAGTCGTCGTTCAGTCCGTCCGTCTGTCCGTAGTCCGTCCGTCTGTCCGTCTGTCCGTCCGTCTGTCCGCATGTAACAGAGCAAAAACTACCCAACAGAATGGTCTGAAATTTCAAATATATGATTGTTGCAAAATTTTGTCGAGCCATTTCAAATTTTATGAAAATCGGATGTATAGTTTAATTACAGGGACAGTCAAAAGTTTTTCTTTACATTACGGCCAATGGGAAAAATTATTGCAAGTGCATTTTAATGATATTACAGCCTTCCGAATGATCTGAAATTTTAAAGATATAACTGTTGCAAAATTTTGTCGAGCCCTTTCAAATTTTAGGAAAATCGGATGTATAGTTTAATTACAGGGACAGTCAAAAGTTTTTCCTTACATTACGGCCAATGGGAAAAATTATTGCAAGTGCATTTTAATGATATTAGAGCCTTCCGAATGATCTGAAATTTTAAAGATATAACTGTTGCAAAATTTTGTTGAGCTATTTCAAATTTTAGGAAAATAGGATGTATAGTTTAATTACAGGGACAGTCAAAATTGTTCCGTTACATTACGGCCAATGGGAAAAATTATTGCAAGTGCATTTTAATGATATTACAGCTTTCCGAATGATCTGAAATTTTAAAGATATAACTGTTGCAAAATTTTGTCGAGCCCTTTCAAATTTTAGGAAAATTGGATGTATAGTTTAATTACAGGTAGAGTCAAAAGTTTTTCCTTACATTACGGCCAATGGGAAAAATTATTGCAAGTGCATTTTAATGATATTAGAGTCTTCCGAATGGTCTGAAATTTTAAAGATATAATTGTTGCAAAATTTTGTTGAGCTATTTCAAATTTTAGGAAAATAGGATGTATAGTTTAATTACAGGGACAGTCAAAAGTGTTCCGTTACATTACGAGGAATGGGAAAAAAAATATTGGAAGTGCATTTTAATGATGTATCAGACTATGCGCTTTATGAAGTGCAAAAAATTATACATTCAGTACAATATGGGGTGCAAAAAATAATTATAAAACTAGTTATAGTACGAACGCACCTCATTAGCCACGTTTGACGAGCAATTTCCAACTTGTTTTTAGGTGCGTTCGTAATTATATAAATACGTAGCACCTATAGTCGTCGTTCAGTCCGTCCGTCTGTCCGTCCGTCTGTCCGCATGTAACAGAGCAAAAACTACCCAACCGAATAGTCTGAAATTTCAAATATGTGATTGTTGCAAAATTTTGTCGAGCCATTTCAAATTTTATGAATATCGGATTTATAGTTTAATTACAGGGACAGTCAAAAGTTTTTCTTTACATTACGGCCAATGGGAAAAATTATTGCAAGTGGATTTTAATGATATTACAGCCTTTCGAATGGTCTGAAATTTTAAAGATATAATTGTTGCAAAATTTTGTTGAGCTATTTCAAATTTTAGGAAAATCGGATGTATAGTTTAATTACAGGGACAGTCAAAAGTGTTCCGAAAAAATTATTGGAAGTGCATTTTAATGATGTATCAGACTATGCACGTTATGAAGTGCAAAAAATTATACATTCAGTACAATATGGGGTGCAAAAAATAATTTTAAAACTAGTTATAGTACGAACGCACCTCATTTGCCACGTTTGACGAGCAATTTCTAACTTGTTCATTGTGCAGAGAAACAGAATTGAAATTATATTCAATAATTACAATCATGTTTTATCCGGGTTCTGCTATATGCATGAAAAAATATTTCGCATGAACACAAATGAAAAACAATAAAATTTCGGCATATACTTTGCCCGCTAAAAAGCCATTGTTTGTAAGAAATGTTATATTTTTAAGATATATATTTTTAAGAGTACAAATAATAAAAGTTAAATTAACTATTGAAAATATTATTAAAAAAAGTTAATTGCACATTTGTGTACTCCATATTGGGCAAGGAACGATTTGTCGCAGATAGCATAGTAAATATTACCACAAAAGAAAACCTGATCGTAGGCAAACTGCAATCACTTTGTGAGAAAAGAAAATTTCACGTATTTATCTAAAAATTCAGCAATTAATTAAGGATAAAATTATTTCCCAAAAATTCATGTCTCTTTGTATGAAACGATATAAATTTATTTTCTCTCCGCCACAAAATTCGGTAACACGAAAGAAAACATGTAATCTCCGAGATATATTACCTATATACTACATTTAGAAGTAACATTTTCAGATGTTTTAAAACTATCATACAATATATTTTTCTACTTAAAGATATAGAAGTTTACGTAAAATTTAATAAATTTGAATTTACTGAAACGAGGTAAAACAAATTGTTACGGCAGTAAAATAGTTAAAATGTCATGAAGTACGTTTATGTTTAAAGAATGTAAATAAACACGTTTACGCAGTTAGTTCACAGTACCAGTGTTGCCAGATAGTCGAAAATCAATTTCTACAACATTTCTGAAATTTACCTTAGATCAGTGTTTTTTTTCCGAAAAATCCCCAACGTAGTTTCTACTCAAAAATGTAAATTTTTAAGTTTCATTTTTCCACTATAAAATTTTTTTAACGAATTTAAACTCGAATTTTTCCCCAAATCAATAATTTTTTAAAAATTCCTCATTTACAAAAAATAAACCTTTAAACTCGACAGAATTTTGCATACATATTCGAAGCTAAACGAAGAGAATGAGAGTTACATTTTAGAACGATAAGTTTTTTTTTACTTGTTTTTTTTTCAATTCCTACTATTAGCTCACACTCTCCTTATATTTACTTATATATTTATCTTGTTCAAATTTTCAATCGTTAATAAAATACTCATTATTCATCCTATCAAGTTGAAATAATTTTTTTTTAAACTTTTACTGGATGACAATTGATGTTAGTATAGTTTTTTTTCAAATATTAATTAATTAATTAAATTTTAATTAATTAATTTTAGTTTTGCATGTTAAACAAAACGACAACCATTGGTTATTGAAGATCTATAAAAGTATTTTCAATAATGGGTTAGCATAGAGGGACCCTGTTCTATCGCCAAATACCGCCAAGTTTGTCGCCAACTAGGCGATATATCGCCAAATTTGGCGACCAAAATGAGTCGTTAAAAGTGACGCCAACTTCGCGATATCTCTAATATTTCGCCAAATTCCCATAGAGTTCCATTGTAAACCTACTTGCTTATAGAAAATCAACAAATTGAGATATTTTAATGCAACATAAACTAATATTATCTTAAGGGATTATATTAAATTTTTCATTGATGGCCTAAGTAGGAATTGACTTTAAAAATAAAATTTTTATATTACTTGTTTAATTGTTGCTGATCGATGATGCTGGCCTATCATTACCTTAGCACTATCTACGGTTATACCAATAACTTTTTTAAGGTTTAGGTCAGCTTTAATCAGTTGAGTTTTGAATAAATAAGAGATGGTGTTGGCATCATCTGCTTCTATCTGACTTAATCTGTAAAACTTGGTTTTAATTTTTTTGTCATCCCTACTAACGTACGCAATCGTAATGCAAAGCACCTTCGTTGTATCAGTCACTGCTCTTTCCTCAGTAAGAAAAGAAAAATAGCTGTTTTCCATATCTTTAATTTTTTTTAAAGCACACGTATCGGATAAGTTCTGAAAATTTAGTAATGTAAAGGTTTATGTCGTTTAAGACCGTAGAGTTTTCTTCATCATTTCTTATAAGGACAACTAGGGTGTCTACTGCATTTATTGAATAACATTTAGCTATAAACGTAGCAATGCGATTGTAGTATGCAACTGCATGTCTCGCAAAATGTTCTACTGTCATTCCATGAAAAACAAGTTAACCAGCCTTAAGCAAAAAAAGTTATAAAATTGTTTTATTTCTGTTGTATAAAACTTTTCTAATAAAAGAAATGTGTATATGTGTTTGTGTGATGATGCGCAATGTCTAGAAAAATCTGCTGCATTTAGTCCCCTGGAAATTCAGATGGTTTATAGTCCAAGGCAAGTCGTGATGCACCTGTGATACGTGTAAACTGTAATGGTGTAAACGATGAGCAGGACTACGAGAATAATGATTGATATATCGGATTTTTGTATTTTATTTTCGTTTTCCAAATCGAAATCCAGTTCGAGACATATCTAGTGTAAATTTTACGTGAAACAGCGAAAAAATCCCCAAGTTTCACCCAAAAATGTTGATAGTCTCTAAATATTTCCCCATGAACTAATTCTCCCCGAAAAATTCCATTCGAGGTTCAAAATTACCCAAAATGGGAACAATATCTCCAATGTGGGAACACTTCACAGCAATTCTGTACAATTTCTAGTAATAACTACTAGTATTAATTTTCTGATGTTGCCAAATATTTTAAAACAAATTACTACATTTACTTACATTTAAAACTAAAAATAACTACTCATTTAGAGTAATATGTTTGGGAAACTTTACATTTACGGATATTTTAAGGTTTGTCAAAAATACGAGTAAATCTGATTTTTTTTTTTTTTTTTTTTTTTTTTCTTTTTTTTAAGTAAATTTTTTTTTAGTATTTTCTTTGTTCAGTTTCTTATTTTAAAAAATCTACAGACCGTTGCCCTTCGCGGATCCGGAGTAGCCGGTGTCCGTCTTCAAGATCGGATTGTTTTGATGGGGATAGTCTTAGCACGAACGATCCCACATGAAAAGAATAAAATAATAAATAAAAGGGATTTATTCAGGTTAAAGACATTAACCAGCGATGCGCATTAAACAAAACACATATATTTTTTTTAGTTTTCATCAGTCAAAAATGGATTTGGCTTTATACATGAGTCTTTTTTTGTATTCTAATTGACGTATATTGTTTCTATAGAGCTTTGGATGTTTTCAATATGTGCTGTTAAATTTGGTAAAAACCCCGCATGATAGAAAAAATAATTTTTTTTAATTATATCTCCATGGAAGTAAGACTATCCATACACGGAAGAACACTTATTTTGTATAGATTACGCATTGTCACCTGCTAGAGCTAAAGATCATTTAGAAAATTACATTTTTCTTCGCATATTGCAAATATTAATTTTTTATTCAGTTTTTTATTGTTTGTCCCTTAACCGCTCTTGTGACTAACGCCTTGCTGAAAAATATGACATCAAATATGCTTTTTACTTTACAAAAGTACAAGAACAATTTGCTAAGTTTAGCTGTTGATATTCTACAAAACGCCTATAATCGAAAATGTCGTTGATACTTTTGATGATATTATGCATTTAACTATAGAAACGCTTTCTTCATCTTATGAAGACTTAAAATAATATGGCAACAGGCAAGAAAATATATGAAGATAAACTGAAGCTCTTTCTGTTATAATAAATGAATAGATTAATTATTTTTCACCTAAATTAAAAAAAAAAAGTGAAAGGGAAGACGTATTTTCAAAAGTTAATTAAATTTTATAGATGTTTTGAAAATAAATGAAATTATATAATAAGAGTGAAGATTAATAATTAAATTCTACTCTATCTTAAAATATTTTTAAATATTGTTTTCAAAGTTTTTGTGTATTTTTTGTCATAAATGATGAGAAAGATATGAATTTTCATAC
Organism: Maratus speciosus; assembly: GCA_963932465.1. Lineage (NCBI taxonomy): Eukaryota > Metazoa > Arthropoda > Arachnida > Araneae > Salticidae > Maratus > Maratus speciosus. The sequence goes on from OZ010790.1 coordinate 77,717,561, forward strand.
AAATAATTAAAATAACTTTTAATTTTATTTATTGTATAAGAAGTAATGAAAAACATATTATAATATTTTTATTTTCAAAAGTAAAATTAATTTCTCGAATTAATCAACAAATTTAACAACAAATTAAAATACGTCTTCAATCATTTTCACCGCAGACCAATATGATGGTAAGATATTTAAAATTTTATATATATTTTAACATTTATATTATAAATATAATCGTGAAATACTTAGCTATTCTAATTAAAAACCATGATAGGGTTGTAGGGAATTAGTGATTAATCTATAAATGGAATAAAATCATCAGATTTTTTAAGACTGACAAATTGGTACGTAAAATTTAAATTATGATGCAGCCCTTGCATTGCGATGTTAGGAAGCTTTTGTAAATCAGAAGAAATGTCACTAAATTCTTAGCGTAAAGTACGGAATTATAATTCAACTAATTGCATTGTAACGTTCATACAATACTAACATTTTCACTGTAGTATTATTTTTTCTCTGTATCTCTTTCGAATAGTTGAAAAGTTAACATTTGCTAAGTATTAGCACAAAACAAGAATTTTGCAAAATCTTATTTCGGTTGCACTGTATTAAAATTTTGTTAAATAATTTGAAAATTGGAATTTGGTAAGTATACTTAAGTATTAAAAAATGATAAAAGAAAATCTGAAAACAGATGATGACAGATAGAGACAGGAGAGAGAGAATAAAAAATGAGTTATAGATTTTAAGTTAAAGAATCTGTCAATGTACATTTACACTTAGGATAAAGAAGTAGAGAGGAAAAACTGTCATAAATACTTGAATTTGGAAAAGTGTACGCAAATTGTGATAAGGAGAATAATCATTGTAAAAGAATTTGCTAAATTTTGGTGAAAGTTTGTATATATTGGTCCTTTTGCACTACATTGACATCTATAAAGAGACATACTAAAGTTGAACCACAAACCCACTGATACATATACAGTGACAGACAAAGTTTAACTACATATCCACTAACACCCAAAAGGTAATCAACAAATGAACATAGAACAAACAAACATACTTTTAGGGAGTTTCCCCACATATTATTTCAAATATGTAAGAATGGCGTGGAGTTGCTGGTAAGGAATGGAAATTTTGGTGTGGATTTGAAAAGGTCAATTGTAGTTAACATTTTTTTAAAAATTTTATTTGTGTTATTAAGTATAAGTAAACTATGCTGATGTTAAGTGAAAGTACGATATGGGATATTGTTATTAATTTAGTTATGCTGTTTTGTACACTATTTAGGTAATGACTGTGTAAAATTATGTCACCGCAATGCTAATTTGTGAAAATTAATTTAACATTTGTATAAGAGATCGCCATCTTTTACTCTCCTGTCAGAGCAAGATGAAGTTTTTGTAGTGTGGATCTTCGTTTTCAGAACATTTTTCACTTGTTTGTTGTTTTATCGCAGCTAAACGTCCCTATCCACAGCTGTGTACAGTCAAACTTTTTCGTTAAGTCGCCCTGTTTGGTTCAACGTTTCAAAATAATTGCGTCGTCAAATTTTCCGTCGATTTAATCTTAAAAACATGTGATCCGTTTAAAAACAGATTTCTGTGAGAAATCCATCCTACCTGCAATATCTATCATTCATTAAGATCGATCACGCCAAAGATATGTAAATAAGAAAATAGGTAATCAGAAAAGGAATTGTAAATTTCAATTCCCTTCTGTGGTGTAGCAAAATATTGTACAAATTTATACGATTAAGGATTAAGTTTGTACGGTATTATACAAATAATACTGTATATAGATTATTATACCACTGTTATATTTATTAATATAATCTTGCAAACTTTGTACTGTATGGATTGGAGATATGAACATTTATTCACTCCGGCACACACAAAATTAAAATACTCCTCTGTGAACGTTTGTAGCAGATCGCCAAGAACATTGCGGATGTAAAAAATTAATATATGTGAGAGGGATAGCGTGTTTTAAAGACAGACGGACTTAATACACTTAAGTGGTATGGTTATGTCCGTCGATTGAATATATTGCATCTACCAATTTTTTTTTTTTTAAAGAATGCATGGATTTTCATCAAACTTCAGATTCAGTCAGACGTTAACACAAGCTGTTGCTGATTAGGTTTTAGTGTAAACCACACAACAGTTGCCGCTAATAAGCTGCATTTTGCAGGACTTACACTATTATAGCAATAGTCGTATCTCGAGAACAAATGCACGGAATATCATATCTTTTGAATCCTCATGATGGGCATAGATTGCCATTTAATGTTTGCATTATGATAGTGAATTTTGTAGTATTAACATGTATGAGAAAGAAGAAAGTTTTGAGATTGGCATATCCGACTAGTTTTTGCGTATGTTGTATTTGTTAATTTTAAATTTTCTAAATTTCTACTGTCACACGCTGAACACCCCCCCCCCCCCCCTTATTTGAATCATTAAAAATTTTATTTGCAAAAGTGAAAACCTTTATTAAGAATGCATATTATAATTTATTAGTTTATTTAATTTGTGGATTCTTACATTTTTTTTAGTCCTTGAATGTACTTAAAAGTCCTTGATTTTTATATAAAGAAATGTTTACAAACCCTGTATTATTCTATCTATCTATATCTAATTCTGCTTTCTCCTTCCCCTGTAAAAAGAATACACAGTTAAAATATTCCTTCATATGAATTTGTGCTTTTATGTTTTGGTGTAAATTGCCCAATAGGTCACGCTGCTATTCTGCATTTTTCACATGGACGAAACACATCTTATTGGCGTCTAGATGTATTAAAAGCAGCAGATATTTGTTCGCTTTCAGGGTCATTAGAGTGTAGAAACAAAGCACTTTAAAAGGCAATAAAATAACATAATGAGATATATTTAAACACATATATCTCTGAAACGGAAACCGACTTCACCTTTTGTGAATAATTACTAAATTCCCAAGCGTATGCTTACTTAAATCTGTTAAAGTTTTTCAAGAAAAAATGTTTTGTTTATCAGTGATAATTTTTCATTGTTTGAAATAAATAATGCATTTTTGCAAAGAGATAACCTATAATCTTACTGATTAGTAACTGCCTACTGAGAACCTATAATCTTATATTAATATAATAATATAATGTACATGCCTACTGGGCGTAATCTTGCTAAATATTCATACTGATATTTTTTTTTCATTTTTTTCATTTTACTAATTTTTATGCATTGGCTCATGTATAGAACTAATTTTTAAATAGGGTTTTGAAAATAATATAAAGTATTTAATAAAGTTTTACAATTTTTTCTACGCTAAAAATAGCGCATTTAAAAAGTTTGTAAATATTTTTTTAACCCGTTAATAGTCGCGCGTTGGTCTTTTCCCCGCCCGAAATTCGTTATCTTCCTGTAACTCATTTCCCGTTAAAGTTACGATAGCCAAATTCCGTGTAGCTGACCTTGAGTGTTCACACTCTTGTGTAGTAAAATTGCAAGTCATTCCTGCTATTTCTTAGCATTTTATCGCATTCTTAAGTTTCAATCGGTCTAAATGACCGCGGTGCGACCACTTGCGTTAGTTGAATTTTCCCCCCTCGTGTTCATCCTTTCCCATTTCCGCGAAATCTGTGGGGGAAAGTTTCTTCGAAGTACGGACGCTCTGCCTGTTGTTATTTTGTCTTTCTTTCTTTCTGCTATTTTACCCGTTCATAGAGTACTTTTTTAACTTTTAGAATGTGACTTAAAATTGTTTTATTATATTAGTTGTGAAGTCAGTTCGCACAAAAAACTGATGGATGGTCACTTACATTTTTTTTTCATTGTCAAACATTGCGGGAATAAATTCTCAAATTGATAATCGTTTAAATATGGAGAAAAAAGAGAAATTCATCATCATTGTTTGAAAGGAGTTGCTTTCCATTTATTACCGGAACATATAAATGATAGAAAACAGACAATAACACTGCCAAACCATTAAAAAAAAGAGAGAAGAGAATTTTACGGGAATCAGTAAAAAAATTGCCGTATCTCCAAAATCTGAAAAGTATCGTTTTTGTACAATAAAAAAAACTCGAAAGATAAAACAATTTTCTCAGAAATGTAGTATGTATATCTGTGAAGAACATACATATAATTTATTTGTACAATAAGAAAAATAATGAGAATTTTATAATGTAGATTAAAAATTATGCAAATAAAAACTCTTTTGGATAATTCAGTGAATACTATTTACTATTCAGTGAATACTATGATTCAGTGATACTATGATTTAAAAAAAAAAAAATTAAGTATTTTCCTAAAATTTATCTATTTTTAAATTTTCATACCGTAAATAAAAACACTTTTTTTTTTTTTTTTTTTTTTTTTTACAATGCCTCAGAAAATGTTTTTATTATTATTATTATTATTATTGAAATCCAATAGAGGCTTGGGGACGGTATCTAACAAATTTAAATTTGTTGTACTTCATCAATTGTTCAAACTATTTTTCAGAATAATGTTTTCCAGAATACGAGAGAAAATTCATTAAAATAAAATTATTGCTGCATATTTATAATTTCGGAGAAAAATTTCTTATTGTTTTTATTATTTTAATGAATGTTATTATAAAACAATAAATTATAACATTAATACCTTATTAAGAACTGTACAATTGAATATTTATTTTAATTAAATAGTTGCTGTAAAATACACCCCTATTAAGATGAACCTTTCAGTGATTCTATTAATTAAAATAATTTATCCATCTTAGGATTTAAATCTACAATTGCAAATGTATTTAAATTAAATATATAATTTCAATAACTTATTATTTACTTTATATAAGCGAAGTTCGTATCCAGAGTTTTTATTCAAGGGTGCTGCTCCCACCCTGAAATAAGTAGAAAAATTACAAATCGTGCATGCTCATTTGAAAAATGGGTTTAGTCATAAAATCTCGAGCCCCCCCCCCCCCCCTCTCTTCCTCATACACACACAGACACCCCACAAAATAAATAAATAAAACGTAGTTACAACATTTCCATTTATAATTTCGAAATTAAGTATTTTTTACATTTTTCCTTATATATATATATAATATGCTGGTGAATTAGTGGTATTGTATTTGATTTGTTGTATATCATAGGTTCCATTTTTATTTTCTGTTTAATTGTTCAATTTAATGTCAGTGTAATATATAGATGCTAAATTTATTAATTTTATTTTATTAAATGGATATAGAGTGCCGGAGTATCATAAAAATCTACCTGACTCAGATTCTGTCCTTCCAAAAAAATAAAAATAAAAATACCCCTATCATGAATTTAGATTCATATTCGTAAATGTTTTCCTACTAATTATTGATTCATAGTAACATCAGAAATTCAATCAAATCATTTACTATTTACTTTTAAGTATTTATGCAAAACGAAGAAAGAGTTATTAAAAACATTTATCTAGATGCCAACTTAATATATACTTAAGCGAAATAAATAATTTGCTGTAGAAGGTTGTAAAATGAATAATTACTGTAATCTTTTAAACTTCAGTCAATATTTTCACTCTACGTTATCCGTTTTCGATCATCTGATAACACCGGCAAGTTTCCCCTTCGTTTTCGGTCTGCTGGTAACGGCGGCAAATGGACCGAACGCGACTACTAACGTTCTAAAAAATGTCGCGACTACTCTCGGGTTAAATATAAAAAAAAAAATTAAAATGCTTAAAAAATAATTCTGCCTTTTATTTTTTTACATATCCAGTATTAAAATTTCTTTCGATATTTTTGATTTAAAAGTGAAATTTAATCAATAATAATAATAAAAAAAAATTATAAAAAAGCGATTATTTTCCCGTAATTTTTAACAAAGATAATCATATTTGTAACACCTTTTTAGACTTAAATATTTTTACCATGTTAACACATCAATAATTACCATTTTTGAACACTTATTTTCAATAATCTTCTATAAATATAATGCATATTGGAATTTTAGTCCAGTTGTTTATAACTTGATTTCTGTTGAATGGATTTTGCATTTTTAGTTAAATATTTTTTAAAGAACTGTTTTAGTATATAATATATAGTTCTCAGCTGCTTAGTTCAGAAATTTGGGGGAAATTTATATAATCAGGGATCTCCAATTATGAAAGTTAGCCCTTTTAAAAAGTTCTACTAAACGGTTCTTGATTAATCATTCATTGTTAGTTAGATATTTTTTCACGGAAGATTTGTTATATAACATATTTATTTACGTTGCTCAGTTATAATGTTATAGAGGGAATTTCTATAAGCAGGTGTACCCGATTATGAAAGACCCGTCTTTGAAAAAGTTCTATTGGACGGTTTGTGATGAGACTTTTTTTGTTATATAAATTATTTTTCAGGAATAGTATTAGTGCATTTCATAGCGTTCTAATGATCTTTATCAAATCATTTTGTATATGATCAACGTAAACAACTAGATTATCATACCCATAAAAATGTCTGAATCATTAGGAAATTTAATAATGCAAAAAATAATTCTAGTTCTATAAGCAGGTGTACCCGATTATGAAAGACCCGTCTTTGAAAAAGTTCTATTGGATGGTTTGTGATGAGACTTTTTTGTTATATAAATTATTTTTCAGGAATAGTATTAGCGCATTTCATATCGTTCTAATGATCTTTATCAAATATTTTGTATATGATCAACATAAACAGCTAGCTTCTCATACCACTAAATATGTCTGAATCATTAGGAAACTTAATAGTGCAAAAAATAGCGTTCGTACTGTTTTTAGTAATGTGGGTGGATCTGTCTTGTCCATATTGCACTGAAATACAAAATCTAATTAACAGAATTATTCCTCTTTAATTGAAGGTTTTTTCGGAGAAACAGACAATCGTAACTGGCGAAGCCTGCTGGTATAAAATAATATTTTGGACCACTTCTAACGATATTTTTTATAAACAATTAACTTGGTATTGAAAAAACATTTAGTTCACTCTACGTGGATCAATATATATATTATTCAAGTTCGAATAATTCAGGATAAAAACAATAAATTTCATTTTTAAGAAAGAAAACAAAACTTCAATATTCTTAATTTCATTGCATAAAAAAAGTTAATACTGAAGAGCTACTTTTGTTCTTTTTCAGAAAATTTTTGTTTATTGAAGTTATACTATATTAAATTGTATTCAAGTCATAAAATTTAAAGAGATGAAATAATTTTATAAAGTAATTAAAATTTAAATGTTTCTGAGAAAATAAAACGATATATATTAAAATTTCATAATTAAATTTTTCTCCCGAGGTCTTTTTCAATATGTTTGTAATATTTTTATAAAGTTTTAATTTGATTTTGAATTCTAGAAAAGAAAATATTCCTCAAAAATGTAATTATAATATATTTTAGTCTATCGAGATTGAATTTTCTGTTTTATTTTGTAATTAATAACATAATAATTCTTTAAAATAATCAAACATAAAATATATAATATGATAATTTTTATTTTACAGAAGTATGCTTGTAATATTTTTCACTGACTACTTTAATTAACATTGACTTTTATATATCTCTTAATGGGACTGAATATTTCAAATATGATAAAGATAATACAATTTTAGAACAAAGCTGCATTTAAATGCTTGCATTTCAGCGTATAGTTGGAAATATTTTCAAGTATCTTACGATCCTTCCTTTTAAGCAATAAAGTTGCAAGAATCATAGACATATACAGGGTGTTAAAAGAGTAGCCTTTTTTTTTTTTTTTTTTTTTTTTTTTTTTGTATTACCACGTTGTAATGTCAGGTTGTAACAAAAGTTTCCCAGCACAGTTAATACAGTCTGTGCAAACAGTTCGTGTAGACATGCTTCTCATATTTTGTCAAACGATTTTTTGGCATTTGAAAGAAAGAGACATGCTTTATAACACTGTGTCGTAAAATTTGTAAAAAAAAATATCGTTATCATTAAGTACAAGGTGTCTGAAATGGAACTATTACGCTACTACATTAGAACCATCATTTGCTTCCAGTTTTGTTGCAAAAAGTTAGCTACAGAATGTCACCGAATAAAGTGTACAGCTTTAGGTACTAGTATTGTATCATATGACACTCTGAATGTTTGGAGGACTGGCGGTTATATATAAAATTACAGTTATATATATATATATATATATATATATATATATATATATATATATATATATTACTAGCAAAAGACATGCTCTGTTTGGATTCGCGAAACATTATTTAATAAGATAAATATTTGAATGTAAAAATATTTTTTTTTTTATTTTTGCATCTAGCAAAAACATTATTTTATGTTTCGGCGCATTTTAATTTTAAAAATGTAAATTCAGCCAAATAACTAAAAATTTCCTCGGATTTTTTTAGTTATGATATAAGACTGGTATAAATAAAAGTATTTTCGAAGCAAAATTTTGCCCAATATGGTACTTGTTAGTTATCCCGTCGACCAATTTTGCCAAATTATACAAATCGCCAAACCACTTGCCAAATTATACAAAGTATCTGGTATACCAACCCTCGCTCAGTAGGTTTTTTATTTTTTTTTTATTTTTTTTTTTTTTTACCACTTCTTTATTTTAAAACTCAATCTTATTTTGTATCTAAAAATGGAATTTTACAATCGATTTTTAACCAACTTCTTGATAGGATAGAATTATAAAATTTACGTTCACAGGCGTGTTCCCGATGACAGCACAACTTTTTATTATTTTTAGAACTTAATTAGAAATTAATACATCAATTTTTAAGCATTTTTCGATTACCCCGCCATAGGTAGATAAATCACCAGATATTCTCTGTGACGCCCACATTTATATGGGAGTTGATACAACAATGGATTTAATTATGTGTTAACAAATCCATGCTAAAATATCCCAAATTGTTGCAATAACCAGCAACAGTAATACATTTTAAGGGCTTAAAAGTAGAAAATAAATTATACATAAAATATGAAGAATACAATACTAATAACTATAAAAAAAATAGTTTTTTTTTTTTTTTTTTTTTTTTTTTTTTTTTTTTTTTTAACAATATTTTATAACCATTCAATGTTCATTTTGAAAATCACGTCTATTTGTTTGATTGCAATTCATGTCTTTTTATTTATTTATTTTTTATTTTTTTTTATCAAAAATTTCTTTAACAATACATTCATTTGGAGTGGGCACCGAATTCGATAATGAGAAATTAACGGTTTTTTTTCCGCTTTCTAGAAAACGCAAGCAAATGAATGTATTAAACACTACATAATTTTTGCCCTGTTTCATTTTCAAGATAGGGAAACGGGAATGAAAAATAAACGGTCAAGTGCGAGTATTACTCGCGCACAGAGGGTTCCGTAGAATAAATATATGAATTTGTAATTGTATTATAAAAAAAAAAAAAAAAAAAAAAAAAAAAAAAAAAAAAAAAAAACGTTGCTAAAATAATACCAAAACTTTGTAAAAAACTATACAACGTAGGATTGGGTATAACACTATAATATTAGAAAAGTGTAAATGGATATATCATGAAAGTTCAAAGACATATGGAATGTAAATAATATCAAATATAGTTATTCTGTATGACTCATTTTTTAATATTATCCTAATCTGTTTATGATGAACTTAATTTGGTGCTGACAATAAAAGCAGTGCATATTTAAACTTCATTTGGCATTTCATAAAACTAAATTCAGCCTAGAAATAACCCATATTTCTACAGTGTAGCTAAAACAAACCATTGTTCAAAGTTTAAATTTGGCATTGTGCTAAGCGCGCTTCGAAAGACGTCGCACAATTGCAACGCCGCCTTTGTCAGTACCGCGTTTTTCCAGATAGGTTTTTATTTAACTTTTAAAGTCTCTCGAGGCGTATTGATAGATACACTCAATGCAAACTAGTCGCGAATCCCACAGTATTTATGTGATTCATTATAATTAAACCTTTCGATGGCAGTGTCCTTAAAAAAAGTGCACCTAATTTTAATTCCAAAACAGAAAAACGGCCACAGAACATTTAATTGAAATTTTCCTTTTATCATGTATGTAAAAATAAGTTCGTACTTTCTAATAAATTTGTTTTTAAATTCTGGTGTCAGTCCATTATTTCATAAGTTTATAAACAGAATTACTCCGCACCGGAAAGGGTTAAGTGGTCGCAGGACTCTTAAAGCTTCAAAATTTTAGAAATTTTAATTTTTTTTTAGATGTTTAACTCCTATCATTTCTGAACATTTTAATACAATTGTTTCCTTCTTCCCATTAGAACAGAAGTCATGACTTTTAGAATTATACTCGCTCAACAGCTGATGCGGCGTTTCCGAAACTTTGAAGTCATTTTTCTCCGAATGTCGTTTTTTGGGCGTAACACGCAGGACACCTCAACAACTTCTGAATATTTTTCATGAAATTTTCAAAACATATATTTCATGTTAGTCTGTATAAACTGAACCGAAAATTTCCTTTTTATTGTTCAAAAAATATTTTTTATGTGATTATACTGTTGAAATTTTCAAAATTTTGTATTAGCTAAATGCAATATTGTATTAAAAATATAAAAATGCTTTAAATGCAAATTTACTTAAGTTCAGGGTATTTATTATTATCTGAACTATAAGTAACCACTAAAATTTTCATTCTATTTGCAATATTTATTTTCTAACCCTGCAAACTGTTATGCCAGTTTTCTGTTCGACAAATGTCTAACAGTTTCGAGTCCCCTATAAATACAAATCCTGCATCTTGCAATTTTTTAAATACATTAAATGAAAGAACATACTTATATCTTTCATCCCAATTAAAATTGTGTTATATACATTTTAAGTTTTTAATGTTGAAAATGGTCTTTTTTTTATTTTTTCCATTTTTTTGTCCTGTGACCCTTGAAATTAGTATGTTTTTAACAATTTGACATTTATTGCTTTTATACTGTTATTGAACATTACATTACACATTATCATTAAAACTTGTTAACTAGGCATAGAGTACGCCTCCCCTGCCATTGTGTATGTCCAAACTGGCTGTATCTTTAAGGGTTAATATCTCAGCTAATTGCAGATGATTTTTTTCGAAATTCATTAGCAACAATGCTTTTATACTTCAGCTACTATAGGTACATCCAACGATGCTCAACAATTTTTTCCAAATGCCCGTAAATCGAAATTTGTGTGTAACAGAAAAATGCGATTTTCTCAAAAACTATGTGACCTATGGTGATTGCTATAATTTTCCGCCAATGTTTAAATTAACGTCTATTACCTCTAATGTTTTCATAATTTTAGTTTCAGTAGATTCGGAATCAGATGGGGGGGGGGGGATATTTTTGCGCAACATTTTCGACAATATTTTTGAAAATATAATACCTAAAATTAAAAGGAACGTATTTTTGAGTTCAGCGTTACGAATGCTTTCATACGATACCTCATACGATATACAGAGAAAATATATTTTTTTCAAGTAGCATAATTAGCTCCACTACATTTTTTCTAAATATATTTATGAATGTTTATTAATCTGAAAATATGTGGGTCAATGGTCTTTATTACTCTCCCGAATTTTTAACTTTCCTCGTTCCGTAGTTACGAGTAATATGGCTGTGGCAGACAGACAGACACAGGAGTGATCTTATAATGGTTCCGTATTTACTTTTTAAGTACGGAACCCTTAAAAAATCAACATAATTAAAAACTATCCTTTTAGGATTTCTAAATTGATTGCTCAACGTATAATTGTAAATTAATTAATTTATTAACTGTTCATAAAAGCATACTCTATTTAAAAATGTAACACTCTTTATTTTTGATATTTATTTTATTTTTTTACTCTTTAGCCATTAAAATGTTTTATGTTGCAGTTTCAACCATTTGGCCTATTTTTTGAGAGCGTTTATTGCGCATAATTAAATCCATCATCGTTTTAACTCTCGTAGAACTGTAGGCATTACAGAGAATATTTGGGGATTGGTCACCTATGGCACGCTAACATTGAAATGGCTTTAAATTAATGTGTTAATTTATAATTAATTAATGAAAATAATAAAATTTGTCACTGTCATCAAAAATTCACCTGTGAACATAATTTTAATAATTCTAGCTTATCAAGAAGTGTATTAAAAATAGAGTCCAAAATGTCATCTTTACATACAAAACCAGGTTGGGATGATTAAAAGTGTGTAAAAAAATACATTTTTATCAATTAATAGTCTAAACAATATGTTGAGAAATCAATTTAGGAATTCTAAAAAGATAATTTAAATGACGATTCATTTCGTCATATACTAAACAAGTTGGAAATTGCTCGTCAAACGTGGCAAATGAGGTGCGTTCGTACTATAACTAGTTTTAAAATTATTTTTTGCACCCCATATTGTACTGAATGTATAATTTTTTGCACTTCATAACGTGCATAGTCTGATACATCTTTAAAATGCACTTCCAATAATTTTTTCGGAACACTTTTGACTGTCCCTGTAATTAAACTATACATCCGATTTTCCTAAAATTTGAAATAGCTCGACAAAATTTTGCAACAATTATATCTTTAAAATTTCAGACCATTCAGAAGGCTGTAATATCATTAAAATGCACTTGCAATAATTTTTCCCATTGGCCGTAATGTAAAGAAAAACTTTTGGCTGTCCCTGTAATTAAACTATACATCCGATTTTCCTAAAATTTGAAATGGCTCGACAAAATTTTGCAACAATTATATCTTTAAAATTTCAGATCATTCGGAAGGCTCTAATACCATTAAAATCTACTTGCAATAATTTTTCCCATTGGCCGTAATGTAAAGAAAAACTTTTGACTGTCCCTGTAATTAAACTATACGTCCGATTTTCCTAAAATTTTAAATGGCTCGACAAAATTTTGCAACAATTATATCTTTAAAATTTCAGATCATTCGGAAGGCTCTAATATCATTAAAATCCACTTGCAATAATTTTTCCCATTGGCCGTAATGTAAAGAAAAACTTTTGACTGTCCCTGTAATTAAACTATACATCCGATTTTCATAAAATTTGAAATGGCTCGACAAAATTTTGCAACAATCACATATTTGAAATTTCAGACTATTCGGTTGGGTAGTTTTTGCTCTGTTACATGCGGACAGACGGACGGACGGACAGACGGACGGACGGACGGACGGACTGAACGACGACTATAGGTGCTACGTATTTATATAATTACGAACGCACCTAAAAAGAAAAATTTATACATTTAAAGTTAAAAATAATAATAAATAAATAAAAGTTAAAAATTATACATTTTCACTTGCTTGCGCTTTTAACCTAGTATAAAAAACTATGAATTTTTCATAATCGATTCCTGTAATCGCGCCAAATTAATGAATTATAAGTAAAAAGAAATAAGTCGTGATTTTTAAGACGAACATTGAATCTTTATAAAAGAGTATTTTAAAAAACTATTTTTAATTTTATACTTATTTTTCTATAAATATCAAAAAGTAAAAGTTACTATTTGGAAAGCATGATAAGTCATGGAGTATGTATTTTAATCTACGGCTTCTTAGCACAGTCGAAAGCGAAAAGTCAGTGAGAATGGTGTCACAGTGAATCAAAAGTAATGGCATGTTTCATGTATAATATAAAAATGCTTGGTTTCTTTTAAATATAATGTCATTGGGGGGGGGGGGGGGTGTAGAATTTAAATTTTGTTTTGTAAACAATTTTTAAAAAAACCTATATAGAAAAAAAAATTGGATTGTCATTTATAAAAATAAGAATTTTATTTGAATGCGATTACCTGCGGCTTATTCTTACCGCTATTCTCCATATTCTGTAAAAATTTTAATAATTATTCTTTAACAATCGTTGCCAAAGTCAATGATTGGCGGCAAAAATGAGACATTTCGGAAAATATGTGGCAAATTTGGCAGAAAAATTGTCTTGCTTTTAAAACTGCTGGTAATTTTCCGCCAGGGTGTATCGCAATGGAATCAAACTATAGCGATATCTCTAACAATATGTTAGTAGATTTAAACATCGCAAAAGTATAAGCGCAGTTATATATCAAAATTATTGGCATATTTAAATTATATTTATGAAAATACTTAAGTTCCAGAAATCAACATTTGGTAAAATCAATTAAATATATTTTTCTTTGTCAGTTAAAATAAATGTTGCTGTACTTTTGACCTACATATACCGTCATCTAGTGCTCGATTTAATATAGAAGGAAAGCAGTTTGTGTCACCTTCCACATCATCCTTTGAACTTGTTGACGATGAATAAACATTAGTATTGGCGGGAATTTCGATTACGGAAGATTAAATATAAAAGAATTGCTTTAAAACTGCCAATTTTTTTTCCGCACTCGAGACTTAGTTGGATGTTTTTCTCACAATAGAATAAAGTATATTTCATAAAAATCGTCGGAATTGTTTTCGATTGGTTCCATCATTTTGAGTAATGAGTTTGTTTTAACAGTATAAAACGAGTTTGCTCGAACTAGCGACCTAGTTAAATCGATTTCTTGTGCTCGAATTAGTATAAGAACAAAGTTTTATGAAACTCATTACAGCCGTTTTTGATATATAGCAATATTTTCAGTGCTGAATTTGTTTTAATCGATCAAAAAAAAAAAAAAAAAAAAAAAAAAAAAAAAAAAAAAAAAAAAAAATCTCGAATTTGAAACCTAGCTTTATGGTTCCCGTGCTTGAATTAATATAGAAAACACGTTTCGTGTAAATTGCACGAACATTATTTGATTTATACCAAGCAGAAGTTCATCTCTGATCTCGTAAAAACGAATTTTCGTGAATTCGAGACTTAGCTAGATCCTTTTCTCGTGCTCGATTTAGTATAGGATGCAAGTTTCGTGAAAATAGGTACAGTCGTTTACTATATCATTCATAATCTGTAAAATTGCTTGCTCGTTTAATATATATGATTGACATAATTTTTATTTTAAGTAACGAAAGAACAAATAAATTAGTATAACATTAATAAAAATACAAATTAAACGTCGAAATGAAAATCATTTGATGACGTAAACACGTGTTGTCAAGTGAATATGATATTTATGATCAACCATTATTGGCATTTATTCTTACAATTTGGCGACAGTAATTTGATTGACGGGATAACTAACAAGTACCCATAAAATGTTTTAACAAAAAACTCTTTTAAAGATGTTTTTACTTTTTTCAATAGCCTCTGGTGTTTTCTCAAATGATTTGAAATATGTATGTTTTCAATCTTTGTAATTCACATGAAATAATTATTGATAGCAATCTTAGGATAATATATTCGAAGAGAGCTCGAAGAATGTTACTTCTTCAAAATCCGATTTTCTGGAAAAACATTTGAAATCTGCTCTCGTTGATATTAAGAATTATTAGCTTATTATATTATTGTTATTATTCAACCTTCGAATTCGAATAACACTTTATATAACGAATTTAACAATAAATTTTATTTGTTTACAATATTTTTGTTGCCACTTTATAAAAAAAAATCATAATAATTATTTTAAAATGCGTAAATATCGTCTGCAGACAGATCCTATTTTATTTCTATCAAGTACAAAAATATCTTTCCTTAATTAAATCTAAAAAATATTTTATTTATTTAATTAATCATGATTGTATCTATAATTAATAACTTCATGGTTTATTTTTTAAGGTTATTCTGTTAAAAAAAAAAAAAAAAAAAAAAAAAAAAAAAAAAAAAAAAAAAGTAAAAAATTGCAAATTTGCAGGTCATAATTTATTTTTATGTTTAATTTCAAGTCAAAATAATAAATAGTTCATAATGAAGGGAACGAATATTTTTTCAACTGGATTATATCATATTCAAAGCTGGAGTAGCACAGTTGAAGTTTATCCCAACAGAGCGAAAAATGTCCAGACCAGGGATAGCGCTGCAGATCGCAGCCAAGTCCAACTAATAAGAGTGAATTATGTCAGCCAGGTATCGGTCCGGATAGCCTAACAGGTAAGGCATTGGCACGGCACGCCAAGTATCCAGGTTCGATCCCTGGTCTGGACATTTTTCGCTCTGTTGGAATAAACTTCAACTGTGCTACTCCAGCTTTGAATAAAATATAATAATAAATAGTTTTTTTTTTTTTTTTTAAGTGTACGACAAAATGTAATTTGTGTAGCCTATGTAGCAAGATTTTCAACGTCATTATATATCTAACCCCCTAACCGCCGAGCAAAAGGGCAAAAGGGCAAAATTGTAATGTTGTTTTGTCTGCAATTTTTTAAAAAATCTAAAAAAAAAGATGATTTTTTCAACAGGACAAAAAAAAAAAAAAAAAAAAAAAAAAAATTAATTACTTATAGGAATATAAGCCTTGAGAGTATTAATCATAACAAAATGATTTAAACATCATTATATTTGTAGAATTATATTAATTTAAATAATGTTTCTATTGCTGTGAAACCTGCAGCTTAGGGAACGGATATATCAGTTCGCGGCAGTGAGAAGGTTAACACTAAAATGACGGTTAGGGGTCATTTGACAAATGAATATATTTCAGTCCAAACCAGAAATGTCTCTATAAAATAAGTTAAAAAGATAATTAAGAAGAAAAATGTTGGATAAATAAGTTAAACAGTTTTGAATAAAACTTCTGGTGACAAATATTTTTATTGAACTTGAGTAAAATACCCTTTCTGTTTAGTGTTAATATGTCTATATTTAATGAACCTGTATCGTTCTTTCATTTTCTAAATGCGAAAACACGTTTTTTGAACATAAATTCGCGCGAACACCATAAGTAATCTTTAATTCGATTCTGCGCAAATGATTTGAGTAATTTGTCTGCTTCTTTCAACGTTTTCCAGAGAAGTCCTGCAAACATCGATGAATTAAAACAAATCATAAGCGAAGAAATCTCGCCAATAACAGAAAAAATATTGCGAAGTGTGCCAAAAAACTTCGACGTGTTCATATTTGTATTCAAAATGGTGCGAACCTTTTCAACATTTGCAGTAAGGAATAACAATGTAAAAAAAAAAAAAAAAAAAAAAAAAAAAAAAAAAAAAAAAAAAACGTTTTTCAAAAATAAAGTTATTACAGGATTAAGTAACATTGTACGTCTCCATTTCTGATTTTACTCACAAATAAAGTTGTAACAGTCCAGCAATGTAGGAAATTATCTCATATCGCACACTTAAACAAGGTTCAAACAATTATACTTCAGTGTTAGAATAGATGTCACATCCGTCAGAATTAAGGGTAATATGAAAAACTAGCAGGTACTCTTTTAAATTGATCACCCTGTATCTGGGAGGTACAGTACAGGCATGTTTGGGGGTACAAATACATTTCTACCACATTTATTCTTTTTTTGTTTGTTTGTTTCATGTTTAATGGCAGGACGACGGCGAAGAGATTTCGTCGGTACCATATCAAACTATCCAGTGTGAAAACAGTGGGTAACTTTTATAAAATTCAGATTTATTGATTAGCACCACTTTTTTGAAATAGTAAAATGCCAATAAAAAAATCTTAATTTAAAAAAATTAGTTCACTGTTTTCACATTGGATAGTTTGACATGGTACCGACGATTTCACCGAGAAGTCCGGGACCTCTGTGCCACATACCCGGATACATAACAGTTTTGGTTATTTCACAAGGTTCATGAATTCACGTTTTATGGCAATGAAACTATGTAACAATGTAAGCTGGTTGATAGATTTCCTACTTGCGTGGCAATTTAACATCCAGTGCAGTGGTAATTCCTTTAGCAAGGGCACTAGGAAGCCTTAAAAATGATATTTAAACGCGGCTGGTACCTACGAAGAGAAAATAAATTAACATGAGTTTTAAAAAATGCATTAAAAAGTATGTAAAATACGTAAAGTATAACAATTTAGTTTAAAAATAGAAAAAAAAATAAAGGAAAATGTCATTAGTTCCTTAAGGACGGGCAAATATACTACCGAGGGCTACCCTATCTAGAAAAAGATTCCTTACAAACACCATAATTTAAATTATAACAAGTAAATTTACTATAAATGTAGCAGATTTTTTTTATTTTATTTTTTTTACAAACAAGGACAGTAACAAACAAAGAAAGGTTAAGTATAGTTCAGGGATGAGTACATCTCATACTTCATCTTTAAGCAAAAGCGAGTATTTAGGGCGTTTATGGTTAGTTTAGTCGGGTAATTCCCCGACAATTTGGTTAGGGAAATTGTAAACAGTTTTGTAGAAAAATTTAGAAAGTTAAATTTCTCATTTTGTGATGATAGCGATAGATAAATATAAAAATACTCTATTTAACAGCAATGATATTGCCCACATTGACTGCTATGTAAATAATAAAAATATTTTCTTAAATATTGTGTAAAGAACTAAAATATTTTCATAAAAATTGTGCAAATAACAAAAATATATTTCCTAAATATTCTGATTTGAAATAGAGAATTTTAAAAATTTTCATGCAATTTTTATACAAATAGCTCTCTGGAAATATTAGCTCAAAAACATTTCCTATATTTTTGAAATGTAAAAATAAAGTTGTAAAATCATCAAAAGAATAAAAACAGCTTTTGTAAATTTATGTTCATTAAAGACTACTTTTTAATTCCTAGACTTACTCACCCACATGCTTCTAATTACGTACGGCCTCCCTAATTAAATAACGAGAAAAGGACGAAATTATTCTCGACAATTAAATATCATGAAAGTTTGATTTATATCGACAGCATATTTTATTTAATTTAAGGTGATTACTTATTATTATTTTCACGTAATTACTTTAAACACTAAAATAATTCCCGAGAAAAAGCAAATATCAATTTTTTAAACTGGAGAAATTTAATTTTTGTATTAGTGTCTTCTCGGTATCTCATTATGTTAAGTGCGTATTAATGCTTTCACCGGCTGCAATGAGTTTTAAATTGAATATGAATACCATTAAAAGTTTCAAAACCATTCTTTCGAAAAATGGCATTTGTTGAAATACATTTAGTGAAGAATAACCATAATATCCCTTCTTAATTTATGTAGTTTTTCGATGTTTTGGATTCACATTATATTAATCACACAATTAATCGTTTGCCATAAATTAGAATCTTTCAAATAGAAACACTTGCTTTAATTTTTATTTTGAAAATTAAATTCATACGAAGGTTAAGATATTATTATTTAAATCTTTTTATATGTTGGGAATTACAACAATTTTGTTTTATTTTTACATACAATAATGCAGTAAAACCTTCTAAGATGGAATCACAAGGAACTGGGAAGAAATTACATTTTTAAGAGTTATCCATCGTAGCAGAGGATACCATTCTTGGTATGCTCTTCGCAGGGGCTTCTCTCTTTATATTTAAGTGACTTATTAAAAAACTGTTCATAGCTATTATAAGTTGTTTCTTTCTATACTAAAAAGATGCATTTACGGGTGCTGTCGCCGCTGTTGCCGTAATTGAATTTATTGTACTTTTTAGAAATTCTCGGCTAATAATAATAATAATAATAATAATAATAATAATAAAACAATATTAAAAAAATTTAAAAAAAATAACATGTATTGAAATTATTAAAAAAATATAATTATTCTGCTATATACTGTAATTTTTTTTTCTGTAGTCTCATATGATTCACAGAATTTCTGCGTCAAACTGAATATTTGAAAATTGCATTTTTTTGTGGTCACAAGAGTAACAAAATTTTCATTTATTATCTAGCCAAGTAAAATGCTTTTTATTACAAATGGTATATGGTTTATGAAAGTAGAGTGCATGTATTTTGAAGACGTTGCATCAAATTTATCTTAAATACATTTTGTAATAAAAGAATTGGAAATACATATGGGAATTTACTCTGGTGGTCACAAGAGTAACAGTGGGCGTTTCCATAATCCCCACATTTTATTAAACACATATAAAATGCAAAAAATAAGCAAAGAATGATTGGTTTATTTACTTCTATGTAAAATCTAATTTATTTTGAATAAATTGAATGATTACCGATGAATCCAAGCAAAAATGTATAATTGTTTCATTTATGTCATTTTTGTCAAATTTACAGCAACTAAAATCTAAATATGTCCAAAATAGTAAAATGTAACAAGTTAATTATGATAGGTAATCAATATTTTTAAGACATACAGCTACATTATAATTAACATAGTGACAGCGTGAGTTGGGTATCCGCATCTATTGGTTTATTAGCAGAATACGGTGGTCTTAGTTTTGCTTCCCTTCTAGACCTGAATAAAGAACATTAGTTTAGCTACACCATTCACAGTGAGCGTACGAAATTTTGTCAGCATATGAATAAAGCATCCCGCTTGCCGTTTTGCTCGCCATTTTGGATTTTCGTGTTTTTGTGATGCAAAAATTTGTGATCCTGTGCTAAATGATATTTTCCCAATTCTTTGGTACTTTATGTTTATGATTATTTTTGTTTTTAATCGCTCAAAGTAAATATAATATGATCTTATGTTCGAAATATTCTTAGTTTTGCAAAATAAAAGCGTGAATACAAACCATTTATTTCCGGCACTATAAGACAAGGTTCCGTGTCTGAAAATGAACATTTCAACTACAGTATTAGTCCCAGTAAGATGGTACGAGAAAACGGATACTTTCATATTTGACAACTTTTCCGGTTGAAATAACGAAATTTGAGCAAATAAAATTACTTAATAAAATATTCCTTAATTCAACGTTGTTATATATTCTTAAAATATTCTGAAGTATTTTATTTATAAAATGTCTCTTTTTAAGAATCGTAAGTCTGTCTTTCATAAATGAAGAGCTCAGATGATAAAGGTGGAAATCATCATTAGTAAAAATCAGCTATAAAATTTCAGGCATTTATTTGTGTTTAAAATCTGGTTATTTAAAACTTGAGAATTTAAAATAAACGTCATTTAAGGAAGAACACAAAATAATAGAGCTGTCAAAGATTCTTAAGCAACCTCTACTACTGAGTTGTATGTTCGTTTTTCTCATTCTCAATACTTAACTGGGTATTTGCCAAAAGTAACACATTCATCGAAAGAGGTAAATACTTACTAATAAGTGTTTGAATTGTGTGTAACAACTTATATTGAATTGTAATTATATCCTTATTTACTTCCAGATTTCTGCTTTAAAGTAAAGATAATACTAATATTCGGATTAATTGTATTCACAAAAAAAAAAAAAAAAAACCCTATGATCTCCTCTTTTCTCATGGTTAGAAATTTTATCTTTTACAAACATTAAAATTAGATAAATCTACATTAAAGCAAATTCTTCTACTTTCGGATGAATTTCTGTTTTTAATGTTAATTGTCGTTGTTCATGCATTCAAGAACACTATGGAGTTGTAACAAGTCCTTTAATATAGACTTCGTAACAAATATGGCAGTATCAAGTGCAATAAGGTTAGTTGGGGTAACTGGGCCATGATTTTACAATGTGACTCTGGAGCTTCTGACAATTCAGCTTCAAAAAGCTAATGTTTATTTGAATTAAAATCTGAACTTCTGTAAATGTGTTCAGTTAGGTTCCCTCTATCAGACAGAAATGCTCAAAATTACATTTTATATTAAAAAATATAAAAATATGCATATTTCATCTTTATTTCTTCATGGGGCTATTAGCCCCATTTTTATGGGGCAACTGGAGCAGGAGGGTCTATGTTCCATACGCTATTATATATTTTTTTTTCATTCGGGATATCAGGTCCTGTTTGAAAAAGTGTAAACAACTTAAAAAATTTTAAATCTGGCAGACAATGTAAATTACATGTCAATAAAGGGCGTTGTAAGGGAAACCTTTGCTGTCAATGTGTCTAAAAAAAGACTAAAAGCAAAAATGTTAGATTTATTTATACCAAAAACATTAAAATTAAGTAAGTACTTATATACTTTAGTATAGGTAATAAGTATAAATGTCACATGGGTATTTTAAGGAAACAAATAGCTGGTTAATTCTGTGAACATTCGGCTATGTAAGTACATAAGTATTTTATGTGTATCCAGGGGTCGCATTATATAGGGGGAACTTTATTTTTACTACCAGAACCCTGAATGAGTTAGCTTCATGATCATTTCATTTAACATATTCTAAAGAGAGATGCGATGAAGATTTTATTTTCAAAATAGTGGTAGGAAGAATAAAAGTTTCCCTATAGAATGAAACCCCTGTGTATCGTACAATTTCAAGATTTGACTATCACGCTTTCAGGGTCAATGTAAAATGTTGAAATAATTTAGTGACACCAGTATTTACAAGAGAATCTATTTGTAAACAATTAAAAGTAGTTTTCCGTGTACTTAACAAAAGTGAAATTTTCATTATAAAATTCCGATAACAATGTGGTAATTAGGAATTAAAATTATGACGGCATCACCGCCTAACAAAGGGGCAAGAAATTTGGTTTGATACCACCAATATGCATTTTTAAAATTTTATTACGTAATTTTAATAAGGTTTTCTATAATTTTCTTTATTGTGAGCAAATAACAATGGAAAAATTTATTTCCCGTAGTAAGAGAAACTCAAAAAATAAATTATTTATAACTATTGGGTAACTGGATCCTACATGGTCCAGTTATCCCGGATACATGTCCCAGTTACCCAATTCTTGCAAATTTTATGGGGTAACTGGGACACCCGGCTTACATTTGAATCATGATGTAAATATGTATAGATACCTAATAATATTAATGTAGTTATATACCTAATCTTTAAAAAAAAAATGTTTAATAAAAGCATTTACAGTATTTTAATAAAAACCCAAGGAAGTTCAACTATATTGACGTTGTTTTTTTAAAAAAAAGAAACGTAAATTTTTATCGACCTATCAAAGTAAAGTGAGAGAAATGATTGAGTTGACACACGTTCTTTTAGGAAGTAGAGATTAAGGTGCACGGTTCACAAAATCTAAAACTTAAAAAACATCAACAGTTTTTTATAAAATAGCCTATGTCCCAGTTACCTCGTGGGTCCAGTCACCCCAACTAACCTTATTTTATATTTAAATACACCAGAATAAGAACTGAATAAAAGTATTTCTTACACACAAAATGATTAACAAGCGCATTTCCCAACTGCAGAAAGTTGTCGCCGATAATTAATAGGGCATGTTTGTAAAATGTAATTTTATGCTGAATGCACAATAATAATAATAATAATAATAATAATAATGTTTAAAAAACAGAAACACTTTATTTTATGTTTGAATGGTCAGTAAAAATTTATTTATTTTTAAATAAGACTTTAAGAAAATAATAACACAGTTATTTTTCTGAAGTGCAATCATGGAGAAAACATGTACATGTACATTAAATTCATTAAATTCAGTATGCTACCTATACAATATAAGAAAATTTAACCTATGTATCCGTTGATTATGTTAAAATATGAACATTGGCGGTTTGTTAACATTTTACCTTCAAAATTAAAAATACTAAGTTAAAAATTACTTGAAATTGTAAGAACTAAAATTTTGTTATCATAGTTGTGTCTTCACTATTGTTTTGGTTAGCACTTTTGATATTTCAAACGGAATATTTCGCATGTGAACGTATGTTTCTTTTTTCTCAAAACACGAAACACTCGTAAATCTACGCTTGAAATTTATAGAAATTTTATAGTCAGAAAGTGGAAAGTTCTTCAAATAGCAGAAGATAATCTCCTAGTCGTTGGGTTGTTACGGCAATTTACTGTCTGTACTTTTTCCGTTATTTGAGAGTGTAATGTACTTTATGACTTCAAGTTTTCTACTCATAACAAGTCGGAAATTGTACCTCAAACGTGGCAAATGAGATACGTTCGTACTACAAATAGTTTTATAAATATTCAGATCTTGGTGCAAAGCTATTGCACTCTTGATCAAAAATGCATGAACCCATAATTTATTACAAATATTTTCATTAAATTCAGAAATAAGGAAATAACCTGGCTCCACGTTAAATAGGACGGAATCACTATGACAAATTAGAATCACTAGCTATCGTGGGATATCGTTGAATTAATTACCTATTATACGATTTAATAGAATTATCAAAATACTAGCCAGGAATCATTAGATATCAGGAAATATCATTGAATTAATTACGTACGATGGCATTTAATAGAATGAAGGAAAGTTTTATGAATATATTTTTAAGTTTTCATTCGATTTTCCTAAATTTTGAAATGACTCGACAATATTCTGCAAGGATTATATATATTAAATTTCAAACCATTCGGTTTGGTAGTTTTTACGCTGCTATATGCGGACAGACGGACGGACTAGATGACGAATATAGGTGCTACGTCTGTATATAATTGCAAAAGCACATGTAAGGGGTACATTACAGAATAAATTAAACTGTATGAAAAATTTTAAATTCATTTCTTTTATGCATTTTTTTTTTGTTGCAGTAGTTGCTTGTTTTACTCTAAGATATTTTTAAACTAATAAAAAATTTCTTTTGTAACTACTTATAACGAGTCGGAGATTGTATGTCAAACGTAAAATATGAGGTGCGTTCGTATTATAACTAGTTTTATAAATATTCAGATCTTGATTCAAAACTGTGGCGTGGCAATTTTATTCAAAAATTCATGAATAGAAATTTTATTATGATTGTATACATTAAATTCAGTAATACGGAAACAATAAGATTCCCTCTTAAATATGACTCAAGCACTTCCTATCATGGGATAGCATTGGATTAATTACGTATTATTCTATTGAACTCTTCTTTTAATGTTGAATATTTTAAGTGAATCAATTTTACCTTAAATCTGAAATGTGAACTTTATTTATTACTTTATCACTTTCAAATATTTGCTCATATGATCAAATTTGACAGCTGAAGTGATGACATGAGGCCATAAATAACATATTAAAGCTTTATGTCCTTAGAAAATTTTCACCTTAATATTAATATAATACTCAATAGCATATCGATAAACATATTTTATATAGAATCTATGTTTTCAAAATATTTTAATGATTTATACATTTAAAAAAAATATTTCTTTATATTAGATTTCATATTTCATCGTTTTCTTTTGGTAAATTTGTAGTGAATTAAAGGTTTCATTAAAGTGGAACGCTATTCTTTCATCATATTTTAAAACTTCTGGAAGCTTGCCAGTACATCAGTTTTCTTATAGCATTTAAATAACTAGTAAATCTGCAGATCAGGAGCCTCAACGTCAGCTCTACAGCTCATTGTTTTTAGCACCCCTTGAGTAATATTAACCTTTTTACAAAAACGAAATTTAAAGTTTTTAAATTACATAAACATTTATAAAATGAAAAAATGTTTCAAAGGTTTCAGACATTAGAAGCGTTAAATTAAACCCCTTGTTATGTAATGGTCTCTGAAAATCTCATGAGCTACTTATTCTTGTAATTTTTAGATAATAAAGTAGATTTCTTAAGGGGGTGGGGGGGGGGCTCTGCCCCCTTGAACACCTACGTAGTGTAATTTAATTTACATTTGTAATTTTCAATTAATTGTGTTAATGACCTTTAGTAATTTCTACCAATAGATGGAAACGTACATGAATTCTTTGCTACAGCCATGTATATTACGTGAAGATTTTTACGCGTCATATATAACATTTAAATTTAATGCAGACAAAAAACCCTCTTAAAACTGCTGATATCACATTTCCGGGGATTACTATGCATAGTGTGCACCATGTATCCAGTTTTTCTGGAGTCCTGTATATGGTTCTATTTAAATTCTGCAAACATTTGCTAAATGTAGCTGAGCTGGAAAATGCATAACTCAAATTAAAAAAAAGCACACTGAAGCAATTCGCGCTCATTTTCATTTATACTTACGAGTTCATTTGTGTAGCCCTGTACATGGTCTATATAATATTTAAACACCACATACTAAGCAAAAATTTACTTACCGTTAAAACGCACACTATGATCCAAAACGCTCTTCAGCCAACATACCTAATAGACCAGAACTGTATCCGAAATTTTTTATGCGACCCTATAAATGAACGATAAATGCGATGCAAATCATATTCAAGCTTCTTGTAGTAAACCACAGTAATGTATTTTAATTTCATAATGTTTCAATTAGTGCAACACAATTAACACACTGACGACAGGCAATTTTTATTAAATATGGGTTTAAAAACAGTAGAAGCTCCTCCCTCTTCTGAAAGTGTTTCGGAAATTGGTTTTTGAGATATGTTTTTCATGTTTATGCAGCAGTAAATATCTTTCAATGTACGGATGTAATATATAATGTCTTACAATCTATAAAAAAAAAATGGACAACACGATGGAAATGCCTTTTCTGTAAGGTAGAAGTTACTCCCTTAGCCAATGATGTATTCTGAATAAAAACGAGAATTCTCGTTTCCCGTCGCTAATGTGTTAAAATAACCTGTGAAGAGTTTTTTCCCGTAGACCACATTTTAATAGACCACTTTTGTGTGACCCTGAAAAAAACATATGCTTTGCACCCCATATACTACAAAAATGTTTCAAAAATACATATAAATATTGTTATTTTGTAACAGAGTAACATCATTAAAAAACGCCACAAAAGGATTTTCTACAAAGATTGTAATATTATGAATACTTTTGAATTCCCTGTACGCATGCTGTAAGTGCTACACATAACATATTTTATGTAACCAGGTTTTAGTGCACCTTATTAAAGTATATAAATTTCATTACGTTTAAAATTATGTAACATTATTAAAATACACCACAGACGATTTTTCCCAAAGACTATAATGTAACGGAATAGTTTTGAGTTAAGCTATGAATGCTACACACTTCATTTTTAATACCAAACATACTTTGGCAAACCTCAATAACGTATATCAATTACATGTAATCCCGACTATATTTACGCGAGAGAGCAGGCAGAGAAACACGGCAAGCGACAGATAGAAAAACTGAAGTCATAAACACCTTTCATCTATGTTGGAAAGTGTTAAAAAGATTTATGTGCCTTTAACTGTACTTTTTTCACTTATAGCATGATAAAACATTAGTTTACACATCCTTATCCATGTGATAGCAATAACATATTAAAAGCCCCCCAAAATAGGCATATCTGGAGATGTATAAATCTACTGGAAAATAATTCATTATCGTGCCCACTTGCATAAATTGCATCGATTTGGCGCTATAAAGTATTTTTTGTGATAGCCTTTTAATAGTACCTACAACAAAATTAACGTAATTTACTAACTTCATTCATATTTGACGCAATCATAGGCTACGAATAACAGTCGCTAGGCAACGAAGAAAAGGGAAAAAAAGAGAAATATGTATCATGTAAAACAAGAAAATTAATTTAAAAAATCCTTTAATATTGGAATACATGTATAAATATATTCAAAACATTATACACGTAAATTAAAAAATCGGATAGATATATTGATAAAAATTCAATGTAATAGGAATAATTTAAAACCCTTATTTGGAATTTTAGTATCCATAATTTAACATTTAAATCCGTGCATCAAACGTGCCATTTTCTTTCAAAAAATGGAAATTTGAAAATCGTCTGACTTACCGTAGAAAAGCATTATGGAGAAAAATAAAATCTTCCATATTTTATATTTTCCGAACGAATGAACCAAATTTAACCAAAAACTATACAGCTACGTCCGGGTATCTCATGAATATTCCCTATTAATTTCAAGCTGATCGGGTGCTTTTTGCGGCAGTTATCGCGGGACAGACAGACAAACAGACAGAATACAAAACTTTTCGAGTCTCCACAGTAAGCCTTCACTGACGTTTCGGCAATTAAAGTTGAACTCTTAATGAAGGAATGAGAGGAGGAGTTAACGCATCGTAAAGCTTAAATATTTTAACTAGTAAATCTGCAGATCAGGAGCCTCAACGTCATCTTTGCAAGTCATTGTTTTTTAACACTCATTGCATAATATTCAACTTGCTACAAATCGCTTTTTAAAGTTTTCAAATTACATAAATATTTATGAGCATACAAGATACTTCGTAAAGTTTCAGAAATTAAAAGTGTTAAACAAGTGGTTGTACATTGATGTTCTGAAATGCTGATGAGCTACTTATTCTGGTAACTTTTTAAATAAAAAATTGCTTTTCTTCAGGGGGGCTCTGCCCCCTGAACCCCCCGTAGTCTATTTAAATTTACATTCGTAATTTTTTATTGATTGTGCGGATGGTTATAGTATATCTTAGATTTTTTTTACGCTGTGATTTATAAGGATAAGCATAAGTTATTTTATAAATTAATAAAATTTAAATTTAAAATAAAATATTCATGTTAACCGTACACAGACAATAAATCTTGAAATGACGCCAAAAATGTAACCCTAAAATCCGCTACATTCGGCACAACACAACGACGTGCTTAAAGGAAAAAAAAAAAAAAAAAAAAAAAAACGGATGAAGTCAAAGAATTTGGTCCCTGTTCCACGTGCTTGTTTTGTTTGGGCCGAATGAGGGCATTTAAATCTGAGCGGTAACGCACATCGTATTGCAAACTGTTTTTACGGCATACTGCATCTCCATCTATCTCTTTCTTCCGTGAATAATAGTTAATTTTATTTTACAAAAGATCTTTTTATTCCAGCATCTTTGTTTTCGATAAATGACATCTAATTCATCTGCTATGCGTACTTACTCAAAACTTTTCATCTTGTTATATTAACACTAGAACGGCGGGAAATTTTACTCAAGTTTTATAAAAATATTTCACATCAGAATTTTTGCTTAAAAATATTTAACTTAATTATTTAAGTTATTTTTGGGCAGCATATATTAATCTTATATTTTAAAAAGTTTTCTGGTTCGAATCGACATGTATTCACTTGGAAAGGGTCAAAATGACCCCTCGCCGCCGTTCTAGTGTTAAGAAATACTCGAGAGTTTTCTTTTTATTTTTAATATGCCGCCATATTAATTTTTCTATTCTTAATTTTATTTTTCATTTTCCTGTTTCACGACAAAACATTTCAATTGAAAATTGTTTAAAAGAAAATATTATTCCGGGTTTTGATTTTCTTGGCAACAATTAAAGAAATATTGGTAAATGTTATGGGAAAATGTTACGTTATTCTCTATGAAAATAATGAACTTTTGTATTTTTAAGCAAAATATTTCAATAAAATAAATAAAATAAATGAAATATTACCTATTTTTATTTCTGGGCTAAAATCCTTCTATATGCAAAGATACAAATGCATTAATTCATCTGTTTTGACGTTGGCTTTACTCAAGCATTATACACGCAATTATACTAATATTATTACGACCAAATACGTTGCTAGGCAACAGAGAAAGAAAAGGAAAAAAATGAAATATGGATTATGTCAATTCAATAAAACAAAATCCTTTATATTATTGGAAAACACGCAAAAAATTCCCCCCAATATTATAAACCTAATTAAAAAAATCTCGCAAATATATTGACATAATTTATTGGAATAATTTAATAATGTTATTTAAAAATTTCAGCATCAAAAATTTACCATTTAAATCCATTTTTCATATGAGCCATTTCTTTCAACAAATGAAAATCTGAAAATCGTCTGACTTGCCATTGAAAAGCATTATAGAGCAAAATAAAATGTTCCATATTTCCCGAACGAATGAATCAAATTTAACCAAAAACTATACAGCTAAGTCCGGGTACCTCATCAACATGCCCAGTGAATTTTAAGCCTATCGGATGCTTTTTGCGGCAGTTATCGCGGAACAGACAGACAGACTAACAGAAACCAAAACTTTTCGTGTCCCCACAGTAAGCCTTCACTGACGTTTCGGCAATAAAATAAATTCCACATTCATAAAACTAGTAAATCTGCAGATCAGGAGCCTCAACGTCATCTTTGCAAGTCATTGTTTTTTAACACTCATTGCATAATATTCAACTTCCTACAAAAAGCTTTTTAAAGGTTTCAAATTACATAAATATTTATGAGCATACAAGATACTTCGTAAAGTTTCAGAAATTAAAAGTGTTAAACAAGTGGTTGTACATTGATGTTCTGAAATTCTGATGAGCTACTTATTCTGGTAACTTTTTAAATCAAAAATTGCATTTCTTCAGGGGGGCTCTGCCCCCCTGAACCCCCCGTAGTCTATTTAAATTTACATTCGTAATTTTTTATTGATTGTGCGGATGGTTATAGTATATCTTAGATTTTTTTACGCTGTGATTTATAAGGATAAGCATAAGTTTTTTTTATAAATTAATAAAATTTAAATTTAAAATAAAATATTCATGTTAACCGTACACAGACAATAAATCTTGAAGTGACGCCAAAAATCCGCTACATTCGGCACAACACAACGACGTGCTTAAAAAAAAAAAAAAAAAAAAAAAAAAAAAAAAAAAAAAAAAAAAAAAACAGATGATGTCAAAGAATTTGGTCCCTGTTCCACGTGCTTGTTTTGTTTGGGCCGAATGAGGGCATTTAAATCTGAGCGATAACGCACATCGTATTGCAAACTATTTTCACGGCATACTGCATCTCCATCTATCTCTTTCCTCCGTGAATAATAGTTAATTTTATTTTACCCAAGATCTTTTTATTCCAGCATCTTTGTTTTCGATAAATGACGTCTAATTCACCTGCTGTACGTACTTACTCAAAACTTTTCATATTGTTATGTTAAGAAATACTCGAGAGTTTTCTTTTTATTTTTAATATGCCGCCATATTAATTTTTCTATTCTTAATTTTATTTTTCATTTTCCTGTTTCACGACGAAACATTTCAATTGAAAATTGTTTAAAATAAAATATTATTCCGGGTTTTGATTTTCTTGGCAACAAATTAAAGAAATATTGGTAAATGTTATGGAAAATGTTACGTTATTCTCTATGAAAATAATGAACTTTTATATTTTTAAGCAAAATATTTCAATAAAATAAATGAAATATTGCCTATTTTTATTTCTGGGCTAAAATCCATCTATATGCAAAGATACAAATGCATTAATTCATCCGTTTTGCATTAATCACGCAATTATATTAATATTATTAGGACCAAATACGTTGCTAGGCAACAGAGGAAGAAAAGGAAAAAAATGAAATATGCATTATGTCAATTTGATAAAACAAAATCCTTTATATTATTGGAAAACATACATAAAATTCCCCCCAATATTATAAACCTAATTAAAAAAATCTCGCAAATATATTGACATAATTTATTGGAATAATTTAATAATGTTATTTAAAAATTTCAGCATCAAAAATTTACCATTTAAATCCATTTTTCATATGAGCCATTTCTTTGAACAAATTAAAATCTGAAAATCGTATGACTTGCCATTGAAAAGCATTATAGAGCAAAATAAAATGTTCCATATTTCCCGAACGAATGAACCAAATTTAACCCAAAACTATACAGCTAAGTCCGGGTACCTCATCAACATGCCCAGTGAATTTCAAGCCGATCGGATGCTTTTTGCGGCAGTTATCGCGGAACAGACAGACAGACTAACAGACAGACAGACTAACAGAAACCAAAACTTTTCGTGTCTCCACAGTAAGCCTTCACTGACGTTTCGGCAATAAACTAACACAAAAAAATTAAAAAGCAATGTTATATCACTTTCATTTTAGGAATTTGTGTCTATTCGATGTCATTATGGAAAATGGAAATATGAATATAATAATAAGAAGAAAACAATCTGATCTATTAGAAAACATTAAATGTCTATTCTTAGCCCCCTTCTTGATCAAGGCATCTTAAGCGTCACTCAAGCAGTCATTGAACACTGCTAGATGATAGGATAGCATAAGAAATTTCAAAATATCTAGTCACCTCTACCATAGACACCCCCTTAAACCATTATTTTGCCTATTTTTAAGAATAATTTGAAAATTACTTGGAGGAAAAATGTAAAATTTTTGATTTACATAAAGCAGGACTTAATAAATATAAATCCATAAAAAATTGTAGGTTGCAATTCATAATTTTTTCGAATATTAATTTCATAATTCATATCATAAAATTATGAAAATTGTAAATTCCACGTATGTATGTTTGGATATTTTGGTAATACTGCTACACAAAAAAAGCACATTAAGAGTATAACTTCAGGAGATATTACTGAAAATATGAAAATGTAATTTAACATTAGAAGCATTAAATTTTGAATGTTTACAATTCAAAAACGTATCATTCAAATGACTTGAAATTTGGTGACAAGGCATAATTTGAACCAAAGTTTTCAAATATATTGTTAAAATTGGGTATTGCTATTAAAAAATGAAGTTTGGGTTCGTTTTAATATGTAGATGACCCCCTAAGCAAATATTATATACATCATTTAAAAGTTACTTTATTTCCAATCCTTCGGTACCAATAACATTTTTCTAAGATAATTTTTTGAAGAGTTAGTATGGTTTTGTTTACTTTTTTTTTCCCGACTGTACATTTTGCTTTTCTATAAAAGTGTAAGAAACTATAAAACTGTAAGTAACTACAAAAGCGATTACAGTACATTTTTACTTTCTTCTTTTTTTTTTTTTTTTCAGAAGAAAGTAAGGATATAGAATGAAAAAATGAATAAATACAATAAAATGTAATGAATTTATTTGTATAACTTGATTTGATAATTTGTTTTGAGTCCATTGAAATAAATCTCACAACGAATCTTTGAAAAAAAAACAAATTTAGCATTAAATGAACATGAAAAGCTCATAACAATAGATGATGTAATCTAGACACACGGCAGTGTGTCAGCCAAGTTCGCCTGACATAGCCGTGTGTTATTTACACGAACCATTTCGAGCTGTTTTCATCTAATTTCAATGCTCTACAACTGAAAATCTATGAGATCTACGTACTTGTTATACGAAATGTGTAGTAAGGCCACCCTAATTACCTAAAATCCAAAATTTTATAAATAACGCATGATTAGTTTCCGAGATAATGACATTTGAAAATGTCTGATATCCGATAATTTTACCACTGACTGACTGACTGACTGACTGACTCACTCATCAAAAAGATCTCGTATATCTACTGCAGCTACAGACTTCAAATTTGGTGCGAAGTTCGTTTACACTATAAAACTAAGAAAAAAATAAAAAAATTGTGAAAATCGATTAATTACCCACCTGGGGGTGCCCATCTTTACTTTACCATTGCGTCTATTAGGCGAAATTTTAATTTGCCGTAGGAGGGGACACTGTTCTGACGCCAAATACCGCCAAGTTTCTCGCCAACATGGCGATATGTCGCCAAATTTGGCGACCAAAATTTGTCGCCAAAACTGACGCCACCTTGGCGATATCTCTGATATTTCGCCAAATTCCCATAGACTTCCATTGTAAACCTATCTACTTACTGGGGGTTTATCTGGGTTTACGTGCTTACAGAAAATCAACAAATTGAGATATTCTGTCCGTCACAGAGCCCGTTCTCAGAAACTATACATGTTGGAGGCGTGAAATTTTGCATATTTACAGCACCTTACATCAAATGACAAATCATAAAATTTTGAAAAAGTTGTAAATTTAACCCTTTGGGGTCTCACATGTGTATTTTAAACAATCCTTTCTAAGTGAGCCCCTAATTAGGTTGGAGGCGTGAAATTGTACATAATTATAGCTGAACACCTCACATCAAATGACAAATCATAAAATTTTGAAAAAGTTGTACATTTAACCCTTTGCGCTCCCACATGTGTATTTTAAACAATTCTTTCTAAGTGAACCCTAATTAGGTTGGAGGCGTGAAATTTTGCATACTTATAGCTGAACACCTCACATCAAACGAGAAATCATAAAATTTTTAAAAAGTCGTACATTTAACCCTTTGGGCTTCCCCATGTGTATTTTAAACAATTCTTTCAAAGTGAGCCTCTAATTAGGTTGGAGGCGTGAAATTTTGCATACTTATAGCTGAACACCTCACATCAAACGGGAAATCATAAAATTTTGAAAAAGTCGTACATTTAACCTTTGGGCTTCCATATGCGTATTTTAAGCAATCCTTTCAAAGTGAGCCTCTAATTAGGTTGGAGGCGTGAAATTTTGCATACTTATAGCTGAACACCTCACATCAAACGGGAAATCATAAAATCTTGAAAGTCTTACGCTTAACCCTTTGAGCTACAACATATGTATTTTAAGCAATTTTTTCTAAGGGAGTCCCTAATTAAGTTGGAGACATGACTTTTTGCATACGTATAGCTGAATACGTAAGAGCACACGACAAATAATAAAACTTTCATAAAGTCTTATATTATTTACTCCTCCGGGCTCTAACTTGTGTATTTTAAGCAATTTTTCTAACATCCGCCCTTTTCACCCGGGGAGCACTTTTCCAACTTTTGCTGACACACCTTTGACCATTCTTTCATATTATGCACCATAGTCTTACATATTTTAGTTCCACTTTTTATCGCCAAGTGCACCTACTTATCTCGGGTACTATGGGCTCAATCCACTCGACTAATATATCTGCGGATAGTATGTAAAACGGAGTTTCGTTCGGATAGAGGTTTGTTTAGAATAGGGTGCGCCCCTGGTTGCGAAATGTGAAACTAACAGATTTTTCAAAAGGATAGGGTGTTTTGAAAGTAATATTAAACAAAGCCCTCTGTGCGATCTGTGATCACACTTACCCACTTGTTATTTTCAAAATCATCAGAGAAAAGTTTATTTAGTTAATTAAATTTAAAAATCCAGGGAGGAGCAATGTCCTTCCTCTGCACTGCCTCTTTGCCCGCAACCATGGATGAATGATACATAGTGAGGCATAAGCACATAACTTTATTTTTCACTTCCAGTACAAAAAAAGCAGGCCCAGCTATAGGATATTTAATTGGAAAATTTAATAGGAAAATTTAATATAGGAATTTACTAGGAATTGTTGTTTCAGAAACAATAAAAATTTCGAATCAATACATTTCATTTCAAAACATGCATTCAGTGTAGTAGTATTAAAATATAGATTTCTGCCGCAAATTGACAGCCAAATAGTTTGTTGTAGGAAATTTAAATTGAAATTGAATGTTGCTTGGTGAATAAAATAGTCTCATGTAAACACATTAAAAAACATTAAGTAAAGTGTCTAAATATATTGTAACTTTACAAAAAGTAATGATATCTAACAAAAACATAGCTGTGAAAAAAGGGAGCCAAGTTCTATAAAGACAATGGCAAGAAAAGAAGTGATATCTAAGTGGGTGCCAAGTTCAAATAAAATTCACTCAAACTTACCTACTGAAGTATTATAGCATTTTTAAATTGTTTAGAAATAAAAATTATTGATAGCATATTAATAATAAATCTAGAACTTGGCAAGTTTTTGATAAATGCTATGCCTATCAATTTCATGTCTTAATAAAATGATGATGATTAACAACAATGTCATTATAAAAAAATTTATATAGTTATTATTCTAAACAAATGTTTCATGTTAAAGATTTGATAAACCAATAAATACACAAATACATTCCCGCTCGTCTTTGGTTATCATTCTAGCACCCACCCTTCGGAACCTCAATGCGAACAGACTAGGCCTGAGAAAGAGGCCTGAGAAAGCAAAGCCTGAGGGCCTCAGGCAAGGCCTGAGAAAGAGACAGTTACCTTTACGCTTGTTCTTGGTCATCCCTCTAGAGACTGCACTCCTTTTTAACCCTTCAGGGGCAAAGAGCTTTTATTCATGACATGCTGAAATGATTCAATCACACCAGAATTTAAAAACAAATTTATTTCAAAATGGGTAAAAACTTCTTTTCACGTATTTAATAAAATTAAACTTTTTAGTCCTGAATTCTAGTGTCAATGTGGCATTTTGCAGTTAAAATTAGGTGGGATATATTTTATCACACCATCCTTCAAGGGGAAGGAGCTCACTCAAATGAAGGTTTTCAAACATGAAATAACAAGTTTAGATATAATAATGTCATTAATAAAAATAAATGACTTATAGGTAAAAACTTGCCAAGTTCTAGATTTATTATTAATATGCTATCAATAATTTTTATTTCTAAACAATTTAAAAAATGCTATAATACTTTAGTAGGTAAGTTTGAGTGAATTTTATTTGAACTTGGCACCCACTTAGATATCACTTCTTTTCTTGCCATTGTCTTTACAGAACTTGGCTCCCTTTTTTCACAGCTATGTTTTTGTTAGATAATAATTCACAATGCACTATAAAAATGTATTTGCTCGTATATAATGATGCCTTATTCATTTCGAAATTTTATTTCTACTTTTAGAAAAAAATTATTCTATAAGGAACTCAAATGCCTGAAAATTGCCATATAAAAATTTAAGTTCAAAAATTAAGTAGCCATTAAACGTATGTTTTAGCAGGGATATCAGGGAGGATAAATCGATATATATAAAAGCCGCTCTCTGTATGTATGTCCATTATAAAAATATTCAATGCTTTACAAATTTGCACGAAACTTGATGTACATACATTTTAGAACGTGGAAAACATAGCTGTCTACTTTAAAATACTATCAGATTACTATTTATCCTTTTTTTCTACCACCTTCCCTAATTTAACATTATAGAAATATCTCTTTTTTTAATTTTTTAATTCAGCCGTTTCTTTCCTGTTGTCACACATCTAAAAAACTGCTCAATAATTTAAAAAGAAATTATAAATCGAGTACTTTGTTTTATAAGCCAATAAAAATTTAGATTGTTAGTTATATTTTTTTCGTTTTTTTTCAAATTGGCGTCATTCTAATCAGGAAATGCACATTTTCCAAATATAAAAAAAAAAACTTTAACTAATTGTGTGTTCAAATGGCATAGTAAATCGTCATTTGAATGTTTTTGAAGCTAAAAAATCTATTTTAATACAGGCGTTTCAATATCAAGAAAATAATTTATGGAAAAGATAGCGAGAGAATCTGAATTATTTTATTGTGTTGCCACACCCTAAAGAACGGCACAAATAATAATAAAAAAAAAAAGATAAACACGTTTAGTTTCTTTTCTTAAACCAATACAAATTCAGTCTCTCTCGATATACTGTTACATTTTTTAAATTGATGTATCTCTAAGCAGAGAATGCGCATTCATATTTTAAATAAAAACTTCAAGGATTTGAGAAAACATAAAACCTCCATTTACTATATTTGAAATTACAATTTCACTAAAATATAGGCTTTTCTATTCCAAGAAAAAGAATAAGAGACAAAAGTCACTAAATACGGCGCCACTTTCAATAAATTATGATGTCAATTTCTTTAAATATGGCCTCAAACTGGCTCTAAAAGTCGGTTGCTATGATTTACATCCTATTTCGTTATAATGTTGTTTCTTTAATTATACCATTTAAGTAATTGTTTTAATATTTTAAATGCAGTGATAACATTCTACGATTTACATCAAATACCATAATGTAAAATCTACTTTTATACGATTTATATGAAATTGAAATGAAAACATAACATATATATATATATATTTTTTTTAGAGTTAGCTTTCTCATTTTAAACAAAGCTTCATAGATTCACGTCATTTTTATGTTAATCTCTGTGGATTTGGATTTTATGATTAGTGTAAGTTTCCGTTTAAAAATTACAGGCAATGAATCTTAGGATACCCGTGTTTAAAGATACCTAATATACTGCGCATTGACAGAACATAAATAAATATAGTTTTTAATTTGAAACACTAATATAGTTAGAGTATTTTTTAGATTTCTCAAAAACAACTTGAAAAAGCATTTTAGGTACTTTCGTATTATAGCGAACAGTTAATCGTGTATATTTTCACTATAATTGCCTTATAATCAGAGTAGCACATTTCGCTTGCTGTGCTGGCGGGTTTCTCGAAACGAATCTTGAATGAAATGAAATGTATCGGTGAATTTGATCCGTCATTTTAATGCTATATGGGTTTTTATCTGAAACGTCCTTCCGCGTAGATGAAAACGTTACTAATGCAACTGCGCTATTCTACTTCCTAATGTTTAAGACAGAATTTCTATTATTAAAGGCCGGATGTTTTAGTTGATGATTTACAGTAGAATTTGGTTTAAGAATGATAGACCGATATGCAATATACTAAAACTATCCCTGAAATTTATCTAACATTTTAAAAGGCTAATCATTCAGAATGGCGTTCAACTGATTAGTAACTTTTCAGCTAACTCTATAACAAAACATGTAGAGCAAAGTATTATGATATAAAAAATCATTATGTCCAGTAGAACTTTTTAAAAAGGCTAATCTTTTATAATCGGCCTCGTCTGATTATTGAACTTTCTTCCATAATCTTATATATAACTGCCTGACATAAATGCAATATTCTAAAACCATCCGTGTAAAATTATCCAAGAAACGATACAAATTCCAAGGAAGTCCATTAATAAAAATCTTTTTTAAAATACTAATCTTTCATATTCGGGTTCACATGATTATAAAACTTTTCCCTATAATTCTATGACTAAGAAATATGAAACAATATGTTATACACTAAAACCTTTCATAAGAAACTGATAGTCGCATTGAAATCTATTCAGAAGAACTCAAGTTATGAGCTGCCGGAAGGAAATTCCCATTTGCATTTTTTATACGTAATAGATTCTTTTGCGTAGTTCGATTTGATATCTGCTAAATTCGTGTTTTATTTTATTTTGTTTTAATTTGGCGTTTTATTTCGTTTACCAATTTAGTTATGAAATATTACTCGAAAACAAATAAGTACTGAATTATTTGGAGCGTTTTTGAGCAATTGAGTTAATCTTTTGCAATTGCACGCACATATAAAAAATATTCATGCTTGAGAATCACTTTAAAATCTATTAAAATCTATAAATTGACATAAACTTTTCAAACAAGTATTATTGAAAGTTTTTTTTTTCTATTAGACGTTGGAACAATCGAATGTGCGATGTTTAGAAGTTAAATTATAGTAAAATCGTAATTTTTGGATAGATTAGTTTGTTATCACCAATAATATGACAACAAAGTTACACATAGACATGCCTTTTCTTCATAATATTGCATTAAGAGCAAACGGGTTCATCTTTCGTAATGGTTTCGTTGGACTGCACGCACATTTAAAAATATCCATGTTTGAAATTACTTTCAAACCCATAAAAAAAAATGAGATACAATTTTCAAATAAATTTCATTTGAAAGGCATTTTTGTTCTATTCGAAAGCTTAAAAAATTAAATTGTGTGCTGTTTAGAAGTTAAGAAAAACTGCTATAAAGAATAATTTGTCTGTTAGGTCGTTGCCATCAACAGTTTGATGCCATCGTTACTCACTGACATATTTTTATTTTATAATGTAGATATATGCCATATAAACGAGAATTTCACTATATGATATGCCATTTGGTGGATTTGTTTTCCGTATTGTCAGATAATTATAATTTTTTCTGTTACATCAGCCGATAAAAACGGACATTGTGATATTAAATATCAGACTTTAAATTAAGGTGGCGAGACAATAACGTATTTTTTCTAATTGTCATTTTAATGATTTGTGGAGGGGAATGCACAAATCTCAGGTATTGTGATTGCTATAGTAGTTCATTTTAATTTATTATTTTACATGGAAGGTCTCTTATAATTGACATGGGCGAAGCCGGCTAGTTCTGCTAGTTTAGAATGAAATTGAGTGGAAAATAAAAATATGACAATAATAACACACCTATAACGCATTCTTTGTACTAAAAAAATAAATAAAAATAAATTGAATTTTCTATTAGGTAGCTTTCATTACAAAAAAACTAAATTCAAAAATAAAAATAAAAACGACTGCATAAAAAGCGAACAAATTAATTATTTCTCATCAATGTGAAACTATTTTTTTATATTACTTACCTAATTTTTTATTTACTTGTACGGATGACTTTTAAGTTGTGTTTAATTGTTAGTTCGTATCTATAAATACTGTTTTGATGAGGCCTATAGATGTGTGTGAAGGTTAAAGTTCCAGTAAAGCTAGAGATCCTACCTACACAATTTCCAGGCTGTGTTATACTTAAAACGAGCTTCTGACTGTAAAATAGTCGATGAAATATCGTCTTCATTTTGAAAGACCTATCCAATAATATGCCACTCAATAGGGTACGGAAAAATGTTTTTCGTCTCTACCGCCATTTTGCATTTTACGGCCGCCATTTTGAATTTATAAAAACAAAATCTAGCCTATAAATATTGGACGGTTATGACAAATCAATAGCGACCCCATTCATTAAAATCCATCATGCCCTTAGGATGTTTCGAGGGTATAAAATAATCCACACATCCAGATACGAGTGAAACACGTAACCCTTCTTGGCAGTCGGGTAAAAAATAAAAAGCTACCTGTTGCAGCCGTCCGAAGGAAAGCATTTCCAAAAAAATTTGGGGTATTTTCATTGATCATGACCACCGAAGTTCAAACCACTCTTTGTTGAGATGTGACACATTTATATATATATATATATATAAGCATATATATACAGTGTGATTCATAAATATTGAAACATTAGGCTTTCTCTTTAAATATTGCCCCTAGGCACATACTTCCAATTGCAAAGTTTAATAAAAAAGGTGCAAAATTTTATGAGATACGTTGCAACTCCATGAAGAGTCTATTTGAGAAAATATAAAAATAAAATTTTTATACGCCCCCGTAGTGTAAAATTTCCAATTAGGAAAAATTTTCCTGATCCATTCCAGAATTAAACATAAAAAAAGTCCATCCGAAACGTCAATGAAGTCTTACTGTGGAGACACGAACAGTTTTCGTAGTCTGTTTGTCTGTCCGTTCCGCGATAAATGCCCCAAAGAGCATTCAATTAGCTTAAAATTAAGTGGGTATGTTGGTGAAGTACCCGGATTTATCTGTATAATATTTTGTTATATTTGGTTCATTCGTTCGGAAAATATAGAATATTTTATTTTGCGCAATAATGCTTTTCTATAGCAATTGAGACGATTTTTCCATTTTTATTTGTTGAAAGGAAAGGGCTCATGTGATTGAAAGATTTAAATGGTAAATTATGGATAATGAATTTTCCTAATTAGGACCATGCATTACTCATATTAGTTTGAAATTTTGTGCATACATTTGTCAGAGTCTTTAAATTCGGTGTATAACTTATTGAGGGATTTTCTTTTACAAATTTTCTCTTTTTAAATGCACATACTTCTTTGTTTTAATTTTCTTTTAACTGTTACCTAGCAACGGAACTACACTTAAAAATATCGTAAATGTGAAAGTATGTGTAATTGTTTGGAGTCAAATCAACGTCATAGATGGAATTAACCCCAGAAATAAAGAAAGGCTGTGTTCTATTTATTTTGTTCAAATATTTTTATTTTAAATTAAAAAGTTCATTATTTTCATAAGGAATAAATTGACATTTTGCTGTAAAATTTAGAAATCATTTTTTTACCGTTGCAAAGAAAATCAGATCCCGGAATAATAATTTATCCTAAACAGTTAATTTTGATTTGAAAGATTTTCATGTGTAAGAGGATAATGAAATAAGAAACAGACATGAATACGTCTTCATATTGAAAAAAAATATATACGAAAAGAAGGGGTATTTGACATCATATATCAAAAATAAAACGAATACGCTTTGAGGTTGAAATAAAAGTGTATTTTGTTATAATATTATTTTTTATTTAAAAAAAAAATACCATGGTTTATCGTCTGCACACGGCTAATAGAAATGTTTAATTTTTAATGGAAAATTTCAATGAGGGAAAAATTTTTTTTTGAAAAGCAAATAGATAATAAATGTCAAAATTATGCACCGCAAAATTATCTCTGGCGAAAATGACGTCATTGTACCGGGATTTAATTTTTTTTTTTCTTAAAAACCAAACATTAAATAGATTGTCTGAAAAAATATTTTTTGACGAGAGTTACTTTTTAATGCCACCTCATTTCAGAAAATATGAATGGAAATTATTTTATTTTTAAAAGAAAATTACATTTTCGTTCATAAAACCTAAACTTTTAATATAATTGCCTCAGTGTAAAACAATTTCTATACACCAGTATTGAAAAATAAGTCTCGGAAGTGTAAAAAGAAACCTAAGATTTACAATAACCATTAGCGCAATCAGTAAAAAGATACATATGTAAATTTAATGAGACCATGTGGGTTCAGGGGGGCTCCGCCCTCCTGAACAAATTAGAAGAATTAATAAAGCCTGTTCAATAATTATGAATTCAAATTTTAATTAAAAAAGCTAAAATAAGTATTTTTCGTCAGAACTCCTCGTACGAAAAATATTTCAACCATATCGACATAAAAATCCATGTCCTAATAGTTCAGTACTGTCGGCCGGGGCTCGGAACGAGATTTTAACTTTTTTCGTACCAGGCCAGTTTTGGGCAAAAATGACAGGTTTTATACCGGGCCGGCCCTTTTTTTTTTTCTTTTTTTTGTACGGGTGAGGATAATCTATTTTCTATTGCTCAGGTCAGGCCCGAGTCTAACACCTGCAGACCTCAAGAGCAGACCTGCACTCTTAATGATTCCCTGCATACTATATTTCAATAGTGAAAGACT
This sequence comes from Maratus speciosus, assembly GCA_963932465.1. Lineage (NCBI taxonomy): Eukaryota > Metazoa > Arthropoda > Arachnida > Araneae > Salticidae > Maratus > Maratus speciosus. Next base: position 77,759,930 of record OZ010790.1, read on the forward strand.
TCGTGATGTAATCCCAAACCCGTATTTCTCAACATTATTATTATTTTTTTTTTTTTTAGATTGAGACAATTATTTGTTATAAGTATATTAAGTGAATTCGTCTTTTGTCTCAATGCAAAAGCAACCTGCAAAACCGTTGACAAACCTCATATAGTTGCAGTTTCGAGAAATCAGACTTCTCAATTTCAAGAGTCAAAACACTATTTTAAACACTAGTGTCGTGAAGGAATTTTTCACCTTGTTATTAATAAACTATATAATATACTTATACCTACTTAAAATGTGACACAAACATATAAAAATTATTATTTAAATTTATTTCTATTCAGTCAGTCATCTTTTTTTCCCTTTGAAAATGAACGCATATGTGTTCGAAAGATCTCAGGGTTGCATTAAATAATATTTTTAATATGTTTGTGTCACCTTTTAAGTAGTTATAAGTATATTATATAGTTCTCAATTTCAGCCGTTCGGTATATCTGCCGTATGCTAATTCAAAATTCCGGTTCTTTGAAAAGATCCTAGGTTGATTGTAAAGAGCCGGACTAATTGGAGAAAGAAATTCCTTTTTTCAATCAGCGTGACATTTTTCAGGCGCAGTGCAAAGAGCCTAGAGACCGTTAGGCTAATTGGAATATGGCGATTTATTTCTCAATAAGCCAGATATTTTTTAAGCTTATTGCAAAGAACCTGGATTGCGTTAGGCTAATTGTACAGGATCACATGTTTCTTAATGAGCCTGATTTTTTCAGGCTTATTGTAATTATGCAGTTTTAGGCTGATTAGAAAATAAATGGATGTTTGTCCATATATTGTGTTGCATCCTTCCCGACCCTAAAGCTCCACTTCATATTAACCCGCAACAACATATAATTGGGTATCAACATACATCCGTCGCCATACAACTGGGTCCGAACTTAAAAATTCCATTTGAAGCGAAACCTCAGCCCGTACCTAATACAAGAAAAAAATTATATCGTTCCTCAATCCGCTCCGAATACGACATGATAACAGGGCCAAAACTAAGGGGGGCAGAGGGGGCACGTGCCCCGGGCGCCAGAACGAAGGGGCGCCAAATGAAGGATAACTTTGGAAAGGATCATTTTCTTCTGATGGACTGATGGCTTCCATTATTATGAAACAACCATTATAAATGAAGTGTTAGGTGTGAATTATGGCCATTTTTTCCCATTCGGACCAGAAAATCAGAGTTCTAACTTTTTACGACTGCTGTTTCATCTTCACCTAACACTTCATTTATAATGGCTGTTTCATAATAATAGAAGCCATCAGTCCATCAGAAGAAAATAACTCGGTGAAAGCGGAAACTCGGTTAGGCGTTACTCGGATAATCGGGATTCTACTGATTATGTCATTTTAAAAATGATCTTTAGAATATTTTTGTTGATGTTCAGAGGGACCTCCCCTTGGATCCGGCACTGTACATTATGTAGTTCAGTATTACATATTTTATGATTACATATTTTAAAATTTAAAATAAGTAGTCTATTATAAAATTAGTAAAATTCTCTTTGTAAATATACTTTGTGGAAGATGGGGGGGGGGGGCGCCAAAATCCGTGTTTGTCCCGTGTTCAAAAAAGGCTAGTTTCGGCCCTGCATGATAATGTACGCCCACATGCAACAGAGCTCGAATCTAAAAATTTCATTTGAAGTCCAACCGCAGCCGGACAGAAATTAAAAAAAAAAACTGCAATCCAACTTTTTCTTATTATTTTAATTGACTTATTACGCATATTTATATAGATGCATGTATGATTATGATGTATATATGGCTATGATGATGATATTGGTAGGTCATCAGTGAGTATTTCGTTATCAGAAGAAAATTCTATAGTTGAATCACTATCGTTCGATAAAAGCATATCTGAGAGATATTTCAAACTTGTAGTTGTAGAAATTATTCCTGAAAATGCTAAAGAGTATTTTTAGATTATTTTAAAAATCTTTAATATTTTTAAGGTCTGTGTTCTAAAAATACCATATTTGTTGCAAAGAAAAATGTGTTTTATTGCCTCATTATTCATCAATCTCATACGAAAATAATTCCATATCCGACTCTATTCTGTTTAAAAATCCACCTGTCAACTACTCATGTGTCCCTAGTAAATATATACGTTTTTACGCACCATATATTTTCAAATGATAAAAATCTATGGAAAATCCTGTTCAACCTAAGTCCTGACGGTACTTAAAAGTACCGCTTTGAAATGTGGTCCGTAAATTAAACAGACAGATTTTTTTTTTTCGCATAACATATTGCCAAGTGATCTATTTAAAACAAGATATAACAAATAATATAAAACTTTTGTTTTTAAAGTCAATTCCTACTTAGGTCATCAAAGAAAAATTTAATGTAATCTCTTAAGCTAATATTAGTTTTTGTTGCATTAAAATATCTCAATTTGTTGATTTTCTATAAGAAAGTAGGTTTACAATGGAAGTCTATGGGAATTTCGTGAAATATTAGAAATATCACCAAGTTGCTTTGACTTTTGGCGATATATCGTTGGCGACAAACTTGGCAGTATTTGGCGACTGAACAGGGTCCACCCTATGGTAACCTCCCTTATAGATATGAAGATGCATTAAATGCTGTTCAATAACCAATGACCACTTTTTTGCCTCCCATATAAAACTAAAATTAATTAATTAAAACTTAATTAATGAATTAATATTTGAAAAATCTGTATTAACATCAATTGTCATCCAGTATAAGTTTTAAAGAAAATATTTCAACTTGATAGGATAAATAATAAATATTTTATTAACGATTGAAAATTTGAACAAGATATATAAATAAATATATGTAGAGTGTGAACTAATAGTAGGAATTGAAAAATATGATAGCCTTACCGGTAAATTTTCAGATGTTTCCAAGCAAAAGTTAGGTATGTCTCGTCAGAAAACAAAATGGAAGCATGTTTGACACACTGACGCTCCAAAATAGGGTCGTGAAGAATTTCAACTTACTGAAACTACTATTGCTATCTAGTGATGATCAAGGGAAGCATTTATTATTTTTTCCTAACAGTATCATTGGAAATGCATGCAGTGAGTGTGTTTCAATTGGAATAGAAAAGTGTGGTACTTTAAAATCCATCGGGATATAAAGCGTAAGAAATCAAAGCTGTAATACTGGCGAATTGTGTGATGTCCGGTTAAAAATGTTCGATGTTGGTCGTTCCACAGAAATAACAAACCATGCCTTTTTCTGTGATACGCATAAAAAAGCAATTATAGTAATTTATTTCTTTTTCTTTTTTTTTTAAGAAAAAGAACACTGCTTCTTTTGATAATTAGTATATTTTTTGTATTAACACTTTACATGTTCCATATAATTTTTTAAATCATGGATGTTTTTTTATAGTGTTATGCAGAATTGAAGTTTAATGTTGAATAAAAATTATTTAACAACTTTGAAAAAAAAAAAAAAAAAAAAGATCCTTTAATTTTAAATTGTAAGAACCAGCTTGGAACTGTAATTTGATTTCACACTTTAAATTAATTTCGATGTCAACCCTAAATTTTAAATAATGGTTGTCTTTATAATCTTCTCTCAACATACACACCCGCGAATATAGATATGTATATTTATTATTTCTGATGCCAATAAACTTTTTTCTATGCACACAAAAATTAACAACGGGTAATTATGTATTATACGATAGGTTTTTGAACACATATGTGAGAAAATATAATTTGATTTCATTAAACACATTATTTGATAAAAAATTACTTTTAAATAAAATGAATAAAACACGTGTTAGCAAATCTCAATGAATGCAATGCGGAAGCCGCTCAACATTTCACTGGTATAAATTAAATCTAATGCTAAAATTCAGAACTCTATGCTGTAAATTTAAAGAAAAAATCTAAAATTTTCCTAAGTCTTTTTGAACATTTTATAAGATATTGGATTTAATTAAGGATTCCAACAGCACGGAAATAACTGCGTTCTAATACTAGACATTTCGTTTTAAAGAAATTTTCTTTCTTACTATTTTAGTATGTAACGTATTTCACACGTTAGGCATACAAGATTTTAATTCATTGTCCAATAGTTCTCATGCGTATAATAATTTGAATTTTACGTGTGTTAATGTTATCAAGTTTTGCTCTAGAATGAAATTCATCTAGATAGGGAAAAATACCCCATTTAAAATGTACAGCCGCGATGAACGTATATTTATATATTGTTATATTCTGTATAAATATTTTTTATTTAAAATAAATTATTTTTCATGTAAAAAATTCTCTTCTTAATGGATGAAATTTCAAAAAATTCACTTCTTAATGGATGAAATTTCAAAATATACATATAGATTCATTCATGTGTGGTCCGTTTGTATTTTTACATCATTGATTGTTTCTTTAATTACCTTTAAATTCTTTAAATACATCTCACAGATATTACCAAAAAGATAATTAGATAGAAACAGATATTAACAAATGACGAACAATTTCCATAAAAGAGAAACATTAATTAAGTTCTTAAATGTTTTAACACTCCAAGAAAATAATAATTAGAAAGAGTTAATTATCTACAATTTTAAACTTCGTATTCTCCTTTTCGTGTGAGTTATCTTACTTTATAAAACAGTTTCGAAAAAAAGATTAATCTTCTAAAGTTTGCTGAAAATTATTTCCTTGACAAATATAGCATTTATGATATTTAATACCGAACAGTAATTACTTTCCATTCTCATTAGCTAATTACAAATAAAGAATATAGTTAGTTGAAATTTCATGATTTATCTTAATGAGGAAAGAAGTAGTGTTTTATGAACATGCATTCGTAGAATATAATACAGTTTGTAATTTGAAACTTTACAAAATAAACCGTTTTAAGTTTGCATTATTTTTAATCTTCGCGATAAAAGCTCTTGAAAATCTTTCTTAAGTAAATGGTTTGTGAATTACAAGAATTATGTTTTCCATTTATTTAATTTTTTAAACTAACTTTTCACACAAACTTTTTATCAATAATTTCAACTTTATTTTTACATTTAATTTTTATAAATGATTTTGATAAGTTCCATGCACTGAGTTGGTGTTTTTGGACATATCATTTTTATATGTAGTAGTTACTAGAATCAAATCTTCTACATTTCTTATTCTGTATGTCGTTTTTTCCGTAGGACTAAATTTAAATTGGTATATCATTCATATTCCAAAATAATGATATCACACTGTATTTTTACAATAGACAGAAGTCGGCGCAAATTTCAGAGAGAACAAAGATTGTAAATACTCCCACTTTTATAACGCTAGCAATATTTAACATGACATATTTATTAGTCAAGAATTAAATTTGTGAATCCAATAAGAATCCCTGTAAAGTGCATCCTGTGATGCGGTTTTGGATTATTGTGTTGGGCATTTTACAGCTGTAAAAATACTAAAATATTACCGAAATATCGTCGTAATAAATTTTATTCTTCTAACGTCTTAGTGTCTCAAAATATGACACATGCAAAACATAGTGATTTGGAATTAAGTTTATTTTCAATGTTAATGGGACCGTAAACCTTTATTTGAGCAACATTTGAAAATTATATTTGTGCATATTATTATTATTAACTTTCTTCATATACGAGTCTGTACGAAAAACCGCATGCAGATGTGATTATTTTTAGCAAAGTTACAGGCGTTTGAATTATGTACATAAGCAATTTTTGTCCGTTTAGTACAACACTATATGGCCATTAATGGCCGGTCACATTCAATTTTAGACATTTTATCGAATATTTAGAAATATATTAGTCAGATTTTTCTGGAATTTACGAATTCAAAAGAATAGGTTTAATATTTATAAACGTCGAATTGGTAAAGGTGACAATAAGGGGGGCAACGAAAAAAAATCAAAGAAAAAATAATACTTGTGATCATCCTGTAAATTTAAATACACGAAATGATCTATCGCTGCAGAATACATATTTGTCGATATTGTACAACATGCTGACTGATTTTTGACATGTTGACTGGTCACAAACCGATATGTGAGGTCGGAAATAATTAGTAAATTGTTTATAAATATGCCAATAGCTGGCATCATTTCGCAACTGTAAGATGTCAATTTCGAACTCAGAAGACAGCAGTTGTCCAAGATGAGCGAGAGCGCGCGTTCAAAAGATGCTGGCGAAGTACGAAGTACTCGTCCTGTTGCGATTGCGACAGAAGAAACAGTGCGGAAAGTTGAGGAAATGGTTACAGCTGACACGCGAACAACAATAGACACCATTAGCAACTGCAACAGCGTGTTCACATGGTTTAGCCTACAGCCGAGTGATGCAGACGTTGAATGTGAGGTACACAGATGGCTGAGAGAGGAGTTCAAAGACTTTTATGCAGCAGGTATTACAAAAATCATAAAGAGATGGGACAAATGTATCAATGTAAATGACGATTATATAGAGAAATAAACATGCATTTTAAGTATGTATCTTGTTTTCCCCTTTTTATTAGCTTTTGTGACCTACTTACTGACTAGCCATCGTATATATAATACATTTCTGCATTTATTTATATACATATAAATATGTATACATATACGTATATTATAAACTTTTGAAATTACATATATCTTTCAGGTAACCTATAACAAATAGATAAATAAATAAATGTAGATATTATATATATATAGATTAGGTTTTTCATTATTGCTATCGCTTGTAGTGGCGGTTGCAGTTTTAGATGGTGTTTGTGCCGTTCGTTCTGCTAAAGTGATGCCTTGTGACTTTATAATATAAAAAAAACAAACAAACAGGTAAAACAAAAAACGCTGAATATGTGTTTACACATGAATAACTAAAGTTATAATTTTTCCAAACTTGGCGAAAAAGTGACAAGGCCAGGAATCGAACCAGGAGCCTATTGGCTGAAGCCAACAATACTCTACCAACTGAACTATTCCAGACAAACATGGCAGACACATAAGTCACCCAGAAACCTAATTATTATGACATCTGGTCTGATATGTGAATCAGCTACATAGAATAAATTACAGTTAATCGAAACTCCAAGAATATGTATCCAGTATTTTCTAGAATTACATTATCTGCATTTTATGAATATAATTAAGTTTCCTGGGGTCCCCATCACCTGTGATTTATTCTTAGAAACTAATTCACATATCAGAACAGATGTCATAGTCATCAGGTTTATGGCTGAATTATGTGTCTGCCAGATTTGTTCGGAATAGTTCAGTTGGAAGAGCATTAACGGCTTCAGATGAAAGGTCCCTGGCTCGAATCCTCCACTATTTCGATCAGTTTGGAAAACTTACAACATTATAATTTATCTATTTATTTATATACACGATGGTAAGTCAATAAGTAGGTCACAAAAGCCAATAACAAAAGGGAAACCAAGATACATACTTAAAAGGCATGTTTATTTATCTAGATAATGCTCATTTACATTTATATAACTATCTTTCTCTTTATGAGTTTTCTAAAACCTGCTGCATAAAAGCCTTTGGACTGCATTCTCAACCATCTGTGTATCCCACATTCAACGTCTGCATATGTCGGATGTAGGCTAAATTATGTGGATACCCTTTTGCAGTTGCTAATGCTTTCTATTTTTGTTCGCCTGTCAGCTCTAACCATTTCATCAACCTTCCGCAATGTTTCTTCTGTAGGAATCTTAACAGGACGACCACTTTGTTCTGCGTCAACAAATTTTGAACGGACCTGCTCATCTTGTCCAACTGCTATCTCATAAATTCGAAATTGACAACCACAGTTAGACAGTGCTGGCACCTATTGGTATATTTGGAAACAATTTACTACTAATTTCCTACCTCTCATATTGGTTTGTGGTCTACTTACTGACTTTTCATTGTATATATATATATTAGGGTGGTCCTTAAAAAATGAACTTTTAAATTTTCTATGGGACACCCTCTTATTTTGTCCTATGTTATAAAATAAAGATTTCCACAAAAATTTCAAATTTTTAAAACATTTTTTAAGGGTCACTACCATGGTTTGAATATTTAGAAAAAAAATAAATTTGACATATTTTGTAATTTAATAATATATTATTAATACAAATCCATAGTCATTGCCAAATTGAATCATGGAATGATATTAGGTTGTAAAGACTGTCATTTGTTTCAAGTTTAAACATATTTACGCGGTCTATTGTCCAAACACAGACAAGAGTATTTCATGTCTACACTCTATTTCATCTCAACTTGGCAGCATTGACAAAGGTAGAGAACCTAACATTCCGCCTTGAAAAATAGTTCTCCGTTATTTTTTAATCGTAAATAGATAAAATGCGTAGGAATTTATAAGATAATGTTTATAAATTATAGAATTTGATTTTTTTATATTCGTAAAATGTCGTACTAAATGGTCATATTCGTATCAAAAGCAGAGCACACAACTTAAAAAAGAGTTTGGGGCAAGCGTTCCTTTGACTGTTCACTGGGATTGCAAAATTTTAGAAGACATTTCAGGATCTGAAACTGTAGACAGATTACCCATTATTGTTTCATGTAAAGGTTCTGACCATTTAACTAGCTGTTCCAAAACTTCAATCAGGAACAGGTGAGGCAATAGCTTCTGCTGTTAACGAAATATTGTACTCGTGTGGAGTACCTAGCAAGTAAAATGCAAGTTTTGATACAACCTTTGTTAATACCGAATTATCAAGAGAAGCTTGTGTTCTTGTGGAACAGAATATGAACAAACAAATGATTTGGATTGCCATCATCACATTCTTAAAATGCTGTTTTTGCTCTTTATCTTTTGTATGAAGTTTATTGTATAACTCTATGAGTGATACCCCACTTTCGGCTACATCATTAACAACTTTGACTGAAGTCGCTAGTGCCTTACATGTTTTGTAGGTTTCATTTTCATTCCAGTTAGTCACATCTGCTTCAAAAAAGTCTGAAGGTTAAGCCATAATTTTAAAAAACCCTGAGAGTGCTGCTTGTTAGAAAATCTTGCAAGTCATTTTGGGGAATGACATCAGGATCAGCACGTGTACGGTTCAAGGGTTCATAATTTTCTTCATTTTTCAAAGCATGCACCATTTTTCTTTCCCTTTCAAAAAAGACATTATCATCGAAAAATTCAAAAGCAACTAGTTCTTCTGTGAAGTACAGAAATGTCCTAGGAACTTCTTCAAAGCACAAAAAGAAATGATTTCATTTATATTTTCATCTTTTTTCAAGTTCTTCAGGTGCAATAAGTTATTGGGCCTGGTACCAGCTGTGAATGCAGATTTTCACTACAAACGAGCAAAATTGACGAACTCCAGATTCTTCCTGCTTAGGGAGTTTAAACTGATCTCTAAATAAATAAACCTTGAGTAAGTATATGGCCTTCACCATCCATGGAACACGATGCAACCCACCTGGGGCTCTAATGTAAAACCTCTTTCGGGTACTCCTCCTAAGAAAATTATGGCAAGCACTATCAGTTCCTTGTAATCGTCCCTTTGCTGTAAAATCATTAAGATGATTTTGAGAAAACTCCGTAATTCCTAACGCAATATGTGTTATTTTTTTTTCATTCATTAAATTGTCTAAAATATGCCATAATCGATAGACATCCACAAAATTTTAAATCGTTTCAATAACAGTATGTCTGATCCGCTTGGAACTCCGAGAGACTTAACAACAACTTCCTCAAGCATAATTTCAAGGATGTGATGATTGCAAGCCAAATCATTTCTTTGTTCATATTCTAATCCAGAAGAGCACAAGCTTCTCCTGATAATCGGGTATTAACAAAGGTTATATCAAAAGTCATACATTTTACTTGCTTGTAATCCCCACAACTCCAATGTTTCGTTAACAGCAGAAGCTATTGCCTCACCTGTTCCTGATTGAAGTTTTGGAACAGCTAGTTAAATGGTCAGTACCTTTACCTGAAATAATAATGGGTAATCTGTCTACAGTTATAGATCCTGAAATGTATTCTAAAATTTTGCAATTCCAGTGAACAGTCAAAGGAACGCTTGCCGAAAACTCTTTTTTTTTTAGTTTTGTGCTCTGATTTTGATACGAATATGGCCATTTAGTAGACATTTTAAGAATATACAAAGATCAAATTCCATAATTTATAAACATTATCTTATAAATTCCTAAGAATTTCAGCTATTTAAGATTAAAAAATAAGGGAGAACTACTTTTCAAGGCGGAATGTTAGGTTCTCTACATTTCACAATGCTGCCAAGTTGAGGTGAAATAGAGTGTAAACATGAAATACTCCTGTCTGTGTTTGGACAATAGACCACGTAAATATGTTGAAACTTGAAACAAATGACAGTCTTTACAACCTAATACCACATCATGATTCAATTTGGCAATGACTATGGATTTGTATTAATAATATATTATTAAAATACAAAGTATGTCAATTTTTAATTTTTTTCTAAATATTCAACCCTTGGTAGCGACCCTTAAAAAATGTTTTAAAATTTTGAAATTTTTGTGGAAGTCTTTATTTTATACATAGAACAAAATAGGAGGGTGCCCCATAGAAATTTTTAAAGTTAATTTTTTAAGGACCACCCTAATTTATATATATATATATATATATATATACACAAAACTTTTTAGCCTTTATTAACTCAACATGAAATCAATCTGTTCATGTCTAATTTTTTTTTAAATAAATTTCCATTGTTTCAAGGTAAATTTGTTGAAGTCATGTGTTATCAGAAACATGGTGATATAAAGAAACTGGCTTGGATATTAGAAGTATTTTTCGCAAACATGTTATCCCCATATTAAACATACATCCCAGAAGCAATTTATTTAAAACGTATATTAAAAAGCATAATTATAGTTCATTATATTTCATTAGTTTGTTTTCTAAACTGCCTCTATCATTTGGTAAAAACCTCTGTTTCAACTTCGAAGTGTGCCAAGACTGGGAATGGGAAGTACCGTTGAATCATTGAAAAATGTGGAAAAATAACAAAATTTTAATTTATTAAGTAATATGGCACACAGTTACTGTATAGCTAAACAAAAGGCATTATCTGCTGACCTTTTATATATAAAACGTGAGTTTTAAAATGTTCATTTTAAATTTAATGTATAGAAATTGCATACAGAAATGAAGTCATATTTATGGAACAGAGCATCCCAGTTGAATACTATATGCGAAAGAAGCTAAACTTTTCTCAAGTTACCATTTATGTGAAATAACTTTGTTTGCCCAATTTAGACGATGTTTTTAATACTTAGAAGATGACTTTAACAGGAATTATTAATTCCAACAAAGCTATATTTCGGGTGATACAAAAAGAAACTCGAAAGCGGAAATGAAAGTAAAAAGTATGAATATTGACTGTATTAGCAGCAGATTCTTGAATATGATATTGTATCTATTTACCTAAAATTCAAACTCTCAAAATGAACACTTACTTCATATCAATATAAGGCAGATGAACAATACATCATGGCTACGGATATTTTAATTCCAGTAATTTCGTATAGTAAATTTACTTTATATATTCTCAAATTTAGTGTCCTATTACTCCTCTATGGTGTGATAAAAAATATGCTCTTCTACAGGGAATGGATTTGCAACTGGGTATCCCATTGAAGCATTCAACTGTTCACTATTCACTGTCCTATTAACACGGCAATAGTCTTATAAAGGTGATTTTGCAACTTATATCAGTTATCCTCCTCTAAGTCATCTCTCCTAATAATGCAATAGCATGATTTTATGTTGCTCACCTTAAATATTTCTTCCCTATCACAGCAAAATTATCATGGTATTCTAGTAGTATATTTTTTCCAAATGTATATAGACAAAAGTAGAAAACAGTTCATTTTCATCTTTTCCAAATATTTTCCTAATCCTAATTCTAATTATATTCTAATTCCTAATTAAGTATTAAAAAACACAGTTTGTTTATCATGAAACGTATATATTATTCATTACATTCATGATTTATTATTGGTATAATGAGATTTGGATAATCTAATAAGTTAGTATATAGCAATGTGCTTGATATAATTATGTTGGATGATATCATTTTTTTTATATTTTTTGTTTGAACTACTGATCTTTATCAATGGATAGGGAAGTGTAGTTCTATTCAGTCTGTGGAAGGAACAACATGTCTCTTAAAGGAAAATATAGTTTTTGATAATTAAATTTTTTTTCTCCTGAAAGTGCTCTTTTTATGGATTATGAAGAGAGAAAGGATGTTTAGTTTCAACGAATAAGTACCCAGGTGACAGGTTTTCACTTCATAAAATGTGATGTTATTAAAGGATTATTTGTGGCAAACTGTTCTCTGGACAAGGTTGAACAAGGTTGAACAAGGGGATTTTATTAATAAATGAGAAATATCAGAGTCGGATAGATTTTGATTGTTAGATTTGTTACTTTTAGTGGTAGTATGTAACACTAGGAGGCCGAACTTTTAGGTAGATTTCGTAAGAAATACTATATATTGCAATCTCCCATATGTTGGAATTTTTGAAAAACTTTCGCAGATCTACACCGATCATGATCCCCGGATCCCAAAATCATCCCCAGTTCGAAACTTTATATATATATTACTTTTCTATGGACACGATAACATATCCAATCAGTTTAAAGTTTTCAAAACTTCTTGGAAAAGGGCTAAAAAATTATGCATGACAGATTTTTTATGTAATTAAAAACGGCTTCAAGAAGTGCAAAAAATAGGTTTTCAGAAGAAAAAAAAATTCCTAACTTCGTCAATTCACAAGATATCAAATTCACTTAAATTTATCATAAATCATCTTAATATTATCTACAATTTTTGTATTGACAAGCTTTTGATAAGAGCAACTCTTACAGCAAAAAGAAATTAAAAACTATAGAAAAGTGTGTGTGTGTATGGGAGGGAGGTTGTATAAGAAAAAGATAGCATTTCCCCCTAATCCGTTAAATTCTTCGTGAAATTGGTACTTAACTTCGAAGTCTGCCTGCCCCTATAAGCCAAGCCAACTGAGATTTTTCTATAATTATGAAAGTTATAAATGTTTTTGTACAACAGGAGCAGCTGATTTAATTTGGGGAGGAGGTAAACAACGTTATAACTTCATTTTTTAAAAAGATTGACTGAAATAACCAGAAATTCAATTAATAAAAAAATTCCTTACTATTAATTAATAATAAATCAACTAAAAAATAATAAATGTTTATTAAAATAATTCATTAAATATATCAAAATTCCAATACCCCAGAGCCAAATTCTTACGGGGCATGTTGGCCCGGTGGGCCAACATGCCCCGTGCCAAATTAGCCAACTAACCCCGTATTGACATTTTTGTTTTTCATGACTATAAGGAATTATTCTGGAAGTACTTCAATAAAAAAACATGCCCTACAATAACTACGAACAATTATTTTCCTGAATTGTTATATATCAAAACCTAAAATGTAATCTACAAACAAATAAAAAACGATTATTTATAAGAGAGGAAATTTACTCACCTTCTCAAAATTTAAAAAAAATCTCAATAATTCTTTAGCCGGCGCTCCGACTTCAATGATGCTGATGTTGGAGGAGGAAAGCAAAGCAACGCATACTTGGCTGGACTGACAATGTCATCTAACTCAAAGTTTAAAAAATATCGCGACTGGGCTAACGTGCCCCTATGGCCAACTAGCCCCGGTCTACCCTACGTGATAAAAAAAGGGCTATTCGAAATTAGAAATACCGATAGGAATGCACTTTCATTGGTTTAGTTGTCTTTTGCACTTCATTGAATTACCTTTTAGACACTTGATTCAACATATTGATTGAAAAATTACAGGGGCGCTATTATTTTCTGGTCCTAAATGTACACAGTTAAGAAATTGCAGCAAACTGTCCAGTCATTACACCGTTTTTACAGATAACAGATTTTAACCGTAATTTTTATGATCGTGACTATAATATGGTCTATAATATAGTCAATAATATAGTCATAATACCTTAACAATATGGTCAAGTAGCCGTTATTTACAAAAAAAAAGGTCAACTTATTAAACAGTCTGCTGCCGATTTTTAAAAGTTTAAGCAACTACCTGCTTGTGGAACATTATTTGTTGTCAAATTTCAATTAAGCAATTGCAAAATCCCAACAATGGCTGTTAATAAACAAAATGACTTCAAATAAGATTTAAAGTATATATCTTCTTCAAATATGCAATGCTGTGAGACAGATTTCTGTCCTGGGAATCTTGCAGTCCGTAATCGAGGGTTGATTTCTCATTAACGGCCGCAAACAGAACTCTCAGACTGTATGTATCCAATGAAAACCGTATCAATGAGCTGAAACAGTTTTATACGCAGTGAAGACATGTGCGTCTTTGACATTAAGAGGAATCATTCTATTATTCTAGTAGAAATGCATCTGTTTAAGACAATAACAACATTATAATAATAATAATTTGAGGAGGTGATACACCCTGTTACTGAATGTAAACGGACTCTGCTTATCACAAAAACCTGTGTTTTAAATGATCACAGATGAAAGAGAGCAATAAGAGCATTGGTATTCAGACGGATTTGGAAAGCAATGCAACCTGTGATAGTCTAATGAGGGGATAAATCAATGAGAGACAAAATGCTGTCTGAGCTTGTTCTGTGCAATATGGGGGTGGTGAGAAGAGTAAGTAACCTTGCAGGTAGACCAGTCATTAAGTTATGAGTAATCGTGATCTCTAAAATTGAACTTGGTGACAAAAAACCTCCAACAGTTCTCGCTCTTTCGTTCTGCATATTTTTCTAATCTGAATATATTTTTTGTTATTTTCTGCATGTAATTTCAAAATTTTTCAATTTTGGTCATATTTTCCAAAATACTAGTACAATGCGCGACCTAAAGATATTAACCGATTTTAAATAATTCTTACTTTCTTCTATCTTTACAAAAAGAAAGTATTGGATTCGTGAAAATTTTCGACTTCCGGTTTTCGACGGATTTACACGTTTTAGAATGCCCAGAATACGATTTGATGGTTTTTAGAAAATGTCTGTCTGTGAGTCTGTCTGTCACTCTGTCACTCTGTCTGTGAGTCTGTATGTGACAAAAATTTTGTGGGCGCTCTATCTCAAGAACTAATGCACAGAATTTCACAAAACTTATTATTTAGTTATACCTTGATATAAACTAGACCTGATTAGTTTTTGGTGAAAATCGCTCAACAGGTGGCGCTGCTATGCGGCATTTTTCACGATTTCTGCAATAGCTATATCTCAAGAACTACTGCACGGATTTTCATAAAACTTCAGATTCAGTTAGTCCAGGATATAGTTTGGTGCTGATTACTTTTTGTGAAAATCGCTCAACAGGTGGCGCTGCTATGCTGCATTATTCATGATTATCGCAATAGCTCTAACTCAAGAAAAAATGCACGAATTTTCATCAAACTTCAGATTTCGTTAGTCCTTGATATATATTAGTGCTGTTTAATTTTTGGTGTAAATCGCCCAACAGGTGGCGCTGCTGTGCTGCATTTTCACGATTTTCGCAAGAGCTGTATCTCAAGAACTATTGCACGGATTTTCATCAAACATCAGATTTAGTTAGTCCTTGACATGAATTGACGTGTAAATTAGTGCTGTTTAATTTTTGGTGTAAATCGCTCAACAGGTGGCGCTGCTATGCTGTATTTTTTGCGATTTCCGCAATAACTTTATCTCAAGAACTAACGCTTAGATTTTCAACAAACTTCAGATTCAGGTATACCTTGATATCATTTAGTGCTGTTTATTTTTAGTGTAAATCGCTCAACAGGTGGCGCTGCTATGCTACATTTTTCAGAATTCCCGCTGTAGCTCTATCTCAAGAACTAATGCACGAATTTTCATCAAACTTCAAATTCAGATATACTTTGATATGAATTGGTGCTAAATTCATGTAATTTCTTGTACTATTTAAATGATTTAATTGACGTGATTTACATAGAAGAAAGTTTTGTGATGGCCACAACATACTAGTTTGTGTTATTAATGTAATACCAAAAGATGACATTTGCGCACTATTAGAAGTAGCGCTGAATATATATTTTTTTAAATATTCATCATTAATTTCAAAATCGTCATTTTTCATCATATTTTCAAAAATTTAAGTGCAATGTGAGACCTAAAGATATTAACAGATTTCAAAAAAAAATTTCTCGTTATTCTTCTAATTACAAAAGGCAACTTTTTTGCTGTATTAGAAATTGATCTGAAAATTTTCGCTTTTTTCCGACCCACCCTAATGGGAAAGCATACCAAACGAAAAGATTTAGGAAAAGGTAAAAAATAGAAAACTAAGATGTTTTCCGTGGTTACGACGAAATAATATTAATAGAAAAAAGGAATTCCGCTTTTTGAGAATTCAGTCTCACTTCCGATGAAAAGAAAATATATATGTAAATAAATATAGATACTACAAAACATATTTCCGTTTTAAGACCTAAAACACAAGTTTTTATTTTACATAAAATGACGTCATTCGCATTGGCTGAAGAATTCCTCATTTACAATCCAGTCTTAAATAGCATATGCATATGACATCACTATCGCTGAATAATACACACATTAAAACGAAAAAGAAAAGAGAGAGAAAGATATGTCGTCATTCAAGAAACTCGACGAAAAAAACGGATGATTCTATACAATTACTACTTTCCGACTTTTTTTTTCTTGTTTACTTTCTCCAGAAATGACTTGAGTTGCCAAAATTAAACAAATCGCGCGAAAACTACAAAGAAATTATTATCTCAAAATAAATTGAGATGCAGTTTTCAAACAAATTGCATTTAAAAGTACATTTTTCCCAATACGACGGTATAAAAATTGAAAATATGCGACGCTTGGTTGCACATTTTAAAAAATTGCAGAGAAGTATTTAACCGTACAGTGATCCTCCTGGTTATTTTTACGGCTGGCTTATACAATGGAACGTTATTTTTTAGAAACGACACTTTCATTGCCGACCGAAAAAAATATCATATCAGAGTTAATAAAAATGAAAGCTAAGCATACTTTTTAGTTAATTTTATATAGCACTCGATCTATTTTAATAACACAGGCATAGTACAATACACACACTTTAGTTTTATTTGTAATGATAATGATTTCTGTGTCGTTCAGAAAATACTGGTTATATTTATTTCGATACTCTAGCAGGTAAAACGATAAATATTTTCTGTTTCAACCTGGTAAAATGCATCAAAGTCAAAAATATATGATACTTCCTATTTCATAAATCTGCAAACTTTACTGCCACTAAAACAACAACAACAAAAATTATAGTGCCAAAAAATTCTTAAAATTAAAAATATATATAAAGTTCCTTAATTATGTGCTATTTCGTCACATAAAATTACATTCTGTTGTTTTATTTGACTGAAGATTGAAAAAGCGCTTTAAACTATACAAGCATAGTAAAATCCTTCTAGAATAGTTTAGGTCATATATGGCAATATATTTAAGTGTTTTTGTGTATATATTGCTTGTAGTGTTTAATCGAATAGTATTTACTCGTATAAATCTT
Source organism: Maratus speciosus (assembly GCA_963932465.1). NCBI lineage: Eukaryota > Metazoa > Arthropoda > Arachnida > Araneae > Salticidae > Maratus > Maratus speciosus. Next base: position 77,777,444 of record OZ010790.1, read on the forward strand.
TATATTAGTAGAATTTAGTAGACTCTTACTACTTAATATTTAAAGAAAATATTTATATTTGAGATAAAATACAACTATGTATAGTTCAAGTTTTAGATTCAAAATATATTATTACAAAAGTATTATGCTGTATTTTTTTTTTTTTTTTTAATCACCTAAACGTTTATATTTTCAATATCATTTGCATTAAAATATTTCAAAAGCACAGTTAAAGGTTATGTCGAAGGAAATATGAGTTTTCTAAATATCTTTTTCTGGTATGAATGTCTGTTCTAAAATTATTCTAAAATAACCGATTTAATTTTCTTTTTGAAAACTTGATTGTTTAAAATATTTCATTCTTTTAAATAAATAAAAAAAAAACATTTAAAGATATTTTAAGACATTTAATCTATGAAAAAATATAGTTAATTAAATGTTTCACAATTTATTTCCTTAACTTCAATGGATAAATAAAAAATCGATATATTTTTCACAGCAATTTTTAAAACGTTTTTAGACTGACACAAAGAAAATTTAATTATAAAACTTTCATCGTCTTTTTCAAATGTATTTTATTTTCGAAACCTCATTTAAAATGTAATTGCATTTTTAACGAACTTTTTTTTCGTATTGAATTATTTTATTTTAATGTGCGATAAAACTTGGTAAAAATAAAATATTGCAAATGTTTGTAAAAATAAAATACATATTGACGTTTTAAGATAGATTGCTTTATTATTTATTTTCATAAAAAATAGTTACTTTCATTGATGATTTTCAAAAACGAAACTTAGCATATACATTTTAAAGTTATTAGAAATCGGGGAATAGTTAGTAGCAGAGAATTTGATCAAAATCGTTATACTACATGTAAGTTTAAAAAAATAAAACATAATAATAAAGTTAATTTGATGTTGGGATATTGCTAAATGATGGCAACTAACCCCAGGATTTTATTCGCAACGTATGTGAACAACAGATAAAATTAAATGTGATAAACAAAATATGGAAAAAATTGTAATTTATACTTCATGAGGAAGTAGCACATGTTAAAAGTCCCATCCATATATGCAGCGTGTCAAATAAATCCTGTTATTTAAAAAATAATAACAAATAACGTTTTCTCGCATCGATAGCGGCTGGAACCGCAAGAAATGCACAAAAAGTTTATTTTTACTAGCAAAAGAAATAAAGAAAGAATTACTAAAGTTAGTTCATATTTCAGTAATGCATAAACATTTAAGAAATTACCTTATCGAAATTAAGATTACACAATCAAACTTGCCAAGTAGCCGGGAATCTGCAAACTATTTTTTTCCCACACAAAATCCAATACTTCTTCAAATAATATTGTAGAAGCAGTACTCTTATACTACAATCTATTATATATTTTATATTTCTTTGAAATTTTGAATTTGCGCATTCGTAAATTTATTATCTGCGTACTAGTAAGTAGCGTTTATGAGGTTTGTCTTGTGGAACTTCAGGCATGCTTTTCAGTGCGGTAGATTATAAATAAAATTTCATTATAGTAGATTATAAATAGATTATAAATAAAATAATAATAGATTATAAATAAAGATTATAAATTTATAGATTAGAAGATTATAAATGAAATCTTGTACAACTATGTATTATCCTAATCTCCAACGCAGTATCTCTTAATAACTTAATAAGGGTAACTAGCATGAGTAAATGGTATTTCCTTTGTAAGTATATATTTATGTTTATAAATTATCTTGATATATGAGAATGAAATAAGCTGTTTTATTAAATGAATGCAAATATTAATAGGAAAACATTAAAACTATTAATTTAAATTCTATAATTCGCTAGCTTAAAATACATAGCAAAGACTAATAAAAATGCAACATGCTATTGTAGAAACATTTACAAAACAAATTTAAATTTGTTCATTACATTTTCAATGAATTTAAGCTCCATGCTTTTTAAATGCATTTTATACAATAAATACAGTAAACTCTTAAGCAAAGCTCCCCCCCCCCCACACACACACGACCAAAAAAAAAAAAAAAAAAAAAAACCTTGCCGATGACGTTCTTTCATAGATTTTCCTGACTCGAAAATCGGTTGAAAACTGAAATTGTGAAAGTTCATTTGTCTATATAATTAAATGAGAAACGCGATTCAATTTCTTAGTACTGCTATAATATATGCGAATTGGATGTTTACACACACAGAAAACAATAAACTTAGAGAATGAGACAGAACGGTATCATGTTGTATTTGAGTACAACCTTAAAGTATAATATATTGTATTTTAGAAAATATATATTTTGATAAATGTCCATTCTATTAGAAATAATAATTTTTAAATGCAATTCTGTGTAGGAAAAAACGGCATAAGCAAGTATTCCTTAAAAATTAAACAGTTTCTGTTGTTTTGAATTAACTTTTTCGAATTGTTACACAATTTAACTAACATGCTCGACAATTTTTATTTGACTTTAAAGTATTTGAGATTGAGTATTTGACAGTTTTAAAGTTTGACAAACAAAATGCCTTTCATTATTAAAATATCATTTTTTTCCGCCTTATGCAAAATTTTGGTTTTGGTGGAACTTTAAAATCCTTTCCGTTTCCGCGTTAGACAGATTCCGCTTTATGCAGCATGAATTAATGTAATTTTCTATGGCTTCGCCGGGACTTGGAAAATTTTCCGCGGTAGACAGATTTCCGGCTTGCACAGAGTCCGCCTTAGACAGAATTTACTGAATATATTATTGGAATGTACGAGAGAAAGTCGGTAAGTAGGTCGCAAAATCTTATGAAAGGACGGAAATTAGTAGTAAATTGTTTCCAAATATGCCAATAGCATAATCCAACTATAACATGTTAATTTCGAATGTATGAGACAGCAGTTGTAAAAGTGAGCATAGTCGTTCAAAAGTTGTTGATGAAGAGCGAAGTGGTCGTGCAGTTGAGATTGCGACAGAAGAATCAGTGCGGGAGATTGAGGGATTGGTTGCTATGATGTCTATTGTTGTTCGCATGTCAGCTCTAACCATTTCTCCAACCTTTCGCACTGATTCTTCTGTCGCAATCTCAATTGCACGACCACTTCGCTCTTCATCAACAACTTTTGAACGACCCTGCCCATCTTGTACAACTGCTGTCTCATGAATTCGACATAAACATTTTATATTAGATGTAAATTTCCAACTGGGCGAAAAATGTCCGGACCAGGATTCGAACCGGGACCTCCTGGCTGAAGCCGCCAGTGCTCTGCCATCTGAGCTATCCCGGACGATTCTGGTCGAACTCTTTCACCCAGCTAACCTTGATGATTACAGCATCTGGTCTGAAACCTGGTTCAGCTCAACAGAATAAATCTCAGGTAATGGAACTCCAGAAATCGCTGGATACGAAATTACACTAGATTAATGATAACACAATTATTCTAATTGGTAAACAAATCATATTAGATGTAAATTTCCAACTGGACGAAAAATGTCCGGACCAGGATTGGAACCCGGGACCTCCTGGCTGAAGCCGCCAGTGCTCTGCCATCTGAGCTATCCCGGACGATTCTGGTCGAACTCTTTCCCCCAGCTAACCTTGATGATTACAGCATCTGGTCTGAAACCTGGTTCAGCTCAAAAGAATGAATAGAATTTCGCCCAGTTGGAAATTTACATCTAATGTGACTTGATTACCAATTAGAATAATTGTGTTAATATTAATCTAGTAAACAATTTATAGTTGGATTAAGCTGCAACCTATTAGCATATTTGGGAACAATTTACTAGTAATTTCCGACCTCTCATGTCGGTTTGTGACCTACTTACTGACTTTCCCTCGCATGTCTGCTATTTTCAAGAATAAATGACTTCTATTTATTTTATATTTGTATTTACCCTTCACTGCACGATTCTTTCTATTTTTATGAAAAAAAAATATTTGAAATCTATATATCTGTATAATAATTGGAAAAATAATGAAAATAAATATATTTCAAATTTTCAGCTAAAATGTGATATTTTATGGTATGTGCCATATGCACAGAATCAGGGTTTTAAAATATTGCATTGATATATTTTGCAAGTAAATGATCTTAAAATTATTAATTTTATCTGCTTAACACTCTGCAACTTTTTTTATATTAATATTTTTAAGTGTTCAGTACACATAATGAAAGTAAATCTTACCTTAATTGCTTGATCATTTTTTTTGTTTGTTTGATTACGAAGAAAAAATATCTAATTCTTTGTCAAATGAAGCCATGGGCGAAATGAGTGTTATTCCATCCTTTGGACTGTTCTTGGTAAGGGACAGAGATCATATTGGCCAAATTCATGGCAAATAATGAGAATTATTCTGATTTTAGGTAGATGCCAGATATTGTACGTGATGCAGTGAAGGGTTAATTAATATAATGAGCTAATAGTCTGAAATTAGAGACCTTGATATGAAAGATAACAATCATTTATTATACTTTCAATTAATGAAAATATATGTCTCTGTTTTGAACCTATTATATTAACATCTGTCAGTGTGTTTGTGTTTCCATTACAAGAATATGGAACTCTGTGCGGGGAAAATAACATCAGTTATTCCCATGGATTCGATTATGTTGCATTTTTTTTTTTTCAGTTTTCGATTTATTTTTCCGAGATATCATCTTTTATGTCATATTAATTGTAATTTACGTAATGGTGCAACAAAATGATTTTATGGTTTAATGTTAATTTTACAGCATTCTTACTAATTTTAAAATAACATTTATTTTTTAAAAGAGAAAATAAATTATAATTCTTCCCTTTAGGCTTTCAGTTTTGAATATTTGGCGTCGAAAAGTTTTGTGAACAGAATTAAAAATCAATTAATTTTCTTTCACGTGTCAGGTTATCCATTTTGTGGGCGTTGAAGGATTCAACAGTTTTAAGATAGCAGTATGCTACTCTTAAATATTTCATAGCTGTCATGAAGATTTCAAAGTCACCAAAAAATAAAATTGACATCTTTAAGATTAAAAGTAGCTTTTATATTAATATTTCACTCAAAAATATGCTGCAGAAGAAAAGGGAAAATGTTTTATTTGATTATGTTAACGAGAATATACAATTTACATCTTTAATAATATTAAATATTTCATGAAATTGGGAAAGATTATTAAATTTTATAATTAATGTTATTTTTGTTATGATGCTATATGATTTCTTAGTATAATAATCTAAACATATGAGAGGTTAATAAATTTGTACACTATTAGGAAATGACTGATTTTTAATACTGTACAAAAATATGATATAAACAGGACCAAAAATACAAAATAACTTCTTCTAGGTTACCCACGATTCCATAAATAGTTCGTTTTTCTTCATAAACCTCAAAGTGTAATATATTTTCGAAAATTAAACTAAGTATTTATAAAAAATAAAGTTTCTGTTGTTGCCAATGGTTTTGGAAAGCTTTTTAGAGCAAATTTATACTGCATTGATGTGTTTTCTAAAATAAAAAATATATTTTTTTTTATACTATCATTCACCAATTACAGGTTATACATGTCATTTAGTTGAATTTTTATATAAAAAAGTGGCAAAAAATATTAACTTATTATTAAATTATTTATGTTAATACAGATATTTTATAATGCTTGACAGTAAAACACGTATAATGGTCATGAAAATGTCCACTTGAGATTTGATTTGCATTCAAAAACCTTTCATTCCATTCTGAAAAAGAGGGAATAGAATTTCTACTTAGAAAAGTTTCCGAAAATACTGACAGACAAAAGAAACATTGATTTTATGAAATCTTATTTAAAATGTAACTCATGAAAATGTATAGATTTCTCTGGTTTCTAAACACAAAGAACGCTATTTGTAATTCTGGGTAACTCAGAAAAGGTTGCTGTATATTTTTTTCGTGGTTATTACTTAAAACATAATGAAATTTAAAAACATCACTGATGAGGACTAATTCATATTCATCACTGTAGAATATACAAGGTGAATCTAAACTCTTGGGCAGATATTTGAGGTGTGATAGTACACATAAAGACAAACAATATTAGATGGGATACTAAGGGTCCCAAACGTCTTCGGAAGGAAATAGGTACCATTAATGTTTTGGGTCCAAAATTTCAAATGATTATAAAAAAACGGAAAAAAATGGTCGATTCGTTTGCGGTTTTAGATAAAGATATTCTTTACGTCAATATTTTCTTGAAAATAAATTTTAAAGATAAAGTTCAAAAAATGCAGATAGAGGAAGTAAATGGAGTAATGAACAACTAATTTTTACCGTTATTTTATGTATATCATTAAATGATTTCAAAAGCTTAGACTTAAATTTTGAGCTCAAAATCTGAATCGTTACGATTCGTTAAGTAGCGCAGCACCAACTGAACTGTGTTCAGGTGTTGAAATTTGAAATCTCCTTCCCCCTACCTCCTGAACACAGTCAGTTTGCGCTACTTAACCACTCCTAACGATTCAGATTTTGAGCTAAAAAATTAAGTTTAAATCTAAGCTTTCGAAAGCATTTAATGAGATACAAAACATATCGGTAAACAATAGTTGTTCGTTGCTCCAAAGTCTAAAGCGCCCTCTATCGGCATTTTTGAACTTTATCTTTAAAATTTAATTTCAAGAAAATACTGACATAAAAAATAGTTTTAGCGAATTCTGCAAACGAATAAACCAATGTTTGCGTTTCTTATAATCATTTGAAATTTTGGACCCTAAACTTTCATGGCGCCTGTCTCCTTCGGAAAACGTTTGGGACCCTTAGTTTCTTATTTAATATTGTTTGTCTTGATGTGTACAATCACCGGATAAAATTTGCCCCATAAGAGTTTAAATTCACCCTGTATAGTATATAGCAATAAATGTTTGTTTATAGAAAAACACAAATGATATCCATTTGATTATGATCAGCGGTCAGGGGTCAGCTAGGTGGAGAGACCTACCAAATGGCGTAAGCACTCACAAGTCCCGCCCATCGGTTTGCATCTACTACCACCATAAAAAAAATGGATTATGGTCAATGGTAAAAAATCGTTTGGATAATACTTCACTGGCGTTGCAGTACTGAAATCATAAATAAATTGATATGGACCACAAAGGTGCATGCGAACATGTTTTTCTATAGATTATAGAGTGCGCATAATTTATATACTTATATACACATATAAAAAAATTAAATCGGTTACTGTACTCATTATGAGCAATAAGTTTTCAAAGTGCATTTATACTTATGATATGCATTTTAAATTTTAACTAATCTTTCGTGAAATTACGTGGTACGCATAAATTACATATTGATGGAGAATTTGTGAAAATAAATTCCATATACATCAAAAACATTTTTTCAATTATGTAATTCAATATTTCATATAATTGTATAAAAAATTAATTTGCTTAGTAATATTCTGATTGGAAAGTGTTTCATGAACTATGCCTGGTATATATATATATATATTGTTAAATTATTTTGTATTCAAAAAACTAAATAGGGGACATTGGCATTTCTTTAGTTTAATGCCTGATTGTCATGATGGCGTACATAGTGAAGGAAACAGAAATCGTGATTATTAAGGAACAATTATTATTAAAGTTTTGTGGTCAATATGGGATGTAATAAAGGCACTTGGCAACAAGAAAAGGCATTTTTATAAATAATTTCACTAACAGTTTGGACACAGAGAAAATATGTTTAGATATTAGATGGTTGTTCTGGGCACTGACATCTGGTCTGAAACCTGGTTCAGCTCAACAGAATAAATCTCAGGTAATGGAACTCCAGAAATCGCTGGATACGAAATTACACTAGATTAATATTAACACAATTATTCTAATTGGTAAACAAATCATATTAGATGCAAATTTCCAACTGGGCGAAAAATGTCCGGACCAGGATACGAACCCGCCCAGTTGGAAATTTACATCTAATATGATTTGTTTACCAATTAGAATAATTGTGTTAATATTAATCTAGTGTAATTTCGTATCCAGCGATTTCCGGAGTTCCATTACCTGAGATTTATTCTGTTGAGCTGAACCAGGTTTCAGACCAGATGCTGTAATCATCAAGGTTAGCTTGGTGAAAAAGTTCGACCAGAATCGTTCGGGATAGCTCAGATGGCAGAGCACTGGCGGCTTCAGCCAGGAGGTCCCGGGATCGAATCCTGGTCCTGACATTTTTCGACCAGTTGGAAATTTACATCTAATATGATTTGTTTACCAATTAGAATAATTGTGTTAGTATTAATCTAAAGAAATTTGGTTTTAAACTCCAAGCGTAATACATAAATTTGATATATACGAATTTTGAATTATAGCAATTTTTCCAGATATTTTAAGTTCCGAGTCTATTTTTGCCATTCATGAATATTTCGGATTAGATTGTTTTACGACCTTATAGTAAACTGCTACTCTAGCGATTTTTGTATATTTAGCGATATTTAAGGAGATTTTCCATGTGATTTTTAGCGATTTTTCATGTGCTGTGGCGATTCTTTGACATTTGTAAAAACGAATTCGGTTTCAAAATTTTAGCTTAATGTAGTATTTTTTTTTTTACGATTTTATAATTTTAGCGATTTTTGATACGGTATTTATAAATTTTTCGAGATTTTTTATGATTCAAGTCAATTTTTTGTCATTTATGATTTTTTTTTTTTTTTTTTTTTACCCCATTATAGTAAATTTGTCCCCTGCTATTTTTGAATAATTAGCTAATTTTAATGCATTTTTCAGTGTGTAGTTTGGCGATTTTTTGAAATTGGAAAATGAATTTGTATTTTTTTTTTTTTTTTTTTTTGTTACTATAGTAAATTTCGTTCTCCGCGATTTTTTAATTTTAGTGTATTTTTATGTGATTTTTAGAGACTTTTCCAGTTCCGCGACAATTTAATAACATTGGTAAAAGGATTTCTGTTTCTAACTTTAAGCCTACTATAGAAAATTTTGTTCTCTATACTTTTGGTATAGTAGCAATTTATAATCCGGTTTCATTTTTTTAGCCCAATATGTTAAATTGTGTCTTCTTTCCAATAATTTTTATTTCGTGAAAATCAACCCGTTAATAACACAGATATTAATTAATTACTAATTAAAACTCATTAAGATAGTTATAAATGAAACCTTTTTTTTCCAAAACTGCAAAAAATTTCATATCTACTGGACTTTTATGTGAAAATGAAACATAATGATAATTTTCACTAATTGGCTATAATAATAAGAAAAAAAATTAATTTATTGATTTAAAAAATTTCAGAGGAAATGAAGAAATTGTTTACTACATCCGAATATCTTTTTTATCGATCTGTAATTATTCTTAATTTTTGTAAAAAACTGACGCCGAAGGTACGAAAATACCGAAAACATTACTAGACAGGGACACAACCATTGATTAAATATTTAACTAAAAAGAGGTCGATCGCTTTCAAAATATAAGCCAAATCTCTATTTAATTTAGGATATAAAAGGATATTAAATGTTAAACTTTGCCAAATGCTGCAGTTTATTTATTGAGTATTACATTTTTAGAGCCACCTTTCAGCGTCAGGGGGCGCATTCTTATATGGAGTTCTACTGGCCCAATTCCAACAAGGTTTGGCCCATTCAATTTGGTTTTCTATCACATTTTGCGTAACTGATCCCTATCTTAATATCTTAATTTCTATTACTCATATCTCTCCGAAAATAATTCCAAATTACATTTATATCTTAATTATCATCTCTCACAGTCTTAAAGTTAATATATGAGTAGTGGTTGTTTCTGTTTCCGAATAGTTTTTTCAGCAAATTTCTAAATTAGGTTTCCAATAACAGTCGAAAAATTAGACTAAGAACTACTCCAGTAGTATTAATTTGTCATTAGTCGAAGCCCTTCCCCTTTCACCCCGTAATCGATTTTGGCTTGACTGAGCTCAAATCCTATAACTCATAGCACTTGAAAAGTAATTTCAAATTACCTCAAAATCTTAATTATCCCCTCTCCTTTCACAGTGTTAAAGTTAATTTATGAGTAGTAGTTACAACTATTCCCGAATAGTAATGTCATCCATTTTTTGTAATTCATTTCCTGCCTCGAGTACCAATCCAACTTTTTGAGCAATTACTGCAGTAATCTTAATTAATTGTTGATCAGAAAGCCCTTGCATCTTATTTGTCAACATTCGCTCAACTAACACATCTCCAGACAGGATGACAATATAGTTTTATTCAAATAGATGTTTAGTTAGAAAAGAATGCACACCCCCCTGACGGTGAAGATTGAAACTAACATTTTTGGATTTTGGATTTTAGCAAGATTTAATGTCTACATCACGGTCCCCATCTAGGATTCTATAGGGTTTTATAATTTGAAGTATGCGAAGACAATCAAAGTTTCCATGTAATTTTGAAAAATCCGTTATAGCAGAAATGCATGTTAGCAGTAAATATTCGATAATAAATAAGTAAATATTCACTTATACTTGAATTTTATTACAGTCTCGAAAAATAAAAATATTCATTCTTATCTCATTCACAGTCGAGATTAAATGCCTTGTTAAAAATTATGAAAAAGGCCTTAAATAAATCACCTGTGAAAGCAAATCTGTAAAATTTGTTTTCAATAAGACTTTGCACAATGTCAGATAATAAATGTAGATATTAACATTAAAAGTAACAAAAGGAATTCCTGAAATATCCGGAATATAAAATTTAGATCGAATCTTGATAATATACTAATATGGAAATGTACTATGAAATGCATCATTTATTTTAATATAGGACTGTATTATGTTTTGTTATTCAATCTTAAAATAGTACTTTTTTAGTTAAACAATCACAAACACAAGTATTTTTTTTTCTTTCTTTTCTTAAATCGTTTATTTTTCGTCTACGTCATAATAGCTATTTTTTTTTCTTATCACAAGTTTACGAACAAGATATTTAAAAAAATTGTCTTCAATTAAATTTTGTACAGTGTCAGATAACAAATGTAAGTGTTAACCTTAAAAGTAACAAAATTATTTCCTGAAATATTCTGAATATACAATTTAAATGGAATCTACATAATATACTAATCTGACAAAGCATTATATACTATGAATGTATTATTTATTTTAATGTATGACTGTATTATGTTATGTAATTAAATCTCAGAAGAAATCTTTTTTAGTCAACCAGACACAGGCAAAAATAATTTTTTTTTCCTTCTTTCATTAAAATGCTTACTTCTTTACATCATAATAGATATTTTTTTCTTATCACAACCTTATTGTTTACGCGTCTTCTTATCACGATCAAAAGGAATTACGTCTGTATGTGCTAATTGAATGGATTAATCACACTGTTTTTTTTTTTTTCATTTAAGAAATGAGAAATAAATATATAAATACCATCTACTTTTCAAAAATCACCACAATAGAAATATTTTAATTTCATTTTCAGAAAAAATGTCTGTTTATTGCCTGTAGATCTATATATATTTAAAATAAAAATGGTATATATGTAAAGATCAAGCTAAGTAAAACTTGGTATAAAAATTAGCATTCCAATAGAAAGCAAAAATCTTGAATGGAAGAGTTTTCAGAAAATATTTGTTTTGATATAGATTAATAAATTCGTTATAATAGCAGAGTTAATAAGTGCTTTAAACATTAAGACACACTTGCAGAAATATCAAGACGGCTCATTTATCTTCTCAAGCATTTGCTTAGCCTGGAATGTCTACTAAATGTTTGTCTTATGTGAACTATTTTAATGCAATAGAGGATACCTTTAGCTTTATTCTATGTAAGCTGGCGGAATAACATTAACGTCACGCAATTCCCTGAAATGTAGTGACAGTATAAACTTTGATATGTACTCAATTTTAGACGCCAACTACATGTTTCTTATTTTAAAATAGTCTTTACAGAATAAATCACAGGCAATGGAACCCCAGCAATCGCTGGATGTGTAATTACACTAGATTAAAGAACTAGATTAATTTTAAAGAATTCCATTTTTTGAAGACTTTAAGTGGATTTAAACTAAATCGGATATGAAGAGAAATACACTTTATATCACCTTCTCTGTTCTTTGCAGATCATAAGTTGCCTGTAAAAATGAGTTTGATGCACATTTTTCCTAAAAAAGTCATTTGCAGCTAATCATGATTAACACGACTGAAGACAACACTAACATCAAATATAGAGGAGTTCAAAATTTCTCTTTTCTTTTCTTATTCCATTAATTGTTCTTCGTTTTTTGTACTTCATTAAGTTTCCTTTACTCATGAAGTTCAAATGAAATCTTTATTGAATTGATGCGCAATATGCTGAGAAAATCGGAAATGAACTAACATGACTATAATTAAATATCATTAGATAGAAAAACAGCTTTTAATATGCGTAAATTTAAAATCTTGTTTGATCTTATTTATTATTGATTTATTGGTGTTAGTAAATTGTTTATTCGACTTATCTCATCACTATATTTAAAGTTTATTTTTATGGCAGCAAAGAAAAAAAAATTATGCATTTAAAAATATGAACATTATAAATATGGATTTCTATGCAGATATTTTTATAATCGTGTGATTTAGTCGTGATATAATTAGTTATGGCATTTCAAAGTTCTTTTGAGAATATTTTTAAAACCAATAATCATATTTTTTCCAACAAACTTTTATTAAATCAAAAAGAAATGACAGAATTTCGTAAGAAGTGAAATAAATAACCTAATATTTCTTGTACTTTATAAATGGCTATTTTTTAATTCTCATTTTGTATCTCCCATTTTTATTTTTATTTGCTAATTGTAATGGCTAATTTATTCTGGCTATTTATGTTAAATATTTATCATGGCTAAGAATTTCTGTAATTTTTTAAATAGCTAAAAACGTTATGGACGTTTAAAATTAATAATTTTTGCAATGTTTGGTAATTGTAAAACAAGTCGTATTAATACGTCGTAATAGTAATGTGGAGTTTCACTTTTAATGTGTTGTTTGCAAAGCTTCGTGATACTTGGATGCAATTGCCTACTTATAATGCAATGGGATTTGTATACAAAGATCGAGGTATATACAATTTCCGGTATATAATGTCCAATAAATATTTATGAAAGCAATATTTCATAAAAAAGTATCATTTATATTATTTTTTTATGTTTTTCAATGTTTTACAAAAAAAACAAGTTTAACAATTTTAATGTCACACAGTTTTTATATTACATAGAAATACATAGCGAAAACCAGAATTTTTATAAAATCATGCATTATTCATTATAAACAGTACCGTTTTTCAATACTTGCTATATAAAGCATATTAAAATTCTTCAAAATGCACAACCAATATACTATATCTTAACTTTAAACCAGTTTTAGTAGAATGTTTTGCATTTTTTTTCTTGGTGATTAAACTTTTTTATTGCTTGTATCCTTGATGAATTATTAAGGATCCACTGCATAAATTTTGGATTTTCGTTAGGACTGCAGTTCTCAAATTGCATGCATTCCGTTATCTTATATCCGACTAACGTTATCTTAAAGAACCACAAAGTATCTAAAACCAGGATTTAAATTATTAAAATGGTTTCTAAGTAAGACTTAAAAAAAATTATACATTTAATACATATCATACATGTTTTTAATATATGAATTTAGTATAACATTAGTGCTCCAAAAAATGTAAGTTAGTTATTTAAAAAATATATATTATGTACAGTCGTGGTAAAAGGTAAACACCCCATACTAACTCTGCAACTAATTATAATAGTTAATAATATTATGGATTACTTTGAAATTAATAATTTTTTCAATGGTTGTAATTTTTGGTTAATTTAAAATAAATCGTATTAATAATAATAATAATGTCGAGTTTCAATTTTAATGCGTTTTTGTATCGCTTCGCCAAACTTGGATGTAATTTCTGAACTTTAAAATGCAATGGGAATCAATTTGAGTTATATAATGACCAATAAATATTTATAAATTTAGCAGTTCATAAAAAAAGTGTTATTTATAATATTTTCTTATTTTTTTAACGTTTCACAAATCAAGTTTAAAATTTTTAATGTCGCACAGTTTTCATATTAACATAGAAATAAATAAATCAAATCCGATTTATTATAAAAGCATACATTCCTCCCTATAAACAGTATCATTAATCATTACTTGTTATTTGCAGCATATTAAAATGCTTTAAAATACAGACATATTTTTTAAAGCAATGTACGAGTTGTAGTTATTTAATAAAAAAAAATAATAATAATGCTTCTACACGAGAACTGCGCATGCGCAAATTCGTGCGAGCAATAGTTGTGACGCACAAAGCATTCTCTATCGGTTACTACCTTTAAATTGGCTGTATTCCAATTAGTCTGGAAAACCACCATTTGTTCTAGATCCTGTTTTATTGTTTCTGGAGAAATGTTGGGTGATTCAAAAGAGAATTAATGTGACATTTCTTCTTAAACTTGATTAATCCGTACTGAAACTCATTATTTGTTAAGATAAGTATACGACGATGAATGTTTATCATGTATGCTGGTTTTCTAGTGGTTTAACTGTTTCCAAGATAACCGGGAAGACATTGACGATGACATTCGCCCGCGTCACCCTTTTGCGTCAACAACGATAAAATTTGACAATATTCATGGGATTGTGTACCTTCGCTGTGTTCATGAAGGTCAAAATATTAATTAAGATCACTAATATTGAAGTCATTGATCAACTCCGTGAAAAAATACGTAAAAACGACCCGAATAATGGAAGAACACGTTATAGGTGTTTCATCAGGACAACGTACAGGCTCACAGTGAATTGTCTGTCGAGGTGTTTCTAGCCAATTATAACATCCCACTATAGAGCTATCAGTCTTATTCGCCTAACCTGACATCATATAACTTTTATCTCTTACCTAATGCGAAATCTTCATTAAAAGAAACCAGGTTTAGGACCGTTGAATCTGTGATAGGAAAAGTGGCACTAGTCATGAGAGCGCTCACAGAAGGCGATACCAGTACTGTTTCAAACAATAGAAAATTCGTATGGAGAGTTGAAGGGATAAAATAGATGTATATATTTAAGGGGATGATATAGCTAAATAAATATATATAATAAGAATAAATTATTTTACAACATATATCTCGTTATTTAATAGCCACACCTCGTAATATATCTTAACTTTAAACACAGTTCTAGTAGAAACTATTAATTTTTTTTTTTGTGATTAAATTTTTTTTATGGTTACTATCTTTGATATATTATTAAGCATCCACTGCAATAAATCTCGGATTTACTTCAGCACTGCACATCTCAAATTGCATGCATATCCGCTAACGTTATCTTAAATAACAACAAAGTCTTTAAAACCAGAATTCAAATTATTATCCAATTATTTTGTTTATTATTCAAATTAGTCAAAGCAGGAATTAAAACGAATAATATTTTTAACGCACATCATACATTTTTTTTAATACGAATTTGGTATTACACAAGTGATCCAAAAATTTAAGTTAGATATTTTTAAAAAATACATTATGTACAGTCGTGAAAAGAGAGAGAAAAAAGTAAACACCCTCTACTAACTCTGCAACTAATTATAATAAACAAAATTACTGGTACAAAACGACTGGAAATAATGTCTATTTTTAAATGATGTATATAAAATTTGCTTAGGGAGTCATCTACGTATCAAAAACAGACCAAACGTTTTTTTGTTTCAATAGACACAGCCAATTTTAACTGTATTTTAAATCTTCGGTTCAAACTTCCCTAGATAAGATATTTTAAGTCGTAATATTTGTATGATAAGGTTTTGAATATAAACATTGAAAATTTAGAGCTTCTAATGTTAAATTACATTTTCATATAGATATTTTTTTAATATCCCCTGGAATTTTAATCCAAATTTGACTTTATTTTTGTGTGTGGCTATAATACTAAAAAGCCCAAACATTTGGTCTGTCAATAGCCAAAACATATTAAGCGAGTAAAATGATCATAATGCCAATAAATAATATATTAACAAAAGTGACTGAGTCACTCTGTAGCATTTAAACAGTCTAGTGCAGAACTTCAATGAGTCCTCTACAATATGCTCATTTTAAAATACTTTATTTCTCTGAAACTAATAAATTTGATGACTATTTATATTTAGCCTAATTGAATGGTGTAGAATTTATTTGCGGTGTCAAACTTGGGTATTGCTATTGAAAAAAGATTGGTTTGGTTTGGTTTGAGTTGGGTGAGCTTTGGGATCTATAGCAGCAAGGCTTTTATCCCGAATGATCCAAAAGTCCAGTCACGAATGAACACTCTAGCACGAGCAGTGGATAAAATAAGCACATGAAACAAGAAAAAGCGAACAGCACACCACTAGAACCGATCAATACTATGAAGAAAGTTCAGAGTAGACGCACGGAACCCATGACAATCACAAAACTTTTTTATAAAACACACAAAAGACTTAAAGCACTCGCTATTCAAAACAGCATTATCCCAACATCGGCTACGCTGAGACCGATACCTAGGGCAAAAAAATAAAACGTGCTCCAAGGAGTCAGACACACCACACGTACGGCAGCTACCGTCAGAAAGAAGCTTGAAACGAGCTAACATCTCAGGAGTTATCAACATTCTACAGAGGAGCCGAGTAATCAAAACATCATCTCTCCTATTGCCGGCCCAACCATGAGTACGCTTAACATTAGGAATGTCCCCGTGCGACGAGAAATATTTACCAGACTCATACAGCTGACCAAACCGCTGCTTGACCTTCATCTTATAGGCATAGATTAAATCCTCCGGAGCGATCCAATCAATCAAAATGTCAGAATCACTAACACTACTTGCAAGAAAGTCAGCCCTTTCATTAAGGGGGATCCCCCGGTGACCCGGAACCCAGTACAGATGAATAGAAGGAGAGAGAGACGACACCCTCATGATTTTATTATGCAGCCAGATGATGACCTTAGGAGACTTAAGAGAGATCGACTGAAGAGCAGAAAGGACAGACAAGCTATCCGAGAGAATCAAGACCGGACGAGACAAAGAGACCAACTCATCGATAGCCATGCCAACAGCATGAGCCTCCGCAGTGAAAATCGAATTCACCTGGGAAACCCGGTACCCAAAATGACCAATAGCCGAACAGCCTGCTATCCCAGTGATCGAAGTTGTCTTAGATGCATCAGTGGCTATAATTTCCCAAGAGCCAGAGAAATTCTCGATAAATTCCGAAAACAAGGGAGCCAACATGGGAGCAGCCATATTCTTACTCTGAAAAGAAAGACCCGAAGTAACAATATGAATCGCATTCACATTCATAGGCAGCGGGATTTGAAAGCATAGAAGATGATCTGGACGGCAATTCAACTCATTAAAAGTATCAGAAACACAAGAGATATTAGAAGTGATCGATGCCAGACTCGCATCCCGTGCCTCGAACAGAGGAGACCAACTACCCAAGGCCAGGTGCTTGATCCAGAATCCAAAAGCCAAAATACCAATCCTGTCGATAATAGGGAAAGCATCAGCGTGTTTTCTTAATACTAGGTTAGGGGTCCACTTCGGCAGGCCCAACGCCACCCTAAGGGCGCTCGTCTGAAGAACCTCCAGTTTTTGGAAAAATGAAGGACAGGCTAAATTAAGAACAGCAGCACCGTACTCCATGATACTACGAATGGATGCCGAAACCAAGGTGAGCAGGTGGAATGACCTTGCACCATACCTTTTCTGAGCCAAAGACTTTAAAATGTTTCTTCTTGAGAACAGTTTCTTTCTGAGGTATTCCGCATGTTTACGGAAGCCGCCCCGTTGAGCCACACAGAACCCAAGAAACTTAATTTCTGAGCACCACTCGATGATTCCTCCATTGACACTGAAATGAGAATCACAATCCCCTAATCTTCTCGAGAGGTTGATAGCCTGACACTTATCCGGTCTTATAGATAACTTCCAGTAGTTACACCACTGCATGATCAGCCTTAAGGCTTCTTGCAATCTAGTCCAGCAGGACTCCAAAGAGGCACAATCACAGTAGACAAAGATGTCATCTGCATAGATTAAAAATTTGATGCCGAGGCCCTCCAAAATTTCAAAAAAGTCCGCCATAAAGATTGTAAACAGAGTAGGGCTTAACACCGCCCCTTGAAGAACCCCTCTACGAAGGATCCGGGTAGACGATGTGACACCTCTCCAAGCTACTTTAATGGATCTGTCGGATAAAAAGCAGTGAAGCCAGCGAAGCATACGGCCAGATATGCCGATCTGAGCACACTTGTAAATTAACCCGTCGGTATAGACCGAATCGTATGCTGCCTGAAGGTCAAGGGCAACCCCCAAGATATACTTCTTCTCCCTCCTAGCCTGATGAATATCGAGATGCAGCATCGTCAGCGCCGTATGGCTATCACGAAATGGTTGGAACCCCAGATGTCTACTATGAAGGATCTTATTTTCGAGGAGGAGACGAGTAATCCGCTTTGAAATCATCCTCTCGCAGATTTTGCACATGATCGAAGTCAAGGCAATAGGGCGATACGAGGAGGCATGTGTTTTTAGTTTCCCAGGTTTAGGTATCGGCAGAATCACAGCTGAAGTCCAACTCGACGGAATGTCACCAGAAGTCCAACTTTCATTGAAGAGCTGCAGCAGACGATCAAGCGCGAGGTCATCTAAGCCTTTAAAAAGCGCAGCACTAATCTTGTCTTCCCCAGGGGTGGAGGTTTTTGTGCGATGGATGGCATCTTTCAATTCCGGTAACGTGAAAAGGCCGTTGAGAGAGGAGCTGCCTTCTTCCCCATATGTGAGAGGAATTGGCTCATGATCGCAGTCCGCACTGAAGTGGTCGGCCAAGATTTCAGCCTGAGATACCGCATCTGCACCAGACGAGTCAGCCCCCTGTAGGAGAAAATGGGAGCTAGCAGGGGAACTTGAGCGATTTTTAATTTTTTGAAAGACTTTATACAGGAGACGAGGGTCCCCTGCATCGCAGCACATCTTATCCCAGAACCGCCGCTTAGACTCTTTGACAACCTGACGAATAGGGTGTATCGATTTTTAACTTTTTTTTTGTTTCCAAATTCCAAGTTGATAAAAAGTTGCTACTAGACACCACAACTTACCACAAAAAATTTTGGATTTTTAAAAAAATGTTTAGGTCTCCCGCACAAGGCCTAAAGTTTAGAAATTTTACTTAAAAAGTAAATTTTTACAAAATTTTTTAAAAAACCTAAAACACTTTTTTTTTTTTAATTGCAAGTTAAAATTCCGCTAACAATAAGCATGAAAAACGATAGAAAATGTATTTCAAAAACTTAGCACAACATTTAGGTCTCCCGCATAAGACCTAAATTTGTTAATTTTGATGAAAATTTCGTAATTTTTAGTGTAAATGAACCATTTTTTTTCGTTAAAAACACGCAGTGTATTTTTGTTACAGGAGTCATAAAATGACACAATATATATATATATATATATATACTACATAAATAATATATAAATGTTGTATACCTTAAAAAAGATAGTTTAACGATGTAAATTGTTTGGTAATTCGTAATAGATATTTCGTACAGATACTTTTGGTCTGTGCTCAACTCTTTAAGATCAACTTCTGGTATATCGCTTTCAATTGCAACAAAATTGACAACATCCACATTTTGGCAGCGTAGAAGTTGTTTACGAATAGGCCCGCTAAATGTGTTTGGTCCAGAAAATGGCCCATCAAGAGCAACCATAATTTTTCTAAATGGTAATTCATTCAAATGTAGTAGACACACAACTGCCTGCAGTGGCTGCTGTATTTTATTTTCAAATAAGGTGATAACTCCATTTGAAGTGCCTGTGTTTGCTGCCGTACCATCACAACCAATAGCTTTTAGTTTTTTAAGATCGACAGTTTTTTCTTCACAATACTTTACAAGTGATGTAACTATTTCCTTTCCTTTTCCATTTATGGGAGTTACATGACCGAAATACTTGGATCCAGGTTCTTCAACAATAGATATGTGTTCTTCCATTAAAGTTTTTCGGACACTTTTACCAGCTACACTTTCTTTTGTTATGGTTTCATCTTTACGACCATCAAAGTAAATGGCCAACAGATCGGAGGTTCGAGTTGCGCTTACTTCTTTACGAGACTCAAGCCTTTCACTTGCTACTTTTGATTTGTCGATTACTGTTTCTTGGTTCTCCCGAGTAACGACATTTAAGTCTCGCAAAAGTGCAGCAGCTAACTGAACTTCAGCTCTACTAGAAATGTCCCTGCGGTCACAAGCTCGTGAAAACAAAGACAAGCGTTGTGGCAGTTCTTGTTTTACTTTTACACTTGAAACACTTTTTTGACTCGTATCAAGTACATTTATTTCAAAATCACCATCTTGACATGATGTGTGAGGCATTGAATCATCTGTACTATCAACAGAATCAATGTTATCAACAGATTTTAAGTTTTCATCCTCAGTCTTTTTTACAACTACCTGCATTAAAGCTTGTGACCTAGATTTTCTTTCTAATCGCTTTTTAAGCTTTTTAGTCTCGTTTTTGTCACACTCTGCAATTGACATCAATCTAGGACCACGTTGGTTGAGCAAAAACTCGTGTTCTAGTGCCGGGACTTTTTTGCCAATAGATCAAATACAGTTGCTGAGGTTACATTTGCAAGTACAAATATCAAACAATGCAGTTTCAGTTTTTGACTGAAAGCTAGTTACTGCATCTTTGTAGGAGTTAGGATACTTCCTTTTAGGCCCTGAATACATTTAAATTTTCTCAAGCTGCTCATGCAGTTTTAAAACCATAAATATTGTGTTTTTGGTGCCAGAAACAGGAATTGAAGATCTTTTCCATATTTCCTCACGTTTTAAAGCAACTCTTAACGCAATTACCTTCTTTAAGGCTGATGTATTCCCTCTTGTTTCATTTCAATGCGTACCCACTCAAAATACTTCAAAACATCCATCTTGGTTGGCAGAACATTAAACTCACTCACATCAATAGGTTGCCCGATAACCGGCCTGTCGGTAGTTTGTCTAGTTAGATGCGGTTTTTTACTCATAATGAACAACAGCAACACTCACTCAATTGATTCTTACAACAAGACTATCGCACTAAAACACAACCGTAATGCTCGCTCGCGGGCAGACAACTACTGACAAGTGTGCGCGGTGATTCATAGGT
Source organism: Maratus speciosus (assembly GCA_963932465.1). NCBI lineage: Eukaryota > Metazoa > Arthropoda > Arachnida > Araneae > Salticidae > Maratus > Maratus speciosus. Next base: position 77,798,552 of record OZ010790.1, read on the forward strand.
GCCGCGTCACCGCGGCGCGACAGTCTGGCCTTCCCCCACCCCATCGCTTCAAGTTGACGCTTGACGTATTGAAATGTGATTTATTATATCACTTATTTCAACAATTCCAATCAAGCCTAACGAGGCTTTAGTTACATTTAATTTTTAAACCAGCAACAACACAAATATCAAAGTACTGAAAAATGTTAAAAAATTGCCTGAAATTTACGACTTGTACGCCTTGTGCGGGAGACCTAAATGTTGCGCTAAGTTTTTGAAATACTTTTTCTATTGTTTTTTGTGCTATTGATAGTGGAATTTTAAATTGCAATTTAAAAAAAATGTGTTTTAGGTTTTTTAAAAATTTTTGTAAAAATTTACTTTTTAAGTAAAATTTCTAAACTTTAGGCCTTGTGCGGGAGACCTAAACATTTTTTTAAAAATCCAAAATTTTTTGCGGTAAGTTGTGGTGTCTAGTAGCAACTTTTTATCAACTTGGAATTTGGAAACAAAAAAAAAGTTAAAAATCGATACACCCTACTGACGAAGCTTGGCCGACGTCCTCTTGTACTTAATCCAATAATCACTTGAGACCAGCAGACGGGCCCGCTTCAACAAAAACTTCTTCTGCTTGCTGAGGTTACTACACCTGGTAGACCACCAGACCGGGAGGGACTTCGATGGACCAGGACGAACAAAGCTGAACTTCGACATGGCACTATGGACCATCGACTGGAAGGCATCATAATCAATTTCAGAAAGAGAGTGAAGGTTGTTATTGATTTCCCGGCAGATCAGCGACCAGTTATAAAGAGTGTAACAAGGAAGAGGCGGCGACCGAAGGTCAACCGAGATAGCAATCGGGAAATGATCACTATCATACAAATCCTCAACCACAGACAGCGTGGAACAAGCATAAAGGTCCGGAGAACAGAGCGACAAATCTATTAGAGACGAGGAGCCATTGGGGGCCATGTGCGTGTGCTCAGTAGTATTCATTAAACAAAATGGACTGTCCGAGATCCATTCAACAAAGTGCTCACTGGCCCGGGACGACACCGGGGAACCCCACATCGAATGGTGAAGATTAAAGTCACCCAAAATGAAAGAACTACCAGACAAGGAGCGACAGATTTCATCAAGGTCAGACACCACCAGACCCGACGAGGAATAAATATTAACAATATTAAGCAGCCCCGAGTTCAAGAAAACCTGAATACCCATCACTTCATTATCCCAACTGTAGTTTGCGAGGTTCAGCTGCTGAGAAGACCACGCGGAGTTCACCGCAATGGCAAGACCACCACCCGGGCGGTCCACCCTATCCAAACGATACACAACTTTACCCGGGATAACCAGGGACTTGTCTGAAGCTAAAAAAGTCTCTTGGATAACCAAAATATCCGCAGAGGCGAACAGAGGACACTTGAGCCAGGGGTCTTTGTTCAATATACTCCTGCAATTCCACTGAACAATTTTAATACCCATAGGGCCACAAACCAAAAAACAGCTGTACTCTAAAGTACAACCACCAAGACCAAATAAGGCGACTGCCCCTAGCAAAAACTAACAGAAAAGTGTACAGTAAACCCCCCAAAAACATTTTTTTTCCCGCAAATTGCAACTTGCAATCGCCAGTAACAAAACAAGAAAAGAACATAGTCCAAAAGGCAAGCGCTACCTCATCTGAGGGCCGCTGCCGTGATTGTGTTTTTTTCGTCTTTCAGGTGAGAAATCGTTCCATTTTGCCATGCAATTTACGAGCATATTGCTCATATCCGTGATAGCTTCAATCACTTTCTCTGATTGTTTGGTAAAAAGTTCAACTATAATTTTCAGCATGGCGTTGGTGCGGACTTCAATGATTTTTTGAAATTCATCCACCTCTGTTTTCTGGGCACTAGCTATTTTGGCATAGGACTTAATTTCAGATTTAGGAGAGAATTGCCGCCGAGCATCTATGAAAGACAAGAAGTTCTGGCATTTAAATCGTAGAAGCTCGACTTCTTTAAGACGAACCGGACACTGATTAAAATCCGATCTGTGCTCCGCACCGCAGTTGGCACACGAAAGAGGGGCAGTGCATGGACCATCATGGTGAATACCACAGGTAGCACACAGTTGTTCTGAATTGCAACGAGTAGTACTATGGTTAAACTTAAAGCATTTTGAGCATTGGCGTGGCCGGTCAATGAATTGCCGTATGCGCTGGACGGAAAACAATGTTTTAATTTCAGGTGGGAGGGAAATACCCAAAGTTGTAAAAAGCACCGGGGACGTTTCATTTTTACTGTCTTTCTTCATAAAACGACGCACTTCTAAGATGTGTAAACTGTTTGACTCCTCTATCTCCCGAGCGATATCTGCTAGTGGAATATCGACAGGGATATTGAATAACAAGAATCTGTTTGAGATATTTTCCCATAGCACTCTGGAAGAAACCTGAACTCCAAGAAAAGAAGATATTTTACAAATATTTCTGGCGCACGAAACGTCCTTGGTAGAAAAAATTAAACATCCAGCTCGAGTGAATTTCACATTGTCAATCTTCTCAGAATTCTGTACTTTAGACCGTATTTCGATTTGAACATCCCGAGGGTTACGTTTTGGGATTGCAGCTGACTCTGTGCTAGTTAAAAATATGTTAAAGTTCCTTCCTCCATTACCAGACGCCTTTATCAACAAATCTTCAACAGCAGCAGAGGAACGAGCAAATAAAGGGTTATTTTCAACAAATTGAGAACCACCATCTACAGCTTCAGTCATATCCATATTCACACTCTCATTTCCGGAACCTGGCTCAGAAACATTATTTAATATAAAATTCTGCATTTCAGAGCTCGAAATAGCAACATCATTTATTACTGCATTAATAAATTCCGGCCCTGAGTCAGGAATCACTTTAACAATAGTATTACTCATAACTGTAGGTAGACCTGCTACACTACACAACACAAACAAAACCGGGGAAGAACTCCAATTACAGCTCTAAAATCAAAACAAAATTATAACTAAATACGCTTACCCCAGTTGCAGACACAAATATAATAACAAAAATACACCAGCGGTATCACACCACTGTAAAAAGTAGAAAAGGAAAACACACAAGAATAATACACCGGCCGCCACGTTGGTTTACGCCCCCACTTGAAAGCGCAGAGCTCACCCCTTAATTCATTGAAAAAAGAAAAAAAAGTTTGGGTTTGTTTTGATATGTAGATGACCCTCTAAATAAATTTTGTATGTGATATTTAAAAATAATCTTTAATTTGAATCGATTGGTACCAGTAACTTTTTACTACAATAATTTGTTGCAGAGTTAGCAGGGTTTTTTTTTCTTTTTTTTTTTTTTTTTTTTTTTTTACGACTGTGCTTTTTGTGTCTGTAAACAATTCAATTTACTGTATCTGCATTGCACTTTTGTCTGAGAAAGTGTTTGCCTGTCGTGTTATAACAAACTTTTCTTATGGAATATTGCAATTGAGATACCAGGTATCTTTTTGAAAAAAAAATTAACCAGTTTTTGATTCTTTTAATTAAATGTATTTTTAGCGATTTTCAGCAAAATCGAGTTTTCCAATTATCAGTGACATAAAACACATACCAGACTTGTAAGCATTTAGTATAGTTTAATAATTAAACAACAGATGTTAATAAACAAAAAGGAAAACTGATGGCTGTTTATCCGATCTTAATGAATTTTTTTTTTTTTTTTTTTTTTTTTTTTTTTTTTTTTTTTTTTTAAGCAAATATGTTTTTGAAAGTAATCTTATTTATTCAAGGCCCTTATCAAAGTAAATATATCTCTATCAGAAAAGAGTTAAATTAAGATTTCATTAGTAAACTAATTAAATCGCGAGGCTCGGAAATAAAGTGATGAACAAATTTTATCAATGAATGCAATTAGATGTTGAATAAATTTGTCTAGTATAAAGTTTCGTCTAAACTATTAGAAAGGTTGATAAGTAAGGAGTGATAAATTAGAATACTTCAAATAAATTATATTAACTAAATTTAAAAATACTAAATAATTGTGAAAAAATTTAATATATTAAAATAATTCATTAGAAGGAGATTATGCATCATAACCAGAAAGTTTATTATATTATTTGAATAGTTAATATATTTTGCTGAATTTTTAATTTTCGATATAGGAGAAGCACACTTTGGAGTATTTTGTGCACACAGAATGTGTATTTAAAAGGCAAGTTTCCAAAACTGAAGCTGTGCTGCGACTTTAAGAGCATATTATAAGCGTTTTAATATAAAAAAAGTATTTTTAGAGATGATAAAATGAATTTCATTTTCAGGTTTTTAGTAGAATGAAAATATAGCTTATGTATCTTGAGATGTATGTGAGCCATGATTAGCTTTGTATGGGTACGCAGACACACATAAATGAGATAATTTTTTACATAAAGGAAAATTTTGGAACATAAATTGCGGAAATTTAAAAAAAAAGAAGCTAACCATTTGGAAAATAGCACATTTTCTTTAATATTAATTAGATGATATTGTGCGTTTAATGCATTCATAAAACGATTAAAAACATTTATATGTCATATTATCATCTAAATCAATAATTTTTAAATTATAAAGGGATCCCCGCTTGGACTGTCAAAGCGCAAAATGGGAAGCCTCGAACCGATAACGCTTTTATCAACTGTACTAAACGAGGCATTAGGACAAAAATAGATTTTTATGTTAATTAAATCATATATAATGAGCGACGGGGACTTCCTCAACGTTTTAATGTTTGTAAGAGTCACCCCAACGATTGCTGTTAGTTTTCCAGGGGGGAAATATGTGTCGATTTATCTCCCTTGAGAATAAGATGAAGGAAATCGTCATCTTCACATTCATACAGAGTCAACATATCCTGCCAAATTTGCTTTCTCTCTATTTGTGTTTTTGCGAGAGAATACGTGATATCCAACAAGCACGCAATTTGTGATATCCCAGCAGCTCGATTATGATAAGCTGTAGTCTTTCTCGTGAAATGGGAAGCTCTTTGTCTATCAATCGCTGTTTGATTCGACGGTTAGCGCTAATAATTGTGCCTGTACGATAGGGTGGAACTAAAAAACGAAGTTTCGAATTTTATATTCTAATAGTGATTATTTTTTTCCTTTTTAACTCCATAAAAAGAAAATATTTTTCTTTTAATTTTAAAATGATATTTTCCGGTTCCTCAAAGTGCCTGATTTTCCATAAAAAACGAAAAAAAGTCAATAATTGCATGAAAAGTTTTTTAAGCTTATTGTTAAATTTATCTTTTGCAAAATTAAATTAATTAAGTGTTAATGTCCTGTAATAAAGAGAATAATTTAGTTTGAGTGCCTTAGAAAAGTTAGCCCCACTTTATTTGACTTTTGTAGAAGCCAGCGTCGTGGGCGTCGGCTTTCATTGTCTCTGATTTATTTGGATGCGACACATAACAAGTTAGTCCGATTTAACGGGTGTTAACAGTTTCTTTAATTATTTTTCGATAAACATTCGGTGTCAAAAGTGACAAAGTCTGTTAACGTACCTAAATCTAGATAATTGTTGAAGTGTCCTGTATTTCGTGAACCAAAACAATTAACATTAGACTGTCATCATTGACGAACATATGAAGAAGTTATGAAACATTATTTTTGGGTTCAATTTAACTTAAAATCTGACAGATGGAATCTGGTACACGCTATTTCTAAAATATCTAAAGCTGTTGGTGATACAATTAAAAGTGTATTGCTGAGACCTTCAATCCCAACAGTTTCTGATACACAAATTATAAAAAATGATTAGAGACTAGTGCGAGAAATGTCAAAATTTGAAGAAAAATATTAAGATTAGAAAGAATAATCCCACATCCAATATAAAAATGCAAAATGTTAGGTAATCCTGTAAAAAACATTTCTTTGTGTAAAAGCACTAAATATTATCGTGTATCAGAACAAGAACGTCACTTTCTCAAAGACCAAAGAGAGATGGGGTGATGGCAATAGGATCAATAGATATATAAACTACAAAAAATGTGTAGCAAGACTGGAAATGGAAATATCAAGGAAAAAAGTTATTTTAAAACAAAAAAATGATGTTTTGATTGAATGATCGGAAAGTGTAAAAAACAGTTCGGAAGGAAATAGTTCAATCGGTTGTTTTTCTAAACCTGAATTTGATAATCAACACGCTGAAAGAACCGGAGTATTAGACAGAACTGCAAATATTATTGCAAATGGCACCTTAGATGATATGGGTATTTCTGATGATAATAAAGAAAAGGTAACTGAAAGAAGGACTTGAATATGACAAAGAGAAAAGAAAAGGAAGAATTTGAAAGAACAGGAAAGACGAAATGAGTTAATTTTAGAAGGTTAGTATTTTTATGGCAGTGTAGCCGTCTGCTATTTCTCTCTCGCACGCGAGGAGCCAGCCAATAGCAATGAGGCGCATTTCCTCCCCCCGCGTTTTCTGCGGAGAGCTTTTGAAGTCACGTGACGCAGTAACGTTCGAACTCTGCAAAGAGCGGCAGATTATTCTGTCAGTGACGATGGCGAATATTTGACTATGTGTTGTTATGTTAATAAAGTTTATTTTTCTACAAAACCTTCTGATTATGTGAGTCACCGAGATATTTTTATCATCTCCCTTCAATCCATTCTCTAAAATGGTGACCGCGGATTTTTGAACCTTCAACTATTTCATAGACCGTCGAACTATTCAACTGTTTCATGGAACGTTTTGTTTAACTAGCAAAATGGCAACTGCTGAAACATCTGCCGTAGTCATTCCACCCTATATCTCTGTGGACCCTACATTATGGTTTCATATGCTGGACAGCACGTTCGAATTAGCTACTCCTAAAGCTATCACTGAGTCGAAAACAAAATATAATTATGTTGTAGCGCATCTACCGCCTGCTACTGCTACTATGGTTCGAGATATAATTATGAGTCCTGATCCTACTGATCCTTATCAGATTTTGAAGGCAAAAGTTATCGAACGTTGTGGAGAAAGTCGCACTTTAGAAATAAGGAAACTGCTAGCTGGAGAAAGCCTGGGTGACAGAAAACCAACCGAATTACTTCGATTAATGAAAAGACGGGCTGAAAGCCATAATATCAGTAACGATCTTCTTTTAGAACTGTTTACTCAACAAATGCCAACCACTGTGCAAACGATTCTAGCTTCCATTGAAAAAATTACTCCAGATAAAGCGGCGGATATTGCTGATAGAATAATTGAATTAACGCCTTCCAACATTAGTTCTGTTTCGATTCGAACACCAACAACTGAATCTCAGACACCACCAGCCATTGATATGCTCGTAAAAGAAATCCAAGCATTACGCCAAGAGGTCGCTCATCTTCGTCGTTCAAGAAGTGTATCTAGAAGTGATAACCATCAGCGAAATCGTTCTCAGTCCCGCCATAGGGATGCAACATTGTGTTGGTATCACCAAAAATATCAAGAAAAAGCAAAAAAGTGCCTAGCGCCTTGTTCTTATCCGGAAAACCAGAAGCGGGAAGAGTAGCGGCGACGGACTTCTCCCCTGCACCTTCTCGTCGCCTTTTCGTTAGAGACAGAAATACAGGTATGTGTTTTCTAGTCGATTCTGGATCTGATGCCTCACTTGTGGCCGCGAATAAAAATGACAAAACTAAGCCTGTTCTTCAAACCTTTCGTGCTGCTAATGGCACAAAAATTAATGTGTATGGTCGTAAATGTATTAATATCAACTTAGGCCTACGCCGAAATTTTACATATTCTTTTTATATTTGTGATGTTTCATGTGCTATTTTAGGAGCTGATTTTTTGCATAATTTTAATTTAAAACTTGATTTACGGAATCGTCGTCTTATTGATTCCACTACTAATTTAAAAGCTCCTGCTATATTAAGTACTTGTAATATATTTTCTGTGAAACCCAATGTTGTAAATGATATATATGGTAAATTATTATTTAAATTTCCTGAAATCACGAAATTACCGGATCCCAACCAACCGGTTAAGCATAATACTGTGCATTATATAAACACTAAGGGGCCTCCAGTCGCTGCTAAGCCTAGACGGCTAGCTCCAGATCGGTTAAAAATTGCCAAAGCTGAATTTCAGCACATGCTACAACTCGGTCATATGAGACCTTCTAAAAGTAATTACTCTTCGCCTTTGCACCTGGTGCCGAAGAAAGGATCTGTCGATTGGAGACCTGTTGGTGATTATCGTGCTCTAAATGCACAAACTGTTAAAGAAAAATATCCTATTCCTTGTATCGCAGATTTCACTGCTGAATTACATGGTAAACAAATCTTCAGTCACATTGATCTAGTAAAAGCCTACCATCAAATTCCCATAAATCCTGATGATGTACATAAAACTGCGATTTGCACTCCATTCGGACTTTTCGAAAGCACTCGTATGCAATTCGGCCTTTGTAACGCTTCCTCAACTTTTCAACGATTTATTGATGACGTAATTCGTGACTTAGGATTTGTTTACGCATTTCTTGATGATTTTCTAATTGCATCAAATAATGAAACTGAACATTTAGAACACCTTGAGTTGTTGTTTTCTAGACTTAAAGAGTATGGTCTGTGTATTAATGTTGATAAATGTAAATTTGGCCAATCCACTATCGATTTTTTAGGATTCAAACTTTCAGCTGAAGGAATTGAATCCTTACCTGATCGTGTAAAATGCATCCTAGATTTCCCCCAGCCCTCTACCTTAACTCAACTAAGACGCTACTTAGGTCTTTTCAATTTTTATCGACGGTGCATTCCCAAAGCTGCCGATATTTTAGCTCCACTCGTTAAATTCTTAGAAAGACACAAAAATACGAAAAAACATCCCCGTTCCAATGCTAACAAAACTGAGAAATTGCAATGGAACGATGAAGCCATTCTTTCCTTCACTGCTTCAAAAGAAGCTATAGCTCGAGCTACATTATTACGACATCCAATTCCTGGCGCCCAGCTAAGCTTATGGGTCGATGCCAGCAATGTCGCAATTGGTGGATCTTTAATGCAACTCTCCGAAAACCAATGGGAACCAATAGCATTTTATTCCTGTAAATTAAATAAATCTCAAAGAAATTGGTCTACTTATGATCGTGAATTATTTGCTATTTATTGTTCTATTAAAAAAATCAGACACATGCTAGAAGGTCGAAATTTCATTATTTATACAGACCAAAAACCCCTTACATTCGCATTTCAACAAAACCCTGATAAATGTAGCCCACGTCAATTGAGACATTTAGACTATATTTCACAGTTTTCTACTGATATTAGATATACTAAAGGGTCTGACAACATTGTGGCCGATGCATTATCTCGAATTGAGATAGATTCAATTTCTCCTAATGTGTTAGATTTTAAAGAGTTTGCCACTGCTCAGACAAATGATGAAGAGCTAAAACAACTTCTCGAATTTGACACCACTTCATTAAAATTAGAAAAACATTATTTTCCACTCGAAGATGTACATTTATATTGCGATATGTCACAAAAACATCCTCGACCATTTGTTCCTAAAAGTATGCGACAATCAGTTTTTTCAACCTTGCATCATTTCTCGCATCCTGGTATCTCAGCTTCATTAGATTTAATTTCTAAACGATTTGTATGGCCTCGCATGCGTAAGGATATAAAATCTATGGTTCGCAGCTGTACGAAATGTCAAAAAGCTAAAATCTTTCAACACACCAAATCACCAATTGGTACATTCTCTGAACCTGATGCTCGTTTTGCCCATATTCATATTGATTTTATCGGACCTTTACCATCATCCGATGGCAATCAGTATTGCATGACCATCATTGATAGGTTCACGAGATGGCCCGAAGTTATACCCACATCTGATATGACTGCAGAAACAACTGCTCGTACATTGATACACAGTTGGATCTCCAGATTTGGAACCCCTGTTACCATCACTACTGATCAGGGTAGAAATTTTGAGTCCACTCTTTTCAAAGAGCTTACAGATAGATTAGGATGTAAAAGCATCAGAACTACAGCATACCATCCACAGTCTAACGGTTTTATTGAAAGATTCCATCGCCATCTTAAGAGTTCTCTTAAAGCTCACAATCAAATTCAATGGACTGAAATCCTCCCGATTGTCTTACTTGGTTTACGCACTGCTCTTAAAAATGATATCCAAGCGACCTGTGCTCAACTTGTTTATGGCACAAATATCAGACTACCCTCTGATCTCATAAACACTGAAACTATAAATCAACCACCTACTCTTACATACGTCACTGAGTTAACTGAAAAAATGAGAAAGTTAAATCCCATTGCCACTGCAATGCACGGCAATCCTAAAATTTATGTCAATCCCTCATTAAAAACCTGTTCACACGTGTTTCTTAGATCAGATAAAGTCAATCCTCCCTTATCACCCCCTTATACAGGACCTCATCGAGTGATTGACAGGTCTGAGAAAACGTTTGACTTGGAAATAAACGGGAAGCACTGTACTGTATCTATTGATCGCATTAAACCTGCGTATCAATTAGCAGATTCTATGTCACCTTCCCAACCTCAAAAACAAAATGAGCCCATAAATTTTCCAACTACTCCTGTTGAACACCCTACCACCAAATCTGGTCGTAAAGTTCGTTTTCCGAAACATCTCGTTACGGATTATATTGTTTAAAACATTTGATGTATATAGTGTGCATACTATTTCCTTCTCAAAAATATTGTTTTTCATGTAATGCATAATATATTTTCTATCTTTTTTTTTTGCATCATATGTACTTTAATTTTACTCAAGACCTTTCTTATGTATCTTATGAATTGCTACCTTTTTGTAATCGCGACTTCGTCACTGGGGGCATACTCTGTAGCCGTCTGCTATTTCTCTCTCTCTCGCACGCGAGGAGCCAGCCAATAGCAATGAGGCGCATTTCCTCCCCCCGCGTTTTCTGCGGAGAGCTTTTGAAGTCACGTGACGCAGTAACATTCGAACTCTGCAAAGAGCGGCAGATTATTCTGTCAGTGACGATGGCGAATATTTGACTATGTGTTGTTATGTTAATAAAGTTTATTTTTCTACAAAACCTTCTGATTATGTGAATCACCGAGATATTTTTATCATCTCCCTTCAATCCATTCTCTAAAGCAGAAAGGATAACGCTATGATAACTGAAGCAGAGAGAAAAAAAGTATAAAGAATCATTAAAGACGAACATCTGGTCTCAGTTCAAAAACCAGGATAAAAATATATTGGTCATATTTCATTGCCATCTTCTTCTTATATTAATATAGCCACTGCAATTTTGGTGTATTTTCAAAATAATAATACAGACATTTCAAGTTTGAGAGTTATTAGGTGAAACAGAAACGCCTTTAATGCAGGATGCAAATCTGGAGTTGTTAAAACATCGGAAGCAATACCCTAAAAACTTTATAATGGATAATTTGATTATTACATGCAAATGAACTTTTTTCTTAGATACTTATTTCAACATCTTGCTGAAAAACTACGGGTACAAAAGGATTTTCTGGACCAGTAGGAAAGCGACTTGAAAAAATGCGAACATATTGAAATTATAGACTATAAAAACATTGATCCTACCTTGACGGTCTGATCGGATGAAGAACTTAAGAAAAGTACAAACAGGGGATACACCTGAATTTTAGATTTTCCTTGTCATACTCAAACAGTGGAAACGTGTGTCAAAATTGTCCCGCGAGCTGCGTCAACCGTCTTTAAATATTAAGCAAAAGACGGCTTAATCTTGGGAAAGTTGAATTCCCACAATGTAATGACAAAGTTTGCTTAAAAAGACAGTAGGTTGAATATCCAATTTAATTAATTCATAACAAAGGGAGGTAAGGAGGGTGGAAGTCGATATTTAACCACCTCCTCGTGGTGACTTCTGGAGAGTATTTGCTAAATAAAAGTAGATATGAGCTAACAGCTACGTTGTTTACTTTCAATTACTTTATACTGAAATTTCAAAACTTTGACCTCCTTGAGGAACCGGAAAACAACTTAATTTAAAAAAACCTTTTCAGCCAAAAGTTTAGACATCCAAAAAGGGAAAAAGTTTTCACTATTACACATTAAAATAAAAAAGTTTTTTTTTTTTTTTTTTTTTTTTTTACCCTATACTTAAGTTCCACCCTACTGTACGATCTCGATATTCATTATCTTTCAGAAGGGTTTCCAGTACTAGGATGCTCCACGAGGCTGGAAGTAGCCGGAGTTCAACCTTTCTTCTTCCTGAACTACCGTCTCACTGTAATGATACCAACGCTACTTTTGTTGTAATATTCTGTCGTTCGGCAATGCATTTGGATAGTCCCTCAACTCGAGGCTGTCTGAAACACTATGACAGCTCACTGTTTTAACCTGATATCCATGTATGTTTCCATTTGCATGATATATCACCACACTATCAACACCTACAAAGAAAAGTACATAATGCGTTATATAGACGATAAACTGCGGTAATTTGTCAAAAAAAGTGTTTAAATAGTTTTACAATCTAAAAGATTACATTCATGGAGGCATTACTTTTTAATTCACCTTATAAAATGTACAAATCGCATGAGTGTTTTATATTCTAGTCGGAGTTTACATTTATTTTAAATGATGTACATTTTGAAACGTTTTGTAATTTGTTTATTTTGACAATTTTCATATTACACCAGTACATTCCACACAACAAATGTATCATTTTAAATATAATGTATGTTTATGTTAGCGTATAATGTATGTTAGTTATGTAACGCTGTATGCTATTAAAATTATACTGGTACCCCCAAATACTTCATAATTGAATTTAAATATAAAATACTTTTACGTTTAAAAAATATTTTTTCACTAAAATGACTGCTTATTTTTGGAGAAATCTTTATATATATTATTTCAATTAATTATCAGGGACTAAATTTTTAAAGATATATCCGAGCTTTATATTTTAATAATTACTTCACTATAATACAGTTTAAGAAATAAAACTATTAATGCCATTAGCAAGATTTACAACCAAAAATATTTGTTAAGTAATAGAAAAGGACTTAAGTACTATGTAATATTAAAAACCCAAATTATAATAAACATTTTAGTAGACACATTTATGTTTACTTTCTACAAATATTACTTCCGTAGTATTATCTACCTTATTTATTTTAAAATGTTGTCAAATAGAGAAATTAGTGTTATGTAATTAATACCAAAATATATTAAAATTAAATGCATTATTTACTTTTAATAATGTAAATTAAATATTTTTAAATTGTTATTATTTTTAATTTTAAAAGATCCCCTTAAAAAGTATAACTATTCTTATTTGAAAAAAAAAATTGCAATATTTTCAGTGCTTCATAATCGCAATAATGGAAATGCTATTAATGCATTTTGTCATGAAATCAGTATTCATATTTTTATTTATTTATTTGTTTTTTATTTTAACATTTAGGAGACAATACAATACAAAACTTTCTTTCTAAGTACTACAACTAATGATTAATCATTTCATAGGACATATAAACCAATTTCCTTTGCTAAACAAAGTTAGCTTCTTCTATAGGAGATGCCCCGCAGCGATACGGTGTTACGCCCAAACCTCATTTTGCTAAACAATGAGTGTTGCTCTACTTCTTCTTTTTGATATAGTACAGTAAAACATCTAATTAATGGATATTTGGGAAACACGAAAATTTCCCGGTACTTAAAGTTTAAAAAAAAAACAAAAAAAACAACAAAAAAAAACATACTCATAACATTGGTGCTCAATTCGGTGGTCTTTGCTTTTCACATTTAATACCTGTTTCACCAGTTTCACATAAAAATGTGTTAATTTTGGGATTGAAAAAATATTCTCTCGTTAGAGTTGTGCGTTATTAATGAGTGTCCGTAATAGATGTTTTACTGCATTTTACCTTTATTCATACTCTATTTATTCGTAATTCAAGTATGAATTGCGGCATTGTAGTCATACTCTATTGACTTTCATCATTCAAGTATGGATTGCGACATTCCACAGGCAATATTTACATAAATATTTAGACTTCTTGTAAAGCAGGATGTTTAGACGAGTTAGTTTATATATCAATTATTTCTGCATTTTTTTTTTTTTTATTTTATGAATTGTTAATCTATTTTTTGGGGCAAATATATGAAGAACATAAAACGGTTTTAATTATAAGGTATTTGATCACCTTTTCCATTTTTTATTTAAATACTTTCCAAATTGATCATTTTAATTATTGGGGAGTTATCAGACTCGAGTTGTACAAAATTCATTTTAGCAACATTAATAAACAAGATAAGTACAGACAACTATGGTTGATTGATTCTTTTTATATTTATTATAAATTCAAAATTTATATAATATATAATATATATATATATATATGGGGCATTCTCACAATCTTTTGACTTTCATGTCCCTGAATAATGATTTTTTTTATTTAATACCCTTTTTTTTTCATATGCTGGGGAACATCCCATTGCATGATTGCATAACAATATTAACGAGATAAATAAGTTTGGGGCGATTTTGGGGGTTCAAATACCAGGAAAACACATCTGCCATCCCGTGTCCCTGATGCTGATTTTGAAGATTGGAGCTGTCTGGGTAAAATTTTTTCAATAAAAATAATTCGACGTATTTTTTTTTCTGAAACTGGAACTATTGTTTTATATAAATATGTAGCGAAAAATTATCCTGCTCACATTTTTAAAGTTGTTATTATTTTTTAAACTCTGTCCCTGGGTTTTAGATTCCTTACCATCCCACTTCTAAAATTATACAGAAAATCATTTCAGATGCAGCCACATAATTTTTTCAAGTTTTTTCTCATGCCGAAGTATGCTAGAGAAATAATGTCTAAAATTTGTTGGCAGGAAATTTACTGTACAATTTAAATCAGCATTTAAATATCAATTTCAAGCATCGTGGTTTATTGATAGTCTCACCGTCCCCAAGTTTTATTCCTGCACTTTTCGAGGTAAATAAAATAATAATAATAATAATTTAATCCAATTTTAACAACTGTTTCTAAAAATAAATGAATATTGTGGCTATCACTTAGTCTTAGCATGATTTTCCTAAAAATAGGTGGTAAGTTTCCTTACCGTTCCATCCTTACCGTCCTTTTTTTTTTACCATTTCGTCCCTTTTTTTCCAATACCATCCCCCTTTTTTTTTTTTACCTTACCGTTCCTTCTTAAGACAATGTTATACAAAAATTCTGTATTAAAAGTACTACATTGTTATTATTTCTTATTTGAATGTCCTGTGGGTACTATGCAAATTCATTATAAGTAAAAATTTAGAAGAAAATAAAAAGTTATAGGGGTAAAATGGTAAGGAAAATTAAACTCACAAGTTTAACTTAAACATCAGTTAAATGAAAAAATTTTCGCTGCTGACGATTTTTTCTTTATTTTGAATCATTAAGGCATTCGTCTTTCAGATCAAAATGTTGTTTTAGCAAATTTCTCCAGATTTTTTCCCCAAAAGTCAAAAGATTGTGAGAATGCCCATATATATATATCTATAAATTTATTATATACCGGGTGTCCCAAAAAGGACTGACTGATTTTAAAATTCAATAACATCTAAACGGTGACAGATATTAAAAAAATTCTTGCAGGAGGGTTATGCATAAAGTCAAAAGTTTTATTACAGTGATTTTCGATTTTAGTTCGAATTACAAACAATAGATGGCGCTGTAAGCAATAGTCGCTAAATACAGGTTCGATTTTCGGTCCTTTCTGTTGTTCCATGCAGAAAAAGGAGATGGAAATGTATTATCCGGGCCACGAAGTACCAAAAATCGAGCCTGTATTTAGCGACTATTGCTTACAGCGCCATCTATTGTTTGTAATTCGAACTAAAATCGAAAATCACTGTAAAAAAACTTTTGACTTTATGCATAACCCTCCTACAAGAATTTTTTTTAATATCTGTCACCGTTTGGAAGTTATTGAATTTTAAAATCAGTCAGTCCTTTTTGGGACACCCGGTATATATATATATATATAATGAAACAACAAAATTGACTTACCATTGTTCAATATGCATAATCTATTCATCAATATATTAAAAAGAATGGTTCGAGGTAAATTGATTTTGTATAGCTCTTCTAATACTTTTACTGAACTGTTAATTTAAAACAATTGTATTTTAGTTAATAGATCGTTGAAATTAATATCAATTAAAAGTTCTAATCTTCAGGCCAAACTTGAATCTATTAGTCTCAGATTGAAAGCAAAATATTTATAGCGCATACTCCTGATTAACGATCACCTGTGTTTAGCGTAATTTTTTTAATCCGAACACATACATGTTTACAGGATTTTCCTCTGAAAAGCGGACTTATCGTAATGTAGGACAAATTCCTCTGTCTCGAAGTTTCCACTATTCATTGGAAACTATATTCATTATCCATTATTCATTATTCATAATATTCATTATTCATTCTATATAATTTGCAATAGTAAATAAAAATCGAAATAGAGTAGAGCTCCGGTTATCGGAACTCAAATTAACCGAAAGCCTGAAAGCGTTGGAAGCAACTATCCGAACAGCCTATTTCTCAAAAAAAAAAAAAAAAAAAAAAAAAAAAAAAAACGAATTTCCAGTTATCCGAACAGCCTATTTCTCCCTAACAAGTTTTTAACCAAACTCTCGATTATCCATTGGTTTGGAATAAAATGTCAATAAAGAAAAAACTGATAGTGGATCAGAAAATGAAGAATGTAAAACAATAAACGAGATGGAAAAATCCTGAGCAATGCAGAAAATGAAATTAACGAGTGGTTAAATAATGACATACATGATCATGATCATGGATATCCGATTTTAAATGGTGATGAGATTGTGGATGAGATTTAAGATGAAAAAAGAAATTAAAGAAAATGAAAACAACCCAGGTCTGTCACATAACGAAGCCTTTGATAGTTTGGAAACAGCTATGAAATGGTTCGAACGACTGAAAAATGCTAATCCTATCCAACTAACGTATTTAAGAAGTATTAGAAATATGGCAGCATTGAAAAGAATGTCTTCGTTGAAGCAAGCAACAACCAAAAGGTTTTTTACGTAAATTATAATCTCTGGAGTTCAGTAAATGATAAAAAAGATTTAAAAAATAATTAATGATAAAAATGTAAACAAAAAAAAAGTAAAAAGACAAAAAAAAACAAAACAACACAATTTTTAAACATGCCAGCACTAACTGGTGTTTCCAATCCTAAGCTTAGGTAACGTGTGAAGGTTTTGGTATAGTCAAAAGCATCCCTTAAACTGTCTGTCCGTTTATCCGAACAAGGGTTGGTCGCGACTTGTTCGGATAATCGGCGCTCTATTGTATATAAACATTTTCCGAAGGAAAAAAAATAAATTAATAAGTTTTTAAATGTAAGTATATTATAACTGAAATTCTTATTCAGTATATGTCTATTTTAAAAAAGGATGATCCATTTTAATCTCATCTAATGCAGCCATACTCAACCTGCGAACGGCAGGACGCAAGTGCCACGCTAACTTTTTATGAGCTGTCTGAGACACACAATCATTAATACATATTTGAGTTTCGCATAGAAAGTATTAATGATCTTCACTAATCGTAACCGTATACATTTTTATGGGAAAAGGAAATCTATATTTAATTAATTATTGTAAGATAAAATCATCAATGTCGTTTCTTGGACAAAAAAACCTTTTTACATGTAGTCATATTTATATTAAAAGGCTGTATACATTTCTTAGTCATCAACAATAACCAAACATTTAAAATTACTTTAATTTCTACTATTCATTTATTTCTTTTTTAAAAGATAGAAATTCTTTTATTGAAACTAGATTTTTAATGGGCTTTCACCAGAATTTTTAGATTTAAATATTTGGAATTCCACACTATTATATTATTGTATTATTATTTTATTATTTAGTTAATATCTATTATACTACTTTTTTATACCTTTGTCATATAACTTTTTTTTTTCTCACTATTTAAATGATCTTTTAAAAATATATTATATAAGAACCCCCTAACGTAACAAACCTGTGTTTGTGACTAGCGATAAAAAATAGGTTGAAAAAAAATAGATTGAAATTAAAACAAAACATATTTTATTACTGACAGATCTAATTTAACTACTAGTCCAGGCAATAGGGAATTTTACCTAGCAAAATTAATGGTAGTTCTGGAAATTGGCTTACTTTATGTTTTTTGGGTCGCTGAATCCGAACTTGTAACTTCCTACCAAAATTTACCCCGGCAACCCCCCCTCCCCAAATTTTGGTAAAAAGCACCGAAAAAAGTTTTTATTAAAAAAATCAATTTTTTTATTGTTTTAGGGGGGAAATATCCAGAAAGTAGACAAAATTTGCAACACATTAGATATATGACATTATAACTTTGGATGAAGGGGAAAAGAGGATCTGGCTCGGAACATGCGCGCGGTACTGCGTGGACTAAGTTGCGCGATTACACTTAACCACTCACACGTTTACATTCGCCTTCCCATCTCCCCTCCGAACTTTCCTTATAAGGTTTCCTTTAAGTTTTTTGTGTCGCTGAATCCGAATTTTTAACTTACCCCCAAAATTTCCCCTCCCCGAACCCCCCCCCCCCCCAAAAAAAAATAGTTATAATTAACTCAAATTTCTTATTGTTTTAGGGGAAAAGCATTACAAAATTCAGAAACTAGACAAAATTTGCAATAAATAGGATACATAGCATTATGACGTAGGATAAACGGGGAGAGGGGGGGGGGGAGCTGCCTCGGAACATTCCCCGCGAGCTTTTCTCAAAAATCAATTTTTTTGAAAAAATCAATTTTTTGGGGGGTTGCCGGGGGAAATTTTGGTGGGAAGTTACAAATTCAGATTCAGCGACCCAAAAAGCATAAAGTGAGTCGAAATCCAGAATTAGTATTAATTTTTCCAAGTAAAATCCTCTATTGCATGGACTTAGTGCACGTAGCGCCACAGTGCATGTTCAGAGACAGCCCTCCCCCTCCCCGATCATCCTACGTCATAATGTCATGTATCCTATTTGTTGCAAATTTTCTCTAGTTTCTGAATTTCGTAATGCTTTTCCCCTAAAACAATAAGAAATTTAAGTTAAAAACAACTGTTTTTGGGGGGGGTCGGGGGAGGAATTTTGGGGGGAAGTTAAAAATTCGGATTCAGCGACCCAAAAAACTTAAAGTAAACCTTATAGAGAAAGTTCGGAGGGAAGATGGGAGGGCAAATGTAAACGTGTGAGTGATTAAGTGGAATTACACAACTTAGTTCACGCATCACCGTGCGCATGTTCCGAGGCAGATCCCCCCTCCCCCTTCATCCCAAGTCATAATGTTATATATCTAATTTGTTGCAAATTGTGTCTACTTTCAGAATTTCTAGATACTTTTGCCCTAAAACAATAAAAACATTTTTTGGGAGGCATTTTACCAAAATTTTGGGGGTGTTGCCAGGGGAAATTTTGGTGGGAAGATAAAAATTCGGATTCAGCGTTCCAAAAACATATAGTAAACCTTTTCCCTGAACTACCATGAATTTTGCTAGGTAGAGCCCCTTTACGGTCTCTATTGCCTGGACTATGCCCCTACTTTGTAAAAGTAAACTTTTTGCTGTCTTTCTAATGTAGATATAAGAGAAACCTTTCATCGATATATTTATTTAAAATTAGTTTTAGAAAATGTAAGAAAATTCCGAATGCGGTCACTCTCCAGGGAGATTTTTGAACTAATCAAGTATTTTTAAAGTTAATTTTTACAAAAATATATATACAACCTTTTAGAATAACAAAATCATAAAAATATTTATTAGCTATATATATATTTAGTGATATTTATAAATTAATTATTCGGTTAACTAAAAATAGTTCTTTATTAACACCTTTTATTTTTCATTTTTACTGAGCTTAGTATAGTCTTAAAAAATGTATTAAAAATGAATGTTAACTCAACTATATGCGAGATAAGTTTCTGAATTTATTATTTGCGAGTATTTAAATAATAATAAGGTAAATAAAACTTCCATTACGGAGTCTCCCAAATACGATTTTTTTTTCAATCATTTGCTCATTTTTTTTTTTTTTTTAAGAACATTAACACACATATACAGTGGCCTCCAAAAGTTAAGGTACAGGGACTACATGATTTCGATCGTACACGGTTTGTCGAGTATCTACCAAAATTATGGCCGAATTGTTTTTGAACTTCAGGGATGTAAAGAACATGTTTAATTTCATATTTATCAGTGAAGATTTAGTAGGGAGGACTATTGGGGGCTAATAATAAATTTAATAATAAAATAATATTTGCGATCACTTAAGTAACAGAAAATGTTGAAAAAGGTTTGTCATTGTGTTAAATGAGTATTTGGGTCCTGTTTAACGTTTGTGTGCATTTTTGTAAGCATAGCACGTATTTTCGTGAAGATCCTAGTGTGTCTGCGAAAAATTCAAAAGATTTTTGTTTATAGCATACAAGGTTTTCAACTAAATTTAACACAACTTTCCAGAAACCTAACAAAGGACAGAAGCAACAGTATACTGCAATTAAAACATTAATATATTGAATATTTGAAGAGATATGGGCCTTTGTATGAAATTATTTTTAACTGCGCATGAGTGGAAAATTCTAAAATTCTTATTTTATAATTTAATTGTCAGCTATTTTTGGGCAAATTATGTAAAAGGCCTATTTAAATATCGAGAAAATTAGAAAAAAAAATTGGGCAAAATATTGAGTTGCTTTCTAAAAATAGCTTTATTATAAGGGTTTTTTCACAAATTTTCAATCAGCTCACGATATCATTCTGACTTTTGGCAATATTTCACTGGACTTTTTATAGAAGTTGTCCTGATAATAAATTTCTTTTCGCTAATCAGTAAATCTAAATCTCTTAAAAACTTACACATAGCAGGACAGTTAGTGTAAAAGTAAACTAACAATTTAAAAGAGTTTGCTTTTAATTTTTAAAAAAAATAATTACGTATAGATATTCATACTTAAAATTATACTTTGACAAATAGTTAGAAGAAATATTTGCTGTTTCGTAGATTTAGATTAATAAAGTGAAAATTATAATGTCTGAAATTTAGATTATATCATGATAATATCTGGAATTTAGACTATTACAGTAACAAACTGTTTGCTTTAAATGCATTTTCTTAGTTATGAAGTAGAAATTTCTGATTTAAAAAATATTTTTGGGGGAAATTATTTAGATAATGTTATTATATAAATTATGTTAGAAAGAAAGACATCATGTTTTTCTCCCAGATATTGATAAATTTAATTTTATACATTTTGAAAGCTTTAAAAAAATACAGATTTTTTTTATTATTAGAATAATTATATATATATATATATATATATATAAACACGATATTTTTTTTTCAAACTTAACCAAAATATAATGAGACACTTTAAATGACAGAAATTTCACAGCTGGGACACAACGTTAAATGACAATATTTTACATTGTAAGATACAAGAATTGCATAATTAAAATGTATGAAAGTTCGTTTTAATTCAAATAGTAAATACTAGCTGCCCCGACTGGCGTTGCTCGAGTCCGTAATATTATTCTTAAATGAACCTGAATATTCTATCGCAGGTCCGTACAGAAAGGGGGAGGTGTAAAGACGTTGCAAATTACCAGTGCCGAATTCTGGTTAATTTGGAAAGTTGTTTAAAGTCACAGCTTAAGGCTTTGAATTTTTATTTGTGTCGCACTTTAAACTCTTTTATTCAAAAATAATTGTTAAAATTCAATTAAAATGTAATTATGTTTTCAATATTTTAAATTTTTATTTAAAACCTTTAGATGAATAAGTAATTACAAATACATCATAAACTGTAACACTGAAAAAGAAATAATAAAATTGCAAGCAAATACTGCTGTATAGATTTTTTTAAAAAAAAAGGTACTATCGAGCAAATTTATTAATAGAGTAAATCCTGTTTAAAACAGAATCGAGCACTAAACAACAACAAAAAAAAAAAAATAAACGGATTTCATTCACCCCCAAGCACCCCCTCCCCCTTATATAAAAAAAAAATGTATCCCTGTATTGGAATTATTACCATAAAGTGCAATTTCTTTATACGGCTGAATTTTTTTCATTTTATAACCATAGATAGTTTTCTTTTGGCGCCATCTAGGGAGGGTTTTTATGTGAAAATTTTGTTTTTAGTTTAGCCATACTTAACTTTTTTTTTTTTTTTTTTTTTTTTTTCGTTGGTCGCAAACATATATTTGAGACGTTAGGCGGGCCACACAGAGCAATACAACTAAGTTAATACTGTCAGTGGATTAAATTTTTGTCGCAGAAAAAAGTTACCAAAAAGTTTTAATAGCAGTATTTACGAACAATAAACTTCGTGGTAGATCTTTATCGCAAAAGCTGTAAAAACAGGCCGCAAAGATTGTTTTTTGGAAATAGTAGGGTAAAAGTATGTTGGTGGCAATTTTGTTTTCTCAATAAACGTTCAAATTGAAAAATCAGTATTTACTGTATAATACGCATAAAACATTATAATGTAACAATGTAGAATATCATAGTTCTAACGAAAAAAAAAAAAAAAAAAAAAAAAAAAAAACATCAGATTTTCTCTAACAAATAAATCTTTTGTCCAATGCAAAGGTTTCATTTTATTTTAATTGTAGGGATGTACAGTTGTAATCTAGTTAATTTGGAATAAAGTTTGTTCAGTGTTGAAGATTAAAAAATACATGCATCATTGTAGCACAATCGGGAATACATATAAAAAGAACTTTTAAACAAAAAATGACATTTAAGATGCTTTAACATAGTTTTAAATAAATTAAATATATTAGGACAAATTTCATCTTTGAAAATATATAAAACGACATTGAATGTCTTAAGTAGTATTTTTTGTGCACAACTTAATTAATTCTATAAATATGGAATAATGATTATGTGTCTTGGGCCGCACCGAAGTTTGGGTATGGCGGGAGTAGATTAAAAAATACCATTAAAATTGCAAACAAATACCTAACATGTTTTAAACTAATTTATTGGATTATGTAAAATGTAGTTTTTTAAAGGATAATTAGAAACCCTTAAAATGGAAAAAATATATACAACGTTTATTTTAATTAAACCCTAAAAGAAGATTGAAATCCTTAAAAATTTCAATTTAGTCCTGGCGAGTTTATAACCCGAGACCTTCCGTATAGTAAACTAAACCGTTAGACGATTACGCCAAAATGCTTAAATTAAGATTCAGTTCCCTATCGAAGAGTAACTATTTTTATTTCCTTTTTTAGCGTCGGTTGTTTCATTTGCATAACAACATAGAGAGCTATTGTTGTCCGAGTTCTCTGAAATTTTTATTCGTAAATATAAGTGAAACCAAGACTTTTTTTTAAATTTTCATACAGAAATATGCCCATTTAAGAGAAAAAACGGTTAACCGAAATAGTCGAATTTGTCGACGTTTTAACACATTTTATTTTGTAAAAAATGTTTTTACCCGTCCGAACGTTTTGAAATTTTTGTAGGGGATGTAAATCTGATCAATTGAGTTGCTCAAAAAAGATTGTGTTAAAATACGGACGTTAAGTTACTTTTAGAGTAGAAAAAATATCCTCTCCAGGAGACGCGAAGTGACCTGCGTTTGACGGTAAATTTCAATGGATTAACATTCACATTTTTAAAAACCAATTACACCATCAATTTGAAGAGGATTTCACCTTTATAAGCACACTTTCGGTTTGTCAGTACCTCTAAAACTACGTCCTGCATAGGGGTTGCAATCAGGGGGAAAAACTGTATTTGAAAAAAGTACGCTTTTTGAAAAATTTCTTTCAAAGTGTTTATGGCGACATTTAAAAAAATGTATTACACCAATAGAGACATAAGAGTCCGATTTTTCGCAATGTGTCTTTCAATTTTAACTGTACCGAACGGTTTGTCCAATTAGGATTAAAAATAATAATGATAATAATAAATAAAAAATAAATGAAAAAAAAAACTGAAATACAGTCGAAATTGTTTTTTCGCTCGTTTCCGATGTATTAAGGAAGTAATGTACGCCGGAGATCAAATAAATGGCTTTTTGATGAAAGTGAGTTGTGTTTGTAAATTAATTACTAAGCTAATAATTAGAATTTTAAAATTCTGAGGATCAGGTACATTAGGAAAGGTCTAGGACTCTCTTCACAAATTTTTTGAACTCCGTACGTGCCGTAGATTTCGCTAGCCATCGCCGAAATATTTCCCGCTATGAAAAATAAAAATGTTTTCATATCGAATGTGTAATTAATTAAGATAGTAAGATATTTTGTTTAATTTAACGCTTAAATGCGTGATTTTTTATTTTGTTTCGAAAAAAATTATATATGATTCTATGAAAGGTTTATTACAAAAGAAAAATAATGAAAATAAATCAGAGATACATTTTTCATATAATACGCCGATCTTTTCATTGTTGCACATCTGCAACACAAGTAAAAACTTCTGTCGTGAGTCTGTTATACGCTAAATTATTGCAAATTAGTAAATATTTTAATAAGTAAGTCTCAAAATACCTTATTTTATATAAATATTTATTTTATAAAACTTATCATTTAACCCTTTAATTCCCATGATAGAATACGTTATAGAACTTAAGTAGTTCGGAGAATCTGACTTTACATCAGAAAGTTTCAGTGGTTAATTTCGCTTTATTTAGATACGGAATGATCGTTATTAATTACAGAAAATTTAATTTTCTTGTGTGAATTTGGTATATAAAGAAAAATATATATATTAGATTCAAAACATATTTGTTTGCATATAATCAAAGCTGCGCACTAAAGAGTTAAATTCTAAATATTGCTGTTAAATTATCTTCCAATGAAAAGTTCAATTAATTATTCATTGTAAGTATCAAAAATATTGTATTTCAAAAGTATCAGTAATTTATAAGTGATAATTTAATTTCCAAATTAAATGTAATTTTATTTGCATCTTACAATAGAAATTAATTGTAATTTATATTGTAATTTTATTGTAAAATTATTTAACAGTAATATTTTGACCTTAAACAAAATACAATTTATTGCATTTCAGTTAGTTACACGACCCATACAGAAATATTTTTGCACCTTATAGTGGAAATTATTCTCAATTATAAAATTTCCTTTTTTAATTAAAACGAACTTTTTATATTATATCCCCACCCCCCTCAAGAAAGCATACCCCATACTTCAATTGTAAAATTATAATTTTAACTTGAGTGCTGTGCTTTTTAGTAAGATATGGAAGTAATATACAAAATGTGTGTGTGTGTGTGTGTGTGGGGGGGGGGGTTATGGTTTGTTTCACAGATATAGAAAGCTTTGTTAAAACTTACTATGTAAAAGTTTACTTTCTTAAGAAAATATATAAAGATATATTACTCTTTAAACCTTTTTATTTAAAATACAATAAAATTGTAAGCAAAAAAATACTTTCAAATAAAATTTATTTGAAAATTACTGATTTTTTTTTTTTTTTTTTTTTTTTTTTTTTTTTAAGAAATAATTTTTTATTATGTAAGTTTTTAATCTATGAACATGTGACGTAACACTAACATGTGACATAACATTTATTGCTACTTTAATGTAATATTTTCAGTTTTCAGTGTCATAAAATAGATATGCAAAGTAATGAGAAATGGGAGGCAGGATAAAGGGTGATGGAATGAAAATTTTGAAGGATGTGGGATTTAGATTTTCAATATGAGATAAAATGTGAATAATATATCTCTATCTACCAAATGTGAAAAATCACCCCCCCCCCCCCCTTTGTACTTTAAGTCAGTAATAAAAGATGATTACATTTAAAATGATTCAAAAATGAATAACTAAAAATAAAGAAAGCATAATTTCACTGCTGCATTACAGACAAGAATTATATATAAAAAAGGGATATAAATGTATTTAACACACATAGAGTTTATAAAAAAAATGTTAAAATATTGTTGAATTGGTAGGTACTTCTTTCAAAACTCTAACTGCATTTTTTAAATTGTAAATTTTGTCCTGTTCCGAAATATTAAGGTTTTTAATCACTGTATATTATCACTTAATTTGGGTTTTCATTGAATTGCATCTTTATAGGTTTATTATAAATCATAATTATGCATGGTTTAAAAAGTGCATTAACAACTGAACTTGAAAAGTAGTTTAACATGTTTTTTTTTTTTTTTCCCTTAATATCTGTTAAATTTTTAGTTGTATTGTGGTGGTAGGATATTAGATTTACTGGATACAACTTTATAAAATGCATAAAATACATTATTATTGCTCCCATTATTGAAAAGAAAGATTTATTGTGATATCCCCCCCCCCTTTAATTGTTAATGCTGAAATTAGCCAATAAATGGCGATACCATGCAGAGAAGAATTTAATTATTGAATTATTGATGTAATTAACTGATCATGTAACAAGCAACTTAAATTACTTCAAAAACAGATTTTAATTATATTTTGTACCTTGAAATTTTTAATGCTAGACAACGGTTTAATAATTTATTTAGCCAACTGAATTATTTAATTTGAGGTTTTATTTCACTTAATTTTTTTTTTCTGTGAATACATTTCCCATTCATTGTTAATGCTGAATTTAGCCAATAGATGGCGATACCATGCAGAAAATCATTTAATTATTGATGTATTTAGCTAGAAACTTAAATTATCTGAGAAACAGATTTTAATTATATTTTGTACCTTGTAATTTTTTAATGCTACACAATGGTTTAATAATTTACTAAGCCAACTGAATTGTTTAATTTCAGGTTTATTTAGTATATTTTCTTCTGTGAATACATGGGAAGTTTGCAAGGTATTTTTTGTTGTTGTTGTTATTATAAAACTAAAACATAATTTAAATATATTTAAAAAATGAATTTACATGACAAATTTTGTATTTTATGCTCTTTTGATTTAAAGAGATGTTTTAATAAACCTTTGTTTGAGCCCATCTCCCTCCTCCAAGGATAAAAGTATAAAACTGCAATTATTTTGCATGACAATTTATGCAATAGTCCAAAAATACATATTTTTTTAATTAAAAATTTAAAAATATATATTTTTTTTTTTCAATTTACTTTTTTAAATTTTGAATGCATCACATTTTTTTTTTTTTTTTAATTTAGCAGTCTTCCATTTAGTTAGTCTTCCATACAGTTATATAACAGCATGTATTTTTTATTTATTATTATTATTATTATTATTATTATTATTATTATTATTATTATTATTATTATTATTATAAATGTAATGGAAGAATTGCGGCCTGTTTTTTCTTTTTTATTATAGGGTAATGGGAAAAATAAAAACGCATAATTTAAATTTATGTACCGTAGAAAAACAGAAATTTATTTGTGTTAAAAATTGTAAATAAAAAGAAACGGCTGTAGATTAAAAAAAGTACAATCTGCATATTTTCTTTCCCATATCATTAAATCCGAAAAATTTCAAAATTAAAATTTCTCTCACTGTAAACAAATGGATGCGTAAAAATGTGCTTTTATTTATATTTGTATTTTATATGTATTTATTTATTATATGTATTTGATCTATCTATCAGTTTTAAAGTTCCATTTACCGAATGCTTTTCGGTTTTAAAATATTCTTTTTTCCGCCTTATGTAAAAATGGGCTTTCGGCGGACATTAAAAAACCTTTCCGTTTCCACTTTAGGCAGATTCCGGCTTATGGAGCACGTATTAATGTTATTTTCAATGGATTCGCCGGGACTTGAAAGTCTTTCTGCGGTAGGGAGATGTCCGGCTTACACAGAGTCCGCCTTAGACAGATTTTACAGTATTTTTACTGTATTTTTACTGAAAAATTGTCACGAAATAGTGATATGTGAAACTCTTAAAGAAAAAAATCAAAATAAATAAATACATTTTCATAGGAACATAAAATCAAATTTACTTTAAAAAAAAGTAAAAAAAAAAAAAATAAAAAATAAATAAATAAATAAATATTTTATTTTATTTTATTTAAAAAAAAAACTGCTTACTGCTTCAAAGAGGACAGATCTCGCAACCTATGTATTGCGAGGCCCGCACTTAACCGACTGAGCTACGGAAGGTTCGTAAACTTTCCACTAAACGTTGATCAGAAGAAATTAAGCGCATGAATACAGTAGGCGCATCTTCGGTGAAATTCCCATAAAGGGTGGGAAAATATCGACCAACTTTTCATGCTTATTATAAAGCGAATAAGAGTCTTCTTGGAAACAAAAATGGTCTTATTCGGTTAATCTAAAATAGATTCATGTTATATATTAATTTTAATAAGATCATTTTCGGAGGGAAAAAATGTGAATTAAAAAGAAAATTAGAGTTTTCCCGGAAACAAATATTATCTTATTCCCTTCACATAAAACAGATTCCTATTTTAAATCAATTTAAAGAAAATCGCCCGGAGCATTTTCAAGTAATCGACATTAGGAATTTGTAACATCTCTTATACTTTAAAAATGGGTATTTAGATCTCAAAATATACTGCACGTAGAAATGTAAAAAATTCAGAATAACATTAGACTGCAGAATAAGACTGTTCTAAAAAAAATCGGAATAATAAGAGCTATATTCGCTGAGTTATTGAAAGGCGGCTTTTCGCGTTTTCTTTGAAGTCGAGTTAGTTGTATATATGAGTTCCGCCATCTACGAATTCTACGATGCGATACGATGCGATACGATACGACTTTAGGCTTAAAGCTGCCTCACTGGAATACTATCTCTTCGATGATACCACGCACGAAAGGCTATATGCCGGCCGGACAAGGAGACTTACCTGCAGACCCAGCAGAATGAGATCGTTAAGACAAAAAGTAATCGAGTTAGGACTTTCAGCGGAAGTTCCGCGAATGATTGTTTGCTATTTGTGATTGTTCTAAAATTGATGTGTCTAATTAACCAAATCGCAGATTTGCATAACAAAAAAGATTCCTAAAAATTGCCCACAATGTGTGTTTTATAGAACATACTTTCATGTTTTTGAATTTATTATTTGCATTATCATATGCATCTTCATTTAATTATTTATAAAAAATTTTTTCTTAGTTAAGGTCTGTACGACTCAAGTTTCTATAGTACACGAACTGTTTGAACGAATCAACTCAAGAAGGAACGCACTAAATTAAAATAAGCTTTAGATATAGTTACTCCTTGCCCTAACAATGTGTGTTTTAGAATTCAGTATTTATCGTCTAAAAATGAAGAAACTGCAATATTTTTTTCTCACAATTTTGTAATGATCATGGCAACAATAAGATAGAACATAGTAGAGATAATAATAAGATAATAATTGTTTCCTATTTTCTATTGAATACATATGAAATAAAATTCTAAACTTAAGGTTTTTGAATACATACACATTAAATATATACACTTATTTCATTAAATATAAATACAGTAGAGTTTCCTTTATTCGAACATTTCTGGACCGACCCTAGTTCGGATAAATGGACAGATAATTTAACTGATGTTTATGACGATACTAAAACCATCACACGTTATCGAAACTTAGGACTGGTGGCACCAGTCAGTGCTGGCATGTTAAAATTGTTTTTTTTTTGTCTTTTTTTTGTCTTTTTAATTATTTTTTTTTTGTTTACATTTTTATCATTAAGAAAAATCCTTCTTTTTATATTTTTATAATTTTCTAAATTCCAGAGATTATAATTAAAATAAAAAAAAAGCTTTTGATTGTTTCTTGCTTCATGGAAGACAATCTTTTCAATGTTTCCATATCCTTTTTTTTTTTTTAATTTATTTTTTTAAATACGTTATCTGAAAAGGATCAACGTTCTTCTGACGTTCGACTTATTTCATAGCTGTTTCCAAACATTCAAAAACTTCGTTATGAGATGGACCTAGGTTATTGTCAGAGCATTCGTTTTCATTTTCTTATATTTCTTTTTCATTACGAATCTCATCCACAGTCCCATCATAATTTAAAATCTGATGTCCAGGTTCATGTACGAGAGGTTTCACTATTTAACCACTCGTTATTTTAATTTTCTTCATAGCTTAGGATTCTTCCAATCACCTTTATTTTTTTACATTCCCCATTTTCTGATCCACTATCAGTTTTTTTCTGTATTTAAAATTTTGTTCCAAGCCAATGGACAATTGGGAGTTAGGTTTAAAACAATTGGGCAGAAATAGGCTGTTCGGATAACTGGAAGTTCGGTTTAAAAAACATGTCTGTCAGAAATAGACTGTTCGGGTAATTCGAGTTCCAAAAAATCGGTGCCCTACTGCATTCATTTTCGTTTTTAACACAAAACAGTGGTCGTTTTTGGCAATGTCCTTTTTTATATTCAAAGATCAGTTAACTTCATGTTAAATTTACAAATATATTTTGCACTTCACATATATACAATTACTGGTGCGCCAATGTGCTTAATAAATTAGTATACTACAAAAAAAAAAAAAAAATAGTCACAGCATGTTATTTTAGACTTCTTGATAAAATGTAATGTTAGATTTTTACGGTAATTCTATACAAATGTAGAAGTCACACCTGTAGCTGGCTACAATATAAAGATATGTTCTAACATTGTTTCATTATATACAATATAAATAAATAAATAATAAAATAAAATAAAAAATAGGCAGATGATAATAGTATCATTTCATACAAGCGGATGCTTGTAAAGAATTCAGAAATGATAAATATAACATTAATTTCATAAAAGTGTAATACTGATTCGGTATAATCTGGAAAAATTAATCTCGTTTTTTTTTTTTTTTTTTTTTTTTTTTTTCTTTTTTACTTTCAAAGAAGAAAAAAAAAGCATGTTTCATGTCTCGCAAAGGATTAAAAATGCGTTTACTGCATACATTACTGTTTAAGAGAAGTCTTAATATAAAGGTTATAAAGGTAAAAAGTTAACGAACTGAAGTGATTTGGCCGCAGTTGGCAATGGCTGGTCTGGTAAACTATTTTATCATTTTATCTGATTGCTACAGATCAGTATTGAAAAAAAATATTTAAAATAGCGTAAATAAATGTTTAATAAAAACTACATTTGAAAAGTTCCTTTAGATATTTTGCTTAGATTTGCATATTAATTTCGTGTTAAAAAATGAAGTTAAGCAGGTTATTTTCAACGAAATTGTTTGTATATAATTTATTACTGGATCTTATTTATACATATTTACTAATTACTTTTACTTATCCCAGTATTGGATTTTTAAAATTAAAAATTACTCTGACAAATGTTGTTTATTACTTGAAAAAGGAATCAAAATATTGAAAAGAACATATAGGGAAATTCCGGAATTCATGCCGCACATTTTTTTGAATTTGTGTATAAAGTCACATGGTGGACGTAAAATAAAAAAAATCATGCTGTGCTATTTAATGTTAAAGATACAACGAGTGTACTGCGACAAAGAAATTCAAAACAAATTATTAATATTTTTTAACAATTAAAAAAAAAAAAAAAACATTACAGTGCGGCGCGTCACCCGTACATTCAGGCTGAGCCGCAGCACATGTGAGGTAATTATGCCGCGCTTGTAATAAGAACAGAATGAAATTATAATTAAAAATATTTAAAAAATATTCATATTTGGACAATAATTAACGATGTAATAACAAAATGAAACTAAATGAGTACAATGAAATGTGGTATAAGATTCAAATTAATAATTGTTGCCTACTTTCACTATTAAAATCATCGACTTTTTTTTTACATTAAATTTTAATTCTTTTTTTTAGCAACAACGTAACATCAATGTATTAGAAAGGGAAAAGAAAAAAAAGAAAAATTGTGTTTCTATAATTTATTTGTTAACCCTTTTGGGACCAGTGGCTTTTACACAAATTTCATTCGATTGGTACCAATTAAAAAAAAAAAAAAAAAAAGTTGCTTTTACTTAAATAATCATGAAAATGCTCTAATTGAACAAAGCAAATATTACATTTCTTTTTTACTGGTGTCAGAAACAAATTTTGTAAGCTCTTTATGAAGATGCTTTTATGCACCTATGGTCACGAATGGGTTAAGAGACCTGTTTTTTCGATTACAATCTACAGAAAAAGTGTAGAAAAAGGACAGTCTTTAATGTTAAAGATACAACGCGTGTACTGCGACAAAGAAATTCAAAACAAATTATTAATATTTTTTAACAATTTAAAAAAAAAAAAAAAAAAACATTACAGTGCGGCGCGTCACCCGTACATTCAGGCTGAGCCGCAGCACATGTGAGGTAATTATGCCGCGCTTGTAATAAGAACAGAATGAAATTATAAATAAAAATATTTAAAAAATATTCATATTTGGACAATAATTAACGATGTAATAACAAAATGAAACTAAATGAGTACAATGAAATGTGGTATAAGATTCAAATTAATAATTGTTGCCTACTTTCACTATTAAAATCATCGACTTTTTTTTTACATTAAATTTTAATTCTTTTTTTTAGCAACAACGTAACATCAATGTATTAGAAAGGGAAAAGAAAAAAAGAAAAATTGTGTTTCTATAATTTATTTGTTAACCCTTTTGGGACCAGTGGCTTTTACACAAATTTCATTCGATTGGTACCAATTAAAAAAAAAAAAAAAAGTTGCTTTTACTTAAATAATCATGAAAATGCTCTAATTGAACAAAGCAAATATTACATTTCTTTTTTACTGGTGTCAGAAACAAATTTTGTAAGCTCTTTATGAAGATGCTTTTATGCACCTATGGTCACGAATGGGTTAAGAGACCTGTTTTTTCGATTACAATCTACAGAAAAAGTGTAGAAAAAGGACAGTCTTTATGTAACTACATTTAAACACATAATGCAACGAAGCCAATTACACTTCCTCTTTTTTCGAGTAGTTTGCAAAGAATGTCTGCGTTACGCGTAATTCAATTTTTCATTATTATCATCTCTACTTGCATCTTTCTTGCCCTTCTTACTTTTTATTTTCCCATTTTTCCCCCTTTGCTTTTAGTAAACTTGATAAATGGCGTAACATGGTTAGCCTGTGCAAAAAGAAAATTAAAAGTTAATAACATTTAATCATCCCGTACAAAAGAAACTGCGGCATGTATACCGGATTAGCAGTGCGGCATGTATCCTATTTTGCATGGTGCAGACGTCAGCCATCACAGTTACCTGCCATCACTGAGGTGAATGGCGTAACAATACACACAGTACTCTATACAAACGCTACACTTAATTTTGACTTCGAAATCATGCATGAATTTAGTAATTAGTATATGAAAAGTATTTAAACATAACGTGTTCAAAAGTTTGGACTGTGAAATCATGCCCTTACGTCAAAGTAAGGATTGTACTTCTACACGTAAACATCGAAATGGGATTCACGCTATACACTGGTTAAAATAATCTCAATGCGCACCTATACTGTGCGTTTGACGACCATCTATCGATAATTACAAGAAATACAAGGGGTGCGGCATATATCCCGTATGCGGCGACTCTCCAGGAGTTACCCTATTCTTTTGTAAAAACGATAATTAATCACTTACCTTACAGTATGGTAGGGGAGACTAGGGACGGTTGACACACTTTTTACAAAATGATTTTTTATTTTTTTTAATATTGAACATAGAATAAAGTTTTACACATCATATTATTCGTTATATAATAAGTTATCAAAATAAAATTGCTACTCACGTGTAATACATAAGAAATTTGAAAAATGATTAATTTTAATCATGAGAAAATAATGGGTCAAGGCTCTCCACATTTGGGAGGTTTGACCCACTATATGGGAGGCTTGACCCGCTTTGTTTAATATTGAAATATTTATGAGGAGAAATAAAACCAGTTTTAAAAAAGGCAAAATAACTTTATGCTACGTGCTTTAATTATTATAGAAAATACTTTTGAAAGTATGACGCTTAGACAAACCTTTTTAGACGCAATCGCAAGTCAGAAGAGAAAATTTTGTTTAGACAGGATTTTGTCTCAACAGGTATAATTGTACAGCAATGAAAATTAAATTTTAACATTTAAGATAGTATTCGGTTAAAAACAGATTCCATTTTCATAGGGTTTCATGTACATTTATGTCCAGACTTAGGAGCAACTTTCCCGCTTTGTTTCTCCTTGTCCTACTTTTCGTGACACTCGACCTCCCAACACTAGTTGTCACATAGTTTGGCTTCATCTCACTCTATTCATCTTGGTGAAATTTGTCAACTTACCTTCCTGAAGTTTTTCGATCAATGCTATGTTCTTTTTCAGCCACATGAGCACTTAGCTTATCATTAACATATTTTAATTCTTCCAGAGGCAAAGTACTTTCAGTCCTAAAACGTTGCAATAAATGACAGGCACCGGGATTAGCGAAAAAATTTATTTGGGAAAAAAATAAGGCTATATTTCGCATACATATAAAATGGAAAATATTTGCAAAAAAAAAAAAAATCTGGTGCCATTGTGCTGTTTAGGAATTAAAATTAAGTGGTTTAATAAACATACCGCTGCCTCTGAAATGGTTAAGTCAGCTGCTTTCATGCTTTCTAGTCCTTTGTAGTCTTTTACACTGTTTCTGTTTACCTTATTGTAAGTAATATTTAAATAGAAAAAGTTCGTATCAACTTTCCCATTTATATTTCATAATTTTTTTTTTCTTGCACTTGATAATATAGCAATTTCTCACATCTTTCTTTTATCAGTTTGAAACATTTTCTTTTCCATCAACCCATTTTACTGTAGTTTTACGAAATAAATTTACATTCATTTTTATGTATGACCATTAACTTTTATTATGCACAGTGTATAATAAAAATATTTCGAAAATCACTTAATTAAGGGAGCCTTGAGCATCTGGCCAACCCTCCCTCACATTGACTGGGTCAAGCCTCCCCACATATCTATTTTTTAACGAATAGCACATTGTTATGTTAAGCCTAACTTACTGCGCAATATTTATGCCTGGAACGAAAGCTTGATATTTCTACATTATTTAAAACCTACTTACTTAAATTTCTATGATATATTTTATCTGTAAAAAGCTTACAAAATATTTCTAAAAAACACAACTTTTAGGTTAAAAACACCATAAAATTGATTTTTTTCCACACCTACTTCGTTAATGTATGAAACAAAGACTGTTGTTTTAGTCTTCTAGTAGCTTTGGTTGACATTTATTGATAAAACTCTGAAATTCTTTTAAATATGAAAACTGATGGGTGTATCAAGCCTCCCCTATGGTCAACCCTCCCTAGTCTCCCCTATATTTTTCTTCATTCATTGAATTCTTGCATTAAGATAAAGAAGTAAATATCTATCCGTCAAACATATATTCAGTAAATAATGTATTTTCTCTGCTAATTATATTTTGTCTCCAACTAATCGAATATAAGCCGAGTAATTCTTAACACATTTTGGTAATATTTTATCAGTTTTCGTTTTTCATTTTAATATTTTCAAATCATTAATCATTTTTCAAAGTAATATCAAAGCTTATTCCTTGGAGCTACCTATACACTTTTACATAAATTGTGCAATATAATAAATACATATACAAAGGAAGGAGAGCGAAATACAGACACGGATGCATAAATGTAATCATTCATAGATTTGGTTATATATACACCTAAGTGTGTGATTTTTCTGCTGCCTCTGTGTAAGAGCAAGCAAACTCGCCAGTTTCCCAATATTAGTCGTTTCTTTGAAACAGTAACTACGTTAATAATTAAAAGTTTAGCTCAGGAATTTTCGTTACAAAGAAAATGCATGCTTAATGGTTGAAAAAACAACGTTTAAGTCAGTTGTAAGTTGCAATGTTTAGTCCGTGAAGAGTAGGGTGTAGTCTTTTGTACTCTCTTTTAAAGATTACTGTTAAAAGTTTAATGTAAAGATATTCGTTGCTTTAATTGTAAATAGATTTTTTTAAATGTTGTAATCTGTAAACATCGTCAAGTACAGATAAAACCTTTAAATATTGCGATCACTGAAAGAGTATTTCTTCACATTAAGGACACTCGATTTATCATGGGAGGCATGGTCGTCATTGATAAACAAATTTCTTCGACATCATTGTCATCGACTGAAAGTTAAGCCTGTCAGATTACTAATATCCACACCGGCATTCGAGGTTCTTTACTTGATTGAGAGTTCAATAAAAGTGCGAAAATAATAACCATAAAATAGATGTTTCTATTCAAATTAAAAACTATAACGCTACACGTTTCGTTAAAAAATACTACTATTTACCTTATTCTATCTAGACCTATAGTTATCATATTAAAATTCTCTTGACTTTATCTCTTAAATATATTTATTCACCAGCTACATCTTTGGAATACAAAACAATTCTACCAAAACATAAAACTCTTGTTGCCCGCAACATCAAAATAGTATAAAGAAATAAAATAAAATAAATATGATAAAGTTGCTGAAAGCCATTGAGTTCGGTTGATTACGTGACATCCTCCCACCTTGAGTTGGTGAGAGGCAACTCAACTGGTCACAAAAGGTTCTTACATTACAAATCTAGCTTTCGAGGCACTTTGATTATCTGCCCACATCGTGTATGCTTTACAGGTTCATCTTTAGACACAGTCTGAATAGTCGGAAATGAATAAAGTTCCTTTCGTTCCTCAGACCACGTTGAAGATACTTCTAGGGGATAAATTCGCTGAATAGGCCGTAAAACTTCTGATGTTGATGTTTGTAGACGGACTAATGTGGTGGCACCTTTTTTTCTGCGAATAAGTTCTATGACGCGTCCTAAAGTCCAATCAATACGTTTGATATTATATCTGCCAATTAACACGACTTCACCAAGTTGAATTTGTTCTTTACATTTCTTATATTGAGGATGTTGGATTAATAATCCCAAATATTCTGAACGAAATCTGTTTCGTAGATCAGATAGCTTTTGTCGGTATTTGAATTTTCTATTCAACTTGCTTTTATCCACAACTTCAAAATCTGGTGTGTCCATTTGCTTTACATCTTGTATGAACAAAACAGGATACAGCGGGACAAGTTCACCATTGCTTTCAGAAATATAAATAAGAGGTCGAGAATCAATGATTGATTCTGTATCGCATAGAATGGCTGTCATTTCTTCATAAGAAACACTAGACTTTCCTAAGACTCTTCTAAGAATAGATTTCATAACTACTTTTCCAACTGCATTTATTTCTTGAAGGGTTAATTCTCCATTCAACCTTGAGATTTTGGTTATCTTACAAATATGAATGAACCTGTGAATCCAAGCCACCAGACGAACAATTTTACTATAATTTGAGAAAAACCTAAAATACCACTCACATCCATGGTACTTACAAACACTGTTCTTCTCTTCTTTAGGCGAATTGCACCACTCACAAAATGTTGTCTGGTTCGTTAAACATTTTACTGATTTTTCATCAACAGGCATTTTTGACTTCCTCTTTTCTTGGGCAATGGCGTTTTCATCAGCGACTATATTAGACGAGGACCATTTATCTTAAGTTTCCTTGAGCCAACTTGGGCACTCCCACCATTTTGTTTTCATTAAATGTTTCGCAGAACATCCTCTGGATGGAAAATCAGCTGGGTTTTTAGTTCCGGGCACGTGTTTCCATGAGTGGATCTGTTATTTTTCTAATCTCTTTTACTCGGTTGCTCATGAAAACAATCCAAAATTCTTCTCTTTGTATCCAATTCAATACCGTAGAGGAGTCTGTCCAAAAATACAATTTTACATTTTCCCACATAAGTCCTTTCATGACTGAAGCACATAGTCTAGCTCCCACCGTGGCAGCGATTAATTCAAGACGTGGGATGGTAATTATTTTGACCGGTGCAACTCTGGATTTAGCAGCTAATAGATGTACTTCGACTCCGTCAGCAGTACTTATTCTAACGAATGTTGCGGCGGCATAAGCGTGTTGACTTGCATCACAGAAGGTATGTATACTAAGAGTTTCACAGTTTGCATCAACACAAAACCATCTTCTTACAAATATTTGTTTCAGGCAGCTAAGGTCGCTATATCTTATATTATCCTTTCTTATATTATCACCAACCTCTTCGTCCCACGAAATTCCATATTTCCACATTCTCTGTAATAAAAGCTTCGGCAACAAGAAGTCTGGACTTGCAAATCCAATTGTATCAAACACCTTATGTGCAATGGAGAGAATGGTTCGTTTTGTAATTTTTCCTAGCTCAAAATTCAATTCTCTATCCAGCCCAAATTAAGAGCTAAAGTATAATTTTGTTGGTCCCAAAATAGACCAAGTACAGTTGAAATTGTGGGCTCGACATTATCTTCAGAATATTGCCAACCGCTCAAATTGAATTTACCTTCATCCATTACATTTGTAGCTTCCTGTATAAATTGTACTAATCTGTCTTTATTAGAAAAACTCGTAACAACATTGTCAACATGAAAACTATGAAGAAGTTTTGTTATCATCTCATCGTCATAACAAGGATTATCAGTATATTTCAGTAAATGAAATTCAATAATGGCTGCCAAAATGAAAGGACTGCATTTTAAGCCAAAAACTAATCGTGCATGGTGAAGTATTTTCAATTTTCTTTCATCTTCATCACTCCACCAAAAAAATCTTATTAAATCCCTGCACTCTGGTCTGATGCTTATTTGTAAAAAAGCTCATTCTATATCCGCTATGACACCGTATTTTTGTTGGCGGAATCTAAGGAGAATATCGGAATAAGCTTCATTAAGTTCGGCCAAATTTCCAAACATTGATTTAACGACGGGATGACTTTTCTCTCGCAGATGCATCAAAAACTGGACGAACTTTCGTCGTGCTGTTCTCTTTGAGCACTGGTCTATGAGGTAAGTAATGCACAGAGTCTACCTTTGAATTCATAGAAACTTCTTCAATTATGCCCAAAGTCGACCAATCATTGAAAACTTCGTTATACGATGTAAATAAATTATCGGAATCAAGTCTTTTAGTCATGGTTTCTAATCTTTTTAACTATATATTTTCATTACTAGAAATAGGAAGACGTTCTTCAGCCCATGGGAGAGAGACTTCATAACGTCCTTTGTTATTTACAATAACGGAGTCCAAGAAACTGATTTTTGATTCATGTTCCTTCTCTTCTTGGGACTTCTGAATTACAGGGTCAGTTATAACGATTGCATCAAGACTCCACAGGTCTGTTATAGAAAATTCTTTCGAAAATAAAAATGTTAAGACCATTGCA
This sequence comes from Maratus speciosus, assembly GCA_963932465.1. Taxonomy (NCBI): domain Eukaryota; kingdom Metazoa; phylum Arthropoda; class Arachnida; order Araneae; family Salticidae; genus Maratus; species Maratus speciosus. The sequence continues at coordinate 77,837,677 of OZ010790.1, forward strand.
TCAGACCTTTGATGGAAGTCATTAACCGGAACTTTACCCATCAGTGTCCAACCTAGATATGTTTCAATTGCAACTAAATTGCAGGATAATTTTCTTCTGTGCCCAGTTAATAATCTTCCGGCAACATCGGCACCGATTAAAACTTCGATTGGTCCTGATTTTTTGTGTATATCACTTATGGAAATTTTCATATATTTTAATTCATCAATCCAAGGACCTTTCTGTACCGAACGAATATTTTCGCAAATAACAGGTTCATCCAGAACATCAAAATTACAAAGAAATTTTCTAAATGTAGTCTAAACTTTCTAAATGTATTTTGTAACACATACGCTTAGTTCTACTAGTTTTTTTCCCCCAAACAAAGAATGTGTAACTAGTTCTTCTCTCAATGGTTCGTAATCCATATTTTCAGCAGTGCGTTTTAAAATATAAGACTTCTCTGAACCTGTATCGATCAACGCTCGAACATATGAACATGAATGAGGCCCTATTAATTTTACTACCAAAGTTTGCAAAATTACCTTTGGATTGTGGGATAAACTCGATAAATTAACAGCGTTCTGTACAGATATTTTCTGTGTAGATAGTTCTGTTTTCTCTTCTTTTTTATCCCTTTTGCCAATATGACCTCTCGAAACGGTTTTATTTAAGAATATTTCTGGACACATCAGTGTCGCATGTTCTTCATTACAAACTAGACATCTTATGAATGCATTACACTTATTTGAGCAGTGCGCTCGTTTAAAGCATTTAAAGCAACGGCCCTTTTGTTTTAAAATCTTCTGTTTATTAACCAAATTTATTTTCTGCGCGTTAAAGCAGTTAAAACTTTCGTGCTGTCCGTTACAAAAAAACACAACTTTAACGAACGCCGGTCTGGTGGATAACAAACCAGCAGCGGTAGATATTCGTTCTTCAACTGAAATACCCTGTTTTTTAATCTTTGGTTTTAGTTCAAATCCAGATAAGACTAAATTAATTCTTTCTTCCGACTCTTCTTCAGATTTTAAGAATTCCATTAAATTATCTAACCTATTTTTAGGTACCGCGCCATCTATAAACTTAGAACTTCTTTGCCATGCCCTTATAAATTCTTCTGGCATGCATGATTCTACTAAGGGTATAACATAGCGGCAAACTTTTCTGTAGTGACATTAAGAGTTTCAAGAGCTCTAATATGGGATTCTAAACTATCATAGAGTGAACACATGGAACTAGAGTTATTTCGTGAAGACGAATTCTTCAAAACTTATTTTAATAACTCTCGGATATATACTTCTACTAATAGATCTTCCCTACCAAATCTAGATTTCGAACTATCAATTACCTTGGCATAATTATCGCCGGTTGGCGGGAACAATTCTACGATTTCTCTGGCTCTAGAGCCTTTTACTGTAGCCTGAATAAGATATTGAAATTTATCAGTCGGAACTATGTCTGAGTCGTCGTGTATTTTTCAAATTGGCACCAGAATTGTAACCAGTTTTTTATTTCACCATCAAATTTATACAGTTCAAGCTTCGGAAGTTTAAACTTCCTTTTAATATTAGCTTCACTAATACAAGAACTATTATCTATATCATTAGAAGATACATTAATAAATTCATAAAAACTAACCTGTGTTTCAAGAAATTGTCGCACATAACCATCAGCTACTTCAGATTCTTCATCCAAATGGTCTGCGTTATTTTCTATTTTCTGAAGAAGAATTTTATAGTTAAGCTCGAACAACTGTTTGTGTTTATCTTCTAACATCGATAAAGAAATCTGCAATTTCTTCTTATCCGACGTATCTTCTATTAATTCTTCTTTTATGGAATTTAGTTGTTTTGTAAAACCACTTCTAACAGTTCCTCTTAATTTCACATTATCACTTAAACTTAAAGCCATCACTTTCTCAACGAGTCTTGTCTGAGGACGCCAATAAATATCAGATAACTAATATGCACACCGGAATTTGAGGTTCTTTACTTGATTGAGAGTTCAATAAAAGTGCGAAAATAATAACCGTAAAATAGATGTTTCTATTCAAATTAAAAAACTATAACGTTACACGTTTCGTTAAAAAATACTACTATTTACCTTATTCTATAGAGACCTATAGTTATAATATTAAAATTAGCTTGACTTTATCTTTTAAATATATTTATTCACCAGCTACTTCTTTGTAATACAAAACAATTCTACCAAAACATAAAACTCTTGTTGCAAACTACATCAAAATAGTATAAAGTAATAAAATAAAATAAATATGATAAAGTTGCTGAAAGCCATTGAGTTCGGTTGATTACGTGACAAGCCTTTTTCTGATGTCATGGGCGGAATTATCAGTATTATTATTATTATCCCACTTCCTTATTATTAACCATTTGGAAAAAATGGCTATTGTCCACGTCAGGGTAGGAAATCAAAAGAATATCTGAAGCTTTTTATTTATTTAATCCGCATTTTATCCGTTTTCTGATTGGTCTATACAGTAATCTGTATTTCTCTTTACTTTCAACAGAGATGGATACTTCTGTTACCACTATGACAAAAGAGTAATAAAAACTACAAAAAAAAAAAAAAAATAATAACTCAGAAACAAATTGAGATTCAGCTTTAAAACAAATTGCATTTATAAGACAATTTTTTTTCTCTATACGACGGTGTAAAAAGTAATATTGTGGGATTTTTAGAAGTTTAAGAATGAAATTTCATTTAAAATGGGTCGTCAGATTTCTTGGAAATGTGGCGATGGAACAGCCTTTTCCCGAACAGCCAATGAAATGCTTGGATAATACGTAAGTTTCAGGTGAATAATGCGTACGAGTCGCAGCGATTTTTGTCGCTTGCAATTTTTACGTGCAATAACACTATTAATGTGTAATTCATGGCGTACGTAATGTATGACCAGCTCCGTAGAAGTTTAAAAATTTACATTACCGAAAATTGTAGAACTGAAATTTCTTTTAAAATTTCTTCACGATGGGTCCAGGAATGTTAATGTTTAATTCATGGCGTACGTAATGTATGATCAACTCCGCGCGATTTTTTATGTCTTAAATTTTAGTCTTCGAAAAAATCATTTTCTAAATGGTCGTTGTAATTTGTTAAATTGCTTTTTATTTATTTATTTTTTATTTTTTTAAGCTGACTTCAAAATAATTTACTCTTATTATATTATTTGGATAATATGGAATACAGTCTTTAAAAATATAAAAAAACAGTTCCATCTTGTTAAAAAAATACATGGAAAAGTGAGAGTCAGAGAACCGTGCAATTCAACTTTTTTCTTCTAATATTTGAAAGCATTTAACATATTGTACTTACTATAACACAAAACCTACACACACAAAAAAAAAACAATGCAATAGTAGAATAAATAGAAGAAATAGTTTTAAAATAACTGAAAAATACCTTCAAATTTCTTGCTTATTTTTTTAAATTTTCTTAAGAAAACAAATATTATATATTTTTTCTGTTATTTTTTTAAACTTTTATTTTACTTTAATAAGTTAACTAAATGTAATTTATGTATGTATATTAATGCATAACTAGTTATGAATTTAGATATATTTTATAAATATTTTACACTATTGTTTTTTTTTAATAACATAAAATAATAATTCCACTTGAACCCACACACTGTAAAAAAAATTCCGCAACGTTCCTGGGAAAAAATGGGCAGCTGAGTTGCCCATTATTTCCAAGAAATATTTCTTGAAAATGACTTGAACTTTACTGTATATGTTAAAAACTTTCTACAGAAATGCCAGTAAGTTTCCTGCGAAATACCAGGAATATTTCTGTTGACAGCAAAACATTACTGACATTTCACAGCATGCGGGTTCCGCAGACGATTTTTACATTTCCAGTTGATAATTTTCGCTTTATTATCATTATTTGTTAGAATGAAAAAATATTTTGAAATTGACATCAAAATTATTATTTATAATTTACACGAAAAAATAAATTTTCAGTTAAAATTCAATAAAGTAAATATATATATGATATATTGTTTCTGAACTTTGCTTAAAATATAATAATATATAAATGTAAATAATAATTAGAAAAAAAATCTAGACATAAAATATTTTGGATTTTCGTCAGTAATTATGTTAGTTTACAAGTTAGATAAAATACATATAAATTTTCATGAAAAAAAAAAAAAAAAAAACCTAAACGTAATTGTATATTTTTTTCCAAAAATTAAAAAAATAATCAAATTTGCAGCAATTCAAAGTGTCAAATATATATCAAATTTAAATCAAATTGTAATAAAGTGTTAAAATATAAAATTAATTAAAAAAGAAAAAAAAATTCAAGAGGTAGCATCGAACTCGGGCCGTACGGGTGGCATGCGAGTCTTCTGCGTCCACACCACGAAAGACACGTTGAGAGCTGCAAACTAATGGGTATTTGAAACGTATGCTAAACCTCGGCATCTAATTTCTGAAAATCTAAGGCCCATTTGAAGAAATCCTTTCACAAGAATAATTAGAGATAAGAACTCTAAAACATACTTTAAATTAATCAAAATCGGTGAGAATCATGTTTGATGTTCCCCTGGTTAATGGAGATCCAAATAATAGGTGTATTTTTTTACACGGTCTGCTCGTTAAACATTCCACATACAAGTACGAGAGATGATCTCTTAGCGATGTCACAGAGGTATTGTATTTTCATCTGAATTGTCTTGACAATAGAGACGTAAAGGATTATGTCGTCTATTAATTTAATTGCATTCCATATTGATTTTTTTTACATTCATTTAAGGAATTCGCTTTCGACACTCGCGCGCGAGCAACGGATTATAGCAAAAAAGTAATAAATGGTGGCCGCAGCGTTTTGCTGTTTCCAACTTTTGTTCAGGAACTTTTCAGATAAGAAAACCAGAATTTCACAGGAAAGAGCTAAATTATTCCGAAAACCTGAGAAAAGGCGAAACGTTCCTGGATTTTACATGGAACGTTACCATTTTTTTTTTTTTTTTTTTTTTTTTTTTTTTTTACAGTGCAAATCTTACAAATTGAAAATAAATATTTTTTCCGGGTACCTACTAGAGATGCACCGATTATTCGTAACTATTTGGTATTCGGCCTATTTGGCTATGCTACCGAAAGAGACGAAATCAGTTACGATTAAATTTAGTTATAGAATATTCAGTCAGATTAAACTTTTCAGTCTACCGAATATTCGGCTTGGCTGAATATCAAGCTATTCGGACTTTAATATTAGTTTGGTCGAATATTTCCATATTCGACTAAAACGAATACTTTGAAACATTTTTAAAAACCTTATAAAACTTCTAATTTTAGCTGAAAATTTATAAATATCTTCTGAATAATTAGAAAGCGAACAACATTTAAATATAACTAGAAAACAGGAATTCATCTTTTTCAGAATTTAGTGTCGCCCCCGATGACAAAAAAATATATGTATATAAATATAGATACAGTAGAGTCCCGATTATCCGAGTTAATCGAACTTATAGGGCAAGAAAATGAACAAAAAAAAAAAAAAAAAAAAAAAAAAAAGACCATTTTTTTTCCATTCTGGCCAGAAAATCAGAGTTCTAGCTTTTTACGACTGCTCTTTCACCTTCACCTAACACTTCATTTATAATGACTGTTTCATAATAATAGAAGCCGTCAGTCCATCAGAAGAAAATAACTCGGTAAAAGCGGAAACTCCGATAATCAGAACTCTACTGTAGTTCAGTTTGAAGACTTATAACACGCGATTTTATTTTACATAAAGTGACGTTATCCACATCCGCTGAAGAATTCATCATTTGCGATCCAATGTTAAATAACATCTACAGTAAAGTACGTTTAAAACGTCACTATCGCTGAATAATACACTAATCTAAAAAAAGAGATTTCTTCATTCAAAAACTCGACAAACAAATCGGCTATCTAAAGATTCACATGCCTTCATTTGTCTGTATTATTAATATATATATTTAAAATTAAATTTAGTTTCTAATCGATCCATGTTTTATCAGAAATCCTTCATTTACATATATTTTTTCAAAATAGCAGTTATTTTAATTAATTTTTTTTCAGTTTTTATAGGAAAATGGCAACAAAAAGATATAATTGCTATTTTTCTTTCACTTTCTACATAAATGGAGTTCTTCCGTTGCCAATATTAAGCAAATGGCCCTAAAAACTACAAAAAAAAATTAATATCTCAAAAATTAATGGAGATGCAGTTTTCAAACAAATTGCATTAAAAAGTACTTTTTTTCTGAATGCGATGGTATAAATATAAAAAATGTGCGATGCTTAGCAGTTTAAAAAATTGCTATAGAGTATTTAAGCATACTGCTTTGTTTTATGGCTGGCTTCTCTAAGGTAAAGTTAATTTTTGAAGACTACAAAAAATAAGCTGGGAAAAAGAAATATATCGTACCGGGGTTAATAATATGTTTTAATAATTTCTATATCATGTTTGGAAAGGTGTCACATAAGAAAATTAATTATTTATGGTGTGCAAATATATGTTCTTGAATATTGCCTTCGAAATAATTTGTTTCTAGCTTTTGTACACAATATTGTGTTTCTGAACATAGAAAAAAAAATTCTGTGGTGATATTTGCACAGACAACAGCAAGACAAACAAATGTTTTTCCAGGAAACATGATCACAATCTACGTATTCAATCAAAAATACAGTGTATCTAATCTCGCTCCAGTTCAAACTTGGATTTTCGTTTATTATTTTAAGACTAATGAAGGTACCGTAACTATATATTTACAACCGAAATACTTTGATTTTAGTGAAATATGATATCATAACGAGAAGTGCTAGAAATTGCCAACATTCATTTCTAAGCAACACTGAGTTAGACATTCCTTATTCAAAATGCAAATGAATGTAATTATACTGTGTTGTCACTGTCACAAATTCTGTCAATTTTAACACTTTCTTATGTATTTTATTACAAATTGTGTTTATCCATCCGTATGTGTGACTTTACTCGATTTGCCATGTAATTGACATACTTTATTTAGCATTATCATGACATATTCTGTATTGAAATTGAAGTGTGCAGTAGACCGGAGCGAAAAACATAAAAAGTTTGAGAATCGAATCGTAATAGTGCGGAAAAGTTGCTACTCGTCAATACAAACAGAGGGGTAAAAAAAATTTTGAACTCGGAAAATATCTTCCGTTCGCGCATCGCGTTCGAAGTTTTCGAATTTGAAGAAAAATTGAACAGATAAACGAAAAATCGTAATTTCTTTTAAATTTTGTCCGATCGAACTCATTTTTTGTAAATAGCATGTCTTTGAGTTGTAGAATGGAGCGAAAAATATCACACACCCCTCCTCTATTCCTTTCTAACCCCCATCAAATGAGTGAAATTGACCAACTTTCGGAGAATTAACCCAAATTAGAGGAAATGAAAATATTGACAAATCGACCTGTTTTTTCCCATAAGGCAATCTTGAGGCTAAAAGTCGAAAAAAATACCCCTCCCTCCGTCCTTTTCCCCGGATGGGTACGAAGAAGTTGAAATTGTGCAACTCTTGCCCTGTTCTTCTAAGAACCACTCAGAACTCAACCTGGCTTCGCCGCGAATCCCAACCATAATGTAGGTGAGGAGAATTATCCAGATCCACGTGCAGATTCAGGTACTTCGAATGCTGATTTAGTGTCATATTTTAGCATGGTAGCACGAGAAGCGAGGGTGGCTCTTATGAATCCATCACGCCGCTCATGTCCATAAACTTTTGAGGAGGCCAGTGTTACCAGCTTGACATTGCCCTCTACTGATTGTGCATGACATGGTATTTCTGCCAGATTCATTGGAAGAGTTCGCTTTTTAAAATTGGAAATCAAGTCTGCAACTTCAGCTGAAGAAATGTTGACCAAAAGAGGTGTACAGGTAATCTTGGTTTCAAACAAATTTATGATATCGTAATAATCATTGGCGTCAAAATTTATAGCCGGAACTAGGAAATTTCTGACTGGTTTGCCCTTTGTGGGAATGTCCTTAAATTTCAGTACCCATCGAATTCCCAATTGTCGAACGTGCTGCCCCTCATCCACAACTATTGAAATAAGGTCTTTTGGATGAGCAAAGAAAGTATTTGTTTGATTGACCTGCTTCACCACTTATTAGACTTCTGCAGGTAAGCTTCTGCATTTCTTAATGCAGTCAAAAATATGTTTAGGTCCCTCAGCGATTGAAGATCTTGTATTAATTTCGAACCACACATGTACGTATACTGTCATAATATATATGATATGATGATGAGATCAATGAAATATACAATTCAGTCTCAGTAACCTGTTCTACTGTCCTTAACCACCGAGAATGAGATATTGGTCCCGGATCCTGATTCACCAAGTCTGAGGAACAAGAACCCACAGCAATGGAAACGGCAATGTCCTGCAGATATCTCTGGATTTATGGGTCAATGTGTGGAACGTGGCATTCAATTCTAATAAAAGCAACTACAAGCAAAGACTCGCAACCAGCCAGCTGCTTGCAAAACCCAAGAAGTGGTGAAGTAGGCATTCAGATTTTTTTTTTCTTTGTCCATCCAGGAAACGTCCTAATTTCAATGATAGTGGATGATAGACAGAACTTTCCAGGGTTGGGACTTCGGTGGGGACTGAAATTCGAAGTCCACAAAGAGCAAATCCGTCAAACGTTTCAAGTTCCGGCCTTAAATTTTGACGCCAATGATTATTATGACATCATAAATTGGTCTGACAGCAAAATTACCTCTCAACCTCTTATGGTAAAAATTTCTTCAGCTAACGTTCCAGACTTGATTTCCAATTGGGAAAAGCCACTCTTACTTTGAATCTTGCAGACATACAATGTCATACCAAGCATTACATAGTCATAGTGTCAAGCTGGTAACACTGGCCTCATCAAATGTTTATGGGCATAATTAACGTGATTGTTTCATAAGAGCCGTAATCGCTTCTCGTGCTACCATGCTAAAATTGGAAACTAAATCCGAATTCACTTTCCCTGAATCTGCATGTGGATCTGGATAAGTCTATACGCCCACATTTTGGTTGGGTAGATTGTGGGTGTAATTCGCGGGTCAGCCACCTTCCTGTGGTGAGTACTGAATCGTCCTTTGAAGTATGGGCCAGGAGCTTCACAATTTTGACCTCTCGTACACCTCCGGGGAAGAGAACGGAAGGGAGGGGGGTATTGTTTTCAAGATTTAGACTTAAAGTTGCCTTATGTACAAAAATATCACCTCGATTTGTTCATTATTTACACCTCCTGTAATATGGGTTATTTCTACGAATTATGGTCATTTTCACCCCCTCGAGGTAGTTGGAAGGGGATAGAGGACGAGTATGGGGTAATTTTCTTTCCATTCTACACCTAAATGCCATGCTATGTACAAACTAGTATGTTGTGGCCATCACAAAACTTTCTTCTATATAAATCACATCAATTAAATCATTTAAATAGTACAAGAAATTACATGAATTTAGCACCAATTCATATCAAAGTATATCTGAATTTGAAGTTTGATGAAAATTCGTGCATTAGTTCTTGAGATAGAGCTACAGCGGGAATTCTGAAAAATGTAGCATAGCAGCGCCACCTGTTGAGCAATTTACACTAAAAACAAACAGCACTAAATGATATCAAGGTATACCTGAATCTGAAGTTTGTTGAAAATCTAAGCGTTAGTTCTTGAGATAAAGCTATTGCGGAAATCGCAAAAAATACAGCATAGCAGCTCCACCTGTTGAGCGATTTACACCAAAAATTAAACAGCACTAATTTACACACGTCAATTCATCTCAAGGACTAACTAAATTTGAAGTTTGTTGAAAATCCGTGCAATAGTTCTTGAGATACAGATCTTGCGAAAATCGTGAAAATGCAGCACAGCAGCGCCACCTGTAGGGCGATTTACACCAAAAATTAAACAGCACTAATTTATATCTAGGACTAACGAAATCTGAAGTTTGATGAAAATCCGTGCATTTTTTCTTGAGTTACAGCTATTGCGATAATCATGAATAATGCAGCATAGCAGCGCCCCCTGTTGGCCGATTTTCACAAAAAAGTAATCAGCACCAAACTATATTCTGGTCTAACTGAATCTGAAGTTTTATAAAATTCGTGCAGTAGTTCTTGAGATATAGCTATTGCAGAAATCGTGAAAAATGCCGCATAGCAGTGCCACCTGTTGGGCTATTTTCACCAAAAACTAATCAGGTCCAGTTCCTATCAAGGTCTAACTAAATAATAAGTTTTGTTAAATTCTGTGCATTAGTTCTTGAGATAGAGCGCCCACAAAATTTTTGTCACATACAGACTCACAGACAGAGTGACAGAGTGACAGAGTGACAGACAGACTCACAGACAGACATTTTCTAAAAACCATCAAATCGTGTTCTGGGCATTCTAAAACGTGTAAATCCGTCGAAAACCGGAAGTCGAAAATTTTCACGAATCCAATACTTTCTTCTTGTACAGATAGAAGAAAGTAAAAAGTATTTACATCAGGCAAAATTTACACCTTTTACGAATTTTCTTCAATCTGTTTAATTTTTGTTCAAATTCGAAAACTTTGAACGCAATGCGCGAACGGAAGATATTATCTGATTTCATTTTTTTTTCTTTCACTGTGCTTGTATTGATGAGTAGCAACTTTTCCGCACTATTACGATTCGATTTGAAAACTTTTTTGTTTTTCACTCCGGTCTAGTGCGCAGCATTTATACTTCATTTTTTCGGACATTTAAAAGTATTCCGATACATTATGATTTATTGTGGAAAATATTTTGATGTGTATTTTAATGATATTAAACTATTAAGTTACACACCTAATTGCATTAGAAGAAGAATTTTGTAGAATATGTCATGTATAGCAGTTACAGTACGTGTACAGGGGGACTGAAACGTTTCCCGTTATACTATGTTTTATTTTTTCAGCGTGATTTAATTATGTTTTTCTGCTACAAACATAATAAAATTGATATAAATTTATGAAGTGCACTAAAACATGATTCCGTTAAGGAGTGCAAATCATTTGTCCACTACTTACATTGTTACTCAAAAGATTTCAGCTTTATTATGTCGTACAGAAAAAAAAACTACTCGCTTCGTAATTTAATTATGTTGCAGTATTAAAAACTTGAGAAATTTGATACACGTGTTTACTACAAGATGCTTACAATAGAATATGATGTTCATCGCAGTTAATTTCACTTACATGACAGATAAAAGATTTAGTATACAATACCGCATGCGACCTGTTTGGAATGACAGTAAAAAATTCCTTTTCACTTGTGGTACATATTTAAGTTTATCAAAATTTGGGCATACTACATGGTGAATATATATTATATAGACTATATACAGGGTACTTCTACGGATAATATTTTCTGGAAGTGTGAGTAGTTTTAAGCCTGTTTTTGATGGAATTAAATTTCATCTTAACACGTGACATGCATAAAAGTTTATTGATAATATACAGAGCTGTGCAACATAATTCAAATACGTTTTCATTAATTGGTAGAATTGCTGAAGGTGAATTTTAAATGTATTATGCGTTTTCTTACTATACTAAATTTTAGCTTACTATGTAAAAATCTATAGATCATATACAGAGCTGATCAAATGAATAGGAGTACCTTTCCCGCTATGGTTGGTAATTGTTGAAATCTGGTTATCAATTGTGTTATGCGCTTTCTAACATGTTTCCTTAGATATTTCGTTTGCCTTTTTAAACGGCAAAGTTTTCTGAAACTTTTCTGAGAGTGTTTGAAAGTTTTTCATAATGATTTGGTGCATGATTTTACTTTCTTGTTAATGATACGATCATATTTATATAAGCAGAATTAATATGATACAAATATCTCTAAAATACCTGTATTAGTGATTAAGTTGTAAACACAAATTCAGTTTTGACGTGTTGTTAATCATTCAGTATTTTTGATAGAATGTATTATATTTTCTATGGAATAAGTGTAATAAGATGTTGTATCTTCTTCTAAAAATATTTATCTTGACTGCATTATCTTGCCTTGAATGTCTATGGCAAGATTTTAGGTACAAACTGTATGTTTACAACCTCTGAAAATGATCACTTTAGATGCAGATCATTGGTGAATTAAAAAAGTTCCTTGCTAAATAAAAAGGAGTAAAAAAGTTATTATTGACGCATTCCATCAATTGTGTTGATAGTGTTTAATTAGCCCCTTTCTGCAAAATATTAGTATATGACTGTAATTTGTTTCTTCCAATACTTTCACAATTTCTTTTTTATTTTAAAATAATTGTTTCAAATATAAGAAAATTCAAATTACTTGTCTTGGAATTCTATTTCTTTTTTATTAAAAAAGTTTATAACAATCCTCTTCTTAAACATTAATTCAAAACAGAATTTGTATTAGTGTTAAGTTTACTTGTAAAAAGGTCTGGTTTATCAAAATGAAAATATATTTGTGGAATATTAGATAAATTTATTTTAAAATTTAACTTTTTATTATCTTTAAACATTCAAATATAAAAGTATTCTTCGAAAATTATATTTCGGTGCATTCCTAGAATCTACAAAAACCAGTTAACATTGCAAAACTATATAACGGATTAAATATTTAAGAGAAGAGTTCGTGTGTTTCTTCCCTAATACTCGTTTAGTAATTTATTTTTGTTCGCATGGATGTTGGGATTTTCTCTTTCTTTGTTTGAAATTTTGGTTGAAAAATGTTGGCTGCTGCCTAGAAAATATCTCGGTGTTATACGAAATGAAACTCCCGAATAACAATATAATGCAACGTACGGACATCCCTTAATGTGATAAAAATCTTCCCAGAAACACCAGTATACTGCAATGAATGGACCATATTAAGGAGATAGACAGTTGCATTATGTGGATAATTGAATGAAAAAAAATTATTCCCAAAAAACTAAAAAACAACTGTTTTATATTTGTACATGGAAATTATTCCTTAGAGAAACATTCGCCTTGCCTACAATATTTCAAATAAAAATCAAATTTCAAAGTAATTGCTTAAGAGGCGCTAAGGCCAACCTAGTGAAAAAGATTCCATGCCGGGACTCGAACCCGGACCATCAGTATAGCGCACTGACGTTCTACCGACTAAACTAAGTATCCCATCTTGTGCTGCGTTTGTAGCCTTGCCAACATATAATAGTGAGAAATTTTCCTGGCTGGTTATCGTTCCATGTGGTTTAGTCGGTGGAACGTCAGTGCCTATACTGATGGTACGTGTTCGAGTCCCGGCATGGAATTTTTTCACTAGGTTGGCCTTAGCGCCTCTTAAGCAATTACTTTGAAATTTTATTTTCATTTAAAATAACTGCTTTATTTTGTCAAAATCTAGTAGAGTCACACAAACGTGACTAATTTCCAGGTTTTGACCGGGAAATTCTGTAGTAACTGCTGATAACAACAGGTGAAGTGTGAGTACACTTTCCAAAATTTGAAGGATGTAGTACAGTTTGTAATAAAACAGAACAGGAATTTTCCCCAACTTTTATGAGTTGCAATCTTTTTAAAATCATAATTATGCTTCCTGCACAGCCGGGAGATTCGCATATTATTTTAAACTGGTGTCAAAATATTGTTTTTTTTGTTTTAAGAAAAAAATATTTCATTATTAATGTATATTCACAGAAATCTGTCAAAGAACAAAAGTTTAGAGCGACTGTTGTGGGTAATTTACTATTAAAATATATAATTTACGTGTCGCACGCATGTACTTAACATTCTTGAAAAGTTTTCTTTTTTGAAGTTTTTCTATTTTGACATAATAATCGTATTTATTGTTGTCGTCGTTGATCGACCAGGCATTTCCAACAAGATAGACGTGATTTTTATTTTGCCTTTGTGAAGTTTCTCTCTGTTATAAGTGTATCTGGTAAAATATAATTACGCATGACAGAAGGTAATCGGATGCGTAAGAAGTCTCAGGACTCTTAAAGCTTTAAAATTTTCGAAATTTTAATTTTTTTAGATGTTAAACTCCTATCTTTTCTGAACATTTTGATGTAATTTTTTCCTTGAAATTCCTATTAGAACTCAAGTTATGGCTTTTACATTTATACATGTTCAATAGCTGAAGCGTCGTTTCGGAAACTTTGAAGGCGTTTTTCTCCAAATGACGTTTTTGGGCATAACGCGCACGATATCTCAAAAACGTATGAATATTTTTTTCATGAAATTTTCAAAACATATGTTTCATGTTAGTCTGTATAAACAGAACCTAAAATTTCTTTTTTATTGTTCAAAACAATATTTTTTAAGGTGATTATACTGTTGAAATTTTCTTAATTTTGCATTAGCTAAATACAACTTTGTATTAAAAATATAAAAAAAGCTTTAAATACATATTTATTTAGGTTCAGGGTACTTATTACAATCTGAAGTATAAGTAGGCATCAAAATTTTCATTCTAGTTGCAATAATTATTTTGTAATCGTGGGCGTAAGCGTGTTATGCCGATTTTTTGCTCGTCAAATGTCTAATAGTTTAGAGCCCCTTGTAAATGCTAATTCTGCATCTTATAATTTTTTTAATACATGAAATGAAAGAACATACTTATACATTTTATTCCAATTAAAATTGTGTCTTAAAATCAAATACATTTTAAGATATTAAATGCTGAAAATGGTCTTTTTTTCCATTTTTCCAATTTTAAGAGTCCTGAGAGCCCTTAAAAAGAAAGTATTCATTGATTATCCAAAACAGTAGTTTGCATGGCTGTCAAAATACATTAATCATTTAGGGAAGATGGGGGGACACGTGAACAGTTCGCATAAATATAGCTTTTTCTCATGACTGGATTAATTTCTATAAACAAAACCTGCTCAATATAGTAAATAGAACTTTCTTTTATACATGGTATATTTTTTAAATAACCTGTATAGTTCTTCTTACATTTTTTTAATAGTTTTATAAATTCGAAAAATTGTTCACATGTACCCCATCAACGGGATAGTTGTGAACACACGTGGGGCACATGTGAACAGAAGGAAAAAATATCCTTTCACATACTTTTTCAATTCCTACTATTAGCTCACACTCTCCCTTTATTTATTTATTTATTTATTTATATATTTATCTTGTTCAAATTTTCAATCGTTAATAAAATACTCATTATTCATCCTATCAAGTTGAAATAAAATTTTTTAAACTTGTACTGGATGACAATTGATGTTAATACAGTTTTTTAAATATTAATTAAATAATTAAATTTTAATTAATTAATTTTAGTTTTGCATGGGAAACAAAATGGCGGTTATTGGTTATTGAAGATCAATTAAAGTATTTTCAATAAGGGGTTACCATAGGATCACCCAACCGGAGCACCCACCAAATTTGGCATAGGTTCAACGCTCCGGCGGAAAACCCCCACCACCAACTACAAAAACCACATACAAGACAACAGTCCCAGAAAAAACAGAAAAACAGGGTTAATTGAAGCAAACTATAGTGAAAATCTCACTAGAACGAAAAATATCTACATACAACAATTACATAGATTATTAGTACCAAAAAAAAAAAAAAAAAGAACACTTTTTGTAAAACACCGACAGTGTACCAAAAAATTACGTAAATTTACAGACGATCAAGCTCAAACACTTGATAACACTTGATAACATAGTAGAAACAGTCATATACAGTATGAACGAAACTTAACCAAACTATTCGTGAATATCATGTTAACAGACACTGGAAAACTATGTTTATCACGTTAGTCATATGTAACAAGTCACTGCTACGAAGTAATAATGTCCAGATAAAATGTCCTTGAAAACTGCTTTTGGAAATTGCAAAATTGTCCATTTGCAGTACCTCAGCACTATGTACATAGCTCAAGAATTACCCAATAACTTCAAAAATAGTTCTGGACAAAAGAAACCATTTCGGCAAAGCATGAAGAACCACAGACTTTTCACATGAACGTCACAGGTGGGACAGATGACCTTAATGTCGAAGACATGTTTAATACATCACTTGATCGTAAATGTGTCAGAAATAAAAGTTCCAAGAATAACTGTTTATAAAAGCCGTAAAATAATCCAAAAATAATAACACTACAACTTGTAGAAAAACTGAAGAACCACCTAATGGCACTGTGATAGAGCTGTCCAGAAGAAATGTTTTTTAAAAGAGTTTTAAAATATCCCCAAAAGGGGCAGGAGGATATTGTGAGAAAGAAAAATATACAAATTCGGTCACGATGTATATTTATTATATCTCAGGTGGGCCATATGATCTCAATATCGAAGACACAATTGTTACTTCACTTGAACTTGAAAATATCAAAATAAAAATGTTCAAGAATAACTGTTTTTAAAAATCTTTAAAATGGTCCGAGAATAGTGACCTACATTGTACAATACCAAGAACCACCTGAAAACAGAATAATCACTAACTTGTGAAGAAAAATATATTATACATAATATATTAGAATGTATATTTGAAAAACGAAAAATTATTAATTAATTTATTGTAAATGCAGCGAAGTTTACTGTAATTTCCCCGGCACGCCAGAACTCTTCCAATGTTCCAAGAATCAGATCTGTTTCTTATGTAATCAAAATATTCCGTCGAAACCGGGCATGAGTCAAATAAATAATGCTCGACGTCGCCTCTCTTCCCACACGTACACTTGTCAATTTCAGATATGTTCATTCTCTTCAAGTAGTACGGGAAAGCTCCATGTCCAGTATAAAAATAGACACAGATCTGTGAATAGCATATAAAATTAAAATTCACCTTGCTAAGAATACCATATGTAAACCTACCCTTTTTGCTTGAATCCCAATAACTTTGCCAATCGCAGGATAATTTCTTTACTAAACAAGCCTTCAGCATACTTATTGGGATAGAATTGAACTCTTCTATATCATATTCATCGTTCATTATGGCAGATTTAGCCAGAAAGTCCGCACGTTCGTTACCGTGGATCCCAATATGGGCCTTGACTCAGCCAATGTGTATAATTTTATTATTCAAAAATCTGAGATTTTCATATATTCTTAATAATAAATCATCACTCGGAAAAAGTCTCTGAAGAGAGCAATATGACGAATAACTGTCTGTGAAAAGATAAAAGACTGTATAGGTTGAAGAGCGACACCACTCTATGGCATCGGCAATTGCGACTAGTTCGGCCTGATAAATTGAATTGTAACTCTGAAGTTTTATCCTCTTTTCGAAAATTGTATCATTTTTACTATATATCGCACAAGCGGCCGCAACACCTTGTCCCATCTTCGAGCCATCCGTAAAAATTACAGGTTTACCAGCAAATGTATTGTGTCTCATCATAGGCTTAATAAAATTTATGTTATGGTTATTATAATAATACGGATATTCGTATGAGTAGATCTTTCTTACCAACTTACTTGAATTTATCTGATCACCACCAATATCAATAGACTTCTGACCATTTAATACATTATATTTTAAAGCTGAATTAGTGAGCTGTATAAAAATCGGTGGAACACCAGCCAAAATACACAATGCATCTGTGGATGTCGTCCTATACCCACGAACGAAGGAAAGAAGAGCTACACGTTGACATGATGAGAGTCTTTGTTTTCCGTGATAATTCAGGTCATTTAACCATATCTCGTGACCGTAGCTAATTTGTTTTAACAATACCGTCTGATACCAAATTTTCAAAATATATAGGGAGACACCTTGGTCACGTATTCTCGTTCTCTTGACGTTGCAGGAAAAATCAGTAGCTTTGGACCTTACCAATTCGAGGTGAGGCAACCAACTGAATAAATTATCTAGTGTGAATCCAAGATACAGCATAGTGTCCTTGACTGGTATACTCTTTTGGTGAATCTTAAATATTGGTCTACGTTTCTTAAGAGTTTTCGTCCCAAACATCATAGATACCGTCTTCGAAGGATTGATGGACAGATTTAAATTAGTGCATATATTTACAAAATTATTAACATGACGATTCATCTTAACCTCCAACGACCGTCTTGTATCCTCACCATCCACCACCACTGAATCGTCTGCGTATGAGATCAAATCCATATTTAGACTACGACTATTTTTCAATATGACATCCGCAACATTTGTCCATATCAGTGGACCAAGACATGAACCCTGCGGGCAGCCAACGAAAATCCTGAACCACCTGATGCCCCTCAGAAAACGAAAACCAATCAACCTGTCTGTAATGTAATTCTTAAAGGTATATTTCAGAAAACTGTGAATTGGCAATGTATTGATGATCAAAGAGGCAACAGACCAGTCCAGGACATCGAAGGCCCCCGAGATGTCGAAAGAAATTGCAGCACAGTACTTATATTTTCCCAACTTAGTGGCCACCAAAGATTTTAGAGAGTTCAGTGCAGTTATCGTCGATTTACCTTCACGAAAGCCGTGTTGATTATTATCCAGAAAGCCACTGGACTCTATCATTGTTAAAATTCGCATTTTTAACAGACGTTCATAAACCTTTCCAAGAATTGGCAACAATGTTATGGGTCTATAGGACTTCGGTTGATCTGGGGGACGATTCCTCTTTCTAAAAAATATTATAATTCCTTTTTTCAAATTTACAGGGAAATGTGCAAACCTGAGGCAAGTATTGAAGACCAATAACATAAGAGTACGAAATTTTGTGCATAGATTCTTTACCACTAAAACGTCGACATTATCGGCACCAGGAGCCTTGTTGTTATTCTGACACCTCAAAGCATAGCTCAATTTTCGCCTCGTGAATGGTTTATAATCAGGATGATCCACAAAATCTGTATCGCTGACAAAACTGTGAATCAAAGCAGGAGCTTCGGAAACACTAAAGTGTTCGTCCATAAGAGACGAAGCAATCTCATCGTATGTCGCAAAAACCGAGGAGTTTTCCAGCGTCGTGAATGCAAGATCTGAATGAGAAACTCTTTTTCCGGAGATGAACTTATACAAGTTGCCGTAGGCACTGTCCGTGCGATTGCAAAAATTAGTCCATCCTGTGCGCTTAGCCAATCTTAGATGTTGTTTATACAGGCGTCGTGCAATTAAATAACTTTCCTTATAATTAACATTACTTATATTCTTGTGGTATCTCTTATATAAAGCATTAAGGGACCCTGTTCTGTCGCTAAATACCGCCAACTTGGCGATATATCGCCAAATTTGGCGACCAAAATTAGTCGCCAAAAGTGACGCCAACATGGCGATATCTCTAATATTTCGCCAAATTCCCATAGAGTTCTATTGTAAACCTACTTGCTTATAGACAATCAACAAATTGAGATATTTTAATGCAACAAAAACTGATATTAGCTTAAGGGATTATATTAAATTTTTCTTTGATGACCCAAGTACGATATGACTTTAAAAACAAAATTTTTATATTACTTGTTATTCTGTTATTCATTTGTCATCGTAATCATTAGTTAATTACCTGTGAAATTCACCATAAAGATATTATATATATATATATATATATATATATATATATTTCTCTAGTTTCTGTGTGATATGTTGAAGCAAAAGATTATAAAATGAAAATAAGTAGATTTTGGGGATGGAGGCTCAGATGATTCATTAAGTATTGCTGAAAAAAAAATAAATAAAGCAATTTTTAAAAAAGAAATTAAAACTTTTAAACTTTGTTTAGGGGGTTTTGCTTGGGGAAAATTTTAGGGAGGGGGCGTTTACATACTATTTATCTCAAATCTGTCGAAATACGAAAGATTTCCACTGCTGTATTTGCCTTATTTACTTGTAAATTATAGATAAAAAAGATTTTTTTTAATGATTTTAAAAAATCTCGACTGTAACTCCCCCCCCCCCTCACCCAACATCTTTTGCTTTTGAAAGAGGGAGGGGGTTCCAATAGGGATTTTGCGGTAGTTATCAGTTTAAGAATTTTACTTTCTTAAAATATTACTCATATGTATCTCCATTCAAAGCATCAAAGCATGATATACATAACTGTTTTAGATATGGATATAAGCCACCATTAACAAGTTTAGAACAAATGTAAAATAAAAATTTGCAATGTTGTTCAAGGTAATACAAGGTAATACAATCATTAACAATGCATAAAAAATATTGTTGCAACCTGCTTAGTAAAATAATATATAACACTTATTGCATTTTAGAAAACATTAAATTTATTTAAAGTACAATTGAACGTAAACGTGCTTGTTGCTCTTTGTGTATTTGCTGAAAGATGTGTTTGATGAAGTTTCAATGCAAAATCAACTTTGTCTGAGGAAAATATCTTTGATTTCAGGAAAATTATATATAATGGAACTGACATTATTAACATTAAGTTAACTGAAAGGAACAGAATCACAGCATGATTACTGGGGCACTTATGTACTGCTCATATCTGCCCCAACTTGTTTGTTCACAAGTGCCCCACATTGCTGCTTTTGTTAAATTGATAAATCATTAACATTTCTCAATTTTAGAAGATTAAGGACTTTATCAAAAACATTTATTGGTATTCATAGTATATGCAAAAACACTCAAATTCAAATAAATGAATAAATAAATAAACTTATACGCTTATCAACTTGGAACAAAGATTTTACTTTTGAGATCTAATAAACGGTCAAGTGCGAGTATTACTCGCGCACAGAGGTTTCCGTACAATAAATATATGAATTAGTAAT
Organism: Maratus speciosus; assembly: GCA_963932465.1. NCBI lineage: Eukaryota > Metazoa > Arthropoda > Arachnida > Araneae > Salticidae > Maratus > Maratus speciosus. Next base: position 77,858,296 of record OZ010790.1, read on the forward strand.
TGCATTAATAAAAACAACCGTTTCTAAAAGAATACTAACACTTTGTAAAAAATTATGCAAAGTAGGGTTGGGTATAACAGTATATACTGGAAAAATGTAAATGGATATATCATGAAAGTTCAAAGATATATGGAACCTAAAAAATTTCAAATACAGCTAATCTGTATAACTCATTTTTACTTTCTTCTACCTTTACAAGAATAAAGTATTGGATTCGTGAAAATTTTCGAATACCGGTTTTCGACGGATGTATACTTTTTAGGGTATAGAGGTAATGAAAAACATGTTTTTACAAAATGTCTGTCTGTGAGTCTATCTATCTGTGTGTGACGCAAATATTGTGGGCGCTTTGTCTTAAGAACTATTGAACGGAATTTAATAAAACTTTAGATTGATTTAGTCCGTGATATAAATTGGTGCTCATTAATTTTGGTATAAATCGCCCAACAGGTAGCGCTACTATACTGCAATTTTCCCTATTTCTGCAATGGCTGTATCTCAAGAACTAATGCATGAATTTTCATCAAACTTTAGATTCAGTTAGTCCGTGATATGAACTGATCCTGATACGTTTTTGGTGTAAATTGCCCAAGAGGTTCCACTGTAACTCAGAACTTTTCACAATTTCCGTAATAGCTCTATCTCAAAAACTAATGCACGAATTTTCACCAAACTTCAAATTCAATTAGAAGTTCACGAAAGTTGTCCCTGATTAGATTTTGGTATAAATCGCCTAACCGGTGGCGCTGATGTGCTGCATTTATCAGGAAGTATTGACATGTATGAGATAGAAGAAAGTTTTGGGATCGACGCATCCAACTAGTTTAATATTATTTTAATCTCTTTATAATGGATTTAATTCGGTACTGACAATAAAAGAAATGCATATTTAAACTTCATTTGTCATTTCATAAAACTTAATTCATCATAGTAATAACCTTTCTTTCTAAAGTGCAGCTAAAACAAAACATTCGTTCAAAGTTCCCTTTTGGCATTGTGCTACACGCGCTTCGAAAGGAGGTCACAAACATGCAACGGCGCCTTGGTCCTTGCCGCGTTTCCCAAATAGCTTTTTAATTAACTTTTAAAGCCACTCGAGGCGTATTTAAAGAGCCATTCAATGCAAATTGTCGTGAATCCCATAGTATTTATGTAATTCATTCTAATTAAAGGGTCTCGGGGATCTCAAAAATTGGAAAAAATGAAAAAAAGAGACCATATTCAACATTTAATAACTTAAAATGTATATGAATTTAAAACACAATTTTTATTGAGACGAAAGATATAAGTACGTTCTTTCATTTTATGTATTTAAAAATTTGCAAGATGAAGAAGTAGCATTTACAGGGGGCTCCAAACAGTCAGACATTTGATAAGCAGAATATTGGTATAACAGCTTACGCGCACGATTAGAATATAAATATTGTAACTGGAATAAAAATTATGGCGCCTACTTATACTTCAGATTATAATAATTACCCCGAACCTAAATAAACTTGTATTTAAAGCATTTTTATATTTTTAATACAAAGTTGTATTTAGCTAATAGAACATTTTGAAAATTTGAACAATATAATTACTTAAAAAATATTTTTTTGAACAATAAAAAGGAAATTTTAGATTCAGTTTATACAGATTAATATAAAACATATGTTTTGAAAATTTCGTGTAAAAATATTCAAAATTTTTTGAGATATCGTGAGCGTTATGCCAAAAAAAGTCAATTGGAGAAAAATGACTGAAAAGTTTGGAAAAGGCGGCTTAAGCTATTGAGCGGTTATAAGTCTAAAAGCCATAAATTCTGTTCTAATGAGAATTTGATGAAACAATTATATTAAAATGTTCAGAAAAGATGGACGATTAACATCTAAAAAAATTAAAATCAAAAATTTTTTGAAGCTCTAAGAGTCCTGAGACCCCTCGAATTAGTCTGTTTTTAACAATTTGACGTTTATTGCTTTTATACTGTTACTCGCCATTGCATTACACACATATATCATTAAAAGTTGTTATCTAGGCTTTAAAAGCCAATGGTACATAGAGTACGTCACCTCTGTCATTATGTGTGTCCAAACCGTCCATATCTTTAAGGGTTTATATCTCGGCTAATTACTAACGATTTTTTTCGAAAATCATGATCAACAATGCTTTTATACTTCTGCTACGATAGGTACCTCCAGTGCTGCTCAACAGTTTTGCTGAATGCCCGTAAATCTCAAATTTGTGTGTAACGGAAAAATGCGATTTTCTCAAAAACTATGTGACCTGGGGTAATAGCTATAATTTTCCTGGAAGTTTTAAATTAACGTCTACTCCTTCTAATTTTTTCATAATTTTAGCTTCAGTAGATTCGGAATTAGATGGGGGGAACATATTTTTGAGCTACATTTTCGAATATATGTTTGAAAATGTAATAACTAAAATTAAAAAAAATATATATTTTTGAATTCAGCGTTACGAAAGCTTTCACACGATACCCCACACGATATACAAAGAAAAAAATATATATATATATATTTTTTTGAAGCAATTGAATTTGCCCCTATACATTTTTACTAAATATATTTATAAATGTTTAATAATCTAAAAATATGTGAGTCAACAGTCTTTATCACTTCCCCGTATTTGAACTTTCCACGTTCCATAGTTGGATAAAATGGCTGTGACAGACAGGCAGACGGACAGACACAAGAGTGATCTTATAATGGTTCCGTTTTTACTTTTTAAGTACGGAACCCTAAAAACAGTCTTTTGGCTACAGAGGACAGAGGACAAACAAAATGTCTAAAAGCTCCAAAAAGTTCTTACCATATGTCTACAGGTGCTGTCATATTTAGTAATTTTTTTCAAATAAAAAAAAAATCATAATAACTATTGAAAAATTGCGATGTTCACATCTGCCCCCATCTCCCCTACCTATAAATTATGAACATCCGTTTAAATTTTCATTAAGAAAGATAAAATAATAAAAGATAAAAATTAATAAAAATAAATAATAATAATATAAAATAGAATTTATTTATGCGTAAAATGACCTTCTATCATTGAATACAGGATTTATTCTTTAAATAATAATTAATGTAGAGCTAAACTGTTAATTAAATATTTTAGTACATTTTCTTTTGCAGTACGAAACATAGAGATTGTTTTTAGTGTGACATCTTTTATGTTTTATTATTTTGCTTACTAGTTTATCGAAATGGAAATATTGATTTTTTAACTTCCCAATAAGAAATTCATTTATCTTTGCATTACAAATTATCACGAATTATTAATACAAACTACAGTAGAACCTCGATTATCCGAAATAATTGGGACTGACCATCTTTTGGAAAATCGAAATTTTCGGATAATCGAGAATGCTTCAATTTTAAGATTATGTAGAAATATGTGTGCTATTTTTTATTATCGTAACAAGTGATTAAAAATAAAGTAATAGCAAAATAGAAACAAGAATAAATTACCTGAATTTTAATTTTGAAATTAAGTACCTTTTACATATTTCACAAGGGTTTGAAACATTGTTTTGTAAGCTCTATCAATTTTTTTTTATATGAATACTTTACGTGTATCACAGTCTTCCCATCTGCTCCAGCCTTGCCAAACATTCAAAAGCTTCAGAATTCCTAATTTATTTGTTTTCGTAGTTCCACTCCGCAGCTAAATTCAAAGGAACTCCAGTAAAGGGGATCGAAAATATTTATATGTACTCGTAATTTGGAAAGGACATTTTGCTGACAAGGAATATGATGCAAAAAAAAAGCTTTAGAAAAGGATTTCGGTTATAAGAGTTTCGGATAAAAGAGGTTCTACTGTATTACCAACTGGTAAAAAAACATTATTTAAAAAAAAGGTTATTTGTTTCATTCGTTTTCTATTTTTCAGTTTGCTTATTATAAGTTTGGATGCATAAATATAAACAAAAGAAACATAGGAAGTTAAGTTGTAATTTTAATAAAATAAATTGTAGAAAATTTATATATATGGATTTTCAAAGTATATGGAAAGTGGAGAACTTTTATTTTAAGTAAGGGTAAGACATTAGAATGCTCAAATATTTAAAACAATATACAAAAGAATCATTTAACAAATTGATTATAATAATTGTTATAATTGTTATAATAATTATAATAATTATGATTATAATATAATGTTAATCATATAATATAATAATTATGATTATAATTACGATTATAATAATTGATTATAATAATAAAGAATTGTATTTTAATAATTTTATTATTCTCATCTAATTTTCTTTCAAACATTTTACAAAATAGTTATCATTTATCATATAATAGCTATTATATTAAGAGTTTGTATATTCTTTAAAAAATATTTCACTGTGTTTATATAGAAATTTTTTTAAAATTTATTTGTATCAATTAAATACTTAATTTTGTTAGAAATAAAGTAGTTTAAATGTAAGATTTTAAAGTAAAAACCTTTTAAGCATTTCGCTGAATAACAACAATTAGTTGCGGATGTAACAACACTTTTTAGTTTCATTTAAAATAACAAACTGTTCTTGGAAATGTTCCCGTTGCAGTTTAATGGAAATATTTCAGCTTGAAATGTCTTGGAATGTCATTATTTACTTAATTTTACAGATTTAGAGTTAATGGTTTCATTCACGAATTTCTTTGAAAAAGTCGTCTTCATATAATTCTGAAGAAAAAGCTTTTAATGTTACATTTTTTTAAAGAAATAATTTATGTAAAATATGTATTACTGCTTTTGAAATGTGAATTTAGTAGAACGCGTGGAAAAAGGCTAATTGCAAAACATTTCACAAGTAACATTATTTAAACATTTCGAAGTGTGTTTTTATGTATTTTATACATACAACTTAATATAATTCCATTAAAACCAAATCACTCCAGAAATTTCATTTTGCTTTTGTAATTTATTGAATTATTTTTTACTACCCCATCACTTTATTAATAAATTTTGTTAATACTGAATTATTTCAAAAGGTTAGCAACATAATTCATTTATTTTTTTAAATACTTAGATGAATCCTTCAGAACTTGAGTGAAGTCTCCATTTAGAGTTACAATCTGAAATTGGTGCTGGCACGCTACTTTGTCTTTAATCCTTCCAGACATAAAAAAGTAACGATTTCGGAATATGCCAAAAGATTTGGAAATTGACCAATAAAAATCTGCGGAGATACCGCGAAAAACATGTTATTGTTCAGAGCATTCTGTCTTTTCATAGCGGGAATTGTGCTTGGCGAAAACCACTAGAGTAGAAAATTTAGATAGGATGGGTGGGGAGAAGAAGAATCTTCTGCATTTCGATATATATATATATATATATATATATATATATATATATATATTTGGGGGGGGGGTGTCGATGAGAAAAGTGATTTTTACAAAAATAAGATAATTTACATTAACTAATGAGAAGGGGGAAGGGGATCTCCGTTTGAAATCTCAAAATTAAGGGCTCGCGAACCGATACAGAATGAAAAGGCGCAATAATTGCGTCAGGAGTTGGCTAGAAAATAGGGATTGCTTCGTGATACCAAACGGAATCGTGAAGCGATTACGTGCGGGGCTGGTGAGCGCAGAGAGCAGGGAGGCAGCGACCCCTCTCTAATATATTATACAAAAGTATCAAAATATCTTATTTCATTTATTATTTAGCATACCCGTAAACTAACTTAGAGCATTTTTTTTAATTATTTGTTATTGTTACATTATAAAACATGTTACTAGATATGTTGTTATTTTTTTATGCAAATCTGCTAGGAATTGCAGGCTAGAAACCCGTACCCTTAAAAGAGTCCTCTGTAACTGTCTGTCGCAGACGATATTAGTCTCCTGTATTTTATTATGTGTTTACTCAACTTCTACAGAAGAAGACTGTATAGATTGATAACCTATGTTGCAAATTGCTCAGTGATGCACTATTAGTTCAATAAATTCGATATTTTCGTATTTTATTTTTCCGGTGTTATTTTCTTCTTCGTTCCTATAAAATATGGATCAATTTTTTTAACTCCTTGAGGGGCAAGCAATTGCGTTTGTGTAATTCTGAATTCCCACCGGAAATTTAGAAAAAAAAATATTTCAAAATAAGGAAAAGCAACTTACGCCTTTTTTCCACCAAAATTAAAAAAAGTAAAATTTCGTAATTTTTTTCATGTGCTAATCTTCATTAATCGAAGTGGGATAAAATATATATCACCGCCCATCAAGGGTTTAACAATCTCCAACGAAGTTGAAGTACTTTGAGGTTTTTGCCTTACTTGTCTGTTTGTTTTCCGATCTCAAATTCGCGAAAATATATTTCAATTAACACGGAATTACAGATTCATACATCATGTCTCTATGAAATATGAAGAGTATAGGATCTATTTTTTTACACGTGTGTATAAAACATTCGGATATATTACAGTACATAAAATACACTTGTTTGAAGTACATTTTAATGATTATGCGCAAAAGATCACAGAAAATACGAAATTATAAAAGATCACGGAATTAATTTGAACTACAATTTACTGCTAATAGAAATAAATGCCTGTAGCATTTATCCATTTTGAAGTACAGAGACAAATTTGTATGCCATAACTATAATTGTGTCAAGCGCTCTGCTTGGACGATATATTATTTCTAAATGGCAAGACACATAGAGAAAATAAGCACACTGAAATGCATTAATGACATGCAGAATAATACATTTTCTATAGAAAGTGTTTGTAACATTTAATGTTCTGTAATAGGAATTAATTCGAATGCTCTATTGCCTGAGAGATGTTGTTTTCAGTAGTATCATGCGTTTTAAAAGTATAGTAAATTTTAGAATATCATGTGATAAACATGAAGTTTATTGATCATATAGAGGGATTCATTTAATCCACCCTATATATATATAATCCTAATAAAACGAATTTATGAAACGACTGATTAAACAACTGATTATGTTTCACGGCGATATATCCTAAAATATAGAATACTTATCGACGAAATTAACACCAAAAACCTGTATTGATCCGCAGATTTCAAAACTGGTATTAGAATATTTAAATTCGACTCAGTTTTCAAGATATTATTTTTTTCTTCTAATTTTAAATACATTTCTCTAATGATGGCAACTCAAATTTTAATCATAACAGATACTTCTTTTCATACTTTAGAAAAGGTTATTATTTTAAGCTAATTTGGCGACCAGTTTGGCCTCCCTTAAATGTATGCTAAGAAATGTATCATGCTACTTTTATTCACAATTCAATTTACTTGAACAATCTTTCGCCAAATAGAAAGATTCTATTAGATAAATCAAGATCTCGGTATTGTTATGTTAGCGGGACGCAGGTGATAAATCGCCTAACATTTTACCTGTCGGATTTTTTGTACTTCATTAATTTCATTTAAAATATAATCCTTTCATTCCTTTTATTTAAATACAAAACTTTCATTGAAAACTGAAACATTCAAAATTGATGGCTTTCACTTCTTCCTTTTTTTTTTTTTTTTTTTTTTTTTTTTTTTTTTTAACAAAACGAAAAGAATAATATATGGCACAGATGTCATATACGCACCGGAGTGCCTAATTGGCGCCAAAATGTCATTATTGTGATTGATATGGTAACCCGACTATTGTTGTTTATTTAATATTAAATGGTTATTTACTTATATTTTATTTTTTTTTAATTTTATAAATTGTTTTGATCTATAGTTATTAATTATTTTTTTCGTTATTTTCATTTAAAAATAATAGAAAATAATTAAAAAATACGGTACTACTTAGTTATTCCGTCGACCAATTTCGCCAAATTATATAAATCAACAAACCACTCGCCAATTTACACAAATTGACATAATTTTTATTTTAAATAACGAAAGAACAAATAAAATATTGTAAAATTAATAAATATACAAATAAGAAGTCGAAATATAAATCACTTGATGACAAAAACACGTGTATCTTTCTTAAAGTCAAGTGAATGTGACATTTATGATCAACCATTTTTGGCATTTAATTTTACAGTTTGGTGATAGATTTTTGGTTGACGGGATAACTAAGTAGTACAAAAAAAAAAAAAAAAAAAAAAAAAAAAAAAGCAATTCAACAAATTACAACGACTATTTGGAAAATGCTTTTTTCGAAGACTAAAATTTAGAACATAAAAAAATCACACGGATTTAATCATACATTACGTACGCCATCAATTAAACATTAATAGTTTTAAAACACGTAAAAATTGCAAGCGACAAAAATCGCCTGCGACCCGTCAGATTTCTTAAAACTTACGTATTATCCACCTGAAACTTACGTATTATCCAAGTATTTCATTGGCTGTTCGGGAAAAGACTTTTCCATCGTAGAAATCTGACGACCAATTTTAAATGAAATTTCATTCTTAAACTTCTAAACATCCCACACTATTACATTTTACACCGCCGTATAGAGAAAATAATGTACTTTTAAATGCAATTTGTTTAAAAGCTGTATCTTAATTTGTTTCTGTGTTATTATTATTATATTTTTTTTTTTAGTTTTTATTACTTTTTTGTCATAGTGGCAACAGAAGTATCCATCTCTATTGAAAATAAAGGGAAATACAGATTACTGTATAGACCAATGAGAAAACGAGTAAAATGCGAATTAAAACAATAAAAAGCTTCAGATATGCTTTTGATTTTCTACCCTGACGAGGACAGTAACCATTTTTCCAAATGGTTAAAAAACATGTAACTGGCATTTGAAAACGAGGTTTTCGCTAAATTTTCGTAAAAAAAAAAAAAAAAAAAAAAAAAAAAAAAAAAAAAAAAAAACGCCAAACCCAGTGCGTATATGACACCTGGCCAAATATTATATAATGCAACAAACCATGACATTTAATTTCAACTTCAAAGCAATGTTTCAATTTACCACTCGAAAAGTAAAAGAAAAAAAAAATGCTAACTGGCGAGTTGAAAAAAGCTATTGACGAGATTTACAACCGGCTAGCGTAACAATACTAAGAATTCTTTGCGACCTTTGTGACAACTTTTAAGTAGTTTTATTAAAAAAAAAAAAAAAAAAGATTTTTAATCAAAATGAAAAACTTTCTGCACAGGTGTGATATACGGTCCCATATTGGTTCGATTCTTGTCTGACGCCAATGTCAAACACGCAACGGGTACTTAACTGGCACCAAAGTATCGTTATAGTGTTTGATATGGTAAGCCGGATGTTGTTGTTTATGCTTTTGATGCTTTCCCCAAATTGACGTCGGAAAAAAATTGCACCAAAATGGGGCGTATATGACATCTTTGCCAAACTTTCATATGAAAGGCGAAGAGATCAGACCATATTTGTTTATGGCAGTTACATGACTTAGACTATAATAATATAACTGAAATGATGGCGATAGAGTAATATTTGGCGACTTATCCCCTGTGCCTGTCTAGCATTTATGTAACAAAATGGCAACTGGAATATAAAAAGCGAAGTGGTACCGCCGGAACTGTTGATGGTAGTCACATGACTTAGGCTATTCTTATGGAAATTGTTTTAAAATACCTGAAGACAAAGACTCTGTACAATTTATTAATTTTATTTTAGCTTCATTTGAAATGTTTAACTGATTCTCTTTAATCAAACACGAAAACAACCATTGGATGTCTTAACAGCAACTGATTCAGCCTTAAATATTTACAATCAAAGGAAATTGAATAGAAACCCGTTTACAGGGAGATATGAACAGTTTTTTTCAGTATATTTCAATTTTCACTACTATTTTAAAAACCGATCTGATTAGCGTGTTTTTAGATTCAGCGGTGTGTGAACGGGGGTTGGCGAGGGTACCTTGCAGGGGGCAGAGGCCCATAGTTTAAACAATAAAACTAAATTCTACTAAATTTTATAAAACAATAAAACAAAAATTTTAAACCTAAACAATGAAACTATTAATGGGTGGTAAACGTTTTCGAGTGAATTCAGTAATTTTAGAGTACATAAATTTTCCTGTATTATGTGATGTGAGTAAAATATACATAACTAATTCATACACAAAATTCTAAAAAAAAACACAGATACATTTTTGTTTATGGATGAGGACACCTGACATTCTTTATCAATATGTTATTTGAAAGTATGTTAAGCCTTAAATTTTGACAAAAGTGGTATGTATGAAGTTAAAATTATTTATATTATATACAGGGCAGTGTAACATAATACGGATATAATCACAGTTTAATTTTAGCAAATGTGATGCTGAGAAAAAGCTCTTTAACTAAGCTATGTGTTTTCTAAATGCCATTAAAGAGGTGTTATTATCCTTAAAAAGACCATTACATCTTCGTTCATAAAAAAAGTTCATTTTCCTGCAGTATTAGAAAGAGTTGAAAGCTCTTAGTAATCTATGCGTGATGCATAATTTCATTTCCTTTTTAATTATACTTAATTTAGGTCCTTATAACTACCTTGTCATTTAAGGCAAAACATCTAGAAATCATATAGCTCATTACATTTTTTTAAAAGTTTTCCTTATCCTTTTGGCTTATATTTATAAATTATTGCTACATGTTTAGGTCCCCAATCTCTAATGGAAGCTGTTGAATGAAAGAGTATACCTCGACTACTTAATCTAGTCTCTTAACGCTTAGGATACAATTTTCCAAATACGCGATGTTAGTTTAAGAGTTATGAAAGTTATTTGAGACAAGTGAAATTACTGGTAACCAATTTCGAGAAATATCATGGCTTTTTCCATGTATGGGCCATTTTAACTCTGGAGGATTCATCAGGAGCTGAGTACTTTCCTTTTTGTAGTTTCAGTATTATCTGAACTGATAAATGGAAAAGAATAAACAGTTTTGTAACACTAGTAGTCAGATATTAGAAATTATTCTGTTTGTATTTTGATAAAACTTTGCCAATAAAGAACGTGCATTTTTGTTTGCTAAAAAAATATGTAGCAATCTATTTTTATATTTTACTATACAAAGTGCACAATTCTGTTGAGGGGTCTCAGGACTCTTAAAATTGAAAAAAAAGGCAATTTTCAACACTTAATACCTAAAATGTATATAATTAAAAAACACAATTTTTATTGGTATTAAAAGATATAAGTATGTTCTTTAATTTCGTGTATTTAAAAAATTGTAAGATGCAAAATTAATATTTATAGGAGGTTCCAAACTGTTATAAATTTGACGAACAAAAATTTGGTATAACATCTTATGCGCAGGATTACAATATAATTTGTGCAAAATTTTACAAATAAAATTTTTGGTTCCTAATTATACTTCCGTTTATAATAATTACCCTGAACCTAAATAAGTTTGTATTTAGAGAATTTTTATATTTTAAATACAAAGTTGTATTTAGCTAATACAAAATTTTGAAAATTTGAACAGTTTGACCTAAAAAATAATCACCTAAAAATATTTTTTTGATATTTTTTTTTTGATAAAAATAAAATTCTAGGTTCAGTTTATAAAGAATAACATAACACATGTGTTTTTTAAATTTCATGGAAAAATATTCAGAAGTTTGTAAGATATCGTGCGCATTTTGCCCAAAAATGTCATTTGGAGAAAAATGACTTCAAAGTTCAAAAAACTCAGCTTCAGCTATTGGCGGCTATAATTCTAATTGCCGTAACTGCTGTTCTAATGATAATTTCAAGGAAACAATTATGTCAAAAGGTCAGAAAAGACAGCAGTTAGAATAAAAAAAAATACAACTATGAAAATTTTGAAACTTTAATATTCTTGAGACCCCTGAATTGTAAAAATAATTACTCTCTCCTTACACTGTATCAAAATTATTTTATTTGCTTTTGAAACTTATTATTACTTTCGTTTAATATTTTATATAAACGATAATTAAACATTTAGAGAGTTAGGCTGTTTTTTACACAAAACACTTTTCTTAATAATGTTATTAAATTGTACTTAAAAAATATTTTTTTCAATTATGTACAATATGTCTTTTACCACCTATATTTACACAAATTTTATTTATAACATTTAGAATAATGTTATTATCTTTTCTCCTGTACCATAATTTGTTTTAATGTAACGCCGCCAAAATATTCGTTAATTGAGATACTGACAAGGACAGTTCAAGTATGATTGAATTTTATTGATATTATAATATTATTGTTTAGAGAAATATTATCTTAAAATTGTGTATATTACTGAAAAATAAATGGATTATTAAAAAATATATATATGATAGTTTGCTTAAAAAAAATTAAATAAATGAAATGAGAATGACATATTTTAGTATGAGAGGAATAATTTCGTTTCAAATCTATTTATCAGTCTGAAAATGAAGGAAATACTTTAAAACATGCAATTAAAGATATGTGCAATGGATAAATAAGTGTTGAATGTTCTTGAAAGAAAACATATTAAAAATGGTATAAAGTGAGAGAAACAATGAAAATCAATGACCGCAAAATAAAAGATAGATCAATAACCATCATATACATATCTGTACCTTGTTTACACCCTTTATCGGTAAAAGATAATCCACGCTGGTTAATTTTAAAAGTAATTAATGTCCATTTGAAGCAAAACATAAAGAACTCAAATTCCAAATCTGAACACAGTAACACGATGTCAGAGACATGCATTGAAGCCAAAAAAAAAAAAAAAAAAAAAAATCAAAATCTACATGTTAGCACAACAAAAAGAAAAAGTTACCAAATATGATATAAGATTTTTTTTTCATTAATGTCTTCTACTAAGGTTATAAATTTATTTTACTACAACCTACTTCCAGTAAAATTTAGATTAAACATATTAAGGCGGTATAGGATACCTTTGAACAATTCGAAAAATTAAAAAATATCACTATGTTCCAAGCTTCAAAACTTGAATAATAATTCAAAAATAAAAATCAAGCTTCATTTAAACATAAAGATCATATTCAAATTTATATTTAAATATATATATATATATATATATATATATATATATATATATATATATACTTGTAAATTCATAAATAAATATGGAAATGACAAATTTAAAAGTACATGCTAATAAGGGAAAAAAACTCATCGCGCATGATAAAATTTGAAAATATGCATATACAGAGGAAATTTTGTTGAAAATGAATAGGTAATAGTAACCAACACTGCACGCAGTATTAAAATTCATCATTTTGAATAAACGCAACGCAATGTTTAATTATCCTATGTAGACTAAAACTGCCATAATTAGTAAGCTAATGGGAATTTTTTAATGCGGTTTTTTGCGTATTGTTCAGAAGTGAAAGAGGAATTGAAATATGTACAAAATATCGAAATTTTTAAAGGTTTAAAGGTATCCCACTCCCTTAAATCAATGAATGTCTCTACTTTTGAACCAAACTAAAAAATAATATATATATAGATTTATAAATTGTTATTCTAATGCTTTCAAAATAACGTCTTTAAACATATTAAGCAAAAATAGCTAAAATTTGCATAAATATAACGTTATTTACATTAAAACTGAAAAAGTAAATAAAAGCTACGAGTTATTACGATTTACCTTATACACCATTACTTTAATTAAGTTGCTTATATCTCAGAATAATACATAGTGTATTGCATTGTGTAATACTATTATGACATTGTAAACATTTTAATATAAAGAAATTTGAACCTATGACTGTTTTAAGACTTGTAAGAATAATTAAATCTTAGAAATTGCTTTATGACATCACCGCCTTTACAATAAACTTAAAGCTGATTTTCTGATTTAACTTCTCATGTTAAAACGGCTCTGTTAATCCTGAACAGTTATTTATTCCAACATTCACTTTCGTATTATATTTCAAGTCATAAATATTTGAGTTTGTATGAAGCCAAATTTTCACGGATAAAAGGGCACTTTAATGACTGCATAGAATTGTTTAGTGCAAATTAAAAGTTTCATATAACAGAACGTTAATTTCTAATAATTTCTTTTGTTTTCTGATATTTTTAATTTTAAGACTAGCATTGATACTATCTTATAAAATTGATACAATTTTTAAAAGAAATAACAAAGATAGAGTTAATTTAGATGTGGAGTTCAGTTATTACGTTTAAGGTGTGGTTGTATATTTTGAAGTTTAAGTACCAAAGCAATTATTGTTTATATACAGTTAATTTCATTTTGTATCATATATAATTAAATTTAAATATTATGTAAAACTTAACCGTTTATCTTCTAATAATTACTTGCAATACATAATTTAGTGCTGAATACATTTTGCAATCAAAAGTGAAATATCTACACTAGCTTTAGGTCTACTTAACCTGAATTGTTTGAGACCCAAACAAATTGTTTGATAATCATGTGCCAAAAATTCATTCAATCATTCAATTATTATAATTTTGTCTACAACTTAAAATATATGTTATTAATCCAATCATATAGGCGTGGGTCTTGATGCTAACCATAAACGTTTTCCATAATCGTTAATCGTACCTTTAAAATAGTATGCGTTATTGTTCAAGAACGACTTTTGAAAGTTGCTGACTATATATTGTCAATCCATATTGGATTAGCTTTCACCAGGTGTCGAAAAGTGACCGATACTTCGACTATACTGTTCATACAGATAACATCTTTCTACGCTCAGTCTAGTATTATCTCCCATTCTATGATTATAAGGTGTAATGTCTATAAGTAAAAAAAAAAAAAATATATATATATATATATATATATATATATATGTGAAAAACTACTATTAAAATTCCCTAACAAAAGTATGGTGCAGTAAGTTTCATAATTCTTGGAGAGATTAATTAATAAAGATTAATGTTCGCGTCTATACGTTTTATTTCAGCAGTAATCACATTTTGATTCAAAATTTAAGTAAACATTTAATAAGTTTGTATTTTTTACTAAATGTTTTCGTATGTTTCATTATAAATTTGCGCACCGTTTAAGGAATGAATGTCAAAGAAATTTGAAACACATTGAAGAATAATTGAAACTTTTTCATGCATTTTTATCTATGCAGAGAAATTTGTTGCTATTGTACTATGCAGGGGTGTTAAATACCTATTTTCTAAATTTTCTGATTCAAGTTCAGTAAATGTAATGATGTCTTGTTTTAGTTAGGCGTAGAAAAAGTTATTTGCAAAATATTAAAATGTGTTGAATATGTAGCTCTCTAGACATTTTTAACGCGACAGTTATCTTTTGTTTGTTTCAATGTTGTTTCATTCACCAACATGACCTCTACTTATAAAAATAAGTGCAATTATATAAGACATAGAAGAAAGACATAACTTTCGGAGAGGAAAAAAAAATCTACACACAGACATTTATCTGCAAGTGTTACTAGTAGCAATTGCGAATAATTCGAAATAGAAAATTTTAATAAGGAAACTAATGCAATTTCACAGCGTAAGTGAAATTTTAGAATCGGAACGTTTTTAACAGGACAAATATGTAGGTATTTATTTATTGATGCAGGGATATAATATTCAAGGACATATGCATAAATGTGAATTTTGTAAAGCTTTTTAAAATATTTGTTTTTGATAAGTGAAATTATAAATTTATAAAAAATAATTTAAAATATAAATTTTATTTTTGAACCTTTCTTTTTAAATAATCATAAAAAATATATTTGGAAATATTTTTATATCACATTATGCACGTTCTTTTGCAAATAAAATAAATTGCACACAAATATTATTAATCAATGGTATTAAAATTCTCTTGGAAGAGCTGATGTGATTGTTTTACTAATATTTCATTTATAGCCCTTGCTTATAGCGTCTCAGTCAATGAAAAGTATGTTTAATAAATTCAGAGGGGTGATACATTTCAGAAGATACCAATGAGAGACAAATCGGATCCCCAAAAAATATGTTCTTGTCAAAATATCTGAAAGTCCCATATCCTCTTAATAAAAAAAGATTTTCTAATTTCCACGTGTTATCACACTAAACCATTGCCCAAAACAAATTAGACACACATACACCTCCATCAATTAAAAATATAAAGTCTTCACCTACTACAAATTTGACAGAAAACATATAAGTTCTTATTACGCGGTATATTTTGTAGCGACAATAATTACTACAACACAAAGAGGAAGACCCCTTCCTCATGTTTTCAAACATTTCAATGACTAACCAGACGACAATGCTCTTTTGCTTCAAGTAGCTTCAATCACTCCAAGCTAAGCTAGCAGGCATGGCCAAATGCCGAAGCTATCAATCGTATTCTAAGTGTCCCATGAAATACTGAATTTATGTATATAATTTAAAAATTACACCTGTGACTGTAAACTTGTAAAAATTGTCTCTATCCAGTGTGATCGACCGTTTGCATTACATGAATACCAAACGAAACATTTTTATGAAAATGAAGTAATAGGTTTTATCGCTAAAAAAAAACTATACAAATTTTCCCACATTTATTGTTCTATACAATTCCAAAAAACATATATAATGCAAAATCAGCAGGAAATGTAAATATTAATAGATGAAAACGGCACAAAAATATTTTTACTTCATAAATTTATGGTGACATATATTTTCTAGGATAATGGTATTTTGGACTTTTATTTTACCAATCTATAATTTTTAGAAATGAAATGTAGAAAGTATTGAATTATCGCAGCGGATGTATATCGTGAATTACTTTTCAAATATTGCCAAGTATAACCAAATCCAATATAAATTTTCAAAGACCTTATAATCTCAGTCATTTTAGGACTATAGGTTGACTTATACAAGAAGTAAAAATCACAAAAATGATACATTATTTTTCGGCATAAACGAACCTAAAGTTAAAAGCCATTCATTATCATTTAAACATTTTCAACTACGCAATTGAATTTATTCATGCAAGAGTAACACATTAATGTTAATTTTAATATTAATGTTAACGCTGTCAATTCGTCATACTTGACTGTAAAACAACTTTGTTGAACATCAAAATGTTAATACGATAATTAGTACCATAAAAAAATCAGTACCATCAATTTTAGTTCAATCATTAGTACCATCAATTTTAAAAAGCCGAATAATACATTATAGAAACTTCTCTGAAACTTTTCTGAAAATCAGTGACAGCGAAAGGAACTTTATATTTAAAAATATGTCTTTAAATTTTGAAAATATGTTATTTTGTGAGGTTTCTTCATATAAATAACACATTTTCGGAAATCTGTGTAACTCAGATTTGTCTGTAACTAGGAGTTATATATATATATATATATATAACCATTAAATAAACATTACCGACCACCTGTGAAATAATGAATAAAATGACATTAACAAATACAGTTCCCCCACAAACACACTTAACATACATTTCAAAATCATAGTAAAAAATAGCAGAAATTGAATAACAGAAATGAAAATATATATATACCAGATGTTATGTAAAAAGTATAGTCCCTTGTACTATCTTATGAGTATTAAAATGGAAGAAAAAAAGAAAAATATGGATACCATTAATAATAAATGAAATGCTTATATATTGAAATACTTTTTCAAGGGTACAGAATTCACATATATAAGCAAGGCTTTCTCTAAGTTTTCTGTAGAGAAAAGAGCAAAAAGCTGAATTTTTCCCCACTGTACTCAAACGACTACATGACAAAAATAATAGAAGAAAAATCAAAACAATAATATTAAATTTCTTGAAATGGAAAAAAAAACAGTATAACCTATTAAATAATTTATATTATCTTGTATAAGTGAAATAAAGTAATATTACTCAGCTTACCCTATATAACACCATATTATCTAATCCGAATTCTCTCCTGCACATGTGTACTATACTGCTATAACTTTAAGGTTATTTTTGCAGTTAAGTTAAAACAAATATTATATTTAATGGCTGCAGTTATTCTTTTTAAAAAACCTTGATAAATGCATTTAAGTAATGTAAACAGAAGATCATTTAATTATTAGTATTTAAATTACCTATTGACACTTTTAAATTTATTTAACTAAACCTAAAAATCCCCAAATATCTTAATTTACATGATCGCTATCATTTGGCTATACTGCCATCTAGTGTTGTTAGAAAAAATGGAAGAATATTATTCTGTTAAAAGCCATAAACGTTTTATAAATTAATTTTTAGTGCTGCCATCTACTATGAAAATTTAAATATATTATGATCTATATACATAAGCTTCTATTTTTTTTTCTTTTACAATTTCCAATATTTAAAAGAGGAAGAAAAAACAATAAAAAATCCCATTTATTGAATAAATAAATCAAAGCTTTTTCCAACATTCCTCACTCCTTTCCATTCCATTCCCTTTTTTTCCCATTCCGTTTCAATTTTAAACAACCTTTAGCCAATTTTATAATAATTATTAATAATTTCACTGTCCAATTATATAATTATATTTAGTTGTAATGAAAAAAGATATTACCCCTAGTAATTATTTTTTCCAAATATTTAAATAAAGACAGCATAGTAACCTTATTGAAGCTGATGCACTCAAAGTTTACCTTCTGCATTACCCAATATATCCTAATAAATTAATATTACCATAATATATATCATTATTCACTAAAATATTAAATAAATATAAATGTTATTAGAATAACAACATTATTATTCTTAAGATACTATGTATCATAAAAACATAAATACTCATGCCTATAATGAAATTGAACTATAACATATGTAATATCAAGTTATTAGAATATAAATACTATCATACTAATGCATGCAATTTATTCTGCTACCCTACCCAATTAATCTATACGGAGAATTTAAATAATTTTATAACATTGATAATAATAAGTAGCAATATGCTAAAACCTATAAAATATTTTATATAATATATATATATATGTATATATATATATATATATATATATATATATATATATATATATATATATATATATATATATATATATATATATATATATACATATATCCATATATATATATATATATATATATATATATGTATATATATATCCAGTTTACTATCAGACTTATACTTATATCATTATGAACGTACTTTTACTAATAATAATCTACATTTATATCGTTATATTGATGACATAATTTTAATTGAAACTGATCATCTTTAATTACTCAATTTCAAGCAGATTATCCCACTAATTTGGAATTAACGGAAAACCTTTTGTCTAACAATACAATTAACTTCTTAGATCTTAAAATTTCAATAAAAGACAACAAAACAATCACAGATTTATATGACAAACGTAAAGAATTTAAATTCAAAGTTAATACATTTACAAATTTTAAATCTTGTCTACATCATTCTGTATTTCGAAATATAATACTTAATCATTTATATAGAATAAAATGTTTATGTTCTTCTCCTCTAAATAACAATAATATTAAAAAACTAATTTATGATGCATTAAATCATGGTTTTCCAAAAAAATTCGTATATCCATTAATATACAATTAGTACTTTACTTAGATGATCTTTTAAAACAAATTAACACATGCGTAAACAAAATTACAAAAAAATATATAAAATAAAAAAAATATCTATAAAAAATTAAAAATTGTAAAATAATATAAAAAATTATTATAGGTTGGGTGGGTGGGTAGATGTTAGAGTACGGAGGAGGGTGGTGTTGTCTGGATAATACGCAATGGTTAATTTTAAAAAATGGGGCCTTTGTATTATCACTATATTTTAATACGTATTTTATAAGGATGTTGATTTGATATTTTATATGTAATTGGTGACTTTCATTAATATTATATTTAGCTTAATTAAAGTTTTATCTTATTTACAATCATTTGTTATTAAATTTTAATTTACTCAGGACAATATCATATTAATTACTAATAGTATGCCATTTTTATAGTGATTAATATTCATATAAGTATATTTAATATAAATACTGTAAAAGTTATACTGTATGTATTAAAATTGGGTAATTATTTTTATTATTATTCCTCTATTCCTTTTAATATTGATCTATCTTCACTTTGTGTTATAAAATTTATTATCGGTTTAATGTGTTTGAATGTCCCACATTCATACTTTATGGATTTTTATGGCTGTATGGAAATAATCCACACACTATATTTGATATTTTTAGGTAATGGGAATTTAAGTATCTGATAATCTTCTATATACTTCCATAAGTTTTTTATTTCCTGTTCATTTTATAATTATCTTATATATAATAGTTATTATTAACGATTTTTATATTATTTTTAATATATATTTATATTAATTATTATTGAATTTATTTTATTTTATAGCATATAGCTATATGCTATATATTATCAATGTTATAGAATTATTTAAATTCTTAGTGTAGTTTAAATGAGTAAGATAATAGAATATTTTGAATGCTTTTTAAATTTTTATTAACAATAGTTTAAATATATATATATATATATATATATATATATATATATATATATATATATATATATATATATATATATATATATATATATATATATGTATAGTGTGGTTTATATTAGGTTTATAATTATCTATATCTAAGGATTTTGCTGTTGATAATTTTTTTTACATTCAAAGGCTTTCAATTGTTTATCTTGTGACATTTGAATAGTAAAAATAATACTAGATGGCAGCACCAAAATTTGTCTTTTGACGATAAGTTATAAATTTTGTCTTTTGCAACTCCTTTTCAGTTATAATTTCCTACAAAAGGTGGATTTTTTAGCTAAATTTTGACGATATTGTTAAATAGTAATTAAGTAATTTAATAGTGCATTTTAGTTATTTTAAATAATGTAATTACTTTCTATTTATTTTATTTTATATTATATTAATTGTATTTATCATGGTATTTCAAGATGTATTTAACTGCTTCCTTTGGTATCAATTACTGTGATTTCTTAACTGTTTTATTCACCTTAATCTTTACGATATTATGGTAGCCATGTGCGAGTGGATATATTGAAAAATACTGAAATATTAATCGGTATGTTGTGTATTAATTCTATTTTATATCCTTTAAATATTTAAACTGGTTTTATTGATTTTTCCATTTCATAATATTTGTTTCTATTCTGTTTTCATTTTTAATCTATTCACTTGATTATAATGATTGTTCGGGCACAGAGAAAAATAATTTTTAGCTTTACCTTTTTTTTTATCACAGAAAACAACCATATTGCTTATATCATTGAATTCTGTGCCCTTGAAAACGTAATTCAATATATAAGATTTTCCATTATTTGTCGGTGTGCACTTTCTTCTTTTTTCTTCCGTAATAATTCTTATAATAAATTATTTGGCACTTTTTTTTATACTTAAAGCTTTAATTCATAATATTACGGTTTTTGATGGAGGTAGGTTATGTTTAATTAATGGTTATATATATATATATATATATATATACATATGACCGTTGGAAAAATATTACAAATTACCAACAAACATAAAAAAAAAATAGAAAAAGAAAATGAACAGGGAAATAAACAAGTGGGTAAGTGTGATCACAGATCGCACAGAGGGTTTCGTTTAATAGTTCTTTCAAAACAATTAATCCTTTTGAAAAATCTGTTAGTTCCACATTTCGTAACCAGGGGCGCACTCTATTCTAAACAAACCTCTATCGGAATGAAACTCCGTTTTACATACTTAGATATATTAGTCCAGGGGATTCGGCCCATAGCACCCGAGATAAGTAGGCGCCCCTGGCGGTAAAAAGTGGAACTAAATTATGTAAGGCTATGGTGCATAATACGAAAAATGGTCAAAGAGGTGTCGGCAAAAGTTGGAAAGGTGCTCCCCGGTGAAAAGGACGGAGGTTAGAAAAATTGCTTAAAATACACAAGTTAGAGCCCGGAGGAGTAAATATTTTAAGACTTTTTGAAAAGTTTATGATTTGTCGTGCGGTCTGGGGTATTCAGCTATACGTATGCAAAAATTCATGTCTCTTAGAAAGAATTGCTTAAAATACATATGTGGTAGCTCAAAGGGTTGAACGTAAGACTTTTTGAAGATTTTATGATTTGTCGCCTGGCCTCAGGTGTTCTGCTATAAGTATGCAAAATTTCAAATCTCCAATTTAATAAAGGGCTCAGTTAGAAAGAATTGCATAAAATACGCATGTGGGAGCCCCAAAGGGTTAAATGTAAGACTTTTTCAAAATTTTATGATTTGTCGCATGATGGTGTTCAGCTATAAGTATGCAAAATTTCACGCCTCCAACCTAATTAGGGGCTCACTTAGAAAGAATTGTTTAAAACACACATGTGGGTGCCCAAACGGTTAAATGTACGACTTTTTCAAAATTTTATGGCTTGTCATTTGATGCGAAGTGTTCAGCTATAAGTATACAAAATTTCACGCCTCCAAACAAATTACGGGCTCACTTAGAAAGAATTTTTTTGAAATACACATGTGGGAGCCCAAAGGGTTAAATGTACGACTTTTTCAAAATTGTAAGGTTTGTAATTTGATGTGATGTGTTCAACTATATGTATGCAACATTTTACGCCTCCAACCTATATAGGGTCTCACTTTGAAAGAATTGTTTAAAATAAACATGTGGGAGCCCAAAGGGTTAAATGTACGACTTTTTGAAAAATTTATGATTTGTCGTTTGATGTGAGTTGTTCAGCTATATGTATGTAAAATTTCACCTCTAACCTAATTAGGGGCTCAATTTGAAAGAATTATTTAAAATACACATGGGGGAGCCCAAAGGGTTAAATGTACGACTTTTTCAAAATTTTATGATTTGTCGTTTGATGTGAAGTGTTCAGCTATAAGTATCCAAAATTTCACGCCTCCAACCTAATTAGGGACTCACTTAGAAAGAATTGCTTAAAATGCATATGTTAGCTCAAAGGGTTAAACGTAAGACTTTTTCAAGATTTTATGATTTGTCGCCTGGCCTCAGGTGTTCCGTTATAAGTATGCAAAATTTCAAATGTCCAATTTAATAAGGGGCTCAGTTAGAAAGAATTGCTTAAAATACGCATGTGGGAGCCCAAAGGGTTAAATGTACGACTTTTTCAAAATTTTATGATTTGTCGCATGATGGTGTTCAGCTATAAGTAAGCAAAATTTCATGCCTCCAAACTAATTAGGGGCTCACTTAGAAAGGATTGTTTAAAATACACATGTGAGACGCCGAAGGGTTAAATTTACTACTTTTTCAAAATTTTATCATTTGCGGTTTGATGTGAGGTGTTTAGCTATAAGTATGCAAAATTTCACTCCTCCAACCTAATTAGGGGCTCACTTAGAAAGCATTGTTTAAAATACACATGTGGGGGCCCAAAGGGTTAAATGTACGATTTTTTGAAAATTTTATCATTTGTCGTTTTATGTGAGGTGTTCAGCTCCAAGTATGCAAAATTTCACTCATCCAACCTATTTAGGGGCTCACTTAGAAAGCAATGTTTAAAATAAAAATGTGGGAGCCCAAAGGGTTAAATGTACGACTTTTTCAAAATTTTGTGATTTGTCGCATGGTGGTGTTCAGCTATAAGTATACAAAATTTCACGCCTCCAACCTAATTAGGGACTCACTTAGAAAGAATTGTTTAAAATACACATGTGGGAGCCCAAAGGGTTAAATGTACGACTTTTTCAAAATTGTAAGGTTTGTAATTTGATGTGATGTGTTCAACTATCAGTATGCAAAATTTTACGCCTGCAACCTAAATAGGGCCTCACTTAGAAAGAATTGTTTAAAATACACATGTGGGAGCCCAAAGGGTTAAATGTACGACTTTTTGAAAAAATTATGATTTGTCGCTTGATGTGAGTTGTTCAGTTATAAGTATGCAAAATTTCACGCCTCTAACCTAATTAGGGGCTCACTTTGAAAGAATTGTTTAAAATACACATGGGGGAGCCCAAAGGGTTAAATGTACGACTTTTTGAAAAATTTATGATTTGTCGTTTGATGTGAGTTGTTCAGCTATAAGTATGCAAAATTTCACGCCTCTAACCTAATTAGGGGCTCACTTTGAAAGAATTATTTAAAATACACATTGGGGATCCTAAAGGGTTAAATGTACGACTTTTTCGAAATTTTATGATTTGTCATTTGATGTGAGGTGTTCAGCTATAAGTATGCAAAATTTCACGACTCCAACCTAATTAGGGACTCACTTAGAAAGAATTGCTTAAAATACATATGTTAGCTCAAAGGGTTAAACGTAAGACTTTTTCAAGATTTTATGATTTGTCGCCTGGCCTCAGGTGTTCTGTTATAAGTATGCAAAATTTCAAATGTCCAATTTAATAAGGGGCTCAGTTAGAAAGAATTGCTTAAAATACGCATGTGGGAGCCCAAAGGGTTAAATGTACGACTTTTTCAAAATTTTATGATTTGTCGCATGATGGTGTTCAGCTATAAGTAAGCAAAATTTCATACCTCCAACCTAATTAGGGGCTCACTTAGAAAGGATTGTTTAAAATACACATGTGAGACCCCGAAGGGTTAAAGTTACAACTTTTTCAAAATTTTATAATTTGTTGTTTTATGTGAGGTGTTCAGCTATAAGTATGCAAAATTTCACTCATCCAACCTAATTAGGGGCTCACTTAGAAAGCATTGTTTAAAATAAAAATGTGAGAGCCAAAATTGTTAAATGTACGACTTTTTGAAAATTTTATAGTTTGTCGTTTTATGTGAAGTGTTCAGCTATAAATATGTAAAATTTCAAGCTTCCAACCTAATTAGGGGTTCACTTAGAAAGGGTAGTTTAAAATACACATGTGAGACCCCAAAGGGTTAAATATACAACTTTTTCAAAATTTTATGATTTGTCGTTTGATGTGAGGTGTTCAGCTATAAGTATGCACAATTTCAAGTCTCCAATATATATAGTTTCTGAGAACGGGCTCTGTGACAGACAGACAGACAGGCGGACAGACGGACGGACAGACAGAGGAGCGAGGCGAATAAGGTTACGTTAGATGAACGGAACCCTAAAAAGGATATTTGTAAAACGTAGACAGAATCTTCACTTCCCAAATGCCTAAAGTTTTAACAAATATAGTGTGTGGTTTCATCTAGTTAAAGTTAACTAGTTAACTAGTTTCTAGTTATCTAGTTTCAAAGTTAAAGAATATTCATTTGAGACTTCCACTCTCTGAAAACAGAGAAATATACCATTGAAACCCAATTATGTTCAAAATGAAACAAGATTAAAGGGATAGAGGAAAAAAAAAATTACCCAATTATAATACATACTGTCATAGCATTAGGTATAACAAATACACTCATTATGCATTTTATTCTCATTTAAGATAGTATACTATTAGATATTAATATGATATTGTCCTGAATAGACTAAAATTTAAATACAAGTTAATCGTTAATTTAATGAAATATTAATGAATATGAATAAATTTAATATGAATTGATATATAAATTAATAAATGAACTTAATTACACCATTATACATATAAAAGTATCAAATCAACATCCATTATAAAATGTGTATTAGCAACGTATTTATAAATCAAATGCCCCATTTTTTTAATTAACCATTGCGTATTATCCAGGCAACACGACCCTCCTCCGTACTCTAACATCTACCCACCCAACCTTCGGAAAATAATTTTTTATTATTATTTTACAATTTTTAGTTTTTTATAATTATTTTCTTATTTTATTTATTTTTTGTAATTTTATTTACGCACGTGTTAATTTGTTTTTACGATCATTTAAGTGCTAATTACATATTTATTCAGGGTGTTTCTATACTCATGATACAAATTTAAGGGTAGGTACAGCACATATTAACAATAATTTATTGTATAGGAATGTATGGGACCAAGTGACGCACTAAGCTAAAAACACCAGTGGGGTAATTAGGCCCTTTTTTAATTTTCAAAATTTCTCATTCAAACCAGAAAAATTTTACGCTGTCCTTTTCTTGCCATTTCATAATTACTTAACAATAAAATTCTTCTTTGAAATTTTTTTGTATGAAATCGAAATTTTTGAATAAAAAAAACCCCGCAAAACTGCCAAACTTATCAAACGAAATACAAGAAAACAAGATAAAACGTTTATTTAAAATGTAGTTTATAAGTAAATAATAATGCATACAATAATATTACAATAAGTGTTCAAAATTACGCCCACTAAGTGTGATACTTGGTTCGCAGCGTCGGTGGAACGAATGGCATACACTTCTGATGATATCAGGCATTTCCCGCACACGTGCAGCAGCTTCGGATATGCAAGCTTCTAGATTTTCGTATGAGTCAACTGCAGTCTCATTACAAGGCTTTCCAGATGTCCCCATAAAAATAAATCAAGGCTCGATAAATCGGGACATCGCGTTGGCCAAGGAACTGGTCCACCACGCCCAATCCATCGCGTCCCAAATGTGGCATTCAGGTAACTGCGCACATCAGTATTGAAGTGCGCGGGCGATCCATCATGTTGAAACCACATCCGGTTACGAATGGCGATCGGAACATCTTGCAGCAGCTCTGATGAAACCTGTTGCAAAAAAATAAGGTAACAGCGACCATCCAGCCACTTTAGTAGTAGGTATGGACCAATCAAATAATTATTTACAACACCCGCCCACAAATTCACAGAAAATCGTTGTTGATAAGCATATGGCCGCGTTGCATGTGGATTATTCGCTGCCAAAGATGGAAATTGTCCGCATGAAATACACCCTCGCGGGTCAATACTGCCTCATCTGCAAATAGAATATGAGCAATAAAATATACAAAATGCAATACAAGTTGCTGCAAAATGCACTGGCAAAAGTTCAACCGCATAAGATAGTCTTCTGGATTCAAAGTTTGTACACGTTCAAAACGGAAGGGATGAAATCGATTTTCATTTAACACTCTCCAAACGGTCGGATGACTCACACCTAAATTCTATGCAACAGCACTTGTACTGGATTCGGGCCTTTAACTCACCAAATTCAAAATAATTTCTTTCAGGCTTGCACTGCATAAAGCTCTTTCTCCCCGAGTTTCCTGTCTAGTGACGTGGAAAGAACCTGTTTCAGAAAGCTGACGGTGTAAGCGCTGAAACATTCTATGATCAGGCATTCTTCTGCTAGGAAACTGCTCCTGATACATTAGTAGGGCAGCTCTGGCATTACCATTTGCACGACTATACATGAAATACATGTCGACTTTTTCGGCATATGTAAAGTCTTCCATGACGAACGTTATCACAATTAAAAATGGCGATTTCTTTTACTTGAATGCATGGTATTGAACGGCGACCAGTCACTTACTGCCCTCTACCGCCAGTGGAATCAACCAAAAACTCCATTTCTATTTCAAAAATTTTCTATTTCTATTTCTATTTTCAATTCATAAAATTTCGATTTCATACCAAAACATTTCAAAGAAGAATTTTATTAATAAGGTATGAAAAGGTCAACAAAATGATGCCATAAAATTTTTCTGGTATGAATGAGAAATTTTGAAAATTAAAAAAAGGACCTAATTGCTTCCTAGCGTTACCTTAATTACATTTAACTTAATGCGTCACTTGGTCCCATACATTTCTATACAATAAATGATTATTGCTGTGTGTTCTACCTACCCTTAAAGTTTGTACAATGAGTTTAGAAACACCCTGTATATATACTGTTACATAACTGTTATACTACTGTCTATATTTAACAAAATTCTTCGAGAGAACAAATTTAGTTTGATGGTTCTGTTATTCGCTGTAAAATTGAACACATTTTTGTCTATAAAAACCTTTACTTTTCTCCCAATTGGGAATGGTGTGTGAAAAGAAAAAGAAAACTAAATTCTCTACCAATCTTATTTTCTACTCCTCTGAGATTCTTATCTTTTGTTTAACGTAGTTTTTTTTTTTTCTTTTTTCAAACATTTTTTTTTATTCTGTAGATAATACTACTCTCAAACCAGAAAGCCCCCTTTTTTTTGCTTGTATTCAGAAAAAAAAAGAAAAACAAAAGCAATTTCTTTTTTGCAGCACTATTCGTTCTTTCAAACAGTTTTTGTTTGTAATATATTAAGAGAACTAACACATTCCTTAATGCGACACTTAATATTACCAGTAAAGAATGATTTTATGAAATTCTATAACATTTGGTGTAGGAATAAACAAATATTCTTTCCTTTGTGCTTTTTTTAAGAATTGCGACCATTATTGTTATTTCTGCCTATTATTAAGATTACTTTTAATTATTACTGGTTTAATATTTTTTTATTAAAAAATGGAAATATATTTATTTATTTTCTACTACACCGTTAAAACTTACCAAATAACATTATTGCTATTTTAAAAAAATTCTATAATAAAATTCAGTAAAATGAAAAATTTAAACAATCTTTATTAGAATTATATATATATTTTATAATTTGTGGTTATTTTTATTTTAGTCTTTTTTTAGTTAAATTAATAGTAATTTTTAGCGATACGACGATCTCAATATAACTTTATATGCCATCTAATTGAATTATAAACGGTTTATTAACTGAATACTTAATCAAATTTCTGTTTTTTTTCCTAAGTGATAAATTGAATTTCTTTATAAAAATAATTGTTTAAAAAGACCTGTTACTTTCATTAAACCTTATATTGCTATTAAATGCACGAAATCACTTTCATGAATTAAAAAGTATAATGCTTTCAAAACTATTTTTTATGTTATGTTACTTAATAAATAAAAAAAAGACTAAATACCTTAGAAAAATTCATATAAGGATGTGTATTTAATCCTAGGACTACAAAAAAAAAAAAAAAAAAAAAAAAAAAAAAAACCAGCGTACAAAATTAGAAAATCTATCCAACCGTAGTTAAAATCCATCCATTTTTAATAGGTGTTCTTTTTAAAGGTTTCTAGATTTTTACAAATTTAGATCTAAAATACGAATTTAGGATCCCTTACGATCAGCTGGATTTTACTGTATTTGAACTATTTTTTTCCTGCCAGGTCCATTGAACCGTCTGATAGACGTGTTCAGTGATGTAATCAGTTACGCACACAATGTAATCATTACTTTACATAAAACTGTAGAGCTAATCCGTATTACCCGGTTTACAATTTAAATTCTACGGTTAACAGATTGGAGGGAAATCATTTTAAGTGAAAACTCAAATGGATTTCTTTAAACATAATATATCAAATTACAATCCCACCGAACTGTCGGAGAGTATTTTTAAGAAACGTTTTCGTATGACCGAGTTCGTGAAGAGAGAGCGAGCATTTCAATTAATCATTTTGTAATACACATATTGGCATCTCGCAATTGGCGAAAAGAGCACATTAAAAATGACTGATATCCCCTAAGCAAAAATTATGTGTTACGCTTTAGACAATTAAGAGACTTTTGAATTTCGTGACAGGACCACCAGCATAGCAGCCCAATAAAGGAAGCCAGAAACAATTCGAAAGCCAATTCGTACTTTAGGAGCAAAGTTTTGGGAAATCAGACAGCATGTACTGGAAATGTTTATGAATTAACGAGGAAGTTAAGCTCAAAAATTAAGCAGAGCAAAGAGTTATTTCTACTGACTGAAAGTCCTTCTTTATACTTTTTTTATATCTCATGAGGGTGAATAATCATCTAAATGAATTTTATCTATGTGAGAATCGTTTTAGTGATAAAGGCATCTGTTAAATATCATTTTTTTCTTTTCTTTTGGAGGAAAATTAGAATGCGAACTGAAATAAAGGTTAGGATAAAATAAATAAGTAATTAAAGATTAGTTTTAACTGCAATTATAAAAAGGAATAATTTAAGAAAAAGTATATATGTGAATTCTACATCACACCACCAACACACAATCGTTTTTGCTTTATAATATAAGTAGAAGTATAGCTACAGAGGCCGTTTATCTGTTATTATGTACAAACATCAATAATTTATGTAATATGTGTTATCACATGCATTTTTTTTAAATACACACATAAACCTGTATCATAATTTTCAGTTTTATTTTTTTAGTTGTCTATATCATTTGGCAAAAATATCTTAACTTCGTAAAACCGAATTGCGCCAAGCTTTATGAAAAAGCGCCAAATCCCATATAACAGCAACGTGCCATGAAGAATATTAGATATATGATAATAAGGCACTTATCCCGGCACAATTGATAAATCCCTATATATTGATTGCTAAATAGGATCAGGGGACCAAGGTGGCCATGCTGTTTGAAAGCAGCGGCTAATGCCTCATTCTGATGTGTATTTATGTCATAGCAGCTTCTGTACCCGCAAAGAGATGCGTGGAGGGGCTCCATCTGGCATGAAAATGATTTCCTCCAGGCCTTGTCTTTGCTGAAGTGCTGGAATGACAAAATTGCTTTAGATTTGGCGATATTTCTCTCCGGTTACAGAACAAGATACCGGTCCTGTTGGGGTAATGTTCTCATAGAAGAATGGACCTATGACAATTCGCAATGTTAAATCACACCAAACACTGCCTTTGGTGAATGTAATAGAAGTTCTTTGAATGCATGTGGTAATTTGTTATCTCAAATTTGGCCTTTGGTTATTTACAATTCCATTCAGGTAAAACTGGTCCTCGTCTCCTCGTAAGATTTTCCATACCCAACCAGGAGAGAGAAAAAATAAATCCTTTATCATATGCATTAAGGCGTAACTCAACACACAGCTGATCTTGAAATGATAGAAGTGGATAATATTTTGTAACACTTTCCATAACTTACTCCAAGATATGTCTAGATTCCGAGGTACCACACGAACGCTAAAAGTGGCAGCAATATTGTCTGGTGCTGTGTCGACAATCGGCGTTGCTACTTCTTGGATTGTATCCTATGGTATCCTATGGTAAATGCAATTGCAAATAAAGATCATTTGTGCTTATTTAAAGTTTTAACTTTTGAAAAGTGTTGCCATATTGAGCTTGAATTAAATCGTTAAACGTACTAAATATAAGGTAATTTTATTTCAGTATTCATTTTGCATTTTTTTTAAACTCTCTTTTCTATTACACAGCGGTACGTATTCCACTAGCGGTGATATTTGAAACTAAGTTTTTTAAAGGAAAACTTCTTCCCCTGTTTTGTTTAATCTTTCAGCAAAGATTGTCGCCATTCTCTCAGTTATATCTAGCTACACAACACTCTGTAGATTAAACAACAAGAACAGCACTGTCAGTTAAAATATGACCACTCTGTATAGGAAATGTGACTCATTGAATTACTAAGGACAAAAAGTTTATTTAATAGAATAGTACAATAATCAATATCAAGGATTTCATACATTTGTTTCAGCATTTGGAAAAATTACTTCAATGTTAATAAAAAGAAAGAAAATGCTATTTAGATTGCATCTGATGTCATAATGAAATTTCCATAGGACAGATCGACAGATATTCTATATATACGTATGTATCATGATTTTTAATCATTAACAATTTAAAAACTTTTAAATTTCACTACTTTAACTGGTTTTTATTTAGCATAAAAGATGTATAATTGCAAATACTATTGTAATTTTACAATTATTTATATAAAAATATATTAAAAGTAATTAATCTAATGGATTACACATTCATTTATTATGTATTCCAAACTTCAATGTTTGTCACGATAATATTACCTGAAACACAAAAAATCCTTAGTATTTTCAACTACGCAAAAAAATGATGAATATAATTTTTCTTTTCATAGTAATATTGCATTTGCAGATTTTTTCTTTAAAATTTATATTCTTTGTTTTCAAAAAACGGTAAATAAAATTTCGCTGAAATCTCATTTTCTCTTCTTTGAGAATACATTCTTTTGTTTAAAATTCCCTCTTTTTGAGATTTGTGAACTTTTGTTACGTAATATACTTCAGATTTAAAGTTTAATTTCTTTAAAAAGAGGAAATGAAATTTATCTTTTTAATTTTCCTCCTTCAATTAAACAATACTATTTTGTCTAGAAATGTACATTTTTCGCCGTAGGATATAAATATAATGAACGCCTCTACTATAATATTTATTTCAAAACGTACATACGTATATAGTAAAAATTAAAAAAAAAAGTGTTTTGGTATATATATTTGAACAAATGTATCATTGCGGGATTTGATAATTCAAACATATAAAATTTTATTTCATTAAATTCAGATAGAAGGATTTTAATGCTAATTTGATTCCTTTACTAACTTCTTTACTACTATTGTAAAAATGCCTATATAGTATTACTTGTTTTCTTGATCGACAGATAAAATTATAGATTGATTAAGTAGAAAATATTTCTTTCTGTTGCAACTAAGATCAAAGAACAGTTTTAAGTTTTGCAATCTTCATTGATAAGTATTTGAAAAAATATGCTTAATAGGAATTTGAACATAACGATTGGAGACAATATATCAAATACAAAATGTAAACATGTGCTATATTTATAGAATGAGAAAACGAGAATGATAATAAAAATGCAATTGTTCTTAAACAAATGATAATGCTTGTTATCATATTACCGGTAAAATACATATTTGCGAAATTATTATTAAAATCTCTTAATTGTGCATTCGAATTTGAGAATGAAAGCTGAAACATATTCTATTTTCATTTAAAATTTATTTCAAAGACTTGAACTTGAAATTATCCTATCCAAGGATGTATATCTGTCTAATGATAAATGTAAATGAATTCTTATGTATTTGATTTTCAATTTTTTAATATATTATTTATCTAAAGAAAGACATGATCCATTTACTTGTAGTGAGTTTTTCCATTAATAAATATTATATTATAATTTTTTTATATAAAAAAGTCCATAAAAAATTAAAAAGCTGAGATAAGAGTAGAATAGTAGCAAAGACTATTATAAATATACAGAAAACATAGTTGAACGGTAAATGTCTCTTTCAGCAAAGTTTCTGTCGAAAAGATAAATTATGTTTACATGGGATGATTTGTAAATTCCGCAAATAAATTATGATTTAATAATACTTTACACTCAGATTCATTAGTTTTTTTTTTTTTTTTTTTTTTTTTCTTACAGATTCTGATAAAAAGGTTCTCTATGCAGTTTTATGACAATATATGCATTTTGCTAAATGTTTCGATTTGCTTTTGGATTATTTATCATTTTATTTATATAAAGGACGACAAAGCCCATTTACTTGTAGTCATTTTTTCCTTTAATAAATAATATATTTAAATTTTTTTTATATAAAAAAATCCATAAAAACATCAAAAAACTGAAAAGAAAGTAGTATACTATTATAAATATACGAAAACATAGTTGAACGGTAAATGTCTCTTTCAGCAAAGTGTCTGTCGAAAAGATAAATTATGTTTACATGCGATGATTTGTAAATTCCACAATTAAATTATGTTTTAAAAATACCTTATACTCAGCTTGATTAGTTTTTTTCTTTCTGATAGATTCGGGTAAAAAAGTTCTCTATGCAATTTTATGACAATATATGCATTTAGCTAAATGTTTCGATTTGCTTATAGATTATTTACCATTTTATTTATCTAAAGAACGACAGAGTCCATTTACTTGTAGTCATTTATTTCATTGATAAATATTATCATTTTAAATTTTATAAAGGAAAATCCAGAAAAACTTTAAAAATCTGAGATGAGAGCGCAATACTATTATAAATATGCAGAAAACATAGGTGGGCGGTAAATGTCTCTTTCAGCAACTATCTCCTGAAAAGATGAGGGGATTGACCTCCTTTGGTGGGTGGGTGGGGGGGGGGGATTTCTAAAGGAACCTAACCCATAGTTACGCAGGGCTATCGAAGTTTCGAAGAAAGCCACGGAAAACTTCGAACAATTAGGCCGACGGACACGATTGATTTCGAACCCAAAATCTCCCGTCTTCCAGTTTTGAGAGCAGAGCCACTCGGCCACTAGACGCCTCTGTCGAAAAGATAAATTATGTTGACATGCAATGATTTGTAAATTACACAATTAAATTATGTTTTAAATATATTTTATACCTCAGCTTCATTAGTTTTTTTTTTTTTTTTTTTTTTTTTTTTTTTTTCTTGTACATTCTGATAAAAAAGTTTTCTATGCCGTTCTGTGACAATATATGAATTTTGAAAATGTTTCGATTTACTTTTGGAATTTTTAACATATTATTTATCTAAAGAACGACGGGGCTCATTTACTTGTAGTCATTTATTTCATTGACAAATAACAATATTTTAAATTATATCTAAAAAAAAAAATATCCAGAAAAACATTAAAAAGCTGAGACGAGAATATAATACTATTATGAATATACAGAAAACATAGTTGGACGGTAAAGCTCTCAGCAGCAACGTCTCTGTCGAAAAGATAAATTATATTTATGTGTAATTCCACAATTAGTTTGCGTTTTAAAAATATTTTATACATCAACATAATTAGATTTTATTTATTTATTTATTAAATTATGTTTACAATTAAATTGTACAGAATCAAATTATGTTGTAAAAATATTTTATACTTCAGCTTCATTATTTCTTTATCTTGTATATTCTGATAAAAATGTTCTCTATGCGGATCCATGACAATATATGCATTTAGCTAAATGTTTCGATTTCCTTTTCGATTTTTTAACAGATTTTTTATCTAAAGAGCGACAGGGTGCATTTACTTGTAGTCATTTATTTCATTGATAAATATTATCATTTAACATTTTATATTAAAAAAAATCCAGTAAAACAATAAAAAACTGAGATGAGAGTGCAATACTATTACTAATATACAGAAAACATAGTTGGACGGTAAAAGTCTCTTACAGCAAAGTTTCTGTCGAAAAGATAACATTACTTTTATTGTCAGCATCGAATTAAGTTCATTTTAAACAGGTTAAGATAAGATTAAAAAAATAGTTATACATAATAGCTATATTTGATATTATTTAGGTTC
This sequence comes from Maratus speciosus, assembly GCA_963932465.1. Taxonomy (NCBI): domain Eukaryota; kingdom Metazoa; phylum Arthropoda; class Arachnida; order Araneae; family Salticidae; genus Maratus; species Maratus speciosus. The sequence continues at coordinate 77,893,015 of OZ010790.1, forward strand.
CATATCTTTTTGAACTTTCGAGGTATATCCATTTATATTTCTGCAGTATATACAGCTATTCCCACACTACGTTGTATAGTTTTTATAAAGTCTTAGTATTCATTTAGCAACGTTTTATTTATTTATTTATTATTATTAATATTATTATTTTAATAATACGGTTACTAATTAATATATTATTGTACGGAACCCTCTGTGTTTGAGTAATATTCGCGCTTCACCGTTTAGTTTTTCTTCTTGTAGATTTTGATAAAACGGTTCTCTATACTGCTCTATGATAATATATGCATTTTGCTAAATGTGTCGATTTACTTTTTGATTTTTTAACAATATTACACTGGTCAACAGTTTTGAACTTTTATTCTGTCTGTTCTGTTCTGTCTATTCTATGTTTTGTTCTATATCATTATCGTAGTTGGACGGTAAATGTCTCTCTCAGCAAGGTCTCTGTCGAAAAGATAAAGTATGTTTTCATGAGATGATTTGTAAATTCCGCAACTAAATTATGTTATAAAAATACTTTATACTTCAGCTTCATTAGTTATTTTTGCTTGTATAATCTGATAAAAAGGTTCTCTATGCGGATCTATGTCAATAAATGAACTTTGCTAAATGTTTCGATTTCCTTTTCGATTTCTTAACAGATTATCTACAGTCATTTTACTTGGAGTCATATATTTTATTGATAAATATTATACTTTTAAAATTTATATAAAAAAATCAAGAAAAACATTAAAAAGCTGAGATGAAAGTAAACTACTATTACTAATATTCAGGAAACATAGTTGGACGGTAAATGTCTCTTTCAGCAATGTCTCTGTCGAAAAGATAAATTATGTTTACATGCGATTATTTGTAAATTCCACAATTAAATTCCGCTTTAAAAATACTTTATATGTCAACTTCATTAATTTTTAGGGTTCCGTACTTAAAACGTAAAAACCGAACCATTATAAGATCACTCCTGTGCCTGTCTGTTCGTTTGTCAAAGCTCTTTTACTCGTAAACTATTGAACGTGGAAAGTTCAAATTGGGGGAAGTAATAAAGACTATTGACGCACATATTTACAGATTAATAAATATTCATACATATATTTAGGAAAAATGTAGAGGGGCTAATTATGTTACTTGAAAAAAAATCATTACTTTTCACATCGTGTAAAAGCCATAACGCTGAATTCAAAAAAATATATCACTCAATTTGAGGTATTACACTTTGAAAGTTTTGGTCGAAAATGTTGTGCAAACATATGTACGCAATATGTATTTCCGAATCTACTGAAACTAAAATTATGAAAAAATAGATGTAGTAGACGTTAATTTGAAACTTGCAGGGAAATTATAGCAATTACCCTAGGTCATATACGTTTTGAGAAAATCGCATTTTTCCGTTACACACAAATTTCGATTTATGGGCATTCAGCAAAAGTGTTGAACAGCTCTAAATATACCGATCGTAGTAGAAGTATCAAAGCATTGTTGATCATGACTTTCGGAAAAAAATCGTCAGTTATTAACCCAGATATTAACACTTAAAAACACGGACGGTTTGGACATACCTAATGACAGAGACGGCAATCTCTGTGCTCTATCAGCTTTTTAAGCTTAAATAACAATGTTTAGGGATATGTGTGTGTAAAGCAATGCCCAGTATCAGCATAAAAGCAATAAACGTCAAGTTGTTAAACACGGCGTATACGTAGGCTAATTTAATGAGAGTTAATAACATAAATATTATGGTACTCGCGAATATTTTGCATTGAGCGTCTCTCTCAAAACACCTACCCTGTCTTTAAAGGTTAACTGAAAACCTAAGAAAAACGTGACACGGAAAAAGGCGTCATTGCAACTTTGAGACGTCCTTTCAAAGCGTGCTTTGGACAATACTGATTTTAAATTTTGAACAAGGGTAATTTTCGCTTTAGGTATACTGTAAAAAGAAAAGAATATTACTACGCTGAATTTAGGTTTATGAAATGCGAAATGAAGTTTATATATGCAATACTTTTATTGTCAGCACCGAATTAAGTTCATTTTAAACAGATTAAGATTTGATTAAAAAACTAGTTATACATAATAGCTATATTTGATATTATTAGGTTCCATATCTTTTTGAACTTTCATGGTATATCCATTTATATTTCTGTAGTATATACAACTATTCCCAATCTACGTTGAATAGTTTTTACAAAGTCTTAGTATTCTTTTAGCAACGTTATATTTATTATTATTGTTATTATTTTTATTATTTTAATAATACACTTACAAACTAATATATTATTGTACGGAAACCTCTGTGCGTGAGTAACATTCGCACATCACCGTTTCGTTTTTCTTCTTGTAGATTCTGATAAAACGGTTCTCTATGCATCTCTATATTATCATACAGAAAACATAGTTGGACGGTAAATGTCTCTTTCAGCAACCTCTCTGTCGAAAAGATAAATTATGTTTACATGAGATGATTTGTAATTTCCACAACTAAATTATATTATAAAAATACTTTATACTTCTGTTTCATTATTATTATTTTTTTTTTTTTTTTTTTTTTTTTTTTGTATATTCTGTTAAAAATATTCTCTATGCGGCTCTATGTCAATATATGAATTTTGCTAAATGTTTCGATTTCTTAACAGATTATTTATCTAAAGAACGACAGGGTTAATTTACTGGTAGTCATTTATTTCATTGATAAATATTATCTTTTGAATTTTATATAAAAAAAAATCCAGAAAAACATTAAAAATCTGAGATGAGAGTGCAGTACTATTAATAATATCCAAAAAACATAGATGGATGGTAAATGTCTGTTTCAGCAATCTCTCTGTCGAAAAGACTAATTATGTTTACATGAGATGATTTGTAAATTCCACAACTAAATTATGTTATAAAAATACTTTATACTTCAGTTTCATTAGTTTTTTTTCTTGTATATTCTGTTAAAAAGTTTCTCTATGCAACTCTATGTCCATATATGAATTTTGCTAAATGTTTCGATTTCTTAACAGATTATTTATCTAAAGAACGACATGGTCCATAGTCATTTATTTCATTAATAAATATTATCATTTTAAATTTTACATGAAAAAATCCAGTAAAACATTAAAAAGCTGAGATGAGAGTGCAATACTATTACTAGTATACAGAAATCATAGTTGGACTGTAAATGTCTCTTTCAGGAACGTCTCTGCCGAAAAGATAAATTATGTTTACATGAGATGATTTGTAAATTCCAAAACTAATTTATGGTTTAAAAATACTTTATACTTCAGTTTCATTAGTTATTTTGTCTTGTATATTCTGATAAAAAGATTCTCTATGCGGATCTAAGTCAATATATGAAATTTGTTAAATGATTCGATTTCTTAACACATTATTTATCTAAAGAACGACAGGGTTCATTTACTGGTAGACATTTATTTCATTGAAAAATATTATCATTTGAATTTTATATAAATAAATCCAAAAAAACATTAAAAAGCTGAGATGAGAGTGCAGTACTATTACTAATATGCATAAAACATAGTTGAACTGTAAATGTCTCTGTAAAAGCGATACATTATGTTTGCTTGCGATGATTTGTAAATTCTACAATTAAATCCCGCTTTAAAAATACTTTATATGTCAACTTCTTTAGTTTTTAGTGTTCCGTACTTAAAAGGTAAAAACCGAACCATTATAAGATCACTCCTGTGCCTGTCTGTTCGTTTGTCACAGCTCTTTTACTTGTAAACTATTGAACGTGGAAAGTTCAAATTGGGGAAGTAATAAAGACTATTGACGCACATATTTAGAGATTAATAAATATTGATACATATATTTAGGAAAAATGTAGACGGGATAATTATGTTACTTGAAAAAAAAATCATTACTCAGTATATCGTGTGTGGCATCTTGTGAAAGCTTTCGTAAGGCTGAACTCAAAAATATATTTCATTCAATTTGAGGTATTATATTTTTAAAGTTATGGTCAAAATGTTGTGCAAAAATATGTACCCCCTCCCCCCCATCTAACTCCGAATCTACTGAAACTAAAATTATGAAAAAAATAGAGGTAGTAGACGATAATTTAAACCTTGCAGAGAAATTATAGCGATTACCCTAGGCCATATGCCTTTTGTAAAAATCGCATTTTTCTGTTACACACAAATTTCGATTTACGGGCATTCAGAAAAAGTGTTGAGCAGCGCTGAGGATTCCGATCCTAGCAGAAGTATCAAAGCATTGTTGATCATGAATTTTGGGAAAAAGTGTCAGTAGTTGACCCAGATATTAACCCTTAAAGACACGGACGGTTTGGACATACATAATGACAGGGACGGCGTGCTCTATCAGCTGTTTAAGCTTAAATAACAAAGTTTAAGGATATGTTTGTGTAATGCAATGCTCAGTAGCAGCATAAAAGCAATAAACGTCAAATTGTTAAAAACGGCGTATACGTAGACTAATTTAATGAGAGTTAATTACATAAATATTATGGTATTCGTGAATATTTTGCATTGAGCGTCTCTCTCAAAACACCTACCCTGTCTTTAAAGGTTTACTAAAAACCTAAGAAAAAATTGGCCCTGGGCTAATGCGGCATTGCAACTTTGCGACGTCCTTTCAAAGCGTGCTTAGGAAAATACTGATTTTAAATTTTGCACAAGGGTAATTTTCGCTTTAGGTACACTGTAAAAAGAAAAGATTATTACTACGATGAATTTAGATTTATGAAATAACAAATGAAGTTTAAATATGTATTACTTTTATTGTCAGCACCGAATTAAGTTCATTTTAAACAGATTAAGATAAGATTAAAAATATAGTTATACAGAATAGTTATATTTGACATTATTTAGGTTCCATATCTTTTTGCACTTTCGTGGTATATCCATTTATATTTCTGTAGTATATACAGCTATTTCCAAACTGCGTTGTATAGTTTTTAGAAAGTCTTCGTATTCTTTTAGCAACGTTATATTTATTATTATTATTATTATTTTAATAATACACTTACTAATTAAAATATTATTGTACGGAACCCTCTGTGCTTGAGTAATATTCGCACTTCACCGTTTAGTTTTCCTTCTTGTAGATCCTGATAAAACGGTTTTCTATGCGGCTCTATGATAATCTATGCATTTTGCTAAATGTTTCGATTTACTTTTCGATTTTTTAACATATTACACTGGTCAACAATTTGAACTCTTGTTCTGACCTAAACAGAAATTAGTTGTTTTTATGCGTTTTTTGTGCTGATTCCGAATCTAGTTTTAGATTTACTCCATTACGTTAAGTTTGAGAGATATTTGCATATTACAATTTATGCAAATTTAGTAAATTTTATACAATTATTTGCAAATTTAAGGTATAAAGCAATATCAGACAGGGTTTTTTGTTTTATGTTAAGATTACTACATACTTCTGTTCACAAAAACTTTGTTTCTGAGATTATACTGACATGTGACTGTGAAATATTGTACCTAATTTACATATTTTTCATGTTTTTCTAATAATGTTTCTTGACGTTCAAATATTTCTGCCGCACGAGTACGCTAATTTGTTTCTAAACCAGTTTTTTGAGCTGATTTCAGATCTTGTATCTTTTTTTTTTTTTTTCTCTCACGTCTAGTTTTTGAAAAAAGTGAAATTTTATTTTTTGGTCAAAAAAGCCAGAAATAGCTTTTTATGATACTTTGTATGATAAACTTCAACCAGTTAGGATAGATTCTAGTACTTATGTTTTTTTTTTTCGATTATATAAATTTTTGTTTATGACTCTGATATGAATCTGGCCCTGTTCTTCTTCTTGTCAATGAATTACACACCCCTAAAAAGCATCTTATAACAAATCTCTCTTAATGCCCTGCAAAAGTAGAAAATTCATCTCACTCAAAAACTAGACATGACTTAAGAAAACAGACTGCAGATTTGAAATCAGCATAAAAATCTAGTCTAGAAAAATATTACGTCAATTCTGTGGCAACTATTTTAAAGTTGATAGTGATGTAAACATTACACCATTAAAAAATATGCAAATTAGGCTTAATAACTGATAAATAAATGTTAAGAATATGCAAATCGTGAAATTTATCTGAAGATAATAGTCAAGTAGTCATTATCTAAAACTAAACACTGTGGCAATACAATCTTTGCCGACAGTGTCCATCTCTGTTTTCTTGGCCCTGGGCCCCGAAGTGCTATGCAGCATGCGTCCGGCAAGGTGGTCAGCCTAACGCGAGACCTTCGGTGTTTAGTTCCCAAGAAAGCTTGGTGCTCATTTTATCGACCCCAAAGGGAGTCATTATCTGGGGAACGCAATTAGATGTGACATATGTTGTATCTAAAATTCACATAAAATAGCACGAAAAAGCTTAAATTTGCATAAATTTAAATATGCAAATTCTCAAAACCTGGACCACCTAGCATATTCGGAAGCATATTCGGAATCAGCGTCAAAAACTGATCTAGAATCAACTAATTTTAGTTCTAGGACAAAACCACTGTTGTCGAGTGTTATTTATCTAAAGTACCAAAGGGTCCATTTACTTGTAGTCACTTATTTGATTGATGAACATTATCATTTTAAATCTCTCTATTCTAAAAAAAAAGTAACTACCGCTGTCACCGCCGCCGGTTTTGAATTTTTTGTGCCCGGAGGTCTTTCTTCGTTAATATTAAGAAAAATAATGGTTACAAAAATATGAAAATCGGTAGTATCATACAGAAATGTTTGATAAACACGCTGATGCAGACAGTTTTCAAATCGAAGAATTATTTTAAGAGATATTTAATGCTAAAGTTGGACAAAATCGTTCCACTAAAAAAGTTTTATAGGAGCAAAAACTATACATCGGAATTTAATAATTTTTAGATCATTTTATACGTTATAATTTCCCGGTGTGCAGAATTCATTTTTTGCTTTAATTTGACTCATTTTTAGAGGTTTCATTTCTATTTTAAATTGAAATTTTGAGCATTTCGAGAGATATTTTTTACTTATTTTAGAAAATTGTACTAATTTAACCTGTTGCCAGCTGTATAAACAAGGGAAACAATAATGTTTGCTTCAAATAAAAATTTATTTACACGTGACTATTATAAACAGAAAAAATCATTTGGAATTAGAATTAAATAATTATGTACAAAAGCAGGAACTTATTAAAAATTACGTCATAAAAAGTATACATGTGAATTTTAAAAGAGAAAGAATGTTGTAAAATAATAATTTCATTAACATGCGTTAGAAGTCTTAAATAGGAGAAATTACGTCATATTTACGTCATATTAAAGTTATTACATAAAATAAACACAAAATAATATTGCAAAACAGCTTAAATTTAGAAATTACACTAGACATTTATTTGATATTTTGAGAGTATCTTTTCAACTATTTTTGTTAGGAAAGCGCAAATAATATTTCATTTCTAACAAAGGAAATATACAAAAGGAAATATATTTTTTTTCACGTGAATATTTAAAAGCAAAAGAATAGCTTGGTCAAAATTACGTCAGATTAAAAACGATTAATTTAAAATGTCTCATTTAAAAGAACATTCTTTTCGCTTTGTTAAAAAATACCAGGAGACAAAGACTCTGTTTACTTAATTCCTTTTATATTAGCTTATTTTGAAATGTTGTTACACGTTTCTACGTCATCAAGTTATTTTTATTTCGACGTTTTATTTGTATTTTTATTAATATTGTACTAATTTATTTGTTCTTTCGTTATTTAAAATAAAAATTATGTCAATTTGTATAATTTGGCGAGTGGTTTGGCGATTTATATAATTTGGCGAAATTGGTCGACGGGATAATCAAGTAGTACCGCAGCAGATTTGGCGTTAAAATTCCCCAATCAAAGAGAAATGAATAGATATTCGTTTATAGGAAGATCGCCACTGTTTTTTAAATTATAATTCAATCTTTGGAAATCTTTTTAAAGCCGATAAAATTAGCGTGAATTTAGAGTCTGTGGTGTCTGGACGGGGGTTGGCGAGCGTAGCTCGTAGGGGGCCGAGCCCCCTAGTTTTATAAAAAGAAAATCCAGGAAAACATTAAAAAGCTGAGATGAGAGTACAATACTATTATAAATATACATAAATCATAGTTGGACGGTAAATGGCTCTTTCAGAAACGTCTCTGTCGAAAAGATAAATTATGTTTACATATGATTGTTTGTAAATTCCACAATTAATTTATGTTTTAAATATACTTTATATGTCAGCATAATTATTTATTTATTTTTCTTGTAGATTCTGATAAAAATGTTCTCTATGTGGTTCTATGAAAATATATGCATTTTGCTAAATGTTTTGATGAGTAAAAACTCATGTGGTTGTTTTGTTATTTGAAACGACTGAAACTGCCGAATGAATACATGTATTTCCTAGTAGTTCCTGAAAAATGTTCCATACAGACGTTTTCACCTTAAGAAAGCATTTCTTTTTATTCTATTTTTTCCGATATCTTGCAATAAAGCAATCCTTCTTTGTCTGTTAATGTAAATATGTATTGATTTTGAGTGCGCACTATGTCTTTTAAGACTGAATGTATGATATTTCATAAATTTGATACTAAACATTGTATATCGTATAAGTATTCGGATGCTTTATGATATTCCGGACTTTACCGCTAGGATGTTTATAGGTAACCTATAGTTCTACGTATACCTATTTTTGTATAACTAAATACCACGTTCTTGGTTGAGAGTAATTTTGCTGACCAGGTTTCACATGAAAAAAGAAAAAAAAAAAAAAAAAAAAAAAAAAAAAATCAGTCTCTTTTTTCGTGTGGGTGTGGGTGGGTGGGTTAGGAGTAAAATGTTTTTCTTTTTTTTATATGTATTTATTTTTCTTGTAAAGTTTTTGAAGTAGAGGAAAATCTCCAATCTACTATTAAGAATTTTGAATCCCTAAACGAAGTTTATCATTCATTAAAATATTTTACAGAAAAGTTTAAATTATGATGATTCTTTGTAGATAACATTCTAATGTTGATTTCCTCGTTGAGCGAAATTCAAAGAAACAATGATACAAAAAGAAAGCGATTTCATATATTTTAAAGAAATCTCTTATTTTCCAATATTTTAAAATATTACAATATTACAAATTTACAAATTTTCTTTCTTATTATAATGATAATAAGAAAGAAAAAATATTTTCCCGTGTTTTTCTCCATCTAGAATTATTTTTAATAATTTATAGATGTATTATTTCCCAATTACGATTCAACGCATTTTGTTAAAAGCTTCTCACTTGTTCAACATGTTAAAAAAAAACCTGCATAGAGCATTTATTTAGAATAACATTGTTCTCAAAATTATGCAATACGCGAAATACGTAGTTGATACGCAACTGATATGTTTCTTAAAATGGGAGATGCAGCAAAATTTCTTTATTATACGAAATTCCCTTAAATAATATCTAATATTCTTAACACTCAAGGTAATTTTCACAGCAGGTGCCAAAAAAACTGTGGAATCAGTACAGTCATACAACGTAACACAGTTGTATAGCCGAAGAATTGAAATAAGAAATAAAGTCAGCGATTGTCTCCATTTCAGTTTCATAGATCTGTCATCTAAGAAAAAACTACCAAAAAAAAAAAATATATATATATATATATATATATATATATATATATATATATATTTAAGGTTAAGAAGAAAACACTGGCAACAAGTCTATCATGGAATGAGTCCAGTTACAATCGCAGCAAACGGTTGTTGAAAGCAGAAATTTACACGTTTTTCTCAGTATAATTCTAGGACGGAAAAAAATTTCATGAAAGTAGATTTCTCTACAACGATGTTTTCATTCATTTTTACAATGCCATTGTATTTTTATTAAAAATTCGAAATTATACTTCATGTGGAGTAAATTGTACATTAAAACTTTCTATTAATGCAATTTAAAATAGGAAAAAAAAAACTTTAAATAAATATTTGTTTTTGAAACAGCTTACATTCTTTATGAAACAAGAATGAAAAATCATGCGTAGTTTATGAAACTCTTTCCAACAAATTCCGAATGCTATAACAAAACGTTACAGTTTGTTAAGGTGAAAGATGATTTCTAAATGAATAATTTGAAAACACATAACGAATTTGAAAACTCAATTTCTGATATTACTATCAATAGTTGCGAAAATATACAATTTTATTGCAATCTTGTATATAATCCATAATATTTTATATATTCCACCTAGTATACTAAAAGTTAGTTCAGTTAAACGAGTAGGGCAGTTATTATTATTTTTTTTTTTCACCAATTCACGAGAATAAATGTGCTTGATTTTTTTTTATGCAGCCTTGTATATGATTCATAGAATTTAAACACTCCAAACAATGTTTTTTTTTTTTTTTGTAATAAACTAGGGGGCCACCTCTTACGAGCTACGCTCGCCAACCCCCGTTCAGTCACCGCAGACTCTAAAAGCACGCTAATTGATTGGGTTTAAAAAGATTTCGGAAGATTGATTTATAATTTAAAAAACAATGGCGATCTACTTATAAACGGGTTTCTATTCATTTGTCTTTTATTGCTGAATTTTAAGGCCAAATCAGCTACTGTTAAAAAATACAATGGCTGTTTTCGTCTTTGATTAAATAAAATCAGTAAACATTTCAAAATAAACTAAAATAAAATGAATTAAGTAAACAGAGATTTTGTCTCCCGGTATTTTTTAACAAAGCGAAAAGAAAGTTCTTTTAAAAAAGACATTTTAAATGTATCGTTTTTAATCTGACGTAATTTTAAGCAAACTTTTCTTTTTCTTGTTAATATTCATGCGAAAATACTTTTGTTAGAAATGAAACATTATTTGCGATGTCCTAACAAAAATAGTTGAAAAGATCATCTCAAAATATCAAATAAATGGCTCGCGCAATTTTAAAATTTAAACTGTTTGGCAATATTTTTTTTTTTTTCATTTTGCGTAATAAGTGTAATATGACGTAATCTCTCCTATTTAAGATCTCTAACGCGAATTTCAATAAATTAATAAATTTATTATTTTACAATATCCTTTCTCTTTTAAAATTCACGTGTAAATGTAGTTTTTATGACGTAATTTCCAATAAGTTCCTTCTTTTTATACGTAATTATTTAATTCTAGCTTGAAAGTTTTTTTTCTGTTTATAATAGTCACGTGTAAATAAATTTTTTATTTGAAGCAAACATTATTGTTTGTACTGTTTATACAGTTGGCGACAGTTTAAAATAATAACATTTTCGAAAAGTATGTGAAAAATGTATCTCGAAATGCTGAAAATTTGAATTTAAATTAGAAATAAAACCTCAAAAAATGAGTCAAATTAAAAAAATAAAAATAAATGCAGTCTGGAAACCGGGAACTTCTATCGAATAAAATGTTCTAAAAATGATTAAATTCCCATGTATAGTGTTTGCCCTATAAAACTTTTTTAATGGGACGATTTTGTCCAACTTTAGCATTAAATATCTCTTAAAATAATTCTTCGATTTGAAAACTTTCTACATCAGCATATTTATCAAACATTTTTTCTATAATAACAATGATTTTCATATTATTTTATGCAATATTTTTTTTTAATGTTAACGAAAAAAGACCTCCGGTCACAGAAAAATAAAAACCGGCAAGGGCGGCGGCGACAGCGTAAGTTACTTTTTTTTTTAGAATAGAGAGATACATTTAAAAATGAGCTTCAAAATTGTAAACGCGATTGAGCAATTAATGTTCACAGATTTCAATAATATTTTTTTTTTCTCTTGTAGTCGAACTATTTTGCGTGTCCCTATAAATGAACGATAAATGCTATTCATATCGTATTCTGCAGTACACGCCTTCAGTGATATTTATAAACTTCTATATGTCTGAAATGGTTTAATAGCTTTAAAATACACAGCAAACGATATTTCCCCATGGACCGTAATGTATAGGAAATCTTTTAAATGTCTCTGTAAACGTATAATAAAGGTTACGCACTTCATTTTCAATACCGTAGATACAGTAGTAAACCAGAATAATATATATAATTTTCATGTCATTCTGAGCAAATTTCGTGTATTGGAGTACAGACAAATGCGTATGCATTATTATTAAAGTACAATAAAGAACATATAAGTTTAGTGAAAGGGGAAAATAAATGTGGAATTTTTTTTTTCCATTTCAAAGAAAAAAAGCCATAATAACATAATATTTCACATTTGGTGATAATATCTCCAGTAGCATGTTTTAAATCACAAATTAGATTTCGCAAGTGCAATTTGAAATCAATTGTATGTTGAAAATTGTTAAAAAGCACAAATTTATGAGATAGTTACTTATGGAAACATCTCCGGTACTTGGAAGAAGAATTTATAATAGAGTTCTGTCGTTAGATATTAAATAATTATGATCCAGAAGATTTTTTACATGAGATAAATAACAAAATGTCAAAAATATGGATGTGTTTACAACTCGTTGCAAACACTAGATTTTGTGATATGCATTTTTTTCTTTTCTTTTTTTTTTTACCGACGACGGTCGAAGGCTTGTTTGATGGAATGGGGTTTTATTGCGCAAAGTCTCTTTAGGGACATGCTGCGCCAAGACAAAATCAAAATGAATACAAAATGTATGATTAAAACGTGACTAAAAAGAAGATGAGAAAAAAACCTAATTAAATGAAAACAGTAATGATATATATATGTAATTAAAATCAATTAAAAGAATCGAAAGAACTTATTTAAAAGACGCAAAATCATTATAATTAAAAATCGTAAAAGTTATAAAGTAGTAATTGTTAAAATATAAACAAAGTATAAGACATGTACAAATACTCCATAAAAACATGTTTCCTCATATGCACTCGAATCATAAGATTCTGACTCCATAGCCTCTTCCATATAATTATGCAACTGTTTACGGTATGACCCCATATATTTTTCCTCCGCTAGGGTGTAACCCTTCATTTTACTCATATTTTGAAAAATAATGTCTCTTAACTGCGACCGTAACATATTTTTTAACCCGCCAAAAACGCGATTCTGTGATGATTATCTAACGTGCTACATGCTACGGAACATTAAGTAAAGTGTTATTGTGTTTTGAAGTGCATTATATCTTCGCCCCATAAAATTACGGGCTGCACAAAATGATAGGCATGAATTTTTTTTTCTTTACGGGGTATGACTGGAATCTCTGCTGCCGGCCTCTGCACGTAAGTTTAGAAGGATATTTTTAGATACTTGAAAATTATGGGAAGTCTACATTTTTTTACAGCTCTAGCCCATCTGTTAGCAAAAATAATGTACGACACCATACATTTTCCTCCGTGAGGGTGTACACGTTGACACAAAGGGTATGGATTTTTATTTATTTATTTATTTATTTATTTTTTTACGGGGTATGACTGGAATCTCTGCTGCCGGCCTCTGCCCGTATTTTTACAGGGATATTTTTAACAGTGAACAGCTCTAGACCCCAAAGTCTGCTGGAACGTCTACCTGTCGTTTCCGGCAGATATGCTGTTGGTGGCCTTTTTCATTAGGTTTTTTATTTGCGTTATATGCCTTTATTATTATTTTTATTATTATGTGTTAAGTATTATACATTTATTTATGTTTAAAAATGGTGTGCATTTATTTTTTTTATATTACCATAATATTAAGTTCTAATCTTTGTTTCAACTAATTGTAGAATTATTGGATTAAATAAGGTGGAAAGTAGTACACGTAATTAATGTATTGAGAAAAAATAATAATGTTGTTAAATGACGCCCGTCCTGAAGGTTTAAATTAAGTTTACTGTGTATAGCGTTATAAATTTCATTCAAAAGAAATTTTATCTACAGCTAAAATAATTTGCATTTGTACGAGGGCTTAATGAATCATACATGGTTGTTTATCAACTATTGAATTTACCAAAAATGAAAAATCATGGTTCCAGCATAGATTAGGAAACACTCTTCAACACATTCAGAATACTATAAAAAAAAAACTTTACAGTTTGTTAAAATGAATGATAAAATCTAAATAAACAATTTGGAAAACCCATAACACATTTGAAAACCCAATTTCTGCAATTACCATCCATAGTCGGAAATTATTCCAATTCATCTGTGGAGCCCTGTATAAAATTTATAGTTTGTACATATTATACTCTATCACATGCTAAAATTCAGATCCGTTACGAAACGCATAGCTGTGCACTGTTAAAAATATTCCTGTAAAATTACGGTAGCAGAGATTCCAGTCATACCTCGTAAAAAATAAAACCATCCATGCCCATAATTTTGTGTCAACGTGTACACCCTAGCGAAGGAAAATGTATGGGGTCGTACCGTATTTTTGCTAACAGTTTGGCTAAAATTGCAAGAATATGTGGATTGCCCTTCATTTTCTAAGTATATCAAAAATATCGCAGTAAAATTACGTACAGAGGCCGGCAGCAGAGATTCCAGTCATACCCCGTAAAACAAAACACATGCCCATCATTTTGTGCAGTCCGTAGTTTTACAGGACAAAGATATAATACACTTTAAAACACAATAACACATTACTTACAGTTACGTGTCACGTTAGATAATCATCACATAATCGCTTTTATGGCGAGTTAAACATATGTTACGGTCGCAGTACGGTCGTCTAAAATGAAGGGTTACACCCCAGCGGAGGAAAATACATGGGGTCGTACCGTATGTTTTAGTGGATTAGACCGTTTTTCATCAAGTAAGGCTGTTGCCCGTGAAAAATCAACAGCAAATGCTCATAAATGTACAATTTTATTCTGAGAGTGTGTTGTAAATTTCCTCCAGCAACTGTCGTCAATAAAGGGGAAATATACGGGGTGGTTCAGAAGATGATGTCCTAACGTCACGTGTGGGTGTGTAAGGGCATAAGGAGCAGGGATTACATAAGTACTGGGGGTCGAAAACTCGATCTTGACGAAAACGCGATCGTGCAATTGCATCGTTATCGTGACGCAAAGACAAGACAACAAATATTCTAAAAAGACCTTTATTTACAAAAAGGTTGATCGATGTACAAAATAAAAATGGAAAATGTTACAACTCACACCAAGTTCTCAAAATAAGCCCCATTAGCAGTGATGCATGCTTCACATCAGCGCCTCATAGAATTGCGAACAATTTCCAATTGACCAGGCGTCTCCCGGACACGTGCTCCGCTTCAACGATCCGGGCCCTGAGGTTCTTGTCCTATGGAACGGGTGTCTCGTACACCAGATACTTAAGATTTTCCCAGGAGTGGAAATCACCGACGTTTAGTCCGGTTATCGCAGTGACCACGGTGCTGGAACAATTGGAACGTTTTCGGGATTTCATGCGGCGCTGATGAGAATTATGTATCTCAGCTAATGGGGTACATTTTGAGCACTGGTTATGAGAATATTTTTCATTTGTATATTTTACATCAAAGACTTTTTTTGTAAAATAAAGATCTTTGTTACATCATTTGTAATATTTTCATTGCGTCATGTTCACGATGAAATTCAACTATCACGATCGTGTTTCCGAGCCCCAGTTCCAGTGTAATTTTTGCGCTTCATTACCTGACATACCAACACGTACCATCTGGTTATGGCCTTTTGAACCATCCTGAATATGACATGTTTTGTGCTGCCCTGCATATGATCTATTGAATTTATAAACACGAAGTAACAGTTAAAAATTGGTTTAATTTAAAATACTCGTACCACAGCTTAAAACGACTTCCAGAAAATATTGTTAATAGACAGTATTCTAAACGAATTATTTCGAGAGTCCCTGCAAATTAACAATGAATGCTATGAGCACCATATTTTGTAATATGCTTCTTTTTGTTCGCCTCATTGATATGTTACAAATGTAATATGTTTAAAATAGTGCAAAATCGTTAAAATGAACTGCACTCGATTTTTTGCTCATAGACCGCAATGTAACATTTTTTTAAATGTCCAATTAATCGAACCGTAAATGCTACAAACTTCATTTTCAATACCGAATATGCCAAAATAAATCTCAATAACATACATGAATTGCATGTGAATGTGACTGTATTTACGCGCATTACATCATGTATACACTTCACACAGACAGACTGACGGACGCGCAGGCAGACAGACAAGTCAAACTCATAAGCACATTTCAACTATGTTAGAAAGTTAACAATGTTAATATCAAAACAAAGAAACATTCAAATTTTCTATGCATAATTAAATATATTACATTAAACACAATTAATGTCGATATCCAATTAGTGGAAAAAACGTGATTTTTTATTCATCCTTGATTTATATTTCTGAATTACCTGTAAAAAATAATTTATGTTTTCTTACGTGTATATATAAAAAGATTTATGTAAGCAGTTTTATTTATAATGCAATTTATATTTTAAAATATATTCATTTAATTAAATATTTCTGTCCTATAGATACTAAATTTAATTATCAATAACATGTCAAAATTGAAAGTAATAAAATTAAATCTATTGGAGAACAAGAACAAAAAATCATGCGTGCATCAGATAACGAAACACATTCCAACATATTCAGAATATTGTAATTAAATTCACATTTTATTAAAAAGAAATATAATGTCTAAATAAATAATTTGGAAAACACATAACACATTTGAAAACCCAATTTCCGTTCTTAATATCAATAGTCGTAGAAATATCCGTTTTTTGTGCAACCCTGTATATGATCTATCGATTTGCAAGTATACTTCTTAATATTCTAAAACTTAGTTCAGTTAAACGAATAGTACAAATGAAAATTTGCATTCAGCAAGTTCCATGAATAAACGGATATATACCTACTTGAGACTTTTTGTGCAGCGATGTATAAAACTACAATATTTATGTATGTAAAGTAATATTTAAAAAATAGTTCAATTAAAAAAAAAAAAAAAAAAAAAAAAACTTACCACAACTGAAAAGTTCCAGAAGTTATTGCTCATAGACTATGATAGACAATTTTTTGTTCAATTTCTTTTGTAGCCAAATTCTTTTTTGTGTCCCTGTAAATGAATTATAAATGAACTGAATCTAATGCTTTGTAAAATTTCTTGCATTAATAGATAAAGCGTCCACAAAATATTTGTGACATACAGAAAGACTTACAGATATTTTCGAAAAACAATTAAATCGTGTTCAGAACTTTCTAAAACGTATAAATCCATCGAAAACAGAAAGTTAAAAAATTTCACGAATCCAATACATTTTTCGTGAAACGACAGAAAATTGTAAAAAATAAATAAATAAATAAATAAATCGTACATAGTATGTTTAATATTTGAGTGAGAGTTTGAATCGTAACTATCGTTTAAATATCTGCTACAAAGGCATTCATAATTGTTAAATATTCTGCTTAAGAACATTATTGAGACAAAATTATTGCGAAAAATATAATTAAGTAAAATTCTTGATAAAAGGGAAAATTTTGTTAACAAAAATTAACAGTTTTCTAAATTTAAACTTTAGCAATTAATCATGACTGGTATTATATATTATCCATCATTTTAATATTAATTCTTAATCTCGCTGTCAGTTATATATAAATTGTCGAATGTTTAGATTTTTAGAATTCTTCGTCTACGTATTTTTAAATGGTATGTCTTATCATCATCAATCATATTTTAAATTGTAAAATAAAACAACTAATGAATTTTTCATGATAAATATGACATGTTTTACCTAAAGTGATTCTAAGACTCAATGCTAATTTATATTTTATTGTTTTGAATTTTGAATTGTTTACTGTTTATAAATAAGTATATAAGTATAATTTTCTTATATAACATTCATTTGTTTATATAAAAGGTCTTAAATGCGGTATTTAGATAATTTAAAAAATATTTTGTACTGTGTATTAAAAATAATCATGTAATTAAAAAAAAAAAATCAAATGAGTATGCCAAATTACCTGAATCAATGTTTCACGTTTTCAAAACATATTATTATTATTTACATTATTATTATTATTATAATTTACTTTGATACATGAAGCTATATTTTCGAAAATAAATAAATTTTAGATAATTTATTGACCATTTTTGAGCCATATTCCTTAGGAGCAAACCGTTTAAATAAATACATAAATATGTTTCATTAAAGACAGGCTTTAATTTTTCCTCCTATTATGGTAACAGCATCAATTTATCTAATTATTTTTTTCATTCTACTCCAGGCATTGCACCTTCGAGTTCACATGTTTGTACAGTGCTGAAAAAACCTCTTTACCACCTTCTGCATTGTTCCACAACTAATCGTCTATTTTTTTTTTTTTTTTTTTTTTTTTTTTTTTTTTTTTTTTTTTTTTTTTTTTTATCAATCGGTTAGTTGTAACGCTTTTTAATTAATGATGATTTTAGTTTCAGGAGTAGACTATACACATTAGACAAAACTGGAGAATTGTCCAATTTAACACCAATGTTTTACTTCATATATGGATATAGTGCTACATTTTACATTTTGATACCAAGAAATTATTCAGTCACGAAGTTTAGAAATTATGCAGATTTAAAGATCTGAATTCATAATAATAAATACATTTGTAGTCGTTGAAAAACAGAAATGACGACAGATTTTGCAAACAAAATTATCTAGAATCCGCTACAAATTTAGATTTTTACTATTGTAGCTTTAAAAAAATTATTTCTGTAAAAAAATAATCACAGTTTACAAATAGCAAATTTTTAGAAAATTAATTTCCAAAATTATTTTGAAATGAAATTTGTGAAAAAAAACAAATAAAATACATAAAGTGTTAGCGATAATTTTTTAACAGAAAGAAATTATTAGTTCCTTAAAATATCTTAATGCAAAATTACAGCTTTAAGTAAATATTAAATTATACTTAAATTATTACCGCATTGCAATCGCTTTTTAAACGACTGAAAATTAATTTAACGTTAGGAGATCAATCATATAAACATCACAAATATAAAAATAGTTGAGGGAATAATATTCCACATTGTTAAAAATTTCTGTAGAAACCCAAAAGAAATCACATGAGTCTCGGTACAATTACACCAGCTCTATGTCAAATACATTCGACTGAGTTTCTCGGTCACCATTTTAGAGACATTTACCGTTTCTTATATCAAATTCTCTTTAGATATTAACATAACTTTACTTAAAGATATTTTTATTTTTGTTATAACATCTAATTAAAATTACACACATTTAAAAATCATTTATAATTTTATTAGAATTATTAAAGAAGAAAATTTGATTTATTAGAATTTCGAATACTATTGAAAGGAAAAATTCCTCTCTGTGGAGTTAGCGAGTATTTTTAATCGGGAATTACATTGTAGTTATTTTATTAATCACGTGGCACATGAAGTTTGGTAATATTAAAAGTAAATTGAAAGTTAATTAAAAGCATTTCCAAGCTGAATCATATAATACGTCCATTGTCGATGTGTAGAGTGCAAAAACCAGTCGAACAGCTTATAAGGGTAGTTGTTGTGTGGCGAGTGAGGAGTTTCGTTTCCATCGCTCAGAAGCATGTTTTCAAAAGGTGATCAGCGGTCGTGGCTTAAGATCGAGGTTGCCCGTGGCAAAAATGCAACGGAATGCTATCGAGGATTAGTGGAAGACTGTGGGGCAAACGCTTTCCCGTATAGGACAGTAGCACGATGCGTTCAAGCATTTCGTTCGGGTCGGAATCAGACTGCGGATTTGCAACGGACAGGTAGGTCCTCCATTCCTCAAGAGCAGATTCCCATCCTGGGCGGTCTCCTTACCATAGACCGCCGATGGACTGTCCGAGAATTACCCTTAGAGGTTGGTCTGAGTCATCAAAAGGTGTGACGCATAAAGAAGAAATCTCTCAACATGAGGAAAATTGCTTCCTGCTGGGTTCCACATCGACTAACCTAATTACAGAAATGGCACCGGTATGCACTCGCTAGCACCCACTTGGAGAGATACCGCAATGAAGGAGACGCATTTCTGCAGCTATTGTCGTCACTGATGAGACATGGACATGAGACTATGAGCCTGAATTAAAGCGTCAGTCAAATGAATGGACGTCGTCACCAAGGTTCGCCACGTCTACAGAAATTTTGACAGGAACCCAGTCAGGCGAAGGTTTTGCTGATTCTGACATACGACTGGGACGGTGTGATTCTTACACATGCTGTACCTGAAGGACAAACTGGCCACGCAGATTACTATTGTCGATTTCTACAGCACCATCTGCGTCCGGCTATGCGGCGCTATCGTGCCCGTTTATTGCACAACAATCTCTGTATCGCATTGCATGACAACGCTCGTTGCCATGTCGCAACTCGTATAACGTCGGTCGGGGCTACTTTGTTTCAGCCATAAAAAAAAGATTTTATTCTTTGTATTGAACAAAAAATACAAGATAATTTTTTAGTTTTTGCCCTTGAAAAATACTTTATTCATTACTACAGGGTATTTGAATAGTTTGGGGGTAATTTATTTTTTTAATGGCAACACTGAATGTGTTTGTAAACAACTATTTTCGTGTGTTGATTTTAACTCTCCAAACTTTCTATTGTGAAACAATCTTGATAAGAGCTATACAAATAAAGTAAGTGTGTCAAAATATCACCTTTAGTAATCTCTAACCCATGTGCGATCACAATTTTAACTTTTTATTTTGGCAGGAAATGTTTGCGTTTTCATAAAGCTAGCATGAAAACTTGTATTTCGTGGCTACTTTGTGCAAGGCTTGTTTTGGTCCGAAAATAGTCCCAATTACTTAGAAGTGCCTTTTATGAAACCAAATCTCTTAAAACATGTTTTAAGTAACTCTTTGTAAATTTTTGTTACTGTTGCAAAATGTTACATTAATTGAAAGAAATTAAGTTGAAACTGACGTGAATGAATGAGAACAAATGAACATCTTAAAACACCATCAAAAGTTTTAATTGCGCTAGGCCTTTCGAAAGTTCTGAGTCTTTCTGCGTCAGGCACAAAAAAGACGTGCTTCCACTATGAAAGCTTTTGAGTCTTGCTGCTACTTTTTATAGTAGAAACACGTATTCTTTGCGCCTGACGAAAAAAGACTCATATTTTTCGAAGGCCCTAGCGCAATTAAAAGTTTTTGATGGTGTTTTAAGAAATGCTTTTGTTCTTGTTACATTAATTGTTTTTGTTCCAAATGCTGAGGATAACATGAATAAAACTGTTTCTCGTTTCTTTAATATTAACAATTGGTGAATCGTGTTTAAATGTAAAAAAAAACCCGTTTGTTTATCGGTTTTGCAGTGTTAATTTATTAGCAAGTGCTATTGCAAGGGTTTTCGATAAAATTGTATCATTTACATATGAAATGTATTCATTTCATATGAAACTAAGTGAATGGAACAAAGAAGCGCATAGCAGGGGCTAATTTGTTCCAAATCTTTAAGAATAGTTAATAAAAAAAAAAAAAATCTCTTTAAAACCATACAGTTTGCTTCATTGTTTCATATTAATTGTTTACAACTCTATTTCGACGTTGAATAATCACATATAATATTTTTTAATAATGGAAATGTGAGTGTAACCAGGAAAAAGTGGTCTAAAGTAGCCGTTAGACGGCATAGTAAAAATTAAATGAGGCGGCAGTACAAGTTCATTCGAACAATTCTTATTTATAGAAGTTCAAAACATCACTTATTTCGCAAGTAATATTATTATCCTTAAACATAAATAAACGGAATTAAAGAACAGACTGTATTGTAAATTTAGTGAATAATTTCTCTCTTATTTAAAAGAATTTCTTTTTTTCTGTAATTTTACACAAGTCTTGAAATAGTGCATTGCCATTAGAATCTCTGCAACTTCACATACTTTTTCTAACAGTAGCATTCGGTACAATGTCCCGAGAAATGCAAATAAGTCAAAATTAGATGTTCGTTTTGGAAATAATTGTTTAGTACATTTCTATATGTAAAAGAGCTACTATGCAAAACTGAAGTACAGCATTATTAGTAATATATCTGTAACCATACTATTTTTGTAGGAAGCACAGCAGCAACGTTAGTAGCCGGTGATGTGTTAAGGCTGCCAGTCAATTCGTTTCCGAATTCTGCTCGGTAATTTATGTCTATGGTGCATTGATACATTTTTATATTTAAAATATATCCTCAAGAATTTAATATTTTTAACTTCTCATTTCTGAGTACTTTTCTGAAAGGGTGACTCATTTTTTTCTTATTTGTTAAAATATTTCTAAAGTCTATGCTTAATTGTATTTGTAGTGTAACGCCAATAAAATTTAACTCAAAGTATTAATCTTAACTAAAATAAAAAGAACTTCGAGTTCATTTTCTACCCTTTTTAATTGACGAAACACGGACACACACATTACAAACACACACAGTCTTAACATAAAAAGAATTTCTCCTTTAGGAGCGCATCGTTCCTCTAGCAGAACCGATACCTGCCTTTCGTCATGTCACCGCAGCATCTCTTCTCCGGGGCCTTTTTCGAGAGATCAGTCTATCTCCTACCACCCCACGTGGTATCTTGATTCATCCTCGTCAAAAATTCTCACAAATTCAGACTGCTACACAGCACTTGTCAAGATATTTACATCATTAAATCCGTTTACACGTTCCATCTGGATTTTGTGAAACATTGACATGTAAATTTTATAGATAGGCATCTGGAGGTCCCAATTAAAAATGTTTATTACGATATGGCCATCTCGTCTCTGAGGGATCTCAGATAAAACGTCACACCCCCTCCTTGCCCCATATAAATTTTCCTTTAAGGGAAAAATTTTCACACTAGGGTGCACAATCGCAGTAAAATTCGGAGATAATGCTATCCCTAACAATGCTATCTACTTCAAAATTAATAAAATTTCAAATTTCGAAATCAAAAACATTTATCAAAAGGTACTCCGTTACAGCATAACACACAATAAACATGGAAACACAGTAAACACAATGCAATTGCACACAATTACATAATAATTCTAAGATTAATAACAATCACTCCAACAATTTTATAACAACCCAGTACCTTCATTACGAACTTTCTTTTAACATAATCAGAATAGATAAAAAAATTTTAAACATCACATGTACTTCCAATAAAAATTCGCTCTCTCACGTTCACATGGATAACCAACAATAATAATATATATATATTCTTTATATATGTGGATAATTTCTTAAGAAAGAATTCTAATACACTAATAAAACAAAACACGTTTAATCTATTTATACACGATAAGTTGCTTAAAAAAATTTTAACACAATAATAAAACAAACACTTAAACTATTCTTAATAATATATAGCATCTGTATTCTAGACAGACATATAGCAATTCAGTCCCTCACTAACTGATTTAAAACCTTTTTTAACATAAATCAGTAAACCAAAATTTCAGTACTTCTATCAAAAGGTTCTCCTTAACCCGAGAGTAGTCGCGACATTTTTTAGAACGTTAGTAGTCGCGTTCGGTCCATTTGCCGCCGTTACCAGCAGGCCGAAAACGAAGGGGAAACTTGCCGGTGTTATCAGATGATCGAAAACGGATAACGTAGGGTGAAAATATTGACCGTATTTTAAAAGATTACAGCAATTATTCATTTTACAACATTTTACAGCAATTATTTATTTCACAACCTTTTACAGCAATTATTTATTTCGCTTAAGTATATATTCAGTTGGCATCTAGATAAGTGTTTTTAATAACTCTTTCTTCGTTTTGCATAAATACTTAAAAGTAAATAGTAAATCATTTGATTCAATTTCTGATGTTACTATGAATCAATAATTAATAGGAAAACATTTACGAATATGAATCTAAATTCGTGATAGGGTTTATTTATTTATTTATTTATTTATTTATTTATTTTTTTTTTTTATTTATTTTTTTTTTTTGGAAGGACATATCCAGAGTCAGGTAGATTTTTATGATACTCCGGCACTCTATATTCATTTAATAAAATAAAATTAATAAATTTAGCATAAATATATTACACTGACATTAAATTGAACAATTAAACTGAAAATAAAAATGGAACCTATGACATGCAACACAAAAACCAAATACAATACCACTAATTTACCAGCATATTATATATATATGTATACCTTCATGGTATATATATATATATATATATATATATAATAAAGAAAAAGGTAAAAAATGCTTAACTTCGAAATTATAAATGTAAATGTTGTAACTACGTTATATTTATTTATTTTGTGGGGTGTCTGTGTGTGTATGAGGGGGGAGAGGAGGGGGGGGGTGGGCTCTCGAGATTTTGTGATTAAATCCATTTTTCAAATGAAAATGCACGATTTGTAGTTTTTGTACTTATTTCAGGGTGGGAGCAGCGCCCTTGAATAAAAACGCTGGATACGAACTTCGCTTATATAAAGTAAATAATAAATAAGTTATTGAAATTATATATTTAATTTAAATACATTTGCAATTGTAGATTTAAATCCTAAGATGGATAAATTATTTTAATCATTAGAATCATTGAAAGGTTCATCTTTATAGGGATGTATTTTACAGCAACTATTTAATTAAAATAAATATTCAATTTTACATTTCATAATAAGGTATTAATATTATAATTTATTGTTTTATAATAACATTCATTAAAATAATAAAAACAATAAGAAAATTTTCTCCGAAATTATAAATATGCAGCAATAATTTAATTTAAATGAATTTTCTCTCATATTCTGGAAAACATTATTCTGAAAAATAGTTTGAACAATTGATGAAGGACAACAAATTTAAATTTGTTAGATACCGCCTCCAAGCCTCTATTGGATTTCAATAATAATAATAGTAATAAAAACATTTTCTGAGGCATTGTTTAAAAAAAAATGTGTTTTTACTTACAGTATGAAAATTTAAAAATAGATAAATTTTAGAAAAATACTTAAAATATTTTTTTAAATCATACTATAAACATTCACTGAATTATCCAAAAGAGATTTTTATTTCGTGATTTCTAACCTACATTATAAAAATCTCATTATTTTTCTTATTGTACAAATAAATTATATGTATGTTCTTCACAGATATACATACTACATTTCTGAGAAAATTGTTTTATCTTTCGAATTTGATTTA
This sequence comes from Maratus speciosus, assembly GCA_963932465.1. NCBI lineage: Eukaryota > Metazoa > Arthropoda > Arachnida > Araneae > Salticidae > Maratus > Maratus speciosus. The sequence goes on from OZ010790.1 coordinate 77,918,032, forward strand.
TTGTACAAAAATGATACTTTTCAGTTTTTGGAGATACGGCAATTTTTTTACTGATTCCCACAAAATTCTCTTCTCTCTTTTTTAATGGTTTGGCAGTGTTATTGTCTGTTTTCTTTCATTTATATGTTCCCGTAATAAATGGAAAGCAAGTTCTTTGAAATAATGATGATGAATTTCCCCTTTTTTCATATTTAAACGATTGTCAATTTGAGAATTTATTCCCGCAATATTTGACAATGAAAAAAAAAATGTAAGTGACCATCCATCAGTTTTTTGTGCGAACTGACTTCACAACTAATATAATAAAACATAATTTCACAACTAAATTTTAAGTCACATTCTAAAAGTAAAAAAAGTATTCTATGTACGGGTAAAATAGCAGATAGAAAGACGAAATAACAACAGGCAGAGAGTCCGGACTTCGAAGAAACTTTACCCCACAGATTTCGCGGAAATGGGAAAGGATGAACACGAGGGAGAAAAATTCAACTAACGCAAGTGGTCGCAACGCGGTCATTTAGACCGATTGAAACTTAAGAATGCGATAAAATGCTAAGAAATAGCAGGAATGACTTGCACTTTTACTACACAAGAGTGTGAACACTCAAGGTCAGCTACATGGAATTTGGCTATCGTAACTTTAATGGGAAATGAGTTACAGGAAGATAACGAATTTCGGGCGGGGAAAAGACCAACGCGCGACTATTAACGGGTTAACCTTTACTTGTTTCAAAACAATAGGTTTTTTTTCTCAGTTTAAAGTAATTTAAAAGAATAAAATTAACATTAAGATCCAAAATGTATTATGTACAAAATACAATTACTAACTCAAAATACAAGTTCTAATTCAAAATTCAATTTCTAAATTTCAGCTTATTAACTTTCTCAAATTATTTTTTTTCCTTTTTATCAAGCCAAAATAAAAAGCATTTATATTTAAATGTCTAAGACATCCAAGAATAGTTATATTTTTAATCCTCTTACTTCTTAATACTGAAACAACAGTCTTTCATAAAAACACTTTAACTCCACTTAACTCTTCTGGTTAATATATCAAATCCTTCACTTTTACTTAATAAGTTTCATACAATGAAAATTTTTTTTAATTTGGTGTATAACAATCTCTTTTCAAATAAACACATATTCACATACTATAAAACGAATTAACACAATATGCAATTCACTCTTAGCAAAACAAAACAAAACATCCCTAATCTCTAATCTCTGTCTAACTCTCTTACATCTCTGATAACAGAAATTGTTTCCCGAAGCATCGAAAACAGATACGGGATTTCTCTTCTCGTTTTTCCTTGTCGTACGGCAAGATTTGACCCAATTCCGCGATCGGAACCCCACTTTTCCCCGCTCGCATTTCCCGCTCTCGAACCGGGAATGTCATCAGAAAAATCCTTCTCTTTAACCAAATTAGAGATCACAAGGGTGTATTCGAGTGATCTGCTATTCGATTTATCAAGTACTGGAAAATTTAAAATTTGTTTTCCTTCACCAATTACATCGGGAATAACCTCTAATGTATTCCTCTGTACAATGGAAACTACACTTACATTTTTTTTAACAATTTCTTCCAACCCTTTAATTTCGGAATTACCGTTTATTTTGTTGACCTGCCCGTGATTTTCTAACGTTTTATTTATAACTTTGGGTGCAAATTTCTTACTGCTTTTAAAACTCCCTCCAGTTTTAATTTTACCTAATCCTGCCTCCTCAACTTTACTCTTTTCTTGCACCCGAGTATTTGAATTACTCCACCTCGCGTACCTGCGATCCGACTTTCTCAATTTAAATAAACGCCTAAAAATACAAGGTATTAGCAATGCTTCACAATTTAATTCTGGCTCCAGTGCTGCTGTTATGAAAATCCTGGGTGAATTTTCCTGGTTCCCGTTCCACAAAGAAACTGGAACCTTCGCCAGATCTGCTCTGCGATTTTTTTCGATGGCCGGAACCAACTCAATCTGTTCACCCGTTTTATATTTATCTGGAATTAATTCGATTCAAAAAATGGATAATTCCGTACCCGAATCATTTATTCCTTTTGCTTTTCTGCCCAAAATATTTACATCAATGAGTGGTAATTTACGTTTGTCTACGGTCTTCCATTGTTTATCCCAGACACATCTAGAATTTAATCTATCCACTCCTACATAGCTCACTCTAGCTTTCGCTCCCGCTTCAACCTCTTCACACAAATTCCTAGATCCTGAATTTTTATTCAATTCTGGACAAAAATTCCGTAAATGGTTCCTTGAGTTGCAATGGAAACATCTACGCTCCACTCTTTTTTCGAATGCCTTCTCCCGACTCATGGTATCGCGCTAGGCTGACGCACTAGGGAGGGGAGTTTCATTGTTCGTTTCCGCCTGTTTTTCATTCGATTTCGGAAGCGTATTTCCATCCTCTGCGTACTAATTTTTCTTAAACGACGCTCTGACACTCTCATAACCATCCAACAACTCAACTATTTCTGTTTCCGTCTTAAGCAGTGGCCATTTGTCAATAAAATGTTCACGCATTTCAATATTTGCACGCCGTTTAATTTGATCGGCGACCAAAAAGTCTTTTAATTCGTCAAGGGAAGTTATTGATGAGCCCGCTAACCATTCGCTTAAGTAATTCCGGATTTCGAAACCGAAATCTTGCCAATTTAAAGATTGCGATTTCTGATGGCTCATAAATTTTTGTCGAAAACTCTCCGGGTTTAATTTAAATTTTCTTAGCACGATACGTTTAATGTTATCATAATCCTCTGAATCTGTCTCGGGTTGTCTAGCAATAATTAAAATGATATCGACTGGTAGAAGACCACTTAAATGAGAAACTCAATTTTCATTCGGTATTCTAACCCGTTTAGCTTGGCGTTCAAACAAAACCAAACACAAGCTAATGTCTTTTTTTCAGGATTAAAATCCGGGATCAATTTTTTTAATTCTGTTCCGACGAACGCGAAGGTATACTATTTGCATTTTCCGGGGCCGGGGGAATTCCTTTCTCGATTCTTAGTTTTTCTATCTCAAATTTATTTTTTAATTCCTGTTCTTTTAATTATCTTTCTTGCTGCAATTTTTCCTTCCGAATGGCCTGATCGCGATCTCATTGTTGTTGACGCAACATGTCCTAACTTTCGATAGCCTGTAATCGGGCGCTCACCCTCTTGCTTTTTTAATTCTTCCTGAGCGGTCTCTAGTATAGTCTCATAGAGAACCTGAACGTACTCTTCTTCATAATCCTCAGATTCCAGCACGAAATGCTTTAATTGAATCCGTGTTTCGTTTCCCGTCCTGGCAAGTTCCAGTTCATCAACTAATTTCTTCAAATTTTCTTTTTTTTACCTTTCCCCAGGAAAGCCGTATCTACTCCCTTTTTTCAACCCAATTGTCTCTATATCAAAGGTACTACTCTACTCCAATACAACAAACAAAAAAATATATATATACTGTTTTACATACAATATAATCAAACATTTACTACAATAACATATGTAGAATGCTGACTCACTCCCATGTCTAGATCCACCTTCAAATTTTGTTATCAAAGTTTTAGAATTTCCAAAAGATCAACAATTTTAAATTTAATTAAACAAAAAAGATCACCATACATTAACTCCAAATTCAAAATTGTGACTTACCCCTCTTGAAGCTTTCAGACTCTAACGAACGGTAATCCAGATCTTTAACTCATTTCTTCAGCCGGGTGGCCCACCGAACACACTATTAACTTTCTGACCCTAAGGTCCACTTAAAAAATATATCCACAGGCGCGGAACACACTGAACACTATCTTCGACCCAAAACGGGCCCGTTCACATTCACAATTTTCTTCTTTCAAAACAGATCCACTGCTAAAACAATCACAATTTTGTTTCAGGCCTAATAATGGCTCCCTAATAATCACAGAATTCTCTTCTTTTTTTTCCAATCTTCCGCAATCCTTTCATCACCAAACAGCGGGGTTGGGGTACCTCTATTTCATTTCCGCAAGTCGAACAGCTGATCACAGACGCCCGCGAGACTTTCTTCTTCATGGGTGGGGGGAAAGAAGGACAACAATCTTCCTCTTTTTCCAACGCTGGGCAAGGATTTCTCAAGCACTCGTTTTCTTCCAAAACAGAAAAAACAGATAACACCAGGATTTCTCTTCTTTCTTCTTTTTTTCGTAAACAGGACGGCTTGCTTCAATGGCAATAAACTTCTTCACTCGTTCCTTTTCTTTTCTTTCCGAAATCGAAACCAGACAGAATTCACGGCCTCTCTTTTCCAACATACGGGGACACTTTCCTTTTTTTTTCTTTTTCGGGTCATGGCGGCGAAAGTTCTTCCACGCTCACTTTCTTAAAAGAACAATCTTCAATTGTTCCTTTCGTGGGTAAAGTTCAAGCTAAAGCTTCTCTCAGATTAATTTAATCGCATGGCGATTCTGCTCTTTAACCAGTCCGAGCTCGTGTGTGACTCTCCAACTTAACCGAGCAATTTCTCTATCCCGATTCTGACACCAGCTGTAACGCCAATAAAATCTAACTCAAAGAATTACTCTTAACTAAAATAAAAAGAACTTCGAGTTCATTTTCTACCCTTTTTATTGACGAAACACGGACACACACATTACAAACACACACAGTCTTAACATAAAAAAAATTATCCTTTAGGAGCGCATCGCTCCTCTAGCAGAACCGATACCTGCCTTCCGTCGTGTCACCGAAGCATCTCTTCTCCGGGGCCTTTTTCGAGAGATCAGTCTATCTCCTAGCCACCCCCACGTGGTATCTTGAGTCATCCGCGTCTAAAAGTTTAAGTTCTCACAAATTCTGACTGCTACGCAGCACTTGTCAAGATATTTACATCATTAAATCTGTTTACACGTTCCATCTGGATTTTGTGAAATATTGACGTCAATTTCATAGATAGGCATCTGGAGATCCCAATTAAAAATGTTTATTACGCTATGGCCATCTGGTCTCTGAGTGATCTCAGATAAAACGTCACAGTAGTGCTTAAATTTTACTCCCAGTTCGTCAGTTTAAATTAAGTATATAGATATTAGAAATATTTTAACTACATCTATTTATATACTTCGTGAAAGATCACATTTGTGGTTTAAAGATATGGGCTGAAATCAGCATAGATTGAAGTACAGATCCGTAATTCACACAAAATGACAGTCCCTTTCACGACGCAAAGTCATATATACGAGATACTGAGACATCATGTCGTATTTTATGCTGCAGAAATTGATGATACATTTTTATCATGCATGATAATGCAAAACCGCAAACAGCTCGTCTTGCGGAGAACATGCTTAAAGCTGAAACAATACAGCGAATGAAATAGCCGATATGCTCTTCTGACATGTATATGATCGTGCATGTTTAAGACACACCCGGACGAAGCATTGTAGCGAGACTAAGGTGTCCTTTTATTGTCCGGGACTTGGAGGTTGCAGTTCTTGAGGAGTGGAACAGTACTCGCCGAATACTTATCGATAATAGCATCGAATCCATTGAAGGAAGGTTTGCGGAAGTTTTACCTATTCGATGGGACTACACACCATATTTAATCCTCGCATCATTCATAAACAGTATTTCTTTTGTCAATTTCACGTAACCAAATTGTTATCCTAAGAAATCTTTTCAAATTCTATCAATCGTTTCAAAGAATTAAAGTCATCTTGCAAATTTTATTGCGTTTTTTTTTTTTTTTTTCCCCATTGTGCATCGGTACACGTGTACTCTCCATTTTATTAACGCGCATGGCTGTCTCGCACTGTTCTCTATTTTTTTTTATTGCTCTTTTTTTGTTGTAGTTGTATGTTTGTGCAGTGTATAATAAAACATCAAACGTCCGTAGACTTAACATTATTGAGTGAAATCTTCAGAACATGTACATTTTGCATAATCATCACATTAGCTTCGGCTATAAAACAGGAAGTAGTAACGTAATAAAATATTTTAAACTATGCGCAATAAGATCCGCTTTATACGTGAAATTCGGATTTTTACGGGCGAACATTTTTAGGGTGGATTGCAATTAAGACCAAAAGTACAAATTTAATTAGCGTGAAAGACTCTCTATATGTGAAATTCCGATTTTTATGGAAGAACATTTTAGAATGTATTGCGAATAACACCAAAGCATAAAGTTAATTAGCACAAATGTAAAAAAAAAAAAAAAAAAAAAAAAAAAAATGTTTTGGCAAGAATGCTTTTGTTCTGGTAATTGATGTGTAATAAGTCACACATTTAATTGGAAATTAATTATGCTATAAAAGATTTGTTAATTACATTATTCAAATGAGGTAGAAGCGATATAAGGTACATAAATATATATATATATATATATACCGGGTGTCCCAAAAAGGACTGACTGATTTTAAAATTCAATAACTTCCAAACGGTGACAGATATTTAAAAAATTCTTGCAGGAGGGTTATGCATAAGGTCAAAAGTTTTATTACAGTGATTTTCAATTTTAGTTCGAATTACAAACAATAGATGGCGCTGTAAGCAATAGTCGCTAAATTCAGGCTCGATTTTCGGTACTTCGTGGCCCGGATAATACATTTCCATCTCCTTTTTCTGCATGGAACAAGATAAAGGACCAAAAATCGAGCCTGTATTTAGCGACTATTGCTTACAGCGCCATCTATTGTTTGTAAATCGAACTAAAATTGAAAATCACTGTAATAAAACTTTTGACCTTATGCATAACCCTCCTGCAAGAATTTTTTTAATATCTGTCACCGTTTGCAAGTTATTGAATTTTAAAATCAGTCAGTCCTTTTTGGGACACCCGGTATATATATATATTACAAAGCAAACAACAACAACAACAAATAAAAAAAAACAAGGACTTAAAACAATATAAAAAAAGAAGATCTTCCCTATATGAAAAATAATTCGTTTTTATGGTTGGTGTAGAAATATCTATACAGTACCGGACCTCAAATCCGGACTGGTCGGTACCGCGGCCGTTCCGGATTTCGGAATTTTCCGGATTTTAGGTCCTCAACCAAAACAATAAATAAACAGATACAGTACATGCCCTTGGCAAAATGTTACATGCCACGAAGCAATCTATACCGCGAATTGCCATGTTAGGCTTACTGTAAATAAAACCAAAAATACAAATTACAAAAAGTAATTCAAAATAAAAATAAGTTAAAAAAATACTATTACTACATATTTTTAGAAATATTAAAGCATTTTTTAGAAAATGAAAATTCGTTGTTGCTCGCGAGTTAGGCCTAGGAATCTATATCGCAGATTGCCATATGAGGTATAAGTAATCAAACATAAACATAAATTTAAAAAAAAATAATTTAAAATAAGGATAAGAATTTTTTTAATCCTGCACATCACATTATCAGAGTTGTATAATATAAACGCACGCCGTGCGCGGAAAATTTTCCGCAAAGTTCGGAACTTTGCAGAAAATTTCTTAGAGAAAAAAAAAAGTAAATTTTGTTCTTTAATACCGAAAAATTAAAAATGTTCCCCAATTTTATGTACGATTTATTTATTGTTTGACAGGGGTGATTCTGTTCCGAATTTTCCAAAAATTTAAGGCATTCGGTCCCGAAAATTAAAACAAATCGGCCGTCAGTCCAAAAATTCAGATATAAAAAATATCACTGAAATATATTGCGGATTTCAACAAATGGTCGCCAAAAATAAACCAATTCCGTCAATCGTTCGCAGAAAAAATACCCACTTTTGTCAAAACATCGCGGAAAAAACGCGAATTTCATTAAAGGACCGCGGAGAAAACGCGAATTTCTTTAAAGAATCGTGGGAAAAAAATATTCTTTTATCAATGAATCGCAGAAAAAATGCAAATTACGTCAAAGAAGCGCAGGGTAAAAAACGAATTTCGTAAAAGCATAGCGGAAAAAGCGCGAATTTTGTCAAAGGTTCGTGAAAAGAAAACGCAAATTTCGTAAAATAATCGCGGAAAAAACTAATTTCATTAAAGGATCGCGAAAGAAACACAAATTTCGTAAAAGGGTCGCGGAAAAAGAGCGCGTTTCGTCAAAGAATCGCGAAAGAAACACGAATTTCCTCAAAAGGCCACAGAAAAAACGCGAATATCGTCAAAGGATCGCGAAAAAAACAAATTTCATCCAAAAATACGTAAAAAAAAACAAATTTCGCAAAAGCATAGCGGAAAAGGCACGAATTTTGTCAAGAGATTGCGAAAAAATGCAAATTTCGTCAAAGAACCGCGGAAAAAAATTAATTTCGTCAAAAGAACGCGAAAAAAGCCTGAATTTCGTCAAAAATATCACGAAAAAAGCGCGAATTTCGTCAAAAGAACGCGAAAAAAGCTTGAATTTCGTCAAAAGATCGCGAAAAATGCACATTTCGTCAAGGGATAAGAGAAAAAAAGCGCAAATGCCGTCAAAGAATCGCGAAAAAACCCGCAAATGTCGCGGAAAATCGAAAATTTCGCTAAATGATCGTGGAAAAAATGAGAATTTCGTCAAAATACCGCAATAAAAAATCATCTGTCTCTTTAATGATGATACCTATGAATGGACCTCTCCTTACAAAATGCGATTCAATAGTTTCAGAAGCAATGTCCATTATTGCATTTTGTGAGAAGAGGTCAAAATATTAAGGATTGGGCTGTTTCTAAATGCATTGACAAAATAACTGACAAGAATTCACCCCTTCTTATCATGGATTTTTAGCTTTATAATTTTTTAGCCAACATAATTATTCTGTAATTAATATTAATGTATTTTAAATTAAATTATTTATTATATTTAATTATAATATTTTCGTAATTATTTTGAAACTACTGTTTAAAATTCATACCGTCAAAGTAGCATAACACGTTATTTTATTAAACATTAAATTAATTTGCAGAAAATTTTTGACCCAATATTTATGTGCGCAGAAAGTTTTTGGTTTTATACAAGTCTGCACATTATTAGGAACATAAAAACATTTTTTAGAAAATGAAAATACATCGTTGTTTGCGAGAACCGAAGTAGGCTAATTGACGAATTTCTTTCAAAGTTTCAGCAGGTTACAATAATAGTGAATCAGCTTGTGTAACAAATTTTTATTAAATTATGATAAGTTATTAGAAAGCTAGGGTACCTCTAAAAAAAAGGCCACTAGATGAAAAGAAAGTAAAGAAAAACGACATATCTATCCGCTGTTTGTTTTGCTTATTCAACATGTTTGAAGCGTGAAGTGGAAAGTCAACGTTATCAGAATGTGATCATTAGCTTTCGGTGGACAGCTTGTTTTGTTATGGAGAAAGGAACTTTGCATATTTTTTTTTTCTCTTTGAGTTAAAGAAAAGTATTTTTTGGTACGGTGCTTACAAATAGAATTTTTTCGAAAAATGAAATTTGTTGAACATATTAAAAGTGGAGGGAGGGCGTTGTAAAATATTTTTACATATAAATATTATAAATATATTCTACGAACCTTTTTAAAAATAATTCTTTCTTGTGGTTATTTATTTATTCTTTTTACATTTTCTATATAAATGAAGAAAAGGGTTTCTTTTTAAAATAAATTTAAAATGTGTGCACACACTAACTACGATAATTCTGTTAGAAAATTTGGATTAAAACTAATGAATGAAAAACATTGCAATAAAATAAAATTGCTGAGTCTAGTTTGGCTCGGCACTGTGTTGCGCGCGCACGTAGCGCCTTCTATGGACATTTTTACGAAATATTTATTCGAGATCATCGCGGAATTTCAGTTTTCTTTTTTCCATTCCGGATTTTGGGTCGTCCAGATTTTAGGATTCCGGATTTGAGGTCCGGTACTGTATGTACATTATTGTGCAGCAATCTGCACTTTTTAAACATTAATATAAGGGGGAGATTAATGCTCAAGAAAATTCACAGGGTTCGTACGCTTAAATAATTTTTGTAAAATAATATTTGCCTTACTTAATAAGAAAAAATTCCACCTTCAGATATGGCAACTAGTACCTTACGTAATTTCTTGTACTAAAACAGACTAAAATCTCCTGTATCCCTTTATGCGTACGAACCCTGAGAGTGAAAAAAAGATCTTGTCAGCAGTAATTGTAAACGAATTTTTTTTTCATCGCGGGGTAGAGGCAGAAATTTAATCTGTAATGTTTTGATGTCCCTTTGCGGGTATGCCATTAGACAGTCGTTACTTCCACTGATCAACCAGTATTATTTGCGTTCCTGAAGCGACCGATTGTTATTCGTTTGTACCATTTCTTCTAAATTCATCTTTTATATACCAAGACACGAGTACAACCACACCCATATACAGCTGTTTACATATAAATAAATAAATATATAATTAATCTCACAACTCTATTTTGTCTTTAATACAATAATTGTATATGGTGATAAATTAATTTGCAAAAACAAAAATGGTATTTCTTAAATTCAAAACGCAAACATTTTATTTTAATTATTACATTGATACCATTAGAAATATCAATACTATGATTTAGGTATATAAATATATCTACCCTATATATATAAAATCCTAATGAAACGAATTTATGAAACGCCTGAAATGTATCGATTCTTTGAATCGACTGATTAAACAACTGACTTTGTATTACGGCGATTTCTCCTAAAATATGGAATACTTTGCGATGAAATTAACACCAAAAATCCGTGTTGATCCACAGATCTCAAAACTGGTATTAGAATTTTTAAATTCGAATTAGTTTTCGAAATATTAATTTTTTTTCTAATTTTAAATACATTTTTCTAATAATGGCAACTCAAATTTTAATCATAACAGAATTTTTATTTTCATAATTCAGAAAAGTTTACTATTTTAAATTAATTCGGGGACAGTTTGGCCTCCTTTAAATCTATGCTAATTTTTTTTTTTTTATTTTTTTTTTTTTTGTATTTCGTTATCATTTTATTAAATACAAAACTTTCATTTATAAATGAAACATTTAAATTGATGGCTTTCACTTCTTTCTTTAAAAAAAAAAAAAAAAAAAAAAAAAAAAAAAAAAAAAAAAAAAAAAAAACGAAAAGAAAAGTATTAGGCACAGATGTCATATACGAATTTTTTTTTTCTAATTTTAAATACATTTTTCTAATGATGGCAACTCAAATTTTAATCATAACAGAATTTTTATTTTCATAATTCAGAAAAGTTTACTATTTTAAATTAATTCGGGGACAGTTTGGCCTCCTTTAAATCTATGCTAATATTTTTTTTTTTTTTTTTTTGTATTTCGTTATCATTTTATTAAATACAAAACTTTCATTTATAAATGAAACATTTAAATTGATGGCTTTCACTTCTTTCTTAAAAAAAAAAAAAAAAAAAAAAAAAAAAAAAAAAAAAAAAAACGAAAAGAAAAGTATTAGGCACAGATGTCATATACGCACCGGGGTACCTAATTGGCGCACAAATGGCATTATTTTGATAGACATGGTAACCCGGCTATTGTTGTTTATTTAATAATAAATGTATATTTACTTTTATTTCTTTTTTAAATTTATATAAATTATTTTGTTCTATAGTAATTAATTATTTTTTTTTTGCTATTTCCTTTTGGAAATAATAGAAAATAATTAAAAAATACTGTACAATGTAGTAGTTATTCCGTCACCCAATTTTACAAATTATATAAATCGCCAAACCACTCGCCAAATTGTACAGATTGAGAATTTTTTTTATTTTAAATAACGAAAGAACAAATAAATTAGTATAACATTAATAAATATAAAACTAAAACGTCGAAATAAAAATCACTTGATGACGTAAACACGTGTAACTTGCTAAAAGTCAAGTGAATGTGACATTTACCATTAACCATTATTGGCATTTAATCTTATAGTTTGGTGATAGATTTTTTGTCGACGGGATAACTAAGTAGTACCAAAAATACATATGTAACTGGTATTCGAAAACGAGGTTTTCGTCAAATTTTCGTAAAAAAAAATCATGCCAAACATGCGGTGCGTATATGACATCTGGTGAAATATTAAATTACGTAACAAACCATGACATTTAATTTCAACTTCAAATCAATGTTTTAATTTACCACTCGAAAAATAAAAAAAATGCTAACTGGCGAATTGAAAAAAAGATATTGGCGAGATTTGCACCCGGCTTTTTTTCTTTCGGCACAGATGTCACATACGGCCCCATATTGGCGCGATTTTTTTCTGATGCCAATGTCATATACGCAACGGGTACTTAACTGGCGCCAAAGTATCGTTATTTTGCTTGATATGGTAAGCCGAATGTTGTTGTTTATGCTGTTAATGCGTTCCCCAAATTGGCGTTGGAAAAAAATCGCGCCAATATGGGCGTATATGACATTTGTTCCAAACCTTCATATGAAAGGCGAAGGGATAAGATCGTATTTGTTTATGGCATTTGATGACTTGAACTATTATAATATAGATGAAATGATCGGGATAGAATAATATTTGGTCACTTATCACCTGTGCCTGGATAACATTAAAGTATCAAAATGGCACCTAGAGTATAAAAAACAATGTGTTCCGCCCGGACTGTTGATGATAGTCACATGGTTTAGGCTATTGTTATAGAGATTTTAAAATATCGGTTGACAAAAACTCTGAATACTTAATTCATTTTATTTTAGCTTCTTTTCAAATGTTTAACTGTGTAAAATGTTCCTCTTTAATCAAAAACGAAAACAACCATTGGATGTCTTATCTTAACAGCAACTCATTCTCCGTTAAATTTTTGCAATCAAAGGGAATTGAATGAAAACCCGTTTACAGGGAGATCTGCACACCTTTTTCAGTGCAATTTAATCTTCTCTAATATTTTAAAAACCCATTTGATTTTTAGATTCCGCGGTGTCTGAACGGGGTTTGCGATTGTAGCTTGCAGGGGGCAGAGCCCCCTAGTATATATATATATATATATATATATATATATATATTCTACATATTCACTAATATGTGTGCAAATAGAAAATTTCCAGTTTCTATAAAAAGAGACAATGAAGATTTTAAAGTAATTACATGAAAAAAAAAATAATATTCAAAAGAGTGTAAAAAGAATATCATTTTTGTTAACGTCCTACTAAAAGAAGAGAAGATTTTTATCTGTAAACAAAACTTATTACACAGTTTGTCAATAAACGGTCAGGTGGCAGATAAGAAATTTAATTACAGGAAATTTACATTTTAAACATGTTTAATGTTTCAGATGTAAAGACGAATTATATTTGACAAACACAAATGCGAAACTTTCTTTTAGAATTTTACCGTCATACATAACTATTCTCAGATGCTTGTTAATTATTAAACATGGATTAAATATGCTGTACATTCAGCAGCACACTTTAAATAAAATTAAACAAAATTTAATTAAGCCTATATACGCATATTAAAATTTATTATTTGCATTAGTTATAAATTGTATATCCGAGAATGTATACGTTTATTCATCACAATTTTTTTTATGTACAATACTAAATATAAATATTTATTTATTTATTTATTTATTTATTAGGGAAGAAATAAATATTAAACTTTTACGGCGGTATAGAAATTAGAAAATAGTAAATGTTTGAGAACATTTTGATATCAAATTTTAATATTGCTGCATTGACATTATTCAAAATTTAAATATTACATTTATGTGTATAAAATCTCTACTTATTCATTAGTGTACTCAGTATCAATAGAATATTTACGGCTTCTATAAAAAAAGACAATCAAGATCTTAAAGTAATTACATTTAGAAATAAAAAATATATTCAGAAAAGTGTAAAATTAAAGACTTTTCTAAAAGTCCTACTTAAAGGAAAAAAAAAAGATTTGTATATGTAAACAAAATTTATTAACATAGTTTGACACTAAATGCTCAGGTGGCAGCAAAGAAATTTAATTACGGAAGTTTATATTTTTAAGAAGTTTGATGTTTTAGACGTCAGGACGAATTATATTTGATAAATGTAAATGCAAAACTTTCTTTCAGGAAAGTTTTCCTCACACAAAATAATTTTCAGGTGCCCGTTAATTATTAAACATGGATTAAATATGCATTACATTCTGCAGCAGACTTTAAAAAAACTACATAAAATTTAAATAAGCGAATATACGCATATTAAAATTTGTTATTTGCATTTTTTATAAATTGTATATCCAAGAATGTATAAATATACATATCACAAAAGGTCTTTTTTATGTACAACAGTAAATATATTTTTTTAAGAGGGGAAATATTTATTAAAATTTAAGGAAGAATAGGAATTAGAAAATTGTAAATGCTTGGGAAGATAGTAAAATAGACCGTGGAACGCAAAATGGTATATTAAAGTGATTTCTTGCTAGTAAGATTCATTGAATTAAATTATGATTCACTAAGATGAATGATTTTTAGAGACGTTGCGGCTATAAACAAGTATTTAATCTTTATATATTTTCCAGAGGCTTATCGTTTATTCAGATTTTGATCTATATTGCACATTATCGGAAAATAATAGCGAATTTTAATAAGGATTTAAATAATAAAAGTGGTTTTATTAAAGAAATATAAGTAGTTATCGCCATTTTTAGATTTACGCAACTTTCCCTTCATCTGCCAGCAACAAAATGCCAATATTTGTATCCAAATAATATATATGTGATGATTTGACGAAGAGCAGTTGGCGTTTACCGGGTTTAGTTGGGTTTCCTTATTAAAAGCACAGGAGATTTTGGCCGATTGGTTTGTTGAAGAAGAAAAACAGACGAAGAACACAAAGAGGCATCAGAATGAGACATTATCCGGCTTTTCACAATCAAAAATAGTTCCAGGTGGAATACTTCAATTAGTCGATGAAAAAAATAGAATTCAATAGCATCAAACAACTCGCTTAAACCACATTCTGTCTCTTTCATGCTATCCACACGATAATATCATTCTCCTTTTAACACCAATCTACAAATTCTTTTTCGCATACTACTACATTTCATCTTTCTTCACTACTCCGCTGTTTTATACATATATTTCTGCAAACATATCTGCACACAGATCTATACCCTTTTTCTCTTAATTTTGCACACTGTATATGGCTGCCGCATCAGTTTATAAACTATAGCGGCGCAAAGTTACAATAAGATCAGCTGATTATTCTCTCCCAATCATAATCGATTTTTTGACGGCTTATTAATAAAAACATGTATGACATATATAATGTATAATTAAAACATGTATAATGTGAAAATATTTTCCATCGTGAATGATTTTGAAAATGTCGCCGTTGATGTGACAAAACGATCGTCAATCTTAATAAATGATATTTTATCACTTTATAGCATTATTTTACTTAATCGGTTTATTAATATTATCGGTAGGTTTAATATCGTAGTAAAAAAGAATCCTGGCGCGACACGATGATTCAGATCTTTCTATAATCTAAAAACCAGATGCACAAGACAACAAGATTAGTCGCTGCTGTCGAGATTGCAGCTAAAAAAAGCTAATTTTCCCGTCAGACGATAATTTAAAAAGAAAAATGAATTCATAGCCGCGGAATAAGTTTTAAAGCATTGGGAAATTCTAGTAGACATCTTGATATTTTTTAATAAAAGAATGGTTTTAAATAAATAGACTTTTTAGACAGGATAAATTATGAATTGCGCTATTTTAGCAATTAAATAAAGAATTTAGAGGGGTTTGATTTATCGGGAAATAATAGCGAATTTTAATAAGGATTTAAATAATAAGAGTGGTTTTATTAAAGAAATATAAGTAGTTATCGCCATTTTTAGATTTACGCAACTTTCCCTTCATTATTTTTTAATTGATTTTGTATACCTATGAGGTAAAAATGAAATTTTCTCTACATCTGTTCTGATCAATTTAAACATCGTTAGGTCAGGGGTGACAGAGGTATCCATTCCTAGTTTTTAAAAAACTTTTTAGTTTTAACAAAACTCCCTTTATAAAAAAGTTTGAATTTGGAAATTTAATTTCTTTCTGTGCTGGTTGTATTCTATTGTACCTTGTTGTCGCTTCATCAATTATTTTCTGTATCGTTTTAGTGGCATATCCTGCATCCTTAGATATTGGTTTAATTTAATTTATTTATGTTCCTAAGAGGTCCCTTGCTGAGCATACATTTAGTGCTTTATCAATATAAGTATTTAATGCTTCTGTTTTGCATGAAAAGGGGGTCCTTGAGAATTTGGAGATTTTGCAAACAAATGCATTTTGTTTCGTCATAAATGTCTGTATTAAATTGGTAGAATAAATTAATCTTACGAATTTCAATATATTTTGTGAAAATGTAAACATATTGTGCTCCAACAAATCCGTTTTTAATGTCTCTTTTGCTGTAAGCATGGAAAGTCCGTTTGAAAACGTTCGGTTGAGAATCTATTTTCGTTTTCAGATTTTAATTCAAAATTTAATTTTTTCATTATACTTATCTTCAGAAAATTCTAAAAACATTTCTTGAAATTTCATTTTATAAAACTTAAAATTTAAATAAAACATGTTAATTTAAACAAATTAGATTTATTATATAATTTAAATGATTTAGTTCATGTGTGAAATGTTTCTTTTTTCTCCAGAAAGGATATTCAAAATTATTATCTTGAAAACAATTATTTTCGGAAGAGGATACAATCTAAACAAGTAAGAAAAATCATGCGTTAAGCACAGGTTATGAAATATTTTCCAACACTTCCTGAATGCTTTAACAAAACTTCGTTATTTAGAGAAATAAAGTATATAAGAGAAATAAGTAAACATTTTAGAAAACGCATAAAATATTTGAAAAACAGATTTCTGCAGTTACCGTCTATAGCCAAATATGTGTTCGAATTCTTTTGAACAGCCCTGTATTTGATCTGTAGGTTGATTACATACTATATAATGGGAAAATTTAGTTTAGCAAGAAAATTCATAACAGGTTGAATTTTCTCTTTAAGCAATTTATACTGATAGATCAAAGCATACTTGTATACATTTGTACAGCCCTGTAGTTAACCTAGTACCTTTAATACACGTCACTGTTTAGCTAAAGTTTAATTCAAAGTAAAACACTCTTCAAACTATTGAAATCACATTTACAGAAATTATCATTTATAAACGGCCATGTATCCAATTATTTGCGTGACCCTGTATAACCTTTTTTCTATATTCTACAAACATTTCTTAGTAAACCAAAAGCAGTTTCGCGTAAAAATGCATAACTCATTTAAGAACCATCTTTAAGCAATTTGCAATCATACCCAGTGACCATTACGAATTATTTTGTGTAGCCCTGTATATGAATTGCAACATTTATACACATCATATACTATGCATAAATATAGCGAAACATAAAAGCACATAGCATAATTAAAAATGCATTTCCAGCAATCATCGCTACTGTACAGTACTTCGGATACAATATAGTATCTGAAATCTTTTTGTGTATCCCTGTAAATGCTATGCACTTCGTATTATACATGAAATAAGTTATAATAAACCTCAGCGACGTATATCAATTTCATTATACATGAAATAATTTAATATAATTATAATACGCCGCAAACAATTCCCTCCAGCTCTATATCGTTCTGTAACGGAATTATTTCGTGTGGCCCTGTAAATGAATAATAGATATCCTTTGCTTATTTTCTACAGAATGCATATTTTAGTACACTCGATAAATTCATATCAATATTATTATGTTTGATTCATGTAACATCATTAAAAACTATTTTAAACGATTTTTTCCATAGGCCGTGATGTAACGGAAAACTTTTGACTGTTCCTGTAAATGAACATATATACTATACATGCTAGAAACTTTATTTGAAATAGGGATCGTGCTATAGTAAAGGTCACTAACATCCAAAAATTTCAGAATTTCCGAGTATATTTACGAGAGTTAGAGCGCGGACAGACGGCCAGACAAATCGATGTCATAAACATTTTTCAACTTTGTTGGAGTTAAAAACAGATTTCAAAAATTTAGAAAATAATTACTCCATCAAAATATCACTCTTTAGAAAACGTATAATAAACAATTTGTTTCAAATAAATTCTATTACCGCTTATAATTTGAATATCAAATGTAATGAAGAATTATGCGAAAGTAAGTGGAAAACTTAATTCTGATAATGGAGTATCTTTTATCTCAGAACAAATGGTATCAGTTTAGTAATGAAAATTAAAATTTTAGAACTATTCCTTCTCTTCCATATTAGCTGGAGCGTTTCAATAAAGTAAGATAGCTTCTGTAAAGATAAAATACACTGATGCAGATGATAAGTTAAAATATTTCTTCAGCCGTATAATTGTTGAAAACGAATCTTCGGAATATAAAAGTAATCAGGAAAGGAAAGGTAATGGGTATGGATAAATGATTCATTGAAATTGCAGTGTAATTTGAAATTTAGATGGATTCATTGAAGAAAATGTGGATGAAAGCAAAAATAAATTTAAATGTGTATTCCAGGAGAAAACAATTTCTGTTCACTAATAAAATAATCTTTATTTTATTTTATTTTATTTTTGGAATTTTTAGATTTTTTAAACAAAATCAATGTTTTATTAATCACATTGTGTTTTACTAATGGTAAATATACCAAACTGTAATAAAAAACTATGTAACACTCACTTGTGATGTATACTTGTTAATGTATGTATACTTGTAATATTTATTCAGCCGTATGATTGTTGAAAACGAATCTTCGGAATATAAAAGTAATCATGAAAGGAAAGGTAATGGGTATGGATCAATGATTCATTCAAATTACAGTGTAATTTGAAATTTAGATGGATCCGTTGAAGAAAATGTGGATGAAAACAAAAATAAATTTAAATGTGCGTTCCAGGAGAAAACAATTTCTATTCACTATTATGTGACATATTATTACAATGGAAAGAAGATGAGAAAACAATATTTAATTTTTTTGTAACACTCACTTATGATGTATACTTGTTAAGGAAAAAATAAGTTTCGTGTTTTATTTTATTATATAGGTTGGTAATTTTATATTTGAAAAATGGTCATTTTTTATAATTTTATTTTTCAGAGGAGCAAAATAAATAAATAAATAAATAAAATAAAATAAAATAAAAAATGATGTATTGTTTAATAAACATTTCTTAATTAAAGAAGATGATACAGAATTTTAAATTCAATATTCAGAATCCAGGTAAAATAAATATTTAATTACAAAGTCAAAGCTTATAATAAACGTGCTTTTTTTATACAAATTCCACTGGCACTTATAGTTTTAAGATCAACTTAAAGGTGTAATAAAATAGAGTTAATAAATGAGCATTTTTCGTAAAACACAAGATTGTCATAAGACAAATTAGAACCAACAAATTATTGCATCTATTTAATATTGGTTGCAGCGTTGCAATAAATAAAGATAATGCGTTTAAAGATGAAATGTATCAAACCATACAATTGTATTATTTATTAAGTCGTGTCGTTTTTGAAAATAAATCTTGGGAAAGGTTATCCGAAAATGGATGTAGATAAAATACTTATTTCCATTGCATTATAACATAACCCCGTAACTGTTTTTCTAGAGTGCCGCTCGGGCAAAAAGAGTTTGCTATCTTCAATACAAAAAGCTTTGTGTTACCTCTTAATTTTAACTGTAATCTTTGATTTGTTAACTGTTATATACCTTTTTCGATTATACAAAGACAAATATTTTAGTAACAAAAAAGTAGTGCCGGGTACTTATTTTTAATTCATTGTGTCCAAAAAATTAAACAGTTAATGAGTTAAAGCGCAATTAGAACCATTGAATGGAATTCAGGATGAAAACATAAATAAATTTAACCCTTAAATGCCGAGTGTTGCCTTTCGGCAACATACACAGTTTAGGCTTCTAAAATACTATTAGAATAATGTTGAAGGGTTTAATGCCTAATGTTGCCAATAAAATACATTCTGAAAATATTATTAAATCAATTTTCAAAATGTAGATGGCAATACTTGTGCTGTTTAAGAATAGATGTAAATTTATTTTTTTTTAATCGTTGCTAAATGTTATTTTTGTTTTGTTTTGAAACTTGAGAAATACTCCATTTTGTTCTGCAGTGAGCAAGTAAAATTTATTTCTTATCGTAGTTCTAAATTTTCTTGTGTGTTTAATATTATAGAATTTTATCAAAGTAAATTATTTTTTCAATTAAACACCAGTATTGCCGATTAGTAACAAATTGTTTTTTAGCCGTAAACCACACTTAAAACAAAAGAGGATTTTTTAAAGTATTTTTCCCGTGATTTATTTAAAAGTGAAAGCCGAAAAACAGTTTAAAAATTATTTTTGAAAAATCAGGCATTTAAGGGTTAAATCTTTAAAGCGGAACAGGTTCTCTAAAAATCAAAAATTGAAACCAGACAAATTATAAGGAAAATTGCATAAGTTAAAGACACCGAAAAGCGTAAGGGTAGAGCTTGGGGCGATGAATCTACCAAAAGACTCCTGCTACTTCGAGCTCATTATTAGTCTCAACAATTAGGTGACACAATCAAAATTTTTAGCTGATAAAGGGAGGACAATATATATGGAACTCAGTATTAACATCATGAGTCTTCACTGCAACAAACGTAATAAGTAAATGTAATAGGTAATAAATTTCAATGTCTGTATAAAACCTTTAGACGAATTTACGTTTGTCAATGTTACTTCCTAAGGATTTAATCAAATATTATGAAGCTATTTATTATTTTTTTTAATTCTATATCACTGGTAAATGATTTAAGCACTGTATATAATTTGTTATTAAATTGATTTTATCAACGGAAAATGTGAAAATATAAGATGTAATTTTTAACTAATTCTTTAAAATGTACAAATTGAAAATGTATTATTTAAAAAAAAAAGAAACAAATATCTATTTTATTTCTAAAATCATGTTCTAAATGCCCTATTCATTTTAGTAAATTATATCGTGAGATTGTCAGAATTAGAAATTGGAACGCTAAAGCTTTAGAAAAAACGATTTATTGATTTTTAGTTCTTTTTTATTCAATTCTCAAGCATTTTTTAAATAAACTAAAAAGACGAATTTGTTTTCTTCCTGTAAAGATGTAACAAAAGAAAAAGATATTTAATGTATAACATCATATGGGACATTTCTTCTTCCGTTATGAGAAAGAATTAAAAAAAAAATCAATGATTTAAAATAGAGGATGTCTTTCTAAAGAATATTTTTTTCAAACAGTAGAAATTAATTAATTCTTCACAACATGACGAATCTAAAACTCACAGTACAGTGGAAACTAGATTATCCGCCTCCGCTTAAGCAATATCTGTCCAGTTAAGAAGAACAGTTTCGTTTTCAAACTATTTCCTACGTGCGGAAAATATTAAAATATAGCTAAAAGCATACTGTTCCTCGAAATGTGGAGATAATGTTTTAACGAATTGATCAAGCAGAATAAATACTGCTTTTGTACAGAATACTTTAACCATTTAGTGCGCAGCATTGCACATATGCAAACATGCAAACAACAGTGTTTTGAATCTAATAGATTTTTTTAATCGTATATACCTAATTCACATCAGAAAATTAAAATAACAATATTTACTTTAGACATTCCGTACTTATATAAAGCGAAATTAACCATTTATACTTTCTGGTGTAATGTCAGATTCTCTGAACGACGTAATTTCTAGAACGTATTCTATCATGGGAATTAAAGGGTTAAAGGTTAAATTTTATAAAATAAATATTTGTATAAATTAAGGTATTTAGAGACATACTTAGTAAAATATTTACTAATTTGCAATATTTTAGCGTAAAACAGCCACACGACACTAGTTCTTACTTGCATTGCAGACGTGCAACAGAAGAAAAGATTGACGTATTATATGGAAAATGTATCTCTTATTTTTTTTCATCATTTTTTCTGTGTAAAAAAAAAAAAAAAAAAAAAAAAAAACTTTCAGAGAATCATATATAATATTTTCGAAGCAAAATAAAAAATCGGGCATGTAAGGGTTAAAAATGAACATTGAAGTAAGTATGGTAATTGAATGATCACAAAAGCAAAAGTGATAATGAAATAGTAGAAGTAAAATTTCTCTAATTAAAAACGCGAGAGCTTGAAAAAATGATAACTTCTGTTCGTCTATAATACGTATGAATATGTGGACTTAATTTTTGAGTTAGTCAGAAGCCCTGAAAATATATTGTAATAAGAAAATTTGTACAATAAACGCGCAGAAAATTGATAGCGCACTTTAATGACAGTTACATTATGCAACAACGGCAGATTTATTTGCATATTTTGTTTGTTCTCCGAACTTTATTCTTTTGTATTAATAAATTACCACTAGCTTGCTTTTTAAATTAAATTTTTATAATAAATAAATAGTTGTATATTTTAAGATCAGGTTGGTATCCTATTATATTTCGGTCAAAAACAAAGCTCAATTTATTTTTAAAAAGTATTATTATTTTAGACCAGTGGTTGTCAACCTGTGTGCCGCGGCGCAGTAGTGCGCCGTAAAAAGATCTTAGGTGTGCCGCAAAACCTTTAAGCAAATTGCCTCAAGTTAAAAAAAAAATGAATCTATAATTTCAGACGTTTCATATTATACGATTTACTTTGAAATTCAGTTTAGTGTCCCAAATTTGCTTTATTTGGGAGGGGTTTTTTTTCTGTTACTCATTATAAGAACAAACAAGGAAACCATAAAAATAGTCTTACGTCTCTTAAAATAAATTCTTTCAGTCTAGTAAAAAAGATTACAATTTAAAAATGCACTAGAAAAGATCGTTGAAAAAGGATTTAATAGTATGCCTATCTAAAAATTTTATCTTGCACAGAAAGTCTTCTATATAAAAAAAAAAAAAAAAAAAAAAAAAAAGTCAAACTCAGATATCTCTTTAAGTAATAATGTGACAAAATAAGATATTTTTCCACACTACCCATTCCTTTCACTATACAAATTCCTATGTATTTTTGCCTGTGTTTTTCTGCACTGCTATTGTTCAATAAACCTATATCTCGAATCCGCATCTCCCCCAAATATATGGCGAAATTCCATGATTCTTTGAACTGATGACGGTATGCTGAATGATACAGAAACTACTATTACAAAAGTGCTTAAAGCGGTATTTCGTTTGCTTATTAATATTAATTCATATTAAAGAGGCGTATATAAAAAATGTTAGAAGAATTTTATTTAAAATAATTTTCTTTTGCTTTATTCGGCTGAGATGACCTATTTTGTTTGTGATACTAAAAAATAAAAATATATATGTAGTCATTTCTTATGTAATGATAAATAATCTTTCCGTTTTTTAAGTCATCATAATTTTAGGGTGTCGCACAACTTTAATTCAATGTTTAAGTGAGCTGTGTTGTAAAAAAGGTTGAGAAACACTGTTTTAGACCATTCAAATGCTTTCAACATTAAATACGGACTTCAGTTACTGCAGTAAACAAAGGCCCTGGTAGAACACATTAACGAAAATTTATTGAAAACATACTCTACTAAATAAGTTATACTTTTTTCTATTAGTCGAATATGAAATAGAATGAGAAATAATGTAACGGTAAGTTAAATGTTTAATTTGGATAGCAAAGAAGCTTTTATGGTGATACATTTGGAAAGGATATGTGTAACATTTTACAATTCAAACTAAAACTGTCGAAATATTCCATCTGTTTCTGAGTTTCTGCAGAGTTTCAATAATTTAAGGTAATTTGCGTAAAGATGAAATACACCAAAGCATTTGATGAATTTAAAAAAGTTTATTCCCCACTAAAAATAATCTTAAGATTATGTGAAGAAATCTCCACTTTCTCCAGAAATTCTTCAGAGATCTGTAGAATTTTTGAAGATTTAGCTTTACCTTAAAAATATCTGCAGAATTTTTAAAGATATTCTTAAAAATATTTGCAGAATTGTCTACAGATTTTTGGGCTAATTACATACAGATTTTCTACAGATTTGTTTTAGTGCGGTTTAGCTGTGCTTTCTTTTAAAAAGCTATATTGGTAACATTTAATTTATCAAGAGTTATTTCCGTTGACCCATATATTAAAATATGCTTAGATCATTAAAAGGAAGAGAAGATAAGCAGGCAAATAAAAATTTTAGTGATTTTAGAAGACCGCACACAATCAAAGTAGATTTTTTTTAACGAATGAGAAATCTATATAATTTATCAAAATACAGGGCTGCCACAGGCGACTATTTATATGTTCGGCTTGTACAACTATTTAAAAAAAATACATTTGTAGGATATTTCTCTTGTAAATATTTTTAAAGCATATGTAAAAAAAAAAGTTTTGAAAATGTTGTACGAAAAATAATTAAAAAATAGTTGTTTGTGGCAGCCCTGGAATATATTATATTACAACACATAAAAACGCTCTATTCGAAATACTTTTCTATTACCGCTTATAAACTGTAAAGAGATAAACAGAAAGCTTAACTATGACATCAAAAGCGCTCATACCGCAAAACATATTGAAAGATTTTGACAATTCAAAAGAAACTTGCAATTTCATATTGGATGCAGTTTTTCAATAAATAAAGGTAATCTTTAAGATGAAGTATACCAAAGCATTTGATGAATTACATAAGCCTATGCAGCCAAGTACTCTTTTGAAAAGCTATCTTGGGAATATCAGATTCATCATAAAAGGAACGGAATGGATTTCGTTCAGAGGTTTATTCCCATTGCAGTATATTTTAGAATGAAGCTAGATTCCTTCTATGCAACAGAAAATGGAAAGGAAAATAAACTGAAATCCTCAATCCGTAAGAGATAATAGATTATTCATTTGAATAAGATATATCAAAAGTAAATAACTGCAGAATGTTAGATTTAACAATTTTGAAATCGAATTTCTATTGTTTTAACAAGATATTGAATCACATTTATCTAATACATACAAAAATTCGTAATGCAAGAATTCTAAATATGTCGGATTTCCTCATTGAGTTTAAATGTAAAAGATGCATTTCGCTACTAGTTATTTGATTCGACGTATGTGCACGGTGCAATTTGTCCCATGATGTAAAACGGAAATTTGTAATTAAAATTTTACTATAATAGATAATAACCCATTAAACGCCGCTATATAAACTATATATAACTAAATATACATATTCATTTTATATAATTTTTAAACAAATTAGATACCCAGATTATAAAACAATTAAAGAAATTAATAACTCTAACCGTTTTAAATATATAGCATGTTACTGTAACTGGAGCATTGGCGTCTAATGAAAGTTGACCCTTCCCCCAATTGGAAAAGAAAAACACGGGCTGTTTTCTACTGCATCAATGCAATTGCGGTTAGAAAGAAATGAATAAAAACATACATTTTTGCCATACTGTAAGCAAATTTATACAAACTTATAAATATTTACTAAGAATATTGAAAATCACTTTCATTCAAATTTAACAACTCAAACTTAAACTGGTATTCGTACTATTCGAAATATATAGATTAGGGCTGGGGGATATCAGAAATTTAATATCGCAATATATCAACGAGTTAACATTGATATTTGTGATATATCGCGATAACTACCTTAAATTGTGCAAGTATAGAAATTTTGCTAATTTCGAAACATAAATAGTATAATAGCAGCAATTTAAGTAAAAACAGATGTAGGGAGCAACTACTCAATGTGTTATACCTATATGTTCACTCAGCAACATTAAAATAAGTATATATACTTATAAAAAAAATATTTTAGAAAAGAAACCAATGTTTGATATCTGTTTGCACGTATACCATTTGTTGCAAAGTATTTTTCTTCAAAAATAGTATGTTTCCTATTCTTCCTACTCTATGCATTATTTATCAGAGACACTTTAACTTTAACGCGATGTACTTTGCGAATAACTGACAAAATTATAAAATACAAAATAAAATAGAACATTCTTAAATTTAGGACGTTGAAGATTTTATTTTAATTAACACAGGAAAAGAGGAAGCTCTAGAAAAAACTGAAATTAATTTAATGCCACATGTGGTGCTAATATACTTGTTATTAAATAGGTTTCTGTGGATGATAGATGCAACAGAAATGTTGCTCTTCAATCTTTCTCTAAAGAATCAATTCATTCTTGGCTGTTCTTAACTACAAAAGGGCAACTTTATGACATAAGTTTTAATTTATTTTTGTTCGGAAATGCATGAAACTAGCAGTTGTTGTTGTTCAGAAACTATGTAATCAAACTGTTTTTTTTTCAAGTTTTTTTTTTTCTTTTTGCAAACGCAATAGATCTTTCAGAAAATAGTCTTAAAGGGAGCGTTCTGAACGGAATTTCTGCGCGAAAGAAGAATAACTACTCCAGAAAGGGTAAAAAACGTCTTTTTCACGTGATGAAAATCGCTTAACTCGATAGGTAATTTATTTATCAAAAAATGGAAAACACAGCTCGTTTCTAAATTGCTTCCAAAGTCCAGGCCTTCGAATTTAGTGTCTTTACGTTTAAAAATGAATTTGTAAATGTGTCACAAAGTTTTGCGTTTGTTGAGCAGAGCAGTTCCCTGTATTTACCTATTCCTACCTATTTACTACAAGAAAACAACATTGAAACCTTTTTAAAAATATATAAATACTTAAATCACATTTGAGAGTAGTTTTATACTAATTTCAATTTTGTTTTTGATAAATATTCATAGCTGAAAAATATCAATACAGAATATACTAAATTCACTCCAGAAAACTTCGCTCTAACAAAAATAAGACAAATGAGTTAATATGAATAAACATTACTGACTGGGCTCTTATTAAAAACAACCAATCACCTCTGTGAAAGACTGCTTTGAACTTGGGCTTTTCGCCAACTTTCTTTCCAACTTTGCTATAAGCAAAATGGGAAACTTTAGCGGACTCTCATTGGTTGCTTGCAAGCCGAGAATTCTATCTTAGGTATAGACTCGATGATCACCCGTTATCTTCCGTACCAAACGCAACAACGAATAACCAATGCTCATGCGTTATTATTCATAATGTATCAATTATCTGGAGTTATTGGAATAGGTGTATAGACTAATCAGAGTTGAGATGAGAAAGGATGAGAAATGTTATCAGTATTACGCACAGGACTCGAACGAACATTAGGTTTATTGAGAAGGGATAGGTGGATTGCAATGATTGGGATAATTTCTATTGCAGATAATCAACGGAAAGAAAGATTATCGATGGAGATTTTCCGTTTTGGATGAGAAAGGAGGTTGAAGACATTGGAATAGATTTTGTTTCAGGTTCTCTGGCGGTGAGCGCAAAATATTATTATTTTATTGAGTTCTGAGTTATTTGGCGAAATTTTTTTCGGTACTCGTGTTCGTAATTGCAGTGTTTGTTAACACTCTTATATTATTGAGATATATCAACAGAGTCAAAGTTTAGATATTGTTATTGCGATAGTTAAGAAATATCAATATCTGTCGATATATTGATAAATAATCTAGCCCTAATATAGATATTCTTACTTATTAAAATATTCTTCTACACATTCTTTAGAAAAGTAGAAGAAACAAATCTGATAAAACATTATATTGCATTATATATATGTATATATATGTGTGTATGTGTGTTTTACGTCTGGATTTTTTGTAAGTACTCATATTGAAATATTTTATTTATTTAGGCATAGTAACTGCAATTTTTATCTCTATGTATATTCCTAAATAATGCTTTAAATCATCTTGATTATCTTTCCAAATTATGAGGTTGATTTAGAACTAGAATTTGAGACAACTATTACTTGAATATATTAAGTACTTTTCACGCTAACATTACTAACCATAACATTCAGTTTACTGATAAAAAATATATTATCTTTATTACCTATTTTATAAATGGCGTATATGCGTAATCCAGTCAAATGGTCAGAAAGAGGTGCAAAAAATCTACCAGAAGGTATCACGTTTATAAAGTGTTTATGGGGATACTATTAACAGTAATTGATAGTTTTCCAACAAAACATCTCGAGGCTAAATTTTGTGGAGTGAAACAAACACGAAATGTTCAGACATGTTTTCAGTTTTTTGCTTATAACTCAAAAATTATAAACGTTTTGTGAAAGAACAAAAAGAAAAAAAAAACATTAAATTCTCTACAAATTTCTTTAAAAATCCGTTTTCCTAAACACATTACAAAGCGCGATACACCTTTTTGAAATGAAACTTTTTTCATCATCGCAAAAACTGGACCTTTTTTGTCTCCTATCCCAAAACACTTCGTTTTCACACTTATTGTGGAAACGAAGTGTACAAGTTCATGCTGATGAATAGTTGAAGAAGGAAAACTTTCAAGAAAACATTTATTCTTGCAAGACACGCTGAAGCTGGAAGAATCAATGGATTCTTCCGAATTTCGAAATTTCGCAGCAGAAAGCTATTTCACAATATAGTAGTCCGAAAAGAATTGGTCTGGGATTTGGACTGATATGGCGATTGATCAGACATTAAGGAAAATGATGAAGGGCAGTGGGAGATTAGCACATGGACGAGGAATGACAGACTACACTGTTAAAAATTTGTAGCATTCTGTCCAGTCATTTGACCGTTTTTATCGATAATGGTTAAACAACCGTTATTTAACACTATTCTGACCATATTATTGTCCATTTTATGGTCAGAATATCATTAAATTACGGTTATGAAACGGTTTTAAAAAAAAACGGTCGAAAGACTGGACAGAATGCTTCAAATTTTTAACAGTGTATTAATTCCTGTTATCAGCATCACCATAAACAGTTTAAAAACGTAAAGCATTTTTGAAGAATTTTTGCATCTATCGGCCCTTGTTTTCTGGCTATTTGACTAGACTGGTATTTAAAAACTAATTTATAAGATTCGCACATTATGTGCATTTAATATAATTTGAAACAACACGCAATTGGGGAAAATATTTTCTCTTTATTTATATCATTTAACAATCTGCCTATGAAAGTCCCTGTTCAAAAAGTAGCTCCTTAAAATACTACATTATCATCTCTTCATTTTATTAAACTCAAATCTATTCTTTCGTCTGAAGTGTTCTGTTTCTAGGAC
Organism: Maratus speciosus; assembly: GCA_963932465.1. Taxonomy (NCBI): domain Eukaryota; kingdom Metazoa; phylum Arthropoda; class Arachnida; order Araneae; family Salticidae; genus Maratus; species Maratus speciosus. Next base: position 77,947,011 of record OZ010790.1, read on the forward strand.
GACTGAAAAATGTTGTATATCGTGATTTACAAACAAATTCTTGATTTTGACAATCAACGATAAATCAAAAGACTGCTCAAACTAGGGTGAATAGCTGCATCAAATCTCAATAAAAAAATTCTATTTATTTATATATTTATATATTTATTTACTTATTTATTTATTTACGGTTGAAATACAAATTAAGGATTGAGATCTTCGTGATTTAAAATTATTTTCATATTCTTATAGAGCACCACTACATATTGAGTAAAATTCTGCAAAACTATAAGAATGCTCACATAAGCATGGGAAGCTCAAGTCATTTTCAATAAATCATTACTTTTATATATATTTTTTTTATTTTTGCTGTTGAAACGTAAATAAAAAAGTTTGGACTCTTGAAGTTTTTTCAAGATATATGTAGGTATCAGATATAGATAGATATATAATGCAGAGATGTATACATATGGCTATATCTATATCTACACTGCCCAAAAAAATTAGGGGAGCAAGAAAAAAATGAAGAGAACAGTACAAGACAGCCATGTATTGGCATAAAATGGATAGTACACGTGTATCAATCCACAATACAGAAAATAAGACGCAAAACAAATTGTAAGGGAGCTTTTATTCTTTGAATAGATGGAAAGAACATGAAAAGATGGTTTGGTGCAACAATTTGGTTTCATGTAAATGATTAAAAAAAAATTGTTTAGGAATTATGCAAGATTTATAATTTGGCGTGTAGTTAATGTGGTAAGTAATGTGGCTAAGACTGCTGCACACCTGTTTTCCATGGATACGGTGAAGTTATTGATAAGACTTTGGGGAATCTTGTTCCACTGCTCAATAATTGCAATCTCCAAGTCCCAGACAGTGAAAGGAGGCCTTCGTCTCACAGCAATGCGTCATCTGAGTATGTCCCAAAACTGCTCTATCGGATTTATGTCAGCAAAGCAGGCTGGTCATTTCATACGCTGTATTGTTTTAGCTTCAGGTATGTTTTCCACAAGACGGACTGTATGAGGTCTGGGATTATCATGCATGAAAAAAAAAAGAAATCGGTAATTGATGCAACTTAAAATACGACAAGAGGTCTCGGTATCTCGTCTGTATAACTTCGGACCGTCAAAGTGCCTTTCCAGATGATATGCAGGCCGGTACGTCCACCTATGCTGATTCCAGCAGAAAGCATCAACCCACCTCGTATGTGATGTGATCTTTCACGAACGAATGTGGGATTATTTTGAGTGTATCTTTCTCTCCATACCAAAACACATCCGGTGTCACATCCAGACTAAATCAGGACTCGTCTGTAAAAAGAATTTGACTCCAACAACGCTACCTCCAAACTCGATGTTCAGTTGCCCACATTCTTTGGTCCACACAGTTGCTTGAGATCAACGGAATACAGACCATTGGCTTACGTGCATAAAGATCAACCTGGTGAAGCCTATTTTGGACTGTTTGGCTGGACCCGTTTCTTCCAGTGGGCAAGAACAACTGTATTAGCAGCAACTGTATTATCAGCATTGCCTGTTCCGTCTCGATGAGCTGTTATGATATATCGTCATCAGTTTCTATGGTAGCACATGGCCGATCTTGCCCTTGTCCATGTCTACCATTCCATGTGTTTTGGAATCAATTCCACAGGACAGCACTGACACTTCTTGCGACCTCAACAACGTCCACTACACTTCTTTCTGTTTTCCCAGATTCAACTGTCCCGATAACACGTCAAGCCATGGATTTTGGTAGAGCACATTGTTGTGACACTTTCAAGTCACCTTTTCTCAAAACGCAAGCTGAGCAATTGAATTTCGCAACTGAGACAGTGAAACAGACGTTTCTGCTAAATACCGATTTCTACATTTATCTCCTTTTCTACTTTTTGACGTCATAAACTTTAATTTGGATCTGAAGTTTTTTTTAATCTGTTTTCTACTGCGCTTTTAATTGTGGATGTATATCGGTGTAAATATTTGCGTAATTTTGTTAAAACCATATGCTCTCCTAATTTTTTTGAGCAGTGTATATCTATAAACCATGTGTCCTAAAAATGACTGACTGATTTTAAAATTCAGTAACTTGCGAACGGTGACAGATATTTAAAAATTTCTTGCAGGAGCGTTATGTATAATCTCAGAAGAATTTTACTGTCATTCTCGAATTTAGTCAGAATTACAAACAATAGATGGCGCTGCGAGCAATATGTGCTAAATCCAGGCCCAATTTCTGTTAATCAGGGATCCAATCAATACATTTTAATCTAATTTTTTAGTATAGGAGAACAGAAAGATCAGCTAAAGAAAATACAGCTGGAATTTAGCACCATCTATGGTTTGTAATTTGAATTAAATTCAAGAATCACTGTGAAAAAAAACTCTTGACATCATACATAACCCTCCTGCAAGATTTTTTTTAAAATATCTGCCACCGTTTGCGAGTTATTGAATTTAAAAATCAGTGAATCCTTTTTAGGACACCCGGTATACACATTAGGGTGGAGTAAAAAAAAAAAAACGAAAATCGGAAAATCAAAATGTAATACCACGCAAAAGCTATGTATCGTCTTCAGTAATAAAACTTCACAGTTTTTTTTCAAATCATGTTTTATCTTCCAGTGTCCCTGGCGCCCCCCAATTTTCGCCAAACTCCTCAAAAATGCCTATTACAACTTATAAATCAAAATAAATATAAATTTGGAAAACAAAAATGTCATACCACGGAAAAGTTGCGTGTGTACATAGTAATACGCCTGAATATTTTTTTCGAAATCACATGATATCTATCAAGGTGCCAGTCATCCGAAATTTCGAAAAATATTCCGTAAAATCCCTTTTATCTTAAATAAAGACACAATACTGCTTATTGGTACACAAAACACGAACTTTAATAAGCTAAAAATTAACTTCTACGTTTCGAGCTTTTTTTACAGCCGTCTTCAGGAAAATATGATGGTAAAAAGGCTCAAAAATCAGAGACGAAAACTTCCTGTGCAAGAAATAATTAGTCGAAATTTGACGAATGATTTAAATACAATACTCTAGTGTTGCCATCGAGTGAAAATAAATAATTATTAATGAAGTGCGATCAAATGGATCAAAAAGGTCGATTAAAGAAATCACGAGTGGCCGTCATCTACACATGAGGGACAAAACCACGTTCAACTGAGTTTTCATTCAAGTTTTGGAGCATAATACAAGTTAAACTGAAATATTGTAATTAGATGTACAATTATGACTTTATGATATTGTGCCAGATTTTTGGGATATTATAGGATAAATTATCGTTACAAGGTTTATCTTCACGTGCAATAATTTTAACTGATTCTCTAATTTTACTTTCAAATGGGTTATTGCACGGAACTATAATTTTTGCTTCAGCAAAGTTATTATGACAGACTTCATTAGCTAAGTAGAACACAAAAAAGCAATATTCTGTTTACGATGTTTAATGTCTCTGCGATGCTTCATAATCCTTACTGATAACTTGCGTTTTGTCATGTCATTATGATATTATTTTTTTCAAGACGGACAAATCAAACAGAATTGCAATATTGGACAGATTAACTTACATAGATAAAATGAATACATGTATAGCGGATATGGAATGTGAAATTTTACAAACAGATTTAAATCCCAAGATTTTCCGTAAAGTCGAAGAGTTAGACTGCACTGGAAAATTGCCAGAAAGTCGCTTATTAAAATTAGCCACACTGGAGTTACTGCGGTGTTAACTGTGTGATTGAAAGATCATAAATCAAATTTACCGTTGAAACCTATCGTTTCCCGCTGTGTCGCACCCACATACTTTTTAGGAAAAGCTTTCGTGATATTCTTGAAGTCAATACTTCCTGATTCCGTTTCTGCTATTGAGTCTGCAAAAGATTTTATTGATAAAGTTAAACAATTTCCAATTAATACAAACACCATTATGGCACGTTTAGACATAGTATCTCTATATCTTTCCATCAGTATGCATGGAGTCATACAATACATTAATATGATCATAGATAACAATTCAAATATATCTCAAGATATAAAAACCTCACTAAAATCTGGACTTAACCTCATAGTTTATAGCAACATTTTCGTTTTTAATAAGAATATTTATAGACAACTACATATTGTACCGGTGGGATCACCAGTTTCCGGATTATTTGCAGAGTTTGCTTTAAGACCTCTGGAACATAAGATCTTTGATAAGTTTAATATGAGACCCGAATGTTGGTTAAGATATGTTGATGATGTTTTCATCTTATGGAACTACAGTTTGTCTGATTTAAGTGATTTTCTTCAAGATATTAATAAATTAAGTAACTGTGAAAATTCACCCTTGAAATCAAAGAAAATGCTTCACTTCCATTTTTAGATGTTCAAATTAATCTATGCAGATCTGGATTAAACTTTTCAATTTATAGAAAACCTATTAAAGAAAACACTGTTATCTATTTTTCATCAAAAATACCTTTTTAATATAAAATTTCTGCATTTCAGTCTTTCATTAAAAGAGCATTTATCATTTGCTCAGATGACCAATTAAATGAAGAAATCGAGTTTATACAGAAAATAGCATTTGATCATGGTTTTCCATCAAAATATATAGATAAGATAATTCGGAAGTACAACGGTCGCCCTTCTTCAAGTCAACGACAGGATAATAATCAACTTCAAGTTTACAGAAAATTTCACTACATTCCCACTATATTCGAAAAGCTAAAAAAGATCGTACAGAAATATAATATAAAGCTGGTCGCTATTCCACCTCCTTACCTCATTGATATCGTCTGTAATAAGATTGATAGGATCCCAATGGATCAAAAATCTGGTATATATGAAATCCCTATCAATGTATTCAATAATGTTGAAAAGTCTACATCGGCATGACAAAACGCAAGTTATCAGTAAGGATTTTGGAGCATCTCAGAGGCATTAAACATCGTAAACAGAATTCTGCTCTTTCTAAGTTCTACTTAGGTAATGAAGTCTGCCATATTAACTTTGGTGAAGCATAAGTTATAGTTCCATGCATTAAACCATTTGAAAGTAAAATTAAAGAATCAGTTGAAATTATTGCATGTGAAGATAAACCTTGTAACGTTAATTTATCCTATAATATCCCAAAAATCTGGCACAATATCTTAAAGTCATAATTCTACATCTAATTACAATATTTCAGCTTAAACTTGTATTATGCTGCCAAAAATCGAATGAAAACTCAGTTGAACTTGGTTTTGTCCCTCATGTGTAGATGACGACCCTCGTGATTTCTTAAATCGACCTTTATGATTCATCTGATCTCACTTCATTAATAATTACTTATTTTCACTAGTACAGTTTTGTATTCAAATCATTGGTCAAGTTTCGACTAATTATTTCTTGCACAGGAAGCTTTCGTCTGTGATTTTTGATGCTTTTTACCAACATATTTTCCTGAAGACGGCTGTAGAAACAGCTAGAAACGTAGAAGGTAGTTTTAAGCTTATTAAAGTTCGTGTTTTGTGTACCAATAATTAATATTGTGTCTTTATTTATTATATTTTATGGTGCAATTGTCCAGTATGTGTTATTTCCTTTTATTTGTTCTACATGTATAATAAAATGCATCACACAAAAAGCAAGAGTGCAATACAAACATTTATTCGTGAAAAGTACTCAAACAATTGAAGTTCAAGAATGATTACAAACATTTAAATATGTTAGAAGTATTATAAAAATTTAAAGTTTTATTAAATCAGTTCGTTCTAGACAGATGCAGGAGGGGACCATACATTTATAGTGGGCCGATTGGAAAAATGCTTGACAAGTGTGAATCCCTCCCTATCGTTTCTTTCCAGACAAACGACTTTAATTATAACCTCAAACAGCTATTGACAATCTCAGTATCGATCAAAAATACCTGAAGGAAATTATCCTTTCTATTAAGAAAGGAAGTTGGTCGGAAGGTCTTTCAAATAGATAACATGATAGACTTTCAAATAGGAGATGTGTTACCACTACAAACAGAATTTTGAGATTATATGTGGCAACTCCGGATTCAATGTCAAATCTCAAGATATTGACAGAGCTTGTAATCAAGATGTGCGCACATGTATGGTTTGTAGTTAAGTACAAGCCTTCTTTGGGAATCGTTTATTTTTCCAGGGACATGCCTCAGGTAGATAGAGTTGTAATTGACACAATAATCCAGCGCAATGCCTTTTTCAAAATCCGGAAAACCTACTCATGGTCATTGAGATGATTAGAACACATCCGCCAGTTAGGATTTAGTAGAATCCTTAAAGCACGAAGTTCGAACACTAGTGGAGAAGTCAGACAGTTCCAAGTTCCTACAATCAATTTTTCAAGCAGCAGATTACATTGATCTGATTCAGTGGGATAAGTTAGAAGTTACGTAACCACCTATTTTGACCAATTGTATATGCGATGATTTAAAGATGTTCATTGACAAAACGTGATAGTGAAGATATAATTTCGTTTGCTGAATTTCCATTCCGCACTCAATTTGCAGAAAGTTGTGTCAGAGTGGTCACTCATGCTGCCACGATATTTTTTGGTGCAAGCAACAGGGAAGGAATCATAAGATCTCGAATACAATCAAGAGCCATTATGCCATATTTAAAGAATAAGTCGAATTTTAAGGTTACAAAACTCCAACAGCACCAACAATAAACATCAAGCCGAAGCATTTTGAATATTTCGAATTTTGTTTTGAAGAGCATGATCCAATTTAATTTAAATTAAATTTTTTTAACACTTTTAAGAAGTTTGAATAATTAATTTCATTCTTGAACTTTATATATTTGTGGACTTTTCACAGATAAAATATGTTTATTGCATTCTTGCTTCTTGTGTGATGCATTCTATTATACATGTAAAGCAGAAAAAGGGGAATTTACGGCATCTTTTTCAAAATTTTGAATGACCTGCTCCCTGGATGATACTGTGTGGTTTCAAACAAAAATGTGCAGGCATATTAGTATGTATCATATGCAAACTTTCCGTGATACGACATTTTTATTTTAGAACTTTATGTTTCTTTCGATTTATAAATTGTACAAGACATTTTTGACAATTTTCGCCAAAAGAGAGAGAGGGGGGGGGGGGAGCGCACCGAAATATAAAATTTGATTTCGAAAAAACTGTTCATGCATATTACTACGTACCATGCAGAACGGTTCCGCGGTACGACATTTTTATTTTGTAGCATTATCTTTATTTCGATTTTTAACTTCTACAAGGCGTTTTTGACAAGTTTGGCGAAAATTGGGTTTTTGGGTTTTTGGGGAAATTGGGACCGGCCTAAGCCTAAGATCACATATTCTACAAAACATAAAAGCATCCTAAAACACTTAATATTTATATTAGTATTATAAACTCTTAAAAACATCTATGCTACAAGTTTCACTCAAATCTGCTACATGAGTCTATCTTGTCATACGCCATCATAAGAAAATCAAAACACAGAAATAATGTATCATTAAATGGAAGAAACAATTAATTATTTATAGTATGCATCTGGAAAAAACAACAAATTACTTACCAAATGTCACCAAATTTGACTACATCAAACTACAATAAATTTTAAATTTAGCTGAAAAAAATCTGCTTACTGGTAGTCTAACAATTAAATTTGACTATTGCTTAATTTAATAAAGAAGCTTATTTAAAATAGATGGGAAACTTTAAATCACAGTACTGACTAATAATATGAACTCTTTATTGGTACTTTCGTCTCGTTTTCTAGTTTTATGACGTATACTCTAACAATAAATTCTACTAGACTATTACTATTAGTTTATATTCTTTCACATGTAAGAACACAGTATGGTACTACAAAATAATAATAATAATAATAATAATAATAATAATAATAATAATAATATGCAAAATTTTCTCATTGCAAGTCTCGGGCTGGAAACAAAACTTAAATAATCTAACGGTCCCCTATTTTAAAAGAAATCATTAAGGAAGTGATAATAAACCAAAATAAAGTCTAATTAAATTTAATGAGCACCTATTTTTAGTATACATAATACCCAAATGAAGAATTCTTTGTTGACGATTTCTTCCGAAATTTACAGCCTACACTTTTCAGCGAATTTCCAATTACAGTTTTCTCTCAAATCTTTATGCACTAAGATACAGTTTGGTGTTAAAGATGACTTTATATCCTTAATTGTTTCATATTGGAAAGCTACAATTCTTCTTGTGTACCAGGAATGTAATTAATTGAATTATTTCACAACTTCTTTTAATGAAATTGCTCTACTTACTTTTTCTGGTTTCCATGCTGACATTTCGTTACATTTTGAACAATAAACATAATTTTCATAGATCCATTTGCTTGCATTGTATGCAAGACCGACATTGTTTTAGCAAACAGTCTGATTTGTAGAGATCACAACACATTTTATCAAAACGTCTGTCACTGTGGAAAAATTAACTACTAAAATTTACGATTTAACTGTATTTCTGCCTTTTGCATTTTCTGTAATGATATAAAGTGGTTTTTGTTGTTTGGTTTTGTTCAGACCGTTGGATATCCAGTAATGTAATCTGTTCTTTTTTTCTTATAAGATTCACCCCAATTATACTTGATTTATTGGAGAACATAGTTTAAAATATTTTAGCAAAAGTCAATCCCTAATTTCATTTTAAAAAATGCAATATATACATATATAATATCTAACATTTGTTAAAAATAATCTAATTATTCCCTCACATGAGGGAATGATTATTGTCTGACTGAGGTTTGTATTAATAAAATAAATAAAAACATACACATTCGAACATTTTTCCTTCAGAGATATTACACTATACGTTAATACATTTTCAGGAAATAAGTTAACTTTAAAAATTTTAATGACGGATTATTATCATCTTAGCATTTGTCGAATCTGAGCATTGCACTCTTACTTACATACTGAAGTATTTCTCAAGGATGAATGAAAATTGTTTTGCAGACAGGTAAGAAAATGTGCTCAGTAGATGTGCAATGTTTCAATCTACGATAGTGCGGCCTGAATTACTAATGAGTGAGTAAATGACCTGAAAGATGAGTTATATACTTTTTTGCCAAATAAACATTGTATGTGAAAAAATGCAATATATAGAAAAAATACTTTAATTGTTAAAAGGCAAAAGTTGGAAAAAAAAAGTATAAGTAGTTCGGTAAAAAAAAATTATATTTTCTGTAGTTTTGACTGATAATGGTCTCATGTGAGAGATGATACCTCATACTATTTTAAAAATATTTAAAACTTTTTTTTTAATCATTGCTTTAATTGTATGGGATAATATAATAAAACTTTGTCTAAACTATATATTAAACAAATACTTATGCTTTTTGTGGAATGAATTAAAATATCCTTCAGTTTCATCATTTTCGCCTATTTGCGTAGAATCACCCATATATTTTTTAAAAAGTTTGTACACAAACGCGCATAAAAATGTATAACATATGCACATACATACAGGGTGTCCAGCGAATAATACCCTGATTTCAAAATTAAATATCTCAAAAACTAAGATCAATAGAATTATGCGGTAAACGGTTTGTTTATTAGCAAAGCTGTAAAAATGTTATACAGAAGTTTCAAATTTTAGTTGCAAAAACCGCTAAAAGATGGCGCTGTATTCACAATGCCTATTAATTGTGTTTTAAAGTCCAGAACATTAGCGTCTCATTCCTAGATACCTTCCTATGGAAGAACGGAAATTGGGAAAGACCAGTTTTTCGTTGGGGTGATGTGTAGAAGTGGAGACATCTGGTCACAGAATTATTTTATCAACTTCAATTTTAGAGAATTTCATTTAATAGAATTTTCAATAAAAAGTTTAGCAATCATTATATAATAACGTATTAAAACATTTTATTAGGGTAATGTGCAGAAGCGGAGCCATGTGTTGATAGAATTGAGATTTGTTTCAAATTTTGTTATAAGCTACTTCGGCCCTGATACCAGTATCTCTGTGGTATGTCTTTTCTCTCCTAATTAGTATATCGGGGAATCGAATCCAAGTAGAGGAGGATTTGAAAACAAATGGAAATCTTTACTTTTTAATATTTATTTAAACTGTGAAAAAGTTTGAATAAAAAAATACAAAGTTTCTGGTTTTAAAATTTAATTAAACTATAAGAAACCCCTTTTTTAAAAATCATTGAGCATTTATAATAATGATTCATAAGCCATTTCTTTTTTTAATTGTAGGGAATAGTTTGAATGAAAAAAATACAAATTTTCTATTTTTAAAAACTTAATTAAGTTAAAAAAAATTTTTTAATTTTAAAAACTAGTTTTCATTTTTTTTATCACTGAGCACAGAAATATGGTGCAGCTTCTAGCGATAGGATCCGAAGTGTTGGAAAGGAATGCAGCATCCAAAAGACTTTTCCTTTGACGTTGATGATATGACTTATCATCAATTTCTTTTAAAAAAGAAACAATTTAATGCATAATTTCTGTCTCTAAAACTTTATTTACAAAGAAAAGAATTATATGTGTTGTGTTAAAACCAAAGTATTATGCCGTGATTTAAAAATAAATGAAAAGTGCAAAATTACTTTTTTTATTTATAATCATTCAGGTATAAACAATAATACCAAAATATTATGCCGTCATTTGAAAATGTAAAAAAAAAAAAAAAAAAAAAAAAAAAAAAAAATATATGCATTTTGATTCAAATAATTACATGGCATTAAAAATTGAATTTAATAAAGTATTTTATTGAGTTCTTATATAATGATTTCTAAACATTTTATTGAAAATTCTGTTAATTGAAATTTTCTAAAATTAAAGCTGATGCAATAATTCTGTGACCAGATTCCTCCACTTCTGCGCGTCACCCCAATGAAAAAGTTGACTTTCCCAATTCGTTCTTCCGTAGGGAGCCATCTAGGAATGAGACACTAGTGGACTTCGAAGCAGAGTTTACAAGTATTGCGTTCACAGCGCCACCTATTAGCGGTTTTTGCAACTAAATTTTGAAACTTCTGTATAACATTTTTACAGCTTAGCTAATAAACAAACTGTTTACCGCATAATTCTATTGATCTTTGTTTTTGGGATATTTAATTTTGATATCAGGGTCTTATTCGCTGGACACCCTGTATATACATACATAGAAACACTTGCATACATTCCTATGCAGACAATCATGGTTGCCTGTAATGTTCGATACTCGTGTACTATTATCTAGATTCGCATCGATTTTTAGCAACGTCATTTCGTATACACTTTTAAATAATGACATTTTCATTTGCGTATTTATTTTTTTTTAATCCAGTGTATATTGTTTTTAAAATACAATTATGACTAGACTACAGCAGATACAAAGAACAAAGAATATTAGGCTATCTATGGCTGTAATGGTTTAATTGTTATGTTCATTTTAAAAAAAAATGATAATAAAAGGAACAACCGTAGAAAATGCATTTTCTCAGTTTAAAATGAATTTTTAATCGTATTCCTCAAAATATTAAAATGGAGCAAAATACAAAATTAATTAATCAAATTTTCTTTTTAAATACTTAGAAAAAAAGACGAAAATACAAAATTTTCATAGCCGCATTTAAAATTTTTAATGCAAAAGCAACATAATATGGGTCTGATTAAGTTCTTTATTGAAAATTTAACTATTAAATACATTTATAATAGTGGTCCACTGTACAAACTTTTAAAGGTGGTCTGATTCTTCCTATGTAGACATGAAATAATCTTCTAAAATGCATTATTTTTTATAAAAAGGAAAATTTTCCATGGATTTACCAATAAACATGTTCTTTATCGTTAACATACGTAAATATACCAACAACACGTCGATTGACCTGTAACAAATGAAAATATTTCGAGGAACCATAAATTTCTTTACAAAATAAATATATTATACATCCTAAAAAAATAAGTTAATTACAAAAGTTGACAATTTTTAAATAAATATGTGTTGTGTACCATTTTTTTTTTTATTTGAATAAGATTCCCGGTATCTTTGACGTTGAAAGTTAACTTATATTTTTTTTACCTTTTTAATCTTTATTACCTAAATTCAAAAATACAAAAGTTGCAATAATCTACTTTTTGTAGCTGAAAATAAGAACTTCCTCCAAAATGAATGAATTCTGATTTGACGTTGCGTTTGCATGCTTTATATTATTGCGTTTGCATGCTTTATATTATTTTTTAATATACTGTCATTTATAATCAGCATTATGAATTTAGAATAATCTAAAATTAGTACATTTTGAAGCAGTGTCGCTATGTCCACTGCCAATCCTTTATCAACTCCATACAATATTCTTAAAATATATTCGATGTGTAATTTATTCGGCTTTTTTACTTTTCATTCACAATCGTATAAGCCATCTTTTAACTTGGCGTTTACATTTTAATTTTAGCAATTTGTTTGTAACGTTACAATATACATTATTACAGAGACAGATATCATCTATGTTGGAATTCATAAATCGTTCAGAAACAAATTTGGAAAATGCCATTTTTTTAAAAATTCAAATTAGACGATTTCTGTCTCTGTACACAATAATGTGTTAGTAACGTTACGGTGTCCTAGGATTAAAATGTAAACGCCTTAAAAGATGGCTTATACGATTTTGAATGAAAAGTAAAAAAGCCAAATAAATTGCACACCGAAATCCATTCTAATAATATTATATGGAGTTGATAGAGGATTACTACTTGGTTGTATTTATGTCGGCCAATTATCTGCACGTGGGATATAGGCCCTAAAGGGGGGGAGTGCCTTCCGTGGAGGTCTTTCTAAGGGAACCTAACCCGTATTAACGCTTGGAGAACCAAGGTTCGAAGAAAACCACGAAAACTCCGAACGATTAGGCCGACGGGCGCGATTGGGATCGAACCCAGCACCTCCCGTCTACCAGCTTCGAGAGCAGAACCTCTCGGCCACTGGTGGGGCGATTACTACTTGGATAATACATAAATCGTTCAGAACCAAATTTGGACAATACCATTTTTTCATTCATCTTCTGTATTTCATTTGTATGATTTTTTTTTTTTACGAGTCTCTATCAACGTCTAAGATAATAGAAATATAGACAAAACAAAGAGATACGTGCACGTTGTGCGAGTCCAACACACACCTCCCACTGTTCCTAAGAAGTAGCAAAGTGCTAGTGGTTTACGAGAAGTAGCAAAGTGATATCGGTTTACTCTCTCTTACGGATACTTGACAATTAAAATTTTAAAATATTTAAATAAAAAGATAGAATTCACGAAAGCTTAACAAAAATTATTACACATATTTCTAAAAACACTACTCTGTATTTATAAATTTTGTCTGCAGACATGCATATTAATACAAACATATATTGACAACAAATATTTAAACATATACTTACAACATATAAACATTTTTTTAAACATATATATTTACAAGATATATTTAAAATATTTATTTTATCGACAAATATTGGCTGTATTTTTCAAGCTCCATATGAATAAAAAATATTAAATATGACAAAATAAATGACATCTGAATGCAAAATGTTCATTTTTTAAAAGCCTTCTTGATTTATAAAATAGCAAACTGTAAACGAGATATGTATTTCTGATCCTTTGGGATATTTTTCATGTATAACATATTTGGCAATTTGAAACAACGGCATCTAAGAGTAAACAAGAATGATTTTCCTATCCCTGTATTTTGTTTATGCAATATGCATTTAAAAGCAATATTACATTTTTTTAAAGAAAAAAGTGCTTTATTTTTCTTGTATGAAATATAGAGATTTCTAAGCATAAATAGACGAACTCACGCACGATATTTGTTTAATGCACATTTTTAAAGTTCTTATAAGGTTAATAAAAACACTAAACTTGGTGAGTAACAGTAGAGGAAAAAATTATATTTGGTTGAAGTATTAGCATACCAAAATAATAACATCCCAAATGCATAATCGGATAATATAATATATGCACGTTTAAGATAGAATAAGAGATTTTAAGCTTACTTTGGTTAAACCATTAACGTAAAATTAATAAAATGATGAAGTACACGCGCTGAAACACTAAATAAACTCATAGATTCAATATCTCCAGTTACCACATGTATTGAGAAATATGAACTATTCATTTCGAATTAAGCAATATGTTTTAATTATATGCAACGTATTTTGTGTTTTGTTATTCATAGAAGTATGTGATTATGTCTAAGGAAAAACGAATTCTGCACCACTCATTAATTCATTGTTACTCAGATACTTTAAAATCTAAATTACAGTAAATATATATGAAGTAATGCAATTTATATGACTTTTCTGTAACAATTACCAGGGACAGTCATTGATCTGAGATTGAACAGACAGATCCAATATAAACTACTTTATAACAGTTCATAATTCAAAAGAATCGGCTTTAGAATGTGACTCTTGATCATGGTTGTATAAATATTAGATATTTTCACTAGATGGTATTATTATTTTTTATATCATAAACAGTGCTCAGTACTAGTGTTGCCCGATACAAATCGTAAATCGGCTCTCCAAATGCTCGAAATCAGTCCAGTATTTTAAAGTATTCCAGTATTTTCTTCACCTTATCTAAGGGTAAAACTATCTACGATTAAATATGACAAAATAAACTGGACATTGCTGGTGTTTAGAGCTGTTGAACCCCTGATTTACGCGGGACACTTGTAACACTAATCGGTATCCAAATATTAAATGCCAATTACCTTCTCCCTACTCAGAAACTTCTCTCTCATTAACACTGTAAACCATGAATAATCATTGCGTTTTTGGAAAAAAAATTATTGTATCCTTTTTATGAAAACTATACTTGAATAAGAATGTGTAATGATTACATTAAGCTTTCTTTGTACCGCACATGATAAACAACATATAAATTAAAGTAGTAAAATTAGAAAATTAATAATAGTGCTAAATTATCTTATCCGCATCCATCGAAGAAAAAGAAGTAATTGATCTATTAGAAACATTAAGTTATTTACGAAGAAATTTCTTGTTTATTACAAACATAAAATATACAGTATTCAGGAGTATTGCAAGTGAACGGATTTCATAAGATGAGATGGAATTTAGAATCGGCTAATTTTGGACATAATAATACAGAATGTGAACCCTACAGGAAGACATTTTGGAAGGAAAGTGACCCGCTTTATATATATCATGAAATGAAAACGTTGAAAACATTGGGAAATCACCCGCTCAGACGGCGTTAGTGTTGTAGATCACGTGATATCAATCCACTCTATTGACCGAAAAAAACGTTCTAGGGAGATAGAGACAATCAAGAACTTTCTCTGTCGACTTATTTCGACGAAGATATAGAAATATCGAAAATAAATCGAACACTATCCACATAAATAATTTACACAGTGTATCATTATTTTCAGATTTGAAAACTCATCCCAGCAAACAATTTCTAAAGGACTGAATTATAGTTTAACAGAGTGAATGAACATGTTTAATACTTTATTGTGTGATAGATGATATACTTCATCTTTTAGCGGCGCGCTATAAACTTTCTTAGAAGCGAGCGCACGCTGTCTATTTTATTGCACCTTTTAGTGTTTTTTGCATGCAGTACGAAATAATTTCATGATAACAGTATTATAAAGTGTCTACCAAACCGCTTGAAACGACGGCAAGATGACGGGGAAATGAAAATAAAGGTAGAAATGTTTATGAAAAAGTGATTTTCAAAACCTATTTGGCGGCATCTCGCATATGTTCTAATTGGAAACTCGATTGTATGAGAAGTAAATAATTTCGCATATGCAGTGATTATTTGTACTTTTTTGTTTTTAAGCGTGTTTGAAAATCTATAATAACACAATGTATCATATTCCTAAATAAATATAAGGGACATACTTCGTCTTTTGCTATTATATCATTGATTTCAAGAACTAAAAATATAGAAGTTAAATATGAAACAATATTCGCGTCATTAATTAACAAAGTTAATATTTATTTCCAGGTTGATTATCCACATTCTAATCGCCAATAGGTCAACGACTGTCGTATGGTTTAACATAAAAATAGCACATCTTTACTACTTTATGGTGAGATGGATTAAGTTATTAGTCTTTTAATGGCGCCCTATAATTTTTATCGTAAGCGGTCATACACCGCACTTTTTACGACTTAAATGATTTTTTGTTTATGCTGTTACAAACGCAGAAAAGTTTTCATAATTAAAAATTAAATAGAGGATTTAAATACAAATTATGAATATACGGAAAGAAATATTTATTTTGATAATATACGTGCAGAAAAGTATTATGAAATTTAGATTAAAAAAAAAAAAAAAAAGATAAGTACTAATTATTAAGGTCTACAATGAAAATATTAGGGGAATTTGTGTTATGACTAATCTAATTCTTAGTACTGGACATAAACAAAATAGTCATGGTGTATCATATGCAATCTTAGCAGAATCTTGAATTTGCATATATTAGTTTTATTGATTCACTCAGAACCGAAGGTCGACACATCTTGGACATCCACGCTGAGCACGGGAAAGAAATACACTACCTCCTTTCCATGCAGATTAGAAGCTCTGTGACAGTAAGGCTCTGTATATAATGTAATGAACAGCATGGCCATAAGCGGTATACGATGGCAGACTTTCATGAGTGTAACGTTTTCGCGACAAGAAAAAAGCTTAGAAGAAGTTCTACTGTAGCCCCTCCAACCTTTTTGCCCATATACCAAAATTATCTCAGTTGTGTAATTCACACCGGTTGGGGTCATACTCAAAATTCAGCTTAATGTCACTTTCAGACAAAACAAACCTGGAACATATAACATAACAACATTTTGGACAATCGTTTTACCAAATACTATACACTACAGACATCCGATTTAATGCTCCACCAGACAAAAGTTTCAAAAAATCACAAAAAGACAGACTTATACTCACTAGATGATTAAAATTCACCCTGCCTGTCTCCGTCTACGTTCAAAAACCGAAACTGTCAGATAAAGTACTTCGAAAATTCATCATACGATGGACATATATTTTTCTAATTAGTAGAATTCCTTACCACTTGTACTGCAGCAAGTTTCAGTTCTATACATTATTAAGCAAGGTTAGCCTTCCTCTGAACATGAGTAATATTTCCCAGTCTGCCCCTTTAGCAACCGGGTAATTTATCTGAGAAAATCATTGTTTTCAGACTCTTCTATTTTCTTGAAACAGGCAATCACTTTCAGCCAGAGTAAGGAGGGTTTAAAGACAGCATAACCTTTCATAAACCTTTGCACACAATCATAAATCATTCCGCTGATAGCTTCACTAAAGGGCAGTATACTTCATACGACTCACTAGATACAAAATGCCCGCGAGCATGTTGAATTTAGCTACATACTGATAGAACTACAAGCACTGGAGAGTACCGGTACGCTGGTGCCTCATCTTACCCATTGTAGTAGGTTAACCCCCTGGTTTATGCATTGAATAGATCCTTTATCTATCAGTAGCAAATGTGCTACTACTAGGAAGTGAATCTGTTTTTATACAACTTGTATCTCTTTGTTGATGATTTCAGCTTCGTTTTCTCTTGTCGAATTTGTCACCATCTGGAGAATGCAGGAAGTATTTTCATCTGCTCTCTCCATCTTCTGCCAGGTATATATTTAATTATATATTTAACATTTCAGACCATTCGGTTGGATAGTTTTTGCTCTGTTATATGCGAACAGACAGACAGACGGACAGACGGAACGACGACTATAGATGCTACGTATTTATATAATTACGAATGCACTTAAAAAGGAATGCAACAAAAGCTCCATTTTCCATATGCAATATGATCACATTATAGACAACCTATTTCCCACAATGGTCCTCTAACATAAAGTCCGTGATTCAAATTTAAATCTATATTAAGAATGAGCATTTTTAGCTACGTATAATTAACGTAATTACTTTCAGGATTACTACAATTTGTAATTAACAGTAGAGAGGAAAAAAATGAATAAACATAAGATACTGCAGTTTGGCACAAAGCTCAAATTTGCTAGCAAAAAACAGAGTTTCATTAATATTCGGTTATAATGTAATTATTTAAATTTTTTTTCTATAGTTAACATATACCTTGAATCAAGGTATGCTCGCAATTCTGTTTTACATTATTTTAAATTTTTCATGACACGGCATCATTTTTATGGATTTAATTGCATTTTTTTAGATAATAAAAATTCATTTTTTTAAATTTTACATTTTTTGTTTAATTAAAAATCAAGTTGTGATCTAACTGTAAACAGTTTTTCATTTCTTTCCCTTTGACTGAGAGGTATTAAGACCGATTCAGCTGTTGTTGACACATCTAATGCCTGTTTTCTGTTTTATTAAATAAGATCTATTATATATTTGAAAATCAACTATTTTAAAAGGACGTAAGCAAGCAGAATCTTTACGTCCCGGCATCTTTTTAACAACGCTAAAAAAATAGTCTTAAATAAAATATTTTAATCGTATCCTTTTAAATTTGATTTTTAAATATGAGTTTTGTTTCTCATTTTAATATTCAAGTGAAAATACTTTTGTGCTCGGAAGGAAATATTATTATATGCGCTGTTTTAGATTTACAACAATAGTTAAAAAGAGCATCACGTTATATGTAATACTCTCTCTTATATATATATATATATTTATTATAATCTGTTTGTCAATATTATTATTTGTTCATTTTTAATAGGACCAAAATTTCTTGCTTTTAACACATATTAATCAATTCATAGCTTAAAGTTTTCATTCTTTTTTTTTAATATTCACGTGTAAATGAAAACTTTATGACGTAATTTTCAATGTTTTTGTACTTTTAATAAGTAATCGTTTAATTCTTAATTTAGTATTTCTTTGTGCTTTTAATAGTCAAAATTAAAATATTTTTAATTGAAAGGGTAAAATATCATTTGCGATGTTTTTCTAATTTGCAACATCTAAAAAATAATTAAATTTTCTAAAATATGAAAATAACATGTCTTAAAATGTTGATAATTTAAATGAAAAATTTAAAACGAACCGCAACAAATTAGTAAAATTAAAATGAAATAATAACAGTCTGCATACTGCAAGCTTGTAAAGTTTAACCTTAGAAAAGAAAAGTAAATTCCTATATATATTTTGTGTTCCTATAAAACATTTTTACGAACGATTTTAAGAGAAACTTTAACATTAAATAGCTCTTACAATGGTTTTTCGATTTAAAAATTGTGTATCTCAACGTGTTTATCAAATATTTCTCTATAATACAACCAATTTCCTTATTTTTATTTTTATTTTTATTTTTATTTTTATTTTTATTTTTTTTTGTATTTTGTAATATTAGTGATGAAAGACCTCCGATTACCAAAAAAAAAAAAAAAAATCATTTACGGCCGTGTCACATTTAGTTATTTTTTTTTTAGAATAGATAGATAAAATTAATATTTA
Source organism: Maratus speciosus (assembly GCA_963932465.1). NCBI lineage: Eukaryota > Metazoa > Arthropoda > Arachnida > Araneae > Salticidae > Maratus > Maratus speciosus. Next base: position 77,966,431 of record OZ010790.1, read on the forward strand.
AGAATGTTTTGAAATTATTCTTATAAACATAAACGTAGTGCCACTTATAAACAAACTTAAATGGTAATGCAATAAATATGCAAATTCTATGTAAATATTTTATAATTATAATAAGAACATAATTTTTATAATCACATATTATTATACATGGATATTTATCATATTTATTTTAATAAGATTGAAATTACATTTTAATATTTCATGTTTAAAAATATTCAATGAATTATGTTATGCAGAATCGGTGCTGTAACAACATGAAGTAACATAAGAATACCTCCCAGGTACTGTATGCGCCAGGTCATTTAAAAGACTAATAGAAAACTCGTTATTAGATCACTGAGTAAGGAAGTGTCCAGTTGTTGTATATAAATAGTAAACAGCAAGTTGATCTAAATAAGCAGCAATCGAAAGAGCATAGTGAAATGAGTTTATTGAAGCATAAATCATTTGCCCTCGTCTCCTAATTATCTATATATTAAGTCTTAAAGTTTGCTAATTTGTATATTTAATGTATTTTTTGTTATTTTTATATTTACAGAAGATGTTTATTTGCACTTTGCTGATAACGAGTCCCATCTTGGAGTGGATGTCCTAACGCAATACTGCGACGTTGATTTTCATTATTTTTGGTTTTTATTCTTCTTTTGTTGTTCTCCATTTATTTTGAACTCTACTTTTGTTTTTTTTCTTCATAAAGACTAACGTATCTTGCTTAAGGAAGGAAATACTTTCTAGATTTTTTTTTTTTTTTTTTTTTTTTTTTTTTTTTTTTGCATCTAAAAATAAATTATTGCTTTTCTTTTCATCCAACTATTTTAAACAGCATAATTTTGTTTCTTGTTGTCGCAAAGGAAATATTTCGTTTTCAATAACGGTAAAAAAAATAATAATATGTGGAGATAAAAAGTTAAATCTTCTTGAGATTGTTTAAACACTGTGTGAGTAAAATACTATATTTTTAAATATGAAAATGAGCAGCTTTAAATATATTGTATAGTTTTTAATATACATTAAGAAAGTAATTTTGAATGCCAGTTCAATAACATTAAAATGGATATATCTGAAAATATTATTATTAGCGTTATTCTGGCCACACGGAATTGACCTTCAATGATAAAAGAATTATCATAACAACAGAGTTTATATAATAAAGCTGGCATATTATAAAATCAGAGGAACAATAGAACATCTAGTAATAATAAAAAATGATATGACTGACTTACTGTTATAAATAACTGTGTTTGCATCTAGTGGAACAACTTCTGGAATACAAAGTTATGTTTAACACTATATCTCCGATGTGTTTTATTAAAAAACCACTAGATGCATACAGAGTTTTTCATAGCAGTAAGTCAGTCATCACATTTTCGATGATTACTAGATGTCTTACTGCTGCCTCCAGTTCTTCCAGATTGAAATATTCGTTCTGTAATTCCCTTGAAGCAAGAAGCGACCAATATTCTGCGATGAATAATAAATTGCTTCTTTTAACATTTAAAAGTAAAGTCCAAGTCTAATACGTATGTGCAAGTTAGTATTATTGCTTTCTTTAGTTGATTACCAAAGTCTCTGCTACATTTTGCTGTAATTATGTAAATTATCTTCTGAGCAGTGTTTGTAAGAATATCTCGAGATAAAAGATATCGCAAGTAACAAACAATAATCATGATAATAATACGTGATACAAATAGTCCTTCTCATAAAATTCTTTCTCATAAATAATTGTCTAAAAATAATGATATAACACAATTAATCATAAATAACTGTAATTTATAAGGATCGCAAATAATAAAATCATAAATAATAGTCAACAATTATTTGCCTAATTATAATAGTCTTTCTCATGCAGAGCTGTAAATAAAAAATTCTCCAGTTAATTATTTTATTTTTGTTCGTAAAAAAAATCAACATGATTGATAAATTCGTAACATTTTTTAAGGTTTAAATTTCCAGATTATAGTACGATCTAAAACTTTTTCTAACGAGTTCCGTATTGCACTTCGGGCAGTAACTTTCGCAAAAAACGTTTTCTAAACTTCGGTAAGACTGAGTAATTTGTGTTACAGTAGTGTACAAATTTCAAAATATGCAAAAGCTGAGCATTTCTACTTATAAATATTTCAGAAATCTCTAAATATAAGAAAACATGCATTTACACTTTATTCGTTAGCAATTGCATTTAGACTTGTACAGACAGTGTTAGACAGTGAGGATTTTGAAGGAAAATCTTAAAAAGAGTCCAAACGAAGTGAAATTGTGCAATACATTTTAAACTCTAAAAACAACACGTTTCAGAAAAAGGACGACATTTTCTGAAATAACAGAAACAAATCTGACAAATTTATATATAGCCATACTTACATATAAGAAGGAAATAGTATTTTCAGCAAGAAAAATATGCTTTAAAATTCAATAATATGTTTCCAAATATTATTTATTAAATTAGTTTCTTCAGCAGCAAAAATATGTTTTATTAATTTGTGATTGGTTTAAAGCGTTAAAAAGGAGTCTATGAGTGCATAACAATAATTTGACACTATTGAATATTTAAGATTAATAATAAAAGTTAAAAAATAATATTTTCCAGAATCATTTTTGCCAATTATTTTTTTTAAGAAAAAAGGGAATATAAATGTACTTTTTTATTTATAATAATTCACGAATGATATTTCGCAATTATTTTTTTAAATATATTTTAATCACATACGAAAAATGAAGCCACCTAGTATTCCCTGAAAATTCGCTCTAAATGATGCTTGGGATAATTAAAAATATAGAAAATGGTACAAAACAGATAATTTTAATAGAATTGATATCAGCATTTAAGATTGAAAAATAAAAGAACTTGAAACAAATAATAAATGCGGGAAATGTTTTCCGAATAGATTTTGGAAGGAATAAAATATTAAAATACGCATTTTAAACAGAAATTAATTTAAGTAAACGGAATGGTTGGAATATTATTTAAGATTGGAAATAATTTAATAAACTAGGTTTGTAGAATCAATTTAGAAGAGATTTTTAATGTAATAATCTTAATGAACGGTTATAATAAAACTCGGAAACTTAATTTTCGCAATAAATATTTATGTTCATATATAGATTTATATATGTATATATATACATATAGGGTGTTTTATAAAAGATGGGTAAAACTTTAAGAGGTGATAGCACATGTCGAAACAAACAACTGTCATCAATGAATGCATGGTCGGAATTAAAACGCAAAGATTCTAAATGGCGCAGAATGTAATGCTGTTATATGTTGCAAAAGCACACAAAAAAATGAATATGTGACAAATGCAAGGTGGGAAACCGCTCTCCGTAGAATCGTTGAGCCTCTGAGAAATTTCCATTTGCAGTTTTGTAGATAAAATGCATGTCAGCCGTTTCCCTATTAGTGAGGAGCAACATCTTCCGATATGTTCCTACCGCGTTTGACAGTTGCACACTCAGATCAGCGGCTTTTATGTATTAATAGAGGTAAAATTTTACATGCGCGTTCCTTCTCCCTCATATGATATTTGCACGCTATTAGTGTCATTCTTTTCTCGATAACTCGCAACAGGAATGGAGCTTTAACGTTTGCATGGACAAAGTTTCCAAATGTGCGCACATTTGCGTTTTATTGCTGATCATGCATTCTTTGAGGAAAATTGTTTATTTGGATGCGTACTATCACCCTTAAAGTTTTGCCCATCTTTTATGAAACACTCTGTATATATATACCAAGCAAACACAGAGCTATCGGTAAGAAATCGGGCGACAGCCGCTTGCCACTACCGGCGGTATTGGTACGATACCGGTTGCCGCTACCGGTTCCGTATCTTTTTTGATACGCAGTGCGAATGCGGCCCGATTCATGAGGCACGTAGCCGGTCCGGTATCGGCAGAAAGCTATGCCGACAGCACGCCGATAGCTATCCATATGAATGCCGGCCGCAGCCCGACACCAGCATAAATTGAAAAAAAAAATCTGTTTTGAGGGCGCCATCTATGAGCCACCGCGGAATGAATATTTGGAAGGAACGTGTTTCAGCGTTGGGATAGGCGGTGTTTGATCCATCCCCGTAAGGCATGGTGACGTCACGGTGACGTCGTTTTGAAGTCACACTGTGATTTTGTGACCGTCGATGTGACGTCACGTGACGTCGATGTGACGTCATAGTGACTAGAATGCGAGGTCGTTATGGCCGTTTTAGAGGTCGTTCGTGACGTCACATTGTGACCACTCTGTGAAGTCACGGTGTGACAAATTTGTGAAAAGTGTCTCATTTGTGACTATTTTGGCATTAACCTGTGACGACAGCGACAATGCTTTGACGTCACACTGTGACTAATTTGTGAAATATGTGTCATTTGTGACGAACTTGTCATAAACAATGTGATGATTTCAAATGAAAATCAAATTTCAAATTAATTGCTTAAAAGGGCAAAGGCCAACATAGAGAAAAAGATTCCAAGCCGGGACTCGAATCCGGGCCATCAGTGTAGCACACTGACATTCTACCGACTAAACCACATGGAATGAGACCCAGCCTGGAAAATTTCTTACTAGTACATGTTGGCAAGGCTACAAACGCAGCACAAGATGGAATATTTATCGTGAGCCGCCAACATCGGGTAAACACGAAACTTAATTAAATCCAGCATCGATTCAAACTATATAAATACTTGGAAATTTTTGCATAGAGAACCATTCGCCTTGGTACTCGGCGATCTTACAAAGGAAACTGGCCTACACGTGTGCTGTCTGGTTTCCGCGTATGGCACAATATCACGGTCGTCGACATTTGCTCTCGGCACAAAGGAAAGCTTTCTTGCTGCTAACGAGAGCATATCGCAATACGTCAACAAACGCCCTGCAGGTCCTCACAGGTCTCCCCCCACTGGATTTGCTGTTGGAGGCGGAGGCGGATTATTCGGGGACGATTCGTCTCGGCAAGTCAACAGAAAAGGCTTTTGCTCCACTATACTATCCAAAATGCTCAAAATACAAAACATCACCACTAACAAGTGAAATACAAATTTGTGAAATAAACGACTATGTAGGCAAAATTACAATATACACGGACGGTTCCAAAATGTCCGAAGGCACAGCCTCGGCATTTTGTGTGTACGAAAAAAACGAGCAAATCTATACTTGGAGAGCGAAACTGTCCCAGGATAACTTCGTCTTCCAGTCAGAACTCTTCGCGATCTCTTCAGCATTAGAGTGGATAGAGTCGGACAAACATTCTCAATACTGAATCATAACGGATAGCCTATCAAGTTTAAAAGCATTAAACAATTTTGACAATACAAAGTATTTAATACAAAAAATTCTTCAACAATTACAAACAACAGTAAAAGACATATACTTCAATTGGACAAAAGGACATTCAGGTGTTGAGGGCAATGAGGCAGCTGACCAACTGGCAAAATCGGCAGTAACGGATGAAACACTAATACATACATTTTTACCATATCCAGCTTCTTCACTAAAATCACAGACAAAGCAGAATCTGTTAAAAAATTGGCAAAAACGCTGGACGGATTCAGACACATGCCGATATACGAAGGAATTCTTGCCATTTGTTGACCACAAGTATTTCGTAAACAACAGATACTTACACATATTTTTAACAAATCACGGCCCCTTTCAGGAACACTTATACAAAATTAACAAAAGAGACTCCCCACTATGCATTTGTGGCAGGCCGTCAACATCGTGACACTATGTATTATACTGTACATTAACATCGCATTATCATCTCAAAAAACACACACGTATGAATTTAGCAAGTTGGTGGCGGGATGTAAAAGAGAAACCACAACTACTCAACAAGATCATACAATGCATGAGGTTTATAGAAACAAACGAGTACATCTTTTCAAATCCAGAGCCATTCTAGTCCGACTCCATCACTAGGGTGTAGCATGGAGGGAGAAACGGGTTAATAGCGGGTGCCAGAAACTTCTATCACTTTTGAATTTTTATCTTGTGCATCTCTCCAAACTCTTGTATGCGCAAATTGTAAATAGTAGGTGTGTTGTAATGTGTTTCTAATTGTGATGTTCAATATTGTGTGTTTAATGTACTGTTAAATCCCTCTAAATCCATGAAAAATGTAAATAATTATGCAATCACATTCAAATGATCCTCATGTAATCACTACACACAGTCATGTAAATAGTAGGTGTTTGATATTGTGTTGTAATGTGTTTCTAATTGTCATGTTAAATATTGTGTGTTAAATGCACTGTGACGTATATATATCCAAGAAAATTGTAAACAATTATGCAATCACATTAGGTAAAATGATCCTCATGTAATCACTACGTACAGTCATATATTTCGATGTGAAATCTTCGGTTCGCCCAGAAAAATTGGGTAACCAATTGTGATTGTAATTGTAAATCTTATAGTAACCGAAATAAATCTCAGCAGCTTGATCAGGGACCCGACGCTCCCTCTCAGACTCTGGTAGAGAGTCGGGAGGAGTGGATGTGGTCTACCCCTCGGGATTGCACTAACACTCTAAAGCGAAAGCTGAGTTCCCGAGGTGGTCATCGCTGTCATCGCCGTCGCTGTCATGCAATATTTCAAATGAAAATCAAATTTCAAATTAATTGCTTAAAATGTAATTTTAATTTGAAATTTGATTTTCATTTGAAATATTGTATGCAAGGCGAATGTTTCTCTCTGGAAAAATTTCCAAGTATTCATATAGTTTGAATCGCTGCCGGATTTAATTAAGTTTCGTGTTTGCCCCATGTCGGTGTCTCATGATAAATATTCCATCTTGTGCTGCGTTTGTAGCCTTGCCAACATGTAATAGTAAGACATTTTCCAGGCTGGGTCTCGTTCCATGTGGTTTAGCCGGTAGAATGTCAGTGCGCAATACTGATGGCCCGGATTCAAGTACCGTTATGGAATTTTTTTCACTATGTTGGCTTTTGCGCCTTTTAAGCAATCAATTTGAAATTTGATTTCCATTTGAAATATTGTTTGCAAGGCGAATGTTTCTCTCTGGAAAAATTTCCAAGCATTAATACTGTGATGATTCTTGTTATAAACACTGTGATGAATTTTAAAATAAAGTTTTGTTTGAAATATACAATATTATCTTTTTACCGTACTTTTTAGCAATGTATCGCTATTTTGGAGTCCTATTCTTCTAAAATACTTTTAATTTTTACACTGAAAAAAACAATGCTTATCAACTGGCATCCTTTTTTATTAAGTTCTAAGCTTGATCTTGAGTTCAAGCTTTATATTAAGAATGTGTAAATTTTTATGTGTTGTGATTTGTTATTATTTTATTAAATACGAACATGGAGTCTAACGGATATTAATACATTTCCTATTTAAATAAGAATAAGATAAGCCATATTTATTTAAATTTTTTATTCCTGTGAATATTGTATTTTGTTAATATGAGCTAAATAGATTTGGTATGATTTATAGGAAATGACTGATCTGGGAAATAGAAAAAACAAGTAAGAAAAATCATGCGTTAAGCATAGATTATAAAGCACTTTCCAACGCTTTATGAATGCTTTAACTAGACATCGTAATTTAAGGAAATAACGTAAATAAGATAACTAAGTAAATATTTTAGAAAACGCATAAAACATTTGAAAAACTGATTTCAGCAGTTACCGTCCATAGCCAAACATTTTTTCCAATTCTTTTGAATAGCCATGTATTTAATCTGTAGGTTGATATATACTAGTATGTAATGTGAAAATTTAGTTTAGCAAGAAAACGCATAACAGGTTGAAATTCTCATTCAGCAATTTATACTAATATATGAAAACATACTTGAATACTTTTGTACAACCCTGTAGTTTACCTAGAATCTTTATTACACGCCACTATTTAGTTAAAATTTAATTCAAATTAAAACACTGAAAACTGCTGAAATCACATTTCCAGAAATTATAATTTATAGACGGCCATATATCCATTTCCTTGCGTGACCCTGTGTATCATTTTATCCATATTCTACAAACATTTCTTAGTAAATTAAATGCAGTTCAGCATAAAAATCCATAACTCATCTAAAAAACACCTTTAAGCAATTTGCGCCCATACCCCTTAACTCTTACGTATACTTTTGTGTAGCCTTGTATATGAATTATAGCTTTTATATACACCATATATTATGCATAAATATAGTGAATCATAAAAGCACATATTATAATTAAAAATGCATTTCCAGCAATTATCGCTAATGAACAGTACAATATCATCTTTTATAAATATCATAAATTATAAATATTTTTTTTATAAATATTATAAATATCAAATTTTAAAAAGTATAGTAAAGCAGTTTAATCTATAAACTTGTTATCAGGCATGAAAAACACTTTATTTCAATGCTTAATTGTCATATTTTATTTTTTAATGCGAAGTATCGAACGTGTATCGAAAACGTAGAAAATGAGTTTACAATCGAAGAAAATTTAATAACTGATTCTGAATGTCTACAATTAAATGTTTGATTACAATCACGAACAGTAAAAACGTGCTTATATACAATTTAAAAAAATAAATATACCAATTTGAAAAACACTAAATAATTACTATTTATAATTGTACTATTAAACAACAACAAAGTACATTAGATAAATGAAATGTATTATCAGATTTAACAATTTCTCAAAAATCTCTCCATATGTTACAAGGAATTCCTATTATTTTATAGTTTTGGCAAATGTTAAATCTGAAAACATTGATATGAAGATTTAGGATTTTAAATAATAATTTAAAATATTATTAGCAATAAAAAAAAGTCTTTCAAAAGTTTCACTACTATAGTATGTAAAACGGCATTTCCCATTCAGTATAATGTTAATTTCTAATCTGAAAAACAATCCCAGATCAGTCTCTTTCTATAGGTATAATATAAAACTATTTAACTCGTCTCACCAAATATACAAAACAGGAATAAACAATTTAAATTAAATAAGACTTACTTTTTGAGCTCCATAAATTAGTTATTAATATCCGTGTGTATCCGAAAATGGCGACGTCTTTTTCTTCCATTAAAAAAAGCACACACAAAAGCTTACATTTTAGACTGTAACTTACCGCATCTGTTAGAACAAAAAGTTCTCTGTTTACCCTGCGGTATCGTGGCAGACGATTTGGGGCAGGTGTTAGATTATTTCCTTTTATATAAACAGATATGGAACTTATATGTGCAATCATTTTATGAGACTGTCTGTATTTAAATTTTTGTATTTGAAGAATTTTCCAATGTATTTTACCTTTTCTTTTTATCAGTTTTAACCCCCCCCCCCCCCTTCTCTTTTTCTAAGTAAAGATTCTTTCACACATAATAAATACAAAATATCTTCCTAAAAATAAAAAGATATAAATAAATATCGAGGATAAAAAAAAAATTTCTTTGTCAATCGTCATTCTTTTCATGTTAATTTCCTGTAGAATAAAACAATTCGTAAAATAACTTTTTTTTAGAGTCAAATCTCTAAAACACAAATTTGAAATACGAATAATAAATTATATCATGGGTTTTGCATAAATTTTGTATTATTTTTTTTTTAATTCGGAAAATGCTAATTTTATTTTAAAAGTCTGAAAGAAGTAGAATTTTTTTAAAAAAATAGTTATTTAAAATAGGTACACTAACAGGAAAAAATATGACTTGAATGCAAATTATAAAGCAAGAAATGTTTGTATGACTAAACTATGAAGACTCTTTCTACGTGCTGCATACTTAACTATAATAGAATTTTTTTAGTTTGAAGCCACAAAAGTGTTTCGAATACCAGTGGTCGGTAAAAATAAATTAAAAATTTTCCTTCCTGCAAACTAAATATGTAAAGTTTATATATTTAATATTCCTAATTCTAAATATGTTATCCAAATTAGTGCAGCACGTACCATTTTTCCGAGAAACACTTTTATAATAATAAGAATAAGAGAAGGATTATTATATTAAATTGCAATACTAGATAAAATTGAAATCAGGAAAAAAGTATACTTTCACACTCTTAGATATCAAATTGATAAAATATAGAATGGAAATCTAGTTTGTTGATACTTGTACTGTGCATTTTCCTTTATATACCCCCCCCCCCCACCACCATATTTTCGTGTCTGAATTTACTACTTGCTACCCACTAATATATTTTCATTCCTTATGCCGCTGTAACTCGGGCCTTTTTAAAACATTTCTCTTCATTTTCAAAGATTTTTGAAGTTCATATTTTTCTCACAATGTGACTTACAATATGGGGGGATTTTTTTTTTTTTGTGAGTGTGTCGTGACCTACGTTGCATGCAGTGACATAACAATTCTTTTTTTATTGCCAGAAAAATAAAATTTTACAGTAACAACATGTTTTGAAGATTTTTTGTAAGTTTTCTAAGAAGTTCACATCTCATTCACAATGTGACATCACTGAGTGGTGGCATTTCGGTCACAGATGTGACGTGACCACAGTGACTCACAGTGACGTCACAACGACGTCACTGTGACCATGCATGCTATGAGGGTCGTACCCAGGAACAAGAAGTAGCCGCCTTCACCACTCAGCCACTGAGATTGATGAGGGGGGGGGGGATTATATGAGGTCATAAGGGGAAGACATATCGATAAGTATTGGTTGTCGTTGAAGGTAAGTGGTAGATGGGAATATTTGAATTTTGAAGTGTTTTTATTTTATTTTTTTATTTATTTATTTGTAATTGTCTTACGCGCGTGTATTTAAAAGTTAATTTAATATTTAAGTGAATGAAATAAATACCTTAGCGAATTCGTTAAAAAAAAAACGAATTTAAGAATAGTTAAGATATAGATATAATTAAGAATATTTAAGATACAGATATAATTAAGAATAATTAAGAATATATATATATTTAAGAATAATTAACAATTAAAACAATTTTTTAGAGGTTTTGTTCAGTTAATCAAATTTCTGTTTTAGGATTTATAATATAATTACATGCGTTGCGTTAATTTACAAAATATATATTTTTAACATGGATAAATTTATTTCAATAAATAAAGTTGGTAATTAATAACTTTTAATTAGAATAAGAATTCATTTTATGTCGTTTTGATGATTTAAAGTAGAACATATATTTAATGAGTAAGTTGCAATATTAATTTGTTACTTATCAATAGTTTTAATTAAAAAATAAAATAAAAATATTAATTTATATATATATTTTTTTTTTCTTTTGGAAGACAACTTTAAATGGGGGATATTTCTGAATCTTTCTTATAAATTTAAGCATGCTTATTAAATAAAATAAGCGAATTTCAGAGGTTTTTCTCTTAATACAATTTTCTCTTTAGGAATTATAATGTAATTAAATGTGTTAATTCAAGAAATATATATTTGTAACATAGAAAAACTAATTTTAATAAAAAAATAAGTTGGTAATTAATTACTTTTAATTAGAATAAGAGTTCATTTTTTGTAATTTGATAATTTAATGTAGAATATATTTTTAGTAATTATGTAGCAATATTGATCAACATTTCTTAATCATCAAATAAAATAGAAATATTAATTTATCTTTTTTTTTTTTTTTAGAAGTGTGGTATTTCTGAATCTTTCTTTTAAATTTTAATGCTAAAATGTTGGGTAGTTTTTTTTTTTTATATTTTTATAACTTGTAAAATAATTTTAAACACTTTTATAATAATTTGATTTTTAGATAAAATAAGAAACACAGCTATTGCTTTTAAAATGATTATAATAGCCAGAAAATAAGTTCAATTAATTTATGAATATTTTTTTTTCTACGATTAAGTTTATAATGAATAATAATTTTAATGAGCGATTTAAAAAACTCTTTTGATGATTCAAATAATTGTAAGTCCTTTTTAAAATGAATTCAACAACAACTTTTTTTAAATAAATAAATATAGGCTATTTTTGACATTTATTTTGTTTATCACTGTTAGAATTTTATATGAAATACATGAAATATACACATTTTATCAAAACGGAAACCCAAACTGAACTAAGAAAAAGACAAAAAAGTGTCGGTTAAGACTAAAAATTCCGAATACGGACCGATGTTGGCAAATCTGATCGGGCCACTATCAGAAATCACATTTCGGTCCTGCGTCACTTGTCGGCGTAAGTCGCTTGCCGATATATAACCATAAGGGGACCGATTACGGTAACCGGCAGTCGAAAAAGCAGATTCTTATGTTTCAATTCCCGACATGCTGCCGACGCTTCACCGAAACCACTGTGCCTATGCCGACACTTAACCGACAGTGCCAGCTGCGGTCCGATCGTGTGCCGAAAGGTATGTGTTTGCTGGGTATATATATATATATAATCATATTTCAGACCAACAATATATCGCAGGAAATATAACTTGAATTTACACATTTACACACACATTGAAAGCACAGCATAGCGTACATATTTATTTTTTCAATATTACACTCTGTTATTTCCCATATATTCAAAAGAATTTATATACGTATTAAAAGTTCTTTTCTGACTCAAATTGAATCCGTTGTTGAATCCTTTCTGGTCTAAATAAAAATAAAAAAATAATATGAATGGAAATTTGAATAAATAGTTTTGGGTCATACTTTGTAATATAAAAACATTCAACTTTCATTTTTCATAAACTGGAAGAAAATATGACTTTTTTTAAATGTACCTATGAATTGAAAAAGAAATTAAATAATAAATTGTAAAATTATTTTATTTTATGCTGGAACGAACAACTTACTTATTAAACTTATTAAAACTGATCCCTCTTCTAGTTTTTGTAAGAACAACTAATTGTGTTGAAAAATGAAATTCGTAACCCTGTTATTCGGTTCACGGTTACAGAGTGCTGGGAATAATTATTTAAAAATCGATATAGGTCATACAAATTAGAAAAACCTTTTTATAGAAAAGCAACATATCGTTTCCCTAACAAAGACAAAAAAAGGTTCAGGATTTTTTTTTGTCTATTTCATAAGCAGTTTTTTTTCGCGTTAAATAGGCTGAACATAGTAGAAAAGTTAAATGGTATCTTTATATTAATACATTTTTTAGAAAATGTAAAATACCCTCTTCGATGTTTGTTTGATTTGAGATTTTTTTTTCTCTTTGTAAGACTTTGCAATGCGTGTTCAGCACGCCTGCCATACGGTACCGTAGGCACCTTTGAACTGGTTTGAGGTTCGTGCTGTTCAGATTAAATGTGTATTCAAGGGCCCCGATTTAATTATTCAGCAGTGCCTGCACAGCACGTATACTATAAGATGCAGTAGATTGCGTAGAACCGGTTCGAGTTTCGTTTGATTCGAGATTTAGGCATAAATTTAGTGGCCCGCTACCGGCATACATTGAAAAATATTTTGAAAATAGTCTAATTTAAAAGAATGAAAATAATCTAATATATAATGAACTAATTAAACAGAGTCTTTGATTGCCGGTATTTTTGAGCAACATTGTAAGTAAAATGTTTAAGATATAATGTCTAAGAGATATTTAATGAATACTTTAAATGTAATGTAATTTTCAACAGAATATTTCTTTTCCTTTTTAATATTCAAATGAAAATACTTTTGAAGTTAGAAAGGAAATATCGTTTGTGCTGTCTTACATAACAATAGTAAAAAAGATCATCTTGAACTATGAAATAATGTCTCGTGTAAATATATGTATATTTTTATTCAAAATCCTTGACAATATTATTTGGCCATTTGATACATGACGTAATTTCCCAAATTATTAATACGTTTTTAACGAATATTAATAAATTTATTATTTTAAAGTTTCCTTTCTGCATAACGTAATCATTTAAATTTTTAATTGAATGGAAATATTATCCTTTACACTGTTTTTAAAATTAGCAAAAATTTAAAATAATAACCTTTTTCTAAAATATGAAAAAAATATCTCTGGAAATGCTGAAAATATAAATAAAATTAAACTAGTTGGATGTGCCAATCCCAAAACTTTCTTCTATCTTATACATCTTAATATTTCAAAACCTAGTTACACATGTTAATACTTCAATATTATTAGTTCAATACTATACCAACTTTGATTTTCATCTTAAATTTCTGCTCAATTAAACGGACTAAAAAGGAGTTAATCTATATCATGATATTTGTTAAAATTATTAATTTGTCTTTATTCTGTCGTTATCAGCTGTTTCCGAATAGCCGGCATAGCAGGAAGCGAGTTCCCGCCGCTGCATGAGCCGCCGATGCACAATAGAACTACAAAAAATCAAGAAAAGTATACAAAAATCGCTAGCACGGAGCCCCTTTACCGCGCAATATTTCCAAATTCAAGGAGAACCTGTTGGACAAAGCCAAAAACAAGCACAAACATTTTGGTTCAATTGTATGCATAATTTTATACGCTGTCCGATGGTACAATAATGAAAATGGCACAGAGATCGGAATTATAGCGCCCCCTTCTTTCGGAATTTTTTCAAGTTCAGGGAGGACTTGTTTGCCATAGCCAGAAACATGCACAAAAAATTTGGTTCAATTATATGGATAACTTCATACACTTTTCGATGGTACAATAATGAAAATGGTACAGACATTGCAATTATAGTGCCCCCTTCCGGCAGAATTTTTCCAAATTCAGGGAGGGCCTTCGTGACATGACCAAAAATAAACACATAAAATTTGGTTCAATTCTATGCATAACTTCATACACTTTTCGGCGGTACAATATTCAAAATGGCACAAAAATTGTATAAAAATCGCTATTACAGCGCCCTCTGCGAGCGATTTTTTTTACAAATTAAGGGAGGACCTCCTTGCCATAGCGAAGAACTTAAAATTTTTTTTGGGTTTAATTCTATGCATAACTTCATACACTTTTGGACGGTACAATATTCAAAATCGCACAAAAATCGCTATTACAGCGCCCCCTACCGGCGAATTTTTTTCCAAATTCATGGAGGACCTGCTTGCCATAGGCAAAAACTTAAAATAAAAATTTGGTTCAATTCTATGCATAACTTCAAACACTTTTCGATGGTACAATATTCAAAATCGCACAAAAACCGCTATTACAGAGCCCCCCACCGGCGCATTTTTTCCAAATTCAGGGAGGACCTGCTTGTCATATCCAAAAACTTAAACTACACATTTGGTTCAATTCTATGCATAACTCCATGCACTTTTGGATGGTACAATATTCAAAATCGCACAAAAATTGTTATATCAGCGCCCCCTACCGGCGAATTTTTTCCAAATTCCGGGAGGACCTGCTTGCCATAGCCAAAAACTTAAACTAAAAATTTGGTTTAATTCTATACATAACGTCATACACTTTTTGATGGTACAATGGCGACAGACAGACGGACAGACGGACAGACGGACAGACGGACGGACGGACAGACGGACAGACGGACACACAGACAGACAGACATTTTCTATAAACATGTTTTTTGGAATCTCCGACCCCTAAAACATGCAAATCCGTCGAAAACCGGAAGTCGAAAAAAATTTCGATTACAATACTTTCTTCTATTGAAGATAGAAGAAAGTAAAAAACAAAACTCATAAATTTAGTCAAATAATAATAATAATAAAGATATATATATATATGCGGTCTGCACTCCGTAAGTTTGTATTGTACTGTTTGTTTGTACCTTGAATAATTATTAAATTCCTATATATAATTTTTGCCACTAAAAAAGTTTTTTTTAATGGAACGGTTTTGAAAACTTTAAGAATTAACCTATTAACCGACAAAACTATAAGGCTGGTGTTTTTAGCTTTTCAGCTGAACGGCGTTTGCCACCACAAATTTTGAAATATAATTTTCGCTTTATTTGATCTTAAAATTTTGTCTTTAAGTAAGGCTAAATTTTTAATTGAAAAGAAGTGGTGAGCAGGTAAATAATTTAAACTTGCGCATTTATTTTGATTGTTCCGTCAACGCAACAAAAGCGGGTAATGGGTTAAAACATCCTAAAATAATTCTTCTATTTTTTTTTCAGTATTGCAGTTTATGTTGTATTTGTAATTGCTTTTACATCTAAAGATTTTAAATAAAAAATTAAATTATTTAAAATGTAATTACATTTTAATTGAATTCATCAATTAATTTGGAATAAAAAAGTTTAAAGAATGAGACACATAAAAATAAAAACTTAACCTGTGACTTTACACAACTTTGGAACTGAACAAGATTCGCGCCCTGGTAATTTGCACCGTCTCCCCCCCCCCTCCCCCCGCTACCACTCTCTGTACGGACCTGGGATAATATATATATATATATATATATATCAGATTCATTTAAGAATATTATTACGCATCCTGCCGACGCCGGGCGGGTCAGCTAATACTAACAATTTATCTATTTCAGTAAGCAATAGTTTTGTTAATATTAGCGAAGAAAGACATCCGGTCACAAAAAATACAATTCCGGCAGTGGTCAAAACGTTAGTTACTTATTTAGAACAGTGATATATATAAATATATCCTATATAAATACCGGAAAAACAAAATATATCATGCTCTTTTATTTAATAACTATCAGATCCACAAGCGTTGCCCGGGCCGTGATGCATGAACCTCAAATTTGTATGATTTTGTACCTTTAATTCCTTTTGTCTGAATTTATATTTTTAAATATAAAAAATCGCAAGAAAAATATTAAATTGAAGATACGTGCTATTTTGCATAAGTTGATTTTTGGAGTCTATGCGTACTGAAAGCGAGCGGAACTGCGACAAAACACTCAAGTTTTTATTCATTTCGTGACATTTCAGACATTTTATTTTGTAAAAAAATATTTCTAGTCATCCAAACGTTTCAAAATTTTTATAGAAGATGTAAATCTGGTCTATTTAGATGCTTCGATAAACATCATGTTAAAATAAGGTCGTTGACTAAAATAAGAAATTAAGAAATTTGCTTAAATTAAAATTCGAAAATAGTGGGTAGTTCAACCTTCCACCGACAGAGATCACAACATGCTCTATACAAATATTACTCTACTAAACAGGGGTCAAAGGGCTGTTATAACTTACGTGAAAATTTCAAGTCAATCATGTAGTTCGTTTTCCAAATTTTAACAAATTCGCGTTCATTCGCTATTAAAAAAAGCGTATCTTTTTCTTTTTAAAAGTCAATTTTTTTCAATTTTGAACAAAAAGTTCTGAATCAATTTTGTAAATTTAGATACTCTTAATTAGTGTACAAATATAGTCTGATATGCTAAAGTTTAAAATCCGTAAACGCTGTATTTCAAAAATTTTGATTTAAATTTGAACTCCCATTAAAATTTTTTCCCTATGGATTTTATCTACTCTCCAAAATAAAAGTAGGTGTTTTTCAAAGCAGACGTAATGTCTGCAACTTTTAATAAGCAGCATATATCACACGACTCCCTCAAAAAACGGCACATAAAAAGTCAGAAACGTTAATTCAAAAAAAGGAATTCTACCCCCCCCCCCCTACCCGGAATTCACACACCTTTATTTTTTACACTTTATCTTTTGTGTTATAAACGTTCTTAAAGTTTCAAACAGATCGCCTTGTTAGATTTCCTAATTTTAACAAAATCGCGTTATGTTAGTTCCACATTCTACCACGAGGGAGCAAACTCTATTCTCAACAAAAGCTCCTCTACACACCCTATCAGTAGTTTACACACCCTATCAGTAGATATGTTACTCGGGGAGGTGGCGGTCTTCAGCAAGAATTTAAAACATTTGTTGAAATTACTATTCGAAAATAGTGTAACTTAACTTTTGTCACATTTATATGTACTAAGTAGCATGTATCTGAGGACTCCGTCAAAAAACCGCACCTGAAAGTGTATGAAACGCAAAGGTAAAAATAAAGAAATATCTCGCCCCTCCCATCCCCCCCCCACCTGCCCGAAATTTCACGCGCCATTTTTTATAAACTTTTTCTTATACGTTATAAACTATCTTAAATTTTCAAGCAGATCGTTTTGTCAGATTTCCTACTTTAAATGAAATCGCGGTCTGTTAGTTCCACATTCCACCACGAAGGAGCGCACTCTATTATTAACAAAGGATCCTTTACACACCCTATCAGTAGATATGTTACTCCAGGAGGTGGCGGTCTTCAGCAAGAATTTAAGATATTTGTTGAAATTACTATTCGGAAATAGTGTAACTTAACTTTTGTCACATTTATATGCACTAAGTATCATATTTCTGAGGACTCCGTCAAAAAACCGCACCTGAAACAGTATGAAACGCAAAGGTAAAAAAATAAATATTTCGCCTCTCCCCTCTCCCCCCTCCCCCCCCCCACCTTCCCGACATTTCACGCGCCATTTTTTATAAACTTTATCTTATGTGTTATAAACTATCTTAAAGTTTCAAGCAGATTATTTTCTCAGATTTCCTACTTTAAATGAAATCGCGGTCCCTTAGTTCCACTTTCCACCACCAGGGAGCGCACTGTATTTTTAACAAAACTATATCTGAACGTAACTCCGTTAAACAACCTATCCGTATATATGTTACTCGAGGGGGTGGCGGTCTTAAGCAAGAAATCAAGATATTTTTGAAATTATTATTCAGAAATAGTTGTAACAAACTTTTGACATTTATATATTTAATAAAACACAGTTATCTCAGGACTCCGTCAAAAAAAACGCACCGAAAACGGTAAGAAACGCAAAGGTTGAAAAAATGAAATCTATCGCTCCTCCCCCTCTCCCCTCCTGCCCGAAATTTTACGCGCCATTCTTATATAAAATTTTTCTAATGTGTTATAAACTACAGTAAACTCCCGAATTTCCGGCTCTCGACTATCCGGCCTTCCGTACTATCCGGCCTATTAAAAAAATGAAAGAATGTTGCAAGCGGCCAAGGCAGGCAGGTGGCCGTCCGGGTGTGTGTCAAAAGCATAGGGAAAAATTCCAAACATAGTAACTGCAAGGTCTTCGAACATTCTTTTGCACCAAAAATTTAGACATAAACCCGTGTGGGAAACTTCAGTGGGAGTTGTGAAAGATAAGCTTATTCCATTGCTGAAAAATATACCGGGCTCTGACGATGTCAATTCAGAAGACATACAGAATGTATGGCAAACGACGAAGTCAATGAATTAATTGAAAACGATATTGTAGAAGTGTTGACAGAGGGATAATTATCATAAGAAAAATATTAAAAGGATTGTAGGAATAAAATCTCCTCCCACATTCGCAAGGTTTCAAGGCGAATGGGACTGCACTGTAGTACATTAGTCAGCAGGAATCGACGCCAACTGATATCATCTACTTGCCTAAATGGAAGGCATTGCGTCGCGGAAGAGGGCTAACAGGGATAAGGAATCCTCTATTAATGACTTAAAATAAAAACTTTGTTTTGGCGCTTATCTTATGCAAAACCTTTCGTGTTTGTGCAATCATTTATTAATAAACAGTAAAATAAGATTTACACCAATTTTTTTACGAATTAGGACTGCGTTTTATGTTAATGTTTTGCTTATTTTGAAACTGTTTGTACTGTATATATATATAATTTATCTTAATATGTGTATAACATGTGTTTTTAAGATCATGGCGGGAAGGGGGGATGGCAGAAAGTTACCAAATATTTGTAGAACTTCGGCCTATCCGGCTTTTTTGATATCCGGCCTACCCTTCCGCCACATTAGGCAGGATAGTCGGGAGTTTACTGTATCTTGAAGTTTCAAACATATCGCCTTGTAAGATTCCCTAGTTTAAATGAGTTCTGTTAGTTCTACATTCCACCACCAGGGAGCGCACTCTATTCATAGCAAAAGTGTATATGAAAGAAACCTGTTCACGCAACCTACCTGTAGATACATGGATTGGGGGGCGGGGGTGTCTTAAACAAGAATAAAAAAAAATTGCTTTGCTTCACCATTATAGCAGTCGTTCCGTACATGCTCCATAAAATATGTTAATTACACTTTCCGCCTCCAGGGGCCGCACTCTGATCGAACCTACATCCGAACGAAACTCCGTTATTAGACCTATTTGTAGATATATTAGTCGAGGGGGTAGGGGAATGATATAAAAATTTGAGAAATTTGCGGAAGATTGCTATTCGGAAATAAGAACTACTCATAAATTAAGGGTGCAAAAAGTTCTGTACGAACATCCGACATGGGTTCCCACTGCTTACGGAACTGTATAGATGGCGGGTGATAAATTCGGAACATTTTTCTGTATTTAAAACATAAAAAAGAGCAATTATAAAATGCGTTTAAAAATGTCTTTAAAAAAACACTTCTGAAAACTAAATCATTATCAATATAAACAAGTAAGAGATATCATGCGTTTAGCATAGATTATGAAACACTTTCCAACACTTCCTGAATACTTTAACAAAACTTTGTTATTTAGAAAAATAAGGTATATAAGAGAACTAAGTAAACATTTTAGAAAACGCATGAAACATTTGAAAAACTGATTTCTGCAGTTACCGTATATAGCCAAATATGTATTCAAATTATTTTGAACAGCCCTGTATTTGATCTGTAGGTTGATATATATACTATATAATGGGAAAATTTAGTTTAGCAAGAAAACTCATAACAGTTTGAAATTTCTCTTTCAGCAATTTATACTATTAGATGGAAACATACTTGAATACATGTCTACAGCATTTTAGTTAACCTAGGACCGTTAGTACACGCCACTATTTAGCTAAAGTTTAATTCAAAGTAAAAGACTCTTGAAACTACTGAAATTACATTTCCATATGTTATCATTTATAGACGGTCATGTATCCAATTCTTTGCGTGACCCTGTATATCCTCTTATCTATGTTCTACAAACATTTCTTAGTAAACCAAACGCAGTTCCGCGTAAAAATGCATAACTCATTTAAAAATCACTTTTAAGCAATTTGCAATCATACACAGTAACCATTACGAATTAATTTGTGTTGTCCTGTATAAGAATTACAACATTTATACACACCATATACTATGCATAAATATAGTGAAACATAAAAGCACATAACATGTATAAAAATGCATTTCCAGCGATCATCGCTACTGTACAGTACTTCGGGCACAATATAGTATCTGAAATCTTTAGTATGTCCCTGTAAATGCTTTGCACTTCGTATTATACATGAAATAAGTTATAGTAAACCTCTGCGACGTGTATGAACTTCATTATACACGAAATAATTTAACATAATTAAAATACGCCACAAACCATTCCCTCCACCCCTACAACATTCTGTAACGGAATATTTTGTGTGGCCCTGTAAACGAATACTAACTATTTTTTGCATCGTATATTCTACAGAATGTATATCTTAGTGCACTTGATCTTAGTGCATATGAATTTTATCATGTATGAAAGCATGTAACATCGTTAAAAACCATTTTAAACGATTTTTTTCCCATAGGCCGTAATTTAACGGAAATCTTTTGACTGTCCCTGTAAATGAACTAACCATGCTAGAAACTTTATTTGAAATAGGGATCGTGCTATGGCAGAGGTCACTAACATCCAAAAATTTCAGAACGATCCGACTATATTTAAGAGAGTTATAGTGCGGCCAGGCGGCCAGACGGTCAGACAAACCGAAGTCCTAAACACTTTTCAACATTGTTCTAGAGTGTTAAAAATGAGAATTTAAATTCTATTACAACTGTTGCTACTCGCTACAGAAGCAGAAAGCATTAGAATACAAGGACTTGTCGTTGCCAATTTCTAATTTCTAGTGGTAAAAGAGCCAGTAAGGAGTTTTTTAATCTTTTATTTAACTTTTAAAAAACACAT
This sequence comes from Maratus speciosus, assembly GCA_963932465.1. Classification (NCBI taxonomy): domain Eukaryota; kingdom Metazoa; phylum Arthropoda; class Arachnida; order Araneae; family Salticidae; genus Maratus; species Maratus speciosus. The sequence continues at coordinate 77,988,142 of OZ010790.1, forward strand.
TTCTTGCTATCTAAATAGATCAGCATCAAACAGGCACCTCCAATTTTCCGTAAACCTAGCAGAATCGCCGATTTTTTAGCAGATATTATCACTCAACCAATCAAAGTAGAGAAAAAACAGAAAAAGGTGTGACAAACAAAAAGCCTGCCAGGTTGTCAAGATGGTTGCTAGGTTGTGACGTCATTTGAAACTAATCCATTCTCTTAAAGTTCATTATGGAGCAGTTTACATCACGTGACTTTTACCGGAGAACAATGAAGAAAGCTGTAGGACACGGAAATATAAAAAGCATTGATAAAGGTAGCAATATCTGTTCTACAACAGCAGCAAAAACCTGTTCGTGACGTCACCTTGCACAGCTTCATTATTAAATATGTTTTCAAAGCACGTGTTTCACCTCATGCTTAATTTTAACGTTTAGATGAAAAAACAGTCACTCTTGAAACATTAAGCACTCAAATTGGTTTATTTAACCCTTAAATGCCTGGTGTTGCTTTTCGGCAACATACCCAATTTAGGCTCTAAAATACTATTAGAATAATATTGAAGCTATAATTCCTAATGTTGCCAATAAAATACATTCTGAAAACATTATTAAATCGATTTTCAACATGTAGATGGCAACACTTGTGCCGTTTAAAAATAAAGAAACTTATTTTTTCAATTGCTACTACTACTTATTTTTGTTTTGTTTCGAAGCTTGCGAAATACTCTATTTTGACATGCAGTGAGCAAGAAAAATTTATTTCTTGTTATAGTTCCTAAAATTCTTGTGCGTTTAATATTATATAATTTTATCAAGGGAAATTGTTTTTTCAATTAAACACCAGCATTGCCAATTAGTAACAAACTGTTTTTTAGCGGTAAACTATACTTAAAACAAAATATGATTTTTTAAGTATTTTTCCCATGATTTATTTAAAAAATAAAAGCCGAAAAATATTATTACAATGATTTTTGAAAAATCAGGCATTTAAGGGTTAATTGTTTCCCGTTTTACTTAATTATTTATGCGAAAGCTTTATACAACCAACCAACCGAAAGCAAGTGGAAAGAAAGAAACGTATTTTTGATGAGCGATGCTTTATGAACCAACTATCAAAAAGTAATCTGAGGGAAAAAAGGCGTACTTTTGATGAGAGTGATGTCCGAATGTTAATTAATTACTCAGCTAAAAATTAGAATATTAAAATTCTGCGAGCCAGGTATATCAGGAGAGACTTTGGTCTATTCTCACAAAAAATTTGAACCTCGTACGTGCCGTAGATTTTGCTAGTCATCGCACACAGACATACACACACAGAGCGATTTGTTCTTTTATTGGTATAGATATGATCCTATACAACAACCTGTTTTAATAACAGCCTTAATGTTCTGAGCGTGGCTGTTAGTGTGATTCCAGATCATATTTGTATCAAATTTAACCCACGCTATGTTCCATTGAACTATCAGTGAATCCCAATTTCGTGGGTGGTCATATTACTAACCCACTGTGATTCCAGTGCTGTCTGTTAAATAAAACTCTCTATTAAATCTGTGTTCTCAGCTATATCACTCGGACTAATCCATCTAAGGGATGTCCTAGTAGATGATATCATTGGAATACAAGCAGCATATTGATTCATTAAAGTCTAATTATTTGTCTTCATTTAGCAATATTGAGTGACGATGTTCGTTTTCCCAGTGTAGAGTTTTTACTCACTATAGCTTTAACCTCTGCGGTATCCGGGTTGCGCGGCTGAAGGTTCCTAATCTATCCTCTTCTCGTCGATTTCTATTTTGAAAAATTGTTTGATTAGATATTCAATTGTACATCTTAAACATTTTCTGACGTGTTTTGAACTGATTAATGGTTGCTAGCCTTCCAATAAGTATACCGTTCCTATTTATCACGATATATATATGTCTATAGTAACTTCGCTGAGGTTGATTCTAGCAAAATTTCTCTCATTGCAAATGGTATTTACTGATATTTGTAAATGAGTATTCGAAAAAATCCGGCCATTTCTTAGAAGTGCTCTCGGTCAAATTATTAGCACTCTTTAATTACACAGTTACACCAGTTTACGAGCCCCAAATTAACCAAATATAGAAATATAGACGTGGAGGAGACCACACAGACCATCCCCTCATGAAGTTGACAGAGGAAATTTCATGATTCAGCAGAAATCGATTTGCATCTTAAAATGAAGGTTGTCTGCCAAGTCATACATTAATGAAAACCACCTGCTGCCTCAATATTAGGGACTGGAAGCAGCAAAACACAATGGTAAACCTACCATTCAAAAACTAAAACAGGGTATGCAGTCATTTCCATCATTCATTTTTACCTATGACATGGCAGAGCAGGTGAATTTTAATATACGAATCGAGTTAAGTTCTAATTCCGGAATGTAAGCCAAAACTCAATGAGGTGATGGCTTGTGCAACTGCCATCCGGTCTATTATTTATGTTGCATTTCAGACATTCCAAATGACAAACATAAAGTATTATTTTAACTATCAGTTATATTATTCACTTACCTTGTTTTTCCTTTTGAAGAAGCCCCATTCTTTATTTTTTCCATTTTTTAAATTGTTTTTTTTATTTCTATATGTGAAATTGAATTCATATTAATATACGACGCATTTTATACAGTGCACAAAATGCTATATTTTAAAGTAATTTCCAGTAAGTAAATTTTCCAATAACATGATTTATAATCATAATTTACCGAAATGAGACATCTTATTATCCTAACAATTTATATAATTATAGGCAATGTTAAGAACTTTATTAATGCTTGAAAATTGCGTTAAATACGTATGAAATAAAATGGGTTTGGGATAAAGATTAATGTTTGACTAATTTAGTGAACGGTAATACTTAATTAAATAAAAATATAGTCTCCCATCATTTTGTAACCTAATGCTAACGGGAAAATAAATACACAAGCCATTGAGAATCTTAGTAAGAGAGAGGGTGAACTTTAAGAACTTTAAAGAGGTGAACTTTATTAATTACTGTTCCCTAATTTCTTAGCATTAATTTTGCAAGTTCTTTAGAGTACAGTTCACTATTTGATATTTTCTATTTTATACGCAGAAATCCCCAACCTCTATTTTTGATTTTTTTTTTTATTAGTGTAAAAAATCAAACAAACGTAAGATTAAGCAGCCTTATTAAAAAAAAATGTAAATTGATTTTATAAAATGTGATCGCACGTTATCATAAATCTAGGATTATTTGCATTTTTTTTTCTGCCACGTATTTTAAATTATTTGTTTTATGTGTATTCAGAACAGAAAAAAGATAAAAAACACATTTGGCTATTTAAAAGAATACAAATAATGTTAAAAAAATAGGGCAAAAAATATCACTTTGACTTTATATATATATTTATATAATTCAAATAATAATAATTAACTAACATTAGAATTAAGTATTATTATGTATTCTGTTTAAGTATACACACAAATTGGCTCTAAAATATGAAATTACAGACATGCATATATCCGTATATTTAACAATACATATGTATAAATAAACAAGTAAAATTCAAGTACAAATACTATAAGATTAACATACTATAAGATGAATACCATAAGATTATTATACCTTCATTAATATGACATTAAATAAGGCGAATTATAAGAGGAAAAAAGTGGTGCGAATCAAGAAAGCTGAATTTTAATAAAGTAGCCCACTGGTAATACTGGCGCGGTTCATTAATTATATATCACAAAATTGAATTTTAATAAGTTTAACTTGTTGAATATTCTGAATCACAGCTCTTAAGTTATTATACATAATCCGTAGCCTAATACAGGCCCCTTGGTTGCGCAATCAAAGGCGACAAAATTTAAATAGAGCTTTATTTAAACCTATTAGAAACCGCTGAAGTTTTTAACAAAATACATCCATGCACAAATGTGACATGTTGAAATAGTATATGAATTAAATCTATAGGGTTCTCGATATTATGGTCTCCAACTGTTTTCAACTATTTAATAGTTTTATATTGAAATTTTGCTGGAGCGTGAAAAGTTTTCTAGCAACAAATTTCTTTAAACGTTTGCAGATAATTAAATTTCAAAATTGTTCTAACCATGTATGGCAAACGGTCTTTAAGATCAGTTTGTTGGAGATTATTTTTTTTAAACAAAAGGCGTCATAAGTTTTATTTGGATTACATATATTTCTTGAAACATTTCTGGTTCATATTTTATCTTTAAATTAAGACTATCATCCATATAAAAAGGCAGATTTTTTTTAAAATCATTTTATATATACAGGGTGCAAATGGTTATCTAACGCCGACCTTTAATTTCTCAACCGTTGGTTGTAGATACATAGTTCTCATCACAAAAACGGTAAAAATGAGGTAAATATTCATGTTGTGGCATTATTTAAAGTAGAAAATCAATTTTATAAAAGTTGCGAAATCTAACTGTTATGCGGTCCCCAGTCCGTATAGTTATATTTAGTAAAATTTTGCACATATCATAACAGATATAACACAAAAAGTTTGACATTTGTACAACAAAAATTGACACAGTTATTAAATTACAATGTTTGAGATTGTTTCACATAATTTTGTCTTTCATTGAGGGATCAGTTAAAAGATGAATTAAAGTAATTCAAGATCAAAATCAGGGTGTACTGCCATTTTTTACGACGAAACCACCTTTAGCCAGTATCGGTAAATCGGGGTATCACCAAAGAGGGTTATTTAATCTAAAAATTTGAGCTGAATTTTAGGGGTCATATACAAAGTGAAGAATGAAATATTGAAATTAAACAGAAAAATAAATATCACCTAAAATACTTATGACCATAGACGCATAGGTCTATGTGACTGAGACCACTTATCTGGTTTATCTTAAGCAGCGCATCATCCTTGATTGTCGCACAGTTTGCACACCTGCTATGCTCAAACGTGTCCAAGACTCAGTACAAGTAGATTCGTGCGTTTCATGTATTCATTTTTTATAGTAGGCCGTTTTCTGATATCATAATAAATTGATATTTATTTTTTCTGTTTAATTTCAAAATCTCATTCTTTGCTTTGTAAACGACCCCTAAAACGTCAGCTCAAATTTTAGTTGAAATAACCCTCGTTGGTGATATCCCGATTTGGCGTTACGGGCTAAATGTGGTTTCGCCATAAGAAGGAGAGTGCACCCTGGTTTTGATCTCGAATGTCTTTAATTAATCTTATAACTGATCCCTCAATGAAAGACACAATCATGTGCAAAAATTTCAAAGAATGAAATTTAATATCTGTGTCATTTTTTGTAGTACATTTGTCAAACGTTTTGCTTTATATCTGTTATGACATGTGTAAACATTTACTAAATATTGCTATAGGGACTGGGGGACTGTATAAAAAGTTAGATTTCGTACTTTTTATAAAATTGATTTTTTACTTTAAATAATGCCACGGCATCAATATTTACCTCATTTGAAACGTTTTTGTAATTGGAACTATATGTCTACGACCAATGGTTGAGAAATTAAAGGTCGGCGATAGATAACATATTGTACCCTGTATATATTTAAATATTCTTCTATAAGAGTTTCTACAATATTTTATTTATTTATTTATTTATTTTTTTTACTAATATTACTGTAGGGGGAAAATTAGTAAATAAATATAGGCAACATAACTTTTGCTATTACATTCCGTCCCATAATATTTATATGTCTATCACCAACGGTTGAGAAATTAAAGGTTGGCGATAGATAACATATTACACCCTGTATATATTTAAATATTCTTCTATAAGAGTTTCTACAATATTTTATTTTTGATTTTTTTTTTTTTACTAACATTACTAAAGGGGGAAAAATTAGTAAATAAATATAGGCAACATAACTTTTACTGATACATTCTCTCTCATAATATTTATCAGCTAAAAAAAAAAGATAAAAATCATTACAAAATTGGAAAAATTATTTGACGCAAACAAAAATTTTAATTAGAAATAAATACATATATATAGCTATCGGGGCCGTTGTTTGGCAGCAAAATAAGAAGGAACATAGAAACATAAAAAACAATCAGTTTTGTGTAGTTTTTAGATATGTTTATGATTAAAGAAATGTTGTAACACTTAAAGTATTATTTCAAATTTTGTTTCTTTTAATATACATTTCAATTGAATTTTAATGAATAGATATCTATACATTTAAACATATGAATAAATATATTTCTTCTTTAAAAAAATAATAATAAAATATTTTACAATATCTTTCATTTTTCCTGAAAAATTAATTTGGGAATTTTCAAATTTTTTATTTCTTAATTTTCCAATTTTTTTTAAAATTAATTTTCAAATGTATATTTTTTGCGATATTTCTGAAATATTTTCAAGTTATGTATTCTTTACTGTCAGAGAAAGTTGTTTACTGCAATATAATGGCAACATGAGTGTCTCCTGGGGCGATGAAAGGAATACTACAACTTTATTTCTTCTGCATTATTACTGTAACAAAAAATGTGTTTTTCGAATGACCCTTATTTATACCCTTTCTCCCCAGGTAGTTGCTTTTTATCAGATATTTATTAATTCCTTTTAAACAATTCGTGCTTGATATGTTTATTTCATTGAAATTGTTGTGATTTTATTCTGAAGAATAGAACTAAATTGATTTTTCGTAAATTATATATTAATCAAAGTACTGTTAAAAATGTTTACAAAAATTATACACAAGAAATAACTAGATAAAATAATTACTTCAACTTCTTTGAAAAATTATGTTATCGAAACAGTAAATCTTTACTCGCGTTGAAGTTAATTTTTTAAGATTTACTACTTTTATGGTAACTATATCTCAGAAATTCAGGCATGTAATGAACGCCCAAATATATTTTGAATGTATTGGGCAAAAAAAAAAAAAAAGGAAAGAAAAGATATATTTTGTGATTATTTTTTTTTTATCAAAGGGTAAGATATTTAATTTCACCCAAATAAGTATGTGGCAACGAGCAATGTTTGATATTTTTCACAGAAATGATCTATACATATAGGGGAGAGTAGCCATATTTGGACCACCGCTTTAATTGGACAGTTGACATTCTGCTGTTAATTGCAGGAAGAGACTCCATCTACCGCTAAAATCCTACTCATCAGAATGACGTCATTCATGATTAGAAGAAGCATCCGCCTACCACGTGCTGTTTTCAGACAATTTAAAAACCTAAAGTTAGATGTTTTGATCAAATTTTGAAAAAAAAAATAATTCCCCGAATTTAGTTTGCGTCTTTTTAGCTTTTTTAAACGCCGTTTAACAATTAAGCATGTTTCGATTAAAAAATATATACTTAATTTTATACAAAGCTCTGAAAATTAATACTATATTCTAAACTTTAGCTAATTGTCGAGTACTGGTTTGGTTTAGGCGTAGTCATATTAAAGCGTGTAATAACCAATTTGAAAATCCCGAAATTTCATTATGGATTTCGGTAAAAAAAAAAAAAAAAAAAAAAAAAAAAAAAAAATAGTTACGCCTCAAGCTGGGATTTTTACAGCTAAATATCAATATTTTTACACAAAATTATTCAGTCGTAGGAAAAAATCTCCCCACCCCCAATTCCCCTTTTAATTTAAGAATACTATCACACCCCTGGTAAGACCGGGTATGTTATCCAGTAAGAATTGAAAGGTTTTGCCTTCTTTATGACACAATTTATGTATAAATCATGCGTTTAAATAAAAAGTGAATTTCAGTTAAAATTTAGTGGTGTAAGTTTGTCTTGGCGGTAATCAGTCATTGCATCTCCGGAGCTGTGTATTATATTATGCAAGAAAAAACATAACAATTAATAATCTATCATCATTAAAATGAAGAGAATTAAAACAATGGTATTTTGGTTTCCTTTACGTAAATAATGAATTTTCTCAATGGAAGGATTTATTTTTAATTCTCCATGCCTGATGCCAAGTTTGTAACAAACACTTAGAAATGCAAAATGTAATTTCAATTGCAAAATGTACTTACTTAGTCCGGGTGCTACGGTTGAGAAAACTGCAAATCGTGATAAGAATATACCGATTGTTGAATATCTACTTTATATTAATACAATACATTTCAGAGGGGTAGGCATGGCCTAAAGTCGTGGGAATTCAAGATGGTGGCTGTTATTCAAAATGGCGTCATTTTCTGAATTTTCTTACTATCCATCATAAAAATGAGTGTTTCAGGTCAATTTCGATGTTTTTTAGCATCAAAAATTTCGCTTTTAATACTTTCGCCATATTTTAATGAGTTTACGAATTAGGTTTGTCTGTTTGTTTGTCTTCCTGCCTGTTCGCCATTCTGTGCTCTAACTCGCTTAACTATCGCTACTCGATTAAATTCCCCCAGATTGTCATTTAATTTATATGTGTTATTGAAATTTACAATAACATGTTCCGAAGAAAAATGAAGTGTATAGGTTTTATAGTCCTTTTACAGTTCCCCCAAAAGAATTCCATTGTGTTATTATCTATTAATCCCGGTTCTACGGTTGAGAAAACAGCAAATCGTGAGAAGAATATACCGATTGGTGAATATCCAGTTTATATTAATACAATCCATATAAGATGGTTAGGCATCGCCATCGCGTAAAGTTGTAGGGATTCAAGATGGCGGTTGTTATTCAAAATGGCGTCATTTTCTGAATTTTCTTTCTATCCATCATATAACTGTGTTTTTCAAGTCGATTTCAATGTTTTTAACGTCAAAACATTCGATTTTAATACTTTCCGCAACGGTTGAATGAGTTTATGAATTCAGTTTGTCTGTTTATTTGTCTGTCTGTCCGCTTGCTATTCCGTACTCTAACATGCTTAAATATCGCTACTCGCTTAAATTCACTGAGATTGTCATGTAATTTATATATGTTATTGAAGTTTACAATAACATGTTCTGAATAAACATTCAAGTGTATAGGTTTTATAGTCGGTTTACAGGGCCCTCGAAGGAATTCCATTACGTTATTGTCTATGGGGGGGGGGGGAATCGTTTGCAATGTGTTTTAATCATGTTATACTCTCTGAAACACATTCAAATATACATACATCAGTGTGATGCACTACAAGATACATACTATAAAATGAGGTGTGCATAGTATTTATCGTTTATTTACAGTGACACACCAAATAAAGAATATGTGCGTTTGTATCTCGTGTATAAATCCTATAAAGATCATCAGTTAAATCAACTGTCATTAGTAGAGCTGCTAGGTATAAAAAAACTGCATTTTGTTTTAAAGATATCCCTAATGGCCAGTATATACTTCATATTAATACAATGTATATTAGAAGTTGATGCATCGTGCAAATTCGTAGGAATTCAAGATTGCAGCTGTTATTCAAAATTATTTGCATTTTTATTCCTATACATCATATAAAATTGCCTACGATATCAATTTCGACATTTTAAAAATGAAAAACCATTATACCATCATATTTTTCCTGAAGTCGGCCGAAGAAACAGCTCGAAACGTAGAATTTAACTTTTAGCTTATTGAAGTTCGTGTTTTATGTACCATTAAGCAAGATTATGTGTATTTATTTATTATATAATATGGTGCAATTGTCCAGTATCTGTTAATGAAAAATTCCCTTTTCAATATCAGAAATATGTTTAACAGAAAATTAGGGCAATTATTAAAGTATTTTTGCTTGTTATAGTCAGGAAAATGAAAGGAATAAATAAATAACAAAAATGCATTTTTATTAATACCTTAATTTATCAATATATTAAAAAAATTGCATGTTATATTTACAGTTAGAGAATATATAAAGTTAAATTTGTATCATCATATTTCTCACATTCGTATTTTCAGTTGCACAATAATGTGTAAGAAAGTCCAACCTTTCTACAGCCACACTTATTTTTACAGATTTTGCACTTACATTTTACATCAAACACACTTTTATGCGATAAATAGTATGAAAATTGCAAGAATTGCAGAAAATGACGTCATTTTGAATAACAGCCGCCCTATTGAATTCCTACGAATTGACGCGATACCTCCCCCTCTTATATGGATTGTATTACACTGCTCAAAACAATTAAAGGATATTTGAAGTTTTATATAAAATAAAGATATAAACGAAATATTTTTTTGCCGAAAATAGAAGAAGAGAATCACAAATGCAAATTTTTCTGGTTTTCAAACTGTGGCGTATGCAAATTTTGAGTTCGACGTCAAAAACGTCGCTTCAGCGGCAGCGAATGAAATTTGACTTTCAACTGGATAAAAGAGAATGAAGACAAGGATGATCGGCATTCAGTGATTGCTTTGTTTCGATGAGTACGATGTCTCAGCGAAGTCATTTGACAGATTCAGAAGCTTTGAGAATTGTTGGTAGGTTAGAAGGGGGCCAAACTCAAGCCGAAGTAGCGCAAGCCATTGGGGTGTCACAAAGTGTCATTTCCAGGATCTGGAACCGTTTTTTGGAGAGTGGATGTGCAGGCCGAAGACCAGGGCAAGGTCGTAGACGGGCAACAACGCCCAATGAAGATCGGTATTTAGCGTTAGCAGCTCGGAGACACCGAACCATGGACGCTACTCTTCTCCAACAACACCTTCGCTCGGCTACAGGCACCACGATTTCAACTCAGACTGTTCGAAACCGGCTCCATGCTGTAAGTCAGTATGCTCGCCGACCGATGGTATGTGTTAGATTAACATCAAGGCATCGTCGCGACCGCAGGGAGTGGCAACCGAGCATGTCAACTGGAGGAGAAATGAATGGAGCAATATTCTGTTTTCTGACGAGTCCCGTTTTCCTGTGCATCCGAATAATAGGCGTATTTTCATCTGGAGGGACCGTGGCAGTAGGAATAATCCTGCGTTCGTGCACGAAAGTGTCAGATTTGGCGGTGGAGGAGTGTTGGTGTATAGTGGCATCTCCATTGGCGGGCGCACTGACCTCTACATCATTCGAGATGGAGCTCTGACTGTTCGCCGATATCGGGATGAGATCCTCAGACCTATTGTAGTCCCTTACGCTGCAGCAATCGGAGATAACTTCATTTTAATGGACGATAACTGCAGGCCACATCGTGCAAACCTGGTGGAGGATTTCCTTTTCGAGGAAGGAATCGTTCGAATGGAATGGCCAGCGTGTTCTCCAGACATGAATCCAATCGAGCACGTTTGGGACGCTCTAGGAAGACGAGTTTCTGGCCGCCAACAGCCCCCACAAACTCTCCAAGAACTGGAAAGAGCTCTTCTGGAAGAGTGGGGCAGAATACCCCAACTCGTCATTAATAGCCTCATTGAGTCCATGCCTCAAAGGTGTTCAACGTTGCTGGCCGACCGTGGAAACCATACCCCCTACTGAAAATGATTTTCTTTGAAGAAAACACCTTTTCTTATTCTTTTTTTCTCATATGCACAAATTGTGTTTTTTTCCTTTAGTACACAAATGCGCAATAAAATGCATTTTTTTCTGCCAAACATGTGTAATTTATTCTCATATAACCTACTATGTCTGTCGACCATGTATCAATCAGCTAAACAGTTTACCAGATACAAAATCCACCTAAAACTGCAATATCCTTTAATTGTTTTGAGCAGTGTAGTACAAAGTAGATACTCACCAATCGGTATATTACAGGACAATCTGAGGGAATTTAAGCGAGTAGCGATATTTAATCGAGTTAGAGCATGGAATGGCAAGCAGACAGACAGACAAACAAACAGACAAACTGAATTCATAAACTCCTTCAACCATGGCGAAAAGTATTAAAAACGAATGTTTTGACGTTAAAAACATCGAAATCGACCTTAAACACATATTTATATGATAAATAGTAAGAAAATTCTGAAAATGACGCCATTTTGAATAACAGCCACCATTTTGAATTCCTACGACTTTACGCGATGCCTCCCCCACTTATATGGATTGTATTAATATAAAGTAGGCACTCACCAATCGGTATATTCTTCTCACGATTTGCAGTTTTCTCAACCGTAGCACCCGCACTAATAGACAATAACGTAATAGAATTATTTTGAGAGCCCTGAAAAGGACTATAAAACTTATACACTTCATTTTTATACGGAACATGTTATTATAAACTTCAATAACATATATAAATTACATGAAAATCCGAGTGAAATTAATCGAATAGCGATATTTAAGCGAGTTAGAGCATGGAATGGCAAGCAGGCAGACAGACAAACAAACAGCAAACTGAATTCATAAAATAATACAACTGTGACGGAAAGTATTAAAAATGAAATTTTTGGTGTTAAAAACATCGATATCGACCTGAAACATACATGTATATGATGGACAGTAAGAAAATTCAGGAAATGGCGCCATTTTGATTAATAGCCGCCATCTTGAATTTCCACGACTTTACGCGATGCCTCCCCCTATGAAATGCATTGTATTAGTATAAAGTAGATACTGACCAATCAGTATATTCTTACCACGATTTGCAGTTTTCACCTTATTTTGGTCGTGTAGTACTCGGACTAACTGTCAACATGTTGTTTGCATTAAGTTATTTTACAACTACAAAAATGTAATTGTTCAAGTTTTTCGTGTCCTGTTATAAAGTATACCATTTTTGTATTTCAAACATATTTAACATTTCCTTTTTTAAATATGTTTCTGAAGTTTACTTCTTTAAGTTCTGATGTTTATTTTGTTATTTTTCAGAATTTTGTTTAAAATACTTATTTCAAATCTGAATCTAAATTCCATGAGCATAATGTGTGTTCCCTTATATTTATGGATTTCCGAAATATTTATAAATAAAAATGTACAACTTTGCAGACTTTTAAATTTCGAAACTTCGGTGATACAAATTACTGTTTCATATGCAGATTTAGAAAACTGGTTTTAAAGATGGTTACATTCCGAAAAAAAATATATATATGAAGCTTGTTACAAAATTGTTTAAAATGTTCTACGATCTCATATTTTGAAGTTGCCAAAAACTTGTGAATTTAACATATGCAACTTGTTGATTTCCAATAAGTATATTTCAAAATATTTATAAGAGGAACATTTCTTATTAAAAAAAAAAAGTTTTGCATAATGACTTTATAAATTGGATAGCAAAGAATTATATTCAAGATAACATTATCATATATTGGGTGCCAGGTTCTCTGTTGCAACAATTAAGGTAAGAATATTCGGAAAGAAGATGCTTTGTTCAGTTGCATTGAATTGAACGTTTGTTCAAGCATATAGACTACTAAATTAATATCATTACAATAGATATATCTATTTCATAACATACCAGATAAGAATAACGAATGATGAATTTACAGTGCGTCAAAAGTAGTATTTTGTGCTTTCCTTAAATTATCAAGGATATTTAGGACTCTTAAGAACATTTGGAAATAAAATATCTTGTGGGAGTTACTTTGGGTTGAACGTTTATTCCCGAATATAGGATGCAGAAATATAATTACAATGATTATACTCATCACACGCCTCTTTAGAACAACAAATGGATGATAAATTTTCCTCTCGTTCAATGCGGTATTTTTTGATTTTCCTAAAACTTTCCATTAATCATTCTGTTAATTATGAGGGGAAAATGTACATGTAATAATTTCTCCCGAATCATGCATTCTTTGTTATACGTATTTTAACTCTTTAGATCACAAACCGGCCGAAACCGCCCGAGATGCCAGAATCCCATTAATTCGGATATTCCAAATTCATACCAGAAATTTAAAACACACTATTTGATTTATTTAATAACGGAAATTCGGTCATTAAATGAAGTGAAAATTTCTATGAAATTTTCTGGTGTTAATTCAATTTATCTGAATTACTGAATTTCTAGAACGTGATGCACCCTAGGAATTAGAGGTTTAAAAGGCGTGTGCGCCACGTCACTTAAAGGATACGACATGGCACATGCTTTAAATTTAAACGAACAAGTGTTTTAAAACCAAGACTAGTTGTTTTTGGTAGTAAAACTGTATTCTTGTACGTTGACTTAACTTCCAAGTCCACTTAACATCAATTAACAGTTAAATTAATTGAAAAGAAAAATTACTAATGCAAAATTAAGTTACAAAAGGGATACTCAATCATTCCATGCTGCTTTGATGTCAGAGAAAGGATACTTCAAAAATAATTTATCCTAAAACGTATTCATACGTCTAAAAACATCACTCACAACCAAGAAAACCACTTTTTTTCGAAAATAGGTTTTATAGTAAATACGGTAAAGCGCAATTACCAAGATGATTACCTTTTCCGCTTAAATTTCACAGCGAACGTCTTATACGTGCTAAGCTGAGCGTTCTATATAATTTTCATACGGAGGCTATAAGTCGGATTTTCTTTGTAATTGTGAGTTCTGACTCCAAATCTGCGCATACAAATGTTCAGTTTCATATTTATAGATTGTCAATTGATCACTGCGAACTAACTAAAACAAAACTGCATGAAATTTGTAAAAAAACAGACTTAGGTATACAGAATTCCACAAATATAAAGTATAGTAAAAAATGGAGGTTAGATGACGCTTTCACGAATACATGGTAGACATCGGGCAAAAGCTACAAATCAAAAAATAGACACTCCCTTTACACGTGAGTAACTAGCTCCTTTCATAGTCTGATTAATTTGATTTTATATACATTGATATTCAAATCTTTGTCCCCGATTTCGAATTAAAAGAACTAAGGCCTTAACACTTTCGGTTTGGAGTAATTTGTTTATGAAAGTATGAAAGGATGGACTGACACCAGAATTTACAAACGATTTTACTGGAAAATAATAATGTGCTTATTTTACCACACATTATAAAATACAAATTTTAATTAAATATTCTTGGTGCCAGTACTCAAAAAATTGGGTTTCTTTTTGTCGACACTGCCCTATATGCGATAAACAAACACTATTTATCTTTACACTGTTAGATTGGAAATATCTGTGAGGGTCAAATAATATAGATCATATAATCAAATAATATAGTCAAATAATCAGATAATATAAATATATTATCTAAAAAACTTCAATATGAGCTCTCCCTGTTTCACGGCCGGTCTAGAGATTTTTTAATCGCCACATTTCCACTTTCTCGATGACCCTGCATTCATCTTTCCTCTTACAGAATTGTTTTTATAAGTTCTTAGTTGTGAGAAAACATTTTTGATTTGACTTTACACGCAAATAAAGTGTATTCATAATTTTTAATTTAAATTGGCCATTAAGTAAAATATATCAGAAGTTTTAAGTTCTTAGTATATTTGTGACTGAAATTATTTTACTTACAAGTATATTCATTTTAATTTAAATATATTTTAAACGATTTAACGAAATGTGGATTTTTTCGCTGCAAATTTTTAAAACTAACTTTAATTAATATTTATGTATAATGAATATAATTGTATAAAAATGTATTTAAACTGCTCGGTTTTCATTAACTTGTTTTATGTAAGAAAACTTTTATTATTATTATTATTTTTTAACGATATGAGATGAATATAGTTTATTCTTAAAATCACATTCTCTAAACATAAAAATTGAGAAATGAATAATCTACCAAACACACACACAAACACACACGCACGCACACACACACACACACACACACACACATATATATATATATATATATATATATATATATATATATATATATATATATATATATGTAAATGCGTGTGTGTGTGGAAATACTTATCTACCTATCTATCTATACTCACATAAGTGAGAGAGATTTAAAGAGCTAAATAGAAACCAGTTTAAGTTCCCAATTTGTAAAGAAATTTCATTTTTAGATAAATGTACAATAAATGCATACATATTGTTATAAAGATAAATTTCTACGCTTTACAAAATGCTAAGATGAGAAAATTAAAATTTCAAAATAGTTTCAAGATTAATCATGAAATCTTTCATTAAAAGTACGTAATCTATTATTCATCGAAATGGGATACCTAATTATAATAACAAATTATAATTCTAAACCTTATTAAGATCTTTATTAATGTTTCATAATTGCGTTTACTAAGTGTGAATTAAAATAACTTTCGCATTAAGATTAATAGTAGAGTAATTTTGCAAACGATAAATTTAATAACTAGTCTCTCATCATTTCGTAAACTAATGATGGAGAGATAATGTGCTAAGAAATATAGCTATTCGTCTTATAATCAAATTTGTTCTTTATTATTCCCTTAATTTTATATACATTTATTTTGATGCTGTTTACTGTAAAGTACATTTATTTCTTTTTTTATGATACTTTGATTTATTGATGTATTTATAAACATATTTTAAATTGTTGTAAATTTAACAAGAACGATATGTCAGCAATCATATATCGATAGTGTAAACTTTATACCATCAATAGGCTATTTCATTACACATTACGCATTAGTACATTACACAATTCACTGCTATTACATTACAGGCTATACATTAATACGTTTCTTTCCATGTACATCGAAATCATATATTATATAGGCAATATAACAGCCCTTAACTCATTTTCATAAATTGCTCTCTTAAATTAAAATGTGTGCGAAATTTTTCGTCCAGACCTGTACATGATGAACACACATCGTAATATACTAAAAAAGTTTTAAAATACATAATCTAGAAAAAACGCAGTTCCAGCAATTATCAATCATAGTGCTGAGTCCGAACTTTTACTCTATAAACAAAAGTTAAATTATGCGCAATACATATTCTACAGAAATATTTTGTAGTGCAACCGATTGATAATTTTTAACGCTTTCCAGCAAAGTTGAAAAGTGTTTTTACATTCGGTTTCTCTGTCCGTCTGTCCATGCTCTAAAACCCGTAAATATTCTTGGATTTTCATGAAATTTATAAGGTTTTTTGAGTCACCAAAGCATGTTTGGTATTGTATATGAAGTATGTAGAATTAATAGTTCAATTACAGGGGCACTCAAAAGTATCCCATTACATAATGGTATATAAGGGGAGAATCGTTTATAGTGTATTTTAATGACATGACGCGCTCTTTCAAATTTATTGAAACTGATATAAATCACTGAATTTCACTACGATCACGTTAGGATGTGGCATTCATGGCACTTTTTATTCATTTACAGGAACACACAAAAGAAATGAGAGTTTAAAACTCGGTATGCGCTTTTAAACTAAACTATTTTTTTTTGTATTTTTTCTTCATACATAAATTCTATACCTCATATACAAGGCTGTACAAAAGTATTCGCGTACCATTCTCCTTATTAGAGGAAATTATTGAAGGGAAGTTTACAACTGAATTATATGTATTTCTTAAATGAACTAAATTTTGGCATGCATGTAGTTAATAGATACAAATCTATATATCCTATTCAGGGCTGATAAAAAATTCTGTCAATTTTCCGATTGTAGATGGGAACATCTGAAATTGGGTTTTGAAATGTATTATGCGTTTTCATATGGTTGAATTAGACGTAATATTTTAATTTTTTAAATGGTGCAGTTTTGTTACATTAGGGTAACTCCGGGAGAGTCGCCGCATACGGGATAGATGCCGCGGCCATTGTATTTCTTGTAATTATCCATAGATGGTCGTCAAACGCACAGTATAGCTGCGCAATGAGATTATTTTAACCAGTGTATAGCGTCAATCCCATTTCGATATTTACTTGTAGAAGTACAATCCTTAATTTGACGTAAGCGCATGATTTCACTGTCCAAACTTTTAAGCACGTTATGTTTAAATATTTTTTATCCACTAATTACTAAATGTATGCATGATTTCGAAGTCAAAACTAATTGTAGCGTTTGTATAGAGTACTGTGTGTATGGTTACGCCATTCCCCTTAGCGAAGGCAGGTAACTGTGATAGCCGACGTCTGCACTATGCAAAATGGGATACATGCCGCATTACTATTCCGGTACACATGCCGCAGTTTCTTTTGTACGGGATGATTAAGTGTTATTAACTTTACCTTTTCTTTTTGCACAGAGTAACCATGTTAGGCATGTTATCAAGTTTACTAAAACCAAAGGAGAAAAAGAGGAAAATAAAAAGTAAGAAGTGCTAGAAATATGCAAGTCAAGATGCTAATAATGAAAAATTGCATTACGCGTAACGCAGACGTTCTTTGCAAACTTCTCCAAAAAAGAGGACGTGTAATTGGCTTCGTTGCATCATGTGTTTAAATGTAGTTATATAAAGACTATACTTTTTCGACACTTTTTCTGTAGATTGTAGTCGAAAAAACAGGTATTTTAATCCATTCGGGATCATAGGTGCATATAAGCACCTTCATAAAGAGCTTACAAAATTTATTTCTGGCACCAGTAAAAAAGAATGTAATATTTGCTTTGTTTAATTACAGCATTTTCATGATTATTTAAGTAAAGGTAACTTCTCTTAAAAAAGTGGTATAACCGAATAAAATTTGTGTAAAAACCACCGGTCCCGAAAGGGTTAACAAATACATTATATAAACACAATTTTACTTTTTTTTCTCCTCCCTTTCTAATACATTGATGTTACGTTGTTGCTGAAATAACAATTAAAATTTAATGTGAAAAAAAAATAAGTCGATAATTTTAATAGTGAAAGTAGGCAACAATTATTAATTTGAATTTACTAATACGTTTCATTATACTCATTTAGTTTCATTTTTGTCATTAAATCGTTAATTATAGTCCATATATGAATACTTCTTTGAATATTTTTATTTATAATTCCATTCTGTTCTTATTGCAAGCGCGGCATAAATACAGCACAAGTGCGGCGTCTCAGCCTGAATGTACGGGTGACGCGCCGCAATGTAATGTTTTAGAAAAAAAATGTTAAAAAATATTAATAATTTGTTTTGAATTTTTTTGTCCCAGTGCACGCGTTGTATATTTAACATTAAATACCACAGCATGATTTTTTTTATTTTATGTCCTACATGGGACTTTATACACAAATTCAAAAAATGTGCGGCATAAATCCCGGAATTACCCTATTCTGGATCTGTTGTAAAGTGTTTTATAATCTTTGTTTGACGCATTATTTTTTCTTTCTTGTTTACTTCCATTATGTTTGAGGAATCACATTATCATTAAAATGAACCGTAAATAATTTGTCTCCATAGATTATAATGTAATGGAATATTTTTATGTGTCACTGTGAACGAAATATAAATGCTACTGATATACTAATTTTAGAAGTGTGACGGAGTCCACTTCAGTAATGCATGACAATCTCATTATGTTTGAGATTTTGTAACATAAATAAAATGAAATGCAAACGACTTTTTCCCATAGATCAAAATGTTACGGAATTCTTTTTGTGTCCATGAAAATGGAATGTCAATGGAACATACTTCATTTTAAATATAAACATTCTGTAAGGAATTAAATATTAAATGCTACTTATATTTTACTTCTTAGACCTACTTTGGAGTCCACTTCAGAAATTCATGACAATCTCATTATTTTTGAGATTTTGTAATATAAACAAAATGCAATGCAAACGACTGTTCTCCTTAGACAAAAATATTGCGAAATTCTTTATGTATCCCTGTAAGTGAATTGTGAAAGGAACACACTTCATTTCCAATACAAACATCCTATTAGGAATTAAAAATTAAATAGCAAACCGATTATTTTTACGAAAATTACAAAACGGCAGACGACAGATAGATCAACTGAATTCATATTTAATGATGTTGGAAATTTTTGAAAAGATTAGTCACCATTGTTTTAACCAATTAAAAAATAAGTTTTATAGTAAGACTGGATACGTACTTAATAAAATGCAATTTATCTGTTTCGATATTTTACTTTTTAAGTGTAAGTAGTTGATAATAACATATTTTTCACTTTTCTAAGTCACGAAAGACGATTGATTTGAAAGCAGGTTATGATCCAATTTCCAACAAGAAATCGTTGAATCATAAGTGCAATTTCTATTTTCTTGAAAGATAATTCTGTTAGACTTTGTATTCAGATGATTTCGTAATACTTTCTGCTGGCGTTTAACTGAAACAAATATTTAATCTTAGAAAAATGACACTGTGCTAGAGAAATTTTAAGTCTGAATTTTTGAAATTCGCAAATATTCTGTGTATATTACTAAAAGGATACAAGGTTTAGTTTTAAAAAAAGATTTTCTAAAAGTTTTGGCTGGGAAATTCTGATACACACTGTAATAAAATACAACTAAAAATTGTTTTGATTAATTTCTTTATTTTTACGAAAATTAATTATCCAATGAAATGATTTTGTGGATGTCTCAGAAAATATAGAATACGATTCTTATAATATCTTTTAAAAATAATAGCTCCGAAAATCTTGTTATTATAATTTTTTTTCTGTTTTGTTTTGATTATATTTTTAATATTTTTCCACACAAAAAAGTATTTTCGCATTACGCCAGAACAAGTTTAGTACATTTAGATATTATATTTTAGTGTAATAATAAAAATAAGTCCTGCAGTTCTAGTGAAAACGAAAATTTAGCATTATTTACAAAGGATGTTCTCAAATTCATATTCGGATTACTTATTGACTTATTCACGAAATTCCATTCATTGTGAAAAATCAACAAAAATATCTGGAAATTTTACTGTCAGAGAAATTATCCTTTTTTCTTTATACCAAACATAATTATTTTGATTAAACATAAAAATAGTCTTGTAAGATACGTTTGTGTAGACAAAAATGTAGGGAGGGATTATTGATAGCAGTTTTTAAAGAAATTTCTTTGTAGAACTTCAAAGAAGAAAAGGACCGTTTATACTACATTCTACCTTATCGACATGCATAATTTAATAATTCATTATGCCAGGAGAATTAGATATGAACATTTGTTTGTCAAAATTTACTTGAATTTGCGTCAGAACTAGTTTCCTCGGCTAATTATAAGGCCGCAATTAATCCGAGGAAAGAAGTCTCATTTGCATGTGTATCTTAAGAAATTTTCAATTTGCCTTTTATCTGCACATGCGCGCACGATAAGATTTTTTTTTTTTTTTTTTTTTTTTTTTTTTATGATTTGATAGTCAACTCTATGAAACAACTCATAAAGAAAAGTCAGTCAAATATCGTTAAAATTAATAAAGTTATCAGAAATAAACTGAGCTGATTTTTAGGTGTTGTCTAAAAATAGCTAAAAGATAATTTTTTTTCCATAAATTGTCGTTTGTAATTTTTACTTTTTTACATTTTCTTTTTTATTCATGTTCTTCTTGAAAAATTGCCAGAACGAGAGAAAAAAAAGGAGCATCAAAATCTAAGCATTTCTTCTAAATCTGCTCGTTAACTTTCGTTAAGTACAAACATCTTAAGAAACATCTTAAGATGTTTCCTTTGCTGTAAGCCAAATAATAAAAAATGTTTTGTTTACCTTTGCTGTAAGCCAAATAATAAAAAATGGTAATTTGTGAAAAACACTTATCATTCAGCAGCTTTTAGAGAGCAACTAAAAATTCGCTCACTATATTGCCATATCGTTCTAAATTTTCACGATATGTGAATGGTGTTTTTTATGAGTTGCTCCATAGAAATAGTCTGTCAAATCCACAGCCTGTTAAATCATGGTCCATAGTCTGTCAAATAATGGAAAAAAATTATTTTTTTATTGTGCGCGCATGCGCACATACATTTGTCATACACATGTCAAATTATCTGTAATGGCATGAAATTTGGTAAAAACACTGCATGATATAAACAAAAAGCATGCAAAAAAATTTTTAACATAAAAAAATCGATATATCTCCATGAATATACGTTCTATTCTTCCACAATTGAATACCTATATTGCACGGTATCCATCCATATACCCATAAGCTATAGTGACAGATATTTTCATGCATTTTATTTTACACAGTGATATCAAAAGTTAACATTATCCTTTAATTTTTTTGTTGGCTCCTTAATTGTCTTTCTGATCAAATCGCCATTGATAAATATGAAGTCGAACATATTCTTCATAATCCTGAATCATCCAGAAACATCCGAGAAATATAGCATTAATTATTTGAGAAAATGTCTAAAATTGAAAGTGTCATGTCATTATTGGACATATATAGTGTATATATTGTGTGAATCTAGTAATACATGATTTTCAAAACGTCTTCATAACCTTCAAAAAGTAATGTATAACATTTGATTAAAATGTAAACAACATAGTTTTTTATTCGATTTAAAATGGACAGTTTTGTGCCAAATAATCGTCATTTGTAGAAAGTTTTGTTATTATTTATATAATTTAAAGAAAAGCGCTACTGAAAGTCATCGTTTAAATGTACACTGATGGAAATTGATTTATGAAAATCAATTATCATATTATCATATTAAAATTAAATTATCATAAATCAATTTTAGTTTTATAACACAGTTTTGTAACAAAAAACTTCTATGATACCCATTAAAAATGAATGAAAATTCCCTTGATAAACATAGTATGTATAACAAATGAGCTGCAAAAATAAAATTTCATACACAACATTACACATAAACAAAAAGTCAAAAATCATATTTTCGTAATATGCTTACATGGGAATTGATTTATGAAATATCACATTTCGTTGGCTATTCCGAACTAATGTGACAAAAAAATACTCAAAAGAAGGTAACGTAACATGCACAGTAGACATAAAAATCATTATATAATAGAAGAAATAAGTTTCAGTCATATTTTTCACGATGTGTAACCGAAAGATTTTGTCTGAGGAAGAAAAAGATATAATCGATGCATATCTATAATATGGAAAGTTTGTTCCGAAAATTTGTAAATTAATTAAAAACTAAGTTGGTATGATATATATCTATAGAAATGAATTATCAAATTATGGAAAAAGTTTTAACAAAAAAAGGTAATCCACGTTCAAGTAAGAGAGAGCAAAGGGGGATTCTTCAACTAGATCGAAAGCCGGTCACAGTTCAAAGCAGATTTGTGTAGATCCATCTCTTCATATTACTTCTAAGAAGAGTTAGCAGATTTGTATTCTTCACGGAGCTTGAGGTGTTCGAAAATGAACTATGGTCAAAAGTTACTTCTACGTCAAAAGCATAAGCGTTTGCAGTATTGCGAGAAGTGCATGGCAATGTGTGACAATTGGAAGAACGTCATTTTATCCGATGAAAAAATATTTAATTTGGATGGTCCGGATGGTTTTAAGTGTTATTGGAGGGATCTCCGGAAAGAATCAAAATCTACATTCAGCATAAATTTTGATGGGAGAAGTTTGATGAATTGGGCAGCGATCGTTTATGATGGCAAAAGTGAAATTGTATTTTTAAACGGTCGCTAGAATTCTTTTGAATACAGTTTAGTTTTAGAAAATTCACTACTTCCATTTGAATGGCAATATTATTGTTTAGATTAGATCTTCATGCAAGACAATGCAAGTATTCACATTTCAAAGGCAATGAAATATTGGTTTGGCGAACAGAATATTGTTCTTTTAGATCATCTACCTATTTGTTCTGATCTGAACCCCATCAAAAACGTTTGGGAACAGCTTCTTCGAATGGTTTCAGCAAATGGGAAGCAGTACACATCACTTGTAGAATTGAAAGCTACAGTCTGTGAAAACTGGAAAATAATTGATCAGAAATACATTCAAAATTATGTTTTTTCAATGCCATCTAGAATAAAAGTAACTCTGATGAAGAAAGGCGGGTTTACTAACTATTAATTGTAATTAAATGGAGTATTTCATAAATCAATTTCCAAGTTTTTATGTTGCTAAAATCTAATTAGTTTATTACTATCTATGAAATTTTAGTTTTCTAAATTATTTCTTATACATAGCATGTATAATGCATGAATTTTGTGTTAAAATGTTTAGCTTTATCTAAGAAAATGATCGATTTCTTTTAAATATGACGACATTTTCACTTACTTAAGCATTTTGCCTAGTGTCTCAAAGTTATGTATGAGTACACAGGTAGAAGGAAAAAAATAAATGAAAATTTTAAAAGAAAAAATGCTTCTTTTTAAAAGCAGTACGCCATTTTCAGTATTGCACCACTTAACCCAGTACAACAATTTTTATCAACAATTTTGAATTTTTATCAGAAAATGACATAAAGAAAGATGTATAAAATCATTATTTCTGTCTTCTCTGCAATAATGAAAGCTAACTAATTACAACAATTTTGAAGAAATTTCATAAAACACTATTGACATTAAAATAAAAAAATGTGGATATTTAGAAAAAAAAACACCTACTGCAGGTACATCTAGAAATGAACAGCTTTCTGTTTAAAAAAAATAGCAAAATTAGACTGAATTAAAAAAAAAAAACAGAGCAGATGACTAAAAAACTGCCATGTGTTTTAAATATATATAGATTATATAAAATTATTGAAAATTAAATGAAATAAATTTTGTTATTTTGATAAAAATTATAGTGGAATGTCTTAGAGAATAGCAATAAAATTTTATTAGTGGCATGAATTTTGGACAAAAACTTTGGGTGCCTGTTTTATTTTAAAACTCGAATTATTCCAAGATCTTCTTTATTTGTTTGTCTAACTCGGCGAAGCGAATTCATCCAGGCGAGAATCATTAAGTTTTGTAATATAATTTGTAATTCTTGGACAAAGAGTTCCAATATGAGTATGCACACTGTACGTCACTGATCTTCTATAAAGGCACTCTAATTTTTTTTCTAAGACATTGCATTTTATCAGTGTGTGATTTCGATTACATTATTTTCAAAAGTGAAACCTTTTCACCAGTCAAGAATTTCAAAGCAGCTAAGGTGAAAATGACGCACTTCCTTAAAACATATTTCTGTTTTAAGAATTACATACGCGCTGTTTTTTATCAAATCACATCATTTCAATCCACTAAAGCATCATAAAACAACACGCTTAAACACTTTTATGATCCAGTCATAAACAACATCTGTAGAAAAATATACATATGACGTTATTATCGGGGAATAATACATAAACACAGAAAAAAGCAATAATAGATCCATGTTTTATCAGAAATCATTCATGTATATTTTTTCGGAATTTGGAAAATGCTATTTTAAAAACGAAATTAAACCAAAATTCATCTGATTAATTAATAGACGAAATCCTTGATAAAGCAGGTATTTTAATTCAAATTTTTTTTCAGTTTTTATAAGAAAATCGTAACAAAAAGATGCAGTAATATACTATTTTCCCTTTACTTTCAATGTAAATGGAGTTCTTCCGTTGCCACGATTACAAAATTTGCCTTAAAAACTACAAAAAATTAATCTATCAAAAATAAATTGAGATACAGCTTTCAAAGTAATTGCATTTAACAACAATGTCTTTACCCTGTACGACGGTGTAATGCGCGATTTTTGGAAGTTTAAAAATTTGCAGTAGAGAAAATTGCAAACGTTTTTTTTTTTTTTTTTTTTTTTTTTTTTTTTTCAGAAAAATCATTCACTCTTGAAATCATTTTAAGGAAGCAGCTTTATATATACATTCATAATGCTTTCATCCTTTTCGGAAATTTTTATATTTTTCGTTAATGCTGAGCTCTAATTATGTTTCAGGTCTGTATTTAATTCGTGGCGTTTCTGTGACATAAAAAAATCTTTTCTCATACAGAGTAAATAGGAATTTGATTGCTACATCTTTATCAAGTATCACATATCAAGAAATAAATATAGGGGTTTCAATAGTCATTTTTGAAGTTTTTATTGAAAAAAACATCTTACCTAATAAGAATATTGAAATATAACATAAATATACAAAACAAGGAGCAAGAAACTTCGGTACAAAGCTAGTTTAAATATTTTAGCTATGGCTATTGTTAATAATTTCCCTGACTATACTGCGTGTCACAGAACAAACATAACATTTTTAGTGAATAAATTTTAAGAATAAACGCTTCTTTTGTGTTTAAAAAATATTAGAGTTATAAAAGAATATTCTAACATAAAACTGGCTTTATGAGAATGAGAACTGGGTAATTACTCACGCTTATTCTACAATGAAAGCAAATTAAACAGTGTTAGAATTACAAAGATTAATGGCAATGAATAATGGATAAATGATCTTACTTCGTAAAATATGGTGATAAAGAAACTGTCTTTATAGATTTATGGAATCGTATTATAACACTGTTAATATTTTACACGCAATATAATTAAATGTAGTTTTTTTAAGTCGGGAAGTAGATCTGTTAAAATACATTTTTTATATTCGAAGCCCATTTTATGCATAATTTTATGTAGATTTTTTTCTTTCTTTTTCTATTTTTTTTAATTTATTTTTTACTTTTGTATTATAAATCTACATCTATGTGTTGTATTAAACACTAGAATAACTACCCGGCTTCGCCCGTGTCAATTATAAGAGACCTTCCATGTAAAATAATAAATTAAAGTGAACTACTATAGTAATCACAATAACTGAGAATTGTGCATTCCCGTCCACAAATCATTAAAATGACAAATAGAAAACATACGTTATTGTTTCGCCACCATAATAAAATGTCTGAGCTTTAATATCACTATGCCCGTTTTCTTCGGCTGGTGTAACAGAAAAAGTCGTAATTTTCTGACAATACGAAAAACAAATCCACCAAATGGCATATTATATAGTGAAATTCTCGTTTGTATGGCGTATATCTACATTATAAAGTAAAAATATGCCAGTGAGTAACGCTGACATCATACTGTTGATGACAACGACCTAAAAGACAAATCATGTTGTCGAATAGAACAAAAATTCCTTTCAAATGACATTTATTTGAAAATTGTATCTCAGTTTTTTTTTCTTTTAATGGGTTTGAAAGTAATTTTCAAACATGGATATTTCTTAATGTGCGGTGCAGTTCAACGAAACCATTTCGAAAGATTAACCCGTTTGCTCTTAATGCAATATTAGGAAGAAAATACATATCTATGTGTAACTTTGTCATAATATTATTGGTGTCAACAAACTAATCTATCCACAAATTTCGATTTTACTACAATTTAACTTCTAAACATCGCACATTCGATTGTACCAACGTCAAATAGAAAACAAAAAACAAAAAACAAAAAAACCTTTCAATAATATTTGTTTGAAAAGTTTACGTAAAAATATAGATTTTTTATAGATTTTAAAGTGATTCTCAAGCATGAATATTTTTTAAATGTGCGTGCAATTACAAACGTAACTCGATTGCTCAAAAACGCTGGAAATAATTCAGTAATTGTTTGTTTTTGTGTAATATTTCATAACTAAATTGTTAAACAAAATTAAAACACCAAAATAAAATAAAATAATATAAAACGCGAATTTAACAGATATCAAATCGAACTACGCAAAATGATCTATTATGTATAGAAAATGCAAATGGGAATTTCTTTCCGGCTGCTTATATCTTGAGTTCTTCTGAATGGATTCCAATGCGACTATCAGTTTCTCAGGAAAGGTTTTATGTATAAGATATTGTTTTATGTTGCTTAGTCATAGAAGTATAGAGAAAAGTTTTATATTCATGTGAACCCGATTATGAAAGATTAGTATTTAAAAAAAAAAAGATTTTTATTAATGGACTTCCTTGGAATTTGCATCGTTTCTTGGATAATTTTACACGGATGATTTTAGAATATATGCATTTACGTCAGGCAGTTATATATAAAATTATGGAATAAAGTTCAAAATCAGACGAGGCCGATTATAAAAGATTAGCCTTTTTAAAAAGTGCTACTGGACATATTTAATGGAATTTTCGCTGTTACTATGCACGCATTTTTCTATAATAGTTTTAGTATATCCTATTTTGCTCTACATGTTTTGTTATAGAGTTAGCTGAAAAGTTACTAATCAGTTGAACCCCATTCTGAATGATTAGCCTTTTAAAATGTTAGATAATTTTTCAGGGATAGTTTTAGTATATTGCATATTGGTCTATCATTCTTAAACCAAATTCTACTGTAAATCATGAACTAAATAATTTGGCCCTTAATAACGAAGTTTTGTTTTAAACATTAGAAAGTATAATACCGCAGTGGCGTTAATAACGTTTTCATGTACGCGGACGTTTCAGATAAAGACCCATATTGCATTTAAATAACGGATCAAATTCACCGATATATTTCATTTAATTGAAGATTCGTTTGGAGAAACCAACCAGCACAGTGAGCGAAATGTGCTACTCAGATTATAAGGGTGTGATATAGTGGGGTAAAATATTGAAAATATTCACGACTAACTGCTCGCTATAATACGAAAGTGCCAAAAATGCTTTATCACGTAGTTTTTTAGAAATCTAAAAAATACACTAAATATATTAGTGTTTCAAATTAAAAACGATTTTTATTTATGTTCTGTTGATGAGCAGTATATCAGGTACCTTTAACCCCTTAACGCTCGAATTAAGTTACGGTTGAATAATTCAAATTGCTTATTGGCACTACTTTTATGAAAAAGAAATATTCACCTTAATTAATGACAGTAAAAACGATACTAAGATATAGCCAATTTCATAAAATGAAATGAAGAAAAAGGACAGTTTCAATTTGCCAAGCAATTTCTTTTAACTGTGATACAAAAGTTTATTTTTCATTTATCAAAGCAGAGGACCAATTATAGCAGCACCGCTACAGGTGATTATTTCATCTTATTTCAGTCGTACTACATTCTACCGAAAAAAAAAAAAAAAAAATCTTTGTCCTACATTTTAAGAAAACCTCTCCCAAATTTTAATCTTTTGAAACATATGAACAAAATGTCCTTTCGGTATGTGCAGGAGGAAAAGTTAGCTTTCATATTTCTTGGTTTTAAAATTTTGCAAGTTTTACTCGTAGCTAACTTTACTCAATTTATAAGAAGCTAAGATGCGATGAACCCGATAAGAGAATATTCGTCAATGCTGAATTTTTACGAGAATTACGCCAAATTAGTAAGCTTTAGCCAAGTTGGCATCATTTATGATTACTTATTTTTGTCGCCAAATTTGGCAATATTTCAGCGAGAATTTGAAGCAAAAGGATATTAAAAATATTTAAACATTGCGTGGCAGTGCACGGTGCAAATGGCCGCAATTTTGAAACAACATGGTGTATAAAATTGGCCAATGAACTCAGTACATTCATACGTACTATGCATACAATTAATTTCATCCAAATCGGATTTTAAATTAGAGAGTTACAGCATGACAAAACTCTTATTGTTTGAAAATGTCAGCCATCCTAGAAATTCAAATCGCTGTATCTCAGAATTTTTTTTAAGATAAAGACGAAACAAAACATATTTCGGAATCCCTGTATTAAGGTCAAACTTTTAAGGAAAAAAATATTTTTCAGTTTTTAATTTATTTGCACAGCTTTTTAAATTTTTCAAATGGCCGCCTCTTTGAAACAAGATGGCGGATGAAGCTGGCCAACGAACTTAATCGATACATTGATATGTACTATGCATACATTTAATTTCATTCAAATTGGTTTATAAATACGAGAGTTATCGCATGATAAAAATCATATACATATATATACAGGGTGTCCGGTCTCAACGGTGTCCAATGGCTAATTCCTAAACCGTTAGTCATAGACATATAGTTCTAATTCCAAAAATGTTTTAAATGAGGTAAATAAGTATTTTTAAAGTGATTTCGGTCAAGAAAAACATTTATTAAAAAAATTACGAAATTTAAATTTTTATACGGTCCCAAGGTCCTATAAGTGATATTTAGTAAAAGTATCCTATTGCGCTGACAAGTAAGAGAAAAAAAGTCCCATTCCTCTGCGATTAAAACTGACCGAGTAATATATGTTTAAAGTTGGAGTATCTTTTTTGCTGCAAAATAGGGGTCAGTCACAAATTTACTAGAAATAAAAATAATCGTCAGATATAAAATTTAACATTAAACATTGAGAGTAAATTAACATTACAAATATATTTTGAGATTTTTGTTCATTCTGACATATTAAAACAAAATATACAACTTTGTAATAAAAATATAAGTAAAAAAAAAAATAAAATAACAGAAATTTTGTTAAATGACTATAAAAGCAACAGTCACAATTCTTTAGAAAATGATACATAGGTAGATTTCCTAATCTAAAACTTAATTAATAAAAATTAAGGTTATCTTAAAACGTGCTTGAAGTGACGTCGCTTCGGCTATAAAGCAGAAATGTATGTGTGAAATAAATTCTTCTTCTACTTTTTTTCAACATTGTAGGTGTTACAGATCTGCACGCCATCCGATTCCACAAATCTGCTCGACTAGTGGATTCTCTTTCATATACCTTATTTTTCAGAAAACCTCAAAGAAAGAAATCTAAATGATTCAAATCTGGCAACCTGGGAGGCCACTTAATACGACATCCATATCCGATAATATTATTTCCAAAAGTACTGGTTTGATTTTGGTCTCTAAAATATTTTTTTCAAACAAGTTTTTATAAAGAACTAAAAAGTTAAATTTGAAAAAAGCATAATATCATCAAAATATATAATAAACAATCCCTGCTCATAAATCGTAATGTATCTGACTTCTTTTGTGCGGCACTGTATAAAAAATATAAACTTAACGCACTTTCATTTGGAAAAATTACATTGTGAATATATATGCCTTGCATAAATGTTACTGATTTTGATTTTAAAATTTTTGTTTGAAGGCAATAATGTATACAAAATTTTTGGAGTGGTCCTGTAAAATAAATATAAATGGTATGTACCTAAAATCATATTAATATTACATTCTCATTGGATTTACATAATTATGCAAAATTTAATCTTGATCGGATATTTGGAAGTGAGTTAAAATTGGAATACAAATTTTGAATTAGGAAGACATACATACGAACGTCGTAAGTTAAAAGCTTATAAAAGTAATACAAGTATTTAAAATAAAATCATCAAAAGAAATACACTCATTTCCTTACCAAAAAAAAAAAAAATGTCAAATTTCAATTGAGGACATCAGTTTCGAAACTCGCCTTATCCGAAATTAAAAAATCGTGTTTCTCTATCAATCTATTCTATTGATATAACTGTACCAATCAAACGCTACAATCTCCAAATTTTCAATGAATACCAATGGGCGCATTTAAAAGTTTTACGCGATTTCCCAAAATTTGATTTTCTCGATAAGGCGAGTTTTGAAACTCACTTCTTCAATTATTTTAACCAATCTGAAAGTTAATTATTAAAAATTAACACTACCGTAATATTTATAGGGTGGCAGCACCTTCAGTTAAATCACTTTAAAAATACTTCTTTACATTATTTAAAACCTTTTTGTAATTGGAACTATATGTCTTTGACTAACGGTTTAGGAATTAGCCATTGAACATCGTTTGGAGTGGACGCCCTTTATAATACTTTAAGCATTTCGTGTGCGACCCCTGAAAGATTGGTCCAACTCATCTGTTTTCGGTTACAGAAAAGTGGTTTAAGTTATAAAATTGAAAATGTCATAACTCGGTCAATTTTAGTGTTAGATGAATGGGACTTTTTTTGCCGTACTTGTTAGAGAAATAGGAAAAGTTTACTAAATATCACTTATAGGACCGGGGGACCGTATATAAATTTAAATTTCGTAATTTTTAAATAAATGTTTTTCTTGACCTAAATCGCTTTAAAAATACTTCTTTACCTGATTTAAAACATTTTTCTAATTGGAACTATATGTCTATGATTAACGGTTTAGGAATTAGCCATTGGACACCGTTGAGACCGGACACCCTGTAAATATATATTATATAATTAATGAAAAAAGTTATATTCATCAACATTCCATATGAAGTGTTAATTCTAATGTCTTGTTTAAAGAACGAGTTGACACTGATGTTTTGAATCTAAGGAGGTTTGAAGATTTGGATTTAAAGATTTTGATAATGGACTCGGAGGAAAAATTAACAGTTTGATATTATTGACAGGTGAAGAACATAGTACAGGTACTTCTGTTTCATGTTTTTCAAATTTTTTCTTGTAGATTTGGGAGGATGCACGTTGTTCATACATATTAAGTTAATTTTATTTGTTTATATTTAAATTTCAATTTTAAAGTAATTTTTTAAAAGGCCATTTTATTATATTTTTGTTTTTGTTTTGAATCATAATTATGCGTGGTTTACATTACTTTTTGTTTAAATTTGGTTTATTTAGCTTTTTGAATCTGAGTTTTTGGAATTTTTACAGTTAAATATTGTTGAAAATATTGTTGAAAATATATATATGTGTGTGTGTGTGTGTTACACTATTAGATTCTAAATTACTACTTTATATTCACTAAATCCTTATCCTTAAATAATCTCTATCGTTAACTCTGTTAAATTCCCATTAATTTAATGTCTCACTTGTCTAAATTGCTTAAATATTACGCTTTTAGTATTCTTAAAATAAATGTTCCGTTTTCGCGCTTTTTTCTTTCGAGAATATTCTTATAGCTTCCATTTTTACTTTCCCGCGCATTTCTGAGGTAATCCTTTTTCCCTTCAAATTCATCTGCTTTCTCTGTCCGCATTTTTTTCATGACGTGATATTCTTAATTATTCATTGGTTGAAAGCGCGATCTACGTCATATTTGTATTCTTACACTTGAGGAACAAAATTCGATACGCGCTGTGTTTCAGCAGAATTTGTCGTATTTCTACTTGATAACTTCCCCTGGTCGCCGTCTGATATTCTCTATTATCTACAATTTGCTCACCCATAATTAAATACTACGTAGCAATGGCTTGATTAAAATGAAATGGTGGAAACTGCACCGGCGAAAGCTCTTTTAATAAAATCCTGAGTTAAATTATGCATTGTCTCAATTATTCCGGAGAAACCTACACTGGAAAAATGTGTTACCTGGCCTACTAATCGATGACTGCAACTACTTTCCAATATCCATGTTGATTTACTACGAAACATTCTCTTCTTTAAAATTCAAAATTCGTTATATTTGTCGAAGAATATTCAACTCTACCCGTGTTTCTATTATTTTCGACATTGCACTAACATAATAACCAGTTATTTCGTTCACTAGTGAAACCTTTCAATGTTAGAATAATCTAACACACACACACACACACACACACATATATATATATATAAGTCACATTTGAACGGAGGATGTTTTGGGGTCTGGGGTCTAGGGGTCATGATCGATGAAAATATATCAAAATGTTTCGGAAGTAATTTCCTGCTGGCGGCTGATATAGGCAGCTTTTTACTTTTTGTAATAAAACCTACCTAAAAGAATCCTGTGGCATTTATATAAGTTAATCCTGTGTATATTACATATAGTCGGTAAAAAAATTGTTTAAAAATAAACCAGAACAAGAAGGGCTTATATTATGAAACACTTTCCAATACTTCCAGGATACTTTAATAAAATTTCAAGATTTAATATGGTGAAAGATTATGCCTCTTTGGAAAACACATAATGCATTTGGAAACCTTATTTTAGCAATTACTATTAATAGCCAAAAAAATAGCACAGTTATAAATTCCTCTACAGCAATTTCGGTCAATAAACGGAACTGTACACCATATCTTTTATGTTGCGCTGTATATGATCTCTATAATTTATAGTAACTGTGTAATAGACAAAAAAATAGTTTATTTTAAAAACACGAGGGGGAACACTAGGGTGGTCACAAGCAACATGGGGAAAACATTTTTAATCGTTTTCATCGGGGGGACCCTCCTAAAAGTTGCCAATTAGTTAGAAAATGAGATTGGCAAAGTTTCAGCTCAAATAAATAGTACTAACCCGTGCCTCATCGAAGTTGAATTCTTGAAAATTTGCAATTTTTGGCAAAAAATTGTCGTTTTTCTTTCCTTACGTGAAAAATATTTGTCTTAGAAACCTGATTCTTGTTTTATTTCATCGAAACTGTTGTTGCCTTGAACTATGAAAACTTATATTTAATGAACATTTAGTATTTTTCAGGACATCTAGTGAACCATACCCCCAAACTCTGCATTTTTGAAACATAGGTAAAAAATGACAAATTAAAAATTTTATTACTTTTGATAATTTTTTGTATTATTTTTATTAATAGGCAAAAATAAGTAAACAATTTTTGTAACTTAAAAAATATTTCACGAAATATAATTGATTATTAGTTATCTAGTTCTGTGTCTAGTACGAAAGAGCTTCTGGATTAGTGTTGCAGTTGAACCTCTGAATTTATTTTTTATTACAATGCTGTTTTTGTTATCTGTTATGGTTATCTATTTTTAGAATTGACGAAACATTCCGTAAAACCCCTTCCCCCTCTTGATATGATGGCAGAAATGTAAGATTTGTTAAATTGGCCACATGTCTCATCAAATCATCGACAGTAAGCAGCCAAGTAATTGTCAAGTTTTATGTATTTTATTTTATAATATTCGCAAAATGAACTGAACGCCAGAGAAGCTGCTAGACTTAGAATACATCCACTAGCTAACCACGGACATCCACTCTGCAAATAACTGTTTCGTAAACAAAAAACTGAGCTCATCAAAAACAAATTTTAAAATTTCCGTTTAGAGAGAACTGTTGTTCACTGGGGTGGAAAGCTGCTTCACCATTTTTTGAATAAAGAAAATGTAGAGTGGATAAAAGTTTTAATTAGTTGTGGGGATGAAGAACAGTTACTGCGAGTTCCACAACTTGAAAATAGTATCGGAATAATTCAGGCGAAAGCTGTATTTTCAGCAGTTGAAGAGTGGGAGGAAGTTGGTAAAATCCAGGCAATATTTTTTGATACAACTGCAGTAAACACAGGTCGCCTCAGAGTTAACCTGCATTTTTCTATAGCAATTGTTAAAGGAAAAGTCTTCTGTATTTACCATGGCGCCAGCATAATTTAGAAATTTTCCTAAAAGCTGTTCTTGATTGTAAAATGGGCATAATCACTGCCCCTCAGCCAGATATTTAAAAATACAATTCTGATTGGGTGGTCTAAATTAAACCAGAGTAAGTATACAAATGTTATTGAAGATGAAATACTAGGTATAAATAGTTAATTCAGAAGTAATTTCAAATTTTCTTACAGGAACTCTTTAAAATTAACAGCTCAGGGATGATTATAAAGTGTTTATCCAACTTTGTTTAATTTTTATAAAACTCCTTCTGCAAAAGACTTTTTTCAAAGCACCTGGTACTTTTAATCATGTCATATAGATGGAAGCGCAGGCCATTCATTCTCTCAAAATATATTGTTTCAGGGATCATCTTTCAATAACAAATTTAGAAAAAGAAGGTATCAGAGATCTTTTCTTATTTTTAATCAATATTTATGCAAAAGCGTGCTTCAATACTTCCACTGCCACTTTAGCCCCCAATTCAAGACCTGCAAATAATAAAATCACTTGTTCACTACAGAAAATTTGATAAGTAGGTTACAGACAAAGCACTTGCTAAAATGACAAACCGCCTTTGGTATCTTAACTCCGATCAAGTTGCATTTTCATTTTTAGATAATACCTTGGTAAAAAAAAAGTCAACGTAAGCCACCTTATCTAAACCATTACCACTTAAATCCATTCCGCACAGTGTCCCACGCCGGGCCCACCTAATTTTAATTCCAAACTTACAAACGGTACGAAGAATATTTTAATAAAATTTTGCTTTTACAATGAAATGTTAAAGTAATGTGATTTTAATTATTTAAAAATGTCGTTTGTAAATTTCGGGGTAGACATTCATTTCATCCTTTTACGAACAGAATTTTTCTGTGCCGGAAAGGGTTAACGTGACGGTTGTAAGGGAAAATAATTAATTTTCTTTATTATACCTCCTTTCTTGTAACACAACTTTAATAATAAAATGCAATTGAGCATTATTTGCTCTCATTTCTATACTTCCTTTGCCCTCCCTTTTTTTAAAAAAATTCTTTCAGTTTAAAATTCGATTTTTTTTCCTTTTCTTTGGAATTTTTTTAAATCAAACACTTTATTGGACTTCACAAAACGAAAAAAAGAAAAACAAAAGGTGGAAAGCAGATGAAATGGAATGTTACAATTTTTTTTCTCTTTTTCATAAAAAGTCAATTTTTAGGATTCAGGTGAAGTCTGGTCCTGAAAAATGCGCATATTTTTAAATCTATACATTTTTAGAAAAAAAAATGGTGTGTGGTTCTTCAAAGCAAAACTTTTTTTTTATAAAATGAGACCTGCATTATGTTTCTAGGTTCAATTGTATTCATTTCATGAAGGAAAAACAGCATTTTTTTGCGAAAAATCACGTTTTTTTCAAACTTAAACCTCAATGAGGCACGGGTTAATATTATCCAAATGAGCTGAAACTTAGCCAATCTCATTTTCTAGTCAATTGGCAACTTTTTGGGGGGTCCCCCAGAAAAAATTCAAAAATTGATATCTTGTGACCACCCTAGGGAACACGGCACACAACGGGGTACCGCGGTGGAATGAAGTTTGAAAAATTCGGCGTCAAGAATGTGCTGCCAGCGAGCGGCGATAGGTGAGAAAACCTGTTGCTGTTCAACTTAAACAGCCATGTTATTCTAGTTTGCTCGAGCGTTGTTGGGTGAATTTTTCGTTGTGTGATTTATTGCTCCGGTTTTGTAATTTCTGATGATTTTGTAACCAGGTAAACATACATGTTTACATTACAACTAGAGTTAGTTCTTGCTTTATTTTCGTTTAATTGTGTTTAGTTTCTTGTAGTTAAAGGTTTGCTTAATGACCTAAATTGTGTACCTGGAACGGAACAATTGGGTCGGAATAGGGAAGTACCCCTTTCTGCCCCGAAATGTTTTAAGCTATAACTTGATCTGACGGTGAATGTTTAGGCTGACGTGAATTTTACATAAGGACATTTGAAGATTGGTTCGCGAGTTCTTTATGCAAAAAGGGAGTACACAATATCTATGAGGAAATAGATAGCGAAGATAATGAGACTGTCCTAGAGTGTGAAGTTTGTCAGGAGGTTTTAGAAAAGGCACACAATCAATGAAAATTGTAGTTAAACCTTTATAGTCACTTAAAACTAAATAAATATACAGAAAACTTGTTTTTTTTTTTTACATTTCAACTAGTTTTATTTCTTTTTATAGTTACTAGTCCTTACCACTCCGTTCTGCCTCGTGTATGGGGCAGAACGGGGAAAACGACATAAAGTTCTGTTTCTGAAAAAAAAAAAATATTCTTTTGTTTTCTTGCATTATTATTAAATTTTTGTGATTGTTGCATTATAATGTGTTCATTGAAAATATTGCAGTTTTAGTAATTTACACTTTTGTAATTAAAAAAAAATATATTTTCATCTTGGTACCCTTTTCTGCCCCGGGTTCCCCTACCACAACTTCTAAAGCACTTTCGGCAATTATTGTTAATACACGGTATTATAACCTAATTATTTTGTGCGCTCCAGTGAATCAGGATGAACACCATATTCTACAGTAAGACTGTTAAACTGCATCTCAGTGATGTATATCAATTTTAATATTTTGAAATAGTGTAACATTTTTAAAATACACAGTAAACGATTTTTAATCATATATCGTAATGTAACGGAATTCTTTAATAATAATGTAAATAAACTATAATTCCAACGTACTTCATTTTCAATACCGAATTCTTTATAATAAAACCGAGTAACATATATCAATTGCGTGGCAGTTGGAGTATATTTACCAGATTTAGATGCTCAAAATTTTAAATCTGCATAACAATCAATTAGAAAATGAAATTTCAAAATTTTAGAGCACGGTTTTTTTTAATAAGGCAATTTTTAAAATAAAGTTTTGCTACATTTTTAAAATCTCGTTAAAAATAAGTTCTCTTACATTTAAACATTATATCTTAACAAGCTCACCTGTCCGGCGTAGTTCGGGTCGCCGATTTTTCCAAATGAGTTGCGAATACTTAAAAGAAAAGAAAACTGAATTTGAACCTCTGAAAGGGGTTCCTGTTGTCGTAGGCAACGTAGAGCAGACTTTAAAAAAAGGGGGGGAAAAAACCTAGAAAACAGGAATTCTGCTTTTTCGGAATTTAGCGTCGCCGCCGGCGAAAAAAATATATTTATATAAATCTAGATAGTTCAGTTTTAAGACTCCAAACACTCGCTTTTATTTTATATAAAATGACCAACATCTACAGTAAAATATGCATAGGTCGTGACTATCGCTGAATAATACACAAATCCAAAAAAGGGGATTTTGTCATTCAAGTAACTGGATAAGAAAATATCGGCTATCTCATGATTCCTATGCCTTCATTTGTTCGTATATTAATATAGATATTTAAAATTAAATTTAGTTAATAATAGCTTTATGTTTTATAAGAAATCATTCTGTGATCTCTGGAGACGTCTAAATAATTTCTCTTTCGATTCTTTTGGCGCGTACGTCACGTGATGCGTGAGCTCGCGCAAAGGAAGGAGGGAGATTTTTTTTTTTTGAGAGTGGGGAAGGAAGAAGGTAGAGTTAGCCGTGGATGTTTGCCGGCTGTTTTTTGTGATTTATAAAAACCGAAGTATTATAATTTGTTTTTGTGAAATGATTTAGTAATATAGAGAAGTGTTGTTATGGAGTGAAATGCGAAGGTGTTGTGCGGCAATGTGAAAAATTATAATTATTTGTATATAATGTATCTTCAAATGTTTTGTCTTCCATGTTTTTGTGTATTCTTATAAATAAACTATAATTTAGTGTTGTGAAGAAAACTAGTGACAAATTAAACAAAGGATTACACACCCGAGATGTTTGGAGAATTTCGAACGTATATGGCACGCTCCCTTTCCAAGGAACCAGAGCTGTTATTAAAGTAAGTTGCATGTTTATGTATTTTTAATTGAAGATAGTGTTTGAAGATATTTTATGCAGATAAAGGAAATGTAATTTATTGTTATGAGTTTGTGTATTTATATAGAAGATATAAATAGACGAAAGGAAAGTATATTGATTATTATGATTGATTTAAGCATGTCAGAAGATAGATGCTATTTGTAGTATGACATTTATTGCTTGATTTATTTATTTAAGAAGATAGTATCTGTTATATGTAGGATCTTTTATAAAAGTATTTGAAATTGAAAAAGAAAAATTTTTAGCATTAAAGGGCTGAGGAAAGAGTATTTAGTCGTAGTCGCAACCGAATTAGGCTTAAAGGCTTAAGACTTAGGCTTAAAGGTAGAATCAGAATATAGAATTATATATTTGAAAACACTCATTGAAGGAAGCGACCAATATGCTAAGGTTACTGAATTTATAAAAGAATTTTTAATTACTACGATATCAGATAGAATAGAAAAAGAAAACGGGAAGCCAAGCTACTTAAAATTGAGAAAGAAAATGTGAAATCGGAACAGAACACTGCTCCAGAACTAGAGAGAACAAAATTAGAAGTGATAAAAGCCCAATTAGAAATGGTGAAAATGCAAACAGATGATAAGAATTCTGATTCGGGGAGAGGGGGGGGGATGGACAAAAATCCCATACTAATTCTTTAGAATCTTTAATTAAAAGTGTTAGGACTCTGAGTATGCCAGTCCCCACTAAACCAGAAGCGTGGAATTTAATTTTTAGTTCGCTCGAAAAAGCATTCGAAATGAAAAATGTTGCGAGGAGTTAAAAGTTGAAATTTTACTAAATTTAGTAGGTGAACGCATTTATTATTTTATGTAAATATAAATAAAATGAAGAGTTATCCAAAATTAAGGCTTTAATTTTAAAAGAATTTTAACCTACCCCGGAAGCTTGTCTAGAAACTTTCCTTACGGCGAAAAGAATGAAAATTGAAAACCATTTACAATTTGCAAGCAGAATCCGAGCTAATTGGGATTTTTATTGTGAGCTTAGAAAAGTAAATGATTTCGATACGCTTAATGAATTAATTGTTACCGATAGATTATTGAGTTCATTAGATTCAGAAACGCGGAGTTACGCTAAATTAAAGGAAATGGATGACTGGCTATAACCACCCTAATTCGTTGAATTATGCGATAATTGGTTTACTTCAAAAGGTAGAACTTTTTCGGAATTATATGATAGACCAATAAAATTCTTTCGCAACTATGATGAGACCGGAAGTATGAATCATGGGAAATATATACCACCTCATATCAGGAATAATGTTCTTTCTCGCGATAGGAAAACTAACGACATTTGTAGGCTGTGTAAACAAACAATTCATTTACGTTTCTGTCCGAATAATAAAGAAAAAAATAAAATGGGGAATTTCCGAAATCAAACGAAAAAGGAATCGGGTATTGAGAAAAATAAACATGATGAAAAGTGACAGTTTTATGTTCTGAGAAGGAGGCAATAAATACGCAAGCGTTGCAATACCAGAATGTGTGGATAGGGGGGCGGAAAATGAATACATTAATCGATAATGCGGCCGAAATTCCAGTAGTTAATTCAAATAATATACTGGATTAATTTAGAAATAATGAAAATTCAAAAATTCAGTTGATATCTGCTTTTGGAGAAAAAATAGCCGCTGACCTTATAACTTTAATCTTAGCTTTAGATTCCGGAGAGTCGAATAGTGTAGTTAATAGCGTAGACATTTTGTTCGCAGCAACAGATAAATTATATGGGTCATGTATTATCTAGCCAACGATTTATGAGTTATTACGATCAGCTCAGAGTGGAGGGGAAGAAAATAGATTAGGTGATGTATCTACGTGTGATATGCAGTCAGAAAAAGGGGGAGAAATTAGATATCAAAAGGCAGGGGGTAGTAAAATGGAACAACAAAGTGTCAATGATGAAAATTTATGCTTATTAGTCAAAATGAAATTGCAGTAAAAGAGTTAATGTTTAGCTGTATTGAAAAGAAAAATAATAACGGAGATTTAAATGTGGGTCATCAATCAGATGCGAACATTTACAGGGCACAACAGAAAAGTTGCGAATCGTTACAGGGAGCTTTCAAAGATGCAGAAAAAGAGAAAAACGGGTTTGTTATGGTAGATAATTTGCTTTATCATAGGGAAAGAATTTCAGGAGATCAAGTTATGCAATTAGGGGTACCAAAGGTGAGGAGGGGGTAAATTTAAAAATTGCGCACGAATCGATTTTCGCTAATCATCTCGGCATGAAAAAAAAAACAAAAGAGAGAATTCGTTATTCATTTTTTGGTCAAGTATGTCGCGGGATGTGGAAGAATATTGTGCGTCGTGTAAGGATTGACAACTACGGAGCAGGGAGAGGGCCAGCGATTACGCAATGTCCCAATTGAGAGACCGGAACTTCCGTTCGACGTTGTAAATATTGACATAATTGGAAAAATTGAACCTCCTTCAGCGTGTAGGCATCAATACGTACTTACTTTGGTAGACCACCATCAAGATGTCCAGATGCAGTTCCGTTACGGACAATTACGTCTAAAGCTACGTGCGATGCATTATTAGAGATATTTATGAGAACAGGAATACCCCGCGTAATAGCGAGTGATCAGGGCAGAAATTTTGTATCAGGCTTAATACAAGAGTTTCATGCTAGGCTGGGGGCGGCTCCTAGGTTTGCTACGCCGGGGCACCCACAAAGCTCGGGGCTTGTTGAGCGATATAATCAGGTATTGAAACGTATGTTGCACCATATAATTCGTAGCGACCCTAAAAATTGGGATAAACATATCCCCTATCTATTATTTGCGTACAGAGAAATTCCGAACAGCATTACGGGTGTATCGCCATTCAAATTAATGTACGGAAGGGAGGCCAGAGGGCCACTGGCGGTATTAAAATCTACACGGGCAGGCGAAATCCCACTACCCATAAATCTAGGAAAGAGCGCGACCGAATACATCCAGGAGATAAAAATTAATTTAGAAAGGGCGGCGGAACAAGCGGCAATAGTGTCGGAGGTTAAGCAAAGCTCGTATGCGAAGTACGCTAATCGAAGAGCGACTTACAAAGAATTTAGACCGTGGGACCAGGTATATTTATTAATTCTGGACTCCACGAACAAACTTTACGCGAGGTGGCCAGGGCCAGCCGAAATAGTGGCGCACTGTAACCCTGATTCTTACAAAGTGAAATTAATGAACGGGAATGTTAGAAATGTCCACGTAAATAAGATAAGAATATTTACTCCTAGGGTACAGGCGGTGGGGTGATCTTCGAAAATGAGGAAGAATTAGGGGAGGTCCATCCCACTTCCAGTACGAAAGATAACTCCGACCTATTCAATATAGAAGAAGTTGATCTAAGTCATTTAGGAAAGGTGGAGAACGAAAAAATGTTAGATTTATTGTATAAATATAAATAATTATTTTCTAGAAAAGTGCAAATAACTAAAGTAGGAGAGCATAAAATAAGAATAAGTGACGCAGAAAAGATAAAGCCCTACGTTTACAGAATCCCAGAGGCATTGAAACCTCAATTAGATAAACAAATTGAGGAGCTATTGGAACTAGGTCTGATTGAAGAAAGTGAGGCAGAGGCGACACACCCAGTAGTGTGCGTGATGAAGAAGGATGGGGCCTTGCGCCTATGCGTAGATTTTCGAGTGCTTAATGCTATTACAAAAACTGATGATTTCCCAATGGAAAATGCCACCGATCTATTGTTCAGTATTAGCAGGGCCAATGTGATAACCACGATAGACTTACTCAAAGGGTATTGGGCCATACCACTAGAAGAAGAGAGTCAAAATTTAGCATGTTTTAAAACTCACAGGGCTCAGTATCGCTTCAAAGTAATGGCCTTCGGGCTCAAAAACGCAGCTGCGACTTTTCCACGATAAATGAACAGAGCACTGTCCAAATACAAGGAGTTCGCCAGAGAATATATAGATGACATAGCCGTTTTCTTTGAAACATTTTCTGAACACCTGATGCATCTAGAAAATATACTTTCTAAATTGTCAGACTTAAGATTTTCAGTCAACTTTAAAAAAAGGTGAATTCGCAAACCGCAGATCAAGTACTTAGGACATATCACCGGGTCCGGCAGCCATCGGACCGATCCCGGAAAAGTGGAGGCTATTCGAAGGCTAGCTGTGCCTCAGACGAAGAAACAGTTGAAAAGTCTTCTATATTTGTGTAATTATTATAGAGATTACATTCCCAAATATGCTGAAGTAGCATATCCTCTGACAGAACTGACGAAAAAGAACAGTGCAGAGCAGTTATGTTGGTTAGAAGACCATGATAGGGCGTTTAATGAGTTGAAAAGAGGTCTTATCGAAGCACTTAGTCTACATACTCCCGTTATAGGAGTACCATTTGTCATCGAGTGCGACGCATCTGCAGTCGGCATCGGCGCGTGTTTATCGCAGCGAAAAGACGGAGTACTGTACCCAGTGAGCTATGCCAGTCAAAAAGCTCACCAAAACTCAACAGGCTTGGCCGACGATCGACAGGGAGGCCAATGCGGTCATCTGGAGTCTCAAGAAATTCGAAACGTGGATTTTTGGATCACCTGTGGAACTTATCACTGATCACAACCGACTAACTTTCATCACCAAAAATGCCCCCCAATCTTCCAAACTGCAGCGATAGGCATTAACACTGCAAAAATATGACATTATGATATCGCACCGACCTGGTGCCAAGTTGATAAATGCAGACGCACTGTCTAGACTTGAGACTATTGGATAAGAAAACAAACTGTGAAAATCTTTCCAAACAGTACAGACTTTTGTTTTAAAAAAAACTGTAACGTGTTTATTCAACAATAATTTAATTTGTTCCTGCAGCTATAACTTTTATATGTTCTTTTTTTTTTTTTTTTTTGGTTTATTGCATTTATTATTGTTATTATTAAGAATTAATTGTGTTTTATATTAGTAGATAAGAAGAGTATAGGCAGCGTGTCAAGGCTATTTCAAGATGTAGTTTGTATATTTTTTGTATGTATTTATTAATTTGCATTTTCATTTGGGTAATTTGCTTTAAAAAAAAGTGAAGTATGATGACTTCTCCAGACTAACTTTCAGATAGAAAGTGGGGGACCCCCT
The DNA here is from genome assembly GCA_963932465.1 of Maratus speciosus. Taxonomy (NCBI): domain Eukaryota; kingdom Metazoa; phylum Arthropoda; class Arachnida; order Araneae; family Salticidae; genus Maratus; species Maratus speciosus. The sequence continues at coordinate 78,031,887 of OZ010790.1, forward strand.
CCCTCATTTTCAATCTTGGTTGGGGTGTGTGATGTCTGGAGACGTCTAAATAATTTCTCTTTCGATTCTTTTGGCGCGTACGTCACGTGATGCTTGAGCGCGCACAAAGGAAGGGGGGATTTTTTTTTTTTTTTTTTTTTTTTTTTGAGAGAGAGAGAGAGAGTGTGGAAGGAAGAAGGTAGAGGTAGCCGTGGATGTTTGCCGGCTTGTTTTTTTGTGATTTATAAAAACCGAAGTATTATAATTTTTTCTGTGAAATATGAAGGTGTTGTGCAGCAATGTAAAAAAATATAATTATTTGTATATAATGTATCGCCAAATGTTTTGTCTTCCATGTTTTTGTGTATTCTTATAAATAAACTATGATTTAGTGTTGTGAAGAAAACTAGTGATAAATTAAACGAAGGATTACACACCCGAGATGTATGGAGAATTTCGAGCGTATATGACACATTCATTTATATTTTTTTCAAAATAGCACGTATTTTAATTGCATATTTTTCAGTTTTTTAGGAAAAAATGGCAATAAAAATATATAATTGCTATTCTTTAACTATTTTCCCTTTGCTTTTTTACAGAAATGCAATACTTGAGACGCCAACATTAAACAAACGAGGTGGACCCCGTCGAATTTCGACGAATGAAAATGTTTACAAAGGAACTGTTGCATCAAATTTATAATACATCGACAACAATAATTACAATACAAAATCCACCCCAAACACATTTTAACCTAAGATTAGCAGAATGCTTTTTTCATAAACTTCAACTGTTAAAATTATTGAAAAATTAAACTTTATTCATATACGTAATAAGTAACATATAATCAAATAATTTTGATTAAGTTATCAATTAATGCTTGGTATTACTCAATGAAAAATAAGCTAAAATGATTTCACCTTGACATAATCATAGAACCATAGAATTCCCCCCCCTCCCCCCTTTAAATCTAAACCGAATCAAGTCATTTTCCACGTTTCACATTCATACTAGCCATTTAAAAATATATGAACACGCAATAGGTTATTAATAAATATATTTTCAATCTTGAAGTCACGTTTGTCAACTATTACAAATTTTCATGTGAAAATTCCCACTCGTGATTTGAGGTCTTAGTATAATCTCTGTACCTGCGCGTAAAAATTCCTGAATTTCTTTTAATTTTAGGCGTTTTTCAAGGCAATTTCTCGTTTTATCAAATAAAATTATCGGTTTCTTTTAAAAATGACGTCATTTTCAGTCGCTGAAATATTTTGCCTATTGTCTCAAACCCAATATCAGCGGAATGAAAAAAATAGTGAAATATAACAGCATCATAAGGGAAATTGTGTCTTTTTTTAAAGCGTAAAGTCAGTTTCTGTTCAAATTTTTAAAAAAAGATATTTTTAATTGTAATGAGAAAATGGCATCAGTAAGAATATAATCAATAAAGATAGCGAAACCACTTTTAATAGAAATGAAGTACTTCAGTTGCCACGATTAGAAAATTGGTATTAAAAACTATAAAAAAAATAATATCTCGAAAATAAATTGAGATACAGCTTTGAAATAAATTGCATTTAAAAGTACATTTTTTTCTGTATAAGGCGGTGTAAAAATTTAAAAGGTGAGATGTTTAGAAGTTTAAAAATTTGCAGTAGCGAAAATTGCAAAACTGAAATTTCAGTTCAAATTTCAAAGTGTTGCCATTCGCAGAATGACGTATGCGTTACGCACAGATATGTTTGTCCTTTATAATATAGATAGATAGCACTAAATCATATGAGATGTAAATTTCGAGCTGGGGGGAAAATGTCCGAACCAGGATTCGTATCAGGGATCTCTTGGCTGAAGCCGTCAGTGCTCTACTATCTGAGTTATTCCGGACGAATCTGTAGGAACTTTTTTTTCACCCAGATAACCATAATGATTGTGACATCTGGTCTGAAACCTGGTTCAGCTCAACAGAATAAATCACAGGTAATGGAACTCCAGAAATCGCTGGATGGGAAATTACACAAGATTAATTTAAACACAATTATTCTAATCGGGAAATAAATCATAGAGATGTAAATTTCCAACTGGGCGAAAAATGTCCGGACCAGAATTCGAACCAGTTGATCTCCTGGCTGAAGTCGCCAATGCTCTATAGTGTGAAATAGCACTAAAAACTATAAAAAAATTAATATCTCAAAAATAAATTTAGATGCAGTTTTCAAAGAAATTGTATTTAAAAGTTTTTTTCAATACGACGGTATAAACATTGAAAATGTGCGATGCTTAGAAGTTTAAAAAATTGCAGTAGAGATCAATCCGTACAATGACACATCTGCTTTGTTTTTCGGCTGGCTTATACAACGTAAAGTTTTTTTTTTTTTTTTTTTTTTTTTTTTTTTTTTTTTTTTTTTTTTTTTTTTTTTGAGACGACACATTAATATGTGGGAGAAAGAGATAGCATACCGGGGACTAAAAAAAATGTTGACCGGTGCCTCAGGCAGAAATTCTTAGAAAGTGTTTCACAATATATGCTGTACAAATGATTTTACGTTCTTGTTAATTATGTTTTGTTCTTTCCACAGGGTGATAGAAGTAATGTAGATTGACATAATTGATAGGTTTTACAGCATTCAGAATGTGTTGGAAAGTGCTTCATAACCCATACTGTGCGCATGATTTTTCGTTCTTGCAATTATCGTTTGTTCTTTGCCCAGGGTGATAGAATTACTGCAGATGGATTTAAATTTTAAGTGTTATAATATTCAGAATGTGCAGGAAAATATTTTATAAAATATGCTGTACGCATGATTTTCTGCCATTGTTAGTTATGCTTCGTTATTTACACAGGTTGTAGATCACTGCAGATGAGTCGAAATGATAAGTATTACAGTATTCAGAATATTTTAAATGTTTTTCATAAAGTATGATGTACACATTATTTTTCGCTCTTTTTTATTATCCTTTGTTCTTTTCACTGGGTGTTAGAATTTCTGCAGGATGTGAATAATATGAAAGAGTGGTCAAAGGATTGTCCAATAGCATATCGCATGACGTTGTCAGAAAAAAGTAAAAAAAAAAAAAACTTCTCACTTATGACATCTATCGTACCACCGAATTTCACCCCGTGTTCGAAATTTGTATATGGTATAAATAATAGATATCGGAGGGTTCCGCAAAGAAATAATATTTTGTGAGGAAAAACCTACTATTATGTTTCCGCCTCTTCCTTTCCCGTTTTACCATTTAAGTTTTACATACATAAGTTTAACGATGTTAAAATCTATATATAAGTTACATTATTTATTTGCCCTCATGTGTTTGCAATTATTTAATTTCATTTTGAAAATAAATTCAGATTTCAACCAGAAATAGATCTATTTTAGTTCATTTTTTAATGAATATGCCGATTCCCGGTTTAAATCATTTTTGAATTGTCCCGTCATTTTTTTGCAAAAATTTCGAAAAATTAATGACCGTTTTTTATTCAAAATCAGATATTCGGATGCAGAAAAAATTTCTACGTATGTATAGACAGTTGCAAATGTTATACCTCAATTATGTTTATTAATTTTCTCAAATAATTGAAAATTACAAAATTCCATCATCTGCCATTTGAAATGGAAGCAAGAGATTTATTTTCAGATAGAAATGATTGCATCGAACTGAGAACTGGTTTGCTTCCAATTTCCAGGAAAAAAAAATGGTTATTCGATGAGTTTTTAAATAATAACTCTGCTAATAATTAAAAAAAAATATTTCTGATATTCATGTGCAACATGTGAGATTCTGAACTACCCTCACACAAATTTTCTGTCTTATATTTGCGGTAGATTTTGCTAGCGGGCGTATACATACCGAGGGAAACTTTATTTTTTTAGTATAGATTCATAACAGTTGGCTTTTTTCCACGTATCTGTGCTATTTGATATTTGGGATTCTGTATGTTTGCCTTTAAATGTGTTTTTCTTTTTAAGTAATCTAACTTTTTTTTTTTTTTTTACTTTATACATACAAAAATCGAAATTTAGAAACATTTTTATAAGATTAAAGAATATTAAAAACGCTCGTTGCAAACAGTTTTTCATTAAAAATACTTTTTTTTCAACTCCCAGTCACGAACGTATTTGAAATTCCTATTTGATTCCATCTGGAAAAAGAGATTAATGTTTGTTTGATTTTTCTGAATACTGACGTATTTTTCTATAAGGAATACAAATATGTAAGCTTCTATATTGAAAGTGAAATACTGTATTAAAAAATTGTTTTTTTGAATATCTTTTTTAGTAAATAATTTTGCTTTCTTGTTTGTAAAATTCCGTATTTGAAGAAAAAATAAGTTTTACGAAAGCATAAACATATTTTTAAATCATTATATTAAACATATTGCAATAGAATCTGCATTTCATCTCTACATTTCCATAATATTTGCTGTTGAAATATTTATTACATTTAATGAATAATTATGCCCTCTTCATTTCTGTTTAACTCACATAGCTAAAGAAATATAAAAATATATTAGCTTGTAATTTCAAGTAAGTAAAAACTGAATCTTTAATAATTTAAACTGCTTTAAATCTAAATAATAATTTTGAAGTACGTTTGCTGAATGCATATATATATATATATATATACACACATATATATATATAACGAACACATAAAAATTACACAAATACACCGAATAAATATAGTCTACAACTACTTTAAAGATTCAAGACTCATTTTACGTCTCATTCTCAGATTATTTTACGTATAAAATTATTTAAATTTCTTTATTATTAATTTATCTGCATCGAGAACTTTTATTTTTTCGCTTTTAGAAAATAATTGTAAGAATACTGAATTTCGTTTAAAGCATTTTTACGAATTTTTTTCTAATGCCATATTTTTTTTGTATGCTTTTCGAGAGAGCTAAAAACGATTAATTATCTTTTATTCAGAGAAATGTGTACGTACATATTATTTGCTGTTATTTTTACTCTATTACAGTTCACGGTTTTACTAATAAAAAGATAATCGCATTAATATGTATATATTTCAATACTCTTATGAATTTCACGTTATATGGCATTAAAATCATTCGCATATTTTTATTTATCAAACTAAATATACTGCCAATGTGATAGATATTGTTGAATATATTTTATTCATTTGATTATTTTCATAATTTAAAAATCTTATACAAGGTACTTCGTAAAAATCTCTTTCAGGGCAATCTAATGAAGCAAAAAATATTTCTAAACATATTTTTAATTTCTACTTTTGATTTGATTTTGTGGTCTTTGTACAATTCAGAATGTTGTTATATCTTGACTTTCTATCATTTATTTGATTGCATTTCAAAACTTAAGATAACTTAATTCTTGTTCTTCAGATGAACATTTCAATAGTATTGAAATATACATACTCTATATTAAGAAAATATGTCTGAAATACATGCATATTTTATTTATATAGTAATATGCAAACTCTGTATAATTTAGTTGCTATTAAACAGATTTTCACAATCCTTGAGAAAAATTACATGTTTAAAAATGTGATTTGGAATTTTTTTTTTTTTTTTTTTTTTTTTTTTATAAACATTCAATATTGCATTTTCCTAAATTATTAATATGCAAACACAAAGCACAGCTCTAAACTCCCCATTTCTTTCCAGTCAAATATGAGTATTAAGAACTAGAAGTTTTACTTAAATGAAATTAAATAAAATGAAGAGATATTTTACAATTTTTCTGTGTTTAAGTTTATGAGCTAGTTGAAAAATTAAATCTAGTTTGTATGTATCTATATAATAAAAGCCGAAGTCATGTGACTGTCATCAATAGTTTCGGGCTGACCACTTCACTTTTTATCCCAAACGGACATTTCAGTACTTTTGTATTAGTCGGGCGCAGGTGATAATAAAAAACGCCAAATATTCTTCCATCGCCCTGATTTCATTAAAAATATAAACCTATCACCCATTTCATTTAAAACGCATAAATTTCATTTAAAACACATAAATTTAAATACATAATCAGATACATTTAAAATACACATATTTCATTCACCTAATTTAAAATACAATAAATAAATAAATAAATAAATAAATAAAAGTATTTTTCGAGTATAGGTCCTTGGCGAGGGAAAAAAATTGCCATCGTATTTTCTAGCAATCCACGTCCTATTTCATACACATAAGCAGTTTTTTCCATATGTATACAATTTATTTAATCTAAACAATGCAATGATTTATTTTTATATAGAAACAGAATTAATTTATATATAAACAAATATTCTATATATATATATATATATGTATAATATGTTTATATGCAAATAAGTACATATAAACAAAAATAACAGTTTACCAGGTTTATTTTCATAGCTATTTATATATTTTGTCAATGTATTTCACTTTCTGAAGCCCGAATTGCGCCAAGCTTTAAAAAAAAAATGCAAAGGCCCCTGTAGTGGAAAAGTAATTACATAAATAATTTATCTTAATAATAATAACATAAGCTGAAATATTTCATTTGAACATCAAAGTACTGTTTCTAATTTACATTCAAATAAATATATATTCTAAGATAACTTCAATTTAAATTAGGTTGACAGCTTACTATCTCCTTCATAAAATAAATAAACACGAGAGATTCCTTTACCATGAACGGTAGAAAATATTAAACTATGAAGACAATCTTTCGCAAAGCAGGTTCTCCAACAATGAATGGACAATATTCTTATGACGTCATAGTAGGTAAATTGGCGTCTGTTTACGGTTCGCATTCATGAGGGTTTTATTTTACTATTCCTTTTAGTTACGTTACGTTATTGTCATATTTATGAACTCAGAAATCAAATTTATAAAAACGAAAGTATATATATTCGTTATTTAATTATTAAGTAGTGATTTTTTTTTTTTTTTTTTTTTATAAATGCATGATTTGTAAAATTTATTAATACTAAAAAATAACATTGAGGTAACAGCATGTTTAAGTAAAATAAGTTTAATTTAGATAATTTATGAACCAATCAAAGTTTAAACACTTGAAATTTCACTCATTTTTACAGCTAGGCAAATTAAGTAGTATTTCTGAAAAAGAGACGAAATACGCATAACAACAAAAAAAAGTATGATATATTATCAAGATCGCAAAGAATTCTTGATTTCTCTATCAGAAACTTTGGACTTAGGGAAGGATTGAGTAAGCAAATTAGTTTCAGAATGAAAGTAACATGATGCAATCAATGCTAAGCATACATTTAAGGGAGACCAAACTGGTCGCCAGACGTGGCTAGTTTATAAATAATTCCTTAATATATAGTAAAACTGTTTAATCTTAAACCTACATCTAAAATTTGTCTGTTGAGTTTAAACATTTATGGTTTCTTTTCAGAGTTATATCTATATGGTCTTTATGATTTCGTATAACTATATTTTTTCGTTGGTCGCGTTCTGACAGTGTGATCTCATGGTCGTGACGTCATTATCTTGTCATCACACAGTGAACTGGCCTTGTATTTCGTTGGTCGATGTCGGATTTGGTAACCAGTGATCTCAAAGGAAATTACAAAATAATGTTTAAGTTGAAAAATGTATATATTTGATATAATTAACATATTGTTTTTGTAATTGACTTGAAATCCGGATAAATCCTTCTTCATTATATGTTTAAGGCTGAAGTTCTCCAGATTTTGAATTGGCTCCAAATAGACTTTCCGGGTTCAACTTGGATATAGTCCGTTCCGTGTAGGAATGCAATGGAAATAATAATACATGATTTTCAAGAAAACACGAATCAAGCAAACAATCCTATGAAGTCAATTCTAATTTTTGCATAAAAATTACGTAATGCCAATTACTTTGAATAAAATAAGTACCAGAATTTTGCTTTACAAATTATGTGAAAATTAAAATATCTTGTATGGCCCTTTTTATTAAATTCCTGCTAACCATAAAAAATAAAACTAGTGCTGAAATAAACATTTTGCTTGTATGCCATTTTTAGCAAAAGTTACATTTTCCTCTACTTCAGTTTATTAAATCAGTTGACTATGTTAATGTGTCTCTTATTATTCATCAGTTATATCAAGAGTGAGGAACCAATTGTCTTTAACCAATTAGAAATTACCTACTCTTTCATAGTTATTTTCGTTCTATAGCAGTAATCTAACTCCATTTCTACTTTTTATCTCTCCATAGCTACAAACTTTGAAAAGGTTGTGTATTTTACAACAGACCATGGAGTTGTCTTCAACAGGAAAGCCCTTTAATGCTGATCACACTTTTTAATACTCTTTAGAATGCATTTATCTATTTTTAACATTTATTTTTCTTAAATTCTCGTCGATTCTCAATACAGAGACGTTGTATTTTTACCCTTGAAAGGATTAAACACATCCCATGCCTCAGAGCGGTAACTTTTTCAGTCACCACAAACTTTATAAAACGAGATGAAACCCGTCGAATTTCGATGACAGAAAATGTTTAAAGAACAGTTACGCTGATTAATAATAAACCTACAAAATTAATTGCATTAAAAATCCATCGAACATTGGTTAGTCCGACTCTTAAAACAATTATTACTTTAATTTAAAGTTGCCAAAATGCAATCTCTTTAAACATCATCTGTTCCTAATTATTGAAAAAATAAACTTTATTAATTAGTTACAAAATTAGTTTTTTTGCAGACATAACTCAAATTTTAGATTTTTCTTGTGATTATTTGTCAAAATTTGCATTTTATACAGGATCCTAAGTTGAAATTTGCGCTTTTGCAGCCTTTTAATGAAATTTGCATTTTTTTTCTGAGATCCTCTGATAAAATCAATTATTTTACTGCGATTATTTAACAAAATTCACATTTTCGAATATCCTGTGACGAAATGTGCATTTTTTACGCAATCCATTCATGAAATATGGGTTTTCTCATGAACGTTTGACGAAATTCGTGTTTTTTCAGGGCCTTTTGATGAAATTTTCAAGTTTTTTTGCAATCCTTTGACGAAATCAGTGACTTTTTTGGAATTCGTTCACAGCCTTTTACAAATTATCATTTTTTCCTACAATACTTTGACGAAATTAATCTTTTTTCACGGCTTGTTCATGAAATTAGCATTTATTCCGCGATTCTTTGACGAAATTGGTGATTTTTTACAATTCATTGACGAAATTAGATTTTTTCCCATAGACTTTTGACAAATTTCAGATTTTTCTTGTGATTCTTTGACAAAATTGGCATTTTCTCCAGGATGCTATGATGAAATTTGTGTTTTTGCAGCCTTTTGATGAAATTCGCATTTTTTTTTTGCGACCCTTTGACGAAATGTGCCCTTTTCCTGCAATCCGTTTACGAAATAAGCATTTCCCTGAAATCGTTTGACAAAATGCAATGGTTTTCGTGACCGTTTGATGAAGTTTGCATTTTTCCTGCAATCCTTTGATGAAATTAGTGATTTTTTTTGGAATTCGTCGACAAAATTCGTGTTCTTGTCGCAGCCTTTGGCAAATTTTGCGTTTTTCTTGTGATTCTTTGAAAAAATAATTATATTTTTTTTCTGGATTATGTGATGCAATTTGAGTTTTCGCGGCCTTTTCAAAGAATGCGCCTTTGTGTGGCCTTTTCACGAAATTTACGTTTTTTCTGTGATCCCCTGATGAAATTAATGTTTTTTCTGTGATTATTAGACGAAATTCATGATTTCCTTGATCCTTGTTTTTGGTTTAATCAATATATTTTAATTTCAAGTATAATCCAGTATGATACAATTTTACTGGTGAATAACGAAAAATAATAGAGTTTGTTTTCTGTATAAAGGCCAGTTGCAGCCGATTTAGCATGAAATCAAGTTCTACGCTAAGGTTGTTAATCCATATTTATGTATGTTTGCTAAATTACTTATCTATTTATCGACAAGCTTGACAGACCGGGCAGAAGTAGAATTCTATAGTAGGGAAGTATATTGGGTTGAAGTAGAATTATACCCAAAAATAGAATTTTCATGAAATTTTAAGTAAAATTTATATTATTGTATAAAAGTGAATAAAACATGCCCTTTGCTCAAAACAATACTACCAAGACCATACTTTAATGTGTGTGGAGATATATAATACAAACTACTCATCTACTACAGAACTCTATAATTCATAAAAACCTATGATCTGCAATTCATTTCAGATAAAATCAAACAATTAAATAAAAAAAACTTAGTATAAATTACCGGTTTTGGGTGGTTTTTCTTGTAATGTAAATAAACTGTTGTCTTTTCTAAGTGAGGTAATGCAGACTTTGACTGTAACAAAAAATAGATGATCGAATTTATAAAGATATTTTTAAGGCATTCCTACAGTCATTAGAAGGGAATGTGTTGGTTATCTTTTAAATAACCATTACACGGCTATATTCTGAACACATTCATTGGCTAACATGATAGTAAAAAATGAACTTTGTAGCGGGATATGAAAAAAACAAATCAAAAGAAAATTATTTAAGGCTTTCTTTTAAGCATATTAACTTTAAAATTAAATAAAAACAAGTATCTTAACTGCAAAAATAAAGCTGTTTTATCTTACTTATATGTAACTTTTAATTACTAAATAAAGAAAACGAACGTGAAGAAACTTTTTGCTTTTAGAAGCTCAAAACAACCAGTCGAGATAATATGACTCATTTTGAGCTAATCGTGTCCTCAGATGGCTATAAATAATTAATCCAATTCTGTAATTATTTAGCCTAAAAGAAATGCATTAAAAAATTATAAATAACGTATTAGGAGTCCACTATATGTCGCTCTATCGTACTTGAAATTTTACGCATCACATAGTATTTTCTATGGAAAAGGGTTATAATGATAATAAAATAGTCTTGAAAAAAAAAATGTAATGATAAGATCGATTTAGCGCACTTTTATCCGGTGCTGCATTATTTAAAATGCCAAGGTAATTAGAAATTATACGTGCAGTTAGTAAATTGTATTTACTTTCAATCAAAGTTTACGTTTCTTCTCACAGCGTAGGCATGGAAATAGAGAATGGCGTAAAGTTACATGTATGTTGGATGGGTCGGTCTTTTAGCGCTCCTATAAAACATTTTGAAATATTTTCTCTTTAAAAAATATAAACGTAATATGAAAAGCAATGGAATAGAATACATATAAATGTCTGAGCGAAGCGAAGGCTAGTACTAAACGCAATATTACAGCTACGATTGATATTAAGGCCATGTCCTACTAAAAAAAAAAAAAAAACAATAAAAACTTTCGTCAAGCATAACTCAAAAAATATTTCCCGGATTTCGTTTCTGATTGCACCAGAAAAATACCTATGAGGGTCGCCTACTGAATGCATCTACTATGAAAAATAAGTTCCAAACCGCTTAAAAATTATATAAAAAAAAAACTGATAAAAAAGCAAAATTTATCTGCATACGTCACAGATATTTCTTGTGCGTCACTTTCACTGATAGATGTTTTCGTAGACAACTGGTTTGAACACATGGAGTAAATAATTAAAAAAAAAAAAAAAAAAAAAAAAAAACGTACGCAGTAATAATGAAGTGCCATAAAAAATTAAATTTAATCAAACAGGAAAAGAAATCTGTTTGTTATTCCATTAAAAAGAAAAAAGGCATAAAAACTTTGATTTGAGATTTTGCGATAATCTTTCAATAGCATTTTTCAATCGCCAAAAACATATTTTATATTTCGCGTGTGAAAATTAGAAAAAATTATATGATGTTTAATAAAATATTTTGCTTTATAGCATCATTTTTTCTTATTTTCTTTATGTTTTAGTGTTTCGTACATCTGACAAAACCCTATTCGTCTCTCTCATCTGCTTGTCTGTCCGTCTGTCACAAAGCCCGTTCTCAGAAACTATACCTGTTGGAGACTTGAAATTTTGCATACTTATAGCTGAACACCACATATCATACGACAAATCATAAAATTTTGAAAAAATCATACATAATCCTTTGGGTTCCACATGTGTATTTTAAACAATTCTTTCCAATTGAGCCTTAAGGGGGTAGGATACCTTTGAACACGTCAAAAAAGTAAAAAAAAAAATATCACCTTGTTCCAAGCTTCAAAACTTGTGTAATAAGTCAAAAATAAAAATCAATCTTCATTTAAATAAAAAGCTCATATTTAAATTTATATTTAAAAATGTATATACACTTGTAAATTCATGAATAAATATTGAAATGATAAGTTTAAAAATATATGATAATAACAGAAAAAATTCTTGCGCGTATGATAAAATCTAAAAATATGCATATAAAGAGGAAATTTTGGCGATAATAAATACATAATAGTGATGCCTTTATACTAAAACCAGAATATTAGAAAAAAATAATGACTAAATTAAAAAAAAAATAACAGAAAATTAAAAATTTTCACTTAAAAAAAAAAAAATATTTTTTCAACGTAAAAAAATAGAAAAAAAAAATAAAAATTTACTTTTTTTCTGGTTTTAAGTTGTAGATAATACAGATATGAGTATGTTTTGAAAATTTCTTTTGATTGCAATGCATAGTTTTTTAGCAACTCTGCGCGCAGTATCAAAATTCATCATTTTGAATAAACGCAACGCAAAGTTTAATTATCCTATGTAGACTTAATATGTAGTCTTAATAAAACTGCCATAATTAGTAAACTAATGGGAATTTTTTAATTCAGTTTTTGCATATTGTTCAGAAATGATTATGGAATCAAAATATGTATTAAAAAAATTTCGAAAATTTTGTAGGTTTAAAGGTATCCTACCCCCTTAATTAGGTTGGAGACGTGAAATTTTGCACACTTATAGCTGAACACCTCACATCAAATGATAAACTATAAAATTTTGAAAAAGTCGTTCATTTAACACTTTGAGCTCCCACATATGTATTTTAAACAATTCTTTCTAAGTGAGCCCTAATTAGGTTGGAGGCGTGAAATGTTACATACTTATAGCTGAACACCTCACATCAAATGACAAAGTATAAAATTTTGAAAAAGTCGTTCATTTAACCCTTTGAGCTCCCACATATGTATTTTAAACAATTCTTTCTAAGTGAGCCCTAATTAGGTTGGGGGCGTGGAATTTTACATACTGATAGCTGAACACCTCACATCAAATGACAAACTATAAAATTTTGAAAAAGTCGTACATTTAACCCTTCGGTCTCCCACATGTGTACTTTAAACAATTCTTTTTAAGTGAGTACCTAATTAGGCTGGAGGCGTGAAATTTGGCATATTTATAGCTGATCACATCACATCACACTACAAATCATAACATTTTGAAAAAAGACGAACATTTAACCCTTTGAGCTCCCAATTGTGTATTTTAAACAATTCTTTCTAAGTGAGCCCTAATTAGGTTGGAGGCGTGAAATTTTGCATACTTATAGCTGAACACCTCACATCAAATGGAAAAACTATAAAATTTTGAAAAAGGCCGTAAATTTAACCCTTTGAGTTCCACATGTGTAATTTAAGCAATTCTTTCTAAGTGAAAGCCTAATTAGGTTGGAGGCGGGAAATTTTGCATACTTATAGCTGAACACCTCGCATCAAATAACAAACCATAAAATTTTGAAAAATGCCGAGCATTTAACCCTTTGAGCTGCCACATGTGTATTTTAAGCAATTCTTCCTAAGTGAGCCCCTACTTAGGTTGGAGGCGTGAAATTTTGCATAGTTATAGCTGAACACCACATATCATACGACATATCATGAAATTTTGAAAAAATCGTACATTTAACCCTTTGGGCTCCCACATGCGTAATTTAAGCAATTCTACCTAACTGAGAAATTGGAGATTTGAAATTTTGCATACTTATAGCAGAACATCTGAGACCAGGCGACAAATCATAAAATCTTGAAAAAGTCTTACGTTTAACCCTTTGAGCTACCACATATGTATTTTAGGCAAGTCTTTCTAAGAGAACCCCTAATTAAGTTAAAGACATGAATTTTTTCATACATATAGCTGAATACCTCAGACCAGACGGCAAATCATAAAATTTTCAAAAAGTCTTATATTATTTACTCCTCCGGGCTCTAACTTGGGTATTTCAAGCAATTTTTCTAACCTCCGCCTTTTTCATCCGGGGAGCACTTTTCCAACTTTGCCGACACCCCTTTGACCAATCTTTCATATTATGCACCATATCCTTACATATTTTAGTCCCACTTTTTACTGCCAGGGTCGCCTTCTTATCTCGGGTGCTATCGGCCCAATCCCCTCGACTAATATATCTACGGATAGTCTATAAAACGGAGTTTCGTTCGGATAGAGGTTTGATTAGAATAGAGTGCGCCGCTGGTTGCGAAATGTGGAACTAAGAGATTTTTCAAAAGGATAAAGCGTTTTAAAAGGAATATTAAACGAAACCATCTGCGCGACCTGTGATCACACTTACCTACCTGTTCACTATATTTTTGCATACTATAAAGTGCGTATAAATGCTATAGTTCATATACAGGGCTACAAAAATGAATTCGTAAAGGTTGCTGAGTATGAGCATTATTTGCTTAAAGGTGGGTTTTAAAGGAGTTATGCATTTTTACGCTGAACTAAATTTAGTGTATTAAGAAATATTTATAGAATATAGATAAAATGATATACAGGGCCACGCAAAGAGTTGGATACGTGGCAGTCTATGGGTGATAATTTCTGGAAATTCAATTTCAATAGTTTTAAGCGTGTTTTAGTTTGAATTAAAATTTTGCTAAATAGTGGCATTTAATAAAGGTACTAGGTAAACTACAGGGCTGTACAAAAATATTCAAGTATGTTTCCATCTATTAGTATAAATTGCTGAAAGTTGAATTTCAACCTGTTATGCATTTTCTTGCTAAACTAAATTTTCCCATTATATAGTATATATATCAAGATACAGATCGAATACAGGGCTGTTTTAAAGAATTGGAATGCATATTTGGCTATGGGCGGTAACTACTGAAATCAGACTTTTAAATGTTTACTTAGTTATCTTATTTGCCTTATTTCCCTAAGTAACGAAGTTTCGTTAAATCTTTTAGGGAGTGTTGGAAAGTGTTTCAAAACCTATGCTGTACGCATGATTTTTCTTACTTGTTTTAATGTTTGTTTTATGTTATATATTAAATTTTGAAATTAATTTTTCAGAACAAACAATCTTGAAATTCCGGGCAACGCTGGAAACTTTAGTTTGTAACAGATAAATGGCTTCTGTATTTGTACATCTATGCTAATATTATAAATCGATATAATATTATAAAGTGTATAATATTAAAAATGTTTGCGCGTTTGTGAGTAGTTAAGTCTGAAACTGCAAAGTCAACTTAAAAAAAATGTTGGTGGCCATTTATGCTCCGAAGAAAAGTTTATATTTTATGTCAGTGCAACAACCTACATCTGCAGGAGCAAAAAAATTCTAAAATTGCGATTTATGTGATAGTGATTGGGTTAGAAACTTTAAATTCGGTGTGATGGTTACTTTTAAGATGTAAATACTCGTTATGAACGCTCTCTATAAGGTCCGAAAATTCAATTTGACAGATAAACGTAAAAAATTCTATAAACTTTCTAAATTATGATTTATTTGGAATACGGAAACTTCTGGGATACTGTTGGGGATAGAAACTAGAACTTTGGCATGGCAGTGATTTATATGATGGAAATGCTCGTTGTAGAATTAATTCTAAAAAATCGAAAGACTAAACAAAGTGAAAAAAAAAAGATCTAAAGATTATCTAAGTAACAAAGTACATGGAATTGTTAGGAATATAAACATGAAAATTGACATGGCTGTATTTATCATGACGTAAATTCTCGCAATAGAACAGTTTTTAAAAATGTCGCTATATAAAACACTGCAGAAACAAAAAACGTTCGAAAATTTTCTATTTCTGTGTTACTGCTGAGCCAAAAACCTTGAAATTTTGCTTCGGGTTAGTTTTAAAATTTAAAATTGTCTATGTGAATGGTTTCTAAAAAACTTTAAATCTAAAAAGATGAAATGAACGGAAAGCGTTCTCAATTAACATTAATTTCGAATTATTAGGTATAGAAACTTTAAATATTTCATAATGCTGCATTTCCTCCACAAAATATGCAATTTAAATGCAAAGAAACAGACAGATACCCACCTAGCATTAAATAAATTGTGTAAATATTAAATAAAGACCTGTATGAAACAGTGAGCAGGTTTCCCAAAAGTACTTGATGAAGTCTTCCTTCTCAAGGCTTTTCTGTCTCTCGCCAAGGACACTAACACCGGGAAGTGCCGTTTTAAATTTGATATGATTTTTTTTTCTGATTCATTTTTCTAGAGATTTTATCATAAGGTCATATTCTCAATTCTCATTAGTAGGTTTTTTATATATTAACTTATTCTGGTGAAATTTCATAATCGGGTCCATATAGACGTATTTTAGCTTGTATTATTTGCTGAAAAAATATGTATGGATTTGTAAATTACTTCAAATGACACTTTGACATCTCAAAGGTTATGCAGACGATATATTCAGATTTTGTGTCATACTTTATGCTGCAATCATTGCCGATTTCTTTTATTTAATACATGCTAAATACAGCTCAACTTGTGCAGAATATGTTTGAAAACAAAACAATACAGCCTATGTAGTGGCCAGCAAGAACTCATCATTTAAATCCGATCGAGCATATCTAAAACAGACTCTAACAATGCATTGCATGCCACTATTGATGTGTTAGGTGCTTTGATACTACATCAGATTTAGAAGAGAGAATTCCTTAATTCTTATCCACAACCTTATCCATGCATACGTGTAAAACAGATATTGTACAATATTAACTTTTCCGGGGGAGCACACACTGTATAAAGTATAGTCCATTCTTTTCGAACATCATATATTTGTCATTTAAAGTTACTCAAATTGGTGCGGAGCGTCTGATTGTACATTTGACATCATTTTATACAGTTACAATTACAATATAAAATAATTTAGAGTTTAATTTTCTATTTTACTTTTAATATATTGCGTACTTACAATTTTATATCCATGCATGTCTCTCTTGGATGGTTTGCTTTCCCATTTTTTTAAACAGTGTATACGAATTTATATATAATATTTTGTAATTCTACGACTCGTCTATTTTCATCATCTCAATTTATCGCAGTATATGGACAATTAAAGATAACATCCTACTTTGCTTCCACATGTTATTATTAAATCTATGTTCTCAGCAATATCGCTCAGACTAATCCCTCAAAGGGAAGTAGTAGTTACAAAATACTTCCCTATTTAAAAAAAAAATGAATATAAGTATTTTTTTTTAAATTGCAGAAATGTAAAAAAATTAAAAACGTAGTATTTTCCTCATAACAAAAAAAAAGATAATATAAATATAAATTTGATTATATATATATATATATATATATATATATATATATATATCAAATATTTTGAAGCACATAATAAACTGATTTTGTAGCTAAAAAAAGATTTATTGCCTATATTCAGTTGTCTTAACTATGACCTAAACCGCACAAAACCGCTGTGCAACGTTGTGTCTGCTAGCTCATAGAATAACATTAAATCCGCGATCCTAAGACGTCCGACTTTTCATACGGATTATATAAAAAAATGGTTTTTCCTAGATACTGGTTAGTCTTATTCATTTCATCAAAAACAGATTCATTTCATATATATGTATATATATATATATATATATATATATAAGCCTAGGCAGTTTCGGTAAAAAAAAAAAAAAAAAAAAAAAAAAAAAAAAAAAAAAAAAAAAAAGACAAACTTACACCATTGAAATTGCTTTAAAAATAGGTTTACAGACCTCAAATTATGCTGCACGTAGAATTTTAAAAATATCAGAATAGGATTAAACTGCAGATATAAGACTGTTAAAAAAAATCCGAACAATTGGACCTATATTTGCTGAGTTATTAACAGGCGGCTTTTCGCGTTTTCTTTGATGCCGAGTTAGCTGTATATATGAGTTCCACCATCTACGAATTCTACAATACGATACGATACGATTAGGCTTAAGGATGCGTCACTCGGAATACTATCGTATTCCATGATTAGAAAATATTATAAAGATAACTAAATATGATGCAATTATCAATTGAGACTCTTATGCGACATATTACGGAACGAAAAATCAATAGAAAATATTTCACTCTGACACAACATAGATTTTTTTCTTTTCATGATATTTAAACCTTGAGTTATTTTCACCATCTCAAAATTTACATACGCACTTCACATATCCATATTCATTAATTGAAAAAAATATTTTTACGCTCAATAGTTTATTCCTAAATATTTCTTCCAAACTTGAAGTTAAGTCAACGCAAATATGTCTTTTTATCAAATAATGTCAGCTTTCTTTTAAATATGACGTCATTCTCTCTCATATTTTTGTCATTTCAATGAAGCATTTCGCCTTACCTCTGCTTAGTATCAACGGAAAGAAAATGTATTGAAAATTAAAAGTTTTTTGAGGTAAATTCATGTTTTTTTATCGTGTGATGTCATTTTCTGTTCTATTTCTTTAAAGTTATTTTTAATTGTACAAAAAAAAATAACATCAATATGGATATAAACAATAAAAATAAACTTCGTTTTCTCTTTTCTCTGCAACATTGGAAGTAATCTGATTGCCACTATTTTAAAGATTTAAAAAAATTAAATTTAAAATAAATATATAAATGGAAATAAATTAGAAAATATCTAGTACTGGCACATCTACAAATGAACAGTTTTCATTTAAAAAATAAATATCAAAATTGGTTCTGTATAAAACTCAGGGCCGATGAGTAAAAAACAGTGTTGTCTTTTAAATATTTAAAGTATTTTTATATCTACCCTACATATCTAATCTATATATATAAAATCCTAATGAAACGGATTTTATGAAACGAATTACGTAACAATTCTATGAAACGACTGATTATATTTCACGGCGATTTCTCATAAAATATGGAGTACTTTGCGATGAAATAAACACCAAAAATCCGTATTGATCCACAGATTTCAAAACTTGTATTAGAATTTTTAAATTCGAATTAGTTTTCGAAATATTATTTTTTTTTCTAATTTTAAATATTTTTTTTTCTTATGTTGGCAACTCAAATTTCAATCATTACAGATACATATATATTTTTTCTTTCAGATTTCAAAAATGTTATAATTATAAACTAATTTGGCGACCAGTTTGGCCTCCCATAAATATATGCTAAGAAACGTATCATGCTACTTTTATTCATAATTTAATTTACTTGAACAATCTTTTGATCCAAATCGAAAGTTTCTGATTGGCGCCAAAATGGCATTATTTTGATTGACATGGTAACACGGCTATTGTTGTTTATTTAATAATATATGTTTGTTTACTTTTATTTCTTTTTTAAAATTATATAAATTATCTTGTTTTATAGTTATTACATTTTTACTTTCTTCTATCTTCAATAGAAGAAAGTATTGTAATCGAAATTTTTTTCGACTTCCTGTTTTCGACCGATTTACATATTTTAGGGGTCAGAGATCCCAAAAAACATGTTTATAGAAAATATCTGTCTGTCCGTGTGTCCGTCTGTCCGTCTGTCTGTCGCCATTGTACCATCAAAAACTGTATGAAGTTATGCATAGAATTGGACCAAATTTTTATTTTAATTTTTTGGCTATGGCAAGCAGATCCTCCCTGAATTTGGAAAAAAAATTCGCTGTTAGGGGGCGCTGTAATAACGATTTTTGTGCGATTTTGAATATTGTAACATCTAAAAGTATATAAAGTTATGCATAGAATTGAACCAAATTTTTATTTTAAGTTTTTGCATAAGGCAGGTAGGTCCTCCCTGAATTTGGAAAAAAATAGCTGTAGGGAGCGCTGTAACAGCGATTTTTGTGCGATTTTGAATATTGTACATTCCAAAACTATATGTAGTTATGCATAGAATTGAACCAAATTTTTATTTTAAGTTTTTTGATATGGCAGGTAGGTCCTACCTGAATTTGAAAAAAATTCGCGGGTAGGGGCGCTGTAACAGCGATTTTTGTGCGATTTTGACTATTGTGCTATCCAAAAGTGTATGAAGTTATGCATAGAATTGATCCAAATTTTTATTTTAAGTTTTTGGCTATTGCAAGCAGGTCTTCCCTGAACTTGGTAAAAATGTGCCGGTAGGGGGCGCTATAATAGCGATTTTTGTACGATTTTGAATATTGTACCACCGAAAAGTGTATGAAGTTATGTATAGAATTGAACCAAATTTTTATTTTAAGTTCATGGCTATGACAAGCAGCACCTCCCTGAATTTGGAAAAAAATGCCGCTAGGGGGCGCTGCAATAGGGATTTTGCATACTGTAAAATCGAAAAGTGTATGAAGTTATGCATAGTATTGAACCAAATTTTTATTTTAAGTTCTTGGCTATGGCAAGCAGGTCCTTCCTTAATTTGGAAAAAAAAATTGCCGGTTGGGGGCGCTGTAATAAGGATTTTTGTGTCATTTTGAATATTGTACCATCGAAAATTTTATGAAGTTATGCAGAGAATTGAGCCAAATTTTTTGTGTTTCTTTTTGGTCATGGCATGAAGGTCCTCCCTGAATTTGAAAAAATTCCGCTGGAAGGGGGCGCTATAATTACGATGTCTGTACCATTTTCTTTATTGTACAATCGAAAAGTGTATAAAATTATGCATACAATTGAACCAAATATTTTGTGCATGTTTTTGGCTTTGACCAACAGGTCCTCCTTGAATTTGGAAATATCGCGCGGTAATGGGGCTCTGTTATAGCGATTTTTCTCTACTTTTCTTGAATTTTCGTAGTTCCATTGACCATCGGCGGCTCGTGCAAAGGCGGCAACTCATTTCCTGCTAAGCTAGCTATTCACAAACATCTGATAACAACAGAATAAGGAAAAACTATTAATTTTAACAAATATCATGATATGGATAAACTCGTTTTTAGTTCATTTAATTGACTGAATCAGAAATTTAAGATGAAAATCAAAGTTGATACAGTAATGAACTAATGATATTGAAGTATTAACATGTGTAACTAGTTTTTGAAATATTAAGATGTATAAGATAGAAGAAAGTTTTGGGATTGGCACAACCAACTAGTTTTTTGTTATTTTCTTTTGAAAATAATTAAAAAATACGGTACCACTCAGTTATTCCGTCGACCAATTTCGCCAAATTATATAAATCGCCAAATTATACAAATTGACAATTTTTATTTTAAATAACGAAAGAACAAATAAATTAGTATAACATTAATAAATATACAAATAAAACGTCGAAATAAAAATCACTTGATGACGTAAAAACAAGTAACTTACTTAAAGTTAAGTGAATGTGACATTTACGATCAACCATTATTGACATTTAATCTTATAGTTTGGCGATAGATTGTTGGTGGACGGGATAACTAAGTAATACCAAAAATGCATATGTAACTGGTATTCGAAAACGAGGTTTTCGCAAAATTTTCGTTAAAAAAAAAAAAAAAAAAAAAAAAAAAAAAAAAAAAAAATCACGCCAAATCTGCGATGCGTATATGACATCTGGCCAAATGTTAAATAATGCGGGAAGAGTTCCATTGTGTGCTGCTTTTTTTGGCATTAAGTGAATCTATGTGTTTGTGATCTTCAGACTTTGGGGTTTGCTTTTATTGGAATGGACTTTATTCATACGCTTTTTGCGTAATTTTTTGCATTTAGCCTATGTTTTTCAGAAAAATATATAACTTTTCTTTTAATTTCACATGCATAATAAATATAACAAATACATAAAATTATATATAAGTACATAATATTTATTTATAGGTGTATGTATATTATGTATGTATAAGGAATATCTCTATACGTAATATATATAAAACTATCTGTGTAAACATCGTATTTTTTTTAACATTTGACATATATAATATTTATTAAATATATATATATATATATATATATATGTTTACAAATATTTAAAGACCATGTTTTTTGCCATCCTGTAAAAATTTATAAGACGTTAAAATGGCTTTTTGGCGCCATTTTGGATTCCTTCGCCAAACGCGACAACCAGTACACAATATGGAACTCTTCCAAATAATGCAACAAACCATGACATTAAATTTCAACATCAAATCAATGTTTTAATTTACCACTTGAAAAATAAAAAAAAACGCTAAATGGCAATTTGAAGAAAAGCTAATTGCGACCGGCTACCGTAACACTACCAAGAATTCTTTGCGACCGTGACAACTTTTATATAGTTTTATTCGAAAAACAAAATTTGATTTTTTAATCAAAATATACGGTTCCATATTGGCGCGATTTTTTTTTCTGACGCCAGTGTCATATACGCAACGGGTACTTAATTGGCACCAAAGTATCGTTATTTTGATTGATATAGTAAGCCGGATGTTGTTGTTTATGCTGTTGATGCGTTCCCCAAATTGGAGTCGGAAAAAAATTGCGCCAATATCGTATATGACATCTATGCCAAACTTTCATATGAAAGGCGAAGGATCAGACCGTATTTGTTTATGACAGTTGATGACTTGATCTATTATAATATAGATGAAATGATGGCGATAGAATAATATTTGGTGACTTATCACCTGTGCATGGCTAACATTAAAGTACCAAAATGGCACTTAGAGTATAAAAAACGAAGTGCTCCGCCCGGAACTGTCGATGACAGTCACATAACTTAGGCTATAGTTATAGAGATTGTTTTAAAATACCGAGAGACAAAAACTCTGTATACTTAATTCATTTTATTTTAGCTACTTTAATCAAGAACGAAAAATAACCATTGGATGTTTTAACAGCAACTGATTCGCCTTTATATTTTTGCAATCATAGGGAATTGAATGGAAACCCATTTTCATCACCATGCACATCTTTTTTCAGTATAATTCAATCTTCTCTTATATTTATAAAACCCATCAGATTAGCGTGTTTTTAGATTCTGCGGTGTCTGGACGGGGGTTGGCGGGCATAGCTTGCAGGGGGCAGAGCCCCCTAGTAAGATATAAAATCCTAATGAAACGGATATTATGAAACGAATTTATGTAACGATTCTATTAAACGACTGATTAAACAACTGATTATGTTTCACGGCGATTTCTCCTAAAAATGGAATACTTTGCATTGAAATTCACACAAAAAATCCGCATTGATCCACAGATCTCAAAACTTGTATTAAAATTTTTAAATTCGAATTAGTTTTCGAAATATTATTTTTTTTCTAATTTTAAATACTTTTTTCTAATGATGGCAACTCAAATTTCAATCATAACAGATATTTTTTTTTCAGAAAAGATTATTATTTTAAATTAATTTGGCGACCAGTTTGGCATCCCTTAAATGTATGCTAAGAAATGTATCATGTTACTTTTTTTCATAATTCAATTTACTTGAACAGTCTTTCGCCAAATCGACAGGTTCTAATAGAGAAATCAAGAACTCGGTATTTTTATGTTAGCGGGACGCAGGTGATACATCACCAAACATTTTGCCCGTCGCATGTTTTTATATTTCTTTAATTTCATTTAAAATATAATCCTTTCAATCATTTTATTTAAAATACAAAATTTCCATTTAAAACTGAACCACTTAAAATTGATGGCTGTCACTTCTTTCTTTTTTTAAAACAAAACGAAAAGAAAAATATCAGGCATAGATGTCATGTACGCACCGGGATAAATAATTTGCGCCAAAATGGCATTATTTTGATTGACATGTTATATCGGCTATTGTTGTTTATTTAATAATAACTGTATATTTACTTTTATTTCTGTTTTTAAATTATATAAATTATTTTGTTCTATAGTTATCAATTATTTTTTTTATTATTTCCTTTTGAAAATAATAGAAAATAATTAAAAAATACGGTACTACTTAGTTATTCTGTCGACCAATTTCGCCAAATCATATAAATTGCCAAACCACTCGCCAAATTATACAAATTGACATAATTTTTATTTTAAATAATGAAAGAACAAATAAATTAGTATAACATTAATAAATATACAAATAAACGTCGAAATAAAAATCACTTGAGGACGTAAACACGTGTAACTTGCTTAAAGTCAAGTGAATGTGACATTTACGTTCATCCATTATTGGCATTTAATCTTATAGTTTGGGGATAGTTTTTTGGTCGGCGGGATAACTAAGTGTAGTACGAAAAATACATTTGTAACTGGTATTCGAAAACGAGATTTTCGCTAAATTTTCGTTAAAAAAAAAAAAAAAAAAAAAAAAAAAAAAAAAAATCACACCAAATCTGCGGTGCGTATATTTCAACTTCAAATCAATGTTTTAATTTACCTCTCGAAAAATGAAAAAAATGCTAACTGGCGAGTTCAATAAAAGCTATTGGCGAGATTTGCACTCGGCTAGCGTAACAGTACCAAAAATTCTTTGCGACGATCGCAAATTTTATGTAATTTTATTCGAAAAAAAAAATGGAAAACTTTCGGCACAGATGTCATATACGGCCTCCTATTTTCGCGATTTTTTTCTGACTTCAATGCAATATACGCAACGGGTACTTAACTGGCGCCAAAGTATCGTTATTTTGCTTGATACTGTAAGCCGGATGTTGTTGTTTATGCTGTTGATGCTTTCCCCAAATTGACGTCGGAAAAAAATTGCACCAAAATGGGGCGTATATGACATCTTTGCCAAACTTTCATATGAAAGGCGAAGGGATCAGACCATATTTGTTTATGGCAGTTGATGACTTGAACCATTATAATATAGATGAAATGATGGCGATAGAATGATATTTGACGGCATATCACCTGTACCTGGCTAACATTAAAGTACCAAAATGGCACCTAGAGTATAAAAAGCGAAGTGGTCCACCCGGAACTGTTGATGACTTAGGCTATTGTTATAGAGATTGTTTTTAAATATTGGGAGACAAAGACTGTATACTTAATTCATTTTATTTTAGCTTCTTTTCAAATGCTTAATTGATCCTCTTTAATCAAAAACGAAAACAAACATTGGATGTCTTAACAGCAACTGATACGCCCTTAAATTTTTGCAATGAAAGCGAATTAAATGGAAACCCGTTGACAAGGAGATCTGTACAGCTTTTTTCAGTATAATTCAATCTTATCTAATATTTTTAAAACTTATCAGATTAGTGTGTTTTTAGTTTCTGCGGTGTCTGAACGGGGGTTGGTGGGCAGAGCTCCCTAGTATCCTTATAAAATAAATAAATAACATCATTATTATAATGCAACAAGTATATTAAATTGTTCTGTTGTTGAACATTTTGTCAACTGAAAGAGTGCTGGCGTCTCGATTGCCAGTAGAATCTCCTTTTTTTAGTCCGTTTTTTTCTTTCTTGAGTGAACATTTCCTCCTTTGCTCTTTAACGATTTGGCATAGAAACCTATATTTGAGAAAAGTTGTTCATGACAAACTTGTACATGGAATATTCTGTTTCTCTTTCATGAAAGAGGGAATATGTATTAATATTGTTGCATGTTATACATAATACTGAAGCAAAACTCGAAAAGTTTATTCAAGAGCGATAGAGAAAAATGTTCCTTCAATACCCAAGACTATTTCTCTGAAAAAGAATACTATACTTAAATCTCCGAAGAATGAAATGTCTATTTCATATTCGAAAACAAAATCCAGCAGAGGGTGATATGAGAAAAACAGGATACTTCACTGAAATATAGCATATGCCTTTCTTTTGTAGAACAAAATGCCATATTTAATGAAATATATATACTCCATTATATACCGTTTTATTGAAAAACAAAACCTGATTGTTTTGCATTCAAAAACATCTAATAATGCAGTTATAATAAATGAAATAAAGTCACTTCCATATGTTACTACTTTTAAGGTGAAACTCATAAGCATACACGGAATCGTCTATTGTTATATCTTGAATGAGTAAACATGCATACTTTTTTTATTCGTAGTACACAGATAAAACTGAAAATAAACTCAAAAAGATTTATTTTCAATGTAAACAATAAATTTTTATTTAACTGTATTTATATTACATGTCTTGTCGTTCCTTTGAAAAAAAAAAAAATATATATATATAAATGAGTATTCCTAAACTTTAATAAAGTATTTCTTAAACTAAATCTATAAAACTAGGAAATGCAGAATAGGTGTAAGATGAACATAAACAGAATTTTATTGTTTTTAGCGTTCCGTACTTAAAAAGTAACAAGTTGGAAATTGCTCGTCAAACGTGGCAAATGAGGTGCGTTCGTACTATAACAAGTATTATAATTATTTTTTGCACCCCATATTGTACTGAATGTACAATTTTTTGCACTTCATAAAGTCCATAGTCTTTAACATCATTAAAATGCACTCCCAATAATTTTTTCCCATTCCCCGAACACTTTTGGCTATCCCTGTAATTAAACTATACATCCGATTTTCCTAAAATTTGAAATGGCTCGACAAAATTTTGTAACAATTATATATTTAAAATTTCAGACCATTTGGAAGGCTGTAACATCATTAAAATGCACTTGCAATAATTTTTCCCATTGGCCGTGATGTAAAGAAAAACTTTTGACTGTCCCTGTAATTAAACTATACATCTGATTTTCCTAAAATTTGAAATGGCTCGACAGAATTTTGTAACAATTATATCTTTAAAATTTCAGACCATTCGGAAGGCTGTAACATCATTAAAATGCACTTGCAATAATTTTTCCCATTGGCCGTAATGTAAAGAAAAACTTTTGACTGTCCCTGTAATTAAACTATACGTCCGATTTTCATAAAATTTTAAATGGCTCGACAAAATTTTGCAACTATCTTATATTTCAAATTTCAGACCATTCGGTTGGGTAGTTTTTCCTTTGTTCTATGCGGACAGACAGACGGACGGACAGACGGACGGACTGAACGACGACTATAGGTGCTACGTATTTATATAATTACGAACGCACCTAAAAACGGAACCATTTTAAGATCACTCCAGTGTTTGTCTGTCTGTCTGTCACAGCCACTTTACTCGTAAACTACGGGATATGAAAAGTTCGAATTCGGGGAAGTAATAAAGATTATAAACCCACCTGTTTACGGATTATTAAACATTCATAAATATGTTTAGAAAAAATGTAGAGGGGCTAATTAAGTTACTTGAAAAAAAAAACTTTTTTCTATGTATATCGTGTGGAGTATCGTGTGAAAGCTTTCGTAACGCTGAACTCAAAAATACATTTTATTTAATTTTAGGTATTAATTATTTTCAAAGTTATCATTGAAAATGTAGTGCAAAAATATGTTCCCCCTATCTAATTTCGAGTCTACTGAAACTAAAATTCTGAAAAAATTAAAGGTAGTAGACGTTAATTCAAACCTCGCAGGAAAATTATAAAGATTACCTCGGGTCAAATATTTTTTGAGAAAATCGCATTTTTCCGTTACATACAAATTTCGATTTACGGGCATTCCGCAAAAGTATTCAGCAGCGCTGGAGGTACCTATCATAGCAGAAGTATAAAAGCATTGTTGATAAGGATTTTTGTAAAAAAGCGTCTGTAATTAGACGAAATATTAACCTTTAAAGACACGGACAGTTTGGACATACATAATGACAGGGGCGGGGTACCCTATACTCCACCGTCTTTTAAAGCCTATATAACAACTTTTAAGGATATATTTGTGTAATGCAATCCCCATTAGCAGTATAAAAGCAATAAACATCGTATTGTCAAAAACAGACTAATTTAAATAGAATAAATCTCATAAATACTATGGGATTCGCGACTAGTTTGCATTGAGTGACTCAAAAATACACCTCCCGTGTCTTTAAAGGTTTAATAAAAACCTTTCTGGAAAAACGTGGCACGGACCAAAGCGGCGTTGAAACTTTGCGACATTTTTCGAAGCGTGCTTATGACAATGCTAAGTTTAAATTTTGAATAATGGTTTTGCTTTATGTGCCCTGTAAAATAAAAGATTATTACAACTCTGAATTTATTATTATGAAATGCCAAATGAAGTTTAAATGTGCAGTACTTTTATTGTCACCGAATCAAGTTTATCAAAAACAAATTAGGATAAGATTTAAAAAAGAGTTATACAGAATATTTGATATTATTTAGGCTCCATATCTTTTTGAACTTTTATGGTATATCCTTTTATTCTTTTGTAGTATATACAGCTATACCCAACCCTACGTTGTATAGTTTTTTACAAAGTCTTAGTATTATTTTAGCAACGGCTTTATTTAATGTAGTTCCTAATTCATATATTTATTGTACTGAACTCTCTGTAGGCGAGTAATACTCGCACTTGACTGTTTATTTTTTTTATCTCGCAAGTTTTTTAAGTATTCTATTTTTACTGCACATAATCACATACAACATACTTTTTTGATGAAAAACACTATCAGTCATTTCATGAATGATTTAAGGGGACAAGGGACCTTCTAACTATTTTTTTTAATTGCACATTAATTACTATTCAAAGGCACATTATATGAATTATGACATATATTAATCACCCAAGAAAGTTTAAAAAAATAGAGATAATCAAGGAATTTTCTTGAATATTTTAAGAGTTAGAACTTTTCAAAAAGCCTTATGCGCTTTCCATATCAATTAAAATCTCCAATGTTTTTTTATGCTGGTTTCGATTACATATGCAAATAAAACTCTGCATATTTTTTAAACTAAATATTATTGGAAAGTTAAAGATAGGTCTTTGCAATACCACGGTGCCAAAATGCTGAAAATTTCAGACAATTTAGAAAATATATATATTTTTAACCTTTATATTCATATACGTAAAATTCGATTCACAGTTTTTATTTGTAATTTTAAATTTGTAAATTGACATAAAAAATATTGTTAATTTCAATTGATATGGAATGTGCATGGGGCATTTTGAAAAGTTCTAAAAACTTTTCAGGTAAAATTTTTATTTTCCTCCAATTTATTTTTTATATCTTGTGTGATAAATATATACCATAATTCATATAGTGTATCCTTAAATGATATTTAAAATGCAATAAAAAATAAATAAAAATGAGTATGAAAGTACTTTGTCCCCTAAATGTGCATATTAACTTCATTCATTATAGATGGTTTTCAAGGAAAACTCGCAAGCTATATTTCACATGAACAGAAACGTTTACTTCGATAACTGTATAAATCTCACCTTCGTAGGAAATACATTTCATTCCCAATAGGAAGATCTTGTTTCACATTCGAGAGTAATACCCAGTTACTTGACTCAGTTATTTGAGAACACAAGAGTTATTTTTTTTTTAATATAACGGATATTATGCGCATAAAATAAGAATTAAGTATTTCTGAACAGTTGTATGTAGTTATTTAGTTTTGGAAAAAAAAAAAAAAAAAAAAAAAAAACAGGAAATTCAAGAAAATACTTGAATGGTTAATAAATTTATTCAGAAATATATAAAAGTATATATTAACTTTTATTTAGCAACATAAACACATGAAAAATGTCAGTCGCTTAAGCGTATTCATGTGTACTTTGTTCCGTCATATAAACACCATTCGGTCTTTTGAAAGTATTGATACATATATATAGCATATGTATACATATATATGTATATTTTATATGACGAAAAAATACAGATGAAATATGTATATCATCAATAAACAAATTCTCACTCTCTTTATATATATGTATGTATGTATGTATGTATGTATGTATATGTATGTGTATATATATACAGGGTGTATCTGGATTGCTTCAAGAAACTTAGGGAGATGATAGTACTGATCAAGACGAACAAAAAATGCAATGGAACTTGGGGTAGCAAATGACGCTTAAAGGGTGAAAATAGCAAAACTAATAAAAGTATGGAAATTTCTCATGTTGCTTTTCTGCAGAACTGGTTAGTACCACGAAGCTGTTTTTCCTTTCACTTTGTGCATATATGGTCAGAAAGAGATAACAAAAACTTGGAATAAAGCCAAGCAAATCAGTGAGAAGGAATCCACGTATGCAGGACTCCCGAAGTCTTCGAGCGTGTCGAAAGTCGATCCTCCGTAGATGTATGTGTAATAGTCCGCGGTCGACACTTTGAACAATTGTTGTAAAATATTTGTTTTCGATAGACATCACTAGCTGTGTTGCACCCATTCTGCGCAATAAATAATTTCCTGGGGTGTTTCTTTCTTGTCTCAGTTTGTCCATTTCCACACGCATTTTGTCGAATTTCATGCTTTGAACGTCATTTGCGACACCATGTTCCTTAGCATTTTTTGTTCATCTTCATGAATGCTATCATCTCTCTAAGGTTTTTGAAGCATTTCAGATACACCCTGATTATTTATATATATATATATATATATATATGAGGCATTCTTACAAAATATTAACTTTCATAAATAAAAATCTAAAAGTAATCTGAATAAAATAAAATTTTAAACTTATAGAAGAATGCATTAATGATTCAAAATAAAGAAAAAGTACTCAGAACATTTTTATTATGAACAAAGTTACACTCTCGAGTACCCTTGATATTTTATTTTCTTCAAAATTTTTACTTACAATGAAATCGCATAGTACCCCTATAACATGTAATAAGGATGTAGTATTTTTAGTACAAAATTTTGGTATATAGTAAAGCGAGGAGAGTCTGCGCACATTTCAAAAGAATAATAATAAAAAATCTAAATATTAATATTTTGCTAAACTATGCATGAATAATTTTGACTTCATTTGTTTTTTATGCATTTCCATTGTTATTTTGTTGTTATACTGTAAATTAATAGAACAGCAGTAATAAAACCAAGAAAACTATTTTGCGCAATCTCTCCTTACAGGGTAGGAGAGAACGCGCACATGAGTAGAAGAGATTGCGCATATAGGTAGAAGAGATTGTTATTAATAATAACTACAATTAAATTGTTAACAATAATAATTACAGTTAATTGACATTGTTAAAAGGTTTTTGTGAGTAAATATTATAGTATTAGGAGTGAATATTTCAACAAAATGTTTAAATAATAAATAAAAGAAAAAAAGCTAACAACAGTTAAAATTTTTAATTTAAGAAGATTAAAATATCAGAAAAAGCAAGCCCTACTAAGATTACAAAATAACATTAACCTAGTAGATAACATGTTTAACTTGAAAATTACTTCATTTCGATTTCCGCAGTTTCATTGTATTTTGTTTGCTATCCGAAGTTGTCGTTGTCCACAATCGATGCACTTACTGTTGTAAAACGTGCATCTTTCGTGCAATCACCTTCAACAATACATTGAATCCAGTCAGTTGTCGAAATTGTCTCCTGGTACAGTTCCAGACACCCAGTGCACTCATCCTCATTGACCTTCGTTTTTTTTTTCCCTTGAGTTCTTTTATCCCACTTTTTGTGAGAACCACCTTATCTTCAGCTTTTTTTTGGTAGCGGCATCCTTCTTAATTTTTTTTTTCATATATATTTTGTGGATCAGTAACATTAGTTGCATTCTGTTTTTCTTTTGATTTCGATGGCATTGCACTACTTGGAATGGGTGAAAG
This sequence comes from Maratus speciosus, assembly GCA_963932465.1. Lineage (NCBI taxonomy): Eukaryota > Metazoa > Arthropoda > Arachnida > Araneae > Salticidae > Maratus > Maratus speciosus. The sequence continues at coordinate 78,063,331 of OZ010790.1, forward strand.
CTTTTCTAAAACATTGTATTAGAAAATTTATTTTTGTTAACAAAATTAATTTATTAGCAAATTAATTGCTCATAAATTAAAATATATATATAAATATTTAATTATATTAATAATAAATATATTATTAATTTATTAGCAAAAATAATTACATAAAATTTATATAAAAACAACTGTATTATTAATTTATTAATAAAACTTTTATCTGCAAAAGTATTTTTTTGAAAATTAATTTATTGCCAAATTTAGTTTTGATAATTATGTGTTTTTCCGAAATTATTTCAAAATTGATTCATTCATATGTTTTACACGTAATTTGTAATTCATACAAATTTATCAATAAGCTATGTTATCTCTACTAGCAGTTAAACTTATGGGGAAATGCGCCATCTCTCCTTAGTAGCAGATGCGCAAACTCTCCTATTTTGGTAGAAGAGATTACGCGGCCTTTTATTTAAATATGGCCACTTCTAAAATGCATTTTTGGTGTTTGCATACTTAGTCCAGGTTAGTAGTTTATAAGAAATCGTTTAAGTTCAAAATATTTAGTATTACTGACGTTGTATAAAAATTCTGACGAACAGTTATGAAAATTCAAGAACTTACTTTGGAAAAACAAAACAAAATTTCACTGCTTTATCCAAGACGCTTGGAACAATCAATATGCACATTCATGTAGACACTGCACTAATGCTGCTGTACAACTACCTGGAGTCGCTGTGCGCGCACTCTACTCCTTCCCGTCGAATCTCTTTGTGCGCAATCTCTCCTACCGCGCGAACTCTCCTCGCTTTATTATAACATTCTCTTAAAGGCTGGAATTCAGCAGTTTATCTTATAATATGTTAAATTATTTTATTTTATTATTATTTTTTTGTAACGCACATGTTCCAGACAAATGCTAATTTAATATATATACTTACTAGGATTCCAAATAAATAAATATGTTTTTATACAGAAGGTTTTACTAATAATTTCATTACTGCAAATAGAAATATATGATTAAGGACGCCTAGAATATTTAGGGACGGTAAGGCCTGTAGCAAGTAATTACAATTAAATGTTTAGAACATTGTTCTCACTAAATGTTGGTCACGAACAGATAACGAGAGGTTTCAGTTAATCTGGAAAAATAAAATGTTTATGTGCAAGAAATATCTCTTTTTAAATAATAATAATAAAATGTTACATAAATGATACGAATGCCAATGTAGTCCGATAAGTAAACCTAAACATATATTAATACACCGCAGTATTTATTTATCGCTTAAAAGCGTTAATACATGTGGAGTTCATTTTAAACACACAAAAGTAAATATTTTGGTCTAATTCAGTTTTTGTTCTTACTTTTGAAGAAAATGCTTTCCACATAGGTAAGATAGAATAAATACATAGTATTATTGTTTTGAAAGAATCCTTTACTAATATTGCATTAAAAAAGTATAATAAAACAGGCTTTTTTTATGAACGCTTAGAGGGTCTCAATACTTAAAAGTTTTGAAACCTATGATTGAAAACAAAATAAATGTGAGCCATTCTCCGATAATTTTAACATTTATGAATAAGAAGCATACGAAATTCAACTTAAAACAAGTTGGAAATTGCACGTCAAACATGGCAAATGAGATACGATCGTACTATAGCCAGTTTTATAAATATATTTTTAACCGAATATTGTATTGAATGCATACTTTAATACACTTCAATAAGTACATATCAGTATCAGTTTGTTCGAAAGGCTGTAACATCATTCAAATGCACTTGAAATAATTTTTCCCGTTGGCCGTAATGTAACGGAAAACTTTTGACTGTCCCTGTAATTAAACTATACATCCGAATTTCATAAAATTTTAAACGACTGAACGGAAAATTACAAAAATTATGAATTTAAATTTTCAGACCATTCGGTTGGGTAGTTTTTGCTCTGTTATATGTGGACGGATATACAGACAGATGGACAGTCGGACGGACTGAACGAGGAATATTGGTGCTACGTATTTATATAATTGCGAACGCACCTAAAAACAGCATTTTCAAATTTCCAGTTTTAAACTTTCATGTTATTATAGCTATAATTAGAAAATGTTCTTATTCAGCATTAATGTTTAATACTGTACTATCCCAGTGAGACCCTTGCCGCCAATTTAATAATGGAATAGAACTTGGATTTTAAGGAAGGGACGGTAAGGTAGAAAGGGGCGGTAAAGATGGGACGGTAAGAAAATTAAAATCTATTTTTAGGCGAAACATTATAAGAGGGCGGTGGACGTTAAACGTTTTTTTGTTTCATCATACATATATGTAATTATGTGTGAGTATACATTTCACCATAAATATATAGAACACGTTAAAAGAAATTTTCAATCTTATTATAGTTTTAAGAAATTGTAAAAAAAAAAAAAAAAAAAAAAAAAAAAAAAAAAAAAAAATTAAAAACGAAATTTAAAATCCTCCATGCGTCTTAACTTTTTGAGATATTTTCCCGATTTTACATTTAAATCACTTAAAAATCAGTTACAAGCAAGTCTGTGTATCGATTTTTTAATCACTTGCATAATTAAAGTTTTATAGGCTTTTTTATGAGTTGCATATGTTGTTTCATCCAATTTTTACCTTTTAATAAGTTAAAAATCTAATTTAATTATGTTAATGAAGTAAAATTGAAGTAGAATTTTAAAATGCATGCACAGTTTCTTTGCAAGCAATATAAGGATACTTCCTTTTCAACTTCCTGAATTTTCATCAAAAATTAAGACGTAAGGAGCTTTTCAAAAATCTCAAAGAATTGAAAAATCAATTTTGAAAAAAGCAGACTTAAATATATTAATGGTCCAAAAAATAGTTTGTGTAGAAAATTAAAACACTTGTCACTTAATGACAAATCATCGCATCTGTATGCGGTTTTTCACAAATTATTCAGTACAATTTGGAGAATAATAAAACCCACAAAAATAAATTTCCATTTTACTCAAATAAAGATCCGCGGTCCCCTTAAGACTTCGTGATAGTCACAATGTTCATTGATTTTTAGCATCAGTTATTTACACTAGATTAAATAAAACAATTAATTTTAATTTACCTCGAAATGTACAGGAATAAACCTTGGTGAGCGTAAGATACCAATAAACACACAATGCTTGAAAATGGTATTTAAATGCTAATTTAAATTTTACAGTAAATTTTCTGTCAAAGAATTTTTGCCATTTTTTCTCTAGCATACTTCTGCATGAGAAAAATTATGTGGCTGCATCTGAGGTTATTTTCTGTATAATTTTAACAAGAAGGACGGTAAGGAATCTAAAATCAAGGGACAGAGAATAATAACAACCGTAAAAATGTGTGCAAGTTAATTTTTTGCTACATCTATTTAAATAAAAAAGTAAATGTTCGTTTGTACAAAATTGCGAATATCCAAAAATTATTCACCAATTGCTTTGAAAGTCACGGATTGAGTTGCACTCGAATTCGAACGTGTTGTTATATACTTATTGGGAACCTCACTCCCCCCTACCCCTATTAGCCACGCCCCACTAAGGGGCGCTTTTTTAAATTTTTTCCGACACCCATCATATGATATTATTACAAAGTGCTTTGACCACTTTCTCATATTATACACTTCCCGTACCCCCTCCCATCTCTTTGGTCTCTGGGGGAGAAAATTACTGAAATATTTCGTCAGCATGTTTTTTCGTTCGTGTTTTTTCCTGTTCTGCTCACAGGTTATATAAACCCTGAGAGCTAATGTGCCCACAAGTTCTGTACATACGTATGTATGAATATACGTTCGTAACGCGATAACTCTTGATAGGAATACCTATTCGCTTCAAATTTTGCAAATATGTTCATTATTATAATTTCCTTCCCTGATTAGTTTTGATGGTTCATTGGTTAAATATAAAGGGGGAATAACGGAGGTCCAAACCTCACCCTTATTTTATATAAATGGAATTTTCATGCCGAATTATACGATTTTCTTCATTTTTGTAAATAGGTAGGTTCATTCTGATGCACTTACCTAATTTGTTTTGGGAGTTCATTGATTAAGTATAAAGGGGGAAACGGGGGCTAATCCCCCATAGTTTAGATTTATGGGTTTATCATGCAGAATTATCCGATTGACTTCAAATTGGTATACCGGTTTATATTGATAAGGCGCTTCCCTGATCAGATTTGGAGATTGATTGTTTAAGTAAAAAGCGGTGAACTGGTGGGAATTCCACCCATTTAATTTACTTTTTCAATTCGCATTATTCTGTTAAATAAGAGCATAATATCCAATTAGTGTGAATAGCTTGTGAGCTACACTCCATCAGTATAACTAGGCGCTTTTCTTTTTTATTTATTTTTTTGCAAATTTATATGATTTTATTATAACATTCTTTCTTCTTTTTAGTGCAATGGATCTGCTTTAGCTCATCTAAATAATGCCTCGCAGAAGATGGAACTTAGATCGTCGGACTGGCGAAGCGGAAGCAGTGTGACGAGTAATTGCAAATCAAACTGATGAAGAACGAGCAAAAGCAAACGAGAGAAACACAAAGAACGGCTCAAATACGTGCCGAGGAAGCATCTCAGCAACATGCCACTAGACTTGAAGATACACTGTTGCGAGCACGGCGAGACATTCTGCAGCTGCATATCTGCTACGTTCCCAACAGAATGAACGCGACAGGCTGAGAGTGGCTGATAAACGTGAACGAGAAGCAGCAAAGCAGCACCGCATTCGACTCCGTACTCAGCTATCACGCGATTACAACCTTTTTGCATTCCACTACAACCCAGCTGATGATTAAAATTACAACAGGAATGTTCTCATCGGCTCTATGAACTGAAGCGTGTCCTTATTGCAAGCTCTGAAATTCAATGGAGAAATGCTAGGAATGTGTTGCGCCGCTGGAAAAATTAAACTGCCTCAACTTGGACAGAGCATTAAAAAACTTTCCTTGTGGCATACATCGCCGAATCAAAGACTTTCCAATCTAAAATAAAGAAATACAACTCATGCTTCGTAAATCTCCAAACATTACTCCCATCGCTCTTTTTTTTTTCAATATAATTTCATTTAATACAAAACATTCATTTAAAACTGAAACATTTAAAATTAATGGCATTCACTTCTTTCTTTTTTAAAATGAAACGAAAAAACATATTAGGCACAGATGTCATATACGCACCGTGGTACCTAATTGGCGCCAAAAGGGCGTTATTTTCCCTGACATGGGAACCTGTCTATTGGTCCTTATTTATTAATAAATGTTTACTTACATTTATTTTATTTTTATTTTAAAAAAATATAAATTGCTTTGTTCTATAGTTATAATTTAAACTGGTTTTCGCAAAATTGTCGAAAAAAAAAAAAAAAAAGGCCACGCCAACCCGGTGCGTATATGACATATGTGCCAAATGTAAAATGATGCAAGAAATCATGACACTTAATTTCAAATTTAAAGCAATGTTTTAATGGTACTACTTAATTATCCCGTAGAACAATTTCGCAAATAATACAAATTGACTTTTTTTTTTTTTTTTTTTTTTTTTTTTTTTAATAACGAAAGAACAAATAAATTAGTATAACACTAATAAACATACAAATAAAAAGTCGAAATAAAAATCACTTGATGACGTAAACACGTGTAACTTCCTTAAATTCAAGTGAATATGACATTTACGGTCAATCATTATTGGCATTTAATCTTATAATTTGGCGATAGATTTTTGGTCGATGGGATATCCAAGTAGTACCCTTTTAATTCGCCACTCGAAAAAAAAAAACTTACGTAAATATCCAAGCATTTCATTGGCTGTTCGGGCAAAGGCTTTTCCCTCGTCAGATTTTCAAGAAATCTGACGGCCAATTTTAAATGAAATTTCATTTTTAAACTTCTAAACATCCGACAATATTACTTTTTACACCGTCTGATAGAGAAAAAAATTTACTTTTAAATGCAATTTGTTTGAAAGCTGAATCGCAATTTGTTTCTGAGTTATAATTTTTTTTTTTGTAGTTTTTATTACTTTTTTGTCATAGTGGCAACAGAAGGTATCCATCGTTGTTGAAATTAAAGAGAAATACAGATTACTGTATAGACCAATCATAAAACGAATAAAATGCGGATTAAACCAATAAAAATCTTCAGATATGCTTTTAATTTCCCATCCTGACGAGAACAATAACCATTTTTCCAAATGGTAAAAAAAAAAGAAAAAAAAACTATTTTTGGTTGTATCCAGCGTTTTTAATTTAGAAAAATTACTAAGCTCTTTTCAGCTATAATAGCACAAAACTGCTTATATAATAAATAAAAATTGGCCTTAAATAAAAACTAACTCCGTATGACCTTATTTTTAGAAAAAAAATTCCTATCAACTATTTATATTAACTGATGAGTAAGAAATAACAGTAATAAATAAAATCGTGTTTTTTTAGCCGACTGTTCAATTAAGTTTGCATTTTTGGTAAGTTGCAGATATGCAACACGGTAATACAATATTGCATTTGAAGTGAAAAAAAATAGTATTATTAAAAAATATTGCAGTCGATGCTCGTTATAACAACCGCCCATTATAGCGACCGTTCCATTATGACGACCTATGCAAAATGTCCCGAAACATACCCCCTTTATAATATGTTATTTTTACATCCAATATTAAAGACTGGCCAGAAACTTATTTCCCCATACAGCGACCAAATTGACCTTTCCTCCAAATTTTTCCTCTCCAAAAAGATTACCATTTTCTTTGTTCACTATGATGCCTATTGTAAAATGTCTTAAAATGATACTTTAAAACATTTTTCAGTTACCTTTTCTAGCTGAGATGGAAAATTTTGTTGAAAGAAAATGTCAAATGCGCAAAAAATAAACAACCATTTCGAATTATTTTTGTAGAAAATAAATGTTAATAAGTAATTAACTATTTTTTTTTTTAGTATGATTTAAACATTTACTTAAAATTTTATTTTAGAAATACGTAATCATTCTCTTAAATTGGTTTTTATAATTATTCGTCGTCAATATTTATTTGATACGAAAGTAAACACAATTTAGTTATAATGTTGTATTACAAAATTTCCATTGGAACCTTAAATTTAATACATGTGATTAGAGTTTTTCTTTCGTTCAGTTTCGTTATACCGACCTTCTATAATAACGACCCTCATCTTTGGCACGCAAGGGATCATTATAAAGCGCGTCGACTGTATATACATTTCTTTGTTATACGTATATCTTCTTTTATGAGCAAAATATATTGATAACTGCAAACAAGACAGTAGTTTTTCGTTTATGTGTCTTCAGCTTGCCAGTAATTTATACTTGTTCCTAAAATATCATTCCTAGAATATAAATGAGATAAACATATCAATTTTTAATCTACATATCAATCTTATTTGAAAAACATAATGAATGAGAATAATAAGCTTTTACTCGATATTTAAAAGTAGAATATGAGGTCTAAGATTTTCATTCTTTTATCTTGATAAATTTTTGAAACTGTACTACAAATGTATGACAAACACGAGATTTTATTTTCATAAAACACTCCTATGACTGAGATCTTTCGAATATTTAAGAAATATATATGTATTGAATTTATTTTATACTTTTAAAAGTGTTTTCTACATCATTATTCTTAGGAGTAAAAGTCACAAATAACTACGAAATTCGTAAAAAGTATGAAGTGATTATGTAAAAGATTAAAGTAATGTATTTATAATGAATTACAGACAAAGATAATTTTACAACTTATTGTAAATTAAGAAAACAATATAAATTCTCATTCTACTCCAATAACTGCATATTTATAATCGAAATTTAATCTTACCACAACCTAGTGTAGTATTTTTCGCTTTCGAAAAAACATATAAGATTTTCTGATGTATCAAATGCCATGTCTATATGCAATTTTAAAAGTCGAAGCACGTATAAATGTCAATTTATCTTCGTAAATTCTCACCGGAGCTTTTAAAAATGACGTGAGTTACATTTACATGTTCTTTAAAATTGTGATATTTTTGTCTTTAGAAAATACATTTTTTAATATTCTACGTTGATATTTTTTCGTATTGGTTCACTTATAAAATGCGATTTAACGAAATACTCAGAAATAAATTTAATGGAAAGAAGGGCGAAATTATAAATAAATACCTTTACAAAAATATTTTTCAGCTTCAAAACAAAATAAAATATTGTAACGTAGTTGTTTACTGATTTTTTATTTTTTATATTTAATTATAATAATAATAATAAAAAAAAATTTTTTTTGTTGAGTGTGCTGCGATTATAAAAGATTAAACAGTCTATATTTAAGACAATATAAATACGTCTTAATGTTTGGAGATATACGTAAAAGTAAATGATCATAACAAAGAAACCTGTTTACTAGCGAATGAAAGAAAGTCGCTGCAAATGTAGGCGCTTCCGTATATTATTAGCATGATTGTCCAGTAATAAGTTTTCAACACCAGCAACAAGACCACCCAAAAGTATAGACAAACTTACATCACTAGTTTCTTTTTAGTTTTAGTTGTTCCATTTAATAATAGAATTTAGTGATGAATTAAAGCCAAAAATTCTTCTTTAATATATAAATGTGGTCGTTTACCAAGAGAGGAATCTCACGCTGATCAAGGCAAAGTGTCCAGCCATTTACATACTCTTACATTTTTGGAATTGTTAATTGTTACTGCAAAGAGGTCGAAAGCTTTCGAAATACAGGTGAATGTACAATCGTTGAAAAAAAAAGTAAACACCCCCTACTAACTTCTCAACAAATTATCGTAGAAAACAGTTACTGGTACTGAACGATTGGAAATAAAGTCTACTTTTAAATGAGGTATATAAAATTTGCTTAGGGACGATCTACATATTGAAACAATACAAACTTAATTTTTTCCAATGGCAATATCCAATGTTAACGAGATATTTCAAATCTTTGGTTCAAACTATGCCTAGACACCGAATTTCAAGTCATTTGAATAGTACGTTTTTGAATTATAAAGATTCAAAATTTAGTGCTTCTAATGTTAAATTAACTTTTCATATTTTTATTTATAACTTCTGAAATTATGATCCTAATGTTCTAATTTTTTGTGTCGCAATAATACTAATATACCCAAAAATAAATACGTTAAATTTGCAATTTTTATAAGTTTCTGATAGGAATTATGAATTATGAAATTAATATACAAAAAATTATGAATTGCAACCTACAATTTTTTTTTATGGATTCAGATTTATTAAGTCGTGCTTTATGGAAATCCAAATTGTCACATTTTTATTCCAAGTAGTTTTCAAATTATACTTAAAAAACGGTAAAATGATGATTTGGGGCGTCTATGATAGAAGTGACTAAATATTTTGAAATTTCTTATGCTATCCTGTAATCTAATAGGCTTAATTGACTGCTTAATGTGCCTTTATCAAGAAGGGAGCTCTCTCGGTTAACAATCGAGTACCGAACTTCAATTTGGTTACAGCCCTTAATATACGCTGATTTTAAAATAATTAACTTCTCGGAAACTTATGGTACGAATTGCATAAAAATTTGTTTTTAGACTAATTGAAGGGTTTAGACTTCCTTTATGCTGTCAGAATTGTGTACTGCTATTGACAAAAAAACAAAGTTGTGGCTCGTTTTAATATGTAGTTGCCCCCCTAAGAAAATTTTATATACATCATTTAAAAGTAGACTTTATTTCACATCGTTTGGTACCAGTAACTTTCTTCTACGATAATTTGTTGAAGAGTTAGTATGGGGTGTTTTCATTTTTTTCCACGACTGTACCTTTCAGATATGGATGTATTGTAATATCGGAAGATTTGAAACCAATGCATTCTTTTTGGGATATGTTGCGGTGATTGATTGCAAGCAGAAACTTCCAAAAATTCAGCATTTAAGTTCCAAAATTCATTTCTACAATAAGAAGCCTCAGAGTCACAAAATGTTATTTAACACATCATATATATTTTTTTATTAAAAAAAAAACAAAACATTGAATTTTTAATTAATTTATAGGTTAATTAATTTATTATTTATCTGTATGAAAGTGTAGACTCTGCCTTTAAATATTTATGTTGTCAACTAATACTTCCTAAAACTACAAAGAAAGTAATTGATTTTTTATTATTATTATTATTATTTTTTTTTTTTTTGTAAAATTAGAATCAAGAAAAGAGAAAAAAAAAACATGTTTTACATTACTTTTAATTTAACTTAGAAATTTGCAAGGAACATTGCATGTATAACTATTTTTCTTCATTTGATATCGAATACTCAAATATATATATGCTTCATTTTAAAATGTAGAAAATTTTAAGGTGTCAAAATAACTTTATAAATTCATAGATAAATATACTTTTAGCTTTAAATAGTGCCGAAGAAAAAAATTAGTTTTATTAAATTCTTTTCTAAATTCATTGCGGATTGTAAATACTTCAAAAGGTTTGTCTGTTATCTCAAATTACAGACAAGGAGATAGGGACTGTTTTGTTCGTTTAAAAGAGTAATCTTATGGTTATCTAAAACTCTTATTAAACTTTAAAATTCTTATGTCAATAACGCGGATTTATAGTTGTTAAAAAATATGGAATTCTTAAATATAATAACGATGTGGAAGAAAATTATCTTAATACGAGTTTCAATTCCAAGTTAATTCTCAAAAGCATTTTCTGGTTTTAAAATCAGTACTCTAAATTTCAAATTTAATTAGATAAATCTTAAAAATTCTACTCCAACACGTTTTGCTAATGATTGGTATGGGGATAAAAAAATTTAATTATATGTTATTTCACGTGCTTTTTTTCATAAACGATAACTTGAAATGTAATTTTCCAAAAAATATGTTTTATGAAATTTTTTTAACTTTCAACAAAGGATTTAAAACTCGAATTGCTCTATTACAAATTTACTGTGCATTGCTTGTGTGAAATTTCCTAATGCATATTCTGAAAATGTATTTAATGTATAAATATTTTTATATTAGAGAGTAATAATCGTATTCTAAATTATTGGTAAAGATTAATAATAATTTCGTGATCAATTTTATAAATAAAAGTGATAGTGGCAGGAGGGGTAATTAATGACCGCCGTCATATTCCAGAAAAATGTGTATGGTAAAATTTTGTTTCAAGCTTAGATATTAATCTCGTAATGTATATTTCATTTTAGATATTCTTTGTCACTAGTCTGAAGCCTTTTTCAGATCCGGACAGCAATTTGAAACTAAGTCTCAAAACTTTTGATAAACGGATTTGTCACTTTGGAGTTCAAAGTGGTCTCAATTACCCCAAACAAATGTGTATAAACAAGTATAAAGAGAAAATAATGTCGTCATAATTCCCCCCCCCCTCTAGTGGTCTTAATTACCCCCAAACTTTTGTGATTGTGAGTTTTTGATGGAGTAATTATAATCATTCTTTTAAATTAAAAAAATCAGCTATGACAATTAAAACTTTTATAAGGTGTTCCTAACGGATCAAAGTTACTTCCTATGTACTAAAAACAACACTGTTTGAAAGAGAAAGAAAAATAACAATGTTGAAAATATACAAAGCGGTCATAATTACCGCTCCTGACCCTATAATTTAAAAATTGTTTTAGTTCCTCAAGATAAGTTTGTTGTTTATTTCAGTTATGGATGTAATCAAAAGAGAAGAATTATTTTCCATGCATAATTTTAAATTGTTTTCAATACTTCGTCTAAGCTTTCATATTTATTTTTTATTTTAATTTTAAAATGAATATACTTAAAATTTAATAACCTGAAACAACTGCTTACTCAAACTAATTAGAATAATATTAGATTACAGCATTTATTATTTTTCAAGACATGGAAGTATATTTGGACACCATGAAAAATAATTAGTAAGATATACATTATGGAATACACACAGGCGAAAAATATATTGGGGCAACTTACATGTGTTACTAGTGACAGAACAAATGTCAATTTTCACACAAAATTGACCAAAAGAGATTTTAGTTCCCGCTTATAGCTTTCATTTCTTAAGATAAGCTTGTATGAGCAATAATAGAATTATGAAGACGTTATAACGTGATGATAAGTAAATTAATGCATTTGATATCTGGTTTATATACTTTACCATTATTCTTATTAAAAAATACCGTAAAAACATTTTTTTTTTAAATTTTTGCAATTGAATTTTACAACTTATCATAACGACTTATTATACACCTTATCATTTAAATATTAACGCCTTTTCATGAGTTGAAAACATGGCATTTTTTCATATATCTCTTTTTCTTTAAAGAGTTATTTGTTTTTATTTGACTTTATTTCTACTTTATTTAACAATAATTAAAGATAATTTTTATATACTATTCAAAATATAAATTTTATTATAAGTTATTGCCGCACTTCTAATGGGTCGTTTTGTTCCTTTCGGCCATTGTTGCTTACATTTGAATTATCTAAAACTAAAATAATTATCAGTTATAAATTAAACAATGTTTATTTTAGAGACGGAGACAAATGATATGTTTTTTTTTTTTTTTTTTTCAAAATGGAACAGAAAGTTCATTTTTTATCTTATAAATAAAGAATATTTTTTTATAATATAAAGGAAAGAAAAAAATATTAGAAAAAAAGGCTTCATCCAATTTCTACTTTATTTCAAAAAAAAAAAAAAAAAAAAAAAAAAAAACTCACAAAATTCAAAGTAAATCAATCCTGTAATTTATGAGTCATCTTGGTAACCGATTTGAAAACTGTAGTTTTGATAAAAGTGAGTTTAACGCTTTGTCTTACAAAGACAATACAGTAGTTGTTATTTTCATTTAAATGTCGAGCGATATCTATTACAACATCAGATCGTAGTAACCCTCCAGTTAATAAAGCCTATAAAATATGTCTTAAAAAACATACCTAAATGTATTTCTTTAAAATGTGCATATTTAAAGAATAACATCTACAAAAGCTAAAATTGATTTAGATGCATGTTGTAACTATTTGCGTATTTTAAAACTCTGTCGAAATCAGTATAACCCATTTTTAACATATTCGGGACCGGCATCTTTTTCACGAATTTCATTCGGTTAACACCACTTCTTTGTCAAATAATTAAGTTTAGTTTATCAATCGAGACTATGTCTTAAATAAATAAGGAAAATTTTACTTTTCTTTTTAGTGATATAAAAAGCAAGTGCTGTAAGATCCGAATGACTTCCATTTATTTTCAGAATTTCTATCGATTTCAAATGGATATAATCATTATTAAAATTTTAGTAATATTTTAACTATTGCTGCCTTTTAATGTACACTAATGATGATAATATATTTTAATATATCTTTTTTAACACTTTCCAACAAAGTTCAAAATTGTTTATGCACTCGGTTTGTCTGTCCGTCTCTCCACGCTCTAACTCCCGTAAATATGATCGAATTTTCATGCAATTGATAAAGGTTATTTAGGGTCACCAAAACATGTTTGGTATTGTATATGAATAATGTAGTATTAATAGTTCATTTACTTTATATTTAACTAGCAAACCCCGCGGCTTTGCTCGCGGAATAGTTGAAATATGCCAAGTGATATTTGCATGACTATTTTTTTTTATTAGAAGAACACTTTTTTGGAATAATTCAAAAATTAAAAATTAAGCTACAGTTTGGATAAACTTCATTGTAAAAGTGCAATAGACAGGAATGAGATTTTAATTAATAAGAAGAACTAAAACTAATTCCAAATAAATGATAATTTAGAAAGTATTTTCAGACTTTTGTGCTCATTTCAGTATTCATTTGAAGTGTTGAATATTTTAGAAACCATCTTAACTCATTCACATCTTAAAATTAACCATCATGTCAAATTCCAAGCTTCTTGTCTAACAGTCTACTAACTCCCCGGTGTTAGTGGCACCAACATAAAATGCCGAAATAGAGTTGAAATAGAATGTCTCGAAAAATGTTGAAACAGAGACTGTCACCATTAATTTGCCAACATTAACCTTCAAATCTGTTGGTATTTCCTAATATTCTATAGAAAACGGAATTTAGATATTTTTAAAGGCTTTTTTGTTGTTCCTGCCGGTAGTAAAACCGGCATAAAATATAGCTCGTATAGGTTCAGGGACTATCACTCTTGATTCGCAACCAGTAACTTTTGTAATCGGTTTATTATTTCCAGAGATTCCACAGAAATCGTAATTTAGGACACTTTTAGAATGCTTTTCGCTCCTTCCCTTCGCGTCACTCCTTTTTAATTTCGAATTTATTTTCGTCTGATCTTAGAGGACATTTATATTTTATAAGTAACTACCGTGCTATATTTAAAGTTTCTAATCTCTTCAGTACCGCAGAAATCGCAATTTAGAAATTTTTTTGCTCCTGCAACCCTCGAGGGGTTGTGGCAGCGACATAAAATATAACTTATGTTTCAGCAGATTCTATCACAATCAATTTGCAACCATTATGTTTGAAGTTGGTCGTATTTCTTACGATTGCCTAAAAATCGTAATTTAGAACGCTTATCGAACACTTTTCGCTCACTTCATCATTTTAAATTTGGAATTTTGTTTCGACAATTCTTAGAAAGCATTTGCATCTTTGAAGTAATTACAATTCCAAATTTAAAATGTTAGACCCCGTCAGTAACACAAAAAATGCAATTTAGAAAATTTTTTGCTCCTGTAACCCCCAGGTGCTAGTGACAACAACGTAAAATATAGGCTATGTTGGAGCGGATGCTGTCACCATCAATTTGAAAACATTACTTCTGGTATCGGTTTATATTTCCTGAGACTGCGCAGAAATCGCTATTTAGAACGTTTTTAGAAGGCTTTTCGTTCATTTTCACCCCTTTTAAATTTCAAATTTTTAAGGAACTCTTCTCAGAGGGCATTTACATCTCATAATTAATTACCATGCCAAATTTCAAGTTGCTATCCCCTTCAGTATTTCAAAAATCACAATTTAGAACGTTTTTTAAACTGCAACCGCAAGATGGTAGTGACGCCAACATTAAATAAATCCTATATTGGAGCAATATGTCATCATCAATTTCCAACCATTACTTTTGAAATCGGTTGGGCACTTTCTGAGACTGCATAGAAATCGCAATTTAGAACGTTTTTTAGAACGTTTTTCGTCCCTTTTCACCCCTTTTAAATTTCGTATTATTTAGGAAATGTTCTTAGAGATCATTTATATCTTATAAGTAACTACCATGCCTAGTTTGAAGTTGCTAGCTCCTGCAGTATTACAAAAAACACAATTTAGATCGTTTTTTGCTCCTTCACCCCCTTTGGGGTATTAGCACCGACATGAAATACAGCCTATGTTGCAGCGAGAGCTGTCACCTTCATTGTCACACCATTATTTTTAAAAACGGTTTGGTACTTCCTGATATTCCGTTGAAATCTCAATTTAGAAACTTTTTTAGAACGCTTTTCGCTTATTTTCACCACTTTAAAATTTCGATTTTTTAAGAAAAGTATATACAGATCATTTGTATCTTATAAATAATTGTCCTGTCTAATATCAGGATTCTATGCCCTTCAGTAACACAAAAATTGCAATTTAGAACCCATTTTGCTTCTGCAAACCCTAGGTGGTAGTGACACCGACATGAAATAAAGCCTATGTTGGAGCAAAAATCGAATTCTCGAAAGTTTTTTTTGCTCCTGCGCCCCCTTTGGGGGCAATAACACCGACATGAAACATAGCCTATGTCGGAGCAAGGGTTGTCACCATAATTTTGACACCATTATTTTTTAAATCTGTTAGGCACTTTTCTAGATTGCATAAAAATCGGCATTTAGAACATTTTTTAGAACTGCTTTCGTCTCATTTTTACCCTCTTTAAATTTCGAATTCTTTAAGAAATGTTCTTGGAAATAATTTATAGCTAATAAGTAACTACTATGCCAAATTACATGTATCTGGGACCTTCAGTAACACAAAAATCGCAATTTCGAACGATTTTCTGCTCTTGCACCCCCTTTTGATGTAGTAGCACTGACATAAAATATATCCTGTGTTGGAGCAAGAGTTTTCCCATCATTTTTACACCATTATTTTTTATATCGGTTTGGCACTTCTTGAGATTGCGTAAAAATCGCCATTTAGAATGTTTTAGAACGCTTTTTGCGCATTTTCAACCGTTTTTAATTTCAATTTTTTAAAGAAATGTTCTTAGAGATAATTTATATCTAATAAGTAACTACCATGCCAAATTCCATGTATGTGGGCCCTTCATTAACACAAAAATCGCAATTTCGAACGTTTTTTAGCTCTAGCACCGCCTTTAGGGTTAGTGGCACCGACATACAATATAGCTTATGTTGGAGAAAGGGTTGTCACCATCATTTAGAAACCATTATTTTAAAAATCGGTTTGGTACTTCTCTTGATTGTGTAAAAATCGCCATTTAGAACGTTTTTTAGAACGCTTTTTGCTCATTTTCACCGCTTTCAAATTTCGAATTTTTTTAAGAAATGTTCTTGGAAATCATTTATACGTCATAAGTAACTACCATTCCAAATTCCATGTATCTGGGCACTTCCGTAACACAAAAATTGCAATTTCAAACGTTTTTTCGTTCCTGCACCTCCTTTAGGGGTAGTGGCACCGACATAAAATGTTGCCTATTTTGGAGCAAGGGTTGTCACTATCATTTTGCCACCATTATTTTTTATATCGGTTTGGTATATCTTGATTGCATAAAAATCGCCATTTAGAACATTTTTAGAACGCTTTTTGCGCATTTTTACCCATTTTTAATTTCGAATTTTTAAAGAAATGTCCTTAGAGAACATTAGTATCTTATAAGTAACTACCATTCCAAATTTCATGTTTCTAGGCCCTTCAGTAACACAAAAATCGCATTTTTTTAACGTTTTTTCCTCCTGCACCCCTTTTGGACAGTGGCACGGACATAAGATATAGCCTATGTTCTAAGTTGGACTAACACCATCATTTTGATACCATAACTTTTAGAATCGGTTCGGTAGTTCCAGAGCTTACCTTCTACAAATGAACAATTTTTACCTCTTTATAATAGTAGTATAGAAGTATAGATAAGTTCAATTACTTTATATGCGTTCTTTAACACAATTCGTTCAAAAGAATTTTCTAAAAACATAATTTTTAAGAAAGCTAATAAAATGTTTATGTAAGAAAAAATGAAAACAGAATTTGTTTACAACACTCAAGAAGTTACTCAATGTGCTATCTTTTACAAACAACACACTATAAAATACATATATTAATATCATCACATGGTATAGTGAGAAAAATAAACGCATGTTATAATGGATAACACATCATTCGAATAAAAACACGCTTAATTTCATTTCAACGCCGTCTTTGACAGAAACGATTTAAAAGACTGATGCAAACATTAGCTAGTTATGTAATTTAGAATAATATTGACAAACAAATATTTTTGCCTCTATACAATAAAACAATCTATGGCAATAAATCTGTTGTAAACTATATCTGTATGCAGTCCACTGTAAAAGACACGTAATTGATATGAAAATCTTGCATTTATTTTCCGATTTTCTAACCTCTTCAAATGAATATAATCACTATTACAATGTTAGTAATATTCTAAATATGAATGTATTTTAAAGTACATCAGTGATGATAATATTTTTCATACGCTTATATCTAGCCTATCTATATTATAAAGGACAAACATATCTGTGCGTAACGCATACGTCATTTTGCGAATGGTAACACTTTCAAATTTGAAATAAAATTTTGGTTTTGCAATTTTCTCTACTGCAATTTTTTAAACTTCTAAATGTGGTACATTTTTAATTTTTACACCATCGTATAAGGAAAAAAATGCTCTTTTAAATGCAATTTGTTTGAAAGCTGTATCTCAATTTATTTTTGATATATTAATTTTTTTGTAGTTTTTAATACCATTTTTCTTATAGTGGCAACAAAGGTACATCATTTCTATTGAAAGTTATTAAAAGTAAACAGATAATAGTTGAAAATAGGAGATACTGTATCTTTTTGATGCCATTTTCTCATAAAACCTGGAAAAAAAGTCGAAAATTAAATATTAGTTATGTCAAGATTATTGTATGTTATTCAGTGATAATGACGTCATTTGCACACTTTTCTATAGACGAAGTTTAAAACTGGATTGTAAAAGTGGATTCCTTTAGCGGATGCAAATGGCGTCATTTTATAAAAAAGCGTGTATTTTATTTCTTAAACCTGAATTATGTTTTGTAGAAGTGCGTCACTTTCACAGCCCAGCTGCTTTGAAATTCTTCACAGGTGAAAATGCTTCACTTTTGAAAATAATGTAATCGAAATCACACACTGATAAAACGCAATGTTTTACAAAAATTATGCGTCTTTATAAAAGAGTGTCTGTATAAAAGAGAGGTGACATGCAAATAATAGCCATTTATATTACAGAAACTGATTATTTTCGCCTGGATGGATTTTCTTCGCCGAGTTAGACAAGCAACCAAATAATTCGTGGTTTAAAATAATATCTTTTTCCTGAAGTTTTTGTACAAAATTCTCTCGAATAATAAAAATTTAATGCTATTCTTTAGGACATCCTACTACTTTATCAAAATAACATAATTTGCTTTAATTTGCTTTTTCCTAATTTTATATAATCTATATATTTAAAACACAAGTGTGTTTTTTAGTCATTTGCCCTTATGTTTCTGCTGAAACATTTTTTTTTTTTTTTTTTTTTTTTTTTTTTACTGAAAGCTCTTCATTTGTAGATGTGATCGCACTACCTGTTTTTTTTAAATATCTCCACTTTTATATTTTAATTTTAAAAGCGTTTTATGAAATTTCTTCAAAATGGTGAAAATTTGACAGCTTTCATTATTGCAGACAAGAGAGAAATAATGAGGTATTTTTATCTTTATTCATGCTATTTTCTGATAAAAATTCAAAATTGTTGTATAGGGTTTAGTGTCGCAAACTCCCATTAAGAGCAGAATATTATATTAGGGACATAATAACGGAAAATAACATACTGCTTTTGAAAACACGCATTTTTCCTCATAAATTTCCTATATTGTTTTTCCTTCTGCATGTGTACTGATACTAAGTATCAGACACTAGGAGAAATGCTTATTTAATTGAAAATGAAGTCATATTTAAAAGAAAACGATCAAGATTAGATAAAACTAAACATTTGGACACAAATGCGTCTGAAAAACATAAATTATGGAAATTTTTACTCTCCGGAATTCAGATTAGAATCTCAAGTAAAGAGTGCGTCTGTTCACATAAAAGATGATGCTTACAATCGTGACTTCAAGTTTTTAGTTAAAATGATCAAACAAAATACAATAAAAAAAAAAAAAATATGAATATGGCTATGAGAAGTGCGGATGCAAATTTTGAGAAGGTGAAAATTGCTGTTTTTCATTCCGGAATACCAAGCATAAGAGCCTCAATTGATAACCAAATCTTACTAACTGATCTTTATTATATTTTACTGATTAATTATCTATATTATAAAGAACAAACATATATGTGCGTAACGCTGACGTCATTTTGCGAATGGTAACATTTCACGATCAAATTTCGGTCTTGAAATTTTCGCTACTGCAGTTTTTTAATCTTCTGCCCATCGTACATTTTCAATTTTCGTCGCATAGGGGAAAAAATAACTTTCAAATGCAATATTTTTAAAAACTATATCTTCATTGATTGACGTATTATATTTTCTAAAATAATTTTTAAGCATGATTTTTTTAAAGTTTATCTTATCACGTGCCGGTTTCAATACATAATACTAATAAACATTTTGCACATAAAGCAACAAACCTTTTTCAGCATTTGTTTCTGACTATTTTTGCATAACAAAATTAATACTTCCTTTATAAAAAAAAATAAAAGAATAATAATAAAAAAACCCACCAGTCTAACATATTTGTGAAAGACAAATTAACGAAATTAATACTTCTTTTATAAACAAATAAAAGAATAATATTGAAAAAAACACAAATCTAATATATTTGTAACCGTACAGTTTAAATTTTTAGATCACCAAATACGATTTTTTTTTCAAATGGAAGTTGTTTGCAAAGTTCCTCTGAGTGTACTGATTGTCTATCGTTCTAAAAACAATTTTAAAGCATGAAATATTTTTTAATTTATCTATATCACGCGGAGCTCGATTACGATAGATTAATCCGTTTGCCCTTAAAACAAAATAAAGAGTTCATCATTTTCTTACGGCTAATATCCATTTAAAAAAAACTTCCCTATGAATAAATAAATAAAATAATATAAATAAAACACAAATTTAACAGACATTTA
Organism: Maratus speciosus; assembly: GCA_963932465.1. Taxonomy (NCBI): domain Eukaryota; kingdom Metazoa; phylum Arthropoda; class Arachnida; order Araneae; family Salticidae; genus Maratus; species Maratus speciosus. The sequence goes on from OZ010790.1 coordinate 78,083,606, forward strand.
TAAGCTCTGAAATTATCAGAATATAAAAGGATTCCGTAAGTAGCAAAACCTTGGTCAAATAACTCTTAGCATGCGGCTAATAAGAAAATATCGCTTTTAATAAATTTCAAAAATTTATTTGATTTTATAATTCGTATTTTCCATACGAAAAATGCTTTTTTAATGTAAGTGGGCAATCTAAAAAATGTATTGCATATAAAACAATTATTAGTTTTCAATTTTAAAAAAGTGTTTTCACCTATATTCTTTAACCCGGGAAGCCCGGGTACGATTCCCTAGTCTATATTATAAAGGACAAACATATCTGTGAGTAACGCATACGTCATTTTGCATATTATAAAGGACAAACATATCTGTGCGTAACGCATACGTCATTTTGCGAATGACAACACTTTGAAATTTGAAATAAAATTTTCGCTTTGCAATTTTCTCTACTGCAAATTTTTAAACTTCTAAACATCGCACATTTTAAATTCTTACACCATCGTATAAGGAAAAAAATGCCCTTTTAAATGCAATTTGTTTGAAAACTGTATCTCAATTTATTTTTGAGACATTAATTTTTTTGTAGTTTTTAATACCATTTTTCTTATCGTGGCAACAAAAGTACCTCATTTCATTGAAAGTCGTTGAAAGTAAATGGAAAATAGTCGAAATTAGGAGATACTGTATCTTTCTGTTTCCATTTTCTCATAAAACCTAAAAAAAAGTTAAAATTAAAATATGGGCTATGTCAAGAATATTGTCTGTTATTCTGTGATAATGACGCCATATGCACACTTTTCTATAGACGAAGTTTAAAACTGGATTGTAAAAGTGGATTCCTTTAGCGGATGTAAATGACGTCATTTTATAAAAAAGCGTGTATTTTATTTCTTAAACCTGAATTATGTTTTGTAGAAGTGCGTCACTTTCACAGCCCAGCTGCTTTGAAATTCTTCACAGGTGAAAATGCTTCACATTTAAAAATAATGTAATCGAAATCACACACTGATAAAACGCAATGTTTTACAAAAATGTAGAGTATCGTTATAAAGTATATTTTTCAATCTTCTGACCATCGTTGCATTTTCAATTTTCGTCGCATAGAGAAAAAATTTACTTTCAAATGCAATTTGTTTAAAAACTTTATCTTAATTGACAGAGTATTATATTTTCTAAAGTAATTTTTAAGCATGATTTTTTTTTAAGGTTATCTTATCACGTGCCGGTTTCAATACATAATAATAATAAACATTTTTCACATAAAGCAACAAACATTTTTCAGCATTTGTTTCTGACTATTTTTGCATAACGAAATTAATACTTCCTTTACAAACAAATAAAAGAATAATATTAAAAAAAAACACCAATCTAACATATTTGTGAAAGACAAATTAACGAAATTAATACTTCTTTTATAAACAAATAAAAGAATAATATTGAAAAAAACAACAAATCTAACATATTTATAATTGTACAATTTAAATTTTTAGATCACCAAATAGGATTTTTTTAAAAATGGAATAACTTTGCAAAGTCCATCTCAATTTACTGATTGTCTATAGTTTTAAAAACAATTTTTAAGTATGAAATATATTTTTTTTAATTTATCTATAACGTTCGGAGCTCGATTACGAAAGATTAATCCGTTTGCCCTTAAAACAAAATACAGACTTCATCATTTTTTTACGGCTAATATCCATTAAAAAAATTCCCTATGAATAAATAAATAAAATAATATAAATAAAACACAAATTTATCAGACATGTATACGCTCTGAAATTATCGGAATATAAAAGGATGCCATAACTAGCAAAATCTTGGCAAATAACTCTTGGCATGCGGCTAATAAGAAAATATCGCTTTTGATAAATTTCAAAAATTTATTTGATTGTATGATTCGTATTTTCCATATGAAAAATGCTTTTTTAATGTAAGTTGTCAATCTAAAAATATTATGGAATATAAAAAAATATTAATTTTCAATTTAAAAAAATGATTTCACCTATATTCTTTAACCTGGGAAGCCCGGGTACGATTCACTAGTATATATAAAATCCTAATGAAACGAATTTATTAAACGACTGATTCTGTTTTATAGTTATTTCTTCTAAAATGTGCAACGTTTGACTTTGAAATTAACACAAATTATCCGCATTGATCCGTAGATGTCAAAAATGTTATTGGAAATTTTTAATTCGATTTAGTTTTCTTGGTCTATATTTTTTTCCTAATTTTAATGGCACTTTTCTAGTGATGTCAAAAAATTGCTCGATTTTTATGGAAAAAAAGGATAAATGTAGGGTTTAATAAATTTCTTCTTTGTGTCGATTTGAAATTAAAATTGAAATGCGAAAGTATTAAAAACAGAAAGAAGATATTAAAATAAGAATTAAATGATCACGTGTTAAAAAAATTACGTCGAAATATTACATGTAAATATTTAAAATGTACGAAAACTTAAAAATGATAAAATATGCGAAATGCATTTAAAGGTGATTAGAGACATTTAAGGCAAATTTTGAGGCTGAGAATCCTGAACGGGGTTCGGTGGATGTAGCCCCCAGAGGTATGAGCCCCCTAGTATTAATATAATAAAATACTCTGAAAAAGTCGTATGAGTTTTATTAAAACTCTGTTAACATAGACATTCATTAGTTTATTACTACGTGAATTACAGCGTGTCAATGGGATTTTAATTTTATTTTATAAAATTCCCCCACAACAATAAGAGTTTTAGAACTACTTTAAATCTAGTGTTGTTTGTGCTGACAACGTGTGGGTAACGTTTGAATTTAACACTTCAGGCGTGTAACGTTTGTAGCACGAGGCTAACAAAAAAGACAGGTTGCAGCGGATCATAACATTTGTCTCTATTTTTGAGAATGCTTGTGTCACACGATGCTTAAATGCATGCCTGCAGTTGTACTAAAAGAACATCACGCCACTCTATATAGCTTAAAAACGAAAATTAGTGGTACCGCGGGACTTTTTCGTTAGTCTTGGTTAGACACTAAACAGCATTTTAAAAAATAATCCTACTGATTTGAGGTTTGTGAAAATTAATTTTAGATCATGTATATAATTATGTTGCACAATATAAATATTCACTTATACGATGAAACATATTTGGAGCAGTATAAGATTCATTTGAACATGGATTTTTGGTCACAGGATCGTGGTGGATTTAAATCAAATTATTAAGTTTAAGTCATTTTACGACCTTAATAAATAAATAAATAAATTTCAAAGTTATTGCGATGTATTGTACTGGATTTTTATTTCAATAATTATTTCCCGTACGTAAAGAACTGAATCTTAAATTAGACAAAATCTTGTTCTTATGATTATTTTTTTTATATACTATCTCATTTATAGGTATCAACATTATGAAAAAACATTACACAAAATGCATCCTTAAAATTTTAAGAAGTTTACGTTTATACTAATAAAAAAATAATAAGAAGAAGAATTTTGTAAGAAATAATGTTCATTTTGTAAAAAAAAGTCTCCTTCTTAACGAGAACAAGCCAGATGTATAATGTTGTAAAAAATCAATTCGGTGAATTGTGATTCTAGATTTATTTTTCGAATGTAACGAATTCATAATTTACACATTCAATCTTAATCAAAAAAGCAATTTTACACAAAACATTAATTCTCAAAAGAAAGTGAGAAAAATAATTTTGGACTTATATGTTTTTTTAAAGGCACAATTTTTTCCATTGCCATCTATTAATAATGCATAAGGACGTCATTGGTATTTGTTAAACTCATATAAAAAAGCACAAATAAATGTACTTAAATTACATCCAGGGGCATACTTATAATATAAAAGTATTTAAAATACATATAAATATCTTAAAAATACATTAAAAACCATTAAAAATTCAAAAACGTTTTCAGCCATCATACAATCGTCATCAGTTGTTATTTAAAGGTTGCTATTTTTCTTTGCGATTATTCGAGAATCGTCTAGAAGAGATCATCGTAATTAAAGTGTTGTACTTGTTCAGCAGATAAGATGCCAGATAAAGGTATTCAAGTTCCTAACATATAAGCTTTCATCTATTATGCAGCAATCCCTTCCAAACTCCATGTGTATCGTATGATTGTGCATCGTTACAAACTATATTTTTATCAGCAATTATTTCAATAGATTCTCTTATAATGGGTTGCTGGTAATTATTTGTATGAAAGGTCATTTTCGATTTATTGAAATCTACATTTACAGATTGACTTTGAGCTAATCTTGATAAAGTAGTATGGGGTCTGTTTAATCTGAGATCTGCTTCATGTTCTCTCATTCTGTCCCGAATTTTTTTCATCGTTGTACCTGGAAAACGGATTAAATTAGTTAACTAACGTAACATCATTGTTCATATGATTTATTAGATACCCTTTCTATGTCCCAAAATCATCATATAAAAAAAATCCCTGCCGGCCCGGCCTACAGGCAGAGGTAGATTTCAAAGTTAAGTATACTAATTTCACCAACAAAAACTAAATCATTATTAGATATAAATCCACTTTAACAGTTTTGTCTGTCTGCTTTTCACGAGTTTTTATTTTATTTTTATATAATATCTGGTTTTATCAGAATCATGTTAAGGCGGTATTAAAAAAAAAATATATTTTTCCATGATCAACAACTCGAAATTTTCTGGCACATTTTCAGATTCATTTTTAATAATAATAATAAAAAAAAAATGAAACATGCTGACGTGATTTTTTAAAAGATTTATAAGCGACCTGTGTTTTTATTTTTCTTTCAATTAATTAAAACTTGATTAATAAACAATTATTTTCTCAGTAGGGCAATATTTTTCGTTTCTAACACAATTGCTTCGGGAAATTCTGTACAAAATGCCCACATTGACATCATTTTTTGAAATATATTCTGCCTTTATCAAAAAATCGATCATTACTGTACAGTACATTATATAGTTTCTGAATAAGAGAATCTAGCAATTGGATCCGTTTGAGAGCAAAAGTGAATTTAAATATGAGTAAGAAAATAGACAGGGATTTGAATGCACCCTTAATAAGATGATTTTTTTTCTTCAACCGCTATGTATTTTTAATTTGTTTTTGCTGAAAGAATTGGCCCTATCAAAAACTTGTCTGTATAAACGTTTAAGACAATATTAAGAAAATATATGATAAATTCATGGAGATTTTATATCTTGTGAATTGACGGAGTTACGAAAATTTTTCTTCTTCAACACCCCCTTTTTTGTTTTCATTTTTAATTTTTCTTGCGGTACGAATTGGTCCTATTAAAAACTTGTGAATATAAAAGTTGTAGATAATATTAAGGAGATGTATAATAAAATTAATTGGATTTGATATCTTGAGAATTGACGAAGTAAGGAATTTTTTTCTCCCAAAAACCCTATTTTTTGCGCCCTTGAGACTATTTTAAATTTTATCAAAAATCTGTGATGCATGAATTTTTGGCGCTATTTTTAGAAGTAATAAAAACTTTAAACTTATTTGATATGTACAAAAATTAAGAAGTTATGGGGTTTTTTCGGTTTTCACAAAACCCCTCCCTATTTCCATCCCATTTGTCCGCTTTTGCCCATTAACGAACTTGACCGAGATTTTTTGTCCCTTGATTTTATGTATCAATTTGGAAGAGATTTGTGCAAAATTACGGAAGTTATCGTGTCCAGAAGAAAGTAATAACACAATTGTTTCGGGAAATTCCGTTCAAAATGCCCACTTTGAGATCCTTTTTTGAAATATATTCTGTCTCTATCAAAAAATCAGTCATTGCGGTGCATTATATAGTTTCTGAATAAGCGAATCTACCAATTAAATGCGTTTTAGAGCAAAAATGAATTTAACAATGAGTCAGAAAATAAGCAGTTTGGATTTGAGTGCATCCTTAATGCAGTGATTTTTCCAACACAATCCACTTCGAGAAATTCGGTTCAAAATGCCCACTTTAACAGCATTTTAAAAAATATATTCTCCCTCTATCAGAAAATCGACCATTACGGTACATTATATAGTTTCTGAGTAAGAAAACGTACCAATTGGAAGCCTTTGAGAGCAAAAATGAATTGTAAAATGAGTCAGAAAATAAGCAGTTTGGATTTGAATACACCCTTATTTAGATGATTTTTTTCTTAATTCGCTATGTATTTTTAATTTGTTTTTGCTGTAAGAATTGGTCCTATCCAAAACTTGTCTATATAGATGTTGTAGACAATATTAAGAAGATATATGATAAATTCATGGGGATTTTATATCTTTTGAATTGACGGAGTTATGGATTTTTTAATTCTTCAAACCCTCTTTTTGTTTTCGTTTTTAATTTTTTTTTTTGCGGTACGAATTGGTCCTATCAAAAACTTGTGAATATAAAAGTTGTAGATAATATTAAGGAGATTTATAATAAAACTAATTGGAATTGATATCTTGAGAATTGACGAAGTTATGAATTTTTTTCTCCCAAAAACCCTATTTTTTGCGCCCCTTGATATGAGTAAGATTTGATATGAGTAAGACTCCATTTTTAACTTTATCAAAAATCTGTGATACATAAAATCTTGGCTTTATTTTTAGAAGTAATAAAAACTTTAAAATGATTTGATATGTACACAAATTAAGAAGTTATGGGGGTTTTCTGGTGTCACAAAACCCCTCCCTATTTCCCTCCCTTGGTCCGATTTTGCCCATTAACGAACTTGACCGAGATGTTATGCCCATTGATTTTATGTATCAGTTTGGAAAATATTGGTGCAGAATTACGAAAGTTATCGTGTCCAGAAGAAAGTGATATATATAGATAGACAGATATATATATATATATATAAAATCCAAGTCTCTGTGTGTCCCTCACTATTCCGGTAGGACCGCCTCATTGAAATGAGTAATTCTTGAAAAATATTAAGGCAGGGTTACCACAGTATCCCCAAATGTTAGCCAACTTGAAGATAGCTGGCTAATTTGGCTAAATTCCCATTTAAAACCATTGATCTTTCATAATAGAGGTCACCGAAATTTAATTTAAACTCCACTCTTTTAAGATATTTTTTCGAAATCTATGGATGAGAATTTAAAGTACATCTTTACATCTTCCTCCCGATGCTACTAATAAAATAAACGCCAATAGACAACGGTGTACTGTGTGAGCTCCTAACTGCGCGATTTTAATGTGCTTTAGGTACTTTTCCAGTATAGGTGCCTTGGCGAAAAAGGAAATTTGATAACATATTTTCCGGGAACCTATTCACTAACTCATTTTATATACACACGCATTTTTTCGTAATTTATACGATTTATTTAGCATAAAAAAGCCGTTTCTCTAATTTTATACAGAAACAAATGTAATTTGTACATAAAAACATCAATAATATACATATAAAACAAACAAAAACGCTGATCAAATTTGTTTTCATAGCTGTTTATATGATTTGACAACAAATCTCGATATTTTTCCGTTATACGGACACCATGCCCAAAATGTGTGCTAATGCGCCAATTATTTCAAAATGCTAAAAGATATAAAATACATACATTACGTCTGGATTACTTAATAATTAAACACAATTTCCATAACTACAGACATACACACATTAACATTTGGATGGCGTATGTGGATGACGTATTTATAATTGCTGAAGAAGATGAACTTGTGGAGATTTTAAACAAAGCGAATTCCTTTTCCTCTTCTATCCAGTTCACGATAGAGTTTGAAAATAACAGGTCACTCCCTTTCCTTGATGTATTGCTCCAGAGAGAAATTGTTAATAATATTTCTATTTTGAAAACTTCTGTTTACAGAAAAAGTACTTCCTCCGGGCAATATTTAAATTTTAAATCCAATAGCCCACTTTCACATAAAATCGCAGTCATCAGATCCTTGTACAACAGAGCCTTGAGATTTTGCAGTGACAGAGTAAGTTTTGATAATGAAATTGGTAAGATAATGAATGATTTACGTCTCAACGACTATCCACGTCGTTGGTGTCTTAGAGTTATTTCGGAACTTACGAGCAAATCAGACCAGTATCCCACTCCTTACCAGCGTGTCAATCCCATAGGAACTATATCTTTGCCTTATTACAGTAATATTTCGGAGAAAATTTCAGCCGTACTCAAGAATGTTAATGTTAGGACAGCTCATGTTCCCTTGAACCGCATTGGTAATTTTTTCAGTAGTTTTAAACATAAATATTCGAAGTTTGACCTGAATGGTGTCGTTTATGAAATTCCTTGTAAAGGTTGCAGCTCGATTTACATTGGTGAGACTGGACGCTCATTTAATGCTAGACTCAAGGAGCATAAAAATTCTTTTAAGAAAGGTACTCTGAATTCAAGATTGGTGGCACATGCACTTGAGTTCGATCATGTCCCCGATTTTGAGAGTGCACGAATTGTGGAATCCAATTGCCCCGTCTATTTTAGCCGTGTCTTCCTTGAGGGTTGGAGAACCGTTTTAGCTGAATCGCCAATCAACGAAGCAACCCAAGTTCCTGCTGACTATTTTATCCTACTTAGACCGTAATTTTAACTGTTTTTTCGTTTACTGTGGCTCTTGCTGTTTTGTGACTCTGTTAGTTTACTGATGAGGGCTATGAAAATAGCCGAAACGTTTATATATATTTTTAACTATATTTTAATTGTTTTTAATAAAAATGTTAATGTGTGTATGTCTGTAGTTATGGAAATTGTGTTTAATTGCTAAAAGATATTTGTAATTTAATGCCAGCAGTTTAATATGAGTTTTATTTTATTGCTTTATTTTATAGCAGTTATTTGTTCACTTATTTTAAGTATATATTTGTGATTTGATGAAATAGTTCGTAAAAGTCTGGAATTTTCAAATATTATATTTTTTAAATGCTCACTTTAGTATCGACAATGGTTTTTCTTTTATTTTTCAAATGCTTCAATTCACGATTTTGCGCCAACTATTACGCTTGGCGACAATGGCGTCCGCATAACGGAAAAGTACCCAAATCTCACTTTCTGATGCCCAAATTACACCAAGCTTTTTAAAAAAATGCCAAAGCCCCTACAGTGGAAAAGTACCAAACTGTCTATTATTTTGCGCTATCCGTGTTATAGTTTGTACTATATGCAAGGGGAGTGGAGCGAAGAGTTTAAACATCAAATATTAAAGTTTCGGCACAGATGTCATATACGCCCCATATTGGCGCGATTTTTTTCTGACGCCAATGTCATATACGCAACGAGTACATAACTGGCGCCAAAGTGTCGTAATTTTGCTCGATATGGTAATCCGGATGTTGTTGTTTATGCTGTTGATGTTTTCACCAAATTGGCGTCGAAAAAAAATCGCGCCAATATATGATAACGTATATGACAACTGTGCCAAAGTTTCTATAAAGCAGTAAAAGACTAAAAAATTAACAACTGTGCCAAGGTTTCTATAAGGTTTCTATAAGTTTCTATAAAGCAGTATAAGCAATATGATTCAGAATAAAATAAATGCAAAATAAGACTAAAGAAGAAAGAAAAATCATGCGTTAAGCATAGAATATGAAACACTTTCCAACACATCCTGAATGCTTTTACAAAACTTCGTTATTTAGGGAAATAAGGTAAATAAGATAACGTTACTTCTTAGATATCCCGTCGACCAATTTCGCCAAATTATATAAATCGCCAAATCAATAGTAAAACATTAATAAAAACAGAAATAAAACGTCGAATTAATGGTTTTATTGGCCATTATTGGCATTTAATTAATTAATTAATGGCAACCATTATTGGCAATTAATCTTACAATTTGGCGACGGTAATTTGGTCGACGGGATAACTAAGAAGTACCAAGATAACTAAGTAAACATTTTAGAAAACGCATAAAAAAATTTAAAAATTGATTTCAGCAGTTAACGTCCATAGCCAATAGTACCGTTATTACATGTCACCATTTAGCTAAAATTTACTTTAAACTACTCTTAAAACTACTGAAATCACATTTCCAGATATTATCATGCATAGACGGTTATGTATCCAATTCTTTGCATGACCATGTATATCATTTTACCTATATTCCACAAACGTTTCTTAGGAAACTAAATGTAGTTCAGCGTAAAAATGCATAACTCCTTTAAAAACCACCTTTAAGCAATTTACTCTCATACTCAGTAACCCTTACGAATTCTTTTGTGTAGCCCTGCATATGAACTGTTGCATTTATACACACAGTATAGTATGCATAAATGTAGTGAAACATAAAAGCGCATATCATAATTAAAAATGCATTTCTAGCAACCATTGCTTATGTACAATACTTCGGAGAAATGTTTCTTGGCGAGAAAGAAGTTTGCCAACGTATTTTCTGGCAACCTATTTACTGCTTCATACTCACAAGCAATTTTTTCCATATGAATACAATCTGGCACAGATGTATTATACGATATTGGCGCGATTTTTTTCCGACGCCAATTTGGCGAAAACATCAACAGCATAAACAACATTCGGGTTACAATTACAAGCAAAATAACGACACTTTGGCGCCAGTTAAGTACCCGGTGCGTATATGACATCGGCGTCAAAAAAAAATGCGCCAATATGGGCGTATATGACATCTGTGCCGACAATCTATATTATAAAGGACAAACATATCTGTGCGTAACGCATACGTCATTTTGCGAATGGCAACACTTTGAAATTTAAAATAAAATTTTGGTTTTGCAATTTTCTCTACTGCAAATTTTTGAACTTCTAAACATCGCACATTTAAAATTTTTACACCGTCGTATAAGGAAAAAAATACTCTTTTAAATGCAATTTGTTTGAAAGCTGTATCTCAATTTATTTTTGATATATTAATTTTTTTGTAGTTTTTAATACCATTTTTCTTATAGTGGCAACAAAGGTACATCATTTCTATTGAAAGTTATTAAAAGTAAACAGATAATAATCGAAAATAGGAGATACTGTATCTTTTTGATGATATTTTCTCATAAAACCTGGAAAAAAAAGTCGAAAATTAAATATTAGTTATGTCAAGATTATTGTATGTTATTCAGTGATAATGACGTCATTTGCACACTTTTCTATAGACGAAGTTTAAGACTGGATTATAAAAGTGGATTGCTTTAGCGGATGCAAATGACGTCATTTTATAAAAAAGCGTGTATTTTAATTCTTAAACCTGAATTATGTTTTGTAGAAGTGCGTCATTTTCACAGCCCAGCTACTTTAAAATTCTTCACAGGTGAAAATGCTTCACTTTTGAAAATAATGTAATCGAAATCACACACTGCTAAAACGCACTGTTTTACAAAAATTTAGAGTGTCTTTATAAAAGAGAGGTGACATGCAAATAATAACGATTTATATTACAGAAATTGATGATTCTCGCCTGGATGGATTTGCTTCGTCGAGTTAGACAAGCAAGCAAATAATTCGTGGTTTAAAATAATATCGTGTTCCTGAAGATTTGTCGAAAATTCTCTCGAATAATAAAATTTTAATGCTATTCTTTAGGACATTCTACTATAAATTTATCAAAATAACACAATTTGCTTAATTAAATTTTTCCTGATTTTATATAATCTATATATTTAAAACACAAGTGTGTTTTTTAGTCATCTGCCCTGATCTTTCTGCTGAACCAATTTTACTAATATTTTTTTTTTAAACTGAGCGCTCTTCTCTTGAAAATGTGATCGCACTATCTGTTTTTTTTTTTTTTTTAAATATCCCCACTTTTATATTTTAATTTTAAAAGCATCTTATGAAATTTCTTTAAAATGATGAAAATTAGATAGCTTTCATTATTGTAGAAAAGAGAGAAATAATGAGGTATTTTTAACTTTGATCATGCTATTTTCTGATAACAGTTCAAAATTGTTAATAAAAATAGTTGTATAAGTTTAGGGGCGCAAAATCCAATTAGGAGCAGAATATTATATTAGGGGCATAATAACGGAAAATGACATACTGCTTTTGAAAACACGCATTTTTCCTCATAAATTTTCTATATTATTTTTCCTTCTGCATGTGTACGGATACTAAGTTTCAGACACTAGGCGAAATGCTTATTTAAGTGAAAATGAAGTCATATTTGAAAGAAAACGATCATTTTCTTAGATAAAATTAAACATTTTAGCACAAATGCGTCTAAAAAAACATAAATTACGGAAATTTTTACCCTCCGGAATTGAGATTAGAATATCAAGTAAAAATTGCGTCAGTTCACATCAAAGATGTTGCTGACAATCGTGACTTCAAGATTTGTGCTAAAATGATTTTTAAATGATAAAAAAAATTAAAAAAATTAAAAAAAAATGATGAATATGGATATGAGAAGTGCGTAGGCAAATTTTGAGAAAGCGAAAATTGCTGTTTTCATTCCGGAAATCCAAGCACAAGAGCCTCAATTGATAACCACATCCTAATAACCACATCCTTATTATATTTTACTGATTAAGTATCTATATTATAAAGAACAAAAGTATCTATGCATAACGCTGACGTTGTTTTGCGAATGGCAACACTTCACGATTAAATTTCGGTTTTGAAATTTTCCCTACTGCAATTTTTTAATATTCTGACCATCGTACATTTTCAATTTTCGTCGCATAGGGGAAAAAAATTACTTTCAAATGCAATTTGTTTAAAAACTGTATTCATTGACTGATGTATTATATTTTCTAAAATAATTTTTAAGCATGATTTTTTTAAAGTTTATCTTATCACGTGCCGGTTTCAATACATAATAATAATAAACATTTTTCACATAAAGCAACAAACATTTTTCAACATTTGTTTCTGACTATTTTTGCATAAAGAAATTAATACTTCCTTTATAAACAAATAAAAGAATAATATAAAAAAAAAACACCAATCTAACATATTTGTGAAAGACAAATTAGCGAAATTAATACTTCTTTTATAAAAAAAAATAAATAAAAGAATAATATTGAAAAAACACAAATCTAACATATTTGTAATCGTGCAATTTAAATTTTTAGATCACCAAATAGGTTTTTTTTTCAAATGGAATTTGTTTGTAAAGTTCATCTCAGTTTACTGATTGTCTTTGGTTTTAAAAACAATTTTAAAGCATGAAACATTTTTTAATTTATCTATATCGCGCGGAGCTCGATTACGAAAGATTAATCCGTTTACCCTTAAAACAAAATAAGGAGTTCATAATTTTCTTACGGCTAATATCCGTAAAAAAAAAAAAAAAACATCCTTATCAATAAATAAATAAAATAATATAAATAAAACACAAATTTACCAGACATGTATAAGCTCTGAAATTATCAGAATATAAAAGGATGCCATAAGAAGCAAAATCTTGGCAAATAACTCTTAGCATGCGGCTAATAAGAAAATATCGCTTTTGATAAATTTGAAAATTTTATTTCATTGTATAATTCGTATTTTCGATATGAGAAATGCTCCTTAAATGTAAGTGGTCAATCTAAAAAATTTATTATATAAAAAAATTATTAGTTTTATAAAATTAAAAAATTATTAGTTTCACATTAAAAAAATTATTAGTTTTCAATTAAAAAAGAATGTTTTCACCTATATTCTTTAACCCGGGAAGCCCGGGTACGATCCCCTAGTTTAATATAAAAAAAAAACTATTTACCCATTTTTTTAAAGAAACAGATGTAATTTTTGCACAGGTGTCATATACGCATGGGGATTGGCGTGATTTTTCTATGACGCCAATTTGGCAGAAATTTCGCTTTCGAATACCAGTTACTTATATATTTTTCAATTATTTGCTATCATTTTGAAAAGAAAATAACTATAAATAAATAAAAGTTTGAATAATAACTATAGAACAAAGCAGTTTATATAATTAAAAAGCAGAAAATAAAAGTAAATGAAGAATTTATTAATAAATAAAACACAATAGCCGGGTTACCATAGCAGGCAAAATAACACCATGTTGGCGCCAGTTAGGTATCCCGGTTCATATCTGAAATCTGTGCCGTAATTTGTAAATAAAAAGAATTATATATATTTAGAAACGATGTTTTAAGCATATAAGTGCATATATAAACAAAGATAAAAGTTCTTTAGATTTGTTTTCATAGCTGTTTATATATTTTCGCAACATATCTCACTCTCTGATGCCCGAATCGCGCCAAGCTTTTTTTAAAAATGCGCTATAATGGAAAAGTACTTAAATAAATAATTAACAGAAATAACAAATTATACAAACTAAAACTTTTTATTTCGAGATCAAAGCATTGTTTTTAATTTCGATTAATAATACATATATCCTTGGATAACTTCAATTGAAGTTAGTTTCACAGCTTAATATCTCATTCCATAAACCTAAACAAACACAAGTGATTCATTCATCGTGAAACGTCAAAAATATTAAATCATTGAGGTAATCATTCACAAAGTAAGTTCTCCAACAATCAATGGGCAATATTCTAATGACGTCATAGTAGGTAAAATGGTGGCGGTATCGTTTGTTTGTGGTTTGTAATCAGAAAGATTTAATTTTGCAATGTCTCTTAGTTACATTATTTTATTGTCATATTTATGAGCTCAGAACAAAAGCCTATTTTTTCATTATTTAGTTATTAAAGACGGAAAAAAATCATAAATGCATGATTTGAAAATTTTAAATAATTTTCTTTCTTAATACTAAAAAATAACATCGGGAAGTAACAGCGGGTTTAAGTTAAATAAGTTTAACTGTTTAATTCTGTTGTAATGGTCAAAATAACTGTAATTATTACATTTCAGTACACAACATCAGGGCCCGATTAAACTTTGAAGTTAGAGGAATTACAATGTCATTTCAGGACCTTTCTTTTGGAGAAGCTTTTCTAAATTCCATATATACATGGAAAATCTTCAGTGTTAGAAATATTATTCCTAGGACTGACATAACACGAGAACGGCCTGCAATTTTACACAAGTTTTTGAAAGCTACTTTATATCAGAAATTTTACTAAAAACTGGTTACTTTTTTGTTATAGCGGCCCACACTATGGATCATAACAAGTTGCAGCCAATTTCCCCAACGTCGTAACCAAGATCGTGAAGCACACACATATAATACCATGTAATACCATTTCATGAAATCGTATACGATAATTTAATAGTTTTTAACCTTACTTCAAGTGTGTTATTTATTTATTTTTAAGGCTCAACAATCTAAATTGTCCAATATATGAATTAAAAAATATATATACAAATATTGAATAGACATGACCGCAAAAAGACTCAAATCTGCATAACACTTGGAACCAAATTGTGCAGATTTGTGGTATTCTACTGTACAGAGTTTTTCATAAATGTGTTTCGTTCTTAAAATTTGTTATTTTCATCTATCACGGCGGAACAAGCGAGAAAACTCATATTCTTGCACATGAGTTGTATATATCTTTATATCTAAATTTCCGTCATTTTTGACGGGCTACCTTTCTAGTATATATATATAAAGTTTTTTACTGAGGGTGGTTTTGGGCTCTATGCGTCATGATCGGTGTAGATCTGCAAAAATTTTTCAGAAATTCCAACATAGGAACGATCTCAATAGGTAGTATATCATTACGAAATCTACCTAAAAATATAACATAAGCTAATAATTAAAACACGTATAAAAAATTATCTGTTATAATATATATATATATAAAATCCAAATGAAACGAATTTAGGAAACGGATATATGAAACAAATTTATGAAACCGATATATAAATCGACTGATTAAACAACTGATAATGTTTCAAGCGATTTCTCCTAAAATATGGAATACTTTGCGATGAAATTAACACCAAAAATCAGCATTGATCCGCAGATCTCAAAACTGGTATTAGAATTTTTAATGTCGAATATGTTTTTGAAATATTATTATTATTATTATTTTTTTAATTTTATATAAATTTTTCTAATGATGGCAACTCAAATTTTAATCAAACAGATATATATATATATTTTTTTCATATTTCAGAAAAGGTTGACATGGTAACCCGACTATTGTTGTTTATTTGATAATAAATGTTTATTTACTTTTATTTCTTTTTATAAATTATATAAATTATTTTTTTCTATAATTATTAATTATTTTTTTTATCTCCTTAAGAAAATAATAGAAAATAATTAAAAAATACTGTACTACTTAGTTATTCCGTCGAACAATTTCGCCAAATTATATAAATCGCCAAAACACTCGCCGAATTATACAAATTTACATAATTTTTATTTTATATAACGAAAAAACAAATAAATTAGTATAACATTAATAAATATACAAATAAAAATTCGAAATAAAAATCAATTGATGACGTAAACACGTGTAACTTGCTTAAAGTCAAGTGAATGTGACATTTACGATCAACCATTATTGGCATTTAATCTTAAAGTTTGGCGATAGATTTTTGGTCGACGGGATAACTAAGTAATAACAAAAATGCATATGTAACTGGTATTTGAACAAGGGTCAGCTAGGTGGGGAGGCCTACCAAATGGCTTAAGCACTCACAAGCCCCACCCAGCGGTTTCCATCTACTACCGCCGTCACCACACACACACACACAAAAATAAATAAATAAATAAAAATAAAAATAATTTCAGGTTTTCGCCAAATTTTCGTAAAAAAAAAAAAAAAAAAAAAAAAAAAAATCACGCCAAACCTGCTGTGCGTATATGACATCTGGCCAAATATTATCACTCGAAAAAAAAATGCTAACTGGCGAGTTGAAAAAAAAGCTATTGGCGAAATTCTCATCCGGCTAGTGTAACAGTACCAAAAATTCTTTGCAACCATTGCAAATTTTATGTAGTTTTATTCGAAAAAAAATTTTCATTTTTTAATGAAAATGGAAAACTTACGCTCCCCTATTGGCGCGATTTTTTTTTATGACGCCAATGTCATATACGGAACGGGCACATAACTGGCGTCAAAGTATCGTTATTTTGCTTGATATGGTAAGCCGGATGTTGTTGGACTATATCCCTAGTGTAGATAATCGGCAGCCAACAACCTACCAACCGGATGTTGTTGTTTATGCTGTTGATGCGTTTCCAAAATTGGCGTCGTTAAAAAATCGCGCCAATATGGGACGTATATGATATCTGTGCCAAACTTTCATATGAACGACGAAGGGATCAGACCGTATTTGTTTATAACAGTTGATGACTTGAACTATTATAATATAGATGAAACTATAGCGATAGAATAATATTTGGCGACTTATAATCTGTGCCTGGCTAACATTAAAGTACCAAAATGGCACCTAGAGTATAAAAGGCGAAGTGATCCGCCTGGAACTGTTGGTGATAGTCACATGACTTAGGCTATTGTTATAGAGATTGTTTTAAAATACCGGGAGACAAAGACTCTGTATACTTAATTTATTTTATTTTAGATGCTTTTCAAATGTTTAACGGATCCCCGTTAATCAAAAACGAAAACAACCATTGGATGTCTTAACAGCAACTGATTCGGCCTTAAATTTTTGCAATCAAAGGGAATCGAATCGAAACCAGTTTACAGGGAGATCTGCACAGCTTTTTTTTCAGTATAATTCAATCTTCTCTAATACTTTAAAACCCCATCAGATTAGCGTGTTATTAAATTTTGCTGTGTCTGAACGGGGGTTTACGGGCGTAGCTTGCAGGGGGCAGAGCCCCCTAGTATATATATATACTGCTCAAATCAATTAAAGGATATTTGAAGTTTTATATAAAATAAAGATATAAACGAATTTTTTTGCCGAAAATAGAAGAAGAGGATCACAAATGCAAATTTTTCTGGTTTTCAAACTGTGGAGTATGCAAATTTTGAGTTCGACGTCAAAAACGTCGCTTCAGCGGCAGCGAATGAAATTTGACTTTCAACTGGATAAAAGAGAATGAAGACAAGGATGATCGGCATTCAGTGATTGCTTTGTTTCGATGAGTACGATGTCTCAGCGAAGTCATTTGACAGATTCAGAAGCTTTGAGAATTGTTGGTAGGTTAGAAGGGGGCCAAACTCAAGCCGAAGTAGCGCAAGCCATTTGAGTGTCACAAAGTGTCATTTCCAGGATCTGGAACCGTTTTTTGGAGAGTGGATGTGCAGGCCGAAGACCAGGGCAAGGTCGTAGACGGGCAACAACGCCCAATGAAGATCGGTATTTAGCGTTAACAGCTCGGAGACATTGAACCATGAACGCTACTCTTCTCCAACAACACCTTCGCTCGGCAACAGGCACCACGATTTCAACTCAGACTATCCGAAACTGGCTCCATGCTGTAGGTCTGTATGCTCGCCGACCGATGGTATGTGTTAGATTAACATCAAGGCATCGTCGCGACCGCAGGGAGTGGGCAACCGAGCATGTCAACTGGAGGAGAAATGAATGGAGCAATATTCTGTTTTCTGACGAGTCCCGTTTTTCTGTGCATCCGAATAATAGGCGTATTTTCATCTGGAGGGACCGTGGCAGTAGGAATAATCCTGCGTTCGTGCACGAAAGTGTCAGATCTGGCGGTGGAGGAGTGTTGGTGTATGGTGGCATCTCCATTGACGGGTGCACTGACCTCTACATCATTCGAGATGGAGATCTGACTGGTCGACGATATAGGGATGAGATCCTCAGACCTATTGTAGTCTCTTACGCTGCAGCAATCGGAGATAACTTCATTTTAATCGACGATAACTGCTGGCCACATCGTGCAAATCTGGTGGAGGATTTCCTTTTCGAGGAAGGAATCGTTCGAATGGAATGGCCAGCGTGTTCTCCAGACATGAATCCAATCGAGCACGTTTGGGACGCTCTAGGAAGACGAGTTTCTGGCCGCCAACAACCCCCACAAACTCTCCAAGAACTGGAAAGTGCTCTTCTGGAAGAGTGGGGCAGATTACCCAATCTCGTCATTAATAGCCTCATTGAGTCCATGCCTCAAAGGTGTTCAACGTTGCTGGCCGCCCGTGGAAACCACACCCCGTACTGAAAATGATTTTCTTTGAAGAAAAAACTTTTCTTATTATTTTTTTCTCATATGCACAAATTGTGTTTTTTTTCCTTTAGTACACAAATGCGCAATAAAATGCATTTTTTTTTCTGCCAAACATCTGTAATTTTTTTTCTCATATAACCTACTATGTCTGTCGATCATGTATCAATCAGCTAAACAGTTTACCAGATACAAAATCTACCTAAAACTGCAATATCCTTTAATTGTTTTGAGCAGTGTATATATATATATGTATATTATAAATATTTAGACCTTATGATTGACATCGAGAGGTGTGGGGGCTTGAGTACTTACAGTTATGATGAGAGAAAACATTACAACTTTGAAACAATAATTATATTAGAATTTAATTCCAAGGTACATATATATATTTTCAGAAATATAATTATCAATAGTTTAATATGGATAGCAAAGTTAAAATCTAATCATAATAGTATAATAAGTGACATTTTAAATCGCTATCATACTGCAATGGTTCAGAATTATCCTATCAGTTTGTTAAAAACAATTTCGTCAAAGATAAAGATTACCGTGATACTCTCCTTTTGACCATTAAAAAGATCGTAAATAATTGTAGGTTTTATAAGGAGCTCTGTCTCGGTGTGTCGTTCTTTTCGACTTGGGTTAATGATTTCTATGGTCAGTTTAATGCTTTCTTTGGTCAGTTTGGTTGCGACAGGTAAGGGGGAAGTTTCGTGAGTAATTACCTGTATAACCCAGCATGCAAGTCTTTAGCCTTGCAGCCTGTATCCAATGGATGTGTTTTTTTTTGTATATAGTTTTGTTAGTGTGAATTTTCTATTGTTATGTTGTTAATCTTTCTCTGTTGTTAATGAGTTTTGAGATTAGAGTATTGAGAAGAGTATTAGAGATTAATGAGTTTTGGTATTATATATATATATACCATTAAAAAATACTTTTTGCGCAAATAATTTGCCACGTATATGAACTTCCTGAATAGACTAGATTGTTTTACTCTCTTCAATTATTATCTACAATAAATGATACAATAACTATAGATATCCAAGAAACTAATTAAGTTCTTCTATTGCAAAGAATTTTAAGAAAATAATTGGAGTAACATATTTCTTATTGCTCTTTGGTAAAGTCAAAATAAATATCAGAAAGGGACATAAACATATTCTCCAAAATAAATTTCCGTAGAGTAGAGATACTCGTAAATTTCCTTAACGAATTTCCAGCTTTTTATTAATGTTTTGCTCTTTTATAATTATTTATGTTTAAATAGGAGAAAACTGCAAATAATTTTGTGTATTTTTATTTATATAGTCTTTTCGATTTCTTTCAAAATTCAAATATTATATATATTTTAAATATTTCATTCCACATGTACAGCGAAATAGCATTTGTGCTCAAAGTTAAAAAGCATAATTTCACTTTTAAAAAAAATTGTGCCTCGCAAACAAAAAATATATTTAATTAGCTGTAATAAACATTCTATTTTTCATGAAAAATATTGTTTTTTTTTATGTATTTATTTTCACAAGAAACAAAAATACTTAAAAAATCGTGCGTTTTTGCTCTATTAGTTGGAAATAGGTTAAACAAAGGCTTTGGCGTCATAAACAATAAATGCAAAAAATAACAAATGTCGATCTTCTACGATAGTTACAAAAAGAAATTATTAAATGTTGGACAATTTTATAGAAAAATCGATTCGATTTTTTTTTTTTCAATTAAAATGCAGTAAAGTAGTGTTTGACAATTTAAGAAAATAAAAGTAATTTATTCCAGAAAATATGTGAGGAAATGTTAAATATATTAGTTATCATTTATATGCCGTAATCAGACATTATCATTATACTAGAAGGGTAGCCCGTCAAAAATGACGGAAATTTAGATATAAAGATATATACAACTCATGTGCAAGAATATGAGTTTTCTCGCTTGTTCCGCAGTGATAGATGAAAATAACACATTTTAAGAACGAAACACATTTATGAAAAACTATGTACAGTAAAAGACCACTAATCTGCACAGTTTGGTTCCAAGTAGCGTGCGGATTTGAGGCTTTTTGCGGCCATGTCTATTCAATCTTTGTTTAATTTTTTTTAAATTCATATATTGGACAATTCAGATTGCAAATTCTTAAAAACAAATAAATTACATACTTGAAGTAAGGTAAAAACTATTAAACTATCGTATATGATTTAATAAAATGGTATTATGTGGTATTATACGCGTGTGCTTCACGATCTTGGTGAAATTGGCTACAACTTGTCATAATCATAATTGTGTGGACCGCTAGAGCAAAGAAGTAACCAGTTTTTAATAAAATTTCTGATATACAGTAGTTTACAAAAACTTGTGTAAAATTGCCGGCAGTTCTGATGTTATGTCAGTCCTATGGATAATATTTGTAACACTGAAGAGTTTCCATGTATATGTGGAATTTGAGGATTTTTCCGGTCATGTCTATTCAGTCTTTGTTTACATTTTTTTAAAATTCATATATTGGACAATTTAGATTGTTAAGCTTTAAAAATAAATAAATTCCACACTTGAAGTAAGGTAAAAACTATTAAATTATCGTATACGATTTCATGAAATGGTATTATATGGTATTATATGGTATTATATGTGTGTGCTTCACGATCTTGGTTACGACTTTGGCACAATTGGCTACAACTTGTCATAATTCTAATAGTGTGGGCCTCTATAACAAAAAAGTAACCAGTTTTTAGTAAAATTTCTGATATAATGTAGTTTTCAAAAACTTGTGTAAAATTGCAGGCCGTTCTCATGTTATGCCAGTCCTGGGAATAATATTTCTAACACTGAAGAGTTTCCATGTATATGTGGAAATTAGAAAAGCTTCTCTAAAAGAAAGGTCCTGTCAAAGTTTAATTGGGCCCTGATGTTGTTTACTGAAATCTAATAAATACAGTTATTTTGAATATTACAACAGAATTAAACAACTACACTTATTTAACTTAAACTCGCTGTTACTTCCCGATGTTATTTTTTAGTATTAAGAAAGAAAATTATTAAATTTTTCAAATCATGCACATTTATCATTTTTTTCCGTCTTTAATAACTAAATAATGAAAAAATATGCTTTTGTTCTGATCTCATAAATACGACAATAAAATAATGTAACTGAGAGACATTGCGAAATTAAATCTTTGTGATTTTAAACCATAAACAAATGATACCGCCACCATTTTACCTACTATGACGTCATTAGAATATTGTCCATTGATTGTTGGAGAACTTACTTTGTGAATGATTACCTCAATGATTTAATATTTTCTACGGTTCACGATGAATGAATCACTTGGGTTTGTTTAGGTTTATGGAATGAGATATTAAGCCGTGAACCTAATTTCAAATAAAGTTATCCAAGGATATATGTATTTTTAATCGAAATTAAAAACAAAGCTTTGATCTCGAAATAAAAAGCTTTAGTTTGTATAATTGGTTATTTCTGTTAATTATTTATTTAGGTACTTTTCCATTATATCGCATTTTTTAAAAAAAGCTTGGCGTAATTCGGGCATCAGAAAGTGAGATATGTTGCCAAAATATACAGCTATGAAAACAAATCTAATGAACTTTTACTTTTGTTTATATATGCACTTATATACATAAAAAAAATCGTTTCTAAATATATATAATATTTTTTTATATACAAATTACGGCACAGATTTCAGATATGAACCGGGATACCTATGGCGCTAAAATGGTGTTATTTTGCCGGCTATTGTTTTTTATTTATTAATAAATTGTTTATTTACTTTTATTTTCTGTTTTTAAATTATATAAACTGTTTTGTTCTATAGTTATTATTCAAACTTTTATTTATTTATAGTTATTTCCTTTTCAAAATGATAGCAAATAATTTAAAAATATATAAGTAACTAGTATTCGAAAGCGAGATTTCTGCCGAATTGGCGTCAGAGAAAAATCACGCCAACTCCCATGCGTACATGACATCTGTGCAAAAATTACTTCTGTTTCTTTATAAAAATGGGTAAACAGCTTTTTTTTTACATTAAATAAATTGTATACATGTGCAAAAAATTGCTTGTGAGTATGAAGCAGTAAATAGGTTGCCAGAAAACACGTTGGCAAACTTCTTTCGCCAAGAAACTTTTCTCCACAGTATTGTACGTACATAAGCAATGATTGCTAGAAATGCATTTTTAATTATGATATGCGCTTTTATGTTTCACTACATTTATGCATACTATACCGTGTGCATAAATGCTACAGTTCATATGCAGGGCTACACAAAAGAATTCGTAAGGGTTACTGAGTATGAGAATAAATTGCTTAAAGGTGGTTTTTAAAGGAGTTATGCAGTTTTACGCTGAACTGCATTTAGATTACTAAGAAATGTTGGTACAGATGTCATATTCGCCCCATATTGGCGCGATTTTTTTCGGTTGCCAATTTGGCGAAAACATCAACAGCATAAACAACATAATCCGGGTTACCACATCAAGCACTTTGGCGCAAGTTAAGTACCTGTTGCCTATATGATATTGGCGACAGAAAAAAATCGCGCCAATATGGGGCGAATATGACATCTGTTCCGAAATGTTTGTAGAATATAGATAAAATGATATACAGGGTCACGCAAAGAATTGGATACATAACCGTCTATGGAAGATAATATCTGGAAATATGATTTCAGTAGCTTTAAAAGTAGTTTAAATAAAATGTTAGTTAATTAGTGGCATGTAATAACGGTACTATGGGCTATGGACGGTAACTGCTGAAATCAATTTTTAAAAATAATTATGTGTTTTCTAAAATGTTTACTTATTTACCTTATTTCCCTAAGGCACAGATGTCATATTCGCCCCATATTGGGGCGATTTTTTTCTGGCGCCAATGTCATATATACACCGGGTACTTAACTCTCGCCAAAGTGACGTTATTTTGCTTAATATGGTAACCCGGATGTTGTTGTTTATGCTGTTGATGTTTTCGCCAAATTGGCGTCGGAAAAAATCGCGCCAATATGGGGCGAATATGACATCTGTGCCTTCCCTAAATAACGAAGTTTTGTTAAAGCATTCAGGATGTGTTGGAAAGTGTTTCATATTCTATGCTTAACGCATGATTTTTCTTTCTTCTTTAGTCTTATTTTGCATTTATTTTATTCTTAATTTTTAGTCTTATACTGCTTTATAGAAACTTTGGCAAAGTTGTCATATATACCCCATATTGGAGCGATTGGCACAAATGTCATATTCGCCCCATATTGGCGCGATTTTTTTTTCGCTTGCCAATTTGGCGAAAACATCAACAGCATAAACAACATAATCCGGGTTACCACATCAAGCAAAATAACGACACTTTATAGCCAGTTAAGTACCCATTGCGTATATGACATTGGCGTCAGAAAAAAATCGCGCCAATATGGGGCGAATATGACATCTGTGCCGAGCGCTTTTTTCCGACGCCAATTTGGAGAAAACATCAACAGCATAAGCAACAACATCCGGGTTACCATATCAAGCAAAATAACGACACTTTGGCGACAGTTAAGTACACGTCGTGTATGACATCTGTGCCGAAACTTTAATATTTAATGTTTAAACTCTTCGCTCCACTCACCTTGCATATAGTATAAACTATAACACAGATAGCGCAAAATAATAGACAGTTTGATACTTTTCCACTGTAGGGGCTTTGGCGTTTTTAAAAAAAAGTTTGGTGTAATTTGGGCATCAGAAAGTGAGATTTGGGTACTTTTCCGTTATGCGGATACCATTGTCGCCAAGCGTAATAGTTTGCGCAAAATGAAAATCACGTGAATTGAGGAGGCATTTGAAAAATAAAGGAAAAAATATTGTCGTACTAAAGTGAGCATTTAAAAAATATAACATTTGAAAATTCCAGACTTTTACGAACTATTTCATTAAATCACAAATATATACTTAAAATAATTGAACAAATAACTGTTATAAAATAAAGCAATAAAATAAAACTCATATTAAACTGCTGGCATAAAATTACAAATATCTTATGGCATTTTGAAATAATTGGCGCATTAGCATACGTTTTCCGTTATACGGACAACATGCCAAAATATATGCTAATGCGCCAATTATTTCAACCCTGATCGTAGAATTTTATTGTAAACCATGCGAAACATTGTGATTTGTTATTTATGAAACGTGAATCACGTGAATGATTATTGTTTAACCTTAACCTTGGAAAGCTTTTTAATCTGCTATTAATCGAATTAAAAATGCTTTTTTTTTTTATAAAGTTGTAGTTTACTTTTACTGCTGATGCTGAAATAGATTTTATCATTTGGCAATTACCAGATGATGAGAAAGTTGTAATAAAACTGTTTCAGGAACTTGGAATTCTGCATAATAAAAGATTGTGTTCAAAAAATCATGAAATGAAATTATGGATGAGTTCTGGAAATCCGAAATTGAGTTGTAGCTTACGATCATGCGAAGAAACGGTAGGAATACGACAAAAAACTTGGTTTAAAGGATCGCGGGTGACTTTTCTTAATGCTTTGAGGTTTATATATTTATCATGCAAAGAGTTGACATCGATTGAGTTTGGTGAGCTGCAACTTGATATGAACCACGACACAACAGTGGAATGGAATAGTTATTTGAGAGAAGTTTGTGCAAATCTTTATGCTCACGACCAAATAGGAAAATCGGTGGACCTAATAAAAATATAGAAGTAGATGAAAGTCTTGTATTATTTATACAGATTGCCGGAAAGGATATAAAACAGATGAACTGCTAAGTTCTGGTTATGATCATTTCACAGTAAATCACAAATACAATTTTGTCGACCCTAATACTGGATGTCATACTCCAAATGTTCAGAGAATATGGGGCATCGCAAAATGGCGCAATAAAAGACATCGGGGAGCTGTTCGTCATCATTTAGAGTCGTATCTCATAGATTTTATGTGGCGACGCCTTCGTTCAAAAAATAAAATGTTTACTGCAATGCTGAAAGATATTTATAATTTTATGGCAGCAGTTTAATATGATTTTTTATTTTATTACTTTATTGTATAACAGTTATTTGTTCACTTATTTTAAGTATATATTTTTGATTTAATAAAATAGTTCGTAAAAGTTTGTAAGGTACAGATGTCATATTCGCCCCATATTGGCGCGATTTTTTTCTGTCGCCAATATCATATAGGCAACAGGTACTTAACTTATGCCAAAGTGTCATTATTTTGCTTGATGTGGTAACCCGGATTATGTTGTTTATGCTGTTGAGGTTTTCGCCAAATTGGCCACCGAAAAAAATCGCGCCAATGTGGGGCGAATATGACATCTGTGCCGTTTCAATTCACGTGATTTTCATTTTGCGCCAACTATTGCACTTGGCGACAATGCTGTCCGTATAACGAAAAAGTACCGCATACATTTTGGCATGGTGTCCGTATAACGGAAAAATATTTAGATTTGTTGTCAGATCATATAAACAGCTATGAAAACAAACTTAATGAGCGTTTTTTTTTATATGTTTATTTTATATGTATATTATTCATGTTTTTGTGTACAAATTACATCTCTTTCTGTATAAAATTAGAGAAACGGCTTTTATAATCGTATAAATAAATCGTATAAATGTCGAAAAATAAATGCGTATGTATATAAAATCAAGCAGTGGATAGGTTCCCGGAAAATGTTGCCAAATTTCCTTTTTCGCCAACGCACCTATACTGGAAAAGTACCTAAAGCACATTAAAATCGCGCAGTTAGGAGCTCATACAGTACAGCGTCGTCTATTGGCGGTTATTTTATTAGTAGCATCGGGAGGAAGATGTAAAGATGTACTTTAAATTCTCACCCATAGATTTTGAAAAAATATCTTAAAAGAGCGGAGTTTAAATTAAAATTTGGTGACCTCCTTTATGAAAGATGAATAGTTTTAAATGGGAATTTCACCAAATCAGCCAGCTATTGCCAAGTTGACCAACATTTGGCGCTACTATGGTAACCCTGCATTAGTATTTTTCAACAATTACTCATTTCAATGAGGTGGTCCTACCGGAATCGTGAGGGACACACAGAGACTTGGATTTTATATAAATAGATTATGAACTGATCAGACGTGTTTGCTTCGAGTGCGGTCGATGCGGTGCAGACAAGGCGCTCCTGCTCCTTTCTTTATTTTGCGATTGGTTGTGCTTCGATAGTTCTGAAAGATGTTTAAACAGTTCGTGTGAATAGTTTTTCATCGCAAGAAACTTTCTGCATATAAGTATGGCGTTTAGTTATGGTGATAACGGAACGAAAATTCTATCCGGACGAATTGCGTCCAATTTAGCTACTCTTTACCAGCAATTTCCGGTGAATGACTCTGAACAGAACATTATTATCTCTGGATTCCTACAAGATGTGGATGCATATATTGGTGAAAGACAAGCTGCCGGTGCCTTCCTGACGGAAGCAACTCTTCAGAAGGAGGTAACTGAAGCTGTAAATGATTGTTACTTGTTATTTAATGGTGAGCCATTTGACCCCTTAAAATTTACTAATTTAAGTATTTTTAAGTATATTGTGTTTAAGAGAAATCTTAATCTAAGTGAAATTCTTGCAAAACTAAAAATACTCCCTGTGGAGAACTCAACCAAAGATGGTTTCGAACCTGCTAAAAACCCCCTTAAAAGGAAAAATGAGCATCCGGAAAATCCGATCCCGCTCAAAAACAAGTTTAGTAGTCTAAAAGATAACGAATCTGGCCAAGAAATGGACCAGAATGAGACTCAGGGAAGTAATCAGGCTGAGGGAGCTAGTCCGGGTAGCTCAGCTGGTGCAAATGAAAAACCTCAACATAAAAACAAAATTCACCCATTTCTCATTGAGATTAGTGGTAAATGCCATGAACTTGCCAACAAAATACGTGAGATAAATAAGGAAAAGCCCCTTATTAGGATGGATGGTGAACATTTAAAAGTTCACTGTCAAAATGATTCTGACTTCCGCGCTACCGAAAATTTCCTTGATACCAATGCTATAGCATATACCACCCTCTCCCCCAACGAGCTTAAACCCAGAAAGGTCTGTGTTCGAGGAATACCTCCATATACCGACCCTCAAATTATCATCGACGCTCTTAAAGAGCACAATTTTATTGCAAACCGCGCTTCTATGCTAAAAAGTCGTAAAACAGGCAAACCAATGCCAATTTACTTAGTAAACCTTCTCCCCAGAGATAAATTTGAAGAAATTTACCAGATACAAGAATTGTGTTATGTAAAAGTTCCTATTGAGAGATTTAGAGGCAGCGGCATTGTGAAATAATGCTACCGCTGCCAAGGGTTTGGCCACGCCAGCGAAATTTGCCGTTTTAAGCCTAAATGCCTCAAGTGCGCGAAAGAGCACTTAACACCTGAATGCCCCCTTGTTGGTAAATTCACTCCTACCTGTGCTAACTGTTCTGGTGATCATGTGGCAACGTACAGGCGTTGCCCTAAATTACCCTAAATTACCAATTTCAAAGGAAAAGAAACCCACCCCACCAAACAAATAAAGAGACCTCAAAAACCGAAAATACGGTTCTTAGAGACTTAATGATCGGTTATAACTATGTTAAAAACACCAAAACCACTACCAACTCTGCCAAAATTCTCCCGGCTCCGCACCTTGGCAACCACTGAAACCACTACTACTGCTAATAATCCCGTCTCTACGGATAGTGATACTGCTAAAACTAATGATAATAATACGGGTACATCAGATACCATCTATACCAACGATTTCAAAGAAATATTTTCAACATTTCAAGAAATTAAAGAAATTCTAAAATTTAACCAAATGATCAAATGTTTCAAAAATATTGCAAACTTAACTAAAAAAATGTAACAACCCTTGGGACAAAGTGTTAATTATAATTAACGAATTCGACAGTCTGGCTTCGGAACTTAATTTCTCTGATAATGAGTAATACACCCTCTTTTTCTCCTTTAATTATCTTATCTTGGAATTGCAATTCTATCTGTAATAAATTTAATGAACTGAAACTCTTTATCTCTGACCATCCTCATATTGATGCAATCTTTCTTCAAGAAACCTGTAACGCTACTTTTAATATGGATATCCCTGCGTACAGACTGTTTTACACACCACGCGCTAATGACACCCGTTATGGTGGCACAGCCATTTACATTAAGAATCACATTCCACACTACACAACTAATGACATCAACTTAGCAGATATTGAGTATACTAGTGTTATTTTACAACTTCCTAATAATATTAGATGTAAATTTCCAACTGAGCGAAAAATGTCCGGACCAGGATTCGAACCCGGGACCTCCTGGCTGAAGCCGCCAGTGCTCTGCCATCTGAGCTATCCCGGACGATTCTGGTCGAACTTTTTCACCCAGCTAACCTTGAGAACCAGTAACCTCAAGTTTAGCTGGGTGAAAAAGTTCGACCAGAATCGTCCGGGATAGCTCAGATGGCAGGGCACTGGCGGCTCCAGCCAGGAGGTCCCGGGTTCGAATCCTGGTCCGGACATTTTTCGCCCAGTTGGAAATTTACATCTAATATGATTTGTTTACCAATTGGAATAATTGTGTTAATGTTAATCTAGTGTTCCTAATAATAACAATATTAATCTCACTTCTATTTATGTAAAACCTGGTGGTAATTTACCCATCAATAGTTTAACTCAATTATTTTCAAAGCACAATAACTCGTTCACTGCTGGCGACTATAATGCAAAAACAGACGCTGGAATTGCCATGCCACCACCCAAAGAGGTACTTCTCTTCATAATTTTATTTCTCACCACCAGTTTAGCCTTCATGCTCCCAACACACCAACACACATATCCACGACAGCCAATACCCACGATTCCATAATTGACTTTGCTATCAGTAAAAATTTTCCTTATCCTGTAACTACTTCTGTGATTAACGACTTAAGCTCTGATCATTTACCTGTTTCTTTTAAAATTGATCTAATTAACCCTCTTTCTCCTACCCCCTCCGTTGCCATTGACTGGCCGAAGTTCACTCGTTTTCTAGAAAACATTGACCTCACTTACCTGAAATTAATAATAATGATGATATTGGTTCTGCTGTTAATATTTTAAATGCCCATATCACTAATGCTCAGAATTATGCTACTGTCCATTATTTCAAAAATAATAACTATTTCATACCTCCAAGGTACATTCATAATATGAGTAAAGAGAGGAACCGGCTCCGGCGTCTTTTTCAAAATTCAAGAGATCCCACCCTTAAACCCATCATCAATAGACTTAATAATAATATCAAAAATGCAATCTTTAAAGAAAAGCAAAAAAACTGGAATAACTTTCTCAAAAATATCTCTAGCGAGGATAATTCTCTTTGGATCATTAAACGCAAACTTAATAAGAACTTTACACCCATCCCCCCCCTCTTACTGCTGATAGCAAAACTGCTTATACTGACGAAGATAAAGCCAACATGCTTGCCAGTTCCTATGCTGAGCAATTTTCTCCGCATCCTAACCTCGCTAGCCAGGATCATCTTTCCCAGGTCAGTGAAACTGTTCGCAATTTCCTGGCCAACCCCCCTGATGACCCCCCCCATTACTATTCAGCCCATTATCATTCATAATATTATCAAAAAACTTATAAATCGCAAAGCCCTCGGGTATGATAAAATCTCTAATACTGCACTCAAAAACCTTCCTACTAACTGCATCCTCTATATAACTCATATAACCAACTCCATTTTCAAATTTAACTACTTTCCAAAACCTCGGAAAATGTCTATTATTTCTCCTATCCCCAAACCTGGCAATAATCTTTCTGATTCTACTAGTTATAGACCTATCTCTTTACTTCCATCTATTAACAAGGTTGTTGAACGCGTCATTAGGGCCCAGTTGCAGCAGCACATTGATCAGAACAATATTCTTATGCCCGAGCAGTTTGGCTTTAGGCCCAAGCACTCAACGCAACACCAGCTGCTTCGTGTTGTAGAGTTTCTTAGTGAAAAGCTCAACGCGAAGATCCCAGCTGCCGCCACTTTTTTGGATGTCGCAATAGCTTTCGACAAAGTCTGGCATGAAGGCCTTATTTACAAATTGATTCAGCTTGGATTCCCTGCTAGACTTATATTTTTAATCTTCTCATACCTTTGCGACCGCTCCTTCCGCGTCCGCATCAACAATATCCTTTCTGCAATTTTCCTCATCCTTAGTGGGATATTTCAGGGCAGTGTCCTCGGCCCACTATTATTCAACCTATTATTTAACGACATTCCACGCTCACTCTATACTCATTTAGCCCTCTATGCGGACGACACTGCAATTTACGCAGCAGCCCACATCCCGTACACACTATACAGACGCCTACAGGCTCACATCGACTTATTCATTAACTGGTGCAACCTATGGCGTGGTCGCATTAATGAAAGTAAAACCTCTGCTGTCTACATTTCTAGAAAACTAACCTATCCCAATAGACTTACCATTAATAACACAACCATTGAATGGACTAATAATGCTAAGTACCTCGGTGTTACCCTTGACCAACGTCTTACTTGGAAACAACATTTTCGTAACATCAGGGGGAAAGACGCAGGGGCCTCCCAGGCACTCAAACCCCTCCTCAACAGCTCTACCCTTGCCATCTACAACAAGTATATCCTTTATAATGCCTGTATTCTCCCCATTATGACATACGCCTGCCCCATCTAGGGATTTACATGCAAATCTACGATGGACAGTCTCAGTCAACTCCACAACAAACACTTACGCATTGCACGTAATGTCTCACGTTACCTCAGTAACTCCACTATCCGTAGAGACCTTAATGCCCCTACCTTCAGGAAAAGAGTTGTTCCTTTTGAGAGTCCTTTCCAAAAGTCCTTCTGTGAGTCCTTTCCAAAAAAAATTATGGCAACCAATACAATCTCCCTAACGAAATCCTGGCTGAATTGCCGGACTATGACGCCCTCGTGCCTGATCATAGAAAACGCCCCAGATATTCCATTATTATGGATGTTGAGGGACCTTGAGTTCTTCACAACTGTCAAAATTTTTCTCTTTCTTATCATTATTTTACCTTTTTCCTACTTAAAAAAAAAAAAAAAAAAATCTCTATATCTTGCTATTATTTAGCGTTTACGATCTTTTAGATCATTTTTACGGTTACCTAGTAACAAAAGAAAAAAAATGTATGGGCTCTGAAAAATGCCTTTTTTAGGTGCGTTCGTAATTATGTAAATACGTAGCACCTATAGTCGTCGTTCAGTCCGTCTGTCCGTCTGTCTGTCCGCATATAACAGAGCAAAAACTACCTCACCGAATAGTCTAAAATTTTAAATATATGATTGTTGTAAAATTTTGTCGAGCCATTTCAAATTTTATGAAAATCGGATGTATAGTTTAATTACAGGGACAGTCAAAAGTTTTTCTTTACATTACGGCTAATGGGAAGAAATTATTGCAAGTGCATTTTAATGATGTTACAGCCTTCCGAATGGCCTGAAATTTTAAATATATAATTGATGCAAAATTTCGTCGAGCCATTTCAAATTTTATGAAAATCAGATGTATAGTTTAATTACAGGGACAGTCAAAAGTGTGCCGTTGCATTACGGGGAATAGGAAAAAAATTATTGCAAGTGCATTTTAATGATGTTACAGGCTATTCACGTTATGAAGTGCAAAAAATAATTATAAAACTAATTGTAGTACGAACTCACCTCATTTGCCACGTTTGACGAGCAATTTCCAACTTGTTTTATTTCCAGTGACATAACATATGTCACATCCTTTACCTTGCCCGACATCCTGTCTGCGTACTTTTTCTTAACTGTGCTTAACATATTTTTTAAACTTAATCTTAACTTTTATTCTTTTTAATTATTTATTTCTTAACCTGTTAATTTCTTAATATTTAACTTTACAATACCACTTTTCTTTAAATTATTTTTTACATTTTTATCTTTATTAAATTAAAATTTTATAGTAGTTTTTATAACTACAGTTAGACCTTTTATCCCCAATGGCTCACACATAATAAGACAATCATACATAGCCTGGGCGCAAAGTTGATGTCAACTCGGAAGCCCTTCAAAGTGACAACACTGTTAAGCCACTGTTAAGCCATACTCAGACTAAGCCATACTCTAACATAAGTTTTCTAACGCTTCCGGAATGTGAAAATGTGTTATCTATATTATAAAGGACAAACATATCTGTGCGTAACGCATACGTCATTTTGCGAATGGCAACACTTTGAAATTTGAATTAAAATTTCGGTTTTGCAATTATATCTACGGCAAATTTTTAAACTTCTAAACATCGCACATTTTAAATTTTAACACCGTCGTATAAGGAAAAAAATGCTCTTTTAAATGCAATTTGTTTGAAAGCTGTATCTCAATTTATTTTTGAGATATTAATTTTTTTGTAGTTTTTAATACAAATTTTGTGATTGTGGCAACTTAAATACTCCATTTATATTGAAAGTAAAGGGGAAATAGTCGTGGTTTATTATTTTTATTGATTATATCCTTATTGATGTCATTTTCACAATACAAATAAAAGTAACTTTTTTATAATTTTTGAACAGAAAATAATGTCAGACATAAAAAAAAAAAAAAAAAAAAAAAAAAAAAAACACGCATTCTTTTTCATAAATTAGTTACATTTCAATATTTTTACATTACGCTGATACTGAGTTTGAGACAAAATGATTCAGTGTGTAAAAATTATGTCATATTTAAAACAAAATGATCATTTATTTTGATAAAACTAAATATTTGTCCAATACTAAATGGCCGATACTATGACAACTAAAGGCAAATTTCTGAATTTTTTTTTCGCGGGTATTGAGATTAAAACTTAAAGTTTGTGCGAATGTTCACGTGAAAAGTTGTATCGGACAAACGTGATTTTAAGTTTAGAAATACATTCATTAATAATCTGTTGCACGTTAAAATACATCCAAATTGTGAATTTGAGTGGTGCGTATGTAAATTATGGGAATGTGAAAAGAACGTACAACAGTACGAACAGATTTCATGGGGGGAAATTTTATGATGTGACAAAGCGAAATCCTTTTTACTGATTTTTCATCCCACAAAAACAAACATGAAAGTCTCAATCGATAAATTCATCACAATTAATCATCTTGATTACGTATTCTAATAGAGTGTATTTTTTCAATAATTTAAGCAGTTGAAGTTTGTGGAAATAATATTTTGGTAATTTAAGGTTAAAAATATTATTTGTTTTAAGAGTGAGACAACCAATGTTAGATGAATTTTTTATTGTATTTATTTTTGTAGGTTTATTATAAATTCGATATGACAGTTTCTTTCTAACATTTTAGTTCGTCGAATTTCGACGGGTCCCAACTCGTGTCTATAATGGTTTTTAAGGGGTGATATTCGATTTAGCCAGTTATTTTCATAAGTTTTTTAATAATGCATTCATGTATGTTTTTTTATTTGTAGCATGCCCCAAAATTGATTCGCAACTGCCTGTAATTGCATTTGACTGATTGCATTATGTTAATAATTGGTATTAATTTAAAAATCAGAAAATAATTCTATCTATGTATAAGGGGCACAGGACCTTTAAACTTTCAAAAAATCAGTTTTCAGATTTTGATTTATTCTTAATTTTTAAAAATTTCTCAACAGTATTCAGAAAACCACATTCCAAAATCTACATTATTTCTTGAGTTATAATCATTTACAGACTGTTAGACAAATCAATGTCCATTGATATTGAAACTTTTAAATGCGTCTTCCTAGAATTCGGAGTTTGCGCGCACTATTACTTTCAAACTAGTATATAAGCTATAGCTTAAAAAAATTAACCAAATATGCGTTTCTTTGCAGGCTTCATGCTAAAACACTAAAAATTGCATATTTTGGTTATTTATTTTTTGCACTTTAAAAAATTTCATTACAAAAAGCTACCTATTGCAGCCCTTTAGAGGAAAGCGATTACGAAAAATTTTGGTATATTTTAACCAATCAAGACACCCGAGAGTCCGAAACCACTCTCCGTTCAATTTTGATATATATATATATATATATATCTGATATTTGTCACACTGTAACTCTTGTATTTATGAACCGATTTGAATGTAACATGGTGTGTACATAGTACATACCAATGTCTCGACCGAGTTCGATGGCCAGCTTCATCCGCCATCATATTTCAAAATGGCAGCCATTTAAAAAATAAAATAAATTTAAAATGGGGTACTAAAAAATTAGAAATTGAAAGTTTGACCTTGATACAAAGATTCCGGAGCGTTTTATGTTTCGCCTATTTCTTAAAAAATGGCTGAGTTATAGCACTTTAAATTTCTAGTGTGGTTGATATCTTGAAACGCTCTGGTGTTTGTCACGCGGTAACGCGCGTATTTATGAACCGATTTGTATGTTAATTTTGTGTGCATACAGTGCATACCAATGTTTCGACTGATTTTGTTGGCCAACTTCATCCGCCATCTTGTTTCAAAATGGCAGCCATTTAAAATTAAAAAAAAAAAAAAGTAATTTAAAATGAGGTACAAAAAAATTAGAAATAGAAAAAGATTTTTTTCTTATTTGTTTAAACTTGATACAAAGATTTCGGAGTATTTTTTGTTTCGTCTATATCTTAACAAATGCCTGAGTTACAGCGCTTTGAATTTCTATCATGGCTGACATCTTGAAACGATCAGATTTTTGTCACGAGATAACACGCGTATTTATTAACACTAGAAAGACGGGGAATTTTACTAAAATTTTATAAAAATATTTCGCACCAGGATATTTATTTTAAATTATTATCTTATTCATTTAACTTGTTTTTTTTTTCCTTATTATCATTTAAATTAGTTTTATAAAAAAAAAAAAAAAAAATCTAGTTCGAACCGAGATATATTCATTTGGTAGCGGTCAAAATGACCGCTGACCGTCTTTCTAGTGTTAAAAGATTTAGATGTCACAAGGCATGTGCATAGTATATAGCAATGTCTCGACAAAGTTCGCTGGCCAGCTTCACCCACCATCTTGTTTCAAAATGGTGGCCATTAAAAATAAAAAAAAATATTTTTAAATGAGGTACAAACAATTAGAAAATGAAAATGGTTTCTTTTTTAAGTGTTTACTTTGATACAAGAATTCCGGAGCATTTTATGTTTTGTTTTTGTCTTAAAAAATGGCTGAGATATTGCAGTTTGAATTTCTAATGTGGGTGGCATTTTGAAAATCCTGATTTTTTGCTTGCAACAGCAGTCTATATTTCAACCGATTTCGATGTGAGTGAGTATGTGCTTGGGAATTGCTAAGGTCTCGGCAGAGGTATCGTCGAATTTGGCAACTAAATATACATCAATTCTAATACAAGCAGCTTGGATAATGCTGACTAAATTCTCATTTTATATCCAGTACTATCAAAAATTAGTATTGCGTCTTCTATAATCGGTTTCCACTAATTTGAGCTTCGTGTGTTTGGGTAATATAAGTAGTCCAATCAAATTAGAGTTTGAAGTGGAAAATTCTGGTGTAATTGATTTTAGTGTCTTACTTTATATTTTCGGGGTGCGAATCTGAAGGTGTCAAACAAAATTTCTCTCGGAAAATATGAAAAATTGTGAAAAAAACCACTAAAAATCGCAATTGTTTTTTTGGTTTTTTGCTTATAACTTGCAAAGTAAGCTTTTTACGCAAAAGGTGACCCTATATTAAAATACAGACTAGAAAATTACCCACAATTAATATTCTTATCATTTTTTTGTACGATACATGGCTTCCGTAGAGGCGTTGAAAAATCGGCGAAAACCAGTAATTTTGGAACATTGCAAAAATATACTCTTTTAGAGCCATTCCTTTCATAACACTAAAAGTTAGCATTTCACTGAAAATAGTTGTTAACATACTCAGTTATTATTAGGTTGTATATTATTATGATTTAGGTATCAGTGTGACCTCGAAAAGCCGGCATTCAGAGATCCGGCAACTTAAAAAATCCGGCATCAAAGTCATCTCCTCCCACTCTCCCTTTTTTTTCACCTCCAACTTACGAGAAAAGTAAAAATAGGAATTATTTTCGAATTAAAAACCCAGATAAAAAAAACGATGCATTAGCCGACAGCGATATCGCTGACGCTGTGCCAAATAGAACGCTCTATAACACTGGTAGCAGCTCAGAGAAATGAAGCTGCGGACCTGGCAGAAGGTAAGGTGTCACTGAAAAAATGTATACATTTGACCAAAAAATTAACGTCATCTTTAAAGAAACAAAACTGTATTTCCGAAATTTATACAATTCTCTACAATTTATGTGCAAATAATTTTTTTTTGGACCTTGAATTGTTATGTTGCTAGAAAAACAATGATGAATGCACGAAGTAGTCAGCTGCCTCTCTATTGTAAACATACATAATGCATCATTAGACATCTGCGTAGATATGTGAAACGTTAACGCTAGGTTTTATAGACACAACAAAAAGATAAAAAGTGATTAATGATCGCTTAGTGTTTAATATTATACAATATAATAAAATAGGTTTTTTTTTTTTTTAATACAACATTTATTATTAAATGATTATTGACTTGAAATGAAACTCATTATTCAAACCGAATCCTCTTGGCCAAAGATTGCATGATTGCAGGCATGCCTTCCAATTCTTCTACACCTAAAAAAAATAATTAAATATAATATTTATTAAATCACTTGTGCGCGAAAGGGCCGTTTTCGCCCCGAGGAAGAAGGTTGCTGCCCCAGCCGTAGGCGAAGTCTGCAAACATCCAAGGGTAGAAGCTTAAGCTCCTGGCAGCTCTGGTGTGCATAGTATTTTAATAAACGGTGGAAGTAATTGCAGTTAATTGTGTAAGTAATGATTCATGCAACATTTTATCATAACATGATTTTTACATATTTCTTTTGTTACCCCTCTTTTACAACTCAAATCATGAATAGGTTAATTTTGGACCTACATTTAGGAAATATATTAGCCTATTATGTTAAGAACGACCGTTTAAAAAAAATGATTTATGATTTTTTTTTCTAATTATTTGAAAATTGTGTAGTTATACCACTGTATTAAGATAAATATGTTGATCACAAAAATTAAAAAGTTAGCGAAAGAGTAAAGGTGAAATATAATTATTATGCATATTTACCTTCAAGTACTTCAGGGAATTCCGAATCATCCTCGTTTTCCTCAATTTCAGTAAGATGCATGTTACTGCAAATGCTTTTGCAGTTCACACACATATTGCTGCATTTGAGGCCTGCTTTTTTGCATCCACAGTTCTTCTGGCAGGTCTTCTTGCATTTGCAAGAAAGAAGTTTCAAAACGGCTTGAGGTGCTGATGGCTATAGCGTGGTTACTGGCTCCAGACCATCTTTCACTTTTTCCTACTTCATTGTTCAGGATCTTTTTAATTCCCCAGCCATTGCTGAATTTGAAAATATATCCTAAAGGAATTTGCTGAGCTGCAGACTCAGTTGGAGGTAAGGATTCCAAATGGATTGATGTCTTGTATGCAAACCTAAGGTAACAAAAATACCTCTATCTGTTTAATGGCGTGGCTTCCTTGTCAGAAAATTAATACAATGTGGCCAGAAAACGATTGCATCAGTAACTACATCAGCAACTGTCATAGGGTCTTTAAAAACCTCAATGGTATTAGTTAATGCAGGGTTTTTCTTGAGAGGCTGAAGAAACTTCATCTTTCCTACTTTGAACAACGCTGAAGTAGAATAACAGCCTCCCATGGCATGCAAAAATAATATGTTGTTAGCAATCGATTGATCAAGTTTGCAGTCAGAAGAAAAAATGAGTGGTGAAACTGTCCCTTTGCCTGGCTTTAGAAAGTAAACATTTGGATGTACACCCCTACAGCGACAAATCATGATAACTTGCAAATCGAGGTCTTCAACCACAATAACTACAGAGTTATGTTGTAGTATAATGTCCCTTGCTGTGGTGATAAATATATCCGCATCTCTTATGCCTGTTTTGTGTGAATGTCAGTTACTGCAAATTTATAATTGATTTTACACATTGAAATTATAGATTTCTGAAAAAAAAAACATCAAACGTACTTACGATTTTCTTGATAGTGACATTTATTCAGAATTCAATACATAACGAAATGATATTGACGTGAGAAAAAGAGAAAATTGAATGTTAAAAAAATTTACATTAGTTGATATTTTTTATGTAAAAAAAAAGAATCTGATAAGTAGCACAGTCATTTCTTGTCATGTAATTCCTCAAGCATCAATGTCAAGTACCTATCTTCTTTCTTGGATTTTATAGAAGTGACGAATATCGATTTCGGAAATAAAGTCTTGTTTCATTGAAGATAATGTTAATTTTCCTGTCAAATTTATGCATATTTTTGGTGAGAACTTATCTATTTAGCATAGCGTAAGCGATCTCGTTATCAGCTAATGCATCGTTTTACCTCGGTTTCTAATTCGAAAATAATTACTATTTTTGCTCACCCCGTAAGTTGGAAGGAAAAAAAGAAGGGGGATTTTTTAAGTTGCCGGATCTCTGAATGCCGGATTTTTGAGGTCACACTGTATACCTACATAATAATAATATATAACCTAATAATAAGTGCGTACGTCAGCAAAAATTACAGTGAAATACTCACTTTTAGTATTATTAACGGAAAGAGTAAGAATATATTTTTTGCGATTTTCCAAAATTACTGGTTTTCGCCGATTTTTCAATGGAACGGAAGCCATAGTTGTACAATAAAAATGATAAGAACATAAATTGTAGATAATTTTCTCGTCTGTATTTTAATATAAGGTCACCTTTTGCGTACAAAGCTTACTTTGCAAGTTATAAGCCAAAACCCCCCAAAAATCTGCGATTTTTAGTGGTTTTTTCACGATTTTTTATATTTGCCGAGAGAAATTTTGTTGGAAAACTTCATATTCGTGTTCAGCAGCCCCGAAAACATAAAGTATGACACTAAAAAAATTATACCAGAATTTTCCACTTTAAGCACTATTTTAAACTAATTTGACTGGACTAAAGCTGGCTTTTAAAAAATGAGGAATATGAAAGCTACCTCTTCCTCCCGACAGTGGCCGGAAGGACTTTTATTAATTCTATTTATTTATTTTTTTGTAATTTTTTACATTTATGCTAAAATTAAATTTTAAACAAAACGTTTTGTATATATTTTGGTGTTACTTTAGAAGTAGGTGCTTTATGATTTTATTTTGCACATATTTTGTTTTCTATAAGTATGATTAAATTTTAATCATCCCCGCATAAATCAATTATTTTAATTCACGCATTAGTGAGATGCATTTTTAAATATAAAGTTTAAATATTAATTTTGTATATACGAAATTTATTTATTTTTTAATAATATAGCTAAGAATATATACTTTAGACAAAAACAGAAACAATAAAAAAATCCTAATTGCATTTTATTTGTACTTTGGTACTTTGAAAAAGGTGATGTTTTTTATCGTTTCGACAAACTCAAATGTCCTGTGCTCCCTTAAAATACGAAATGTATTTTTCTAACATTTATCAATAATATAGTACAATTAATATAAACACGCTTTCATATAAATCGAAAACATTGTATTAATTATCTAAGTTTGGATGATTTATAAAGTAAACTACGAAAGATTTGTAGGGATATTAAATAGAATCGTATTCTATATGGATCACTGGATTGAACGAAACATACATTTTCTTTGAGCTTATTATTCGAATTAATTTGCAATCTACACATATTTTCTGATAATTAGATTCTCCCTCTTAAACAAATTGTTTTAATATTTTGATAATGACGAAAAATTCACGGTTCAGAAACTCTTCTGAAGTTTCTAGCACGTTTAGAATTTAGAGCATCAAATTATCGCACGAAACATTAACTGTTCTCTTTGAAGGTATCCCTGAATATCATGTCAGCGAAAAGATAATTTTCCTCGGAAATGATAGAATGTGACTTCACGTGCTACAAATTTAATTAATTTTGATGATGTTCAGACTTTTTATCTATCTTTGGTATGCGAATTTTAGAAACAAAAATTAAGCTAGTCTCGAATATTTCAAACATTTCCCCCCCAAATGATTGTCTGTAAACTATATAATGTTGTCTGTATGTTTTTAATCCAAGATGGATTTTTCAGTGATGCATTAAGCTAATGATAATTGATTTATTTAGTAATTATTAATTAAATCATACATAAATATAAACAAATGCATGTATTAAATAATTATTTTCAAACGCAATCAGGCCATCCAGATATCACAAATACAGCCAGCTGGGAATTAAAGCCAAGGGTTCTGTGTTCAAGTACCAGTCTGGACACATTTTTGATCAGATTGGAAAACCGAAACTCGTTTGAATTATTTACCAAATAGTTGGTTGTGTTTAAAAAAAGTTAATTAATGCCTAAATAATAATCATTACTTTGTTGGATTTCCTTTATCTGAGTATTATTCTGTCGTGCTGTTTTGATTAACAGCCAGGATGTCACGATCAAACGTTTGATCTGAGCGAATAATGTGTTGGTGGGTCGTCTTCCAGCTAGCTCAAATGGTAGAGTATTGACAATTAAATCCAAGTGTTCTGGGTTTAAGTCCCAGCCTTCCATGAAATGGGAAAATTACGAAACGAATGAATATATATATATATATATATATATATATATATATATATATATATATATATATATATATATATATATATATATATATATTAAATCTTTTAAATGAGGTAAAGAAATATTTTAAAAGCGATTCGGGCCAATAAAAACATTTCTTAAAAAATTACGAAAATTAAATTTTTATACGGCCTTCCGGTCCTATCAGTTATGTTTAGTAAAATTCCCCTAATACACACTGACAAGTAAAACAAAAACGTCCCATTCATATAACACTAAAATTGACAGAGTTATGAAAATTTGAAAATGCATGACGTATACCATTTTTCTGCATCTGAACACAAATGAGTTCGCCAATGCTTTGAGGTGTCATATACCTTAACCTCATGTGCTAAAAGTACTCGAAGAACTTATTTCATGTGTATATGCGCATTGAAAAAAATCGTACAAATATTACGATTGAGTTAACTTTTATTAAGTTTCAGAATGACTAAAATAATTGTATTTTAACATATGTTTTATTTTGTAAGGATTAAGGACTGTTTCTTTTCACGATTTCTTTTAACAAAAATTAAGTTTTTATTTAAATTTAACGATCGTATGTATGTTTTCCCAGTTCAAAATCTGTACTCGAAATTTAGCTCACTTTCAAATATCCGATCGAGATTAAATTTTACATACTGACGTAAATAATATGACAATCTAATACTATTAAGATTTTCGGTGGTTACCATTTATACTTATTTTACAGGATAACACAAAACAATTCGGATAGATTACCGCCAAAAAGTTTAAGAAAAAGTTTTAGATTGGATAACACAAGACTGTGATGGTTGTGTTTTTTAACTTTTATGTATTTTTTAGCACTGAATCCGAAAATTACCTTAATTTTTAACCATCATGTCAGGATTTTTCGCAAATCATAAATTGTCAAAGTTAAAAAATATCAAAAATCGGATACTATAAAATAGAAGAGATTGCTATTATGATTTTCGGTGGTTACCATTTATACTTATTTTACAGGATAACACAAAACAATTCGGATAGATTACCGCTAAAAAGTTTAAGAAAAGGTTTTAGATTGTATAACACAAGACTGTGATGGTTGTGTTTTTTAACTATTATGTATTTTGTAGCACTGAATCCGAAAATTACCTTAATTTCTAACCATCATGTCAGGATATTTCGCAAATCATAAATTGTCAAAGTTAAAAAATATCAAAAATCGGGTATTATAAAATAGAGGAGATTGCTGTGTTCTTAAACTTTTGATAATTGATTTTTATGTACTTTTTAGCACTGAATCTCAAAATGACCTTCACTTTTAACCATCATGTTAGAATTTTTTTGCAAATCGTAAATGTCAGAGTTAAAATATAGCAAAAATCTGATACAATAAAACTGATGTAAAACTTTTCTTACTTAATTTATTTTATTCAACAATTTGTTCATTTTATTGGCTTATACAAGGATTTTTACAGCTAAACAGCTGAAATGTCCGATGTGGTGGGGAGGAGGTTCAATTTTAACTTTGAAATTTTTAACTTTCAAATTTACGATTTGCGAAAACTCCTGACGTGTTCGTTAAAAATGAAGGTCATTTTCTGATTCAGTGTTAAAAAATTCATGAAAATCAATTATCAAAATTTAAAAACACAACAATCACATCTATTTTATAGTATCAAATTTTCGTTTTTTTTTTCTTTTTTTAACTTCAAAATTTACATTTTGCAAAAAGTCTTTACATTATGGTAAAAAGTGAAAGTCTATTTCGGATTCAGCGCTACAGAATACATAAGAATCAATTATCAAAAGCTAAAAAACATGATATATCCCAACTTTTTCAGGCTAGTGTAATCTAATAACTTTTTAAAATATGCGTCATTATGTAAAGCATTGAGGATGCAAATCTTCATTATTTTATTTAACATTTTTTTTCTTCTTCTTCGATGTTTATTACGAATTGTATATTTTGCATTAATATTTCAGAATAATTAGAGATTTCAAATTTATACTGCAATTTTAATTTTACTAGCAACCATTTTTTATTATATCTCACGAAATTATATTTCTACTAAATTTGTTAATGACCCCTAATTTGCAGCCAAAAATATGCTCCAAATTTTAGCAGCTATTACTCGGTGAATTTTAATCGTAGATTAACATACATTTTTGGTCTTACTTGTCAGTGTAACAGGAAAATGTTAGTAACTATAACTTATAGGACCGGAGGACCGTATAAAGATTAAGTTTGTAAATTTTAAGAAAGGTTTTTATTGGCCAAAATCGCTTTTAATATACTTCCTTACCTCATTTAAAACATTTTTGTAATTAGAACTATATCTCTAAGACCAACGGATTACGAATTAGCCATTGGACACCGTTGAGAGTGGACACCCTGCATAATGAGGACGAAGATTATTTTTATGAATAGCAAATAAAGGATGTGCTTAGAGCGAGACAATCTGGCATTTGTGTATACGGTACAGTAAACATGAAGTAAAATACTAAATACGGCATTATATGCCTTAAAATGCTATTTTAATATTGCCATAATAATTTCAATCAAAATATTGCTAGTACAGGGTGTCCAGCGAATAAGACCCTGATTTCAAAATTAAATATCTCAAAAATTAAGATCAATAGAATTATGCGGGAAACAGTTTGTTTATTATCTAAGCTATCAAAATTTTATACAGAAGTTTCAAAATTTAGTAG
Organism: Maratus speciosus; assembly: GCA_963932465.1. Lineage (NCBI taxonomy): Eukaryota > Metazoa > Arthropoda > Arachnida > Araneae > Salticidae > Maratus > Maratus speciosus. The sequence continues at coordinate 78,127,832 of OZ010790.1, forward strand.
AAAAAAAGTTAACAGATGGCGCTGTAATCGCAATGCCTATAAATTATGCATCGAAGTCCAGAGCACTAGCGTAGCATTCCTAGATGGCTCCCTATGGAAGAACGAAATTTGGGTAAGACCATTTTTTCGTTGGGTTAATGTGCAGAAGTGAAGAAATCTGGTCACAGAATTATTGCATCACCTTTAATTTTAGAAATTTTCAATTAATAGAATTTTAAATTAAAAGTTTAGCAATCATTATATAAGAACATATTAAAATATTTTATTTGGGTGATGTGCAGTTGCGGAGCCATGTGTTGAGAGAATTGAGATTTGTTTCAAATTTTGTTATAAGCTACTTTTATCCGGATACCAGTGTCTCTGTGGTATGTCTTTTCTCTCCTAATTGGTAGATCGGGGAATCGAATACAAGTAGAGGAGGATTTGAAAAAAAAAAGATCTTTACTTTTTAACATTTATCTAAACTGTGAAAGAAAAGTTTGAATAAAATAATCCAAAGTTTCTGGTTTTAAAATTTAATTAAGCTAAAAGAAACCCCTTTTTTAAAAAAATCATTGAGTATTTATAATAATGATTCATAAATCATTGTTTTAAAATTGTAAAAAAATAATTTGAATGAAAAAATTACAGAATTTCTATTTTTAAAAACTTAATTAAGTTAAAAAATCATTTTAATTTTAAAAACTCATTTTCATTTTTTTATCCTTGAGCACAGAAGTATAATGCAGCTTCTAGCGATATGATCTGAAGTGTTGGAAAGGAATGCAGCCGCCAAAATACTTTAGCTTCGACGTTGATGATATGATTTAGCATCAATTCCTTTTAAAAATGAAATAATTTAATGCATAATTTCTGTCTCTAAAAGTTTGTCTACAAAGAAAAGAAATATATGTGTTATGCTGAAACAAAAATATTATGCCGTGATTTAAAAATAAATGAAAAGTGCAAAATTACTTTTTTATTTATAATATTTCAGGTATAAACAATAATACCAAAATATTATGCCGTGATTTACAAATATAAAAAATAAAATAAAATAAAATAAAATAAAATAAAATAAAAATTAATATATGTATTTTGATTTATATGGCATTAAAAACTGAATTTAATAATATATTATAATAAGTTCTTGTATAATGTTTTCTAAACTTTTTATAGAAAATTCTATTAATTGAAATTCTCTAAAATTAAAGCTGTTGCATTAATTCTGTGACCAGATATCTCGACTCCTGCACATCACCCCAACGAAAAAGTGAACTTTCCCAATTTTCGTTCTTCCATAGACAGCCATCTAGGAATGAGACGCTAATGCTCTGGACTTCGAAGCTCAATTTATAAGCATTACGATTACAGCACCATCTGTTAACGATTTTCGCAACTAAATACTGAAAATTCTGTATAAAATTTTTACAGCTTAGCTAATAAACAAACCATTTACCGCATAATTCTATTGATATTTGTTTTGGGGTTATTAATTTTGAAATCAGGGTCATATTCGCTGGACACCCTGTATATTGATATCTATATCTACCCTATATATATAAAATCCTAATGAAACGAATTTACACTGTAAAAAAAAAAAAATGGTAACGTTCCATGCAAAATCCAGGAACGTTTCGCCTTTTCTCAGGTTTTCAGAATAATTTAGCTCTTTCCTGTGAAATTCTGGTTTTCTTATCTGAAACGTTCCTGAACAAAAGTTGGAAACAGCAAAACGCTGCGGCCGCCATTTATTATTTTTTTTTGCTATAATCCGTTGCTCGCGCGCGAGTGTCGAAAACGAATTCCTTAAATGAATGTAAAAAAATCAATATGGAATGCAAATAAATCAATAGACGACATAATCCTTTACGTCTCTATTGTCAAGACAATTCAGATGAAAATACAATACCTCTGTGACATCGCTAAGAGATTATCTCTCGTACTTGTCTGTAGAATGTTTAACGAGCAGACCGTGTAAAAAAAATACACCTATTATTTGGATCCCCATTAACCAGGGCACCATCAAACATGATTCTCACCGATTTTGATTAATTTAAAGTATGTTTTAAAGTTCTTATCTCAAATTATTCTTGTGAAAGGATTTCTTCAAATGGGCCTTAGATTTTCAGAAATTAGATGCCGAGGTTTAGCATACGTTTCAAATACCCATTAGTTTGCAGCTCTCAGCGTGTCTTTCGTGGTGTGGACGCAGAAAGCTCGCATGCCACCCGTACGGCCCGAGTTCGATGCTACCTCTTGACTTTTTTTTTCTTTTTTAATTAATTTTATATTTTAACACTTTATTACAATTTGATTTAAATTTAATATATATTTGACACTTTGAATTGCTGCAAATTTGATTTTTTTTTTTCGGAAAAAATATACAATTACGTTTAGGTTTTTTTTTTTTTTTTTTTTTTTTTTTTTTCATGAAAATTTATATGTATTTCATCTAACTTGTAAACTAACATAATTACTGACGAAAATCCAAAATATTTTATGCCTAGATTTTTTTTCTAATTATTATTTACATTTATATATTTTTATGTTTTAAGCAATGTTCAGAAACAATATATCATATATATATATTTACTTTATTGAATTTTAACTGAAAATTTATTTTTTCGTGTAAATTATAAATAATAATTTTGATGTCAATTTCAAAATATTTTTTTCATTCTAACAAACAATGATAATAAAGCGAAAATTGTCAACTGGAAATGTAAAAATCGTCTGCGGATCCCGCATGCTGTGAAATGTCAGTAATGTTTTGCTGTCAACAGAAATATTCCTGGTATTTCGCAGGAAACTTACTGGCATTTCTGTAGAAAGTTTTTAACATATACAGTAAAGTTCCAGTCATTTTCAAGAAATGTTTCTTGGAAATAATGGGCAACTCAGCTGCCCATTTTTTCCCAGGAACGTTGCGGAATTTTTTTTACAGTGTATAAAACGGATATCATGAAACGGCTGAAATGAAAAGAATTTATGAAACGAAACTCTGAAACAACTCATTAAACAACTGATTACGTTTCACGACGATTTATCCTAAAATACGGAATACTTTGCGATGAAATTAACACCAAAAACCCGTATTGATCCGCAGATCCCAAAACTGGTATTAGAATTTTTAAATTAGAATTAGTTTTCGAAATATTATTTTTGTTTCTAATTTTATATACTTTTATCTAATGATGGCATCTAAAATTTTAATCATAACAGATATTTTTTTTTAACATTTTAGAAAAGTCTAAATTATTTGAAACTAATATGGCGACCAGTTCGGCCTCCCCTAAATGTATGCTAAGAAATGTATCATGTCACTTTTATTCATAATTCAATTTGTATTTCATTATCATTTTATTTAATACAAAACTTTCATTTAAACTGAAACATTTAGAATAAATTGCTTTCACTTATTTTTTTTTAAGGATGAACATCAGCTGTATTTTGCCCTATATTTATCATACTATATTCTAAATATCACAACTGCGCATTTGCTATTCAATCGATTTGATTAAATTTTTTTGGTGATTGATATAACTTATGTCTTTCAGATGGCCTAATTTTATAAAAGAAAAATACGATCTCCTTTTTAAAATTAAATTTTAAAATTTCTTACATTGGTTCCAGCAAAAATTACCAGATGATACTACGGGTGCTGTTGCTGTTTTCTAAAGACAACAAAACAACTAGTTTTTTTAGTTTTTATATATTTTCTTGTTAATTGTTATCATTATCTCTCTTTTAAATTTAATAAAGGATATCTCTTAGATGATATTATATGAAATATTACTCAACAAGCCTTTGTGTTTTTTTTTTCGAAATATGATTTTATTCGTAAAACCCCAATGCAGAATGAAGATTCCTCCAAATATGAAGCAACCCTTAAAACTTCCGCTTGATAAAAGGAGGAAAATGCTATATGAAGAAAGCTCCGTAGAGTCGGGAGGTACGTTCTGTGGAAAGGTTAGCTGATAATAGTCCGGGTGCTACGGTTGAGAAAACTGCAAATCGTGATAAGAATATAACTATTGGTGAGTATCTACTTGTTATTAATACAATGCATTTCAGAGGGGGAGGCATCGCGTAAAGTCGTGGGAATTCAAGATGGCGGCTGTTATTTAAAATGGCGGCATTTTCTGAATTTTCTTACTATCCATCGTAAAAATGTGTGTTTCAGGTAGATTTCATTGTTTTTAACGTCAAAAATTTCTTTATTAACACTTTTCATCATAGTTGAATGAGTTTATAAATTCAGTTTGTCTGTTTGTTTGTCTGTCTGCCTTCTTGCCATTCCATGCTCTAACTCGCTTAAATATCGCTACTCGCTTAAATTCACTCAGATTGTCATGTAATTTATGTATGTCATTGAAGTTTACAATAACATGTTCTGAATAAAAATGAAGTGTATAGGCTTTATAGTCTGTTTACAGGGCCCTCAAAAGAATACTATTACGGTATTGTCTATTAATCCGAGTGCTACGGTTGAGAAAACTGCAAACCATGAGAAGAATATACCGATTGTCGAGTATCTACTTTATATTAATACTAGCAGGCTATGCCCGCTGCGCTGGTCAATATTTCCAAATGAACCTTGGATTAAACTAAATGGTGAATTTGAACTTGTATTTTAAACAATATGGATCTTCAGCTTGACCTTGCACATTACTGAAAACGATGCGAACGCCATTGCGATATAATGTTATCTTAAGCGTTGGACAAAATTTAGCAATTAAGAAGTAATTGTTTTAGTTGATTATAAACAGCGCACTTATGGTCGGGTAATGAGACCGTTATGACAACAGGAATTAATACCTCTGTAACTAATCAACATATAATGAAATCGTATATACTAACACAATTCCTAAAAGTCATGCAACAGGACTACTTGTAACAAAATATGTTCTGTAGATTTTTTTAAAAAGGCTAAACTTTCATAATCAGGTTCACTTAATTTTTGAACTTTTACTGTTGCTCTATAACTAAGTACCCTTGAACAATATGTATACACTAAAACCTTTCCAAAATTATTACCTAACTAATTGTGGTATATCCTACGAAAGTATTATAAACAATCGGAATGAAATACAAATTTCCGTTGTAAATATATAGTAGATGATGATGATGCGATTTTGTGTAATAGAATTCATAGTAAAGTTTTCGCTTCAAACAAAAACGATGCTTTCGCCATTAAAGCTAATACACCAATATGTGAAGTATCCGATTACGGAAGGTTAACTTGAATTCTCATGAGCAACTACTCAAAGAAAAGTGAATATGTGGCTTTTGTGATACTTTTATGTCAGCCGGGCGCAGGTAATAAATCAATAAAGATTGTTTTCATAGCATATTCTTATTTTATTATTTTCATTTAAAACACAAACCTTTCACTCATTTAATTTAAAATGCATGCCTTATACTAATTTCATTTAAAAAACTGAAAAGATAAACAATAACAAGAAATAATGCCATAATTAAAAGAAAAAAAATATTTTTAATTTACATACGCAAAATGTAACTACTGCTACTCGGAATTTTAAAAATGCTATCAGCGAGATGTGCGCACGGTTGTTATAAATGTACCCATTTTTTCTTCTTATCGAGGAGCAATTTATAGATCGCACAATATTATTCCAATTCCAATTTCTTTCATTGAGGAACCTATGACCGGAAAAAATGGAAAAAGACTCTTGTAGATTCTTCGGATGACGGCATCTGACGCCATAAACCGAGTTTATATATATGAAAATAATTTTTAAGTCTTTACAAACATTGCTTTCATACTTAAATATTTTCATTGGTACTACTTGTTATCCCGTCGACCAATTTCGCCAAATTATATAAATCGCCAAACCATTCGCCAAATTATATAAATTGACATAATCTTTATTTTAAATAACGAAATAACAAATAAATTAGTATAACATTAATAAAAATACAAATAAAACGTCGAAATTAAAATCACTTGATGACGTAAACACGTGTAGTTTGTTTAAATTCAAGTGAATTTCATATTTACGATCAACCATTATTGGCATGTAATCTTATAGTTTGACGATAGATTTTTGGTCGACGGAATATCTAAGTAGTACCTTTTCCATTTTTGTTTTATAACGCTAAATTCTCAGTAATTTTTTCCCTTTTATTTTACATAAAATCACTATTTTTTTTAAAAAAATTAAGATGCTTGCATTTTTATTTCAAACTCATAGAGCCGTTTTTATTTTTTAGCTAAAAGGGTTGATTTGAATTTTTTCCGTTGCTAGAGTAACGGATGTAATGATAGATATTTTGAGGTTTAGATGCCAAAGATACCGCCAAATTAGAAAAATATGAAATGTGTCATGAACTGTTGGACTTATAAAAATTTATTTGGTAGCATTCGATTCAGCATACAAAACTACATTAAAATATGCTATCATTTGACGCATAATTTTGATATTCGATTTTTTTCCCCTCCCCGAGCAAAAACCATTAGGGGTGACACTTTAGAAAATCCTTTTTTAGCAGAAGTTTATGTCATAAGAAGTATTTTTACCACGATTTTCAAGATTTTAGGTTCAGTAGTTTGCGCTGTGCGTTAATTAGTCCCCTAATCCAGACTTTATTTTATATACTATATTAGATATGCGATTTTGCGGTGAATCGATGATCGAAAATTTGTCCAATATCATTTGAAATATTACATAACAGAGGAGAAAGTACGAAGAAAGACGAAAAAGAAATGACGAATTACAAAAGACTTGTAATTTTTTTTTTCAAAATGTTGAATTTTTCCATAGTAATAACGTATTAAAACATAAATTTCCTTAAAAATTATCTTTATTTCCTAGATTTCGAATCTGTGAATTTTCGTATAAATGAAATTGGCGATATGACTGTAGAAAATAGATAATATTTGCTTAAATAAAATGGTGAATATTCGTTGATCTGAGTTCGAGTTTATAAATATCACATGCTTTCGGAATTACGGCGAAAAACATTTTAAAAAGTATGAAATTATTTTACAATATGTATGTGTGGCAGAAATTCACACTGAAATTTAAGTATTCGATTCCATTTTAAAAATATTAACTGGTATCTATATAAGTTACAATTGAATATGAAAATGTACTCAAAAAATGATCTCTTTCACCTAAAAAAACACCATTTGTGAGAACATCCTCAAGCTAATGTCACGCTTATGCATTTTTGGCTTAAAATCACATTGTTTGGCGACAAAAGAAAAATAAAAAATTGTAAAAAAACAAATAGTAATTACACATGTGACTCACAATTACATCTGCTTGTTTCTTCTATAAGTCACGTGATGAGACAATTAGATATAAAAAAAAGAAAAGAACAGAACAGAAAGAAAATGTCGTTAAAATTTCATCTAATCAAATTTTCAGATTCGTTTCCATATCTAACGCAAGCGTTAAAGAGCCAAATATTGCGTATCAAGTGTAATATTTCTTATTAAATTAATTTTTAAGCATTACAAATATATCTTTCAGGTTTTGGTTAAATGTTTCCGTTTTTTAATATTATCACTCATTAAAACGGATTTTCTTCTTCTTTTTTTCTTTTTTTTTCATTTAAATAAAATTAGTAACAGTTTTTCTTTTATTTTTCGAGGTTTAATAGCCGTTTCAATTTTTTTTATCAACGATGAATTTCGCCAAGAAATAAAATGGTAACCATATCGCCCAAAATAACAGAATTTTCCGTCATAATTCTAAAACTGATATAGGTAGAGTAATGTGTTATAGCTTAAAACCTTCCCTGAAACAATACCTATCTAACGGTATAGGTTCCGTAAAAATCCATGCAGTAGAACTCGAAATCTAGGCGTTCGGAACGAAATTTCCGTTTGGATTTTATATATATAATAATAGATAATAGAATATATAATAGATTTTACATATATATATAATAGAATAGATAATAGATTATGTGTTATGAACTATCTCAAAGTTTAAAACAGATCGCATTGTTAGATTTCCTAATTTTAACAATATCGCGTTATGTTAGTTCCACATTCCACCACCAGGGAGCGCACTCTATTCTCAACGAAAGCGTATCTGAACGAAACTCCTTCATGCAACCTTTCCGTAGATACATGAATCGGGAGGGTGGCGGTCTTAACCAATAATTTAAGAGAATTGCTGAAATTACTACGAAAAATATTTTAAAGGGGCTTCTACGCGGGCATCTAATAGAGTTAGAGGAAATCGGAAGACGGCAAAATAATCGCGGGGAAAAGTTTGTTTGGGTGCTTCGGAGCTACTTTCGGCGCGAGATCTATGCTCTACGACCAATAGGAGCCCAGATATTTAAGGAAATATGAAGTTACAAAGTTCAATATAAAAGAATTTTCCGTAATAATTCTATAACCAATCTAGGTAGAATGATGTGTTATAGCTTAAAACCTTCCCTGAAACGATACCTATCTAACGGTATAAGTTCCGTAAAATTCCATGCGGTAGAACTCGAAATCTCGGCGTTCGGAACGAAATTTCCGTTTGGATTATATATATATAATAGATAGACAATCCATGTAAGATGAGGAGGCATCGCGTAAAGCCGTAGGAATTCAAGATGGCGACTGTTATTCAAAATGGCTTCATTTTCTGAATTTTTTACTATCCATCATATAAATGTGGGTTTCAGGTCGATTTCGATGTTTTTAACGTCAAAAGTTTCGTTTTTAATTCTTTCCGCCATAGTTGAATGAGTTTATGAATTCAGTTTGTCTGTTTGTTTGTCTGTCTGTCTTCTTGCCATTCTATGCTCTAACTCGCTTAAATTCACTCAGATTGTCATGTAATTTATATATGTTATTAAGGTTTGCAATAACAATATCCGAATAAAAATTCAAGTGTATATATGAAGTTTTATAGTCCGTTTACAGGACCAACAAAATAATTCCATTACGTTATTGTCTATGGGAGGAAAACCGTTTGCAATGTGTTTTAATCTTGTTATACTCTCTGAAACATATTCAAATTGACATACATGAGAGAAATGCACTACAAGTTACTTACTATAGAATAAGGTGCGCATAATATTTATCGTTTATATACAGTGGCGCATCAAAAACAGAATACGTGCGTTTGCAACTCGTGTATAAATTCTATAAAGATCATCCGTTAAATCAACTGTTATTAGTGGAGCTGCTAGGTATGAAAAAACTGCATTTTGTAAAAAAAGATATCCCGAATGAAGAAACAGTATCTGCTTCTTATTAATACAATACATATAAAAAGTGTAGGCATCGTGCAAAATCATAGGAATTCAAGATGGCGGCTGTTATTCAAAACTGTTTGCATTTTTATTCCTATATAACATATAAAAGTGTCTATGATGCCAATTTCGATATTTTTAAACTGAAAAATTCCCTTTTCAATATCAGAAATACGCTTAAGGCTGTTGTCAAATCCAAAGGGTCAACTTTCTGCCACAAGTTTTATTTCATTTTTGTTCGGAAACACGTGAAACTAGAAGGTGATGTCATTCAGAAACTAAGTTATCGAACTGTTTTTTCCGTTTTCTTGTAAACGCAATAGATCTTTCAGAAAATACTGTCAGATTTGGCATTTAGAACCGAACTTCCGAACGAAAGAAGAAAATCCAGTCACTAAGGGAAGAAAAATGCCGTGTCACGTGATCAGAATCGCATAGTTAATTGATTGATCAAAAAATGGAACAAACAGCTTGGTTCCAAATCCCTTTCATGATCAGGCTTTCCAATTTTATATCTTTCCGTTAAAAAATGAATTAGTAAACGTGTCAAAACGTTTTTCGCTTGTTGAGCAGACCAATTGAGAACCGCCTGAAAATGAAAATAGGACAATTATTAAAGTATTTTGTATTTTATAGTGAGGAAAATGAAAAGAATAAATAAATAACAAAAATACATTTTTATTAATACCTTAATTATACAAGATATTTAAAAAATTGCATGTTACATTTAATGTTAGGAATATAAAAACTTCACTTTGTATCATCATATTTCTCACATTCGTTTTTGCAGTTACACAATAATGTGAAAAAAAATCCGACCTTACTACAGACACATTTATTTTTACAGATTTTGCGCATACATTTTACATTAAACACGCCTTTATGCGATGAACTGTTTGAAAATCGCAAGAATTCCAGAAAATGACGCCATTTCGAATAACAATCGCCATCTTGAATTCCTACGACTTGACGCGATACCTCCCCCTCTTATATGGATTGCATTAATATAAAGAAGATAGTCACCATTCGGTATATTCTTCTCACGATTTGCAGTTTTCTCAGTCATAGCACCCGCACTAATAGAGAATAACGTAATAAAATTCATTTGAGGTCCCTGTAAACGGGCTATAAAACCTATACACTTAATTTTTATTCGGAACATGTTATTGTAAACTTCAATAACATATATAAATTACATGACAATCTGAGTGAGTTTAAGCAAGTAGCGATATTTAAGCGAGTTAGAGCATGGAATGGCAAGAAGGCAGACAGACAAACAAACAGACAAACTGAATTCATAAAATCTTTCAACTAAGACGGACAGTATTAAAAACGAAATTTTTTACTTTAAAAGCATCAAAAATCGTCCTGAAACATTCATTTATATGATGGATAGTAAGAAAATTCAGAAAATGACGTTATTTTGAATAACAGCCGCCATCTTGAATTACCACGACTTTACGCGATGCCTCCCCCTCTGAAATGCATTGCATTAATATAAAGTAGTTACTGACCAATCGGTATATTCTTATATTTGCAGTTTTCACCTTATTTTGGTCGTGTAGCACTCGGACTATAAAGGCTAAATGTTTAGTTGACCTTTGAAATGGGTGGGCAGTAAATAAGGGTCACTATTTGTAAACATTTTTTCTGCCTTCTGTAAAAAGGAAATTTGTTCTTGTGCGAAGAATGGTCATTTTTTCTAAATACTGGGAAGCTATTTCGCATCTTTCTCTCGTGAAACTTTTCTTTGATAAGTGGAATAGCATTTACTGATGCGCTGATTTGTCTGAAAAATAAACGAAAATACAATAATTTTGGGGTCCGGTTACTGCTAAAAAAAATGCCTTATTTAAAAAGAACACCTGCAACATCCTCCCTTGCGCATGGAATTAATCTTATTTATTATTATTATTTTGAACTAGCTCAACAAGAAACATATAGGCATGCGAGATTTTCTAAGAAAGATGTGAGAAAACAAGCGCTCAAGGCATTTTTTAATTTGATTTTTAAAGTTTAAACCAGTTCTCAAAAAAAGAAAAAATATTTTTCAACAATCAATAACGCGAAAATTCCGCCCAATTTTTAAACATAAATTCATTATACTTGTAGGGATGATTATTGAAGTGATTTGTAGGTCGACATTTTTTTCATTTTCCGATAATTGAATTACACATTGAGCGATTGCTGTCTCACGGCGGCAGGTCTTTTTCCTTGCCTACGTTGTAGCAAACAGATAATTCTATTCAAAACACCAGCTTTGACAGACCTTTTGTGAAAAATCTTTTGTCTTTAATGGAAAACGAAAAAAAAAACAGTTTCTTTAAGAGAACACTTGCATTTTTGAGAAAAAGTCTGATTTTTTTCTGCGTTTTCTCTCTCCTTTTCTTTGCGCGTTACACAGCGGTGTTTCCATATTACTAGAAATGTTCGGAGTTCATTCTTTTAGCCCAATATAGTAAATTTTATTCTCTTTTGAATAAAGTTTATTCGGAATTTGTAGAACGATTTTTGAATTTTAAATGCGATTTTTTAAAAATATATTTTGCGTTCTACGGCGACTTTTGGCATTCATTAAAAAAAATCAAATTTCAATCTAGTATGTAATTTTGGTAAATTTTGACCACTGCGATTTTTAAATTTTCGGCGATTTTTTATTTTATTTATTTATTTTTAGTATATATATATATATATATATATATATATCAAATAGCTGTTCATATTAATCCTTTTTCCAAATATGACAAATTTTATGATTCAATCAGTGATAAATGAAAAGACCAATAAGAATTTTGATACTGCTATCTATCATGGTAGGATTTGAAGAGTAAAAAAAGAAAGGAAGCAGGGAAAATCTAATATTTTGACTATTTTATTCACCATTTTGCATATATATTTAAACCATGTGCTGTATAACATTCGTTAGAATATTTTCACTCCTAATGGCACCTCATTTGTCCGAATCGGTAACTTATATACATACATACATAAGAGATCTGCTCGCTCTCGGACCAAATTTTATTCACGAGACTTGAACCGTGCCCTTACTCTTTCCACGACGTCCCCGAGTGTTATTTTTTTTTCTGCAGGCTAGGGCCGAAATTTTCAGGTTCGGTTCTGAGCCAGCCCGTTTAAAAATCATTGGTACGGTCCGGACCGGCATGACCCGTTCAAAAATCCGCAGCATAAACCTGGCCAATAATTTTCGCAAAAAATGTATAGATTTTTTAATCATCATTATTCTTCAACTAAAATTTTTAATTTATTCTTTTTGAAATATAGTACATATATTTCTAGGCAATAAAAGTATGATAAAATGTGCTTATCCATGAAAAATTAATATAATAATACGAGTGAAAAGAATATAATACATTTATTTGGGGGGAGTTTCTAAAATTACTGAAATAATGATAGTGTAGTACCATAAGTTGATGGTTTGCCGAGCAGTGTTGTCCGTTGCACCGTTGTTATGATCACAACGGCTCCATAATTACAAATGGCATACATTTGACAGTTTATATATGCAAAATACATGACAGCTGACACAAATAACCTGTGAAATATTCATAGTTTAAAAAAAAACCAACAGATGCACCACCCTATATAAACGACTGGTGAGATATGCCAAATGTTCTAAAATTTTCGGCTCCCCTTTAACCTCTTTAAGGGGGGGGGGGATTTCTAAAATAGCTGAAATATTTGTTTAATTATTATTATTATATATTTTTTTCTTTTGTAGATTTATTTTCTGGAATTTCACGCTCCTAACTAAAACGGATGCTGAGATATGCCAAATGTTCCAAAATTCCCGATTCCCCTTTTAATACCCTTAGGGGAGGGTAAAATCGCTGAAAAATGTGTTTAATTATTTTTTAGTAGATTTTTTCTGGAATATCACACTCCTATATAAAACCGCTTCTGAGATATGGCCAGTTTGTCTATAATTTTCGACCACCTCCATTTAACATCCTTAGGAGATATTTTCAAAAATCCTTTCTTAGTGGACGCTTATAAGAAGTATCCTCCCCTCCACCCCACTCCAATTTTCATGATTCTAGTTTCCGAAATTTGGGCTGTCCGTTGATTATAAGTCAGTCAGGACAAACTACTATAGAGCATTGCCAAGTCGATGTCTACAGCAACGTGAAGATGATGCTGAAAATTTAATTTTTATCTGATTTGAAAAAAAAAAAAACTCAACAAGGTTTACTTCATTCTAGAACGGAGAGGGCGTAGCCCTCACGGGTTTACTCTTCCGCAGGCAATTATTCATGAATAAAGTGAATACGTAGTACGTACATGGTTTTTGTTCTGGATCTGAAACACTTTTACCACTAAATATCAAAATTTTTGCACGAAAATTATACACAGGTGTCGGAAACATTACATTACGAATTCAAAATTTAGAGGTGAAACAATAAGAATTTTTTTTAAGTTTAAATGTATTCGAAATTGACTGTGGGAAAAAAAAAAAAGCTGCTATAATAACTACTCATTTGTTCAGACGGGTATGGTCAATTCTGCATTGGGTCACTAAAGCATATTACCCGGAACAACACTTATAGACTGATAAATAAGCAGTATTTTCTTGGTATTTGGCAGCTGAACAATGTCTTTCTACTATACTAGTTTTTACTTTCTTCTATCTTTACAAGAAGAATGTATTGGATTCGTGAAAATTTTTAATTCCCGTTTTCGATGGATTTACACGTTTTAGGGGTCAGAGAACCCGAAAAACATGTTTTTACAAAATGTCTGTCTGTGAGCCTCTCTGTGTGTCTGTATGTGACACAAAATTTGTGGGTTCTCTACCTCAATAACTAATGGAAGGAATTTATAAAATAGTATATCCAGTTATTCATGATATAAATTGGTGCTGTTTACGTTTTTGTGTAAATCGCCCAATAGGTGGAGCTGCTATGCTGCATTTTTCATGATTGCCGCAATAGCTTTATCTCAAGAACGAATGCACGACTTTTCATCAGACTTCAGATTCATGTATACCTCGATACATATTGGTGCTGATTATGTTTTGGTGTAAATCGCCAAATAGGTCGCGCTGCTAGGCTGCATTTTGTAGGATTTACAAGATTTTAGCGATAGTCTTTATCTCAAGTACTAATGCACGGAATATCATACTTTTAGAATCCTCATGATGCGCATAAATTGCCATTTAAGTTTGGCATAGTGATAGCGAATTTAGAAGCATTGACATGTAGGAGATACAGTGCCGAAACTAGCCTGTTTTCCATCCGGGGCAAACATGGATTTTGCCTAGCGAATTTTGAAGTATTGACATGCAGGAGATACAGTGCCGAAACTAGCCCATTTTGCATCCGGGGCAAACATGGATTTTGTTTAGCGAATTTTGAAGTATTGACATGCAGGAGATAGTGCCGAAACTAGCCTATTTTGCATCCGAGGCAAACATGGATTTTGTCCAGCGAATTTTGAAGTATTGACATGCAGGAGATAAAGGGTGCCGAAACTAGACTTTTTTGCATTCGGGGCAAACATGGATTGTGCTCCCTCCCCCTCTTCCGCAAAGTATATTTACAAAGAGAATGTTACTAATTTTCTAATAGCCAACTTATTTTAAAATTTAAAATATGTAATCATAAAATACCTAATACTTAACTACGTAATCTACAATGGCGAATCCAAGGGGGGATGTCACAGGGGCCATGAACCCCCTTCTGTACACCAACATAAATATTCTAAAGATCATTTTAAAAATGAAATATACAGTAGAGTCCCGATTATCCGAGTTTCCGCTTTAACCGAGTTATTTTCTTCTGATGGACTGATTTCTTCCATTATTATGAAACAGCCATTATAAATGAAGTGTTAGGTGTTTTTTCTGCAGGCTAGGGCAGAAATTTTCAGGTTCGGTTCTGAGCCAGCCCGCTTAAAAATCATTGGTACAGTACGGACCAGCATGACCCTTTCAAAAATCCGTAGCATAAACCTGGCCAATAATTTTTGCAAAAAATGTATTGATTTTTTAATCACCATTATTCTTCAATTAAAATTTTTAATTTATTCTTTTTGAAATATAGTATATATATTTCTAGGCAATAAAAGTATGGTAAAATGTGCTTATCCATGTAAAATTAATATAATTATACGAGTGAAAAGAATATAATACATTTATTCGGGGGGAGTTTCTAAAATTACTGAAATATTGATAGTGTAGTATCATAAGTTGATGGTTTGCTGAGCAGTGTTTGCCGTTGCACCGTTGTTATGCTGACAACAGGTACATAATTACAAATGGCATACGTTTGACAGTTCATATATGCATGATACATGACTGCTGACACAAATAACCTGTAACCTGTGAAATATTCATAGTTCAAAAAAGAACCAACAGATGGACCACCCTAAATAAACGACTGCTGAGATATGTCAAATGTTCTAAAATTTTCCACTCCCCTTTAACCTTTAAGGGGAGGGGGGGGCGGGGATATTTCTAAAATCGCTGAAATAAGTATTTAATTATTATTATTATATATTTTTTTTCTTTTGTAGATTTATTTTCTGGAATTTCACGTTTCTACCTAAAACGCATGCTGAGATATGCCAAATGTTCTAAAATTTCCGACTCCTCTTTTAACCCCCTTAGGGGAGGGTAAAATCGCTGAAATATGTGTTTAATTATTTTTTATTAGATTTATTTTCTGGAATAACACGCTCCTACATAAAACCGCTTCTGAGATATGGTCAGTTTGTCTATAATTTTCGACCCCCTCCGTGTAACACCCTTAGGGTGGATTTTCAAAAATTCTTTCCCAGTGCACGCTTATAAGAAGTATCAGGGTGAGTATCAGTATAGAAGGGTGATTTTGATTGGTCTCCCTGAATATGCGCGTGAGATCAACTCCGTAACTGTTTGTCAGCCGTGTGTCGCATTTCACCATTGGCAGTAGAGCTGAAAGGTACGCTTTTCTGACTCTCTGTCCACCTCTCCCCCCCCCCCTTTTTTCACAATGTTTTACTTTTAATTTAACTTTTATTTTAAGCACTGATGAGGAAACCTTAGAGGTTTTGAAACAGCTGTATGCTTTTAAACACATTTTATTTGTGCCTTTATACGTTGTTCCTTTTCTTAATATATTGGCACAAAGTACAATCCTTTCCCACTTCTTATGTATAAGAAGTACCCCCCCCCTCCCTCCAATTTTCATGATTCTAGTTTCAGTAATTTGGGCTGTCCGTTGATTATAAGCCAGTCAGGACAAACTACTATAAAGCATTGCCAAATCGATGTCTATAGCAACGTGAAGATGATGCTGAAATTTTAATTTTTATCTGATTTGAAAAAAATCTCAACAAGGTTTATTTCATTCTAGAACGGAGAGGGTGTAACTCCCATTGGTTTACATTTCCGCAGGCAATGATTCTTGAATAAAGTTAATACGTAGTACGTACATGGCTTTTGTTCTGGATCTGAAACACTTTTACCACTAAATATCAAAATTTTAGCACGAAAATTATACACAGGTGTCGGAAACGTTACATTCTGAACTCAAAATATTAGAGGTGAAACAATAAGATTTTTTTTTTTTAAAGTTTAAATGTATTCGAGATTGACTGTGGTAAAAAAAGCTACTATAATGACGATTCATTTGTTCAGACGGGTATGGTCCATTCTACACTGGGTCACAAAAGCATATTATCCGGACCAACACATATAGACTGATAAATAAGAACTATTTTCTTGGTGTTTGACAGCTGAACAATGTCTTTCTACTATACAAGTTTTTTAATTTCTTCTATTATTGCAAGAAGAAAGTACCGGATTCGTGAAAATTTTAGAATTCCGGTTTTCGACGGATGTACATGTTTTAGGGATCAGAGAACCCGAAAAACATTTTTTTACAAAATGTCTGTCTATGAGACTGTTTGTGTGTCTGCATGTGACACAAATTTTTTGGGCTCTCTATCTCAAGAACTAATGGAAGGAATTTTTAAAAAAATTATATACAGTTAGTCATGATTTAAATTGGTGCTGTTTACGTTTTGGTGTAAATCGCCAGACAGGTGGCGCTGCTATGCTGCATTTTTCATGATTGTCGCAATAGCTTTATCTCAAGAACGAATGCACGACTTTTCATCAGACTTCAGATTCATGTATACCTCGATAAATATTGGTGCTGATTATGTTTTGGTCTAAATCGCCAAATAGGTCGCGCTGCTAGGCTGCATTTTGTAGGATTTACACGATTTTAGCGATATTCCTATATTAAGAACTAATGCACGGAATTTCATAATTTTATAATCCTCATGATGGGCATAAATAGCCATTTAAGTTTGGCATTGTGACAGCAAATTTTGGAGCATTGACATGTAGGGGAGACAGTGCCGAAACTAGCCTGTTTTCAACCCGGGGCAAACATGGATTTTGCCTAGCGAATTTTGAAGTATTGACATGCAGGAGATACAGTGCCGAAACTAGCCTATTTTGCATCCGGGGCAAACATGGATTTTCACCCCCCCCCCCCCCCCGCGCCTACTCTTCCGCAAAATATATTTACAAAGAGAATTTTACTAATTTTCTAATAGCCGACTTATTTTAAAATTTTAAATATGTAATCATAAAATACCCAATAATGAAATACGTAATCTACAATGGCGGATCCGAGGGGGAGGTAACGGGGGTCATGACCCCCTATGAACACCAACATAAATATTCTAAAGATCATTTTTAAAATGAAATATACTGTAGAGTCCCGATTATCCCAGTTTCCGCTTTAACCGAGTTATTTTCTTGTGATGGACTGATGGCTTCCATTATTATGAAACAGCCATTGAAGTGTTAGGTGAAGATGAAAGAGCAGCCGTAAAAAGTTAGAACTTTGATTTTCTGGTCAGAATGGGAAATATGGCCATTTTTTTCCCTTTAATTATGGTCATTTTTTTTTTCAAAAAAAAAAAAAAAAAAATAGGATCCTTTTTTCCCCCATTCTGTCCAGAAAATCAGAGTTCTAACATTTTACGGGTGCTCTTTCATCTTCACCTAACACTTCACTTATAATGTCTGTTTCATAATAATGTCAGCCATCAGTCCATCACAAGAAAATGATCCATTCCAAAGGTGTAATCCTTCATTTGGCGCCCCTTCGTTCTGGCGCCCGGATACTTTTCTAAAACATGTGACCTAACCCAATAATCTTCTCGTGCCCGGAAACAGTATAATACAAAATTTTGTCGAAGTCGTTTGAGCCTTTTTTTAAGATACAATTAGCTTGACCCACAGTGACCCAAAAATGACCCACTAATCGAATTTTCTCGAACATGTGACTTAGCTGAATGGTATTCTCGTGTTCAAAAACGATATAATAAAAAATTTTGCAATAATGTTTTGAGCCGTTATTTTAGATACACTTAGCTTGACCCACGGTGACCCAAAAATGACCCGCTAATCGATTTTTCTCGAACTTGTGACTTAGCCCAATGGTCATCTCATGCCCGGAAACGGTATATTACAGAATTTTCTCAAAATGTTTTGGCATTTTTTTTCGATTCAATTAGCTTGACCCTGACCCATTGTGACCCGAAATGACCCACTAATCAAATTTTATTGAACATGTGACCCCAATGGTATTCTGGCGCCCGAAAACGATAAAATACAAAATTTCTTCAAAATCGTTAGAGCCGTTTTCTAGATAAACTTTGCTTGATCTGCTTAATATAACTTGTAATTTAAATTCTGCTTAGTTACTAGTAAATCTGCAGATCAGGAGCCTCAACGTCAGCTCTGCAAGTCATTGTTTTTAGACACACTTTGGTAATATTCAGTTTCCTGCAAACCGCAATTTAAAGTTTTCAAATTATGTAATTATTTATAAGAATAAAAAATACGAAGTTTTCAGACATTAGAAGCATTAAATTAAAAACGTTATGGAAGGATATTTCGAAATTTTCATGAGCTGTTAGTTCTGTTATATTTTTAAAATAATAAAGTAGATTTCTTCAGGGGGGTCCGCCCCCTGAGCCCCCCGTGGTCTTATTAATTTACATACGTAACTTTTTATTGATTGCGCTAATGGTTAGCGCAAATTTTAGATTTCTTTTTACACTTCCGAGCCTTATTTTTCAATACTGGTAACACAGAAAATGATTTACATTGACGCAATTATATTAAACGTTTAGGTTTTATGAATGAAAATGTAATTTCCTTTAAAAATAAAATAATTTTCATTCATATTTTCTGAAATGAGGCGGCATTAAGAAGTAACACCCGTCAAAAAACATTTTTTCAGGCAATCTAGTTAATGCTTGGTTTTTAAGAATGAAAATATTTATCTCCCGATACAATGACGTCATTTTCGACAGCGATAATTTTGAGGCGCATAATTTTGATATTTATTATATATTTGCTTTTCAAAAGTTTTTTTTTTTTCTCTCATTGGAATTTTCGATTAAGAATTAACATTTCTGTTAGCTGTGTGCAGACGATAAACCATGAGATATTAGTAATTTTTTTTTTTTTAATAATAAGAATTAAAATCATAACACAAGTCCCTTTTATTTCAACCTCAAAGCGTATTGGTTTTATTTTTGATATATGAGATGAAATTCAACTTCTTTTCGTATTTTCACATTATTTCTAATATGAAGGTGTATTCATGTCTATTTTTTATTTCATTTTCCTCTCGCACATAAAAATCTTTGAAATCAAAATTAACTGTTTAGGATAAATTTTTATTCCGGGATTGAATTTTCGTGGCAACGGCAAAAAAAAAAAAAAAAAAAAAAATGATTGTTAAATTTTATAGCAAAATGTCGATTTATTCCTTATGAAAATAATGAACTTTTTAATTTAAAGAAAAATATTTGAACAAAATAAATAGAACATAGTCTTTCTTTATTTCTGTGGTATATTCCATCTATATGTAAAGACACAAAGGCATTAATTCGTCCCTTTTGACTTTGATTTAACTTCAAACAATTACACATACTTTCACATTTACGATATTTTTAGGTGTAGTTCGCTGCTAGGTAACAGTTAAAAGGCAATAAAAGCAATTAAATATGTGCTTAAAAAGAAAATTTATATTAAAAAAATATTTTATATTATTGAAACACATATATAAAATCCCTCCATAAAAGTTATACACCGAATTTAAAAACTCTGACAAATGTATACACAAAATTTCAAACTAATATGAATAATGTATTGTTCTAATTAGGAAATTTCATCATCCTTAATTTAGCATTTAAATCCTTCAATCATATGAGCCATTTCTTTTCAACAAATAAAAATGGAAAAATCGTCTGAATTGCTATAGGAAAGCATTAAGTCGCATAATAAAATGTTCTATATATTCCGAACGAATGAACCAAATTTAACCAAAAACTATACAGCTAAATCCGGGGATATCACCAACATGCATCCTTAATTTTAAGATAATCGGATGCTTTTTACGGCAGTTGTCGCGGAACAGACAGACAGACTAACAGAAACCAAAACTTTTCGTGTCTCCACAGTAAGCCTTCACTGACGTTTCAGCAACTAGTAAATCTGCAGATCAGGAGCCTCAACGTCAGCTCTGCAAGTCATTGTTTTTAGACTCACTTTGGTAATATTCAGTTTCCTGCAAACCGCAATTTAAAGTTTTCAAATTATGTAATTATTTATAACAATAAAAAATACGAAGTTTTCAGACATTAGAAGCATTAAATTAAAAACGTTATGGAAGGATATTTCAAAATTTTCATGAGCTGTTAATTCTGGTATATTTTTAAAATAATAAAGTAGATTTCTTCAGGGGGGCTCCGCCCCCCTGAACCCCCGTGGTCTTATTAATTTAAATATGTAACTTTTTATTGATTGCGGTAATGGTTAGCGCAAATCTTTACACTTCCGAACCTTATTTTTCAATACTGGTAACACAGAAGATGATTTACATTGACGCAATTATATTAAACGTTTAGGTTTTATGAATGAAAATGTAATTTCCTTTAAAAATAAAATAATTTTCATTCATATTTTCTGAAATGAGGCGGCATTAAGAAGTAACACTCGTCAAAAAACATTTTTTTCAGGCAATCTAGTTAATGCTTGGTTTTTAAGAATGAAAATATTTATTTCCCGATACAATGACGTCATTTTCGACAACGATAATTTTTCGGTGCATAATTTTGATATTTACTATATATTTGCTTTTCAAAAGTTGTTTTTTTCTCATTGGAATTTTCGATTAAGAATTAACATTTCTGTTAGCTGTGTGCAGACGATAAACCATGAGATATTAGTAATATATATTTTTTTAATAATAAGAATTAATATCATAACACAAGCCCCTTTTATTTCAACCTCAAAGCGTATTCGTTTTATTTTTGATATATGAGATCAAATTCACCTTCTTTTCGTATTTTCACTTTATTTCTAATATGAAGGCGTATTCATGTCCATTTTTTATTTCATTTTCCTCTCGCACATAAAAATCTTTCAAATCAAAATTAACTGTTTAGGATAAATTTTTATTCCGGGATTGAATTTTCGTGGCAACGGCAAAAAAAAAAAAAAAAAAAAAAAAAAAAAAAAAGTTTGTTAAATTTTATAGCAAATGTCGATTTATTCCTTATGAAAATAATGAACTTTTTAATTTAAAAGAAAAATATTTGAACAAAATAAATAGAACATAGTCTTTCTTTATTTCTGTGGTAAATTCCATCTACATGTAAAGACACAAAGGCATTAATTCGTCCCTTTTGACTTTGATTTAACTTCAAACAATTACAAATACTTTCACATTTACGATATTTTTAGGTGTAGTTCGCTGCTAGGTAACAGTTAAAAGATAATAAAAACAATTAAATATGAGCTTAAAAAGAAAATTTATATTAAAAAAATTATTTTATGTTATTGAAACACATACATAAAATCCCTCCATAAAAGTTATACACCGAATTTAAAAACTCTGACAAATGTATACACAAAATTTCAAACTAATATGAATAATGTATGGTTCTAATTAGGAAATTTCATCATCCTTAATTTAGCATTTAAATCCTTCAATCATATGAGCCATTTTTTTTCAACAAATAAAAATGGAAAAATCGTCTGAATTGCTATAGGAAAGCATTAAGTCGCAAAATAAAAAGTTCTATATATTCCGAACGAATGAACCAAATTTAACCAAAAACTATACAGCTAAATCCGGGGATTTCACCAACATGCATCCTTAATTGCCGAAACGTCAGTGAAGGCTTACTGTGGAGACACGAAAAGTTTTGGTTTCCGTTAGTCTGTCTGTCTGTTCCGCGATAACTGCCGTAAAAAGCATCCGATTATCTTAAAATTAAGGATGCATGTTGGTGATATTCCCGGATTTAGCTGTATAGTTTTTGGTTAAATTTGGTTCATTCGTTCGGAATATATAGAACATTTTATTTTGCGACTTAATGCTTTCCTATAGCAATTCAGACGATTTTTCCATTTTTATTTGGTGAAAAGAAATGGCTCATATGATTGAAGGATTTAAATGCTAAATTAAGGATGATGAAATTTCCTAATTAGAACCATACATTATTCATATTAGTTTGAAATTTTGTGTATACATTTGTCAGAGTTTTTAAATTCGGTGTATAACTTTTATGGAGGGATTTTATATATGTGTTTCAATAATATAAAATATTTTTTTAATATAAATTTTCTTTTAAGCAGATATTTAATTGTTTTTATTATCTTTTAACTGTTACCTAGCAGCGAACTACACCTAAAAATATCGTAAATGTGAAAGTATGTGTAATTGTTTGAAGTTAAATCAAAGTCAAAAGGGACGAATTAATGCCTTTGTGTCTTTACATATAGATGGAATTTACCACAGAAATAAAGAAAGACTGTGTACTATTTATTTTGTTCAAATATTTTTCTTTTAAATTAAAAAGTTCATTATTTTCATAAGGAATAAATCGACATTTTGCTATAAAATTTAACAATCTTTTTTTTTTTTTTTTTTTTTTTTTTTTTTTTTTTTTTTTTTTGTCGTTGCCACGAAAATTCAATCCCGGAATAAAAATTTATCCTAAACAGTTAATTTTTATTTGAAAGATTTGTATGTGCGAGAGGAAAATGAAATAAAAAATAGACATGAATACGCCTTCATATTAGAAATAAAGTGAAAATACGAAAAGAAGGTGAATTTGATCTCATATATCAAAAATAAAACGAATACGCTTTGAGGTTGAAATAAAAGGGGCTTGTGTTATGATATTAATTCTTATTATTTAAAAAAAAATGTTACTAATATCTCATGGTTTATCGTCTGCACACAGCTAACAGAAATGTTAATTCTTAATCGAAAATTCCAATGAGAAAAAAAAAAACTTTTGAAAAGCAAATATATAGTAAATATCAAAATTATGCACCGCAAAATTATCGCTGTCGAAAATGACGTCATTGTATCGGAAAATAAATATTTTCATCCTTAAAAACCAAGCATTAACTAGATTGCCTGAAAAAATGTTTTTTGACGGGTGTTACTTCTTAATGCCGCCTCATTTCAGAAAATATGAATGAAAATTATTTTATTTTTAAAGGAAATTACATTTTCATTCATAAAACCTAAACGTTTAATATAATTGCGTCGATGTAAATCATTTTCTGTGTTACCAGTATTGAAAAATAAGGCTCGGAAGTGTAAAAAGAAATCTAAGATTTGCGCTAACCATTAACGCAATCAATAAAAAGTTACGTATGTAAATTAATAAGACCACGGGGGGTTCAGGGGGGCTCCGGCCCCCTGAAGAAATCTACTTTATTATTTAAAAAATATACCAGAATTAACAGCTCATGAAAATTTCGAATTATCCTTCCATAATGTTTTTAATTTAATGCTTCTAATGTCTGAAAACTTCGTATTTTTCATTCTTATAAATAATTACATAATTTGAAAACTTTAAATTGCAGTTTGCAGGAAATTGAATATTACCAAAGTGAGTCTAAAAACAATGACTTGCAGAGCTGACGTTGAGGCTCCTGATCTGCAGATTTACTAGTTTTAAGATAATCGGATGCTTTTTACGGCAGTTATCGCGGAACAGACAGACAGACTAACGGAAACCAAAACTTTTCGTGTCTCCACAGTAAGCCTTCACTGACGTTTCGGCAATAAACTTTGCTTCCACACTGACCCAAAAATGACCTACTTATCGAATTTTCTCTAATATATGATTTAGCCTATTGGTCTTCTCGTAATCCAAAACGACAGAATACAAAATTTACTCAAAACCGTTATAGCCGTTTTTTAGATAAAATTGGCTTAACCCATAGGAACCCCAAAATGACCCACTAATCGAAATTTCTCGAACATCTGACGTAGCCCAATAGTTTTCTCGTGCCGAAAAACTGTTGGATATAAAATTTAGTCAAAATTGATTGAGCCGTTTTTTAAATATAAATAGCTTGATCTTGACCCATTTGACCCAAAATGATCCACTAATTGATTTTTATCGTACAATAGTCCGGAATTAGTCCAATGGTCATCTCATGCTCGGAAACGGTATATTACAAAATTTTGTTGAAATGTTTTACGCCTTTTTTGGATTCAATGAGCTTGACCCTGACCCATTATGACCCAAAATGATCCACTAATCGAATTTTCTCGAACACGTGACCTTGCCCAATGGTATTCTCGTGCCCGAAAATGGTAAAATACAAAATTTCGTCAAAATCGTTAGAGATGTTTTCTAGATAAACTTTTCTTGACCCACACTGACCCAAAAATGACCCACTAATCGAAATTTCTCTAATATGTGACTTAGCCCATTACTCTTCTCGTAATCCAAAACGACAGAATACAAAATTTAGTCAAAATCGTTGGAGCCGTTTTTTGATAAAATTGGCTTGACCCATAGTGACCCAAAATTGACCCTCTAATCGAAATTTCTCAAACATGTTACCTAGCCCAATAGTTTTCTCGTACCGAAAAACGGTTGGATATAAAATTTAGTCAAAATCGATTGAGCCGTTTTTTAGATATATTTAGCTTGACCTTGACCCATTATGACCCAAAATGACCCACTAAACGAATTTTCTCGAACACGTGATCTAGCCCAATTGTCTTATCGTGCCCGAAAATGGTAATATACAAAATTTTGTCAAAATCGTTAGAGATCTTTTTAAGATAAAATTTACATACACACACATACACATACATACACCCACAATTTTTGCTCGCATTATAGTATAAGATACATACGTTTTATTTAAAAAACAGTTTTTAAAAACAAAATCATAGTTTTTCTTTACTGAAGAAAGAAGGTAGAAATATGTGAAGAAGGAACTGGGACCCAATGATAATTTTTTTTTTTTTTTCTTTTTAAGAATTTTTTTGTGCCCAGAAAAAAGAAATTTCAAGTCATTTTTCCATGTGATGTCAGCAAAAGTAGTTTAGTGTGTTATTCAAAGGCACAATTGTTATTTTAATTAATATTTATGCATCTAATTAAGAAGAAAACGAAAAAAGTCATTTGCATCAATGTGCTCCATCTCCGGTGTAGATTGATGCACCTATTGGGGCAGTTTGATACGTTTGGAAAAAGTGAGAATAACAAACAGCTACTGCTTATTTTTCATAGAAAATGAGTCAGCAAAACATTTTATAATTATTTAAAGAAAATCAAATTAACCACAATTTAGTTGTAAGCAACGAACCATTATCTTCTTTCTCATGAATAATGAAAAAGTTACTAGGTTTTCTGTTCATAAACTGGGCGAGATGGTCAACAGCATCAGTTTTTCATTTAACATAGCCTACAAGGGGGAAAAACGATCTCTTTATAATAAAACACACATACTGCAATATATATTAAAACACACATAAATAATGCCTGCATTCAACAGTTAAAGGTATATATAAATATTATACAGACATACATACAATAAATACAATAAACCCAACTGGAGTGAAAAATTAGCCAGAGCCAAGAATCGAAAACGGGACCACAGTATACATGACTGTTCCTATAACCACTGAGCTACTCCGGCCGATACCTAGGCCTGCAATTTCTCACTAATAAACCATGTTGTGGAAGTCACCAGCTGTACGACAGCCTGGATGACCGGACAACGATGAATAGATTTTACTATTACATCGATCTACGATAATTATAATAAAACAATCATACTACATTATATATTAAAACACACATAAATAACGTCTACATTCAACAGTTAAAGGTATATATAAATATTATACAGACATACATACAATAAATACAATAAACCCAACTGGAGTGAAAAATTAGCCAGAACCAGGAATCGAAAACGGGACCACAGTATACATGACTGCTGCTATAACCACTGAGCTACTCTGCCCGATACCTAGGCCTGCAATTTCTCACTAATAAACCATGTTGGGGAAGTCACCAGCCATCTATACGACAGCCTTGGATGACCGGACAACGATGAATAGATTTTACTATTACATCGATCTACGATAAATATAATAAAATACACATACTACATTATACATTAAAACATTCATAAATAACGTCTACATTCAACAGTTAAAGGTATATATAAATATTATACAGACATACATACAATAAATACAATAAACCCAACTGGAGTGAAAACTTAGCCAGAGCCAGGAATCGAAAACGGGACCACAGTATACATGACTGTTCCTATAACCACTGAGCTACTCCGGCCGATACATAGGCCTGCAATTTCTCACTAATAAACCATGTTGTGGAAGTCACCAGCTGTACGACAGCCTGGATGACCGGACAACGATGAATAGATTTTACTATTACATCGATCTACGATAATTATAATAAAACAATCATACTACATTATATATTAAAACACACATAAATAACGTCTACATTCAACAGTTAAAGGTATATATAAATATTATACAGACATACATACAATAAATACAATAAACCCAACTGGAGTGAAAAATTAGCCAGAACCAGGAATCGAAAACGGGACCACAGTATACATGACTGCTGCTATAACCACTGAGCTACTCTGCCCGATACCTAGGCCTGCAATTTCTCACTAATAAACCATGTTGGGGAAGTCACCAGCCATCTATACGACAGCCTTGGATGACCGGACAACGATGAATAGATTTTACTATTACATCGATCTACGATAAATATAATAAAATACACATACTACATTATACATTAAAACATTCATAAATAACGTCTACATTCAACAGTTAAAGGTATATATAAATATTATACAGACATACATACAATAAATACAATAAACCCAACTGGAGTGAAAACTTAGCCAGAGCCAGGAATCGAAAACGGGACCACAGTATACATGACTGCTGCTACAACCACTGAACTACTCTGCCCGATACCTAGGCCTGCAAATTCTCACTAATAAACTATGTTGGGGAAGTCACCAGCCATCTATACGACAGTCTTGGATGACCGGACAACGATGAATAGATTTTACTATTACATCGATCTACGATAATTATAATAAAACAATCATACTACATTATATATTAAAACACACATAAATAACGTCTACATTCAACAGTTAAAGGTATGTATAAATATTATACAGACATACATACAATAAATACAATAAACCCAACTGGAGTGAAAAATTAGCCAGAGCCATTAATCGAAAACGGGACCACAGTAAACATGACTGCTGCTATAACCACTGAGATACTCTGCCCGATACCTAGGCCTGCAATTTCTCACTAATAAACCATGTTGGGGAAGTCACCAGCCATCTATACGACAGCCTTGGATGACCGGACAACGAGGAATAGATTTTACTATTACATCGATCTACGATAAATATAATAAAATACACATACTACATTATACATTAAAACATTCATAAATAACGTCTACATTCAACAGTTAAAGGTATATATAAATATTATACAGACATACATACAATAAATACAATAAACCCAACTGGAGTGAAAAATTAGCCAGAGCCAGGAATCGAAAACGGGACCACAGTATACATGACTGCTGCTACAACCACTGAACTACTCTGCCCGATACCTAGGCCTGCAATTTCTCACTAATAAACCATGTTGGGGAAGTCACCAGCCATCTATACGACAGTCTCGGATGACCGGGCAACGATGAATAGATTTTACTGTTACATCGATCTACGATAAATATAATAAAATACGCATACTACATTATACATTAAAACATTCATAAATAACGTCTACATTCAACAGTTAAAGGTATATATAAATATTATATAGACATACATACAATAAATACAATAAACCCAAATGGAGTGAAAAATTAGCCAGAGCCAGGAATCGAAAACGGGGCCACAGTATACATGACTGCTGCTATAACCACTGAGCTACTCTGCCCGATACCTAGGCCTGCAATTTCTCACTAATAATCCATGTTGGGGAAGTCACCAGCCATCTATACGACAGCCTTGGATGACCGGGCAACGAGGAATAGATTTTAATATTACATCGATCTACGATAAACATAATAAAACACACTTACTAAAATATATATTAAAAGACACAAAAATAACGCCTGGATTCAACAGTTAAAGGTATATATAAATATTATACAGACATACATACAATAAATCCAACCGGAGTGAAAAATTAGCCAGAGACAGGAATCGAACCTGGGACCACTGTATTCAAAACTGCAGACCTAGGTATCGGCTGGAGTAGCTCAGTGGTTAGAGCAGCAGTCTTGTATACTGTGGTCCATGGTTTTTGACATTAGAAAAGTTAAAGAAGACAAACAAGCTGCAGCACAGCAAAGGAATAGAGACAAAGAGCTGCAAAATGTAAAAATACTGCTAGGGATAAAATACACCAAAAGTTTGAAGCGACAGATGAAGAGAAAGAAGATGGAAGAATTAAATTCATCAGATGAATCCTAAACATCCTTGGTACAGTTGTGTCATTCTACATCAGATGATTTGAACCTGAGTGACCTGCTAGGTGAAGAGGCAGATACTTTGGAAGATTATACAATGGAAGAAGCAGATACTTCTGACCTAGATATTGTTTTGATGACATTGTTATAGTCTGGTTTATAAAAAAGAGATCGTTTAAAGGTATATATAAATATTATACAGACATACATACAATAAATACAATAAACCTAACTGGAGTGAAAAATTAGCCAGAGACAGGAATCGAACCAGGGACCACAGTATACAAGACTGCTGCCCTAACCACTGAGCTACTCCGGCCGATACCGAGGTCTGCAATTTCTCAATAATAAACCATGTTGGGGAAGTCACCAGCCATCTATACGGCAGCCTTGTATGACCGGGCAACGATGAATAGATTTTACTATTACATCGATCTACGATAAACATAATAAAATACACATACTACATTATATATTAAAACACACATAAATAACGCCTGCATTCAACAGTTAAAAGTATATATAAATATTATACAGACATACATACAATAAATACAGTAAACCCAACTGGAGTGAAAAAGTCCTTCCGGCCAGTGCCGGGAGGAAGAGGTAGCTTTCATATTCCTTATTTTAAAAAAGCCAACTTATATTATTCAAACACACGAAGCTCAATTAAGTGGAAACCGAATGTAGGAAATTCAATTTTAATTTTTATCAATACTAAATCATTATGAATGAGAATTTCGCGAAATTAGTCAGCTTTATCCAAGCTGCTTTTATTTAAAGTAACTTATATTTGGCTGCTAAATTCGGGATTTCTTAAAGTGCCTGCCATTTTAAGACAACATGGTGGATGAGGCTAACCAGTGAACTTGGTCGAGACCTTAGTAATTGCTGTGCACATGCTCACTCGCATCGGAATCGGTTGATATATACGAATGCTGCAGGCAAAAAATCAGATTTTTCAAAATGTCACCCACGTTAAAAATTGAAACTGCTATCTGGACCATTTTTTAAGGTAAAGACAAACAAAAAATGGTCCTGAATCCTTATATCAAGGTCAAATACTTAAGAAAGAAACCTTTTTCACTTTCTAATTTTTTTTCACCTCACTTTAAATATAATTTTTTTTTTTAATTTAATGGCCGCCATTTTGAAACAAGATGGCTGATGAAGCTGGCCAGCGAACTTGGTCGAGATATTGATGTATACTATCCACATGCCTTCTTCCATCGAAATAGGCGAATACGTGTGGTATCGCGTGACAAATACAAGATCGTTTCAATGTGTTAGCCATGATAGAAATTCAAAGTGCTATAATTCAACCACTTTTTAAGATATAAACAAAAGAATAAATTTTCAGAAACAAAAACTGCTCCAAAATCTTTGTATCAAGGCCAAACACACAAAAAAAATCTTTTTCATTTTCCAATTTTTTAATACCTCATTTTAAATTTTAAATTACATTCTTTTAAAAAAATGGCAACCCTTTTGAAACAAGATGGCGAATGAAGCTGGCCAACGAACTCGGTCGAGACATTGGTATGTACTATGTACAGACCAAGTTACATTCAAATCGGTTCATAAATACGCCTGTCATCGCGTGACAAAAATCAGGTCTTTTAAAAT
Organism: Maratus speciosus; assembly: GCA_963932465.1. Classification (NCBI taxonomy): domain Eukaryota; kingdom Metazoa; phylum Arthropoda; class Arachnida; order Araneae; family Salticidae; genus Maratus; species Maratus speciosus. The sequence continues at coordinate 78,158,540 of OZ010790.1, forward strand.
GTCAGCCACAATAGAAATTCAAAATGTTATAACTCAGCCATTTTTTTAGATATAGATGAAACAAAACCTGTTCCGGAATCTTTGTATTAAGGTCAAACACATACAAAAAAAATCTAATTCATTTTCTAATTTTTTGGTATCTCATTTTAAATTTAATTTTTTTTTTTAATTTTTTTAAATGGCCGCCATTTTGAAACAAGATGGCGGATGAAGCTGGCCAACGAACTCGGTTGAGTTATTTGTATGTACTATGTACACACCAAGGTACATCCAAATCGGTTCATAAATACGTCTGTTATCACGTGGCAAAAATCAGGGCGTTTCAAAATGTCAGCCACGCTAGAAATTCAAAATGCTATAACTCAACCATTTTTTAAGATATAGACGAAACAAAAACTGCTCCCGAATCTTTTTATCAAGGTCAAACACATAAGAAAAAAATATTTTTCCAATTTTCAATTTTTTGGTACCACATTTCATATTTAAATTTTTCTTAAAATTTTAAATGGCCGCCATTTTTAAACAAAATGGCGGATGAAGCTGGCCAACGAACTCGGTCGAGACATTGGTCTGTACTATGTATAAACGAAGTTACATCCAAATCGGTTCATAAATACGCCTTTTATCGCGTGACAAAATTCAGGACGATTCAAAATGTCAGCTTCGCTAGAAATTCAAAATGCTATAACTCAGCCATTTTTTAAGATATAGACGAAACAAAAACTGCTACGGAGTCTTTGTATAAAGGTCAAATACATAAGAAAAAAATATTTTTCCATTTTTAATTTTTTGGTACCACATTTCAAATTTTAATTTTTTTAAAAATTTTTAAATGGCCGCCATTTTGAAACAAAATAGCGGATGAAGCTGGCCAACGAACTCGGTTACAGCAAAAATTTTTTGAAATCGCTTTCCTCCGAACGGCTGCAATAGGTAGCTTTTTGTAAAGAAAGCTACCTAAAATTAGCCAGAGCCTGGAATCGAAAACTTGACCACAGTATACATGACGGCTGCTATAACCACTGAGCTACTCCAGCCGATAAATAGGCCTGCAATTTCTCACTAATAAACCATGTTGGGGAAGTCACGAGCCATCTATACGACAGCCTTGGATGACCGGACATCGAGGAATAGATTTTACTATTACATCGATAGTACTTACTATTACAATCTAGCCTTTTTTTTTCTCTGGAGAATCAGTATAAATTCGAGATTTATCATTCTGCCGTGCTTTTCTTTTGTCAGTTCCAATACCACTAACTGTTGGGCAAGGACTTTCTGTACTGTCTTAAGGAGTTACAAGCTTGTTTGGCGGTAAATACTCGTTGAATGGAATAATTAGAACCGTGATCCCTGATATTTTCTTCACCATTTCTTGCTTTCATTTTCTTCAGACGATGCAGCAGAGTAGTGGGTTTCATGTTGAACATGAGTGCAGCTTTACGGATTGGAAAGTTTCCCTCTAAAGCAGCTTTCATAGCTTTAGATACTACATCCTTGTTGATTTCAGCTTTCTTGGTCTTTTTTTTTTTTTTTTTTTTTTTTTTTTTTTTTTTTTTTTTTTTTTTGTATGAGCGAATCATAGTAGAAACCCTGGATTAGAAAAAATAAAAAACACTGTTTGTAAAAATGCTATTAATTTTTCTAGTATACAATAATTCAGCTATTTAACTTCAATAAACTCTAATATTATAAATGATTGGATTAAGGAGTGTTTGGTAAAAATAACAATAAAAGGTAATGAACAAATGAAATAAAAAGGATATAGGTTGTCTGCAGCTATCATGCTGCACACTGATACGCATCAATATGCCCCAACATAGGCTATATCAATGTTCCCCGAGCAGCCATTTTGAATAATATAAATCTCAAATCCAACACTTCATAATTTACCTAACAAAAAGAATGGGGATCTGATAAATAATAACTTTACTTACCAGGCAATATATTCTTTCCTGTTGAAAATACAGGATCAGCTGTATAATACCACTGCAATTGTACAACTCAAATTTACTTTTGACGTACAAAAACAGTAAATCACCCGTCTCATTTTATCAGAATACTGAATCACACCAAGACGTTCTGTAGGTAGTTGTGTACATTAGCGCCATCGTTTGGAGTTGTCGTGAAACTTCCTGTAATTACCTTGTGAGCAGTAAAGGGGGTGTATCAAGGTGCCCTATGTATCAATGTGCCCCACTTCACCCTATATGTCAATATATTGTGGGAAACATAAATATAACTATTCATGCCTCATTTAACCTCTAATTGTGTTTAAAAAAATACAAAATCTTATCCGGCACTAGTTAATATTCTAGTTGAAATCTACAAGAATCAGTGCTCTATAAATTACATTCTCCTTTTAAACGTTTTCAATCCCCTAATCGAAATTTACAGCAAATATTAAATCTTAAACGTCACTAATTAAAATTATTATCAAATGTAAATTCACGCGAATTCTACCGAAATTTAATCCTAGATTTTAAACAGTTTTAGTCTTTTAATAATGCGAGAAAATTCACAGTTCACAAACTTTAATTTGATAGTACGTTCAAGATTTATATTGAAAACATTTTCACGAAACATTAACTATTCTTCTTAAAGATATATACCTTAATATCATTACAGTGAAAATATTACTTTTCTAGGAAGAATATAAAACGCGAACAGATTTTCGGTGCTAGAAGTTTAATGAAGTTTAACGAAGTTTTAATATTTTTATTATTTTATACTCTACTCATACAATAATTAGCCCTTGTTTTGAATAACTACAGTACTATTTTCGAATAACTTAAAAGTGAAGCATGTATTGTATATGTATAATACATGTGTCAGTTTGTGTGTATTTGTTTACTGAAACTTTAAAAAATAGACCTGATGGTGGATTTACATGTTTTTTTCATGTTTCATTCTCTTTTTTATGACATTTTTGCCGTTGCAAAGATATTATATTTTTTTTTCTTAAAAATCGTATTTGCTTTCTGAAATTTTTCGTAAACCCTGAGTTGCGATCTGGAAGATGCATTTTGTTTAAAATATGTTTTTGGTACACGGAGAAATTTTTAAAAAATGCATTTCAATGTAATATTCTTGCATTCAAAAATTAAGTGAACAATGAAATATCTACTGAAAAAGTTTAACCGATTAAAGAAGGGAAATGGTGAATAATTCAGCATGTTTCATAGAGATAAAGTTTAACATATGTTTATATTGTATTTAAGTAAAAAAAAAAAAAAAGAAAGAAAAATCTTTTTACAATCCTAGATATTTATTCTAAATAAATGAGTCAGACTGATGTGTAAAAATAAAAGCCGTAAATACATTGAGTGTAAATACATTGGCCGTAAATACATTTAAATTCAATACACAGCAGGAAATATTTTAAACTATATTAAAATATAATTCCCTGTTCTTCTTGTACAAAAAAAATATGCTTCTTAATAGAGGGAAATATGTTATAACCAAGGACGTAAATATATATAATAACTTCTTCCGTGTTATTCACGATTTCGAAAGGCATCCTTTTTTTTCTTCAAAACTCGGAAACTAATACTTTTGAAATTCAAAAAATCATTTAGAAACACAAAGCTTCAATGCTGCCATTGACATAGAGAAACGTTTCAGAGTAGTTTTTTATATTGTACTAATAAATCTTCTCAAACTAGAATACCATTTTTTAGAATTCTTTGAATTCGCAATTTAACATTTTCACCTGCAATGGAAGATTACCAAATTAATATTAATTTTAATGTCTTTGCTAATTCGGTTAGTTTGTAAAGCATGTTTGTTGAACAGGAAAATGCTTACTTGAAAATTAATAGATTCCGAAAAACTTATATTTTGTATTGAAAAAACTTATTCACTAAAAAATTATTCGGAAACGTTTCCAGAAATCACTGGCAGCAGCAGAATCTTTGTTTTAATAAATTCTTCTGTAATTCCCGAAATTATCTCTCAATTTTACGATTTAATCATATATATTAAAACCCAAACTATTTTAGAATGTTCAGAACACAAACTTCACACAATGCGCATGTTTTTCGACTGTTTTTCGAACCTATTCAATTTAGAAGGAAGTGGAAGGAATTCCTTCGAGCGTAGCGGGCTAATGCAGCAGTTTAAAGCTCTGAACATTTGTAGAGGACACAGGTTCGAGCCCATGCCCGGTAAAAGGATTTCGGTAATATTTTTTTTTTTTCAGTAATTCATTTCCATAATGACATTTTATTAGAAGTTGAAGTTATATGATTTTTATTTTACTATTATTGTTATTTGAATGCTTTATAATTAAATATATTTTAACACTCAACAATATTTCCAAAAAAAAAAAAAAATTATGATTTCACATTTAAAATATTTAAGCTAAAATATTTTGCATATAATTATCAATTACATAAATTGAGCTCATATACAATTTTTGCAATATTTTATGACCATTATGAAGAATTTATTTGTGTGAGTGTCAAAAAGAAAAGCCCGCATTCTTTTCCGTAAAAAATAAAACTGAAATATAGAAAAATATTCATATAAAAGCTATAAAAGAAATTACATTGATAGCCATGGTTTAATATTAAAAAAAAAAAATGTATAAAAATGTAAAAGTATTTCAAGTAATAAAAAATATATATTAGAAATTATTACCTACATCAAGTTTCATTTTATTTTTTAGGGAATGAGACTGATAAAAATAAAATAGATGGCAGGTTTTAATGGTCATGTAGCAAAAAAAAAAAAAAAAAAAAAAATAATAATAATAATAATAATAATAATAATAATAATAATAATAATAATAAGAAAGAAATAAATAAATATTGTCATTTTTTCAACAATAAAAGAAAGAAGCCGTTGTAAGTAAAAATAAATGCTCTACCTAGTATTTTTAGGTAAATTTCTATAAAAAAGCAAGTATAATTTGTTGTAAATTATAAACTTAAAATGCTTTCACTTCATTGAATAGGTTAGACTGGTAGCAATATTTATCGCCTCAATAAAATAGGAATAACTTGTGTAACTTAGAAATTTGTCTAGATTTCAATACTTAATTAAAAAACATCTGATTATAAAATCAAAAAAAAAAACATTCTAATGAATCATTCTTCTTATTTACAGTCAAATATTGACGGGCACTATTTAGTGTGTTTTAAAAGATATAGAACGCATCATGGGTAACTCGGAATAGGTTATTGTACATTTTTATTCGAGGTTATATATATATATATTTCTAGTTTTTAAAAAAAATCTTTTTTTTTTTTTTTTTTTTTTTTTTTTTTTTTTTTTTTTACAATGACAACACACTAAATTTTAATTTATGTAGCATTTTAAATATACGGATAAACACTAGTAATTATATTCTCCAAATTTAAGACACGCTTCATACATTTTTTTTTTTTTAATCGTGTGAGGAGGTTTATGGATAATAATCTTTTCTGAAGTAATTTGCATGTTGCAGAATTGGTCAAATGGTAAGTAATAAAGACAGTCTTCAGGTGATAAAATTTTAATAGATTTTTAATCCTTTTAATCCTTTTTAATCCTTATTTTATAAAAATAAGTTAACACTTACGTACGTTAAGTACAAATACAATAATACCCTTATGTCATAAGAATTAAAACTGTATTTGCGAATAATCAGATTAATCCATATAATGTCTCCTTTGTCTAATGAAATGCTAAAAAATATTTATGCTAATAAATTTAATAAAATTATGTATACTAATAATATTAGATAAATTTAACATGTTAGACGGATTTTTTAATAATGGACTTATACTACATTCTTTCCTCAGAAATAAAAATTTAGAATCGATGACGACGACATTAGGGGAATTTTTAACAATACTTTTCGGCAAAATTCGAAGTTTAAACAATATCCTCTTAACTCATTTTTATTATCTCATGTATTTATATAGTATTGGACGTCTGTCTTTCAAAGACATGTTCTGGAAGTCTAGAGAAATGTATTCGTAAACTTTATGTACAAGATTTCAACAAATAATTTTTCGGAAAGCCACAATAACCTCATTTCCGCAAAATATCACAACATTGTCCCTGTTATTATTAGACACGATTTTAACAAAATAAATCGATTTAAAATATGGACTGAATATTTGTGTGAAAACTGTTTAGAGTATCTGCATACAGATTGTTTTAAAAGTTATCCCTGAAGATAATGAGTCATTTACGACCAATACGATATTTTGATTAATATACATTTTAATTCACAAAAATAATATATCTACTTATAAACACAAGTTAAATGAAATGTAAACAATGAAAAAAAAAAAAATGAGTGTTATAATTTTTCCTGACGTTATTCTAAAATGTATTAATATTATAGTTCCAAGAAAAAAAAAAAAAAAAAAACAGTTTGTAATTCAAAAACATAGAACTCAAATGAGCCCAGAGTACCTTAACGATAAAAAAGATATTTTTGTATACAAACTGATGCAGAAAAATATACAATGCAAATTTTGGAGAATACACAGGAAGGAGAAAAACAATACATATATCCATACACCATCTAATACATTATTAGCCTTATTTCATTTAAAATATTAAAACTACTTATAATTTCTATTATTTATGTTTATTCAACAGGGTCATATTATAGGGACACATAATTTAATTTGCGCTTGTTTAACATTTTTTTCTTTTTTTATCAATATAAAATAAAAACATTTTCTTTAAAAAACAAAGCGCTTTTATTATTATTTAAAAAATATATAAAATGATTTAATTCAAATTTTGCATTGGAATTTAAGTAAATGGCTTGTTTAGAAGAATAGCCATTCTGAGTTTAATATTAAATGCTATAGCAAAAGTATAAAACCTTTTGTGAAATTATCTGTGCAGTTATGTATAGTTAAAATAGATGTATAGTTAAATATATTTATAGTTAATTTAAAGCTAACGAAATTATTAATTACAAAAAAAAAAATTATTATTTTATTTAGGGCGGGGGCAAGATTATAACAAAAAAAAATCTACCCTATTTGCTCGTAAAAGAGAATGACAAATTTGATTTCTACATATTAAAACAAATGTATGAAATCGAGTAAAAAGAATATTCTTTAAAGAAAAATCATCTAGATAAACAGATACATAATGCCGTACAAAGAAAACATATACAAAACATCCACATATACAAAGAAATATACTTATGTATATAAATTTTAAGTAAACGCTTTGGTGAAACATAAAATATGGTATATAATCTATATTCATTTAATATACGAATTATACATGATTTTTTTTTTCATTACTTTAAATTACTAGTTCAGTTTCGAATGTAAAGCTTTCTCTATCCAAGATATATATATAATCCTAATGAAACGAATTATATGAAACTACTGATTAAACGACTGATTATGTTCCACGCTATTTCTCCTGAAATATGAAACTTTTGACCATTTGAAATTAACACCAATTTATCCGTATTGATCCACAGATATCAAAACTGTTAATATATTTTTAAATTTTGAATTAGTTTTTAAAATATTATTTTTTTTTTCTAATTTCAATTACATTTCTGTAGTGACAATCTATAATGTCAACAAAATTGCTCTATATTTTTTTTAAAGGGGAGAACAGGGCAATACTATATGGATTATTAGATTTCTTATTTTTCTTAATTTTCATATTTAAAATTGAAATAATATATTTCATTTCAATTGAGAGTGAAGCAATATTGATATTAAGTAATGCTTTTCAGGAAAGTTAAGTAAATAGATCATTTTTTTGCACATTTCAATCAGCCGGAATCAGTTTATTTTAGAAAACGAAAATCGTCTGTCAATTTCAAATTCCATAGACAGAAAAAAGTTTTCTTTTCAAATATAAAGAGAAAATGACATCAATAATCTTAAAAACAGAAAGAAAATTATAAAATAAGAGTTTAATCATAACACATGAAAAGCAGAAAATAAGGAAAGTTACGCATCTTTACACATAATTATTAAAAAGGTACGAAAACATTAAAAGAATAAAATTATCATACGCGAAACGCGTCATTTGTAAAAGGTCAAAACATTAGATATCGAAAGATTAAAGTGCCTAAAATAATTAAATTGTTTTATGTGAAAAACGTTTAATGGTGAACAGAAAAAAAATTAAAATAAATTTATTACTTGAGATATGCATTTAATAGGGAAAAATTACGTCATATAATAAAACAGTACATTTAAAACGATTTTTATTCCAGAGGCTTTTAATCTGACGTCACACGGTAAAATAGTATTGCGCCAATCAAATTTCTTTATATATTACATCACGTGGCGCAGCATAAATACATGTAAATACATGCGCCAAATACATTCGATTTATTTTGTGTGAATTACTGTTCAATAAATACATATTAGGAAATTTGGATATTCTTTGTAATTAATACGAACTTGATTATCCCGTGAACGAATTCGCCAACTTATACAAACTTACATATAAAATGACGAAAGAACAAACATATTTGTAAAAAATTATTAAAAATTCTAATAAAAAGTCGAATTAAAAATCAATTGATGACGTAACAGACCCGTGTATCATGCTTAACGTCAAGTGAATGTGACATTTAAGATCATCCATTATTGATATTTAATCGTATAGTTTGGCGATAGTTTTTTGGTGGACGGGTTAATTAAGTAGTACTACATAAACAATATACATTGTAATAATAACTTGATAGTATTCATGATGATGTATTAAACTAGCGAAAATAATTCATGAAGAAGCTACTCGTTCTTGAAGTATTTAAAACTCGATCAAGACATAAAATTTCAAAACAAAATATTTTCATGCATAACACGTGCTTTTCAATACGTGGATATAAAAGCTATTCCCAAGCAGACGGAGTTTTTTAACCTCAAACCTAAAGGAAGCTTATTGCCCATGGCGACGTTATAAAATTCAGAAAGATAGCGTCATTTAAACCTACCGGCGTATACCGCGCAGTTTTAATACCCTAAGTAACATCGAAATTTACGGGTATGCATTATACGCCGAATTTAAAAATGAACAAGGAGAGGGGGCACATGTGAACATTTCTTACATTTTTGGCTATTTCTGAAAATTGTTATGAGCTATTGAACCAAAATTTGATTTATATGAATATTTATAATTCGTTTGTTCTTTTGGTGAAACTTTTGGGTGCATTTATCAAGAATTTCTGACTTATATCATCATTCTAAAATTTATCTAAATTTGTTCACATGTGCCCCGGTGGAGGGGTAGTTGTGAACATAGTTGGGGCACATGTGAACACATGCATAAATGAGGCAAAAATATTTTTTGTGAATAAAATATGTGATAAAAACTAATTAGATGCCTTCTTTCTAGTTGTATTAAGAAATCAATAAATGTTTCAAAATAGATACAAGAAATTATTCGTAACATTATACACTAATATGCCTACTCATTTTGGTTCAAGCACAGCAAAACTTTGTTACTTTTAAATAAGTTATTGAATAATTCTGTTACTGTGTTTTTATTTTATTTCTAAATGTTGTGCAATGTATATAACAAAATTGTGCATCATTGTTTTAAAAATTTTCTAAAATTTTGATAATAAAAGGTGATTATCACAGTATTACTTATCATTTTTTTTGGCCAACACTGTAAAAAAAACGGACTAAAAAACAGAGATTCTACTGGCAATCTAGACGCCAGTAACATTTCCGTATTTTTACGGAAATTTTCCCCATAAATTACAGAAAAAAATGCGTTTTCTGTATAAAAACAGAAATTTTTCACAACAGATGACACTGGCTGACTGGCTAACCTACCTGCTCGACCGTCCAGTTCTCCTGCAACGTATAGCGGGTTGTATGAATTTTTTAGAAGACACACGAATTTATATTTACCAATCCCCTCCCTTTCTGAGCTAGCTGAGCAAACTCATAGTTTTTAGCTCTCATTTCAGACAGGAGCCCCTGTTTTGTACATAATGTAAATATTTGTCTTATTTTCTTTGGTTTGTTTTATTTAGAAATTTAGTATTTTCATTATATTTATCAGCATATGCATTTCACTTAAACTTTTTCAGCTCTAATATTCAAAAAATATGTCTTGTAATTGTTTATGCATGAATGCAACATAGTGCAATTGCTGTAAATGTATGTACTGATGCACTTCTTGTGAGTTTCAGAGTCAAAAACAGCAAACTGAATTTATTTTTCTGTATGTTATCAACTGTTTTAAAAATATTGTAAAGACTACTTATTGTTAATGTATCTTACCATATGCAGTGGATTTGAGTCTTTCCTCCCTCCCCCCCCCCCCGATATTGCACTTATACTCTAAAGCGAAAGCTGGGTTCCCGGGACGTTCATCCCTGTAATTTTTGGGGGGGGGGGCGGAATTTCCGTAACAAAACCGAAATAGTACTGGCATTTAGATTGGCAGTAAAATCTCCGTTTTTTTTTTTTTTTTTTTTTTTTTTTTTTTTTTTTTTTTTTTTTTTTTTTGTAAGTGAATTAAATTTTACTTTCATAAAATAAAACATCTTACAAGTACTTTAATATCCGCTAAGAAAAAATAAAATAGTTTAAAACTGGAAATCATTAAATAATAAAAAATAAACATATTGGTTTTTAAAGAAAGCAACCACTTTTAATTGTTATCTAACTTCCAGTAAATAAAAACTGTGAAGCAACCCTAAAAACATTGAATTTATAGCTCAATGATTGACAAGGGTAATTAAATTTTAAACTTCAAAAAGTGCATCCACAGACTTAAAAAATACACTTGTGAACTTTTCACATCTCCCCCCATATGTTATATTCACAACTGCCACACCTATCAACTTAAGCATAACATATAAAATAAGATATTTTAAACTGAAATAAGGAAACATAACTTTTTGTACCTGATCAATGCCACAATAGAATGCAATGCTGATATTCTACTTTAAAAAATGTCTTTTACTTACTACTTTAAAAAAATTTCTTTAAAAAAGACTTTTTTATATCACACCTTCGAAAACAAAAAAATTACAACTACCACAAATCAAAATGGTATATTGTTCTGCAAATTCAGCCAAATGATGGTCCAGCTCTACCATCTATTGGTATTTTTTTTAATTTTTTTTATTTCAAATTAACTGAGTGAAATATGAGCTGTTCAATATGTGCCCATGTTCGCATGCGCCCCCCTCTTCCATACATATAAAAAAAGGAAAAGATGAACATAAGATAATTAGCATTAATAATTTTTCTTTTATGAGTTGAGTCAATTAGAGTTTAGTAGGTAAGTGAAAATATGATATATTTCTTTTCATATTATGAGTAAAATTTCTTGTGTTTGAATATACTGTTATACTTATCGCTTGTCACTTCAGTATTCCTCGAAAGACTAGGAAAATTCTTGGAATGAATGACTTGAAATGATAAGAACATACATTTCAGGTTTCTTTGTAAAAAAAGTGGTGCACGATATGCGGCGAATATACCCAAAAATAGAAAAATACAGTCTAAAATCGTAGGTGCGTGTTATACACCGGTACGCATTATACACTGGATTTTGCAGTAATCATTTTATACAAGCTAATTTTCAGATGTGTAATTGATCTTATCAGTCCCGAATACACACTGTAAAAAAAAATCTGCAAAGTTACTAAAGTTTTTCTAGGAAACTGGGATTCCTAGAACTTTTTATGTAACGGCAACAACAAAAATTCATGTAACATACACACTTTTGCGCCGAAAATCAGAAAATCTGCAAGGCTACTAAGAATTTTTTAGGAAACTGGGATGCCTAGAACTTTTCATGTAACTACAACCAGTGTTACAGACACAAATTTAGTAAGATTACTGTAATTTTAACAGATTCATTTGTAAAGTTACAGATTTCTTTAGCTTTACAAAGACTAGTTTTGTAGATTTGCAGCTTTTTTTGTACAATTACAGATGAAAGTTTAGTAAGCATGTAACTTTACATCTGTAGAACTACAGATTTTATTTTTACAGTGCAGACGTCATTTATTACGACAGCGATGAATGACGTCATACTAACCGAAAAATGCCATACAAACGGAAAAGCATGGTAACGCGATTGCAGAAGATAGCTGCTGTTATACTGATAATATCATTATATCCGTCACGTTGTAATATTTTTTTTTTAACAGGGCCCATTAGTATATTTTCTGAGACTGCGAAGCCTGAACAGGAGTAGGCGGCCGTAGCTCGCAAGGAGTTGAGCCCCCTAGTTAAAATATAAAGATTTTATTAAATATATCTATGTATATATTATGTATAAATATATTAAATTAATTTTTACAAATTGTATTATGAATTGGGAAGTTTAATAATTTATTCTACTATCATCTGTTATTTATGATTCTCTACTTTTCTGCACTGTAAAAAAAAATCTGTAGTTCTACAGATGCAAAGTTACATGCTTACTAAACTTTCATCTGAAACTGCACAAAAAAACTGCAAATCTAAAAAACTATTTTTTGTAAAGCTACAGAAATCTGTAACTTTACAAATGAATCTGCTAAAATTACAGTAATCTTACTAAAATTTTATCTGTAACCCTGGTTGTAGTTACATGAAAAATTCTAGGCATCCCAGTTTCCTAAAAAATTCTTAGTAACCTTACCGATTTTTTTATTTTTAGCGCAAAAGTGTGTTTGTTACATGAATTTTTGTTGTTGCCGTTACATAAAAAGTCCTAGGAATCCCAGTTTCCGAGAAAGATTTTAGTAACTTTACAGATTTTTTTTTACAGTGTGGGTAATCTGATAATCCCGATAATCTTTCTTCTGTGATAAATTAAGTATTTCTTCTTTCCTCATTATATTTTTTTTAGCTTGAGGAGGAAACGCATTAACTGAAGGAAAAAAAAAAAAAAAAAAAAAAAAGACGTCAAAATTATTCGAAGCTTTAATTACGCACACCTTATACCTTTCTTGAACTTATTATTAAAAAAAATATTTATGTTTTATAGCACTCTGAAAATAATAAATATTTTAAAACTATGCAATTATCTTTGAAAAGGTATAAAAGTAAATAAAATTTCAACGCTGCCGTTGTTGGATAAATAAGACAATGAAAAATAATCTGTACACTTTTTACTATAAATTTCGAGATTCTAGTAAACCTACATAATATTTGTCTTATACATTTGATTAAAAAAAAATCACAATTATACAAACATTAACATGGAACGATATTATTTATTAAAAGACGAAACAAAACGTATGAAATTGTAGTGTCTTTATTTATTTTTCTGACACAATTACGGACTAGTTGTACTTCTTTGGCGTAAAATATACGTGATTTTTACAATTTTGTACAAAGAAAAAATGCATAATTTTTTACAAAAAAAAAAAAAAAAAAAAAAAAAAAAAAAAAAAGATATCACCTTCAAACTTTTTAATTATATATATTGACATTTTAATTATATATTTAATTTTTCTATGTAAAAAATGTGAATATTATATCGTGTGCGACTGCAGATGGGTGGCAAGGACTTTCAATAGGGCGACTGATTTCGCAAATATGAAAGTTATCAGATCCGGTTGCAATAATATTAAAAGTAGAGTTTTTCTGGAAGGCGTGTTCACTCGTAAGCAGACGTCGCCGATAAATGAATCATGTGCACTTCCTCCTGAATACTCAGCATTGTTTTAAAAGTTTTATACTTTATTTAATTTTAACTGCTAGTAATTTTTAACTGTAAACATGATATATAGTTTTCTGTCATTTGAATGTTATTTATTGTACTGAGGAGAGGCTAAAATTTGCTCGAAACGTTTCCTTTTTAATTGTATTAAATGTATTTAAGTAATTTTTACTTGTATGTCTGATGAATTGTAATATATATTTTTTTTAATCGTATATCAGACGTTAAACAATGATTATTTATTTTAATTCAGAGCATTGTTCAAATCATAAGATCACAAAGTTCTTTGATTAAAAATAATAGTATTTTATACAGGATGTCTATAATGAATATCCCAGTTTCAATGGTATATTTTAACAGTTTAATTTAGACTATTTAGAACAAATCATACTTCAGATTGAAGGTAACATAATCCAGATTTGTTTTAGAAATGTAAAAAGCAAACTTAGATCACTAGTTTTTAAATTTTTTCTCGTTTCACTTAGTAGTAGAATTCAGTGATTAATTAAGGCGAAAAAAAATATTCTAGAATAAATGAAGTTGGGGATTTTTCAAGGTGGCATTCACGCTCTGAACAAGGCGAAGTATTCAATCATTTAGTTATCCTTACATTTTTAAATGGTTAATTCATTGCTGCAGAGAGGTCAAGTGCTTCAGAAGTACATGCATAGCTGCCAATTTGAACTAATTTTCCATACCACTAAAATTTAATAGAAAATTTTAGCTAATTGAATCCCCAAAATTCAAAAAATTTTAATGTTTAAATAAGTCAAAAAATTCTATTAAATTTTAGTTGTAAGAAAAATCCGTACATGTTGGCAGCTATGTACATAGAGAAAGTACCTTTCTAGATATTGGATGTATTGCATGACCGGTAGATTTGAAGCAAATACAGAACTTTTGTAATATGTTGTTATCATCGACTGCAAGTCAGAACGTTCCGGAATTGCAGTGTTAAAGTTTCCCAATTAATTTTTATAATAACGAGCATCGATGCTCAACATGTTATTGAACACATGTATATACATTTTTTATTAAAAATATGAAGTACATTGAAATTACAAATATATTTAACCATGCTATTAAATCAATGTTTTATCTGTACGAACGTATAGAATAGTCATTACATTTATGTTTTCAACTAATACCACCTAAAAATACAAAGGAATATAATTTAATTAAATTTTTTGTATAACTGTAATTTAGAAAAGATATATATATATATATATATATATATTACTTTGATTTACATTTCATTTGAATGTGAAATTTTGTAGGAACGTTGCATGTATAAATAACTTTCTACTTTTAGTGTCGAATACGTTTAAAGAAATACGCCTTAGTTTAAAATCTAGAAAATTTTAAGGTGTCAAAATAATTTAATAAGTATACTTAAAGCTTGAATCGATACGGAAGAAAACTATTTGTTCTATTAAATTATTTTCTAAATTCATTGCGATATAAAATACTTCAAGGGTATTGTTAGTTACCTCAAGTTTGAGAGAAGGAGATGAAGATTCCTTTGTTCGTTTAAAAATGTAATCTTAAGGTTAGTTAAAAGACTTATTAAACTTTGATAATTGTTATGTCAATAACAGAGTTTTATAATAGTTTAGAGTTATGGAATTCTTAAGTATAATAAGGATGTGGATAAAAAAATGTCTTAAAGAGATTTTAATTCTGTTTTAATTCTCAAAAAAGTGTTATGGTATAAAAAATAGTGCTCTATATTAAAAATCGAATTAAATAAGTTTCAAAATTTTTACTCAAACAGGCTTTTTTTTTAATGATTCGAACTATACGCGTATATAATAATAATTACAAGTGCTTTTTACATGAACGATAACATAACTTGAAGTGTAGGTTTACAAAAAATATATTTTAGCAAAACATTTTAATTAAAAATTCTAAAGATTTTAAACACGAATTACTTTATAACAAATTTAGTACGCATTGCTTATCTCAGGTGTTCTAATTAAAAGTCTTAAAAAGTGTTCAATGTATAACAGTGTTTATATTAGCGTGAAACAATCGTAATCTAAATTATTGGTAAACTACTATAATCATTTCGTTATCAATTCTATAAAAATTGAAGTGATATAAAATTCAATTGTTGTAGTTTCAGAAGATAAGCCTGTAATTTTTTTTGGTTCTAGATATAATCAAAAGATAAGAATGACTTTTCAGGAAGAATTCTAAATCGACTTGAATGTTTTGATTAACTTCCAGATATATATCTTTTTATTTGAAAATTAAATGTAATTTATTTAAAATTTAATAGCCTGAAAAAATTTCCTACTCAAACTAATTAAAACGATTTTTAACTACTACAGTTTTTATTATTTTTGAAGACATGAAAATGTATTTCAATACCTTAAAAAATTAGTAAGGAAATATGCGTTTTGGAATACACACAGTCAGAAAAGGTACAGAAGCCGTTTACATATGTTACTAGGAAGAACAAGCATGCAAATGTTAACACCAACTTGACTAAAACGCTTTTAATTCTTTTTTATAGCTTTTATTTCTTAAGATAAGCTTGTACGCACTACAATACAATTATAAAAGCCTTATAATGTGAAGTTAAATCAATTAAAGCAATTCATATTTATGTGATTTACATATTTCTTATTAAAAAATACTGTTTAAACATTTTTTTTTTTAATTTTCGCAATTTAAATGTTAACACCTTATCATGAGTTGAAAATATGGCGTTTTTTCATATTTTTTCCCCTTACAGAATTATATGTTTTTATTTCACTTTATTTGTACTTTATATCACAATAATTAAAGAAAATTTTTACATAGTACTATTGAAAATATATTATTGCCGCAGTTCCAATGGATCATTTTTGTTCCTTCCTGTCATTATTGTAGCTTAGTTTTGAATTATCTAAAATAAAAACAATTATCAGTTATTAATTAAATAAGGTTTATTTGTAGAGACGGCAGAAAGCTCGATTTTTGCCTTATAAAAAGAGACAGATTTTTTATAACATAAAGACAAGAAAACAATTGTTATAAAAATTGCTTCATTCAGTTTCTACTTTATTACAAAAGAAAAAAAACCCTCAAAAATTAGAAGTAAATCAGTCATGTAATTTTTGAGTAATCTTGGAAATTTAATTTAAAGTGTACTTTGATAAAAGTGAGTTTAACGCATTGTGTTACAAGGACAATACAATACATATTATTTTGTTTTAATTGCAGAGCAATATGTATTCCTGCATCAGATAGTTGTAACTGTTCAATTAATAAATCCTATAAAATTACGACTTTTTAAAAAGTATACCTAAGGAAGTCACTTTGAAAACACACACACACACACATATACATACAGTAGCGCTCAAAAGTATTTTGACAACCTTATATTCTCTCTTATTTCATTTAATATAAAAATGTAAAAGAAAATATATTCCCTATAATTGAGAGCACTATAACTGCAGTTATTCAAATGTATCAAGTTTCAACTTGTCTGTTTACATTCGGCGCCACCGAAGAAATATGACTCCTCCTTAGCTTAAAAGTATATTGACAATTAGTCTTCATTTAATTGTTGTAGGTGTCAGTGGAGCTATAGCTTCGATTAGTATTTATATCGACTTATTGTGATTATTTTTAAATGCCGAATAGTAAGAAATATTGAAGTGATTCTAGAAAAGCCGCTGTAAATGCACTTAAGAAAGGTAGACTGCAAGCAGAATTAGCTCATTCTTTTAACGGGTCTCGGCAACTTGTTATTACATGGAATAAAGTTTCTAATAAACAGAAATATATCGAAAATAAGCCTCAAAGTGGCCATCCGAAAAAAAAAACAACTTGCAGTGTTGACTGTATTATAAACATGATATCTACAAGTGATTGTCGTAAGTCCGCTGTAATAATAAAAAATGAATTGAAAGAAAATTACGGCATAGAAATACACGTTTCATCAGTCAAACGACTCCTAAACCTCTATGAGTTACATGGCAGAAGACCAGCAAAAACACGTTTGTTATTTACTAAGAATAGGAAGGCTAGAGTTGCATTTGTAAAACGGCATAACCCTTTCAGGGGCAAAGCAATTCCATTACTAAAGTATTGAAATTAATTACTGACACAGGAATTTTGGTTAAAAAAATTTCAGTTTATTATACGTGTGAAATATAGCTTTTTCTTATTTACAAATAAATTTGTTTTCAAATTCCGTTGTCAGTCATTAAATTCAACGCTTTAGCAATGGAATTGCTTTGGCCCTGAAATGGTTATGCCGTTTTACAAATGCAATTCTAGCCTTCCTATTCTTAGTAGATAACAAACGTGTTTTTGCTGGTCTTCTGCCATGTAAACCATAGAGGTTTAGGCGTCGTTTGACTAATGAAACGTGTATGTCTATGCCGTAATTTTCTTTCAATTCATTTTTTATTATTACAGCGGACTTACGACAATCACTTGTAGATATCATTTTTATAATACAGTCAACATTGCAAGTTGTTTTTTTCAGATGGCCACTTTGAGGCTTATTTTCGAAGTACTTCTGTTTATTAAAAACTTTATTCCATGTAATAACAAGTTGCCGAGACCCGTTAAAAGAACGAGCTCATTCTGCTTGCAGTCTATTTTTCTTAAGTGCGTTTACAGCGGCTTTTATAGAATCACTTCAATATTTCTTACATTTCGGCATTTAAAAATAATCACAATAAGTCGATATAAACACTAATCGAAGCTACAGCGCCACCGACACCTTCAACAATTGAATGCAAACTAATTGTCAAAATACTTTTGAGCTAAGGAGGAGTCATATTTCTTCGGTGGCGCCGAATGTAAACAAACAAGTTGAAACTTGATACATTTGAATAACTGCAGTCACAGTGTTCTCAATTATAGGGAATATATTTTCTTTTACATTTTTATATTAAATAAAATAAGAGAGAATATAAGGTTGTCAAAATACTTTTGAGCGCTACTATATATATAAATTCAAAAAAGGTTAAAAATAAAAATAAATATATAATGTATATATATAAATATATATATAAATATATATATATATGTATGTATGTAGAACAAATAACATTTATAAATCCTAATATCAATTTATTTTTAATTACTTTATATATTTATTAAATTTATTTACTTAAATGCTAAAGGTTTAGATATATGTTGTAACTAGTTGCGTATTTCTAAACTCTGCGGGAAATAATTATACCCTATTTGTTAATCCCTTGAGGGGCAAGCAATTGCGTTTGAGTAATGCTGAATTCCCACTGGAAAATTGGAAAAGTTTTATCTCAAAATAAGGAAAAGCAATTCTGTGCCTTTTTTCCACCAAAGTTAGAAAAATAAAATTTCATAAAATTTTTCTGGTGCAAATCTTCATTAATCGTAGGTGGGATATATTTTATCCCACCACCCCTCAAGGGGTTATACAACACCGTTTATTGCAGAGTCATAGTTATGTATTATGTCCAGCGCCGCATCGTCCTATTAGCCTCGATATACTATTTCTTTCGGTCATCCATTAAAGTGTCGTCTCTAAAAAATAATGTTTCGTTGTATAAGCTAGCCATAAAACAAAGCATATGTATCATTGTACGGTTAAATACTCTACTGCGATTTTTTATAAGCACAGCAAATTTTCAATTTTTATACCGTCAATTGGAAAAAAAAAAAAACTTTTAAACGTAATTTGTTTGAAAACGGCATCTCAATTTATTTTTTAGTTATTAAATGTTTTATAGTTTTTATCGCTATTTGTTTAATAATGGCAACTCAAGTACTCCATTTCTGTAGAAAGTAAAAGAAAAATAGTTGGAAAACAGTAATTATATCTTTTGCCATTTCCCCTTAACAACAGAATAAAACATGCGATTAAAATGCGTGCTATTTTCAAAAAATATAAATGAATGATTTCTGATAAAACATGGAGCTATTATAAAATATATTTATTTTTTAAGTATCTATATTAATATAACAAACAAATGAAGGCATATGAATCATTAGATAGCGATTTTCTTTGTCGAGTTTCTAGAACTACGATATCTATTTCTTTGGATTTGTGTCTTATTCAGCAATAGTGGCGTCCTATGCATACTTTTCTGTAGATGCTGTATAAGACATTAGACTTATTCTTCAGCGGATGCAAATGAAGCATGTGAAACTGCCTTAAAATTGAAATATGTTTTGGACTATGTATATTTATATACACATATATATATATATATATATATATATATATATATATATATGTATAAA
Source organism: Maratus speciosus (assembly GCA_963932465.1). Taxonomy (NCBI): domain Eukaryota; kingdom Metazoa; phylum Arthropoda; class Arachnida; order Araneae; family Salticidae; genus Maratus; species Maratus speciosus. The sequence continues at coordinate 78,178,388 of OZ010790.1, forward strand.
CCAGTATAAGATTATATTTAGCCTGAACCAGCGCACCCCCCCCCCCCCCTCACAGAACAAGAAGAACAAGAAAAAAATAACTGTAAGTAAAAAAAAAAAAAAAAAAAAAAAAAAAAAAAAAAAAAAAACTAGGAAAAAATAGGCTGCGGCCTCATCGGCAGTGGGTTATATTTCAAAAGCAGCCGAGCATTCAAAAAAATGTAGATAAAATATGCATTAATTGCAGTGGGTTTTGCCCAGAACAGTGATAGCAAAATCAAATGTTTAACTTTCGATGGCTATTATCACATGCTCCTCCACCGGACCATACGCGAACATTACTAAATGAATGCTTCACCTGGAACACAGTAAAATATGCTAAAAATATGTTCGTTGGAAAAAACCACACTCAATCAACTTAGTCACATTGCCACAACCAAAATATAAAACATAAAACAAACTAAACAAGGCATAATCCTACATCCAATCAACCAATCCAAATTCATTCCAGGTCTGTTGCCAATCGACACAGCACATCATCATAAAACCGTCCTTGAACAGTCTTTAGGAAATATTAGCCATTCACTGACGTCGAAAAGCAAACGATCAGTAATGAAGAAAATTTGCAAAATCTGAATATTTTTTTATAAAATTTAAAGGAATATTGTTTTTGTAATATAGATTACTTTTAAAATGAAACAATTCTTTCTTAAACAGATGTTTATCTGTACAAATTCTAAAAAAGCGAAATATTTGACTAATAATTATATTAATATATATATACGTTTGTAAATATTGGAAGACCAGTGACCAAGTTTATTAACCTGAAATTGAAAACTATTACGTTTATTGGAGATTGAAATATGTACTTTGTTACCTACTAAAATTATTTTTAAATCAAGGTAATCAATTTCCAAACCATTATTATTTGTTTTCTTTAGTGTCAGGGAATCAAGATAAATTTCTTGAGAAATTGCATTAAAATCACTATTGAATTTAACACGACCAAGTCGTCTATGTATCTGTAAGCCAGGAATTGGACATCAGCTTTATTAATACTGTACTGAAACTCATAAAAAAAAAAGTTAGCATCTGTAGATGAGTAACTAGTACCCATAACAATTCCATTGATTTGTAAGTATATTTTAGAACCTATATAAACATAATTGTTGTAAAGGCAAAAACGACATAATTTATTAAACAAGTTAGGGTTGAAATCTGTAACATCTAAAACCAATTCCACTGTCTTTAAAAGTGCCCCCTTTAAACTATTAATAGGAATAGTAGTAAATAAATTTTCAAAATGATATGTTTGGATAGAATGATTACTATTTCTTTTTAATTTTTCAGCAATCTCGAAACTATTTGAAATATTCCAGAAACAATTACTGTTTTTATACTTGTATTTTAACATGTTCAAAACTTTTTAAAGTAAATCTTCAAATTTTTATCAGACACTTATTAATTCAAATCAGACACTTATTAATAAGCATTTGGCTTTTTCGAATCAAACAAAGATTTCTTTCCCACGTAGTAAAAATCTATCATTTCCATTTCTTTTTCTGACCCCTAAATTTCATAGTGTATCTACTAATTATTGATTTATTTGCAGTAATTTCAATAGTATAGGTAATAATTTTAATAGGAAATTTGAAGATTTACTTAAAAAAGTTTTGAATATGTTAAAATACAAGTATAAAGACAGTAATTGTTTCTGAATTATTTCAAATAGTTTCGAGATTGCTGAAAAATTAAAAAGCAATAGTATTCTTTCTATTCAAACATATGATTTTGAAAATTTATTTACTACTATTCCTATTAATAGTTTAAAGGAGGCACTTTTAAAGACAGCGGAATTGGTTTTAGATGTTACAGATTTCAACTCTAACTTGTTTAATAAATTATGTCGTTTTTGCCTTTACAACAATTATGTTTATACAGGTTCTAAAATATACTTACAAATCAATGGAATTGATATGGATACTAGTTACCCATCTACAGCTGCTAACTTTTTTTTTTAATGAGTTTCAGTACAGTATTAATAAAGCTGATGTCCAATTCCTCGCTTATAGATACATAGACGACTGGATCGTTTTAAACTTCGATAGTGATTTTTAATGAAATTTCTCAAGAAATTTATCCTGATACCCTGACATTTAAGAAAACAAATAATAATGGTTTGGAGGCTGATTACCTTGATTTAAAAATAATTTTAGTAGGTAACAAAGTACATATTTCTATCCCCAATAAACGTAATAGTTTTCAATTTCAGGTTAATCAACTTGTTCACTGGTCTTCCAATATTTACAATCGTATATATATTAATATCATTATTAATCAAATATTTCACATTTTTAGAATTTGTACAGATAAACATCTGTTTAAGAAGGAATTGTTTCATTTTAAAAGTAATCTATATTACAAAAACAATGTTCCTTTAAATTTTATAAAAAAGTATTCAGATTTTGCAGATTTTCTTCATTACTGATCGTTTGCTTTTCGACGTCAGTGAATGACTCATCTATTATCTATTACATATATAAAATCCAAACGGAAATTTCGTTCCGAACGCCTAGATTTCAAGTTCTCGGATTTTTACGGAACTTATACCGTTAGATAGGTATCGTTTCAGGGAAGGTTTTAAGCTATAACACATCATTATACCTAGATTAGTTATAGAATTATGACGGAAAGTTCTGTTATTTCGGACGATAAGGTTTACCATTTTATTTCTTGGCAAAATTTATCGTTGATAAAAAAATTGAAAAGGCTATTACACCTTGAAAAATAAAAGAAAAAAACTGATACTAATTTTAATTAAAAGAAAAAAAAAAGAAGAAAAAGAGAAAATGAAAAACAGTTTTGACGAGTGGTAATATTATAAAAAGAAAATATTTAATTTAAACAAGAGAATATTCGTAATGCGTAAAAATTTATTCAAAAAAAAAAATTGCAATTTTAAACTACATTTGGCGATTTATCTATTGCGTCAGGTTAAGAAAAATGCTCCAGAAAATTTGATAAGATATAAACTGACTGACAATTTTTTTTTTTGTTTGTTTTGGATTCCTTTTATCATTTACTTTTTATTTTTATCAAACGCATCCATCAGTAGACTTAAAATAATGGTACTTGTGAGTTAGATGTTGTATGTTTATTTATGATACTGAATTTATCGCCAAATAATATGATTTTAAGCCAAAAAGGCATAAGCGTAGCATTGGTTTGAGCGACGTTTACAATATTGGTGATTTTTCAAGCGGGCGGTATCCTTTTTGGAGTAATCTAATTCTACTACGCACACATACACACACACACATATATATGTATCTATATAATGCAAATGGAATTATATATATATATATATTTATATATATATATGTGTGTGTGTGTATACATATAATACAAATGGAAATTTCGCTACGGTTGCTTATAACTCAAGTTCTGCTGAACTTGCACTGTTAAATAGGTAATATTTTTTGGAAGATTTTAGTATATAACATATCATTACGTATTCTATGTTGCTTAAGTATTGAACTCTGGTTTAAAGTTCTTTAATGAGATGAACCAGATTATGAAAAAATAATCTTTTGAAAAGATTCTGCCGAATGTTTTTCGATAGAACTTGCACTTTTAATCAGATAATTTTACAGGGAGGGTTTAAGTATATAACATATCCCTCTACCTTGCTCAGCAAAACAGCTACGGGGAGAATTGTGTAATCTGGTCACCCCAATTATCAAAAAGTTTCCTTTTTAAAAAGTTCTAATATACTGTTTTTTCTAGGTTTGCATTGTTAGTTTGGTAATTTTTCAAAGACAATTTTAGCATATAATATATTGTTCTGCATTGCTTAGTTATATATCAATGGGGGAAATTTTGGTAATTTTCCAATATCCTTGGCGATCCTTAGCAATCCCTTGGCGAGATGCAGAAAATGGGATTGACGGAAGAAGAAAGTTTCAATGAGTATTATTTGTTCAATAATTATAGAATTTATTTACTATAAAGAAGCCATTTATCTCTTTTTATTTAAAAACAGAATTAAATTGAATATTAATAACAATAATAATAATATATTTCACTGAAAAGTTTATTATATGAATGCATAGGTAAAAAAGCATAAAAGTTCATCATATTTATTTTTATAGCTGTTCATATCATTTGTCCAAAAATCTCACTTTTTGAAGTCCAAATTGCGCCATGCTTAAAAAAAAAAAAAAAAAAAAAAAAAAAAAAACGACAAGGTTCCTATACTGGAAAAGTATAAAAAATTATGTAATCAGATGAACCCGTTTATGACAGATCTCAAATGACAGCATTGCTGTTTCGCAAACCATCGTCGATTTGGGGAAAAATATACGTTAAATGGGTTTAATCAAACAATTCCTGACTGATATTTGACATCAAACTTGATTGTTCACTAATATAGGCGTCAGAGTGGTCTCTGTTTTGACTAACACAATTTCCTTACAAAGTTTTTCGTTTTAGATTTCACTTACAAATTTCGTAAAAACCAGCTTCGCGAGAATGTTTTTTTATGGTCTTTTAAGTTAGCCGGGCACAAATCTCGCCAATATATATATATATATATATATATATATATATATATTTTTTTTTTTTTTTTTTTTTTTTTTTTCAGAGCAGTAGCATATTGTATTTTTCACAAGTGTAAATTAGAAACAATACATTGATGATGAAGTAGAATATTTTTGTTTACAGCATTATTTGTTATTTTTATCCTTTTGAATTTTTTATGAAATGGGTGAAAAGCAACTACTTTAAATGTATGTAATATGTATATTTAACATGTCTGTATTTTAAATTAAAAGAGTGAAAGCTTTATATTTTAAATGAATGGCAATGAGAACAATACTTTGTTGTTTATCAAATGTGGTCGGCTAACATAAAAGTACCGTTTTTCCTTGATATTTTTGAGGCAACCTATCACAGAAAACATTTTAAAAAATGGATGATGACCAAAAAAAGACCGCTTCTATGACTGTTAATACTATCAGAAATAGTGCTAATATTGAATATTATAATAATATTTCGCAGATCAATCTAAAATACCGTGACAGTGACAAACATATATACATCTAACTGTAACCATTGATAAAAAAAAAATCAGGAAAATTGGAAAGTAGGTTTAGTTTGTAAAGTATGCATTAATTAAGGAAATAAAATACATAATCGAGTCTACAGACAATTGAAATATTTGGTTAAAATAAATTACATAATCCAGTCTACAAACAAATGACATGTGTTATCGGCCGTGGCTTGATGATAATTAACTTAATAAAATAAGTTAAATTGATTCTTTGTTTTTAAAGCGGACCTATTCCATAATCGAGTTTTAAAGAGAACTGGAGTAATTTGGGACAATTTTTTGGAGACATTTTGCAACATTTACATTACACCAACACTATACCAAAATGTTTGCTATTGTGTCATTTATTTCAAACCTGAACATGCAAAGATTTTTTGGTACTTTTAAAATACCGGTACCTTGGAAAAATAGCCTTGGCAGAACAGGAAATTTGGCAATGTATTTTCTGACAACCTATTCACTGTTTCATTCCATATACACAATCATTTTTTATTTTTATTTTTTTTTACATTTTATTTAACGTAATAACGCCAATTATCTAATTTTATATCGAAACCCATTTAATATGTATGAAAAAACATTAATAATATACATACATTTAAAATAAATATATTAATGCAAAATAGTCCATCAAGTTTGTTTTCATAACTGATTATACCATTTGGCAACAAATCTCACTTTCTGATGCCCTAATTACGCCAAACATTGTAACTTGCTATTTACTGAACGTGAATCACTTTTGGCTTCAATTATTATTTAGTTGTAACCATGTATTTTTTCAATTACTATTTTTCCAGTCGAAAATATTTTTTTGTTATTAAGTAAAATTAAGTTATAATTTCATTTTTTGCTGATTCAAAAATGGAAATGTTTACAGCATTGCTAAGAGACGCAATTTCATTGTGTAGTTTAAATTGCTATTTAAAATGAAATATTTTATTGTATAATATTTATTTGTGTTTTTATTTTCAGTATATATTTGTATTCATTGTATTCGTTTAATAAAATAGTTGTCGAAAATCTGTAATTTTGAAATAATATGTTTTTTAAATGATAACTTTCGCGCCAACAATGTTATTATTATTTTTTAAATGCTTCGTTTGGTGCCAACAATTACTCTTGGCGACAATGGTGTTGAAATACCAGAAAAGTACTAAGCATTTAGATTGCATATTGCAGCATGGATGCTATAATATATAACATGGGACAATACACAATGAAGTGCTCTGATACAAAATGAAATATTGTATATTGTATTATCATTGTTTACCAAATCCTACTGTGAGGGATAATCTAAAAGAGTTAGACCGTTACAGCTGAAATTTTGTCGGCACATTAGAAAATATAATAGCACAATGGCGTTCATATCGATTCAGCACTGCGGAAAGACATTCAGTTAAAGGTCTTATTTCTTTAAATCACAAGATCAAACACATCATTTCGTTTGATTCAAGGTTCGATTGGAAAAATGGACCAGCGCAGCGGGCATAGCCTGCTAGTCTATTATCTATATTATAAAGGACAAACATATCTGTGCGTAACGCATACGTCATTTTGCGAATGGCAACATTTTGAAATTTGAAATAAAATTTTGGTTTTCCAATTTTCTCTACTGCAATTTTTTTAACTTCTAAACATCGCACATTTTAAATTTTTACACTGTCATATAAGGGAAAAAATGCTCTTTTAAATGCAATTTGTTTGAAAGCTGTATCTCAATTTATTTATGAGATATTAAAATTTTTGTAGTTTTTAATACCATTTTTCTTATTGTGGCAACAAAAGTATCTCATTTCTATTGAAAGTCATTGTAAGTAAACGGAAAATTGTCGAATATAAGACATACTGTATCTTTTTGTTGCCATTTTTTCATGAAACCTGAAAAAAAAGTTGAAATTAAAATAGGGGCTATGTCAAGAATATTGTTTATTATTCCGTGATAATGACGTCATATGCATACTTTTCTATATGCGAAGTTTAAGAGTGGATTGTAAAAGTGAATTGCTTTAGCGGATGCAAATGACGTCATTTTATAAAAAAGCGTGTATTTTAATTCTTAAACCTGAATTATGATTTGTAGAAGTGCGTCATTTTCATTGCCTAGCTGCTTTGAAATCCTTCACAGGTGAAAATGGTTCACTTTTGAAAATATTGTAATCGAAATCACACACTGATAACACGCAACGTTTTACAAAAATTTAGAGTGTCTTTATAGAAGAGAGGTGACATGCAAATAATAGCGATTCATATTACAGAAATTGATGATTCTCGCCTGGATGGATTTGCTTCACCGAGTTAGACAAGCAAACAAATAATTCGTGGTTTAAAATAAAATCATGTTCCTTAAGTTTTTGTTCAAAATTCTCTCGAATAATAAAATTTTAATGCTATTCTTTAGGACATTCTGCTATAATTTTATCAAAATAACATAATTTGCTTAATTTAATTTTTCCTAATTTTATATAATCTATATATTTAAAACACAAGTGTGTTTTTTAGTCATCTGCCCTGATCTTTCTGCTGAACCAATTTTACTAATATTTTTTTAAGCTGAAAGCACTATCTGTTTTTTTTTTTAAATCCCCATTTTTATATTTTAATTTTAAAAGCATTTTATGAGATTTCTTCAAAATGGTGAAAATTAGATAGCTGTTATTATTGAAGACACGAGAGAAATAATGAGGTATTTTTATCTTTATTCATACTATTTTCTGATAAAAATTCAAAATTGATGATAAAAATTGTTGTATAGGGTTTAGTGTCGCAAAATCCCATTCGGAGCAGAATATTATATTAAGGGCATAATAACGGAAAATGACATACTGCTTTTGAAAACATGCATTTTTTCTCATAAATTTTCTATTATTGTTTCTCCTTCTGCATGTGTACTAAGTTTCAGACACTAGGCGAAATGCTTATTTAAGTGAAAAGGAAGTCATATTTAGAAGAAAAGATCATTTTCTTAGATAAAACTAAACATTTTAACACAAATGCGTCTAAAAAACATAAATTACGGAAATTTTTACTCTCCGGAATTGTAATTAGAATCTCAAGTAAAGGGTGCGTCTGTTTATTATAAAACATGTTGCTGACAATCGTGACTTCAAGTTTTAAGTTAAAATGGTTTTTAAATGATCAAACAATGTACAATTTTCTTTTAAAATGATGAATATGGAAATCAGAACTGTGTATGCAAATTTTGAGAAGGTAAAAATTGCTGTTTTTCATTCCGTAATACCAAGCATAAAAGCCTCAATTGATAACCATGTCCTAATAACTGATCTTTATTATATTTTACTGTTTAATTATCTATATTATAAAGAACAAACATATGTGTTCGTAACGCTGATGTCATTTTGTGAATGACAACACTTCACGATTAAATTTCGGTCTTGAAATTTTCGCTACTGCAATTTTTTAATCTTCTGATCATCTTACATTTTCAATTTTCGTCGCATAAGGAAAAAAAATTACTTTCAAATTCAATTTGTTTAAAAACTGTTTCTTAATTGACTGATGTATTATATTTTCTAAAATGATTTTTAAGCATGATCTTATCACGTGCCGGTTTCAATACATAATAATAATAAACATTTTGTACATAAAGCAACAAACATTTTTCAGCATTTGTTTCTGACTATTTATGCATAACGAAATTAATACTTCCTTTATAAACAAATAAAAGAATAATATTTAAAAAAAAACACCAATCTAACATATTTGTGAAAGACAAATTAACGAAATTAATACTTCTTTTATAAATAAATAAAAGAATAATATTGTAAAAACACAAATCTAACGTATTTGTAATCGTACAACTAAAATTTTTAGATCACCAAATGGGAATTTTTTTTTTTCAAATGGAATTTGTTTGCAGCGTTCATCTCAGTTTACTGATTGTCTATGGTTTTAAAAACAAATTTAAAGCATGAAATATGTTTTAATTTATCTATATCACGCGAAGCTCGATTACGAAAGATTAATCCGTTTGCCCGTAAAACAAAATAAAGAGTTCATCATTTTCGGCTAATGTTCATTTAAAAAAAAACATTCCTATGGATACATAAATAAAATAATATAAATAAAACACAAATTTAACAGACATGTATAAACTCTGAAATTATCAGAAAATAAAAGGATACCATAAGTAGCAAAATCTTGGTCAAATAACTCTTAGCATGCGGCTAATAAGAAAATATCGCTTTTGATAAATTTCAAAAATTTATTTGATTGTATAATTCGTATTTTCCATATGAAAAATGCTTTTTTAATGTAAGTGGGTAATCTAAGAAAATTATTGCATAAAAAAAATATATATATATATTAGTTTTCAATTAAAAAAAAATGTTTCCACCTATATTTTTTAACCCGGGAAGCCCGGGTACTATCCCCTAGTCTATATTATAAAGGACAAACATATCTGTGCGTAACGCATACGTCATTTTGCGAATGGCAACACTTTGAAATTTGAAATGAAATTTTGGTTTTGCAATTTTCTCTACTGCAAATTTTTATACTTCTAAACATCGCACATTTTAAATTTTTACACCGCCGTATAACGAAAAAAATTCTCTTTTAAATGCAATTTGTTTGAAAGCTGTATCTCATTTTAATTTTAAGATATTAATTTTTTTGTAGTTTTTATTACTTTTTTGTAATCGTGGCAGCTGAAATACTACATTCCTGTTGAAACTAAAGAGGGAAAAAATGAAAATAGTAGACTGCTGTATCTTTTTGATGCCATTTTCTCATAAAAACCGAAAAAAATTGAAATTAAAATAGTGCTATGTCAAGAATATCGTCTGTTATAAAACCCAGTGAGTTTTGGCTTTATTTCGTTGTTATTTATCAATTAAATGATTTTGCCGTACCGGCTCCATTGCGAAATATTAATAAACAATTTGCTCATAAAAAAAGTTCAGAATTTCTCTCCCTCTAATTTTCTACAAAGAAATTAAAGCTTCATCAATAAATAAATAAAAGAATAATATATAAAAAAGCACGAATTTAACATATATGTAGTCGAACAATTTAAATTTTTCGAGCCGAATTGGGAAAAATATGTGCTTTTAAATGTAATTTGTATGAAATAGAGTTGCTAGGCAACTGTTAAAGTAAAAGAGAAAAAATAATCTATATATTGAAAACACAAGATAGCTTTTTTAGACATCTTCCTTGAACTTTCTACTGTACCAATTTTGCTAATAATTCTCTTTTTAAATGAAAGCTGTTCATTTGTAGATGCCCTCGCACTGGCTATTTTTCTAAATATTTTCACTTTTACATTTTTAATTTAATTTGAAAAGATTTTTTGAAATTTCATCAAAATGGTAGCAATCGTATTATTTCCACTGTTGCAGAAAAAAAAGAAATATTGGAGTTTATTTATCCTTATTGATACCATTTACTCATTACAATTAAAAATAACTTTATTTTAAGTCTGAACAGAAAATGACGTCACTATTTAAAAAAAACATTTTCGCTCATAAAGCTAATGTTACAATATATTTTCATTCGGCTGATACCGAATTTGAGACACTTGGCGTAATGCTTAAGTATGTGCCATATTTAAAAGAAAACAATCATTTTCTTTGATAAAACTATATATTTTTACACGAATACATCTAAAAGACATCAGTTTCTGGAATTTGTACTTCGCGGTACTGAAATTAGACCCTCAAGCCAAAAGAATACATTTTCACATGCAAAGTTTTAGCTGACAAGTGGAACTTCACGTTTGAAAATCTATCTAAAGGAAAAATATGTCCGTGCGTACGGCTGGCGTCATTTTGAGAATGGAAACGCTTGACGATTAAATGTCGGATTTGCAATCTTTGCTACTGCAATTTTTTGAATTTCTAAACATCGCGCAACTTCAATTTTTACTCCCGTTATATAGGGAAAAAAATCTACTTTCAAATGCAATTTTCTTGAAAACTTTATCTTAATTGATTTATTTATTATGTCTTTTTAAATAATTTTCAAGAATAATGTCTTTTAATCTATATCCACTGCTTACAGGCTCCATTACGGAATAAGGCATTTGCACTTAAAATAATATAAATAATTCAGCATTTGTACCTGACTAATTTTTTATAGCAAAATTAAAACTTCATGAATCTATTATATTAAAAAGTGACTGTCCATTTGTATTTCACAGCTGTTCCTCCTAGAATATGGAATGTTGGGTGATCAGATTAACGTCCGTTATCCGCATGGGTCCGAGGATGTTAAAGGTGGACGTAGAATTTTAAAATTTGTTTAGTTTTCGAGATATAAATTTTTACGTTATTTTGATGACATTTCTGTAATGATGGAAACTAAAATTGCTCTATTTTTGTGGATAAAAGAGAGAAAAAGGAAAATTATAAGAATTATAAGGTATCATTGTTTGAAATCATTTTTAAAATGAAATTAACGCATATTTGAATAAATAGAGAAAAAATTATTGTAGTTTTCAAGAAAATTTCACGAAATACGAACTCACACATATTCAAGCTTCAGGAATCCGTTTATTTTAGAAACACATATTCGATTCTCGACTGGAACATTGAGTTAAATTCTGTTGACGTCAAAAGAAAAAAAACATCGTACGTTATTTTCATTTAATTTAAAGTCGTAAAGTAGATTCTCAACCATTGCCTTAAGAGGGCTAATAAAACATTTCAGAAGCGGACAGTAAAAATGTGAAATAGCGAGAAAAGAAAAAGAGAAAAGTTTTAGCGAGGAAAAAAAAAAAAAAAAAAAAAAAAAAGAAAAGTTTTAGCGAGAAAAAAAAAATAATTCTTTAAATATTTATTTTAATTCATAAATATAAAATGCTTCTGAATAAATTCGTCCAAACAAATTCATTTTTGTATAAGTTGACCCAAATGACATCATATCTACGATCTCCGAAATTCGAAGCAAAATCTTGGAAGAGCGAAAAGCTCTAGGAAAATAAAGTTATGGAATATGTGCATTTTTATTGGGAAAGTTTTGACTTAAATTGTAAATATAACTTATTATTTGAAATATTCTATTTAATAAAATTAATATTGCAATGGCTTTCTAAATTTACAATAACGTTAAGATTTCATTTTTCGCAAAAAGGTCGATTGTCTCATGCAATTCAAAAGCAACACAACGGGTTGCTACGCAACTAGTCTATATAAAGGACAAACATATCTGTGCGTAACGCATACGTCATTTTGCGAATGGCAACACTTTGAAATTTAAAATAAAATTTTGGTTTTGCAATTTTCTTTACTGCAAATTTTTAAACTTCTAACCGTCGCACATTTTAAATTTTTACACCGTTGTATGAGGAAAAAAATGCTCTTTTAAATGCAATTTGGTTGATAGCTGTATCTCAATTTATTTTTGATATATTAATTTTTTTGTAGTTTTTAATATGATTTTTCTAATTGTGGCAACAAAAGAACCCCATTTCTATTGAAAGTCATTGAAAGTAAACGGAAAATAGTCGAAAATAGGAGATACTGTATATTTTGTTGTCATTTTCCCATAAAACCTGAAAAAAAAAAATAAATTAAAATGCTTGCTATGTCAGCGATTTTTTAAATTTCTAAATATCGCGCATTTTCAATTTTTACGCCGCCAAATAGAGAAAAAAACCTACTTTCAAATGCAATTTGTTTGAAAATTGTATCTTAATTGACTGAGTTATTATTGTTTTTTAAATAACTATCCGCCCGTGGCGACCAGTTTGGTCTCCCTTAAATGTATCCTATGCATTGTATCATGTTACTTTTATTCATAATTTAATTTACTTGCTCGATCCTTCGCCAAAGAGGAAGATTCTGATAGAGAAATCAAGAACTCGGTATTTTTATGTTAGTCGGGCACAGGTGATAAATCGCCAAACATTGTACCCATTTTTCATATTTCATGATTAAAATATAATCCTTTCACTCATTTTATTTAAAATGGATAGCTTTAATTTAAAACTGAAGCGTTTAAAATTCATGACTTTCACTTAAAAAGAAAATCTTTAAAAAAGAAAAAGAATAAATAATACCATAAACTATTTAATTTCAACATCAAAGCATTGTTTTAATTTACCCCTCGAAAAATAAAAAAAATGTGCTGGCGAGTTAAAAACTGACATTGGCGAGAATTGCGCCTAGCTAACATTAAAGTACAAACTCTTTGTGATCAGGGCAACTTTTATTCGAAAAAAATATTTTGATTAAATAGGTTGCCAGAAAGTACGTTGCCAAATTTCTTTCCTCGCCATGGACCTTTTCTCTATTTCGCCAAGTACCTATACTGGAAAAGTACCTTTATTTATTTATTTATTGTATTTTAAATGAGATGGAGTCGTATGTTTGTTGTTCGATAAATAAATAAATAAATAAATAAATAAAAGACGGCACAGATGTCATATACGCACCACGTTGGCGCGATTTTTTCTGACGCCAATGTCATATACGCACCGGGGTATTTAACTGGCGCCAAAGTGTCGTTATTTTGCTTGATATGGTAACCCGGATGTTGTGTTTTATTTATTAATAAATTGGTTATTTACTTTTATTTTTTTATTATATAAATTGTTTTTTCTATAGTTATTAATTAAACTTTTTTTTTTATTTATTGTTATTCCCTTTTGAAAACTATTACACAATAACCAATGAGATGCGTTTCATTCGGGGGTTGCCATTAAACAATTAACAAATAATTGAGATTTCTGTGCCACGTGCGATAGCGTAATATACATATATATATAGAGAGATTTTCAAGCATGAATTATTTTTAAATGCATCTCTATCACGTGTAGCTCGGTTATGAAATATTAATCCGCTTGCCTTTAAAACAATGTAAAAATGTCAGCATTTGTTTCCGTCTGATGTCCCATAACAAAATTAAAACTTCCTCTATAGAAAAATAAATAAAATAATGTAAATAAGAAACAAACTTAACAAACATGGGATTGAACCACGCGCTTAAAGCACTGAAATGATCGGAAAGACTGCCTTAAGTCGCAAAATCTTGGGCTAAGAACTCCTGGCATGTGAAAGTAACGCTTTTAATAAATTTTAAAACTTTATTTGATTGCATAATTGATATTTTTCATATAAAAATTCTTTTTTATGTTAGTGGACAATCTAAAATATATATTACATGTAAAAAAATAATAATTAGAGTTAAAAAAAAAGAAAAAAAGAATTGTTTTTACCTATACTCTGTAACCCGAGGAGCTCGGTTTCGATCCCCTAGTCTATATCATAAAGGACAAACATATCTGTGCGTAACGCATACGTCATTCTGCGAATGGCAACACTTTGAAATTTAAAATGAAATTTCGGTTTTGCAATTTTCGCTACTGCAAATTTTTAAACTTCTAAACATCGCACAGTTTCAATTTTTATACTGTCGTATAGGGGAAAAAATGTACTTTTAAATGCAATTTGTTTGATAGCTCTATCTCAATTTATTTTTGAGATATTAATTTTTTTATAGTTTTTAGTACTAATTTTGTAATTGTGGCAACTGAAGTATTCCATTTCTATTAAAAGTAAAGGGAAAATAGTCATGGTTTATTTATTTTTATTGATTATATCCTTATTGATGCCATTTTGACATTGCAAATAAAAGTAATTTTTTTTCTAATTTTTGAATAGAAAATGACGTCAGCAATTAAAAAAAAAAAAAAAAAAAAAAAAAAAAAAAAAAAAAAAACACGCATTTTTCTTCATAAATCGATTGAAGAAGATATTTCAATATTTTTACTGAGTAAATTAATATTCTGAGTTTGAGACGCTAGGCAAAATGATTCAGTGAGTAAAAATGATGTCATATTTAAAACAAAACGATCATTTTCTTTGATAAAACTAAATGTTTGACCAATACTAAATGGTCAATACTATGGCAAGTAAAGGCAAATTTCTGAATGGTAAATTTTCGCGTGTACTGAGATTAGAACTTAAAGTTTGCGCGAATGTTCATACATGAAAAGTTGTATCGAACAAACGTGACTTTAAGTTTGGAAATACATTCATTAATAATGTATTGCGGGTTAAAATACTTTTAAATTGTGATTTTGAGTGGTGCGTATGTAAATTTTGAGAATGTGAAAATAACGTGCTGTTTACATTTTATGGGAGAAAATTTTATGATGTGTCAAAGCTAAATCCTTTTTACTGATTTTTCATCCCGTATAAACAAACCTAAGAGCCTCAATCGATAACTTCAACATAATTACTCATCTTGATTACGTATTCTAATACAGTTTAATTTTTCAATAATTTAAGCAGTTGAAGTTTGTGGAAATAATATTAATTTGGGTAATTTTAGGTTAAAAACATTATTCAAGAGTTAGACAACCAATGCAAGATGAATTTTTTATTGTAATTATTTTTCAGATTTATTATAAATTCGATCTAACAATTCCATTCTAAACATTTTAATTCGTCGAATTTCGACGGGTTCCAACTTGTCTATATTATAAAGGACAAAGATATCTGTGCGTAATGCTTACGTCATTCTGCGAATGGCAACACTCTGAAATTTGAAATGAAATTTTGGTTTTGCAATTTTCGCTACTGCAAATTTTTAAACTTCTAAACATCGTACAACTATTTTTACACCGTAATATAGGGGGGAAAATGTACTTTTAAATGCAATTTGTTTGAAAGCTCTATCTCATTTTATTTGTAAGATATTAATTTTTTTATAGTTTTCAATACCATTTTTCTAATCGTGGCAACTGAAGTACACCATTTCTATTAAAAGTAAAGGGAAAATAGTCATGGTTTATTTTTATTGATTATATCCTTATTGATGCCATTTTCACATTAGAAATAAAAGTAACTTTTTTTTTTTTTTTGAATAGAAAATGACGTCAGCCATTAAAAAAAAAAAAAAAAAAAAAACACGCATTCTTCTTCATAAATCAGTTACGTTTCAATATTTTTACATTACGCTGATACTGAGTTTGAGACGCTAGGCAAAATAATTCAGTGAGTAAAAATGATGTCATATTTAAAACAAAACGATCATTTTCTTTGATAAAACTAAATATTTGACCAATACTAAATGGCCAATGCTATGACAACTAAAGGCAAATTTCTGAATTTTTATTCGCGGGTACTGAGATTAGAACTTAAAGTTTCTGAGAATGTTCACAAAAGAATGCAAAGTTATATCGGACAAACGCGACTTTAAGTTTGGAAATACATTCATTAATAATCTATTGCGCGTTAAAATACTTTTAAATTGTGAACTTGAGTGGTGCGTATGTAAATTTTGAGAATGTGAAAATAACGCACAGTTTAGATTTTATGGGGGGAAATTTCATGATGTGACAAAGCAAAAAAATCCTTTTTACCTATTTTTTCATCCCGTAAAAACAAACGTAAGAGCTTTAATCGATAACTGCATCATAATTATTCATCTTGATTACGTATTCTAATACGGTTTAATTTTTCAATAATTTAAGCAATTGAAGTTTGTGGAAATAACATTTTGGTAATTTTAGTTTAAAAATATTATTTGTTTTAAGAGTTAAACAACCAATGCAAGATGAATTTTTTATTGTAAATAGTTTTGTAGGTTTATCATAAATTTGATCTAAGAGTTTCTTTCTAAACATTTTAGTTCGTCGAATTTCCACGGGTTCCAACTCGTATATATAAAATACAAACGGAAATTTCGTTCCGAACGCCGAGATTTCGAGTTCTACCGCATGGATTTTTACAGAACTTATACCGTTAGATAGGTATCGTTTCAGGGAAGGTTTTAAGCATTAACACATTATTCTACCTTGATTAGTTATAGAATTATTACGGAAAATTCTGTTATTTTGGACTTTGTTACTTCATATTTTCTTAAATATCTCGGCTCCTATTGGTCGTAGAGCTTAGATCTCGCGCCAAAAGTAGCTCCGTAGCACCCAAGCAAACTTTCCCCCACGATTATTTTGCCGTCTTCCGATTTCCTCTAACTCTATTAGGGGCCCGCGTAGGGCCCCTTTAAAATATTTTTCGTAGTAATTTCAGCAATTATCTTAAATTATTGGTTAAGACCGCCATCCTCCCGACTCATGTATCTACGGAAAGGTTGCATGAAGGAGTTTCGTTCAGATACGCTTTCGTTAAGAATAGAGTCCGCTCCCTGGTGGTGGATTGTGGAACTAACATAACGCGATATTGTTAAAATTAGGAAATCTAACAATGCGATCTGTTTTAAACTTTGAGATAGTTCATAACACATAATCTATTATCTATTCTATTATATATATATATATAAAATCTATTATCTATTCTATTATCTATTATATATATAAAATCCAAACGTAAATTTCGTTCCGAACTCCGAGATTTCGAGTTCTACTGCATGGATTTTGACGGAACTTATACCGCTAGATAGGTATTGTTTCAGGGAAGGTGTTAAGTTATAACACATCATTCTACCTAGAATAGTTATAGAATTATGACGGAAAGTTGTGTTATTTTGGGCGAAAGGGTTACTGTCATTTTATTGGCGATAAATTTCGTTGATAAATATATTGAAATGGCTGTACATATCGGAAGAAAACTTTTATTAATTTTGTTTAAAAGGAAAAAAAAAGAGAAAAGAAAAACAGTTTTGACGAGTGGCAATATTATAAAACGACAATATCGAATTTAAAAATGAAAGGTAATGTTTTAATGCTTAAAAATTTATTCAATATGAAAGATTGCAGTTTTAAACTATATCTGGCAATTTATCGCTTGCGTCAGGTTAAAAAAAATGCATCAGCAAATCTGATAAGATAATACCTGAGTGACAATTTTGTTTTTGTTTCAGAATTTTTTTTATAATTTACTTTTTATTTTATTTAACTCATCCATCATGTGACTTTCAGAAGAAACTAGCAGATGCAATTATAAAAATGATGGTACTTGTGAGTTTCATATTGTCTGTTTGTTTACGATTTCATTTTATAGCCAAACAATTTAATTTTAAGCCAAAAATGCACAAGCGTGGCTTCGGTTTGAGCGACATTAACAATATTGGTTATTTTTCAAGTAGACGACTGCATTTTTGGAAAAATCTAATTCTACTTATATATATATATATGTAATTCAAATGGAAATTACATTCCGGCTGCTTAGAACTCGGGTTTTGCTGAACTTACATTGTTAGATAGGTAATTTTTCGGGGAAGGTTTTAGTACGTAACACGTCGTTCTACGTTGCTTGGAATCGCATTATGGTTTAAAGTTCTTTTATGAGATGAACCTGATAATGAAAAATTAGCCTTTATAAAAGATTCTGCCGAATGTGTTTAGATGGAACTTGGACTGTAATTAGATAATTTTCAAGGAAAGGTTTCAGTATAAACCATGTCCTTCTACGTTGCTTAGCCATACAGTTTTGGGGAAAATTCTGTAATCTGGTGAACACAATTATCACAATTTAGCCTTTAAAAAAAGTTATAATAAAAGGTTTTTGATAGAATTTGCATTGTTAGTTTGGCAATTTTTCAGAGATAGTTTTAGTATATAATATACTGTTCGACACTGTTTAGTCATAGAGCAAGGGGGTAAATTCGGTAATTTTCAAATTTTTCCTTTGCGAAGTGGAAGAAATGGGTTTGGAGAGAAAAGGAAAATTTTTATGCATATTTTCTGGTCAATAATTATAGAATTTATTTACTATAAAAAGACACTTATCTCTTTTTATGTAAACACAGAAGTAAATTGTATATAAATAACAAAAATATTAATATTCATAAATAAAAGGTTTATATATAGGAATACATATTTTAAAAAGCATAAAAGTTCATTTTATTTGTTTTCACAGCTGTTCATATCATTTGGTCACAAATCGCACTTTCTGAAGCCCGAATTGCCCCAAGCTTTATAACATCTAACAATACCTATTGATCTAAAATGAGGAAAATTGGAAAGTAGATGTAGTTTTTAAAGTATGCCTTAATTAAGGAGATAAATTACGTAATCGAGTCCACAGACAATTGGCATTTTAGGTACAGATAAGTTACATAATTGAGCCTACAGACAAATGGCGCATGTTACCGGGCGTGGTTTGACACACAATTAACTTAGGAAAAGGTTAAAATTGATTCTGTGTTTTTAAAGCGAACCAATTCTATAACCGAATTTACAGAGATTTGGCGAAATTTGAGAAATAATTTTCTGGAGAAATTTTGCTACATTTACGATATACCAACACCATACCAAAATGTACGCTATTGCGCTATTTATTTCAATCCTAAACGTGCAAACAGATTTTGGTACTTTTCCAGTATAGGGATCTTGGCGAAATAGAGAAAATAGCATTGGCGGGGAAGGGAATTTGGCCACATATTTTCTGTCAACCAATTCGCTGTTTCATTTCATATACACAAGCATTTTTTTTTAGGTTTATATAATTTAGTTAACATAAATATGCTATTTATCTAATTTTATATAGAAATAGCAGTAATCTGAGTACTACTTAGTTATCCTGTCGAACAATTTCGCTAAATTATATAAATCGCCAAATTATGCAAATTGACATAATTTTTATTTTAAATAACGAAAAAACAAATAAATTAGTATAAAATTAATAAAAATACAACTATAACGTCGAAATAAAAATCACTTGATGTCGTAAATACGTGTAACTTGCTTAAAGTCAAGTGTATGTGACATTTATGATCAACCATTATTGGCATTTAATCTTATAGTTTGGCGACAGATTTTTGATCGACGGGATAACTAAGTAGTACTACCGTAATTTGTATGTAAAAAACATTAATAATATACACATATAAACAAACAAAAATTTCATCAAGTTGGTTTTCTTAACTGTTTATATCAATTAGCAATAAATCTCTCTTTCTGATGTCCGAATTGCGCCAAGCTATTTAAAAAAAAAGCCAATGCGCCTATAGTGGAAAAGTACCAAATTTAATTGCAAACTGTGCCAAACATTGTGGCGTGCTATTTATTGAATGCGAATTTCTTTTGGCTTTAATCATTATTCAATAGTCACACTGCAAAAAAATTTAATTAACTGTTTTTTCTAAATTAAAAGTATTTTTTATTATTAAATAAAATTAAGTTATAACTTCATTTTTCACTGATTAAAAAGCGAAACGTTTACTGCAGTGCTAAGAGACACTTAGAATTTCATGTGCGTAGTTTAAATGGCGATTTTGAAAAAAAAAAAAATATTTCATAATATCGGAACCCACACCAAATATGCTCATTTTACCGAGAATGTTTTGGCTCAAAATGAAATACAAGTCTTGCAGACATAATTGTAAATCTCAATACTCGACGACTGAAAAGTCTTTAAAATTATTCAGCAGAGACAACGAGGAATAACTTAGTTTCATAAATTTTAACATTCAATATTCTTATCGATCTATTTACTTCTGCTTCTACTATATATACGAAAGTAAAATGCAATTGGGAAATTCGTCCCGGCTGCATATAACTTGTGCTCACCTGACTTGATTTTGATGAGAATCGAAATGATAGTTATATACTTTTTCAGGGAAGATTTTGGCATATAACATATCCTTGTACGTTGCTTATACACATAATTATGTTTAAAAGTTAGATAATCATATGAACCCGATTATGAAAGATTAGTCTTTTTAAAAGATTCAGCGGAATGGATTTCGATTAAATTTGCGCTGTTAGTTAGATAATGTTTCAGGCAGAGTTTTAGTATATACTATACCCTTCTGCATTTCTTAACAATAGAGATGTGGTGGAAAGTCCTATAATCAGTTGAACCAGATTATGAAAGTTTAGCATTTTTAAAAAGTTCTACAGAACGGATTTTGATAGGAATTCCATTGTTAGTTACATACCTATTCAGATATGGTTTTAGTATTTTGCATATTGTGCTACGTTGCTTAGTCACAAAAGAAAGGCGAAAAGTTCCATAATCATGTGAAACCGATTATGAAAGATTAGACTTTTCAAAAAGTTCTACATGGCGGATATTGATAATACTTGCTTTGTTGATTAGACAATGTTTGGGAGGTTTTAGTTTATTGCGTATCATTCTACTTTCCTTAGTTATAGAATTATGGGGAGAAAGTTCTATAAACAGATGGACCCCAATATGAAAGATCAGCCTTTAAAAAAAGTTTTACTGGATGGATTTCATCAGTTTGTTTGCTTTATTAGTTAAATAATTTTTCAGGTTTTGTTTTATTACATTGCATATTGTAATATCATTCTTTACCAAATCCTACTGTGATAGATCAATTAAAAGAGTTGAGATTTTAATAGCGGAAAATTTGTCTGCACATTAGAAAATATAATACACAATGGCGTTCATGGCGTTTTCTGCAGTACAAAAGGACATTTCAATTAGGTTCCAGATTGCTTAAAATCACAATGTCAAACTCACTGATACATTTAGTTTGATTCAAGATTCGTTTGGATAAACAGACCAGCGTAGCGGGCATAGCCTGCTAGTTATCTATTATATATATAAAATCCAAACTGAAATTTCGTTCCGAACGCCGAGATTTCGAGTTCTACCGCATGGATTTTTACGGAACTTATACCGTTAGATAGGTATCATTCCAGGGAAGGTTTTAAGCTATAACACATCATTCTACCTAGATTGGTTATAGAATTATTACGGAAAATTCTATTATTTTGGACTTTGTTACTTCATATTTCCTTAAATAACTGGGCTCCTATTGGTCGTAGAGCTTAGATCTCGCGCCAAAAGTAGCTCCAAGGCACCCAAGCAAACTTTTCCCCGCGATTATTTTGCCGTCTTCCGATTTCCTCTAACTCTATTAGGGCCCCGCGTAGAGCCCCTTTAAAATATTTTACGTAGTAATTTCAGCAATTATCTTAAATTATTGGTTAAGACCGCCACCCTCCCGATTCATGTATCTACGGAAAGGTTGCATGAAGGAGTTTCGTTCAGATACGCTTTCGTTAAGAATAGAGTGCGCTCCCTGGTGGTGGAATGTGGAACTAATATAACGCGATATTGTTAAAATTAGGAAATCTAACAATGCGATCTGTTTTAAACTTTGAGATAGTTCATAACACATAATCTATTATCTATTCTATTATATATGTATATAATATATTATATATATATATAATCTATTATCTATTCTATTATCTATTATATATATAAAATCCAAACGGAAATTTCGTTCCGAACGCCTAGATTTCGAGTTCTACTGCATGGATTTTTACGGAACCTATACCGTTAGATAGGTATTGTTTCAGGGAAGGTTTTAATCTATAACACATTATTCTACCTATATTAGTTTTAGAATTATGATGGAAAATTCTGTTATTTTGGGCGATAAGGTTACCATTTTATTTCTTGGCGAAATTCATCGTTGATAAAAAAAAAATTGAAACGGCTGTTAAACCTCGAAAAAGAAAAGAAAAACTGTTACTAATTTTATTTAAATGAAAAAAAAAAAAGAAAAAAAAAGAAGAAGAAAATCCGTTTTAATGAGTGATAATATTAAAAAACGGAAACATTTAATCAAAACCCGAAAAAAATATTTGTAATGCTTAAAAATTAATTTAATAAGAAATATTACACTTGATGCGCAATATTTGGCTCTTTATCGCTTGCGTTAGATATGGAAACGAATCTGAAAATTTGATTAGATGAAATTTTAACGACATTTTCTTTCTGTTCTGTTCTTTTCTTTTTTTTTTTATATCTAATTGTCCCATCACGTGACTTATAGAAGAAACAAGCAGATGTAATTGTGAGTCACATGTGCAATTACTATTTGTTTCTTTACAATTTTTTATTTTTCTTTTGTCGCCAAACAATGTGATTTTAAGCCAAAAATGCATAAGCGTGACATTAGCTTGAGGATGTTCTCACAAATGGTGTTTTTTTAGGTGAAAGAGATCATTTTTTGAGTACATTTTCATATTCAATTGTAACTTATATAGATATCAGTTAATATTTTAAAAATGGAATCGAATACTTAAATTTCAGTGTGAATTTCTGCCACACATACATATTGTAAAATAATTTCATACTTTTTAAAATGTTTTTCGCCGTAATTCCGCAAGCATGTGATATTTATAAACTCGAACTCAGATCAACGAATATTACCCATTTTATTTAAGCAAATATTATCTATTTTCTCAAGTCATATCGCCAATTTCATTTATAGGAAAATTCACAGATTCGAAATCTAGGAAATAAAGATAATTTTTAACGAAATTTATGTTTTAATACGTTATTACTATGGAAAAATTCAACATTTTGAAAAAAAAAATTACAAGTCTTTTGTAATTCGTCATTTCTTCTTCGTCTTTCTTCGTACTTTCTCCACTGTTATGTAATATTTCAAATGAAATTGGACTAATTTTCGATCATCGATTCATCGCAAAATCGCATATCTAATATAGTATATAAAATAAAGTCTGGATTAGGGGACTAATTAACGCACAGCGCAAACTACTGAACCTAAAATCTTGAAAATCGTGGTAAAAATACTTCTTATGACATAAACTTCTGCTAAGAAAGGATTTTCTAAAGTGTCACCCCTAATGGTTTTTGCACGGGGAGGGGAAAAAAATCGAATATCAAAATTATGCGTCAAATGATAGCATATTTTAATGTAGTTTTGTATACTGAATCGAATGCTACCAAATAAATCTTTATAAGTCCAACAGTTCATGACACATTTCATGTTTTTCTAATTTGGCGGTGTCTTTGGCATCTAAACCTCAAAATATCATTAAATCCGTTACTCTAGCAACGGAAAAAATTCAAATCAACCCTTTTGGCTAAAAAATAAAAACGGCTCTATGAGTTTGAAATAAAAATGCAAGCATCTTAATTTAAAAAAAAAAAATAGTGATTTTATGTAAAATAAAAGGGAAAAAATTACTGAGAATTTAGCGTTATAAAACAAAAATGGAAAAGGTACTACTTAGATATTCCGGCGACCAAAAATCTATCGTCAAACTATAAGATTAAATGCCAATAATGGTTGATCGTAAATATCAAATTCACTTGAATTTAAACAAAATAACGTGTTTACGTCATCAAGTGATTTTAATTTCGACGTTTTATTTGTATTTTTATTAATGTTATACTAATTTATTTGTTATTTCGTTATTTAAAATAAAGATTATGTCCATTTATATAATTTGGCGAATGGTTTGACGATTTATATAATTTGGCGAAATTGGTCGACGGGATAACAAGTAGTACCAATGAAAATATTTAAGTATGAAAGCAATGTTTGTAACGACTTAAAAATTATTTTCATATATATAAACTCGGTTTATGGCGTCAGATGCCGTCATCCGAAGAATCTACTAGAGTCTTTATCCATTTTTTCCGGTCATAGGTTCCTCAATGAAAGAAATTGGAATTGGAATAATATTGTGCGATTTATAAATTGCTCCTCGATAAGAAGAAAAAATGGGTACATTTGTAACAACCGTGCGCACATCTCGCTGATAGCATTTTTAAAATTCTCAGTAGTAGTAGTTACATTTTGCGTATGTAAATTAAAAATATTTTTTTGCTTTTAATTATGGCATTATTTCCTGTTATTGTTTATCTTTTCAGTTTTTTAAATGAAATTAGTATAAGGCATGCATTTTAAATTAAATGAGTGAAAGGTTTGTGTTTTAAATGAAAATAATAAACTAAGAATATGCTATGAAAACAATCTTTATTGATTTATTACCTGCGCCCGGCTGACATAAAAGTATCACAAAAGCCACATATTCACTTTTCTTTGAGTAGTTGCTCATGAGAATTCAAGTTAACCTTCCGTAATCGGATACTTCACATATTGGTGTATTAGCTTTAATGTTGAAAGCATCGTTTTTGTTTGAAGCGAAAACTTTACTATGAATTCTATTACACAAAATCGCATCATCATCATCTACTATATATTTACAACGGAAATTTGTATTTCATTCCGATTGTTTATAATACTTTCGTAGGATATACCACAATTAGTTAGGTAATAATTTTGGAAAGGTTTTAGTGTATACGTATTGTTCAAGGGTACTTAGTTATAGAACAACAGTAAAAGTTCAAAAATTAAGTGAATCTGATTATGAAAGTTTAGCCTTTTAAAAAAAATCTACAGAACATATTTTGTTACAAGTGGCCCTATTGCATGACTTTTAGGAATGGTGTTAGTATATACGATTTCATTATATGTTGATTAGTTACGGAGGTATTAATTCCTGTTGTCATAACGGTCCCATTACCCGACCATAAGTGCGCTGTTTATAATCAACTAAAACAATTACTTCTTAATTGCTAAATTTTGTCCAACGCTTAAGATAACATTATATCGCAATGGCGTTCGCATCGTTTTCAGTAATGTTCAAGGTCAAGCTGAAGATCCATATTGTTTAAAATACAAGTTCAAATTCACCATTTAGTTTAATCCAAGGTTCATTTGGAAATATTGACCAGCGCAGCGGGCATAGCCTGCTAGTCTATCTATTATATATATACTAGAAAGGTAGCCCGTCAAAAATGACGGAAATTTAGATATAAAGATATATACAACTCATGTGCAAGAATATGAGTTTTCTCGCTTGTTCCGCAGTGATAGATGAAAATAACACATTTTAAGAACGAAACAGATTTATGAAAAACTGCGTACAATAGAAGACCACTAATCTGCACAGTTTGGTTCCAAGTGTTATGCAGATTTGAGTCTTTTTTGCGGTCATGTCTATTCAATCTTTGTTTACATTTTTTAAATTCATATATTGGACAATTTAGATTGTTGAGCCTTAAAAATAAATAACACACTTAAAGTAAGGTTAAAAACTATTAAATTATCGTATACGATTTCATGAAATGGTATTATATGGTATTATATGTGTGTGCTTCATGATCTTGGTTACGACGTTGCAACTTGTCATAATCCTAATAGTGTGGGCCGCTATAACAAAAAAGTAACCAGTTTTTAGTAAAATTTCTGATATAAAGTAGCTTTCAAAAACTTGTGTAAAATTGCAGGTCGTTCTCGTGTTATGTCAGTCCTAGGAATAATATTTCTAACACTGAACATTTTCCATGTATATATGGAACTTAGAAAAGCTTCTCCAAAAGAAAGGTCCTGAAATGACATTGTAATTCCTCTAACTTCAAAGTTTAATCGGGCCCTGATGTTGAGTACTGAAATCTGATAAATACAGTTATTTTGATTATTAGAACAGAATTAAACAGTTAAACTTATTTAAATTAAACCCGCTGTTACTTCCCGATGTTATTTTTTAGTATTAAGAAAGAAAATTATTTAAAATTTTCAAATCATGCATTTATGATTTCTTTTCTGTCTTTAATAACTAAATAATGAAAAATTGGGCTTTTGTTCTGAGCTCATAAATATGACAATAAAATAATGTAACTAAGAGACATTACAAAATTAAATCTTTGTGATTACAAACCATAAACAAACGATAACGCCACCATTTTACCTACTATGACGTCATTAGAATATTGTCCATTGATTGTTGGAGAACTTACTTTGTGAATGATTACCTCAATGATTTAATATTTTTGACGTTTCACGATGAATGAATCACTTGTGTATGTTTAGATTCATGGAATGAGATATTAAGCTGTGAACCTAATTTTAATTGAAGTTATCCAAGGATATATGTATTTTTAATCGAAATTAAAAACAATGCTGTGATCTCGAAATAAAAAGTTTTAGTTTGTATAATTTGTTATTTCTGTTAATTATTTATTTAAGTACTTTTCCATTATAGCGCATTTTTAAAAAAAGCTTGGCGCGATTCGGGCATCAGTAAGTGAGATATGTTGCAAAAATATATAAACAGCAATGAAAACAAATCTAATGAACTTTTATCTTTGTTTATATATGCACTTATATACATAAAAAAATCGTTTCTAAATATATATAATTTTTTTTATACACAAATTACGGCACAGATTTCAGATATGAACTGGGATACCTAACTGGCGCCAAAATGGTGTTATTTTGCCTGCCATGGTAACCCGGCTATTGTTTTTTATTTATTAATAAATTGTTTAATTACTTTTATTTTCTGTTTTTTAATTATATAAACTGCTTTTTTCTATAGTTATTATTCAAACTTTTATTTATTTATAGTTATTTCCTTTTCAAAATGATAGCAAATAATTGAAAAATATATAAATAACTGGTATTCGAAAGCGACATTTCTTCCAAATTGGCGTCATAGAAAAATCACGCCAACCCCCATGCGTATATGACATCTGTGAAAAAATTACTTCTGTTTCTTCATAAAAATGGGTAAATAGCTTTTTTCATATTAAATTGTCGGCACCGATGTCATATACGCCCATATTGGCGCGATTTTTTTTTTTTACGCCGATGTCATATACGCACCGGTTACTTAACTGGCGCCAAAGTGTCGTTATTTTGCTTGTAATGGTAACCCGAATGTTGTTTATGCTGTTGATGTTTTCGCCAAATTGGCGTCGGAAAAAATCGCGCCAATATATGATATCTGTGCCAAATTGTATACATATGGAAAAAATTGCTTGTGAGTATGAAACAGTAAATAGGTTGCCAGAAAATACGTTGGCAAACTTCTTTCTCGCCAAGAAACTTTTCTCCGAAGTATTGTACATAAGCAATGATTGCTGGAAATGAAATTTTAATTATGATATGCGCTTTTAAGTTTCACTATTTTTATGCATACAATATAGTGTGTATAAAAACCATATTTCACATATAGGGCTACAGAAAAGAATTCTTAAGAATTACTGAGAAAGAGCGCAAATTGCTTAAAGGTGGATTTTAAATGAGTTATGAATTTTTATGCTGAACTGCATTTAGTTTCCTAAGATATGTTTGTAGAATATAGATAAAAT
The DNA here is from genome assembly GCA_963932465.1 of Maratus speciosus. Lineage (NCBI taxonomy): Eukaryota > Metazoa > Arthropoda > Arachnida > Araneae > Salticidae > Maratus > Maratus speciosus. Next base: position 78,206,303 of record OZ010790.1, read on the forward strand.
GATATAAATGGTCACGCAAAGAATTGGATACATAACCGTCTATGGATGATAATATCTGGAAATGTGATTTCAGTAGCTTTAAGAGTAGCTTAAATTAAATTTTAGCTAAATAGTGGCATATAATAACGGTACTATTGGCTATGGACGGTAACTGCTGAAATCAATTTTTAAATTTTTTTATGCATTTCCTAAAATGTTTACTTAGTTATCTTGGTACTTCTTAGTTATCCCGTTGACCAAATTACTGTCGCCAAGTTGTAAGATTAATTGCTAATAATGGTTGCCATTAGTTAATTAATTAAATGCCAATAATGGCCAATAAAACCATTAATTCGACGTTTTATTTGTATTTTTATTAATGTTTTACTACTGATTTGGCGATTTGTATAATTTGCCGAAATTGGTCGACGGGATATCTAAGAAGTAACGTTATCTTATTTACTTTATTTTCCTAAATAACGTAGTTTTGTTAAAGCATTCAGTATGTGTTGGAAAGTGTTTCATATTCTATGCTTAACGCATGATTTTTCTTTCTTCTTTAGTCTTATTTTGCATTTATTTTATTCTTAATTTTTTAGTCTTATACTGCTTTATAGAAACTTTGGCACAGTTGTCATATACGTTATCATATATTGGCGCGATTTTTTTCCGACGCCAATTTGGCAAAAACATCAACAGCATAAACAACAACATCCGGATTACCATATCAAGCAAAATTACGACACTTTGACGCCAGTTAAGTACCCGTTGAGTATATGACATTGGCGTCAGAAAAAAATCGCGCCAATATGGCGTATATGACATCTGTGCCGAAACTTTAATATTTAATGTTTAAACTCTTCGCTCCATTCCCTTTGCATATAGTACAAACTATAACACGGATAGCGCAAAATAATAGACAGTTTGGTACTTTTCCACTGTAGGGGCTTTGGCATTTTTTTTTTAAAGCTTGGTGTAATTTGGGCATCAGAAAGTGAGATTTGGGTACTTTTCTGTTATACGGACATCATTGTCGCAAGCGTAATAGTTGGCACAAAATCGTGAATTCAAGCATTTGAAATATAAAAGAAAAACCATTGTCGATCCTAAAGTGAGCATTTAAAAAATATAACATTTGAAAATTCCAGACTTTTACGAACTATTTTATCAAATCACAAATATATACTTAAAATAAGTGAACAAATAACTGCTATAAAATAAAGCAATAAAATAAAACTCCTATTAAACTGCTGGCATAAAATTACAAATATCTTTTAACATTTTGAAATAATTGGCGCATTAGCATACATTTTGGCATGGTGTCCGTATAACGGAAAAATATCGAGATTTGTTATCAAATCATATAAACAGCTATGAAAAAAAAAATTAATGAGCGTTTTTGTTTGTTTTATATGTATATTATTGATGTTTTTATGTACAAATTGCATCTGTCTCTGTATAAAATTAGAGAAACGGCTTTTTTATGTTAAATAAATCGTATAAATATCGGGAAAAAATGCGTGTGTATATAAAATGAAACAGTGAACAGGTTCACGGAAAATATGTTACCAAATTTCCTTTTTCGCCAAGGCACCTATACTGTAAAAGTACCTAAAGCACATTAAAATCGCGCAGTTAGGAGCTCACACAGTACACCGTTGTCTATTGGCGGTTATTTTATTAGTAGCATCGGGAGGAAGATGTAAAGATGTACTTTAAATTCTCACCTATAGATTTCGAAAAAATATCTTAAAGGAGTGGAGTTTAAATTAAATTTCGGTGACCTCCATTATGAAAGGTTAATGGTTTTAAATGGGAATTTCGCCAAATTAGCCAGCTATCGCCAAGTTGGCTAACATTTGGCGCTACTGTGGTAACCCTGCGTTAATATTTTTCAACAATTACTCATTTCAATGAGGCGGTCCTACCGGAATAGTGAGGGACACACAGAGACTTGGATTTTATATAAATAGATAATCCAAACGGAAATTTCGTTCCGAACGCCGAGATTTCGAGTTCTACCGCATGGATTTTGACGGAACTTATACCGTTAGATAGGTATCGTTTCAGGGAAGGTTTTAAGCTATAACACATCATTCTACCTACATTAGTTATAGAATTATTACGGAAAATTCTTTTATATTGAACTTTGTAACTTCATATTTCCTTAAATATCTGGGCTCCTATTGGTCGTAGAGCTTAGATCTCGCGCCAAAAGTAGCTCCGAAGCACCCAAGCAAACTTTTCCCCGCGATTATTTTGCCGTCTTCCGATTTCCTCTAACTCTATTAGGGGCCCGCGTAGGGCCCCTTTAACATATTTTTCGTAGTAATTTCAGCAATTATCTTACATTATTCGTTAAGACCGCCACCCTCCCGATTCATGTATCTACAGAAAGGTTGCACGAAGGAGTTTCGTTCGGATACGCTTTCGTTAAGAATAGAGTGCGCTCCCTGGTGGTGGAATGTGGAACTAACATAACGCGATATTGTTAAAATTGGGAAATCTAACAATGCGATCTGCTTTAAACTTTGAGATAGTTCATAACACATAATCTATTATCTATTCTAATATATATATATATATATATAATCTATTATCTATTCTATTATCTATTATATATATATATATAAAATCCAAACGGAAATTTCGTTCCGAACGCCTAGATTTCGAGTTCTACTGCATGGATTTTTACGGAACCTATACCGTTAGATAGGTATTGTTTCAGGGAAGGTTTTAATCTATAACACATTATTCTACCTATATTAGTTTTAGAATTATGACGGAAAATTCTGTTATTTTGGGCGATAAGGTTACCATTTTATTTCTTGGCGAAATTCATCGTTGATAAAAAAAAAATTGAAACGGCTATTAAACCTCGAAAAATAAAAGAAAAACTGTTACTAATTTTATTTAAATGAAAAAAAAAAAGAAAAAAAGAAGAAGAAAATCCGTTTAAATGAGTGATAATATTAAAAAACGGAAACATTTAATCAAAACCTGAAAGAAATATTTGTAATGCTTAAAAATTAATTTAATAAGAAATATTGCACTTGATACGCAATATTTGGCTCTTTATCGCTTGCGTTAGACGAATCTGAAAATTTGATTAGATGAAATTTTAACGACATTTTCTTTCTGTTCTGTTCTTTTCTTTTTTTTTTTATATCTAATTGTCCCATCACGTGACTTATAGAAGAAACAAGCAGATGTAATTGTGAGTCACATGTGTAATTACTATTTGTTTCTTTACAATTTTTTATTTTTCTTTTGTCGCCAAACAATGTGATTTTAAGTCAAAAATGCATAAGCGTGATATTAGCGTGAGGATGTTCTCACAAATGGTGTTTTTTTAGGTGAAAGAGATCATTTTTTGAGTACATTTTCATATTCAGTTGTAACTTATATAGATATCAGTTAATATTTTAAAAATGGAATCGAATACTTAAATTTCGGTGTGAATTTCTGCCACACATACATATTGTAAAATAATTTCATACTTTTTAAAATGTTTTTTGCCGTAATTCCGAAAGCATGTGATATTTATAAACTCGAACTCAGATCAACGAATATTACCCATTTTATTTAAGCAAATATTATCTATTTTCTCAAGTCATATCGCCAATTTCATTTATAGGAAAATTCACAGATTCGAAATCTAGGAAATAAAGATAATTTTTAAGGAAATTTATGTTTTAATACGTTATTACTATGGAAAAATTCAACATTTTGAAAAAAAAAAAAAAATACAAATCTTTTGTAATTCGTCATTTCTTCTTCGTCTTTCTTCGTACTTTCTCCTCTGTTATGTAATATTTCAAATAATATTGGACTAATTTTCGATCATCGATTCACCGCAAAATCGCATATCTAATATAGTATATAAAATAAAGTCTGGATTAGGGGACTAATTAACGTACAGCGCAAACTACTGAACCTAAAATCTTGAAAATCGTGGTAAAAATACTTCTTATGACATAAACTTCTGCTAAGAAAGGATTTTCTAAAGTGTCACCCCTAATGGTTTTTGCACGGGGAGGGGAAAAAAATCGAATATCAAAATTATGCGTCAAATGATAGCATATTTTAATGTAGTTTTGTATACTGAATCGAATGCTACCAAATAAATCTTTATAAGTCCAACAGTTCATGACACATTTCATATTTTTCTAATTTGGCGGTGTCTTTGGCATCTAAACCTCAAAATATCTATCATTACATCCGTTACTCTAGCAACGGAAAAAATTCAAATCAACCCTTTTGGCTAAAAAATAAAAACGGCTCTATGAGTTTGAAATAAAAATGCAAGCATCTTAATTTTTTTTAAAAAATAGTGATTTTATGTAAAATAAAAGTGAAAAAATTACTGAGAATTTAGCGTTATAAAACAAAAATGGAAAAGGTACTACTTAGATATTCCGTCGACCAAAAATCTATCGTCAAACTATAAGATTAAATGCCAATAATGGTTGATCGTAAATATCAAATTCACTTGAATTTAAACAAACTACACGTGTTTACGTCATCAAGTGATTTTAATTTCGACGTTTTATTTGTATTTTTATTAATGTTATACTAATTTATTTGTTATTTCGTTATTTAAAATAAAGATTATGTCAATTTATATAATTTGGCGAATGGTTTGGCGATTTATATAATTTGGCGAAATTGGTCGACGGGATAACAAGTAGTACCAATGAAAATATTTAAGTATGAAAGCAATGTTTGTAAAGACTTAAAAATTATTTTCATATATATAAACTCGGTTTATGGCGTCAGATGCCGTCATCCGAAGAATCTACAAGAGTCTTTTTCCATTTTTTCCGGTCATAGGTTCCTCAATGAAAGAAATTGGAATTGGAATAATATTGTGCGATTTATAAATTGCTCCTCGATAAGAAGAAAAAATGGGTACATTTATAACAACCGTGCGCACATCTCGCTGATAGCATTTTTAAAATTCCCAGTAGCAGTAGTTACATTTTGCGTATGTAAATTAAAAATATTTTTTTGCTTTTAATTATGGCATTATTTCCTGTTATTGTTTATCTTTTCAGTTTTTTAAATGAAATTAGTATAAGGCATGCATTTTAAATTAAATGAGTGAAAGGTTTGTGTTTTAAATGAAAATAATAAAATAAGAATATGCTATGAAAACAATCTTTATTGATTTATTGCCTGCGCCCGGCTGACATAAAAGTATCACAAAAGCCACATATTCACTTTTCTTTGAGTAGTTGCTCATGAGAATTCAAGTTAACCTTCCGTAATCGGATACTTCACATATTGGTGTATTAGCTTTAATGTTGAAAGCATCGTTTTTGTTTGAAGCGAAAACTTTACTACGAATTCTATTACACAAAATCGCATCATCATCATCATCTACTATATATTTACAACGGAAATTTGTATTTCATTCCGATTGTTTATAATACTTTCGTAGGATATACCACAATTAGTTAGGTAATAATTTTGGAAAGGTTTTAGTGTATACATATTGTTCAAGGGTACTTTGTTATAGAGCAACAGTAAAAGTTCAAAAATTAATTGAACCTGATTATGAAAATTTAGCCTTTTTAAAAAAATCTGCAGAACATATTTTGTTACAAGTGGCCCAGTTGCATGACTTTTAGGATTGGTGTTAGTATATACGATTTCATTATATGTTGATTAGTTACAGAGGTATTAATTCCTGTTGTCATGACGGTCTCATTACCCGACCATAAGTGCGCTGTTTATAATCAACTAAAACAATTACTTCTTAATTGATAAATTTTGTCCAACGCTTAAGATAACATTATATCGCAATGGCGTTCGCATCGTTTTCAGTAATGTGCAAGGTCAAGCTGAAGATCCATATTGTTTAAAATACAAGTTCAAATTCACCATTTAGTTTAATCCAAGGTTCATTTGGAAATATTGACCAGCGCAGCGGGCATAGCCTGCTAGTTATATATATATAATCCAAACGGAAATTTCGTTCCGAACGCCGAGATTTCGAGTTCTACCGCATGGATTTTTACGGAACTTATACCGTTAGATAGGTATCGTTCCAGGGAAGGTTTTAAGCTATAACACATCATTCTACCTAGATTAGTTATAGAATTATTACGGAAAATTCTGTTATTTTGGACTTTGTTACTTCATATTTCCTTAAATATCTGGGCTCCTATTGGTCGTAGAGCTTAGATCTCGCGCCAAAAGTAGCTCCGAAGTACCCAAGCAAACTTTTCCCCGCGATTATTTTGCCGTCTTCCGATTTCCTCTAACTCTATTAGGGGCCCGCGTAGGTCCCCTTTAAAATATTTTTCGTAGTAATTTCAGCAATTATCTTAAATTATTGGTTAAGACCGCCACCCTCCCGATTCATGTATCTACGGAAAGGTTGCATGAAGGAGTTTCATTCAGATACGCTTTTGTTAAGAATAGAGTGCGCTCCCTGGTGGTGGAATGTGGAACTAACATAACGCGATATTGTTAAAATTAGGAAATCTAACAATGCGATCTGTTTTAAACTTTGAGATAGTTCATAACACATAATCTATTATCTATTCTATCTATTCTATCTATTATATATATAAAATCCATTATATATATAAAATCCAAACGAAAATTTCGTTCCGAACGCCTAGATTTCGAATTCTACTGCATGACTTTTGACGGAACTTATACTGTTAGATAGGTATTGTTTCAGGGAAAGTTTTAAGCTATAACACATCGTTCTACGTAGGTTAGTTATAGAATTATGACGGAAAGTTCTGTTATTTTGGACGAAAGGGTTACCATTATTTTATTGGCGATGAATTTTTTGATAAATGAATTGAAATGGCTGTACATCGCGGAAAAAAACTGTTCCAAATTTTATTTAAAAGGAAAAAAAGAAAAGAAGAGAGAAAATGAAAAAAAAATGACGAGTGGTAATATTGGAAAACGAAAATATCGAATTTAAACATAAAAGAGAATGTTTGTAATGCTTAAAAATTTATTCAATATGAAAGATTGCAGTTTTAAACTATATTTGGCAATTTATCTCTTGCGTCCGGTTAAATAAAATGCATCAGAAAATTTTATAAAATAATATCTGAGTGACAATTTTGTTTTTGTTTTTGATTTCTTTTGAATTTACTTTTTATTTTTATTTAACTCGACCATCATGTGACATACAGAAGAAACTAGCAGATGTAATTATAAAAATGACGATACTTGTGAGTTACATATTGTATGTTTTTTGCGATTTCATTTTATCGCCAAACGATTTAATTTTAAGCCAAAAATGCATGAGCGTGCCATCGGTTTGAGCGACGTTCACAATATTGTTTATTTCTCAATAAACGACAGCATTTTCTGGAAATACCCAATTCTACTTATATATATATATAATTCAAATGGAAATTTCATTCTGCTGCTTATAACTCGAGTTCTGCTGAACGTACACTGTTAGATAGGTAATTTTTCGGGAATTTTTTAGTACATAACACGTCGTTCTACGTTTCTTGGCATTGAATTATGGTTTAAAGATATTTAATGAGATGAACCTGATAATGGAAAATTAGCCTATTTAAATGATTCTGCCCAGTGTATTTCGATGGAACTTGGACTGTTAATTAGATAATTTTCCAGGGCGTTTTCAGTATACAACATGCCCTTCTATATTGTTCAGCCATACCGTTTTTGGGAAAATTCTGTAGCCTCGTGTACGCAATTATCACAATAGCATTTTTAAAAATTAAAATAAACGGTTTTTGATAGAATTTGCATTATTTGTTTGACAATTTTTCAGAGATAGTTTTAGTATATAATATATTGTTCGACACTGTTTAGTCATAGAGCAATGGGTTAAATTTCCAATATAGCTGCGAGTTGGAAAAAATGGGCTTGGCGAGACAAGGAAAGTTTTCATCCATATTTTCTGTTCAGTAATTAGATAATTTATTTACTATAAAGAATAAATTTATCTCTTTTTTATATAAAAACAGATGTAAATTGTATATAAATAACAAAAATATTAATATTCATAAATAAAAATTTATATAGGAATATATATATGAATACATATTTTAAAAAGCTTAAAGTTCATTTTGTTTGTTTTTATAGCTGTTCATATCATTTGGCCACAAATCTCACTTTCTTAAGCCCGAATTGCGCCAAGCTTTTTAACATCTAACAGTACCCATTGATCTTAAAATCAGGAAAATTCGAAAGTAGATGTAGTTTGTAAAGTATGCATAAATTAAGGAGATAAATTACGTTATCGAATCCATAGGCAATTGGCATATTTGGTACCGATAAGTTACATAATTGAGTCTACTTACAATTGGCGTATGTTACCTGGCGTGGTTTGGCGCATAATTAACTTAGGTAAAGGTTTAAACTGATTCTGTGTTTTTAAAGCGGAGCTATTCTATAACCGAATTAGCACAGAATTGGCGTGATTTGAAAGAAAACTTTTTGGCGACCTTTTCCTATTTTTACGTTATACCAACACCATACCAAATTGTATGCTATTGCGCCATTTATTTCAATCCTAAATGTGCAAAATTTTTTGGTAATGTACAGTATAGGGATCTTGGCGAAACAGAGAAAATAGCCTTAGCGGAGAGAAAATTTGGAAACATATTTTCTGGCAACCTATTCACTGTTTCATTTCATATAAACAAGCATTTTTTTTCTGTTTATACAATTTATTTAACATAAAGATGCAATTTATCTAATTTTAATTAGAAACAGAAGTAATCTGTATATAAAAAACATTTATAATATACATATATAAACAAACAAAAAATTTCATCAAGTTTGTTTTCTTAACTGTTTATATCAATTGACAATAAATCTCACTTTCTGATGCCCGAATAGCGCCAAGCTTTTAAAAAAACGCCAAGGCGCCTGTAGTGGAAAAGAAAAGTACCAAATTTTATTCCAAACGATGCCAAACTTTGGGGCTTGATATTTATTGAACGCGAATTTCTTTTGGCTTTAATTATTATTTATTCGTAACACTGCAAAAAAATTTAATTTACTATTTTTTGAAGGTGGAAGTATTTTTTATTATCAAGTAAAATTAAGTTATAACTTCATTTTTCGCTGAATAAAACATGGAAATGTTTACTGCAGTGCCAAGAAACACTTAAAATGTCATGCGCGTAGTTGGCGATTTTGAAAAAAAAAATATTTTATAATATTGGAAACCACAGCAAATTGGCTCATTTTAACGACAAAGTTTTGGTACAAAATGAAATATATTTGTTGTAGACATAATAGTAAATCTCAATACTCGCCGATTGAAATGTCTTTAAAATTATTCAGCAGAGACAACGAGAAATAACTTGCAGTTTCATAAATTTTAATAATCAATATTCTTATCTATCTATCTATCTACTTCTGCTTCTACTATATATACTAGAGTAAAATGGAAATGGGAAATTCGTCCCGGTTGCATATAACTTGAGCTCACCTGAATGGATTTTGATCATAATGATAGTTAGATGATTTTCCAGGGAAGATTTTAGTATATAAAATATCGTTCTACGTTGCTTATACATACAATTATGTTTTAAAGTTATATAATCAGACGAACCCGATCATGAAAGATTAACCTTTTTAAAAGATTCAGCCGAATTGATTATGATTGAATTTTCACTGTTAGTTAAATAATTTTTCAGGCAGAGTTTTAGTATATACTATACCCTTCTGCATTGCTTAATAATAGAGGTGTGGTGGAAAGTTGTATAATCAGTTGAACCCGATTATGAAAGTTTAACATTTTTTAAAGTTCTACAGAACGGATTTTGATAGGAATTTCATTTTAGTTACATATCTATTCAGACATGGTTTTAGTATTTTGCATATTGTTCTACCTTGCTTAGTCATAAAGTAATGGCGGAAAGTTCCATAATCATATGAAACCGATTATGAAAGATTAGACTTTTCAAAAAGTTCTAGATGGCGGATATTGATAATACTTTCTTTGTTGATAAGACAATGTTTGGGAGGTTTTAGTTTATTGCGTATCATTCTACGTTGCTTAGTTACAGAATTATGGGGGAAAGTTCTATAATCAGATGGACCCCTTATGAAAGATCAACCTTTAAAAAAAGTTTTACTGGATGGATTTTGTCCGTTTGTTTGTTTGCATTATTACAAGTAGTTATATAATTTTTCAGGGTTTGTTTTATTGTATTGCGTATTGTACTATCTTTCTTTATCAATCCTACTGTTATTGATCAACTAAAAGGGTTAAGACTTTAATAGCTGAAAATTTGTCTACACATTAGAAAATATAATAGCACATTGGCGTTCTTATCGTTTTCAGCAGTGTGAAAGGACATTCCAGGTAAGGTTCCATATTGCTTTAAATCACAATGTCAAATTCAATGATACATTTTGTGTAATTCAAGGTTCATTTGGATAAGCAGACCAGCGTAGCGGGCATAGCCTGCTAGTATATATATAAAATCCAAACGGAAATTTCGTTCCGAACATCTATATTTCGAGTTCAACTGCATGAATTTTAACGGAACTTATACTGTTAGATAGGTATCGTTTCAGGGAAGGTTTTAAGCTAAAACACATAGTTCTACGTAGATTAGATTTAGAATTATGACGGAAAGTTCAGTTATTTTGGGCGAAAGGGTTGCTAATATTTTATTGGCGGTACATTTCGTTGATAAATGAATTGAAACGGCTGTACATCTCGGAAGAAAACTTTTATTAATTTTGTTTAAAAGAAAAAACAAGAAAAAAAAAGAGAAAAGAAAAAATAGTTTTGACGAGTGGAAATATTGTACAACGACAATATCGAATTTAAAAATGAAAGGCATTGTTTGTAATGCTTAAAAATTTATTCAATATGAAAGATTGCAGTTTTAAACTATATTTGGCAATTTATCGCTTGCGTCAGGTTAAAAAAAATGCATCAGCAAATCTGATAAGATAATATCTGAGTGACAATTTTTTTTTGGTTTTTGATTTTTTTTTTCTTTTATAATTTACTTTTTATTTTATTTAACTCATCCATCATGTGACTTTCAGAAGAAACTAGCAGATGTAATTATAAAAATGACGGTACTTGTGAGTTACATATTGTCTGTTTATTTACGATTTCATTTTATCGCCAAACATTTTAATTTTAAGCCAAAAATGCATAAACGTGGCTTCAGTTTGAGCGACATTCACAATATTGGTTATTTTTCAAATGGACGACTGCATTTTTTGAAAAATCTAACTCTACGTATATATATATATATATACTAGATGGTACCCGTCAAGATTTGACGGTAAATAACTTGAATGTTTCATTAGGAAAATTCTTGAATTTTTAATGAATTGCTTTAAAATTAATTATTGAAATTGTGACAAATTTCTATATTGCATAAGTGATTCCTATCTATATTATAAAGGACAAACATATCTGTGCGTAACGCATACGTCATTTTGTGAATGGCAACACTTTGAAATTTGAAATGAAATTTCGGTTTTGCAATTTTCGCTACTGCAAATTTTTAAAATTCTGAACATCGCACAGTTTCACTTTTACACCTTCGTATAGGGAAAAAAATGTGCTTTTAAATTCAATTTGTTTGAATGCTGTATCTCAGTTTATTTTTGAGATATTAATTTTTTTGTAGTTTTTAGTACAAATTTTGTAATTGTGGCAACTGAAGTACTCCATTTATATTAAAAGTAAAGGGAAAATAGTCATGGTTTATTATTTTTATTGATTATATCCTTATTGATGCCATTTTCACATTACAAATAAAAGTAACTTTTTATATTTTTTGAACAGAAAATGACGTCAGACATAAAAAAAAAAAAAAAACGCAGTTTTTTTCATAAATTAGTTACATTTCAATATTTTTACATTACGCTGATACTGAGTTTGAGGCGCTAGGAAAAATGATTAGGTGAGTAAAAATGGTGTCATATTTAAAACAAAACGATCATTTTTTTTTTTTTTTTTAATAAAACTAAATATTTGACCAATACTAAATGGCCAATATTATGACATCTAAAGGTGAATTTCTGAATTCTTTTTATCGCGGTACTGAGCTTAGAACTTAAATTTTGTGCAATGATCACATGAAAAGTTGTATCGGACAAACGTTACTTTAAGTTTGGAAATAATTCATTAATAATCTATTGCGCATTAAAATACTTTCAGATTGTGAATTTGAGTGGTGCGATGTAAATTATGAGGATGTGAAAATAACGTACACTTTAGATTTTATGAGGGTAAATTTTATGATGTAACAAAGCGAAATCCTTTTTACTGATTTTCATCCCGTAAAAACAAACATAAGAGCCTCAATCGATAACTTCATCATAATTACTCATCTTGATTACGTATTCTAATACAGTTTAATTTTTCAATAATTTAAGCAGTTGAAATTTGTGGAAATAATATTTTGGTAATTTTAGGTTAAAAATGTTTGTTTTAAGAGTTAGACAACCAATGTAAAATGAATTTTTTATTGTAATTATTTTTGTAGGTTTATTATAAATTCGATCTGACAGTTCTTTTCTAACATTTTAGTTCGTCAAATTTCGACGGGTTCCAACTCGTTTCTTTAAAGCGATAGAGGGTACAGTCAGCCAAACCTATTCAATGAAGTCACAGAATTTTAACTTTATAATTTACAACCAAATATGCTTCTTTTTACCAGAAATTTAACTAAAAATACTGGGTGGAGCATTTATTTTTATTTACTATGGTCTCATTTTTTTTTCGAAAAAATGAGAGTATTTATTTTTATTTATTTATTATGATTTTTTAACTACATGACCATTAAAAGCTGCCATGAATTTTATTTTTATCATTCTCATTCTCTAAAAGCCCAAATTTGAAACTTGGCGCAGTATATAATTTTTATTACTTGAATTTTATTTTACATTTTTATACATTTTTTAAATATTAAACAATGGATATCAAGGTAATTTTCTTAATAGTTCTTATATGAATATCTTTCTTTCCGTTTTCTTTTCTTAAGGAAAAGAAAGGCAAACTTTTCTTTCTGACACACACACATATATTCTTGATAATGGTCAGAAGATATAACAAAAATTGTATATCAGCTCAAGTTATTTAATTGATAATTACATTAAAAATATTTTAGCTTAAATATTTTAAATATAAAATTATTATTATTTTAAATATTGTTCAGCGTTAAATTTTATTTAATTATAAAGCATTCAAATAATAATAATAATAAAATAAAAATCGTATAACTTCTCCTTCTAATAAAATATGTCATTATTGAAATAACTTATAGCGAAAAATATTACAGAAATCCTTTTGCTGGGTGTTGGGTTCGAACCTGCTATTCACTACAAAATATCGGCGCTTTAAACTGCTGCTTTAGAATGCTCAACCACCGAGAACTCGTCAGCGATCCCTCTAAATTGAACAGGGTTGATGCATGTGCAGATGTCCCGAAATAGGTCTACTTAAAATTTTACCTTTGCGTTTTAATATATATGATGATTTTATAGTTTTTGAAGGTTTTAAAAAAGAAGGATATATGTTATACAACGTAGATTAAATTAGGCAGTTGTTCGACTTATAATACGGCATCGGAATGCTTAAGCCTAACATGGTCGAAATAAGATAGCTGATTTTAACGAAAGATTATCAAGATCCGGATGAGCTAACTCCTGAAGCGTTATACACTTTGCGCCATTATATATATAATATATATATATATATATATATATATATATATATATATATATATATATATATATATATATATATATATATATATATATATATATATATATATATATATATACACATATATATCTATATTTATATATGTAAATATAGATAGATAGATATAATTCAAATGAAATTTCATTCCGGCGCTTAGAACTTGGGTTTTCCTGAACTTGCACTGTTAGATAGGTAATTTTTCAGGGAAGGTTTTAGTACATAACACGTCGTTCTACGTTGCTTGGAATCGAATTATGGTTTAAAATTCTTTAATGGGGTGAACCTGATAATGAAAAATTAGACTTTTTAAAAGATTCTGCCGCATGTATTTCGATCGAACTTGGACTGTTAATTAGATAATTTTCAAGGGAAGGTTCCAGTATACAACATGTCCTTCTACGTTGCTTAGCTATACAGTTTTGGGGAAAATTCTGTAATCTGGTGAACTGAATTATCACAATTTAGCCTTTAACAAAAGTTATAATAAAAGCTATTTGACAGAATTTGCATTGTTAGTTTGACAATATTTCAGAGATAGTTTTAGTATATAATACATTGTTCGAGACTGTTTAGTTATAGAGCAAGGGGGTAAATTCTGTAATTTTCCAATTTCCCTTTGCGAAGTGGAAGAAATGGGTTGGCGAGAAAAGGAAAGTTTTCATGCATAGTTTCTGTTCAATAACTATAGAATTTATTTACTATAAAAAAGACATTTATCTCTTTTTATATAAAAACAGAAGTAAACTGTATATAAATAACTAAAATATTAATATTCATAAATAAAAAGTTTATATATAGGAATACTTATTTTAAAAAGCATAAAAGTTCATTTTATTTGTTTTCATAGCTGTTCACATCTTTTGGTCACAAATCTCCCTTTCTGAAGCCCGAATTGCGCCAAGCTTTTTAACATATAACAGTACCCATTGATCTAAAATCAGGAAAATTGGAAAGTAGACGTGGTGTGTAAAGTATGCCTTAATTAAGGAGATAAATTACGCAATCGCGTCCACAGGCAATTGGCATATTTGGTACGGATAACTTACATAAGTGATTCTACAGACAATTGGCGTATGTTACAGGGAGTGGTTAGGCGCTCAATGAGTTTAGGAAAAGGTTAAAATTGATTCTGTGTTTTTAAAGCGAACCAATTCTATAACCGAATTTACAGAGAATTGGCGAAATTTGAGAGAAAGATTTTGCTACTTTTACATTATACAAAACACCATACCAAAATGTACGCTATTGCGTCATTTATTTCAATCCTAAACGTGCAAACATATTATGGTACTTTTCCAGTATAGGGATCTTGGCGAAATAGATAAAATAGCATTGGCGGAGAAGGAAATTTGACAAAATATTTTCTGACAACCAATTCTCTGTTTCATTTCATTAACACAAGCATTTTTTTCTATGTTTATATAATTTATTTAACATAAAGATGCTATTTATCTAATTTTATATAGAAACAGAAGTAATTTGGGTACTGCTTAGTTATCCCGTCGGACAATTTCGCTAAATTATATAAATCGCCAAATTATATAAATTGACATAATTTTTATTTTAAATAACGAAAGAACAAATAAATTAGTATAAAATTAATAAAAATACAACTAAAAAGTCGAAATAAAAATCACCTGATGACGTAAACACGTGTAACTTTCTTAAAGTCAAGTGTATGTGACATTTACAATCAACCATTATTGGCATTTAATCTTACAGTTTGGCGATAGATTTTTGGTCGACGGGATAACTAAGTAGTAGTACCGTAATTTGTATGTAAAAAACATTAATAATATACATATATAAACAAACAAAAAAATTCATCAATTTTGTTTTCTTAACTGTTTATATCAATTAGTAACAAATCTCACTTTCTGATGCCCGAATTGCGCCAAGGTGTTTAAAAAAACGTCAAGGCGCCAATAGTGGAAAAGTACCAAATTCTTTTTGCAAACTGTCCCAAACAATCAAGCTTGCTATTTACTGAACGAGAATTTCTTTTGGCTTTAATTATTATTTAATCGTAACCACGCAAAATTTTTTAATTTACTACTTTTTTTAATTGAATGTACTTTTTATTATTAAGTAAAATTAAGTTATAAATTAATTTTTCGCTGATTAAAAAATGGAAATGTTTACTGTAATGCTAAGAGACACTTAGAATTTCATGTGCATAGTTTAAATAACAATTTTGAAAAAAAAATATATATATAGTAACCGAACCCACACCAAATTGGCTCATTTTACAGAGAATGTTTTTGGTACAAAATGAAATACATTTGTTGTAGACATGATCCTAAATCCCAACACTCGCCAATTGAAAAGTCTTTAAAATTATTCAGCAGAGACAACGAGAAATAACTTACAGTTTCATAAATTTAAAGATTCAATATTATTATCGATCTATTTACTTCTATTTCTACTATATATACGAGAGTAAAATACAAATGGGAAATTCGTCCCAGATGCATATAACTTTGAGCTCACCTGACTGGATTTTGATGAGAATCGAAATGATAGTTAGATAATTTTTTCAGGGAAGATTTTAGCATATAACATATCATTGTACGTTGCTTATACATATAATTATGCTTTAAAGTTAGATAATCATACGAACCCGATTATGAAAGATTAGCCTTTTTAAAAGATTCAACAGAATGGATTTCTATTGAATTTGCATTGTCTGTTAGATAATTTTTCAGGCAGGGTTTTTAGTATATACTATACCCTTCTGCCTTTCTTAATAATAGAGATGCGGTGCAAAGTTATATAATCAATTGAACCCGATTATGTAAGTTTAGCATTTTTAAAAAGTTTTACAAAGTTCTACATTTTGATAGGAATTCAAAAGTTATTTACATACCTATTCAGATATGGTTTTAGTATTTTGCATATTGTTCTACGTTGCTTTGTCATAAAATAAAGGCGGAAAGTTCAATAATCATGTGAAACCGATTATGAAAGATTAGACTTTTCAAAAAGTTCTAAATGGCGGATATTGATAATACTTGCTTTGTTGATTCGATAACGTTTGGGGAGGTTTTAGTTTATTGCGTATCATTCTACATTGCTTAGTTATGGAATTGTGGGGAGAAAGTTTTGTAATCAGATGGACCCCAATATGAAAGATCAGCCTTTAGAAAAAGTTTTACTTGATGGATTTTGTCAGTTTGTTTGTTTGCATTATCAGTTAAATAATTTTTCAGGATTTGTTTTATTATATTGCATATTGTACTACCATTCTTTACCAAATCCTACTGTGATTGATGAATTAAAAGGGTTAAGACCTTAACAGCGCAAAATTTGTCTGCACATTAGAAAACATAATAGCACAATGGCGTTCATATCGCTTTCTACAGTGCGAAAGGGCATTCCAGGTAAGGTTCCAAATTGCTTTAAATCACAATGTCAAATTAACTGATACATTTTGTTTGATTCAAGATTCGTTTGGATAAACAGAGCAGCGTAGCGGGCATAGCCTGCTAGTATTTCCTAAAGCCTGTTAAGGACGGTTTTATGATGATGTACTGTGTCGATTGGCAACTGACCTGGAATGAATTTGGATTGGTTGGTTGGATGTTGGATTCTGCCTTGTTTAGTTTGTTTTATGTTTTATATTTGGGTTGTGGCAATGTGGCTAAGTTGGTTGAGTGTGGTTTTTTTCAACGAACAAATTTTAGCATCTATTACTGTGTTCCAGGTGAAGCATTCATTTAATAACGTTGGCGTAGTTCCGGTGGGGGAGCATGTGATAATAGCCATCGAAAGTTAAACATTTGATTTTGCTATCACTGTTCTGGCCGAAATCGACTGCCACTAATGAATATTTTATCTACATTTTTCATCATAATTATTTTGATTTTACATGCGTCATTCTACATTCTATCTTCAATAGAAGACAGTATTGCAATCGGAATTTTTTTTTGACCTTCAGTTTTCGACGGATTTACACGTTTTAGGGGTCCGAGATCCGAAAAACCTGTTTATACAAAATGTCTGTCCGCACGCGTCTGTGTTCGTCTATTTGTGTGTCGCCAATGTACCATCGAAAAGTGTATGAAGTAATCCATAGAATTGAACTTTTTTTTATGTTTTTGATTATAGAAAGCAGATTCTCCCTAAATTTGGAAAAATTCTGCGTGAAGTATTAATAGCCAGTTTTGTGCCATTTTCATTATTGTACCTTCGGAAACAGTATGAAGTCATGCATAGAATTGTACCAAATTTTTTGTGTATATTTTTTGGCCATCTCATGCAGGTCCTCACTGAATTTGAAAACAATCCACCGGAAGAGGGAGCTGTAACAGTAATTTTTTTTCAATTTTCATTATTGTAACCTCGAAAAGTATATGCAATTGTGCATAGAAGTGAACCAATTTTTTTTGTATGTTTTTGGCTATGGCAAGCAGGTGCTCCTTGAGTTTGGAAGTATTCCGTCAAAAGGGGGCACTGTAATGGCGATTGTTGTATAATTTTCTTGATTTTTCGTAGTTCAGTTGTAAGCCGACGGCTCGTATAGCGATGGAAAATTCGCATCCTGATAAGGAGGAAATTCGCGAATAGCTGGTGTACAAAGGAAAACTACTCATTTTAAATCGTTCTTACTCCGATTAATTGACTGAAGAAGAAATTTAATATGAAAGTTAAAATTGTTATAGTATATTGAAGTAATAATATTGAAGTAATAATATTGAATTAGTTGAATATAAAACTACATTTTGAAGCATTATGATAGATAAGATTTAAAAAAAAAATTACGATTGGCTCACCGAACTAGTTTTTTTTTTTTTTTTTTTTTTTTTTTTAAATAAATTTGCCTTATAATAGATTTCTTTAATTTATGCAAAAAGAATATGACAAACAGTTTATATTTTAATAATTGTTGCGGCGAACATATATCTCTATCTCTATCTATCTATCTATCTATCTATCTATCTATCTATCTATCTATCTATCTCTATATATACATATTCAGTAGAACCCCGCTAGTACGAACCCCGCTATTCCGAAATTCGGGTTAATCTGAACCGATTTTATGTTCGAAAATTGTACTTGAACACAATAACTGAAATAACTGAAACTGAGAATAACTGAAAAGATTAACTAACGATTTTTTTTTCTGATTTCAGGGTGAATGTCAGGAAAAACGTGTAGAAGTTAGAATAAAAAAATATGGCTGTAAAGCATGTTTCTTATTCTTTAAACAGCTTGAATAGAATAAAAAAAAATACTGAATAATGTATATGTACATGTATATAAAATGAAAACGTGCACTGTTAACCTACTCGTGGAAACCATCTTAAGAAAAAAAAATCTCGAATATCAGTTTTTTGCCATTCACTATAAAATTCTTTTCCAAAACACAAAAAGTATTTAATTCAGATGATAAAAATTATTTTTTTCTTCCAATAGTTTGATTTGGCAAATAATCTACAGACATGTTTTTTTTTTCTCCCCCCCCCCCCCTCGTTGACGTGGCGATTGAGTTATTTACAGATTCTAATAACATATTCGCGATTTCAAACCGTTTGTAATGAGTTGTTATGCATTTCCTCCTTCTGAAGTTCCATTGGATTATTATTGGATAACATCAGGAGTGATTAAACAAGGAATGCTATTTAAGACGGGTTAGAGGATGTTTACTGTAACACTGAGTATTTATAACTTACAATTTTTTAGCCCGCATCTTTTTATTTTTTATTGTTATTGAGATTTCGGGTAATCCGAATTGGCACCGGTCACAATTAGTTCGGATTAGCGGTGTTCTACTGTGTATATATATATACATATATGTGTGCGTGTGATTGTGTGTGTATATAGGTCGCTGCTACTCATTATTATTTTTTTTGTATTTATTAACCATTTGGAAAAATGGTTATTATCCTCTGTCAGGGTAGGAAATCAGAAATATATCTGAGGCGTTTTATTTGTTGAATCCGCATTTTATTCGTTTTCTGATTGGTCTATACAGTAATCTGTATTTTCCCCTTACTTTCAACAGAGATGGATACTTCTGTTGCCACTATGACAAAAAAGTAATAAAAACGACAAAAAAAATTAATAACTCAAAAACCAATTGAGATACAGCTTTCAAACTAATTGCAATTAAAAGTACATTATTTTCTCTATACGACGGTGTAAAAAGTAATATTGTGGGATGTTTAGAAGTTTAAAAATGAAATTTCATTTAAAATTGGTCCAGGAATATTAATGTTTAATCCTTGGCGTACGTAAGGAATGACCAGCTCCGTAGAAGTTTAAAATTTTACAGTACCGAAAAATGTAATCCATGGCGTACGTAATGTATGATCAACTCCGTGCGATTTTTTATGTCTTAAATTTTACTCTTTGAAAAAATCATTTTGCAAATGGTCGTTGTAATTTGATAATTGCATTTTTTTTTTAGTAAAATATATTTTGTCATCTATATACATTTCTGTTTCCATATCTACGTTCTTAAAAATTTCTGTAAAAAAAAAAAAAAAAAAAAAAATAAAAAAAATAATTCTTAAATATATATTCTATGTAAATTATGTAATGTATATTATGCATTATATGTAAATTATGTATTAATAAAATTTGTAAATATGCAATAGGTCTCTGTTAAATGAATTTGATTGCGTTTATCGATAATCATTTTACAGACATTTTCCTTTTATTATAGTATCTAATTTCCTGTACGGATTTCAATGTCTTTATTTTAAGATATTTTTATGTTTGTTATTACCTGTAATTCAAAATACACATTTTTATAATTCTTTTAAAATTTAATTAGAAACATTAAAGAAGAAAAATTATTTAAAAATTGTTTTATTGAAAATTAGAATATTTTAGAAATGGAAAATTCGTCTGTGAACAGTTAGCAGGAATTTTTACCGGCAATCACTTTCAATTTTCAGACACAGTTAAAAAGTTCTGTAAAAACACAGAAAAAAATGAGGCACTCTGTAGATTTATACTAGTCATTTGTTAAATATAATGGACTGAGTTCCTCGATAATCATTCTACAGATTTTTTTTTTCGTACATCAAATTTCCTGTACGGATTTCAATGTCTTTATTTAAAGACGCCTTTATCTTTGTTATAACCTGTATTTAAAAATACACTCTTTTGGAATTGTTTTACATTTTTATTAGAAATATTAAAGAAGGGAAATGATTTAAAAATTGTTTTATAAAAAATTAGAATAATTAAGAAATTGAAAATTCGTCTGTGTGAATTTAGAATGGATTTTTACTGACAGTCTCTTTTCTGTTTTCAGTTACCGTTAAAATGTTCTGTAAAATCACAGAAAAATACGAGACTCTCTGTAAATTTACACTAGGTCTCTGTTAAACGCAATGCATTACATTGATTTTCTCGGTAATCATTTTACAATTACTTCATTTTGTTTATATGCAATTCCCTGTACGGATTTCAATGTCTTTATTTAATGAAATTTTTATCTTAAAAAAAAAAAAAAAAAAAAAAAATCTTGTAATTCAAAATACACACTTTTGGAATTCTTTTACAATTTCATTAGAAATATTAAAGAAGAAGAAAAATGGTTTGAAAATTGATTTATTAAAAACTAGCAGGCTATGCCCGCTGCGCTGGTCAATATTTCCAAATGAACCTTGGATTAAACTAAATGGTGAATTTGAACTTGTATTTTAAACAATATGGATCTTCAGTTTGACCTTGCACATTACTGAAAACGATGCGAACGCCATTGCGATATAATGTTATCTTAAGCGTTGGACAAAATTTAGCAATTAAGAAGTAATTGTTTTAGTTGATTATAAACAGCGCACTTATGGTCGGGTAATGAGACCGTTATGACAACAGGGATTAATACCTCTGTAACTAATCAACATATAATGAAATCGTATATACTAACACCATTCCTAAAAGTCATGCAACAGGGCCACTTGTAACAAAATATGTTCTGTAGATTTTTTTTAAAAAGGCTAAACTTTCATAATCAGGTTCACTTAATTTTTGAACTTTTACTGTTGTTCTATAACTAAGTACCCTTGAACAATATGTATACACTAAAACCTTTCCAAAATTATTACCTAACTAATTGTGATATATCCTACGAAAGTATTATAAACAATCGGAATGAAATACAAATTTCCGTTGTAAATATATAGTAGATGATGATGATGCGATTTTGTGTAATAGAATTCATAGTAAAGTTTTCGCTTCAAACAAAAACGATGCTTTCAACATTAAAGCTAATACACCAATATGTGAAGTATCCGATTACGGAAGGTTAACTTGAATTCTCATGAGCAACTACTCAAAGAAAAATGAATATGTGGCTTTTGTGATACTTTTATGTCAGCCGGGCGCAGGTAATAAATCAATAAAGATTGTTTTCATAGCATATTCTTATTTTATTATTTTCATTTAAAACACAAACCTCTCACTCATTTAATTTAAAATATATGCCTTATACTAATTTCATTTAAAAAACTGAAAAGATAAACAATAACAGGAAGTAATGCCATAATTAAAAGCAAAAAAATATTTTTAATTTACATACGCAAAATGTAACTGCTGCTACTGGGAATTTTAAAAATGCTATCAGCGAGATGTGCGCACGGTTGTTATAAATGTACCAAATTTTTTCTTCTTATCGAGGAGCAATTTATAAATCGCACAATATTATTCCAATTCCAATTTCTTTCATTGAGGAACCTATGACCGGAAAAAAATGGAAAAAGACTCTTGTAGATTCTTCGGATGATGGCATCTGACGCCATAAACCGAGTTTATATATATGAAAATAATTTTTAAGTCGTTACAAACATTGCTTTCATACTTAAATATTTTCATTGGTACTACTTGTTATCCCGTCGACCAATTTCGCCAAATTATATAAATCACCAAACCATTCGCCAAATTATATAAATTGACATAATCTTTATTTTAAATAACGAAATAACAAATAAATTAGTATAACATTAATAAAAATACAAATAAAACGTCGAAATTAAAATCACTTGATGACGTAAACACGTGTAGTTTGTTTATATTCAAGTGAATTTGATATTTACGATCAACCATTATTGGCATTTAATCTTATAATTTGACGATAGATTTTTGGTCGACGGAATATCTAAGTAGTACCTTTTCCATTTTTGTTTTATAACGCTAAATTCTCAGTAATTTTTTCCCTTTTATTTTACATAAAATCACTATTTTTTTAAAAAATTAAGACGCTTGCATTTTTATTTCAAACTCATAGAGCCGTTTTTATTTTTTAGGCAAAAGGGTTGATTTGAATTTTTTTCGTTGCTAAAGTAACGGATGTAATGATAGATATTTTGAGGTTTAGATGCCAAAGACACCGCCAAATTAGAAAAATATGAAATGTGTCATGAACTGTTGGACTTATAAAAATTTATTTGGTAGCATTCGATTCAGCATACAAAACTACATTAAAATATGCTATCATTTGACGCATAATTTTGATATTCGATTTTTTTTCCCCTGCCCGTGCAAAAACCATTAGGGGTGACACTTTAGAAAATCCTTTCTTAGCAGAAGTTTATGTCATAAGAAGTATTTTTACTACGATTTTCAACATTTTAGGTTCAGTAGTTTGCGCTGTGCGTTAATTAGTCCCCTAATCCAGACTTTATTTTATATACTATATTAGATATGCGATTTTGCGGTGAATCGATGATCGAAAATTAGTCCAATATCATTTGAAATATTACATAACAGAGAAGAAAGTACTAAGAAAGACGAAGAAGAAATGACGAATTAAAAAATAAATCCTTAAAAATTATCTTTATTTCCTAGATTTCGAATCTGTGAATTTTCCTATAAATGAAATTGGCGATATGACTTGAGAAAATAGATAATATTTGTTTAAATAAAATGGGTAATATTCGAAATTGTTTGACATATTGTAAAATAATGAAATTATTTTACAATATGTATGTGTGGCAGAAATTCACACTGAAATTTAAGTATTCGATTCCATTTTTAAAATATTAACTGATATCTATATAAGTTACAATTGAATATGAAAATGTACTCAAAAAATGATCTCTTTCACTTAAAAAACACCATTTGTGAGAACATCCTCAAGCTAATGTCACGCTTATGCATTTTTGGCTTAAAATCACATTGTTTGGCGACAAAAGAAAAATAAAAAAATGTAAAGAAACAAATAGTAATTACATGTGACTCACAATTACATCTGCTTGTTTCTTCTATAAGTCACGTGATGGGACAATCAGATATATAAAAAAAGAAAAGAACAAAACAGAAAGAAAATGTCATTAAAATTTCATCTAATCAAATTTTCAGATTCATTTCCATATCTAACGCAAGCGATAAAGAGCCAAATATTGCGTATCAAGTGTAATATTTCTCATTAAATTAATTTTTAAGCATTACAAATATTTCTTTCAGGTTTTGATTAAATGTTTCCGTTTTTTAATATTATCACTCATTAAAACGGATTTTCTTCTTCTTTTTTTCTTTTTTTTTTTTTCATTCAAATAAAATTAGTAACAGTTTTTCTTTTATTTTTCGAGGTTTAATAGCCGTTTCAATTTTTTTTTATCAATGATGAATTTCGCCAAGAAATAAAATCGCCCAAAATAACAGAATTTTCCGTCATAATTCTAAAACTAATATAGGTAGAATAATGTGTTATAGCTTAAAACCTTCCCTGAAATAATACCTATCTAACGGTATAGATTCCGTAAAAATCCATGCAGTAGAACTCGAAATCTAGGCGTTCGGAACGAAATTTCCGTTTGGATTTTATATATATAATAGATAATAGAATATATAATAGATTATATATATATATAATAGAATAGATAATAGATTATGTGTTATGAACTATCTCAAAGTTTAAAACAGATCGCATTGTTAGATTTGCTAATTTTAACAATATCGCGTTATGTTAGTTCCACATTCCACCACCAGGGAGCGCACTCTATTCTTAACGAAAGCGTATCTGAACGAAACTCCTTCATGCAACCTTTCCGTAGATACATGAATCGGGAGGGTGGCGGTCTTAACCAATAATTTAAGATAATTGCTGAAATTACTACGAAAAATATTTTAAAGGGGCTCTACGCGGGCCCCTAATAGAGTTAGAGGAAATCGGAAGACGGCAAAATAATCGCGGGAAAAAGTTTGCTTGGGTGCTTCGGAGCTACTTTTGGCGCGAGATCTAAGCTCTACGACCAATAGGAGCCCAGATATTTAAGGAAATATGAAGTAACAAAGTCCAAAATAATAGAATTTTCCGTACCAATTCTATAACGAATCTAGGTAGAATGATGTGTTATAGCTTAAAACCTTCCCTGGAACGATACCTATCTAACGGTATAAGTTCCGTAAAAATCCATGCGGTAGAACTCGAAATCTCGGCGTTCGGAACGAAATTTCCGTTTGGATTATATATATATAATAGATTAATGGAAAATTCGTCTTTGTGAAGGTAGAGGAAATTTTATCGACATTCACTTTGCATTTGTTTCATTCACTATGTGCATTAAGTTCGGTAATATTAAAAGTAAATTAACTGTAAAAGTTTCCCACTGCTATGTCTTAAAATACATACTTCCCGTACAGTAGTAACAGTTCCTACAGTACACTAAGAAAAGTGTTCGTCTCCCTCGAGGAGATTCGGGTCCAAATATCCCGGGATACTAATGCATCAAAATTGTACTAAAGAGAGGGTTTAAATATATGTTCTAAGATGTGCGCAAGAATGTGTACTAGAAAAAGATGAGTGTCCCACAAGCATTCTAAGAAGTGCTCCAAAAGTGCGCTAGGATGTGTACTGGAAAAAGATAAGTATTCCATAGCTATTCTAAAAAGTGTTCCAAAAGTGCACTAGGATGTGTACTGGAAAAATAGTGTTCCATATATGTTTTATAAAGTGTTCCTAAAAGTGTGGTAAAAAGTGTTCCGAAAAAGGTGAAAAAATGCTTTCTGAAAAGTGTTATAAGAAGTGTTCCAAATGTGCGCTAGAATGTGTACAGATAAAAGATAAGTGTTCCATATGTGTTCTAAAAGGTGTTCCAGAAAGCGTGTTAAAAAGTGTTCCGAAAAGTATTCTCAAAAAAGTGTTCTCAAAAGTATTTTAAAAATTGTTCCAAAAGGTGTGCTTCAAACTGTTCTAAAAAAAGGTGAAAAAATAAGTGTTCGAAACAGTGTTCTGAATTGTGTTTAAAAATTTGCAGTGTAGAAATAAATATTATAATAATTAAACCGCACAGCAGTCTAAATCATCCACTCTAAAACTTCATCGAATTTCAAAAATTTACTAATTTCTAAAAACATAAATTTCATTATTTTCATGAAAAATAAATAAACTAAATAAACTTAAAGAGACCTTGTGCATTTTTATCTATGTAAATTTGCAGAGTCCACTGTACATTTACAGAATTTCTATGTTATTTAACATAATTTCTTTTTTTCTAATCTCTGTAATTTTACATTAAACATAAAATAAGGGATTACCAGTGGATTCATTATAATTTCAAAGAAACGTTTAACAGTGTTTACACAGGATGAGATTATTTTCAAAGAAATATATATGTTACCGGCCAAACCCGATTTTAGGCCAAACTAGTTTATCCTAACGCGCATAGGATAAACTAGTTTTTCCTAGGCCAAACTAGTTTGGCCTAACGCTCATAGGATAAACTAGTTTAGCCTGCTATTCATTGGTCCGAACTAGTTTATCCTAGGCCAATTCAATTTGGAGTGATTTTATTAATACCAAAGTCCTCTTCGGCGCCAACCTTCTATTTTATCCTCTTCCAATTCAATCTGATGTGCTTTAATTGATGCAAACCAATGTTGAGTACGCTCACACACACAAATAATAATAATAATAATAACAATAATAAAAGAAGTAATTCAAAATCAAATTCAGTTTCTCAAAAATGAGTCAAGTTCAGGCTCGAATTCAAAATTTTTCAAACGAATCCGCTCAGCTCAAACATACCTATGGAAGTGAGCGAAGTTTACTAAAAACTCGTTTATTTATTTTTAATATAATAGAATTTTAGCGCCCAAATTTACAAACTTTTATGAGCTAGTCTTTTGGTTATTCGATGTAAGGGTCTTTACGGGTAAACAAATTTTTCTTCCCGACACTCGGTACGGGCTTTCGAGAGGTTCGGACCGAGATGGACCGGGCACTCAATTTTTTCCCGGCTTAAGTCGAGACTGGACTGCATTTTTCTTGAGGTCTATACAAGCAGAAATTTTCAGTGCAATTTTCAACCCAGCTCATACGAAAGTCATTTGCACCTGCAGGATCTTTGGTCTTTTCAGTAAAATATCAGTAACATTTGGCCCGGGCCAACTTTATTTTTAATGCACTTTTTTAAAAATCGCTGTTATTCCACAATTACAATTTATATATATATTATTATTTTTTATTTTTACTTTCTTCTATCTTTACAAAAAGAAAGTATTGGATTCGAGAAAATTTTCGACTTCCGGTTTCCGACGGATTTACACGTTTGAGGGGTCAGAGATCCCCAAAAACATGTTTTTACAAAATGTCTGTTTGTATGCTTGTCACATAAATTTTGTGAGTGCTCTAGTTAAAGACCTAATGCACGGAATTTAATAAAAAATTATATTCAGGTAGTCCCTAATAAAAAATTGTTGATAATAAGTTTTGGTGTAACTCGCCCAAAAGGTGGCGCTGCTATGCTGCATGTTTCACGATTTCCGCAATAGCTCTGTCTCAAGAACAAATGCACGTATTTTCATAAAATTCAGATTCAGTTAGTCCTTGATATGAATTGGTGCTGTTTACGTTCTGGTGTAAATCGCTCAACAGGTGGAGCTGCTATGCCGCATTTTTCAGAATTTACACGATTTCCGCAATAACTCCATCTCAAGTACTAATGCACAGATTTTCAACAAACTTCAGATTCAGTAAGTCATTCAAATGAATTGATGCTGATTAGGTGTTGGTGTAAATAGCCTAGTAGGTGGCGTTGCTGTCTGGCATTTTTCCCGATTTCCCGAGATAGGGGACAGTATCCCACTCCCATCGAACAAAATATATTATACAGGGGTGACGGCAATACTACTTTGCACAAGGTTTGCGCCGGAACGGTAGTTGGGATCAATAAAAGCACGTCAAATTGCATTGGCCTTGGATAAACTAGAAAGTTGGCACTTGAGAGGGTCTTTGGGATCAATAAAATATCTCCAAATTGAATTGGCCTAGGATGAACTAGATCGGCCCCGGATAAACTAGTTCGGACCAATGAATACCAGGCTAAACTAGTTTATCCTATTAGCGTTAGGCCAAACTAGTTTGGCCTAAGAAAAACTAGTTTATCCTATGGGCGTTAGGATAAACTAGTTTGGCCTAGAAAAACTGGTTTATCCTATGGGCGTTTGGATAAACTAGTTTGGCCTAGGAAAAACTAGTTTATCCTATGCGCGTTAGGATAAACTACTTTGGCCTAGGCCAATCTAGTTTGGCCTAAAATCGGGTTTGGCCGGTAACATATATATTTAAAAGATATGGTTTGTATATTTTCTAAAAAGACTGGAAACACAATGCATCAAAAAAAATTTAAGAATATTCATATTTTAATAGCTATTATTGCCCAACAGTTTAAGAAATTAAAAAAAGTAATAATAATTGAAAAATAATATACTATAATCGTGTGAAAACCGCTATCCAAGTTTAGAAATATATCAAAAAATATATTTTACTTATTATATGACATATAATATATGTTTGCAATTAACAAATTCATCTGAGTTACAAGAATAACTTTACTCAAAAGCGTCTGAATAACATGAAAATGGTAATTAATTCCTTTTAATTTGCGCAATATTATGTCAAAATCCAGAAAGAAAATCCAAAAAAGGTAATTGTTATCGTCCTCTAATAATATAAGAATAAATTTTAATGTTATTCCTTTTTTAACACTTTCCAACAAAGTTGAAAAGTGTTGATGACTTCGGTTTATCTGTCGGTCTGTCCGCATTCTGCAGAATATGCGGTGTAAAGAAGAGTTATTATTCATTTACATGGATATAAAAAATAATTCCGAAACATGATAATATAGGGGTGGAGAGAATTGTTTGCGGTGTATTTTAATTATGTTAAATTATTTTATGTATAATGAAATTGTTACACGTCGCTGAGTTTCATTATGACTCATTTCATGTATAAAACGGAGTGCATAGCATTTATAGACACACATAAAAATGTCAGTTACTATATTGTATACGAAGTACAGTACATTACCGATGATTGCTGGAATTGCATTTTTTATTATGATAGCGCTTTTATGTTTCACTATATTTATACATACTATATGATGCGTATAAATGCATATACAGGGCTACACAAAAGAATTCCTATTGGTTACTGGGTATGAGTGCAAATTACTTAAAGGTGATTTTTAAATGAGTTACGTTTACGCTAAACTGCATTTTGTATACTAAGAGATGTTTGTAGAATATAGATAAAATTAAAGACAGGGTCACACAAGAATTGGATACATCTCCGTCTATAAATGATGATTTCTGGAAATGCGATTTCAGTAGTTTTACGACTGTTTTAGTTTGAATTAAATTTTAGCAAAATAGTGGCGTGTAATAAAGGAACTTGGTTAACAACAGGTTGTACAAATGTATTCAAACATGTTTCCATCTATTACTATAAATTGCTGAAAGAAAAATTTCAACCTGTTATGCATTTTCTTGCTAAACTACATTTCCCCATTATATAGTATATATATATCAACTTACAGATCAAATACAGGGCTGTTCAAAAGAATTGGAATACATATTTGGCTACGGACGGTAACTGGTGAAATCAGTTTTTCAAATGTTTTATATATTTTCTAAAATGTTTATTTAGTTATCTTATATACTTTATTAATCTAAATAACGACGTTTTTTTAAAGCCTTCAGGAAATGTTGGAAATTGCTTCGTAATCTATGCTTAACGCATGATTTTTCTTACTTTTTTCCTAATTTTTATATATTTCATAAGACTGCAAATAGTCTACAAAATATATGTAAAATTAAATACGAAAATCCTTTCAAAAGTATTAACATAAGCGACCAAAAATGGAAAAAAATGAAAAATATGTATTTCATTTATTTCAAGCCTGAAAAGAAAATACATTTATGTAACGCAATTTTGTCTGATAATTCGGAATAAATATAGGTGTTCAAAAATGTTTTAATGCATATATGAACAAAATATACTTTATTTTATTATCCCCAGAACTAAATATAAAAATAACGTCCTTTTTAGGTAGATTTCGTATGAAATACTACCTATTGGGATCGTTCCTATGTTGGAATTTCTGAAAGATTTTTGCAGATCTACACCGATCATGACCCCTAGAACCCAAAACCACCCTCAGTAAAAAACTTTATATCTATCTATCTATCTATCTATCTATCTATCTCTCTATCTATCTATCTATCTATCTATCTATCTATATATATATATCACTTTCTTCTGGACAGGATAACTTTCGTAATTCTGCACCAATCTCTTCCAAACTGATACATAAAATCAATGGGCATAAAATCTCGGTCAAGTTCGTTAATGGGCAAAATCGGACCAAGGGGACGGAAATAGGGAGGGGTTTTGTGAAAACAGAAAACCCCCCATAACTTCTTATTTTTTGTACATATCAAATCAGTTTAAAGTTTTTATTACTTCTAAAAATAGGGCCAAAAATTTATGTATCACAGATTTTTGATAAAGTTAAAAATGGGCTCAAGGGGCGCAAAAATAGGGTTTTTGGGAGAAAAAAATTCATAACGTCGTCAATTCTCAAGATATCAAATTCAATTAATATTATTATAAATCTCCTTAACATTATCTAAAACTTTTATATTCACAACTTTTTGATAGGAGCAATTCGTACCGCAAAAAAAAAATTAAAAACGAAAACATAAAGGGCGTTTGAAGAAGAAAAAAATCCATAACTTCGTCAATTCTCAAGATATCAAATCCAATTAATTTTATCATGAATCTCCTTAACATTATCTACAACTTTTATATTCACAAGTTTTTGATAGGACCAATTCGTACCGCAAAAAAAAAATTAAAAACGAAAACAAAAAAGGGGTTTGAAGAAGAAAAAAATCCATAACTCCGTCAATTCAAAAGATATAAAATCCCCATGAATTTATCATATATCTTCTTAATATTGTCTACAACATCTATATAGACAAGTTTTGGATAGGACCAATTCTTAGAGCAAAAACAAATTAAAAATACATACCGGTTGAAGTAAAAAATGATCTTAGTAAGGGTGTATTCAAATCCAAACTGCTTATTTTCTGACTCATTTTACAATTCATTTTTGCTCTCAAAGGCTTCCAATTGGTACGTTTTCTTACTCAGAAACTATATAATGTACCGTAATGGTCGATTTTCTGATAGGGGCAGAATATATTTTTTTAAATGCTGTTAAAAAGAGCATTTTGAACCGAATTTACCGAAGCGGATTGTGTTGGAAAAATCATTGTATTAAGGATGCGCTTAAATCCAAACTGCTTGTTTTCTGACTGCTTTTTAAATTCATTTTTGCTCTCAAACGCATTTAATTGGCAGATTCGCTTATTCAGAAACTATATAATGTACCGTAATAATCGATTTTTAGATAGAGACAGAATATATTTCAAAAAATGATGTTAAAGTGGGCATTTTGAACGGAATTTTCCGAAGCGATTGTGTTAGAAACGAAAAATATTGTCCTTCTGAGAAAATAATTGTTTATATATCAAGTTTTAATTAATTGAACAAAAAATAAAAACACAGGTCGCTTATAAATCTCTTCAAAAATCACGTCAGCAAGTTTCATATTTTTTTTTAATTAAAAATGAATCTGGAATTATGCCAGAAAATTTCGAGTTGTTGAGCATGGAAAAGTATTTTTTTGAATACCGCCCTAACATGATTCTGATAAAACCAGCTATTATATGAAAATGAAATAAAAACTCGTCAAGAGCGGCCAGATAAAATTGTTAAAGTGGATTTATCTATAATCATGATTTAGTTTTTGTTTGTGAAATTAGTATATTTGACTTCGAAATCTACCTCTGCCTGTAGGCCGGGCCGGCAGGGATTTTTGATAAACAGAATCTATTTCCCCCTTACTTTTAATGGATTAAATAGCGTAAAAAAATATTTTTATTCGTTCTTTAGAGACACAGTTATTATTTAACAGAACATATGAATTAATTTTCGGTGCACAACTTTTAAGTAAGACATACAAAAAAATATACCATAGTTACGGATCTTAGATCCAATCTCTGCTTTTGTGTTCAGTAATGCTAAAAACGTCTTTTATTTTTAGTCGTTTTTATCAATAGTCGTCGTCTGGTCCTTCCGTCTTTCCGCATATAACTAAGTAAAAACTACCTAACCGAATGGTTTGAAATTTAATATATATAATCGTTCCAGAATTTAGTCGAGTCATTTCAATTATTTTGAAAATCGAATCAAAACTATATAAATATTAAATAAATTTATATTCATTTTATTAAATTCTATCACACGTAATTAATTCCATGATATTCCATGATAGGTAATGATTCTAGGTTGCCATGGTGATCACCACCTATTTAAGATGGAGTCATATTATTTCCGTATTACCGAATTTAATATATATAATCCAAATATTTTTTTTTATTCATGAATTTTTGCGTAAGAGTGATACAGATATTACATCAATATCTGAATATTTATAAAAGTAGTCATAGTACGAACACACCTCATTTTCTCTGTTTGACGTACAATTTATGATTTGTTCAACATTATATTTTCTCTTACATCATATCTTATTAATTACTGTTATTTCAATTTTTATAACAAAAAATATTTTTAGTTTTTTTTAATATTACCCGAGCAATAATTATTCTAAATCTTATGTATACCAGGTGGAACCCGCCGAATTTCGACGAAAAAAATATGTTTACAAAGGAACTGTTGCAACAAATTTATAATACATCAACAACAATAATTAGAATAAAAAATCCATCTTACACTTGTTAATTTAACTCTCCAAAGACATATTTTAACCTAAGATTAACAAAATACTTTTCTCATAAACTTCAACTGTTAAAATTATTGAAAAATTAAACTTAATTCATATACGTCATCAGTAAAATATAATCAAGATAAGTAATTTTGATTAAGTTATTAATTGATGCTTGGTATTACGTAATGAAAAATCCGCAAAAAGGATTTCACCTTGACATAATCATAGATTTTTTCTACCTTTACATCTAAACCAAACCAATTCATTTTCCACGTTTCACATCCATATTAACCATTTAAAAACATTTTAATGCGCAATAGGTTATTATTAATATATTTTCAAGCTTCAAGTCACGTTTGTCAACTATTACAACTTTTCATGTTAAAATTCCCACTCGTGATTTGAAATCAGTATAATCTCTGTATCTGCGCGTAAAAATTCCAGAAATTTATAACTTTTCGACGTATTCAAGGGGAAATATCTCGTTTTATCAAATAAAATTATCGTTTACTTTCAAATATGACGTCATTTTCAGTCGCTGAAATATTTTGCCTATTGACTCAATCTCAATATCAGCGAAATGAAAAAAGAGTGAAATATAACAGCATCATCAGGAAAATTGTGCCTTTTTTAAAGCGTAACGTCATTTTCTGTTCAAATTTTTAAAAATAAATTTTTAATTGTAATGAGAAAATGGCATCAGTAAGAATATAATCAATAAAGATAACTAATCGACTTTTAATAGAAATGAAGTACTTCAGTTGCCACGATTAGAAAATTGGTATTAAAAACTATAAAAAAATTAATATCTCAAAAACAAATTGAGATACAGCTTTCAAACAAATTGCATTTACAAGTGCATTTTTTTCTGCATATGACGGTGTAAACATTTAAAATGTGGTATGTTTAGAAGTTTAAAAATTTGCAGTAGCAAAAATTGTAAAAGCGAAATTTCATTTCAAATTTCAAAGTGTTGCCATTCGCAGAATGACGTATGCGTTACGCACAAATATGTTTGTCCTTTATAATATATTCGCAGAATGACGTATGCGTTACGCACAGATATGTTTGTCCTTTATAATATAGATAGTCCACAGGTTTGATCTTTAATATATTTTTTAGATAGAATTTTTTTTTTTTTTTTTTTTTTTTTTTACGTATAGCTTAGCCGTTCGACTCTGGTATTTTTAAAATAATCAAAATCTGTTCGACAAATATGTATTTATTGGTACAAATCCCCAGTTATTTCGGATGTGTATATTAATATAATTGCACATATTATCATTTACGTTTTTCTAATGATGGATTGTTTTAAACAAAAGACCTTGAACAATTCAGAATTTTAAATAAACTTTTTTGATTTCGTGTTGCATGTGGAAATCTTGCGATATACAGTCAAAAGGTTGATAAATGCACATAAATATACATTCTCTTGTAATAAAATACCATTTTAAAAACGTTGCAAAATTATATTACAATTACATTTTAAACAACATAATCTTATTAATTTTTAGAAGTTATATTTTTATCATGAAAAGCATTAATAGATGTATCTGATATTAAGTGTTAAATTCACATATGCATTTAAATCTATAACCGTTTGTTAACAGATTTTCCAGACGATAAAACATTATAAGTAACTAGGGGGCTCTGCCTCCTGCAAGCTACGCTCGCCAACCCCCGTTCAGACACCGCAGAATCTAAAAACACGCTAATCTGATCGGTTTTAAAAATATTATAGAAGATTGAATTATACTGAAAAAAGCTGTGCAGATCGCCCTGTAAACGGGTTTCTATTCAATTTCCTTTGATTTAAAAAATTTAAGGCCGAATCAGTTGCTGTTAAAATATCCAATGGTGGTTTTCGTGTTTGATTAAAGAGGATCAGTTAAACGTTTGAAAAGAAGCTAAATTAAAATGAATTAAGTGTGCAGAGTCTTTGTCTCCCGGTATTTTAAAACAATTTCTATAACAATAGCCTAAGTCTTGTGATTATCATCAACAGTTCCGGGCGAACCACTTCACTTTTTATATTCTTGGTGCCATTTTGGTACTTTAATGTTAGCCAGGTACAGGTGATAAGTCGCCAAATATTATTCTATCGCCGTCATTTCATCTATATTATAATAGTCCAAGTCATGTAACTGCCCTGAAAGAGAACTAATGAATACGCTCTGATCCCTTCGCTTTTCATATGA
This sequence comes from Maratus speciosus, assembly GCA_963932465.1. Lineage (NCBI taxonomy): Eukaryota > Metazoa > Arthropoda > Arachnida > Araneae > Salticidae > Maratus > Maratus speciosus. The sequence goes on from OZ010790.1 coordinate 78,241,213, forward strand.
AAGTTTGGCCAAGATATCATATACGGCCCCATATCGGCGCGATTTTTTTCGACGCTAATTTGGGGAAAACATCAACAGCATAAACAACAACATCCGGCTTATCAAATCAAGCAAAATAACGATAGAGGAAAAGGTCCAAATACAGGCTACTAGGTGTTCTGAGAACTGAGCGCAGCGCAGCCTAGCGGTAATAAGCAGAGTTTGTAACATTAATTGAGAGAAGAAATTTACGAAAAGTACGTCGCTGAAGTCTGTGTCATTTACAAATAGTAAATGCAAAAGTGTCGAATCTACGTAATCTGGTTCATCAAAAGTTTTTCAGATATGTGTTTCTCATTTTTTTTTTTTTTTTTTTTTTTTTATATATATATATCTATATATATATATATCTATATATATATACCGGGTGTCCCAAAAAGGACTGACTGATTTTAGAATTCAATAACTTGTAAACGGTGACAGATATTTAAAAAAATCTTGGAGGAGGGTTATACATAAGGTCAAAAGTTTTTTTACAGTGATTTTCAATTTTAGTTCGAATTACAAACAATAGATGGCGCTGCGATCAATAGACACTGAATTCAGGCTCGATTTTTGGTACTTCGTGGCCCGGATAATACATTTCCATCTCCTTTTTCAGCATGGAACAAGAGAAAGGACCAGAAATCGAGCCTGTATTTAGCGACTATTGCTTACAGCGCCATCTATTGTTTGTAATTCGAACTAAAATCGAAAATCACTGTAATAAAACTTTTGACCTTATGCATAACCCTCCTGCAAGAATTTTTTAAATATCTGTCACCGTTTGCAAGTTATTGAATTTTAAAATCAGTCAGTCCTTTTTGGGACACCCGGTATATATACTGATCGTATATTGGCTTGAATTGTTGATTAAGTTATTTTTTAGACATATTTAGCTCTTAATTGCCACGCGCACAGTACTGATATTTTATTATATGAATGAGTAATACCGGTTTTAACTTAAACATAGCAATGGTCCGAACACCGGCTACCTAGAGTGGTCTAAATACAGGCTAGCCGGTATTTGGACCTCTCTCGGTTTCTCTGCTTGAAGGGGAGGAAAATAAATTGATTTAAATAGTTCTATAATTAATAAATTATTTTACATGGTTCAGAAATAGTCCCCGTCCCATTTCGCAATATGAAAAAAGCAACCATGGCAGTAATTCTTCAGGACCGACACTGATTACCGGATCACTTTCCAAAAAGGAGCTGTTGGACACTACAAAATTGCCTGTAATAAATGTGAAGAGAAAGAAAAAAATCACAGAGTAAACCAGGCAAAACAGGCAGAACAGGCCCTCTCTTTGCGCAACCCGATATTTCCTTGGGTATCGTAAAGGTAGCAAAGTTTGCGCAACCCGAAATTTCCTAAGGGGATGCATTTTTTCCGTCTAATTAACCCTCCTTGATTATTCCCACCAGTTATTTTTTTATTGTAAATTATGCCTTATTTAAACGGAAAATGTTCCCGGTTAAATTAGACAAAAACTTTTCTTTTGAAAAACCGGTGACAAAAGAATAAAAATTCTTAAAAGACACTCGTCGCGAAGGGGTTAAATACGCAATTTTTGAAGCTATTTTGCGAGAGGGCTAAAAAAGTGAAAAAGGAAAATATCCAACAGAGGAAGATGATAAATTTGTGTATTTTGCATGGGTGCTTTCTCTGTGGACAAGAATGGGGGAGTGGATTCTGGGTTCAATGCGATATGTGGGTTGACAGGGAATATACCGACGCAAAGAGGGATATTATGCTTTTGATTTTTTTCCGATAAAATAATTCTCATTTTAGTTTTTTTTTTTTTGTTTTGTTTTACACGATAAAAAACAACATTAGAAACATAATGGGAAGAAGACTGTGAGAGATAGTCGTAAAGAATTTTAGAAATTTGATAAAAATAATTATTTATTAAAAATTGCAAATTTTTTGTTCATAAGAATTGTTATTAATCAATACAATTTATTAAAATAATATTCTTATTGCTTAATAATTGTCATTAGCTCTATTTGTGTGATCTTTTGGAAAAAAAAAAACTTAGGTAGCCGGTATTTAGACCCCATTTTAAAAGCTCAAAATTTGAAGACTTTCGGAATTTTGCTTCTTATAAACAGAGAACGCCTTTTAAACTGATTTTTTTTCCTTAACAGGTGTGAGTCGTGTCAAAGTACGCTGCTGTCACTTTTTATTTTATTAATTTTGAAAATTGTATGGTCTAGATTGAAAACAAAAGTGGTAGCCGGTATTTGGACCATTTCCTCTACTATGGCGCCAGTTAAGTACCCGTTGCGTATATGACATTGGCGTCAGAAAAAAATTCGCGTCAATATGGGTCCGTATATGACATCTGTGCCGAAGGTTTTCCCTTTTGATTAAAAAATCAAATTTCTTTTTCGAATAAAACTACATAAAAGTTTCCATTTCCGCAAAGAATTCTTGGAATATGGTTGGGGCCGCAACACTATTACGCTAGCCGGGTGCAAATCTCGCCAATAGCTATTTTTCAAGTCGCCAGTTAGCATTTATGTTTTCGAGTGGCAAATTAAAACATTGCTTTAAAATTGAAATTAAATGTCATCGTTTGTTACATCATTTAATATTGGCCAGATGCCATATACGCACCGGGTTTGGCGTGATTTTTTTTACGAAATTTTGGTGAAAACCTCGTTTTCGAATACCAGTTACATATGTATTTTTGGTACTACTTAGTTATCCCGTCGACCAAAAATCTATCACTAAGCTATAAGATTAATTGCCAATAATGGTTGATCGTAAATGTCACATTCACTTGACTTTAAGCAAGTTACACGTCTTTACGTCATCAAGTGATTTTTATTTTGACGTTTTATTTGTATATTTATTAATGTTATACTATTTTCTTTGTTCTTTCGTTATTTAAAATAAAAATTAATGTCAATTTGTATAATTTGTATTTGGCGATTTATATAATATGGCGAAATGGCTCGATGGAATAACTAAGTAGTACCGTATTTTTTAATTATTTTCTATTATTTTTTATTTTTAAAGGAAAATAACCAAAAAAACAACTATGGAACAAAACAATTTATGTAATTAAAAAAAAATTAAAATAAAGAAAATAAACATTTATTATTAAATAAACAACAATAGCCGTGTTACCATGTCAACCAAAATAATGCCATTTTGGAGCCAATTAGGTACCCTGGTGCGTATATGATTTCTGTGCCTAATATTTTTCTTTTCATTTCGTTTAAAAAAATAAAAAAGTGAAAGCCATTTATTTTAAATGTTTCAGTTTGTATTAAATAAAATAATAATGAAATACAAATTGAATTATGAATAAAAGTAACATGATACATTTCTTAGCATACATTTAATGGAGGCCAAAACTTCTCGCCAAATTAGTTTAAAATAGTAACCTTTTCTAAAATCTGAAAAAAATATCTGTTTGATTAAAAATTGAGTTGCCATCATTAGAAAAATGAATATAAAATTAGAAAAAAAAATAATATTTCAAAAAGTAATTCGAATTTAAAAATTCTAATACCAGTTTTGAAATCTGCGGATCAACATTGATTTTTGGTGTTAATTTCATCACAAAGTATTCCATATTTTAGGAGAAATCGCCGTGAAACATAATCAGTTGTTTAATCAGTCGATTCATACTTCCGTTTCATAAATTCGTTTCATTAGGATTTTATATTTATAGGGTAGATATTACATTGATCAGGCTTTTATCAAGTTAATAAACATACATTATACCATAAAATGTGCCTAATAAATTAAATAAAAATATTTCTTGGTGCCATTTGTCACTCATTTGATAAAATTTCTTAAAGTAAAAAATCTGGATTAAAGTGTGTTTACTTAAGGTTTATAAAAAAGAAGTTCAGCATCTATGACATTACATGAATTAAATGCACAAATATATCACAAACGTCCTCTAAATGATGACATAAAACGGTATAGCAAACAAAAAATAAAATATAAAGTATATTGTCATTCTAGAAGTGCGTTTTCCTATATTGAAAATACTTTTTGAAAATACTTTCTCTCTAAGAGATTAAAAAATATATTTGATGTAGGAGCCACGATTAGGCAGAAAAAATCGCTGAAACAGCTATACGAAAACGGATATATTTTTCTTAATATAAAACAGCTTTGTCATAAATAGCTTTTGATAAACTTTAAGCTTTCTTTTGTATTCGTATTATATAAAATTTAAAAATATTTTACAGGAATAAGCAGTTTCTTATAGCACATCCCAGGTAAAAAAATCAGAGAAAAACCTTTAAAAATTTTGAGATTTTGCAGCCATTGTGAAGGTTTCAACGGGTATCTTTAAGGCAAATGAAAACTAAAGGTTATCTTAAGAGAAATATACCTCTTTTTAAAAGATTTCATACAGGTTTATTTCTGTAAGTTATAACCTCCAAATTACCTTCAATGACGTAGAAGATTTTCGTGAAATCACATGAGGTATGTTGAAGGAAAATGAAAATTGTTTCTTTACCAGGTAACATGAAGGTTTTACTTAAAGGTTTTGTTATTGCACATTATGGTATCTAAGATTTTGATATGCCCGCATTTCCTCATTAATATTTTTAATTTATTTCGAAATTAATATATTAGATAATTCCCGGAAATCTAACGTCTTCCTCCGGTTCAGTCAAAAATTCTTAACTCCCCCTCGTTAAAATTTCTAATTAATATTTAAAATTACCATTTTAAATAGCGATATAAAAATCCCATTCTAGAAATAAAAGTCCCCCTCGTTGAGATTTTTAATTACCATTTAAAACAGTATTTTTTAATTCCCTACAAATCCCTTCAAAAAGAAAGAAAAATCTCGAAATTATTTTGAAGAGTCTACTAGTTAAAATTTTTAATTACCCCATTTATGAAGTTATTACGAGCAACAATTTCACCTCTAACACGCTCAAAAATTTCAATCTCCGAAAATTCCCCTAAAAAGAAAAACAAATCACGAAATTTTTTCGAAGCCCTTTTTTACCTTAAATTTGCCACAATTTTTTCTAATATTATAACCAGTAACAATTTCACCTCTAACTCTAACAAGCTCAAAAATTTCAATCTCAAAATATTCCCCCTAAAACGAAAAAAAATAATCACGAAAGTATTTCAAAGTCCCCTTTTTATCCTAAAATTTGTCATAAATTTCTCTTAAATTACCACCAGTAAAAATATAACCCTTCGAAGTCTAACACGTACAAAAAATGCACCCTAAAAGAAAAAAAAAAAAAAAAAAAAAAAAAAAAAATCTCCAAATTATTTCAAAGTCCCTTTCATTAATATTTAAAATCGTATTCAAACACGCACAAAAAATATTTTAGTTAAATTTCAAAATCTAACGAGGGCCCTCAATTTCCCTTCTCCCTTTTCTAAAAATATCTTATTTAGTTTTTCATTTTAAGTTTTTCGAAAAGAATATATTTTACTGTGCTCTTCTAAATCAGACAAAAAAAAGAAAGAAATTTTAGTTAATTAAATTTCAAAATGCAGGAAGGGATACAATGCACTCCGCTCCCCCCCCCCCCCCCCCACTTCCACCATGCCACTCCTGTCGTCCTAGCTCAAAATCCTTAGTTCCTCTTCAAAACCACCCCACCAGTGGCCGAGAGGTTCTGCTCTCAAAGTTGGTAGACGGGAGATGCTGGGTTCGAACCCAATCGCGCCCGTCGGCCTAGTCGTTCGGAGTTTTTTTCGTGGTTTTCTTCGAACCTTGGATTTCTTTGCTTAAATACGGATTAGCTTCCCTTTGAAAGACCCCAGGCAACCCCCCTTCGGCCCAATATCCCAAGTGTAGACAATTGGCCATCATAAAACAACACAAACAGCACCTCTTTAAAAAAGAAACTAAGAATTTTGCACAACTGACATTAAAGAAAAGAGGCTCTTTTAATTTAGTTACTCGAAAATAATACATTTTATATTGTTTTTGAAAACATAACAAAAAGAAATATCTAGTTACTTAAATTTTAAAATCTAGGGAGGGGCAGGGTCCCTCCCCCCCCCCCTTTCCTCATTTTGGTAGCGTCCACGATTAAAGCTGAAAAATATAGGTGGGGTTATTACATGCATAATTTGCCCTTATCCTCTATCAGGCGTGAATTCCAGTCTTTAGAAAAGTTACTTCTTCAAAAACAAAGTTTTCGTTGCAACATTTGATTTTTGATCATGTAGCTGTAATTTAACATTTGAAGTCCACCGAGGTGGAGAATGCTTTGGGGCCTATAGCTACAATGGCTGTCGCCTCGAATGATCCTTATTATACATAGAAACAACAACAAGTCACAACAATTTTTATTTTTCATTACATATATTATATAACTACAATGGGACATACACAATTACATCCATGTCTTACCCAGGGACTCGAACCCGGGCCCTCGAGATGACAGCAGCCCTCATGTAGCTGTATTTCTGACTCCATGTCATGGGAGAATGAGAAGGAAGTTATCAACTCAACACACAGAAAGCATGTTTACTTTTCCGCCACTCGGAAAATAAGCGGGAGCAGTCGTTACGCTGTCGTTTTGTTATTCTATTTTTCCTTTTTGCAGGGCTCTTTTTATCTGTATATTAGTCACATTTTAATTAATTTTTAAATGGATATATATATAGCCGTAAGAGGGGTATAAGTGAGCCTTGTATTATACTTATTTTAATATTATAGCTTGGTACTTTGTATTCAGCCATTCATGCGATACTAACCACTTTCGATAAACCAGATCGCCACGTATAGAAATACTGTGGTATGGAAATAATGTTTTACAAGAAATCTTCGTGTATGACTAAAGATGAATTTTTACTATTTTTTAAAATAATAGCGATACAAATCTCTCAGTTTTAAAAACGGCGTGACACTTCACTTTTCAAATACATCCTAGAGAGAACTATTTTATTTTTTGATATTTTCATTAATACGTCTTTTTATTTTTGGGAAAAATCTAGTCATAATTTTCTGAATTTAAAAGAATCGTTATGTGCAGTTTCTTGTTTATACTTTTAAGAAGATATATGCATATATTTCCATTATGCATAAAAGTGATAGAAGTATTAAATTACTTCTTGATAATTAAACTCGTAAAAAGCTCAGTCTGGAGGTGGAAACGTTTTGTGAAGGGCCCTTGTTTTGAGGGGAAAAAGTTTGTGAAGGGTCCTTTAAAGGACCTAAGTTCTTTCTAAGCAGATCACTGTATTGGAATATCATTTTATGAGTAAGTAATTTGGTTTCTTTAAAAATCAAGCAGCTATAATCTTTTTAGGAACATAGATGCTTGATTAATACTCAGTGGAGGTGTAATATCTCTGGCAAATCTTTTAGCGGGGTTTAATGTCGCTAGCTGCAATATTCGACTCATAAAATTAATTTAAAAAAAATTATATATTGTAGAATAATTTATAATACAGAATATGAAATATGGGAAAAATAATTTTAAAATTCTTTACATGTGTATAATTATTTTAAATAAAGTAATTTTTTCACAAAAAAACATTTAAAGACAAATTTAGAGCAATAATATTGTTCTATAGTGCATAACATCATTAAAAATTATATATAGATTCTTGGGGCCTTTAACAAACAGGGGTCGATGCAGGTTTTTATTCTTGGGTTCCATTATGTGAAAATTAAAAGTTATTTTTGTGAAAAGTAATATTTTGTAACTATAGTTGAAATCCAGTAACTCAAATTCAGATCAAGAATTTATTAACAGAAACTTCTTTAAATTTCAGTTAAGGTTTTTGTTTCGCATTACCTGGTTTTATTTACTAATTACATATTTAAAATAGTTTATATGCAAAAGATGTTATGAAGTGGGCCTATTTTATTAAAAGGAATTTTGAGGATGGGCCCATTTTATTAAATTTATTTTTGTGAAGCGGCCCATTTTATTAAATTTATTTTTGTGAAGGAGCCCATTTTATTAAATTTATTTTTGTGAAGGGGCTCATTTTATAATATTTATTTTTGTGATGGGGCCTATTTTATTAAATAGACTTTTGTGAAAGGGCCCTAAAAAAACCCTCAAATTTTGCCTGGATCGATCCCTGCGTTTACCTCCTGTGTGTACAAAACAATTATTAAAAAGGACTGTTCTGTAATGGGTGAGAATCTTCCATGTTTTGAGCAGATTCGCATGTTTTATTGTGTATGTAAATTTTATTTGTGTAATTTTTTCTTGTTTGCATTGTTACTTTTATCATTTACAGGCTTAAAAGAAATAACTGATTTCATTCTGTGCTTGTTCAGTTCGTATTGCTTAATATGTTTTTGAGTAGTAAATATTTAAAAAGTCATATTATTCACTGTCAGTTCAGCATTCGATTTCCTTGGGGGTCCGCTGGGACTGTTCTGTACCACCAGAAATTCAATTGGACCACTAATTTGAAAAATTTTATAATCTGCAGGACCAGTAACTCCCCCCCCCCCCCTCTCTGACAGGTAAACATAAACTTTCCTCTCCCTGCCAAAACTGCAACTAAACACATATCGCATAACTTTATTTTATTTAAAAAAACAAAGAAAATTCGATTAAATCTTAGTCAGATGAAGTAATTAATTGTCACTCAAAGGTTAAAGGGATGAAATAGAATTTTATGTAGCAGACCAGTGATGAATGTGGACAAATAAATTCTCATGCTTACTGTTCCTTGGGACCAGTGGCTTTTTTATGTCAATTCTACTACTGGTCAGTTGGTGTTTTTTATATTTGTTTTTAGATCTTTTTGTCAACTTGATTTAATCGTGTAAAAAGTGTGCATTTTTATTACGTGCCTCCTTCATTTTTTTAACATTAATATTACATTACATATGCAGTGTTGACTAGAAAAAAGGACTGCCGGGCGGGAATTTTTCAAAAAAGAAACACTAGGGGAGAGTTGGGAGGAATGGGACAGTGGGAGGAGTGGGACAGCAGCATTTATGTCCAAAATAACTGTTAGAATTAAGTTCTAGTTTGTCCACTAGATAAAGCATCTATAGCTTCATGTTTGATTCTAATTGTTACACCAGCTGTATTATTGTTTGTATTTAAAAGGGAAAATTTTATTTTCATACCTCAGAAGTAAGTACAAATTCTTATTCTTTCAATGATTTTTTTAAATTATATTATATTTAAAATAAAAATATTATAATTGTATAATAAACTTAAAGATATAGTGTTTGTAAACTAGCAGCCAAATAAAGCATAAATGTAGCATGATATATATAATAAGCCTTTTTAAAAAATATTCAGCAGAGGGAGGAATGGGACATGTTCTCAAACACATTTGAGTCCTTCCGATATGCACCCTTATCCCAAAGCATTTCCACAAAAACTATAAAGAAAGACAGAAAAAAGGAAAGATAAAAAAATCATCACTGACACACCAGAAAAAGAAGAAATTGAAAAAATAGCCGCTGATAAAAAGCAGAAGAGATTGTGTAAAAAGAAAACTCTTAAGGTGAAAAGGAAGAAACAGAAAAAAGCAAATGAATTATCTGATGATTCCATTGATGGGAAATTTTTGTTGCATGACTCTACAGATGAAGACTTTTGATTTGATTACTCACAATGATAATGAAATTGCTGAAGAATTTGATTGGTTAACTGATGATCCAAAATTAGGATAAATGACTTTGTAATTGTTAAAATTTTGACGAAGAAGACAGTTGTTTATTATATTGGCAGAGTTGAGGATATAGACAGTGATAAGGAGTTTATCACATTTGGTGTGGGACAAAAATGTTAACATTTTAAAACGTGCAAATAAAAGCCAGTTGTTTGTATTTCACAGCGTTTGTATTTTTTAAACATAGCTTAAGTAACATACTATTAGATTTTTATAAGCTATACTCTTGGTAAAACATAAGTAGTGAATTAAAAAATAAATTGTGAAATCTGTCCCACTCCTCCCAACTCTCCCCTATTCTAAAAAAGGGCACACTTGTACATTATTCACAAAAATATTTTGAACTGGTTTGTTTAGAGTCCCTAGAGTTTGCGATATTTTACCGCGATCAGTTGAATTGCCACAGGGAGCATAGGAAGTGTTAAAAAGAGCAGAAGGGTTTAAAAGAGCTTTGCCATGCACAAAAAAGAAAAAAAAAAGGCTGCCGGCGCTGCGCCCTGCTAAAGCGGCTTAGACTCAATGCTAATATACATGGATTCATATCATAAAAGGGTGAAAAACAAGATTTCTTTCTTTCTTTTTTTTTTTTTTTTTCCTATTTAAGAGGCAGATAATAAAAATGCACACCTGCATTCTTTTTTATATTGAAATCTTCTTTAAAAGAAATATCCATAAGCAAATGTAAATAATAAAAAAAAAAAAAAATACAAATTCACAATGATAACACTGTCTTAACAAATTAATTATTCAGAAACATATTAAGCAGTATGAATAACAATAGAGTAGTACTCACTTATTTCATTTTATTCTACAATTATATTAAAAATGCCTTCAACAGTGTGGATCTCTAGAAAAAAATTACTGCCAGCTGGACACTTAAAAAAAAACAAACACTCAAGAACCTTGTTCACTGAAAATATTTTGCATTTAGTCCTTTTTTATTTTGACCTTTTTAATTTTGTGATATTTTCCTGCAACTGATGAAATTTCTTGATTTTCTTCCCTGTTGACTGACGAATTATGTTTTTCTCCTGTAACTGTTTGACGAATTTCACATTTTTTTCTGCAGCCAACTGTAAAATTTCACGATTGTTTCTCATGATTGCCTGCTGAATTTCATGTTGTTTTCCTGTGACCAATTGACGAATTTCACAATATTTTAAAGCAATCGACTGAAGGGTTTCTAGATTTTTTTTTTCCCATTAATCGACGGTTGAATTTCTCAGTTTTTTTTCAGGTGATTCAATGAGAATTTTTGCAATTTTTTCCCCGCAACCAACTGATAAATTTTGTGATATTTTATTTCAGAACAAATGTTTTGTAATCCCACATCTGCCATCTTGGATTATTTTCTTGGCGTGAATTAAAAATGTTTTTTAATTAATAGTTATAATGATTATATTTCAGTTTTTTCAATGTTATATTAATCTATCAACAATATTTAACCATTGGCGACATTTACTACTTGGCGAAAAAGGAGTTTTCATGCAAGAAAAAAATCAAAGATGGCAAATGCGGGATTATAATACATCTAAACCATACCGATTGGCGTATATTGCATTTTTCCTTGCGGCTGTTTGGCAAAACTCGTGTGGTTTTTTTCACATATCTGGTTTATGAATTTTGCCGATTTTCTTCTTAGCTAATCAACAAACTTCATTTTTTCCCATAAACAGTTGAATTTTTTTTTTTCATATGGTCGCTGACTGAATTTCACAGATTTTCTCTGCGGCTGATCAAAGAATTTCATTCCCAAAGCTGAATACTTTGCAATGTTCTGCAATGTACTTCAGCTAATCAAATGTTCTGTGTGAATTTAAAAAAAAAAAGTCACAGGAAAATTTTCTTTATATATGAAGAAGTGCAATTGCATCTTTTATAGAAATGCAAAAGACATTTCATAAAACCCTGACATACTCACGCGAATGAAATTATTGGTGAATTTTGTGATTTCTTCCCCCCCCCCCTAATCGAATGGTAATTTAGCGGGGTTTTTTTCCAACAATCGATTGATGATTTTCGAATTATTTCAGATTTTTCCCTCTGTCAACTGGCGAATTTGGCCTTTTTTCTCTGACCAAATCGATGAATTTCACAATTTTTCTCTTGCGATTGGGTGAAGAATTTTGATATATTTTCCACAATTCATTGACGAATTTTGCATTTTTTAACCACGACAGGTGGGTGAATTTTGTGATATTTTTCATTAACTTTTTGGCGAAAATCGTAGTTATTTTTCACATGACCAATCCATGAATTTCATGTTTTTTTACCGAAGACTGATTGGCAAATGTTCCAATTTTTTCTTGCGACAGATGGAAACAATCGTTGGTTTTTTCCACGACTGATCGAAGAATTTCGTGAATTTTCTGACAACTTCAGAGTTTTTTTTACATGCGACTGATAAGCGAATTTCATTATATTTTCTTTTTACTGATTAGCAAATTTTTTCTCTTTTTCGTGTAAACGGTTGGTAAAAAATCCTTTTTTTCTGCAACCGATCGACGAATTTCGCATTCTACTGCGACAGATCGGTGAATATCGTGATTATTTTCTCACGGTCTACTGGTGAACTTTGTCGCTTTTCTGCGACTGATTGGCCAAATCTTCATGGGGTTTTTTTTTGCACGACTGATCGACTAATTCTATTTTTTTTTCGATAATACACCGACGAATTTCACTTTTCTTTTTTTCCTGTAACCGATTTTAAAATTTTGCGATATTTCCCTTGAACCAGTAAGCAAGTCTTGACACAGATTGGAGAAAGTCGTGAGTTTTTTTCCGCTACTGATCTACGAATTTCGCAGATTCTTCTGACAATCTTCACGATTTTTTTTTTAACCGCAACCGATTGACAATTTTCACGAATTTTTCCTTTTAACATAGCAAATTTTGAGGCTTTTTCTTGCGAACGATTAGAGAAGATCGTAGTTTTTTTTTCGCTGTTTCTTCTAGAGGTGCACTGACAAATTTTGCGTTTTTTTACCTGCAACCGATTGGCGAAAATCGTGGATTTTTTTCTCGCAACTGTTCGTCGAATTTTGTATGTTTTTCCACAGCAAGCTAAAGGATTTCATTAATTGTTCTCCATGACTGACGAATTGAACGAGTTTTCTTGCGACCGATTGATGAATTTTGCAATCTTTTTAAATAAACGATTAAAGAGTTTGCCATTTTTTTTTTTTTCCTTGCCATTGAGTGACAAATTTCGCAATTTTTCCTACAATTGAATGGTGGATTTTCGTGAAAATGAAAATTTGAAATGTTCTGCAGTGAAGTCAATGTATGGCACATTTATAATCATATTCTGCTTTGGGGAATTTTATTATGTCTTACTTTTCAGATTTTTTTTTTATTGCAGTATTTTCATCATTTTAGATTGAATTTTTTTACGGAGCCTTTCGATAAATATTATTTGTAATATATAAAAATTTCAAGGGGGGGGGGGGGGGCACAATACTAGTCCCAAAGAGGGGCACTTTTCTAACTTTTACCGACACCTGTCATATAACATACTGTTGGAAAGACGTGTGACCTCTTATTCATGTTATGTGCATCTGATGCCCCTCTGCCTACTTTGCTCCCTCTGAGGGGGCAGTTTTCTAAATTTTGCCGAAACCCCTCATGTGACATATTGTCGAAACGGCCTGTGACTACTTATTCATGTTATACACATCCGATGTCCCTGCCCCCACTTTGCTCCTCCTAAGGGGGCACTTTTCTAAATTTTGCTAACACCCCTCATGTAACATATTGTAGGAAAGGCCTGTGACCACTTATTCATGTTTAGTGATGGGCGATTCTCGAAAATTCGACAATCGAGAAAAATCGTCATCGTAAAAAATCACAATCGATACAGCCATCGATTAATTCCTAGAATCTACAATCGAGATGTTTTACAATCGATTATAACGAGAGAAGCTAAAAACAATTGTTGGAAAATTTAGCTATTATTCTGGCCGAAAATTTCATAGTAGTGATAGGGTTTGCCCGATAATTCTGCTATCGCAATTATTTGCTCCTGATTTATGCTGAAGGGGTTACTTCAGTCAAGTGAAAAGACCTGCTCGCTAATGCTAATCTTATGGAAGAAATTTATAAAGCTATCTCATTTGAATTTCAGTATTTTAAAATGATTTTGTTTGCATTGGAATAAATTCCCCTTTCTTCTTTATGAAACTGCAATGTCCAAATCGCGTAACTATGGTGCCTTTGAATCAAATAACCCTTCTACTTTTTAGATAACTCCAAAAAGTTTGATACAGTTTAAAGTTCCCCTAAATGTCAAATGCTGTGGAATTTCCCCATTGATCGAAAACAAAAGTTTCTTTCGAAAAACGTAAGGATAGTAAGATAAAGATACCTGCCAAGAGGGAACCTGTCTAACACGGAAACTGTTTTCCAGTACCTAGCGATTCCAACATGACTCTTTAAGTCTGTATCGAAATCCAAAGTAGCTACTTTATGACACATTTAAAAACTCATTTTTTATTTTAAACGCATTAGCTAGAATCGATTAGCATTTCCCTCTTTTCGATAAAGGCAAAAGGTTTGATACAAATTAAAGTTCCCTAAATGTCTAAAGTGTGTCTAATGCTGTGGAATTTCTCCGTTTATCAAGAAACATAAGAATAACCAGACAAATATAACTGTTAAGAGGAAACCTGTCTAACACGGAAATTGTTTTCCAGTGCCTAACGATTCCAATATGACTCTTCAAGTCTGTATCGAAATCCAAAGTAGCTAGTTTCTGACACATTTGCTAGCTTCTTTTTTTATTTTAGGCGCATTAGCTAGAATCGATTAGCATTTTCTTCTTTTCGATAAAGGCAGAAGGTTTGGTACAAGTTAAAGTTCCCTAAATATCTAAAGTGTGTCTAATGCTGTTGAATTTCTCCGTTTATCGAAAACAAAGGAGTATTATCAAAAAATAGAAAGATAAACAGACAAATATATCCGCTAATAGGGAATTCTATAACTAAAATAAAACTTCAGTGGACTTCATTTTTGGTATTTTGGATAATTTTAATCTTCCAATCCTTAACAACGTGGTATTAGATGATAGGTCTGGAAAAAGTAGAAGGAACGCCCCCCCCCCCACCGCAGGGGCATTAAGCCCCAAATTGACAGTAGGGCAGACCAAGGATGAAACCAACAACTTCATGTAAGAGAGGACTAGGAGAAGTTGAGAATGGTAAAAAAACCAAACCATTGAATAAGAAAAAAAAAAAAAAAGAACAAGTGAAGCGTGTGATTAGAGCCAGACAAATGAAGAGGGACCCGATGGGCCACAGCTGGTCCAGAATGAGTGCCCAAGTAGTCAGAATGGATCAAGAACTTGGAGAATAGTATCTACAATGAAGAAAAACAATGAGACAAAATATTATGAAAAACAGATGAAAAATACCAATAGCCTGAGGCTAAAAGTAAAATGTCTCACTGGGCGGTGTCCCCTGGTGGTAGTAAAAATAAAATTGATACGAGAAGATAGGGAAGAGTGAAAAGACTTTATTTTGTGAATTTTATAATTTTTGGACAAACAGTATACTAAAGGTTTGAAGAAACAAAATGTTAAAGCTCCCTCTTGAGGCGAAGAAAGGAGTTAAAATTAAGAAACATATGTCCATATTTTTTATTCGATTTTAGACACAATTTGATGTTAGTCTTATAATTTCCCTATGAGTGGAAGATACCGTACCAGAGTACGGAAAAAACCGCCGCTAAGTATATTCCTTTAGAGCATTTTAAGCGCAGGGGTCTAAAATTCGGTGGATTGACAAAAGAAAGGTAGATTTAGAAAGGTTATGAGATTACCCTTATTTTAATATGTTACATGAGTGGGGTAAAATAATTTTAAAAAATCCTCTTTCCTGAGGCGACACTTAAAATCTTGAAAACACATAATTTGCAGTGCAGTTTTGTTTTAACAATAGCATTTTAACATTAAGAGATATGGGACAGCTTAGGAGGGCTAAAATAAGAGAAACATTGAAAATCAAAAACAAACTGGCGCCAAATTCATTAGAAAACTTCTATATCAACAACTGAAACCCGAACTGATAACATAACCACTATGCCTCCTAACCCATATTGCTTAATAACAATAGCGAATGGAAAAGAACATGTACTCCTTTGGGAAATCATGACTTACACCAGAAGCGCGGTAAGTTTGACTCTTCTGAAAGCTTCCTTTCTCTCGAAGTGCGACGTTGCGAGAGCTCTCTCTCGCACTTCGAGATCTAATTTCTGGACGCAAACCGCTCGTTTATCTCGAGGAGACATTTTGCTCGAGGGCAAACCTTTCGCTTACTTCGAGGTATCTCACCGATTGTAACTCATTGCTTCCTTCGTCACTTCTCGCTCTCCGTCTCTGTTCAACATTTCATATGACATTGTCGAGAATGAGAAATCAGTTTTCGTCCTTTCTCGAAATGTTACTCTCGATGGTTGTCATTTCACTCTTGGCCAAGAAGGGCCGAGAAGAGATATCGAGGGGCAAGCTGGAGAAAGAAATGGGCATGACAATGAGCTGTGAAATGAAGCTTTAATTTTCAATGCTTTTCTTATTTTAGCCCTACCAAGCTGTCACATACCTGGAGCCCTCCGATAAATATTATTTATTAAATATAAAAATTTCAAAGAGGAAGGTGGGTCGGGTGAATTCCGAGGACGTGAGAGTGGGCGGGGCGCAATTTAAAACATTTTACCGAACTCTTCCTGTGACATATTATCGAAAAGCCCTTTCACAACTCTTTCATATTATGAACCTTTCTTCTCCCGAAGGTGAAATTCGGGAGGTAGTGAGGGGGCGAACAAATTTTTAAAACCGTAGCCGATTTCTATGATAAATTTAAATAACATTTTAGATGCGAGTTTTTTATGAAGTCTTCCAATAAATATTATTTACTGAAGATAAA
This sequence comes from Maratus speciosus, assembly GCA_963932465.1. Classification (NCBI taxonomy): domain Eukaryota; kingdom Metazoa; phylum Arthropoda; class Arachnida; order Araneae; family Salticidae; genus Maratus; species Maratus speciosus. Next base: position 78,257,764 of record OZ010790.1, read on the forward strand.
AATTTTAAAGTGGGGGCTGCGTGAATTCCGTTGCGAAAGAGTGGGCCCAAGGGGGGAGGGGGCGCAATTTTCAAAGTTTTTTTGGACCGGTCATGTGATATGTTATCGGAAAGCTCTCGTATGACTCTTTCATATTATGAGACTTTCTTCCTCCCCTCCCCAATTTGGCCCCCACTGCGGGGGGTAGTTTTTTTGTTTTATCATTTTAGATCGGATTTTTTTTTATGGAGCCCTCCGATAAATATTACTTAAAATATATGACATTTCAGGACACTTTTCTAAATTTAGCCAAGACCCCTCATGTGGCATATCGTTCGAAAGGTTTGTGACTACTTATTGATGTTATGCACTTCCGGTGGCCGTCCCCCACTTTGCCCCCCGGGGGACACTTTTCCAAATTTAGCCAAGACCCCTCATGTGAGGTATCATTGGAAAGGTCTGTGACTACTTATTGATGTTATGCACCTCCGGTGACAGTCCCCACACTTTGCCCCCCCCCGGGGGACATTTTTCCAAATTTAATCAAGACCCTTCATGTGAGATATCGTTGGAAAGGTCTGTGACTACTCATTGATGTTATGCCCCTATGGTGTTCGTCCCCACAACTTTGCCCGCCACCCCCGGGGGGACACTTTTCCAAATTTAGCCAAGACCCCTCATATAAGATATCGTTGGAAAGGTTTGTGACTACTTATTGATGTTATGCACCTATGATGTTCGTCCCCCCACTTCCCCCCCCCCCAGGAGACACTTTTTGAAATTTAGCCAAGACCCCTCATGTGAGATATCGTTGGAAAGGTCTGTGACTACTTATTGATGTTATGCTCCTCCGGTGACACCCCCCCCCCCCGGGAGACACTTTTACAAATTTAGCCAAGACCCCACATGTGATATATCGTTGGAATGGTCTGTGACCACTTACTCATGTTATCCACCTCCCGCAACCCTCCCCACACTTTGCCCCCACGGAAAGGGCATTTTTATAAATTCAGATCCAGACCCCTCGTGTGATGGTTCGAAAGGCCTGAAGACTTGTGACGACTTATTCGTATCATGCAGCTACTTTGCCCCTCCGCTCACTTTGACCCCTCCCCCCAAGATTCGTTCGTTTCGATAATATATATTTTTTACAAGATTTTGTAGAGCGTGCACACCACGCCTGCTATACGATGTCGTATATAGCGGGTAACCTGTTCGTGATTTCATATTACAAGATTACGTATAACTTAGGGGCCCCGATTAAAGGAGGGGTCCACTAGCGGGTGAAGTCACCTTGTCTTTATTAACACCGACTCATTCCAGTTTACTCGCAGACGATTCTTGATAAAATGTATGACGCATATAATATATGATGTATAAAAACTGGATTCATCGAGTAAAAATTTACACAATCGAAAAATATCGAGATGTCCATACAATCGAGAAAAACATCTCGTTATTGCCCATCACTATTCATGTTATGCACATCTGATGCCCCCCGCCCACTTTGCTCCCCCCTCAGGGGGCAGTTTTCTAAATTTTGCCGAAACCCCTCATGTGACATATTGTCGGAAAGGCCTGGGGCTACTTATTCATGTTATGCACATCTGTTGCCCCTACGCCTACTTTGCTCCCCCCTGAGGGGGCAGTTTTCTAAATTTTGCCGAAACCCCTCATGTGACACATTGTCGGAACGGCCTGTGACTACTTATTCATGTTATACACATCCAATGTCCCTGCCCCCACTTTGCTCCCCCTGAGGGGGCACTTTTCTAAATTTTGCTAACACCCCTCATGTGACATATTGTAGGAAAGGCCTCTGACCACTTATTCATGTTATGCACATCTGATGCCCCCCCGCCCACTTTGCTCCCCCCTCAGGGGGCAGTTTTCTAAATTTTGCCGAAACCCCTCACATGACATATTGTCGGAAAGGCCTGGGGCTACTTATTCATGTTATGCACATCTGTTGCCCCTCCGCCTACTTTGCTCCCCTCTGAGGGGGCAGTTTTCTAAATTTTGCCGAAACCCCTCATGTGACACATTGTCGGAACGGCCTGTGACTACTTATTCATGCTATACACATCTGATGCCCCTGCCCCCACTTTGCTCCCCCTGAGGGGGCACTTTTCTAAATTTTGCTAACACCCCTCATGTGACATATTGTCGGAACGGCCTGTGAATACTTATTCATGTTATACACATCCGATGTCCCTGCCCCCACTTTGCTCCCCCTGAGGGGGCACTTTTCTAAATTTTGCTAACACCCCTCATGTGACATATTGTAGGAAAGGCCTGTGACCACTTATTCATGTTATGCACATCTGATGCCCCCCCGCCCACTTTGCTCCCCCCTCAGGGGGCAGTTTTCTAAATTTTGCCGAAACCCCTCATGTGACATATTGTCGGAAAGGCCTGGGACTACTTATTCATGTTATGCACATCTGTTGCCCCTCCGCCTACTTTGCTCCCCCCTGAGGGGGCAGTTTTCTAAATTTTGCCGAAACCCCTCATGTGACATATTGTCGGAACGGCCTGTGACTACTTATTCATGTTATACGCATCCGATGTGCCTGCCCCCACTTTGCTCCCCCCGAGAGGGCTCTTTTCTAAATTTTGCTGACACCCCTCATGTGACATATTGTAGGAAAGGCCTGTGAGCACTTATTCATGTTATGCACATCTGATGTCCCTCCGCCCACTTTGCTCCCCCCTGAGGGGGCTGTTTTCTAAATTTTGTCGAAACGCCTCATATGACATAGTGTTGGAATGGCCTATAACTAATTGTTCATGTTATACACATCTGATGTCCCTGACCCCTCTTTGCATCCCCCCCTGAGGAGGCACTTTTATCAATTTTGCCAGCACACCTTGTGACATTGTTGGAACGGCCTGTGATCACTTATTTATTTTATGCACCTCCAGTGTTCCTTCTACCACTTCACTGGCTTATCTTTCAGGAAAACCACTGTTATTTAAGACAAAAGCAGGCTGTACAGTGATACTACATGATTTTATGTAAAGAGAAGACACGGGTTTTTTACTTAAAGGGAAACTTCAGGTATTTCGGACAACATGGTAAGGGAATGCGCAGGTTTGTTTACCTAAAGGAAAGCTGAAGGTATTTCGGACAAAAAAAGTGGGGGGTTAATTCAGGTTTTTTGCCTAAAGGAAGCCCGCAGATTTTTTTGTCCGAAATACCTTCAGTTTTCCTGAATGTTTTTTTTAAAGGTTTTTTGCTGACTTTTTTACCTGGGATGGATGATCTAGTATAAAATTTTATTTTTTGCATCTAAAACAATTTTCGAAATTGGCTAATCTCAACGTTATTTTTAAAGTTTCCTCCATTTTACATTTTTCAGTTACACTATTTCTGTAACTTTTCAAGTAAAAAAAAAAAAAAAAAAAAAATCTTCTTAAATTTATATGCACAGGCACATATAAAATTAGTCTATTCATTAAAATCGCACAAAAATGTATAGCTAATTAATGATACAATCTTTTATTTTGTATTGTTTAAAATAAAAATATTCCAGAATTCTCTTGAATTCTTCTAAGGTAAATGATGTTTTTTTCATATTAAATAATTTAGCAGAATTCTAACTCTACACATTTAACTACAGATAAAGCCGATATTGGAAATAAAATTTGATTCGCCTTAAACGCAATAAATTTGATTGAACAAGAACAGCGGATCAAAGAACATAGGTCGTGTCCCACAAGTAGCTCTCAGGATATTTGATCAGTGTTTCAAAAATATATTATCAATTTTATCTACTGTGAACGTCGAAAAAAATGCAGTATGTAACATATTTAATGTAAAAAATAGTGAACGATTATGGATTTTTAATTTTACAAAAAAAAAAAAAAAAAAAAAAAAAAAAACAGTGTTTTGTTAAACATTGTGTACACAGTGTCTTGAGACCTGACTTACAATTCTTTAAACGTCATATGAACGGTTCATATAGATAAGTCGAATTTGTCTTCAAATTGTTATTCTAAGTGAATTATTAAACGTATTTTTCCATAAATGAAAAGTGAAAATTCTAGTGCTAAACCAAGTAACCATTATAAGAGTATATCTTGAAGTAATTGGTAATAAAGATATAGCTTGTAACAGTGCACTATCATACAATATACAAGGCGTTTGGAATGAACTGCTGTATAATACATGAAAGCTTGTTATGTTAGATATTTCAATACATTTATCCGTCATCTTATTTGCCGCACAATCCTTAAATAAAAATGATCTAAGGAAAAATAAGCTCGAAGAAAAAACGATAACAACATTTAAATAACCACCCACGACGGACGAGTGATGGCGAAAACGTTTTCAATATTTTATGGTTTTTAGTGTACAGTAGAGCGCCGATTATCGGAACTCCGATTTACCGAACTTCCAGTTAACCGAACAGCCTATTTCTCTCAAAAATTGGTTTAACGGAACTTCCAATTATCCGAACAGCCTATTTTCATCATTTTTTTTAAACCGAACTTCCAGTTATCCAGACAGCCTGTTTCTCTCGTTTTTCGGTAAAGTTTCGAGTAAAGTTCTTGCCACCTAATGTTACATCTGTAATCCAACCAATAAATAAAAGTGTGATAGAGACATTCAAACGACTTTATAGAACGCAGATGTTAAGAATACATTTTTTTTTTATTAGAAGAAACAGAAGAGCCTGCTTTCCAAGATACCATAAAAATTGATTTGAAAGATAATGGCTTCCGATTTCTGGAATCTAGGAAAATCCTCAACATTCAAAAGGCTTGGAATAACATTTTAAATAATCAAAAAACTGATAGTGGATCAGAAAGTGTGGAATAAAAAACAATAAAGGAAATGGGAAGAAGCCTAAGCTATGAAGAAAAGGAAATTAATGAGTGGTTAAATATTGACGTCCATGACCCTTGAAGCCTTTAAATACTTGGAAATAGCTACGAAATGGCTCAAACGACAGAAGAACGCTGATCCTATTCAACTAACTTATTTAAGTTAGAAATTATTTAAGAAGAATTCGACATTTGGCAGCGTTGAAAGGAATCTTCTTTGAAGCAAGCAACAATCGAAAGCTTTTTTGGTTCAATTATAAACTCTGAAGTTGAGAAAATGATAAAAAAATGAAAATGAAAATTTTAAATGATAGAAAAGCAAAGAAAAAATAAATAAAATGACTATATACACACACACACACATATATGTATATATATATATATATATATATATATATATATATATACACACACACACACACACACACATATATATATATATATATATATATATAACCATTAATTAAACATCACCGACCATCATCAAAAACTGCAATATATGTGAATGATTGACAACACGCAATAAACCAACAATATAGAACTGCATGTGTAAAATAAAGTATCGTATACCTAATTACAAGAATTATTATGGAAGAAAAAAAGGAGAATATGGATTCCGAAAAAAAAGAAAAACTTATATATTGAATTACGTTTTCAAGAGTACAGAATTCAATGATATAAGCAAATCGGTTGTTTTCTGTGGGAAAAAAGCTATAAGCTGAATTTTTTTCCCCCTGCACTCAAACAACCAATATAATCAAAATAATAATTTCAAGATGAATAGAGAACATTATCAAATGGCATGAAATGGAAAGAAAAAAAAAACTAGAACTCATTAAATATCTAATTTATAGCAATAGAAATCCCACAAAACATACCGTATTCATTCCCAGTAGATTTTCAAAATATATTCCCGCACATGGAATCCAAAAAGCATGATAAGATCAAGGTGAATAAAACAGTTAAGTTAACACAGAAATTAAAAGCTATGGAGTCAGTTAATTCATGTTGAAATATTGTGATAAATATAATTAATATAATTTAAATAAAAAATAATTATATTATTTATAATACTTAAAAACAATTTTAAATTGTATAATAACAATTTTACAACATAGCCAATATTCAACGTTAATTTCTACCTAGTGTAAAAAATTAAAATTATGACTTTAAAGAGGCTATTTAAAAATACAAAATTTATTGTGCTGCCATCTATTATTATTTTATTCAAATGTCACAGTAAGTAGAACCTAATACATGCTAATGAATTAAAATGTATCAACTGCATTCCTGCACACATCCTAATATAAACAATACCATACTGTATTTAATTATTCAGAATTTTTTTTTAAATAAATTAAATGTTAATACAATATATTCTATTACCAAACCATTAAATCTACACTGATAAATTAAAAAACTTTTTTAACTTGATAATATATAGAATATAGTCTATATGCTATAAAATATAATAAATTTTATATTATAAAAATATAATAGACGTAATATTTAGCTTTACATATAAAAAAATGAACAGGAAAGAAAAAAAATAATAATAAATAAATAAATAATTAAATTATAAAATAAATGAATAAAAATGGATGTTTATATAAGATTGTCATATACTAAAATTCCAAATAGCCTAAAGATCACATATATAGTGTGTGAATTATCCTGATATTAGTTATAAAAAAAGCTAATATATATATATATGATTGTGCCATCAAACATATAAACCGATAATTAATCATGGAATACAATGTTGAAAATAAAACACTATTAAATAGTATGGAATAATAATAATAAAAACTATTTACCCAATTTTATTACATACAGTATAACATTAGTTAATCAAATAACCAATATGCATAATAATCACTAAAAAGTTGGTATACTATTATTAATTTATATGACATTGTCCTGAGTAGACTAAATTAAAAATAAGTTAATATTGAATTTGATTAAATAAGTTAAATTTAATATGAAATAAAAAAGGGGGAAAAATTAGAAATTACATATAAAACATCAAATCTACATCCATATAAAATAGGTATTAGAAATGTAGTTATAATACAAAAGCCCCATTTTTATATATACAGTGAAACTCGTTTAAGATACGAATCAAGGGACCGAGAGCATTTCGTATCTTAAGCGGGATCGTATCTTACCCGGATTTCACAGACTCTAGAGTAATAATGCATATAAAGCCAGAGCCCATTATTATTAACTTATTTCAGCCATTTATAACACTCATTTTACCCATTTCTAACGATTTTTCGATAGTCTAGGAAATTTGAGTTTAAGATTTTGACTTAAAGAATAACTTTCTTTTCCTCCAAAATTTTATTGAGTCATCGTTTGTAAAATAACAAAATTAAAATGGCTTTATGCAATACTCTGCCAAATTACAAAAAGACGATAAAACGAATTTTTTGTTAATCTTTAGAAAACAGAAACTAAAATACACTACTTACTTTAGAGGAAAAATAATAAATGTTCATCATTTATTTTTAGAAAGACAAAACTAAATGTATGCAAGGAATAATAATTATTAGATACATTATCAAAATTAAAGAACGTGAAGTAGTTTTAGTTTGTTGAAAAAAAATTCGTTTACCTCGGGGTGGTGCAACGTAGGGCGAGATTTTATCATGAAGTTTTCTGCATTGTTGATGTGGTAGAAAAAGTCTTCGACGGAGCGACCAGCATCCATCGAAGAGACATAGAGTCGAAGTAAGCTGAAGGAACTCATTACAGATGCGAATGATGGTATGGCTGGTACATCCATTTCTTCATTCGCGTCGTCTTCTGCTTCTTCTGAAGGCCTATGTTCATCGGAATTTTTGATGTCTGCGATTATATCCGTGATGGGACGAACTTCATTTGTTACAACTTGATCGTCAATTTTGACAAATGAGTCCCAATCTTTGCATTCTTGCTCCTCTTCTACGATATCAACGTTTTGCAAAGTTCCGTCAACGTCAAAGGCATTACAGAAGAAATTCTCAATGGTGGTTGATGTTAAGTCTTCCCAGGACGCACTCAGGAAATGCATGGCGTCCAAGAGGTTAATAGGCTTACAGGTTGGACAGGACAGATCCTTTTCGCAATGATCTATTTGGTGTAGATGACATACAACGACACGACTTTTGTATATCATTTTGAGAATATGAATTATACCTTGATCCATGGATTGAACCACGCTGGTCACATTCGGTGGTAAAAATACTAGTTCGATGTTTCGTAAGCTGGGGATAGCCTTGGAAAGGCGGGACAGTTGTCGGCGAGACACAGTACTTTCCTGAACTCTTTTTTTCATTCATTCATCGAACTTGCGGATGACTCCTGTATTCCTGCAGATTTGGAAAACACAGTCTTGCTTATCACATTCTCGGCATCGTTCCTTAAGACATCAAATTTTTCAGTCAAAGAAAGTGCTCTTTTCTTTACTCTAAGTATTACTTAAGAACCATTTCGTATATCAAGCGGGTTTTTGACATCAAGGGATAAAATTTCTTCGTATATTAAGCGGGATCGTATCTTATGCGTACGTATATTAAGCGGGTAATTTTACACAAGATTAATAGGTATTTTTCAAGGGACCGAAGATAATTCGTATCTTAAGCGGGATCGTATCTTAAGCGGGCGTATCTTAACCGAGTTTCACTGTATATAAATTAACCATTTCGTATTATCCAGACAACACCACCCTCCTCCTTACTCTAACATCTACCCACCCAACCATTCTATAGTAATTGTTTACTTTTATTTTACTATTTTAGGTAGCTTTCTTTACAAAAAAGCTACCTATTGCAGCCGTTCGGAGGAAAGCGATTTCAAAAAATTTTGGTATATTTTCATCGATCATGACCCCCAGACCCCGAAACCACCCTCCGTTCAAAATTGATATATATATATATATATATATATATCTGACCTATGTCACACTGTAACTCCCGTAATTATGAACCGATTTCGATGTAATTCGGTGTGTACATAGTACATACCAATGTCTCGACCGAGTTCGTTGGCCAGCTTCATCCGACGTTTTGTTTCAAAATGGCGGCCATTTAAAATTTTTAAAAAAATTTAAAACTTGAAATGTTGTACCAAAAAATTAAAAATGGAAAAATATTTTTTTCTTATGTATTTGACCTTTATACAAAGATTGCAGAGCAGTTTTTGTTTCGTCCATATCTTAAAAAATGGCTGAGTTATAGCATTTTGAATTTCTAGCGTGGCTGACATTTTGAAACGTCCTGAAATTTGTCACGCGATAAAAGGCGTATTTATGAACCGATTTGAATGTAATTCGGTATGTACATAGTACATACCAATCTCTCGACCGAGTTCGTTGGCCAGCTTCATCCGCCATTTTGTTTCAAAATGGCGGCCATTTAAAATTTTTTTAAAAATTTAAAATTTGAAATGTGGTACCAAAAATTTGAAAATGGAAAAATATTTTTTTCTTATGTATTTGACCTTTATACAAAGATTTCGGAGCAGTTTTTGTTTCGTCTATATCTTAAAAAATGGCTGAGTTATAGCATATTGAATTTCTAGCGTGGCTGACATTTTGAAACGTCCTGAATTTTGTCACGCGATAAAAGGCGTATTTATGAACCGATTTGGATGTAACTTCGTTTATACATAGTACATACCAATGTCTCGACCGAGTTCGTTGGCCAGCTTCACCCGCCATCTTGTTTAAAAATGGCGGCCATTTAAATTTTTAAGAAAAATTTAAATTTGAAATGTGGTACCAAAAATTGAAAATTGAAAAAATATTTTCTTCTTATGTGTTTGACCTTGATAAAAAGATTCGGGAGCAGTTTTTGTTTCGTCTATATCTTAAGAAATGGCTGAGTTATAGCATTTTGAATTTCTAGCGTGGCTGACATTTTGAAACGTCCTGATTTTTCTCACGTAATAACAGGCGTATTTATGAACCGACTTGGATGTACCTTGGTGTGTACATAGTACATACAAATATCTCGACGGTGTTCGTTGGCCGGCTTCATCCGCCATCTTGTTTCAATATGGTGGCCATTTAAAAAAATAAAAAAATAAAAAAAAATAAATGAGATACCAAAAATTTGGAAAATGAAAAAGATTTTTTTTGTATGTGTTTGACCTTAATACAAAGATTCCGGAACAGTTTTTCTTTCGTCTATATCTAAAAAAAAATGGCTGAGTAATAGCATTTTGAATTTCTCTTGTGGCTGACATTTTAAAACGACCTGAATTTTGTCACGCGATAACAGGCGTATTCGCCTATTTCGATGTAAGAAGGCATGTGGATAGTATACATCAACACCTCGACCAAGTTTGCTGGCCAGATTCGTCAGCCATCTTGTTTCAAAATGGCGGCCATTAAATTAAAATATATATATATATTTAAAGTGGGGTGCAAAAAAATTAGAAATTGAAAAAGGTTTCTTTCTTAAGTATTTGATCTTGATATAAGGATTCAGGAGCATTTTTTGTTTGTCTTTACCTTAAAAAATGGCTCAGATATAGCAGTTTCAATTTCTATTGTGGGTGACATTTTGAAAAGTCTGATTTTTTGCATGCGACAGCACTCCTATATATTAACCGATTCCGATGTGAGTGAGCATGTGCACAGCAATTACTAAGGTCTCGACCAAGTTCACTGCTTAGTCTCATCCACCATGTTGTCTTAAAATGGCAGGCACTTTAAGAAATTGCCGAATTTGGCAGCCAAATATAAGTTACTTTAAAGAAAAGCAGCTTGGATAAAGCTGACTAATTTCGCGAAATTCTCATTCATTATATTGATAAAAATTAGTATTGAATCTCCTATATTCGGTTTCCACTAAATTGAGCTTCGTGTGTTTGCATGATATAAGTTGGCTTTTTAAAAATAACGATTATGAAAGCTACATCTTCCTCCCGGCACTGGCCGGAAGGACTTTTTAATTTTTTATAAATATTTTTTTATTTTATAATTTTTTTGTAATTTTGTTTACGCATGTGTTAATATATATATATATATATATATATATATATATGTGTGTGTGTGTGTGTGTGTGTGTGTGTGTGTGTATAGATCATGTAAGTACTAATTGTATATTAATGAATATATGATTTTTTTTTTGGAAAACCATGATTTAATGCATCATAAATTAGTTTTTTAATATTATTGTTAATTAAATGAGAAGAACATAAACATTTTATTCTATATAAATGATTGAGTAGTATATTTCGATATACAGAATGATGAAGACAAGATTTAAAATTTGTAAATGTATTAACTTTGAATTTAAATTCTTTACGTTTATCATATAAATTAGTTATTGTTTTGTTGTCTTTTATTGTAATTTTAAGATCTAAGAAGTTAATAGTGTTAGATAAGAGGTTTTCCGTTAATTCCAAATTAGTGGGATATTCAACTGGAAATTGAGAAATTTTAGATTGATCAGTGGCAATTAAAATTATGTCATCAATATAACAATATAAATGGAGATTATTATTAGTAAAAGTACGTTCATAGTGATGTAAGTCTGATAATAAACTGGATGTACAACCACCTTGTGGTATACCGACGTGCTGTAAATATAATGTATTATCTTGCAATATATAATTATTATAGATAATAAAGTTTGTTTATGATTTAAAATAAGCTATATCAATATTAGATGGTAATTCCAGTTTTTTATAATACTTTTTAAATAATGCATTTATTATATTATGTAAATCTAATAACTCTATATTATTAAAATGATCTTTGAAGTCATATGTCGTTATATTATATACACAGTTAAGATTTTTTTAAATAGTGACCAGTTGATAGCTATTTTTTATACAATGTGTATTATCATTGTTTGTAGTAAGTATATATAATTGATTAAGAATTTTTAATAGAAGTTTATTGGGTCTATTATTATATGTATTGCAAGCAATAGTTACAGTCCTAAATTTAATTGGGGTTTTATGAAATTTGGGAATTAGAACTAAATAAGGATAATTAAAATTAGTAGATAGAATATTTAATAGTTTATAATAACTTTGAATTTTAAGATTATTTACAATTACATTTTCATTGGTTTTTTTGAAAAGATTTATTAGAAGAAATACAGGTTGTAAGAAGTTGGTGATAATAAGTTTTACATATGATTGCATAATTATTAGGAGATTTGTCTACATATGTAATAACGTAGTTTTTTTGTAATTTAGTTATTTGTTGGAAAAAATGTTTTGGGTTAATAGAAACCAAATCAGAAATATTATTTTTTAAAGCCATAGTTAATTTTTCAATAATTAATATTTTCCATTGATTAAAATATGCAATAGGTTTATTGTAATAGATTGAAATTTTATATATAAAAATATCTATATGATATGTAAACTGTTTGATTATAGATTTAACAGTAAATTTAGATGGAAGTCTATATTTAGTACCAAAACCCATTAGTTTTTTCAATTTAAAATCATTAACAATATTAAGATTTCCAGTGATTATATGTTATGATCATTGTTTAGATATTTTTTTAGATTGGGGTCATTGCAATTACACGGAAAATTACTTGCAGCAGATGTATTTTTTGAAAATGTATTGTAGTTAAAAATCTTTCTACCAATTGTATTCGGGTATTTAAAGGATTTTGTTATATGAAGATTATTAACAGGGAAATAACATTTTATATCGTTGATTATAGAATTCATATTAATTTTATTAAATATATGATTTGAAAAAGTTATTATCATTTGAGTATTCGTATTATGAATTTTATGTTTTTTTTTTTTTTTTTTTTTTTTTTTTTTTTGTAAATTAATATTTAAAATATTAACCCTAGTCATAATGAGATCAAAATAAATATCAGAAAAATTTTTAGAGAAAGTTTTACTTAGAAAAACATTTAAATGTTGTATAATCTCTTTCTTTTTAATAGCAAAAATGTATTTTCAAATTAATAACCAATTATAATGCTTTAAATATTTACTTTGAACATCAATAATTTGTTTAGTGATATATTTTTTAGAAACTACACCTAAAGATGAACCCTTTCCACGTTTGTTTCGTGTTGTTTTACAATTTAAATTATGATTAAGAGTAAGATAAATTGGAGAATAATCAATAGTGTTATTTATAGATGTGAAGACTTTGACAGGTCGATTAAATATTTCAGAATTAAGTCCATAAGGACATATTGAGTTGTAATATTTCATGTATGATGACTCCATATAAAGCCGTTCTGATTTATGTTTTAGAATTTGAAGTATTTCAATTGTCCTATTTTTAAATTGATGTTTATGAAACTGTGCAATTTCAGCTGTACACTGTAGATTTTTTGCTTTCTTTTTATTAGAGTCTGAACGATGTTCATTGATACGTTTATGAATTGGACCTGATGGTTCACCTATATATTTCATGTTACATAAGTTGCACTTTATGCAATAAATAACATTAAATGCTTTACAAAAATTTGAATAATTAGGATCTGAGACAATTTGTGACTGAGAAGCGTATGGACCTGTCTTGCACCGAGCATCTAAACATTTACGAAAAAATAAAGGTCGAGGGGAAGAGTATAAATGATCACTGGATGACGATCCAGGAACAACCCCATTGATTTTTTTACATGAATTTTTAGTATTTTTCCATGGATAGTAAACAAGAATTTTGTTTTATAAGTATATCGTTTTTTTTTTATTTTATTTATATCACTATTCATATTTTAAAAACCTTCTAATGTTCCTATAACTCAATTTTGGTGATATAGGATATGGAGATATCGTCTCTTCTTATATTTGATGTAAAAATGAGTCTGAAAACCGAATAAAATAAATAAATAAATAAAATCCCTGCCGGCTCACCCTACAGGCGGAGGTAGACTTCGAAGTTAAGTACTAATATCAGCAACAAAAACTAAATCAAGATTACAGAAAAACCCAGTTTAACAATTTTATCTGGATGCTTTTGACGTTTTTTTAATTTCGTTTTTCTGTAAGAGCTCGTTTTATCAAAATCATATTATGTCGGTATTAAAAAAATACATATATTTTTTTCCACGCTCAGCAACTCGAAATTTTCTGACATATTTATAAAAGTAAAAAAATGAAACTTGCTGTCGTGATTTTTTGAAAAGATTTATAAGCGACCTGTGTTTTTATTTTCCGTTCAATTAATTGGAACTTGATTTAAAATTATTTTCTCAGTAAGACCATTTTTTTTTTCGTTTCCAGCGCTATCGTTTCGTGAAATTAAGTTCAAAATGCCCACTTTGTTGAAATATATTCTGCTTTTATCGAAAAATCGACCAATACAGAACTTTATGTAGTTTCTGAACAAGAGAACCGGCCAACTGGATGCGCTTGAGAGCGAAAGTGAATTTAAAAATGAATAAAAAAATAAGCCGTTTGGATTTGCCTATACCCTTAATAAGATCATTTTTTCGTCAACACGCATTATTGTTTAATTTAATTCAATTTTTTTCCCCTGTAAGAGTTGATCCTATCAAAAAATTATCAGTATGAAAGTTGTAGATAATATTGATAAGATGTATAATAAACTTAAGCGGATTGGATAACTTGTGAATTTACGAAGTTATGAATTGTTTTCTTCTTCACCCCTCCACACACATTTGTCTTCGTTTTTATTTATTTATTTATTTATTTATTTATTTTGCAGTAAGTGTTGGTCCAATCAAAGACTTGTCATTATAAAAGTTGTAGATACTATTAAGAAGATTTATATTAAGTTTAAGTGAATTTGATATCTTAAGAATTGACGAAGTTATGAATTTTTTTCTCCCTAGTACCCTATTTTTGCGCCCCTTGAGACCATTTTTTTATTTTATCAAAAATCTGTGAAACATAAATTTTCAGCCCTTTTCCTAGAATTAATAATAGCATTAAACGGATTTGATATATATATAAAAAAATAAGTTAAGGAGTTTTATCTGTTTTCACAAACCCCTCCCTAAATAGGATCCGCTTGATCCGATTTTGGTATTAACGAACTTGTCCGAGATATTCTACCCCTTGATTTTATGTATCCGTTTGGAAGAGATTTGTGCAGAATTACGGAAGCCATCGAGTCCATAAAAAAGTGATATATATATATATGTATATAGCTAATTAGCTAATTTATGGCTAATATGAAGATGAAACCACACGTTTTAAATTTGTGGAACTTTAGACATTTGGAACCCGGCGATTCTGTCTATGTTCTACAAATTTCCATTATTCCATCTTTATTCAATTTCTGCTATTTTTTACTATATTTTTGGAATCTATGTTAGGTGTCTTGGAGGGAACTGTATTTTTGTTAATGTCATTTTATTCATAATTTCACAGTTTTTGTTGGTGGTTGGAAATGTTTATTTAATGGTTATATATATATATATATCCCATATATAATTAATGAAAAATTATTGCACAACTGGCGCTAATAGCAGCTCATATCAAATGCAACAAAGATATATTTCATTACTTTAAAATGCAAAAACACCATAACTCATAAAAGAAGGTGTATATCTGCAATATTTAACTATAAAAAACTTTAAAAAAGACAAATTAAAGACAGGTAAAAAACAAAAACACAGGCAAAAAACAGTCTGTTCTTCTTCAGTGGGAGGACAGACTTAACCTAACTCCACCGCCACTGTTAAAAATCTGAAGGTTTCTGAACACACGTCCAACCTGCACCTAATACAGAAAAAAAAAAACTATTGTCAATTCAATAACTAAATTCAAAAAAGCTAAAATAAAACAAAAATAAGCAAAAATAAATAAATAAATAAGTAGTGTAGATAAAGCATAATTTAAAAATCTTTAATAAAATAAACTTTTAGAAGAGTACTTAAACATTAACAATTTAAATGTAAACAAATTAACATGTATGAATGCATATGAACGTGCACCCTCCCATACCTGCAAAATGAAAAACTTTTCAAAAACATGAAAAACAGTAATACCTGTATAATGTTCTTCACTTGTTAACAATGAACAATTAATTTTTCTTCCGTATCCAACTTCAAAAACTAGAAATTCCGAGTCTGCATTCCCCCATCGATTCGATACATCAACCTACATTCGTTCTTTTAACAAGACTTTAGAATACAACTTTCATTTAGAATCTTCAGGAAGGATGCCATCACATATTGCTCAAACCGCCAATCCACAATGTTTCCACTCACTTTTTAAAACTATCTTTAAATAATATTTCAAAAACTTTATAGGATAATTATTATTGTAAAAAAGATTAGCCAATAACTTAAAAATCTGTTTATAAACATTACTATCTTTGCCACAAATTTTATTGAAACGAATTATTTGATTAATTATAATATTTTTGTAATTTTTTTATGTAAATTAGAAAACCAATGTGGCATACTTCTTGTCAAAAATTGGAAACTATTTCTTTTATCATACAAATCTAAAATTAATTTATTATCAATAATTTCAAAGGAAATATCCAAAAATTCTGCATTATAATCATCACAGTTTGCCCTATTCAACTTTAAACAATGAATATGGCAATGTATATCCAAATTCGATGTATATCCAAAAACGAAACGATCTTCAATCTTAATAAAGATATTTTATCACTTTTTAGTATTATTTTACTTAATCTGTTTATCAGTGATTTTTATACATGTTTTTGTAACATTTCTTCGATGCTGGAATGAATATGTTTGAAGAGTTTGATAAGAAAATATTTTCGCGTTTCAAATATGAAAGACTACGTCAGGATCGTGAACTTTTGAGTTTGGATTTTCTTAAATTATGCCGCAGTAGGAACGTAATTCTGACATTTTTGAAGAACAGAAATAAATTTCCTAATTATAACTTTACTAATCTTAATAGAGAATTTGAGCATAAATGTTTAACATTGTGTATTAGAAAGAAGTATGCCTACATTAGCAAACTGCAACAGAGAACCTTAGATTTATATTATGAATTTGCATGGTAAAATCCGCTTGAAAGAAATGGTACAAACTTGCAAGATAGAAAACCTTTGCAACGCACAAAAGCCCAATGTTAACCGTATATGCCAGCCAGTGGAATTTCTGAATTTATCTAGCAGGCCATTAACAGAAGATTAAATAAAAGAACTTGAGCGGGGGCCAAAATACATTTTTCAAACTAAGCCTAATTTAATATCTATCATTCCAGAACTTGAAAATATTGTACAGTCTACTCATAACAATCATAAAGAAGAAATTCGCAATGTTATGTACTATGATCTAAAGAAGTTAATAAAGCAAACCACAAGGATACCAAAAGATGAATTAAATATTTTGAAAAATCTTAAACTTGATCCAGAAATCATTTTAATCCAAACGGATAAATCTAATAAATTAGCCGTATTAAATATAGATGACTATAAAAATAAAATGATAGAATGCATTAACAATATGGATTGTCAAGAAATTAAGAAGAATCCACTTAACATAATTAACAAAAAAGTTAATGAATTGGTTAATAAAGGGAGCTGGCCTGATAATATGAAAGTTCTAATGATAATTAATAAGTTAGCAGTAATCCCAGCAATTGTCGGTAGACTCAAAGACCACAAAATAAATATTCCAATAAGACCAATAGTAATTAAATTCTCAAGCCCCCCATATTTCATGGAAAAGCTTTTGTAGTTTTACTGAAAAATATTTTGCCCAGCTCTGATGATGTAATTAATTCAACGTATGAGTTCATTCAATATTTGAATAACATTAATTTACCTCAGAATTATTTAATAGCCACTCTAGATGTAGTCTCTTTATACCCATCTATTGATACCCAAAAAGCCGTTACAAATATAAATAATTGCATTGACCGCATGGAGAATATTAATGATAATATGAAAACTACAATGAAGAGACACTTAATCTTACAGTTAATAATAATTACTTCACTTTCGACGACAAAATATACAAACAAAATAACGGAGCTCCAATGGGTTCTCCTATATCAGGATTATTAGCTGAATTCATATTACGACCACTCAAAATAAATATATATAAATTGGACTATACTCCCCATGCATGGATCAGATACGTAAACGATAAATTTTATCATATGGCAACATGCAGATACCTTGTTCAATAACTTTTTAAACCAGATTAATAGCTTTGATTATAAAATTTAATTCACATTGGAAATAGAACAAAATGGCACGCTACCTTATTTAGATGTATTACTAATCAAAACGCACCAAGGAATAGAACGCACTGTTTACAGAAAACCCATAGCCAGTCAATCCATTATCCCTCATAATGCTCAAGCACCTTTTTCATACAAAGTTTCTGCATTTAGACATTCTATTCATAGAGCATTCACTGTTTGTACCCCCGAGCAATTAAATAATGAAATAAACAAAATATATGATATTGCAAGAAACAATGGATACAAAGAAAGCACCATAGAAAAATTAATTAAGAGCTTGAAGAATAAAAAAAAAAGAAGTTTCAATCCACAAAATTCCATGTTATCCACTTTACAATATTTTCCTGGTTTCTTCGAACGTTTGAAATATAAACTCAATAAATTCAATATCTTCCTAGTCGCAAAAAAATAGTTTGCAAGAAAATAAATCCAATAGAGTCAAACCAGTTATCAGGAGTATGCGAAATACCCTTCACAAAAGAAGATGGAACAAAACAGTATTATATAGGTATGACAAGTAGATAACTTAAAAACAGAATCAATGAACATATAGCAGACATCAAGTACAACAGAAGAACCACAGCTTTGGCCAGATTATGCAGCGAAGAATCGTTACAGATTGATTTTAAAAATAGCAAGTTAATTTATATATCAAGATTTTATTTACCCTCCATAATCCGAGAATCAATAGAGATATTTTTACGCAACAAGAATATTTGCAATGATTCAGTGTCCCTTGATTTACCTAAAATTTGGAAAGAGATGCTATGTAATTTTAATAACAATAGTCAAAATTAATCCACACTCGCAAATAGCCGAGATAATTTTATTTTTATTTTATGTTTTGCAATGTTTTTCATTATGCATGTTGTCTCGTGACATTATTTACCATGTTATTGTTTTGTTAAATTATATGGAAGTTAATCCACGCTCACAAATAGCTAATTTAATTTTAATTTAATTTTAGGTTTGCAATATTTTTCTTTATGCATCATGTCTCGTGACATTGTTTACTATGTTTATTGTTTTTAAATTTTGTGAAAATATTTTCTATCATAAATGATTTTGAAAATGTTGCCGTTGGTGCGACGAAACGATCTTCAATCTCAATAAAGATATTTTATCACTTTTTAGCATTATTTTAATTAATCTGCTTATAAGTGATTTTTATACATGTTTAATTTCAAGTCAAAATACTGAATAGTTTTATTTTGTAAAATGTACGACGAAATGTAATTTGTGTAGCCTAGTAGAGGTTCCGCTCGCACATCCTAAAAAAATAGATAAGTGGCTTGTTAACGCAAAATAAGTTGTATAAATCTTTAAAAAATTGCTTGAGTATATAAAAAAATGAATAAGTTGCACGACAATACGCACAAAAAGCTTACTTGTCTCGCCAAACCCATTTTCTCTACCTCGCCAAGGCCCTTGTACAGGGAAAGTATCAATTTCTTTTTTTCAAAGACTAAAAAGAATTTAATATAAATGGAAATTTGATTTTTTAATCATGCTTTCATTAAAATTCACAAAAATTTAGAAAATACATCCTTAAATGCACGGAGTTTAAATTTAATTCAATGAGTTCAATTATGGAGGATAAATGAATTTAAATGGGAATTTTGCCAAATTAGCCAGCTATCTCCAAGTTGGTTTCACATATAGAAACTTTTTTGCCGCCAAATTTGGGGATATTTCGCCACGTTGGTCAAAGTTTGACGATATCGTGGTAATCCTGTCATTAGTACTTTTCAACAAATACTCATTGTTGAAGCTAATGCTGATTTCTCCATAGAAAATCAAACGTAACCATTAAATAATTCATCCCCCCACCGTTGCCCCCTTAGGAATCGAATTAAACAAAATCAATGTCCAATTCATATATTGCCCTCAGGAAGGCATATATATTCCAAATTTCAAAACTCTAAGTAAACAGGAAGTGGGTGACAAATGAATCGCAAGATTTGAGTGCCACAGACAAATATAATTGTAAGTTAAAGTAACCATGTAAAAAAAAAAAAAAAAAAAAAAAAAAAGAGAAGAAGAAGAAAATAAGAAGAAATGATGCTATAAAGCAAAATATTTCATTAAACATCATATAATTGTTTCTAATTTCCACACGCGAAATATAAAATATGCTTTTGGCGATTAAAAAATGCTATTGAGAGATTATCGCAAAATCAAAAGATTATCTGAAATCAAAGTTTTCATGCCTTTTTTCTTTTAAATGAAAAACAAACATATTTCTTTTCGTGATCGATTAAATTTAAATATGGTTTATGGCACTTCAATATTACTGCATGCGTATTTTTTATTTATTTGCTTTATGTATTCAAACCAGTTGTCTACGAAAACATCAACCGGTGAAAGTGACGCACACCAAATTTCTGTGACGCATGAAGATAAATTGTGCTTTTTTATCAGTTTTTTCATATAATTTTTAAACGGTTTGGAACTTATTTTTCATTGTGGTTTCAATAGGCGACTCTCATAGGTACCTTCTGGTGCAATCAGAAGCGAAATCCAACAAATATTTTTTTCAGTTATGCTTGACGAAAGGTTTTTATTAGGCCTTTTTTTTTTTTTTTTTTTTTTAGTAGGACATGGCTTTAATATCCATCGTAGCTGTAATATTGCGCTGAGTATTAGCCTTCGCTTCGCTCAGGCAATTATGTGAGAAATTTTGTTCATATTATAAATATTCTCCAAGAAGAGGAGAGATGTACGAGGTTATAATTGATCTCTGAGTTGACATTGAAATTCAAGATTTATTTTTCGTATATAACAAAATCCTTCTTTACACATTCAATCTTGACCAATAAAGAAATTTTATGCAAAAAAAAAAAAAAATCTCGAAACAATGTTAAAAAAAAAAAAAAATGTAATTTAAAAAATTACAACGACCATTTGGAAAATGATTTTTTCAAATACTAAAATTTAAGACATAAAAAATCGCACGGAGTTGATCCTACATTACGTACGCCATGGATTAAACGATAACATTTCTGGACCCATCATGAACAAATTTTAAAAGAAATTTCAGTTTTACAATTTTAGGTACTGTAAATTTTTAAACTTCTACGGAGCTGGTCATACATTACGTACGCATGAATTAAAGATTAATAGTGTTATTACACGTAAAAATTGCAAGCAAGAAAAATCGCCTGCGACTCGTCAGATTTCGTATGAAACTTACGTAATAGCCAAGCATTTCATTGGCTGTTAGGGAAAAGGCTTTTCTATCATCAGATTTCCAAAAAAATCTCACGACCAATTTTAAATAAAATTTCATTCTTAAACTTCTAAACATCCGGAAATATTACTTTTTATACCGTCGGATAGAGAAAAAAATTTACATTTAAATGCAATTTGTTTGAAAGCTGTATCGCAACTTGTTTCTGATTTATTATTTTTTTTTTGTAGTTTTTATTACATTTTTGTCATAGTGGCAACACTCTGTTGTCCATCGTTGTTGAAACCAAAGGGAAATACAGATCACTGTATATACCAATCAGATAACGAATAAATTGTGGATTAAACCAATGAAAACGTTCACATATGCTTTTGATTTCCTACCCTGACAAGAACAATAACCATTTTTCCAAATGGTTAAAAAATAATAATAACAATTGGAAATGTATGTATTTTAATGGGACGTTGAACGTTTAAAAAAAGAAAATTCTTTTAAATTTTCATAACAGATACTTGAAATTTTGGGCAAATATACATTTCCCATTAAGTATGTAGAACACCTTAAAAGAAATTTCCAATTTTATTAAATTTTAAGATCTTTGAGAAAAATTTAAATTTAAAAACGAAATTTTAAAATGCTCCTTGCGTCTTAATTTTTTAGATACTTCCTTGATTTTGAATTTTAATCACGTAAATCACTATTACAAACAAATCTGTGCATTGATTTTTTAATCTCTTAAATAGTTAATTTTTTGGAGATATTTTTCTGAATTCGATATTGATTTTCATGAAAATGCTACCTTATAATGCGTTAAAAATAGAATTTAATTGGCTTAATGAAGTTGAATTTTAAAATACATACACAGTTTTATTTAAGCAATATCAGGATTCTTCCTTATCAGTTTTATGAATTTTGATACAAAATTAAGTAGCAAGGAGCATTTAAATATTTTAAAAAAGCTGAAACATCAGTTTCGAGAAAAACAGGTTTAAAGTATAGTGAAAGGGCAAAAAAATTGTGTGTGAATAAAATTAAAAAACTCGTAACGTTGCGTAAAATAATCTCATCTGCATCCGATTTTCCACGAATGGCGTACTACAAACTGGAGAGCAAAAATACACACAAAAATGAATGATACTTTTCGGGTCAATTTTTACTCAAATAAAAGTCCACGGTTACCAGGTACAGCTTTTTTCTTTGTCAACTATCAATAATGTCTAAGAGCATACATTGTATTTGCTGTTGAATTTAGTAGTTTGTGTCCTGCAGAAGTACTTGTAAGTGGGATAGATGCCAGTTTTTTTTTTTTTTTTTTTTTTTAAACAAATACTTGCAAATAATAATTTTCCTCTCTTGTACTTCGAAATATCTTGTAATTAAAAATAATTTTTTTTTACTATTAGTAAATACAGTATCGAAATATAGAAATACCAGCAAACCCCGCGGCTTTGCTCCCGTAATAGTTGAAATATGCCAAGTGATATTTGCATGATTATTTTTTATTAGAACACTTTTTGGAATAATTCAAAAATTAAAAATTAAGCCACAGTTTGACTAAACTTCATTATAAAAGAGCAGTAGACAGAAATGTATTTTAATTAATAAGAAGAACTAAAACTAATTCCAAATAAATGATAATTTAGAAAGTATTTTAAGACATTTATGCTCATTCCATACGCTCATTTCAGTATTCATTTGAAGATTTGAATTTTTTAGAAACCATCTTAACACATTTACATCTTAAAATTAACCACCATGCCAAATTCCAAGCTTCTTGTTTAACAGTCTACCATCTCTCTGGTGTTAGTGGCACCAATATAAAATGTCGAAATAGAGTTGAAATAGAATGTCTCGAAAAATGTTAAAACAGAGACTGTCACCCTTAATTTGCCAACATTAACATTGAAATCGGATGGTATTTCCTAATATTCTATAGAAAAGGGAATTTAGATGTTTTTAAAGGGTTTCTTGTTGTTCCTGCCAACCAGGTAGTAGTCACACCGGCATCACGGATAAAACTGCTTTGTTGAAACAACTAACTTTTGTAATACAGATCCAACCAAATATTTTGGTCAGAATGATCAAATTTTGGTTAGATTAACCAAAAGATTTTGTTAATTCAACAAATTATTTCGTTGGTCTAACCAAAATATTTTGTTTGAGCTATATTAACTAAAATTTAGTTGTTTCAACAAAACAGTATTTTCCGTGTAGGATCAGTAACTATCACACTTGATTTACAACCAATAACTTCTGTAATCGGTTTATTATTTCCTGAGATTCCATAGACATCGTAATTTAGGACTCTTTTAGAATGCTTTTCGCTCCTTCCCTTCGTTTCACCCCTTTTTAATTTCTAATTTATTTTTGAGTGTTCATAGAGGACATTTATATTTTATAAGTAACTACCGTGCTATATTTAAAGTTTCTAGTCTCTTCAGTACCGCAGAAATCTCAATTTAGATTTTTCTTTTGCTCCTGCAACCCTCTAGGTGTTGTACCGACATAAAATATAGCTTATGTTTGAGCAGGTTCTATCACCATCAATTTGCAACCATTATGTTTGAAATCGGCTTCGTATTTCATACGATTGTATAAAAGTCGTAATTTAGAACGCTTATAGAACGCTTGTCGCTCACTTCATCCTTTTAAATTTGGAATTTTCTTTCGACAATTCATAGAAAGCATTTGCATCTTTGAAGTAAATACCATTCCAAATTTGGCCCTCTTAAACACACACACACACAAAAAAAAACGCAATTTAGAACATGTTTTGCTCCTGTAAACCACAGGTAGTATTGACAACAACGTAAAATATAGGCTATGTTGGAGCGGTGAATGTCACCATCCAATTGAAGCCATTACTTCTGAAATCGGTTTCTATTGCCTGAGATTGCGTAGAAATCGGAATTTAGAACGTTTTTAGAACGCTTTTCGTTTATTTTCACCCCATTCTAATTTAAAATTTTTAAGGAACTCTTTTTTCTCAGAGAGCATTTACATGTCATATGTAATTACCATGCCAAATTTCAAGTTGCCTGCCCTTTCAGTATCACAAAAATCACAATTTAGAACTTTTTAAAAATGCAACCACAAGGTGGTAGTAACGCCGACATAGAGTAGATCCTATATTGAAGCAAGGGCTACCATCATCAATTTCCAACCATTACTTTTGAAATCGGTTGGGTACTTTCTGAGATTGCGTAGAAATCACCATTTAGAACGTATTTTAGAACACTTTTCGCACATTTTCACCCTTTTAAATTTCAAATTTTATTAGAAATGTTCTTAGAGATTATAACGATTATCTCGTTATATATGTTTACATTCCATTCCCCCCCCCCCCCAGACAGTTTCAATTAAAATTTTGTTTAATAACTTATTTATTTTGTGCACTACAGTCAAACAGTGCAGCCCCTAAATTAAATTCAACATTTAAAAACTAAATCGATTGTATTAACAGCCCTTCACATTTAAATCAAATTATTCTAAGTACTCGTCTCTTTAATAAAATAAAATCAGTGAATCACTCTCTATTTTCACTTTCTGATTCTTTCACACATACGCTTTAACCTTGTACAAAATTCGTTACGGCTGACTGTTAGTTTCAAACGCATTTTAACTTCGGTCATTTCCTTATTTGGGCATGAATATAACTCATCATTCAAAATCACTTTACATGCAATCTACTTATTAGAATTATTTTCGCTTCACACCCTTTTGTTCAGATGCATGGCACTTCTACATTTTTGTGGTAAAGCGGTGAATCTTTGATCTAACATCTGGTCTAGAAAAATACAGTCTCATGCTTTTAGCCTAACGAATTCGGTCTGTTACTATGCCCTTTCCAGATAACACTTTTTATTTTTACATTTAACCGCAGCTGTATCAATGTACTGTTGAGGCTCCGTCTATCATGACTCAGGAATGTATGCAGCCCACAATCTGCCCCCCCCTACACAATTAATATGGTAGAAGCCTACCGTACATTTTTGGCGAACATACCAGCCAATGTTTCTATTACCCCCTGTGCATGGCGCAAAAATACTTTTAGATTGGTGATATTGTAGTCCGCCAAGCAAGAAAGTTGTAACTGCATATTCTGGGATTCCTGCTTTCTCTCTAGCCTCGTGATGACGTCTTAAAAGAGGCTCCTTATTGCTTCTCCCCTGTACCTCTCCCTTGGACTTTCATCATGAAAATAAAATAAGTCTTCGTTTACCGAATTGGAGTTTTTTTAATAGGACCTGGTGTTTTTTAATCCTCGCAACCTTATAAACGCAAACGGCCATCTCTTCTAGCAAAAAAGTCATCATATAAAATTGGTCTCCGTGACCAGCTTTTTTCTCCAGTAACAAAAAAAAAATGTAAGGGAGAGGTACTTGCTTCTAAGCCTTTTTTCTGCATGGATTTCTGGCAGCGATGGATTCACCCCGGCTGTCACACCGTGCCCGCTACGTGGATTTCATCATGGAGTGAACTTTCGCCCTGGACGACTGCTCTTCGCCGTAAAATATCTGTGCCTGCCTGCTTCTCTGCTTTTCCCCTTTGCCAACCCCCGGAGTTGTGGAATCAGCTGCTCCCTTCCCGTCGCCTAAGAAATCTGCCTGCCGTACATCCTCCCGTGCCGAAGATTTCTGCCCGCGTGCAAACTTATCTCTCGGAGCATCCTTCCTGCCCGTCATCGCATTTCACTTGTGAAAGTGTCCTGCGTGTTTTGTGCAGTGTGCTAAAATACAAACCAGCTCAGTGTGTGTGTAAATATTTGTGCGAGTTAGTGTGCTCAAAGTGCTCCTCTACGTGTTCACTTCCTTTAATCGCAATACTTTTGTTTACATAAGTCCGACAAGCTCTGCAATCCTACAGTGCGTTGAGAAACCTTTCGAATCTGTGTGAAAAAATACTACAAATTATTCATCAGTGAAGTGCAGTGAAACACTAATTTCAAACCAAAAAAAAAAAGAAAAAAAAAAAAAAAAACCCTGCAAAAACGTGTGCTACCCCCCTCATATGTAAAGGAAAGGTGATAAGAGAATACTCGCCTTAGCGAGTGCTAAAATTTCCCTTGTTTACTTTCTGTTTACGAAAAACGAAAGGAACGTCTGAGCGAGTCAGTGATTGAATGAATGAATCCCGCTCTCCAACCTCCTCAATATTCTGGAAAAGTGTGTTTTGTTTTTTTACCATACGACACCAACCAGTTTGTGAAATAATTTTGTGAAGTGCTCAATTAGATAGTAACGTTCTGTTGTGAGGTTTTATAAGTTGTTCATCTTTATTCAAGAGGCAGTTTGCGATAAAAAAAAAATCTCAAAAAAAGTCTTTTGCTGCCAAAGAATCGTTTTAAAGATTCATTCAAACGCATACATAGATTTGTAGCAAATGTTTATGATATTGACAAAGAGGTCATGAAGGTGCAAAAAAAAAAAGTGAAAATAAATACTGCACCAGTCCCTTAAAATAGCACATTTTTAGAGTACGAAAGCATATTTTAATTCCCCCATTTAATTGCTTTCCTTTCGCTTAATTTTCTTTTCAGTTAATTCTGGAAACCTTGTTTTAAAATTTTTAAAAGTTGTTTCATTCCATTTGTATGCATTCTTACTCCATAAGTACTCACAAGTACTTCTTATTTAATTTTATTAATATTATTGTGTTTTTGTACAGGATACGAAAACACAGTGATATTGCTATTTTTGATATTTTGTGTTGTCTATTATAATATTTATAAATATAATATAAGTAGTTTTTTTTCCCATTGCATTGAATGTTCCAATATCTTTAGTTATTAAGATACACATTCACCTTTGCTTAACTTTTAATGCATATTAAAATATATTAATTTTTTTTTTTTCTCTCTCAAAAAGAGTTAACGAAGATTATATTTAGTGCCATATATTTTTCTGGTTCGCCTTTTGGCTTGAAAATATTTTAATTTGAGAAATATTTTTAATTTCTGTCCTTTTAGAGAAATAAGGACAGATAGCAAGTTTTTTTTTTTTTCTCTGCTAAAAAGGATAAAATAAGTTTTTAATTCAGTTGCTTGCTCCTACCAGTTTTATTTTGAAAGACTTACATGTTTCATTCAGTTAAAAAAATAAATAAATAAAAAAAATAAAATAGGAGCTATTGCGAAATATTTTTTCTGTTTCTTTTTTGCGTAAAATAAGCAACGGTATTATTTTTACTTTGGGAAACACAATTTTGTCCCTGGATAAGTTTTCTTTCTCTCTATTTTTTTTTATATAAGGTTTTTAAAAAAAAATAAGACCTTTTGTTTATTTTAAGTTGTGTATTAGTTTTTTTTTAATGTGATTATTTATGTGATTATTTTATTTCATTATTTTATGTGCTTTGTATTTTTATCTGTTTATGTGTGTTATATTTAGATATGTATGCAGAATTTCAGTAACAATTTTTGATTAGAGAATTTGTGTTAGGTAAACCGTTGACCATGTCCGCTAAACAAGTTCAAATCAACATTAACCAATTTGACGGAGATCCGGATTTGCTTAAATTATTTTTTAACCAAATTAGGTCGGTCGCTGAAATTAACAAATACAGCCCTCAGACTACCATTGCTGTACTTGTAGGCAAGTTAATTGGTCCCGCTCAAAAATTTTATGCTCAGAATCCGGAAATTCAAAAAATTAATGATCTAGATACGCTTGAAAAAGAATTTGCCGCATTTTTCTCACCCCCCAGCAAGTGCGTGGCTGGCGTTGAACTTTCGAGCTTATCTCTTCTGCCAGCGGAGTCAATTAAAAACCTGGCACATCGGTTAAACGTGTTAGCCGCAACTGTCTATTCAGATATTAAAGACGAAAATGCCCGTAACACGATTAAACTTATGAAATTTATGGAAGCTGTGCCAGCTAACATACGAATAAAGTTACAAGAAGAAGGCGTGAATGAATATCGTGCTGCTGTTGAAAGAGCACAGATATTACACGAAATTCTGCATAACGAAAAGATTCTACATTCCTTACCCTCTGTCAGTAAATCTCAAAATAACATTGAAGAGCAATTGAAGGAACTCTCAGAAAAAATAAATGCATTAACACTCGCACCGCCTGGACCCAAAACTGAAACTAAAAAAAAATGACATGCAAGGTAGCCCAAAGTATAACGCAAATGCGATGCGCTATAGGAAAAATTTCAAAACGCGAAATTTCCCAAAACGTTTTTCCCCTCACAATCGTCCACAAAGAAAAGTTGTGACTTGTCAACTCTGTTTCCGCGATGGCCACCAGGCACATCAGTGTTTTAAATGGAAAAGAGTTAATACACAGAGAAGGGAAAATTTTAACAGACGCAACAATTACCAGGTTCAGGAAAACTAGAACAGAGACACAATTTTTATGCTGATGATTTTGTGTCTCAACCATGTGACTTAACATCAGCAACATTTCCTATTGACCCTACATTACCAAAGATCTCTAAAGAAAGATTAGTCAATTCAACCGGGTCACAAACTTCAGATCACATTAAAATTGCAAGAAATATCACTACTCAAACAGAAAATGAAGGCGATAAAATTGTTCACATCATTTGTAGTGTTAATACGCATTCTCCATCACCCCCTCTTGTAAAGGCCACTATTGCAAACCATAAAATCACCCTATTGGCTGACTCTGGAAGTAGCATTTCGTTACTTTCACAAAATTTATTTAATGAACTTAAACCTGTATTAAAATACAAGAGACTATCAACAGCCATAAATATTAAAACCGTCAACTCAGATGTTTCTTTTTCTTCATGTATTAGAGCATCCATTAAATTAGAAAAAAAATCCTTCTCGCACCACTTTTATATAGTGGATATTCCCGAATCCTCCAGTTTTGAAGGCATTCTTGGTTTTGATTTCATTAGTAAATTTAACATTATCATTGATACTTTCAATAAATGCATTCACATTAACAACAACTTGACTATTCCACTAGAAACATCACACACTAAGTCTAAAGTCAGTGAAAGTAATCAATGTAACACCTTATGTGATGTAGTACCAAATCAAAAAGTTTTCTTAACCCGTAAAGTCATTCTAGAACCCCAAGAGCAAACATGGTGCTCAGTTTACACAAACAATAATATCAAACATGACATAAATTATCTATTTGAATATGTGGCAGATAAAAAAGAAGTAATAAGTCATGATGCCATTATTCAAATGAATAAGAAAACTAAACGCAAAAAGAAGCCTGTACAATTAAATCATTTCTTTTCTATTTCACTTACAAATAATTCTGACACTACCATTCATCTCCCTAAACACACAAAAATTGGACATTTATCTGAACTTGAGGAAATTCTTGACTACCCCTCTGATAATTTGGACAAGCATCATAACTCAGAACAACACTTCCTAAATTTTATTCAGGCATCTAATGAAACATTAAAAAAGAGGAAAGAGGATTTGGCAGCTACCGATTTTGATCTTACACATTTAAGTTCTAATGAAGCAAATACAATGACTAAATTATTACTTAATTACTACCCGGCCTTTTCAAAATCATTAAATACACTTGGACATACTGATAAGATTGTACCTGATTTGAAATTTATTAATGACTACCCTATAAAAACTCTTCCATTTCCCCTTCCTCAATCTTTGCAAAAAGGTACTTTAGAACAAATTAAAGATCTGCTTGATGCCAAAATTATTGAACGCCACTGTTCAGAATGGGCTTGTCCCATGCTTTTAGTCAAAAAGAAACCAGACGGAACTGGTAAACAAAAATTTCGTCTCGCCTTAGATCTTCGAATGGTAAATACTGTAATTCAAGGATCATCTTACCCTCTACCTAAAATTCAAACCATCATTTCAAATCTTTCTCAGTATCGATATTTTTCTTCTCTTGACTTTCATCAGGCATATCATCAAATTGATTTGCCAGAAAAATTCCAAAATCAGTTGACATTTACTACTATGTTTGGTTCTTTTAGATACAAGAGATTAGTGTTCGGATTAAAAAACAGTGCTTCTATTTTCCAAGCTTTAATGGACTCTTTGCTTGATGAGTTACAATTAGATGGTGTATATACATATCAGGATGATTTCATTGTAGGTGCAAACTCTTTTGATGAAATGTGTAATAAATTAAAAAAAATTCTCTCTATCCTAACCAAATACAACTTAACCCTGTCTCCTAGCAAGTGTACTTTTCATAAATCTAGTATTGACTATTTGGGATTTCATGTAGAAAATCAGTCCGTTTCCCCGATTCAGTCAAATATCATAAAAATAACATCTTTTCCCACACCTACAACTAAACGTCAACTAAAAAGACTCATTGGTGTCATTACATTTTATAAGAGTCTAATTCCATCCTTTTCTGAGTTAGTACAACCACTGATAAACCTAACTACTCCAAAAGTTAAATTTAAATGGACAGTTAAACATCAAGAAATCATGGACACAATACAAAAAATTTTCTTTAATTCTCCCATGGTTAGATTACCTGATTGGAACAAGACATTTTATTTAAATACAGATGCGTCAAATGTTGCTATTTCTGGTGTTTTATTACAAGAACATGATCAACAACTTTTACCAGTTGCATATTTTTCTAAATCTCTTAAGCCATCAGAAAAAAAATACCCTGCACTTAAATTAGAACTCATGGCAATTTATAAATCTGTAACTGCTTTCAAATATTATTTATATAACAGACAATTTGTAATTCTTTCTGACAGTAAACCCTTAGAAAAATATAACAAAACTACTAATCCAGCTGATATTATCTCGCGTTGGCTCATGGAGCTTTCAGAGTACTCATACACTTTTAAACATATCCCTGGTAAGAAAAATGTTCTTGCTGACTATTTATCTCGCTGTACTTTTGAAAACAATCAACAAACTCTGGATACTAACCCTGAACTGATCCATGACCCTCAACCATTACCTATTGTTGACTATGATACACCAGACAGTAATAATTCATGTTCAAGCGCCACTAAGAAATATGTAAACTATCTGGTATCTGGTAAACAAACAAATCCAGATCCTTTATTAGAAATTTCAAATGAAACTTTCTGCACTGAACAAAAAAATGACACCACCTTGTCCACTGTTTACAAAGATATTCTAAAGAAAGGACCTTCTCAAAAATATCCTAATTACTTCATACACCCTGATTCGAAAGTTTTAATGTTAAAAAAAGAAAATAACCTTAACAACACTTTTTCATATCACATTGTTGTTCCTAACTCTCTTAAAAGCAAAGTTTTAACAATCTCTCATTTATCTCACTTTGGTTTTAATAAAACTTATGAGTTTCTATCATCAAGATACTTTTGGAAAGGCATGTATGTTGACACCTTAAACTTTGTAGCTTCATGTGTCAAATGTCTTCAATGTAAACATCATCAAACCCCTCCTGCACCCTTACAACCCACCTACACGCCCAGATATCCTGGCCATACTATTAGTACAGATCTCGTTGGACCTTTTTCTAATGGTAAACATATTTTAACTATTACAGATCACTTTTCAAGACATGTTGAACTTTTTCCACTTAATGATACATCTGCAGCTAAAGTCGTTAAATGTTTATTCTCTTACATAACCACCTTTGGGAGACCTTCTGTTGTCTTATCAGACTTAGGACCCCAATATACATCTCAAATATACAACATTTTTAATGATACTCTAGGTATTAAGGTACTTCACAGCTCTGTTTCGAGACCACAAAGCAATGCTCTTTCAGAGAGAATAAATAAATCTATCAAATACTCTGTTAATATACTTTTGCAAGAAGGTCACTCATTTGAAAATGCAATATTTATACACAAGTCGCTCTATAATGGTTCAAAACATTCAACTACATTATTCACTCCTAATCTTCTGCACTTTGGACGTGAACTTTCATTAATTTTTGACACTTTTGATCAGAATAGCAATCAACCTTTTCTAGACAAACATACTGAAATACATAAACTACTTGAAGATTTACACAAAATATATAACAAGGCTTACAATAACATTAAAACAGCACAGGATAAAAGGTATAAACATTACGGTCAGAAAGCTAAATTAAGAACCATTTGTCTCAAAGATATTGTGTACTTAAAGTCTGTTGATAAATTCAAACCTAAATACACTGGACCATATATTGTAACTTTCAAACATTCACCTGTGTCATTCTCAATCAAGAGATTGTATGCTGCTGATAATACAGCATTTCGGGTGCACATTGATAGGTTACTTCTTGCACCACCTCGATATGGACATTTATTCGATGCTACAAGTCACTTAAACAATCACAACTTCCCTAATGTTTATCAACCACATACATATAATTTAAGAAACAGAAAATAATATACTACTGTTTACATTTTTTTCTTATGACATGTATTGTGAAGCTAAGTGTACAACCAGAGGCCTAGGTTGTATGTATGTTGTTTACAACAGAACTTTGACAACATTATGGCTGGCCCATGACTGTTTTCTTCGAAGATCTCTTGTGAACAATATTTTGAATCACTTTACACTCATTTCATTTTACTGTACACTTTTTATGTTATTTACATACACTTAACTATTATTTACAGTTTAACATTTATTTTACATTTCATTCTTTTACGATTACATTTCAGTTAAAACTGATAGCTAACACATTTAATAATTGCAGTTAATAAAAAAAAAAAAAAAAAAAAAAAAAAAATCACGTGTAATTTGATAACATTTTCTTGGCAACCAGTTACTTACCTTCTAAATATATGACTTGTGCATTATTTAACCTGATTATGACTTTTTCATTTTTTTATGTCTCTCTTCACTCTAGGATTGTCTACCCCTTTTTGATTTGATATATATGTGACATATATCTATTTTTTTTATTTTTAATTCTCCCTTTCGAATGTTTTGTTCCCGTTCAAAATTATTGCCCTTAGGGTCCAAAACTTCATTGTGTTGAGAGACAACCCCTTGGAATTGGTGTTCCAATTCACAAAAAATCAATTTTTGCTTGTAAACCGACGTGTGCTCCTTTAGAGGACCGCTAGTGTCTTCGGAGGAGCAGGGACTCATATAAGCGGGCGCTGTATGAGTCTCAAAACTCCCTCCTCACATAAGGCTGAAGCCCTAAGCTGACGCCATAATACTTGTGGTCTACACAAGATTCAGGGTGACACCTTTTTCATGGGCGTGCTTCAGGCACCTCTTTTTTTTGTCATCCTATGCTGCATGCATGAACATTACATTTTTTTAAAACCATGTCCAATTTCTTTTAAAATCATATTACAATTGATTATTAGTTTACAATTACACATTTCACTTATTATTATTTACTCATTACTTCTAGTGTTGCATTTGTGTTTATATATATATTTTTATTGTTAGTACTTGTATTTTTCATAAAATGATCCGAATCAGGATCAATATTTTGATGATGTGCAGCCAAGGATCTAGTTACATGCTGCTTAAATATTTGCTGTCAGAGTCGACTCAGTCAAAAAAAAATATACCATGGTATGCAATTTTGAAGAAAATTTTACTGAAGGTGGAGATCCATAAACTTAATTTAGAAAATATTAATTCATAAAATCTCTTAGGACTGTTGAACTATTGATGAAAGAGATTTTTTTTTGTTTTCATGACAGCAACTTGTTTAAAAAAAAAAAACTTTTATGTTTTGAAGATATATTTATATGTGTAACTATTTTTCTTGCTGTTTTGCCCATGCACACGGGTCAACAAAAGTTTTTTTTTTTTTTTGCGGTGTCCCAGGTGATATATATAACGATTATCTCGTTATATATGTTTACATTCCATTTCCCCCCCCCCCCAGACAGTTTCAATTAAAATTTTGTTTAATAACTTATTTATTTTGTGCACTACAGTCAAACAGTGCAGCCCCTAAATTAAATTCAACATTTAAAAACTAAATCGATTGTATTAACAGCCCTTCACATTTAAATCAAATTATTCTAAGTACTCGTCTCTTTAATAAAATAAAATCAGTGAATCACTCTCTATTTTCACTTTCTGATTCTTTCACACATACGCTTTAACCTTGTACAAAATTCGTTACGGCTGACTGTTAGTTTCAAACGCATTTTAACTTCGGTCATTTCCTTATTTGGGCATGAATATAACTCATCATTCAAAATCACTTTACATGCAATCTACTTATTAGAATTATTTTCGCTTCACACCCTTTTGTTCAGATGCATGGCACTTCTACATTTTTGTTGTAAAGCGGTGAATCTTTGATCTAACATCTGGTCTAGAAAAATACAGTCTCATGCTTTTAGCCTAACGAATTCGGTCTGTTACTATGCCCTTTCCAGATAACACTTTTTATTTTTACATTTAACCGCAGCTGTATCAATGTACTGTTGAGGCTCCGTCTATCATGACTCAGGAATGTATGCAGCCCACAATCTGCCCCCCCCTACACAATTAATATGGTAGAAGCCTACCGTACATTTTTGGCGAACATACCAGCCAATGTTTCTATTACCCCCTGTGCATGGCGCAAAAATACTTTTAGATTGGCGATATTGTAGTCCGCCAAGCAAGAAAGTTGTAACTGCATATTCTGGGATTCCTGCTTTCTCTCTAGCCTCGTGATGACGTCTTAAAAGAGGCTCCTTATTGCTTCTCCCCTGTACCTCTCCCTTGGACTTTCATCATGAAAATAAAATAAGTCTTCGTTTACCGAATTGGAGTTTTTTTAATAGGACCTGGTGTTTTTTAATCCTCGCAACCTTATAAACGCAAACGGCCATCTCTTCTAGCAAAAAAGTCATCATAGAGATCATTTATATCTTATAAGTAACAACCATTTCAAATTTCATGTTTCTAGACCCTTCAGTAACTCAAAAATCGCATTTTCGAGAGTTTTCTTGCTCCTGCACCCCGTTTGGGGGTAATGGCACCGACATAAAATGTAGCCTATGTTAGAGCAAGGGTTGTCACCTTCATTCTAACACCATTATTTTTTTAATCGGTTTGGTACTTCTTGAGATTGCGTAAAAATCGCCATTTAGAACGTTTTTTAGAACGCTTTTCGCGCATTTTCACCACTTTTAAATTTCGAATTTTTTAAGAAATGTTCTTAGAGATAAGTTATATCTAATAAGTAATTACCATGCCAAATGCCATGTATCTGGGCCCTTCATTATAACAAAAATTGCAATTTCGAGCTTTTTTTTTTTTTTTTTTTTTTTTTTTTCTCCTGAATCCCCTTTAGGGTTAGTGGCACCGATATAAAATGTAGCCTATGTTGGAGCTAGGGTTATCACCATCATTTTGACACCATTATTTTTTATATCGGTTAGGTACTTCTTGAGACCGTAAAAATCGCCATTTAGAGCCTTTTTTAGAACGCCGTTTTGCGCATTTTCACCCCGTTTAAATTTCGATTTTTTTTTAAGAAATGTTCTTAGAGATCATTTATATCTAATAAGTAACTACCATGCAAAATTACATGTATCTGGGCCCTTCAGTAACACAAAAATCGCAATTTTGAACGTTTTTTTGCTCCTGCACCCCATTTTGGGGTAGTGGAACCGACATAAAATGTAGCCTATGTCGGAGGAAGGGCTGTCACCATCATTTTGACACTATTATTTTTTTAATCGGTTTGGTACTTCTTGAGATTGCGTAAAAATCGCCATTTAGAATGTTTTTTAGAACGCCTTTCGCGCATTTTCATCCCTTTTTAATTTCGATTTTTTTAAAGAAATGTCCTTAGAGTTCATTAGTAACTTATAAGTAACTACCATTCCAAATTTCATGTTTCTAGGCCCTTCAATAACACCAAATATCACAATTTGGAACGTTTGTTTGCTCCTGCCCCCCATTTAGGTGTAGTGTCACCGACCTAAATGTAGCCTATGTTGGGGTAGCCACCGTCATTTTGACACCATTATTTTTTTAATCAGTTTGGTACTTCCTGAAATTGCGTAAAAATCGCCATTTAGAACGTTTTTTAGAACGCCTTTCGCGCATTTTCATCCCTTTTTAATTTCGATTTTTTTAAAGAAATGTCCTTAGAGTTCATTAGTAACTTATAAGTAACTACCATTCCAAATTTCATGTTTCTAGGCCCTTCAGTAACACAAAAATCGCATTTTTAGAACGTTTTTTGCTCCTGCGCCCTCTTTCGGCTAGTTTCATGGAAATAAGATATAGCCTATGTTCCATGTTTGTCCAACACCATCATTTTGATACCATTACTTTTGGAATCGGTTCGGTAGTTCCAGAGCTTACTTCCTACAAATAAACCATTTTTACCTCTTTATAATATTAGTATAGACTACATGGGTGGAAATTTGGCAAAGCAGAATAAATTAGTTAACTCGGGTGACATCATTTTCACATCATTGTATTTGATGAAATTTCACGTCTAAATATTATCATATATGTGTAACAACATATATATATATATGTATATAAACACATTTTAAAAACATATATAAATATATACATAAAATAACTTTCCGAGCTATTAAATAGCGACTTATATGAGATTAATAAGTGGTCTAGATTTTTTTTATTCACCTCAGTAATTATCTGTAATAAATAATACAATTATTATAGATACGAGGTGGAACCCGTCGAATTTCGACGAAAGAAAATGTTTACAATGGAACTGTTGCATCAAATTTATAATACATCGACAACAATAATTACAATAAAAAATCCATCTGATACTTGTTAGTTTAACTCTCCAAAGACATATTTTAATCTAAGATTAACAAAATATTTTTTTCACAAACTTCAACTGTTAAAATTATCGAAAAATTAAATTTTATTCATATACGTAATCCGTAACATATAATCAAGATAAGTAATTTTGATTAAGTTATCAATTGATGCTTGGTATTACGGAATGAAAAATCAGCAAAAGTGATTTCACCTTGACATAATCATAGAATCCCCCCCCCCCCTCCCGCCCTTTAAATCTAAACAGAATCAAGTCATTTTCCACGTTTCACATTCATATTAACCATTTAAAAACATTTTAAGACGCAATAGGTTATTAATAAATATATTTTCAAGCTTGAAGTCACGTTTGTCAACTTTTACAACTTTCCATGTTAAAATTCCCACTCCTGATTTGAGGTCTTAGTATCTCTATACCTACGCGCAAAAATTCCAGAAATTTATAAGTTTTAGACGTATTCAAGGGGAAATAACCGGTTTTATCACATAAAATTATCGTTTTCTTTTAAATATGACGTTATTTTCAGTCGCTGAAATATTTTTCCTATTGTTTCAAACTCAATATCAGAGAAATGAAAAATTAGTGAAATATAACAGCATCATCTGGGAAATTGCGTCTTTTTTAAAGCGTAACATCATTTTCTGTTCAATTTTTTTTAAAAGATAGTTTTAATTGTAATGAAAAAATGGCATCAGTAAGAATATAATCAATAAAGATAACTAAACCACTTTTAATGGAAATGAAGTACTTCAGTTGCCACGATTAGAAAATTGGTATTAAAAACTATAAAAAAAAATTAATATCTCAAAAATAAATTGAGATACAGCTTTCAAAAAAATTGCATTTAAAAGTGCATTTTTTTCTGCATACGGGCAGTGTAAACATTTAAAATGTGGGATGTTTAGAAGTTTAAAATTTTGCAGTAGTGAAAATTGCAAAACCGAAATTTCATTTCAAATTTCAATGTGTTGCCATTCGCAGAATGACGTATGCGTTACGCACAGACATGTTTGTCCTTTATAATATAGATACGAAAAACTAATCACGCTCTTCTACAGCAAAGAATTTGAAAAAAAAAAATGAAGGAACATTTTTCTTCTTACAGTTTAATAAAGTAAATAAAAAAAGGGCGATAAAATTATTTTTCAAAATCAATTAGTCGAGATTTATTTGCTTAACTCATTTGCTTATTTTTATTAATGTTTAGCTCCTTACTAATAATTTGTGATAAATTCTACAAAACTGGGAATATTTTTCTCGATTATTATTTATGTAGTCTTAAGTTATTTCTTTTTCAAATGTAAAAAAAAATTCTTACACATTTAAACATTAAATATTGATGAAATATTTCATTGCTCTTAGCATGTAAAGGGACATCATGTGCAGGGAAGGAATGTGCAGTTTCTGCACAAAGTCCAAAAGAATAATTTAACATTTTTTTTGTTTAAATGTAAAATTTCACACGCAAACAAAAATAAATTTAATTAATTATAACAGACATTCTAGTCTTCATGAAAATATTGTTGTTTTTTATACATTTATTTTGAAAAGAAATAAAATTACTTAAAAGAATCATGGGTTTTGCTCTATCTGTAACGAATACATTAAACGGTTACTTTGACGTCGTAAACAATAAATACAAAAATGAACAAATGTCGTTCTTGTATTAGTATTAAAAAAATAATTTATTAAATGTTGAACATTTTTTATCGAAAGAGCGATTTGATTTTTTTTCCCATGGAAATGCTGCAGTGCTTTTAAATTGCCGAAAAGAAAGCGATTTATTTTAGAAAAAATGTGAGGAAAGGAAAAAAAAAAACATTAGTTTAAACTATATCCTATAAACATGCTAATTGAAGTTTTCTTTTGAATTTGGAATGTATGTGCAATGGATTTGAAGGTATAATATTCGATTTAAAAATTCATTTTCGTAAGTTCTTTAATAATACTTTAATTTATGTTTTTTATTAGTAGCTTTTCCCAACATTGTTATGTAGCACCATATAATTGCATTTGAATGACTGCATTATGGTAATAAATGGTGTAAATTTAAAAATTCAGAAAAGAAAATAATACGATCATGTTTAACATATAGTAACAATAAGTATATTTTTGTAACATTTATCAATAATATAGTACAACTAATATAAACCAGATTTCATTTAAATGGTAAACATTGCCTTAATTATCTAATTTTGAATGGTTATAAGACAAGTTACCAAAGCTTTGTACTCAAATTAAATATAATTTGCATTACCTCAATGGATTGAATATGAGATTTAACACTAAAATGAAACATATATTTTCTCTAATCTTATTATTAGAATTAATTTGTAATCTACTTATATTTTCTGATAACTAGATTTTCCGTCTTAAACAAATTGTTTTAATCTTTTGATAATGACGAAAAATTCACGGTTGAGAAACTTTTCTGAAGTTCTTAGCACGTTTAAAATTTAGAGCTTGGAATTATCTTCACGAAACATTAACTGTTCTCTTTGAAGGTATTTCTGAATATCATGTCAGCGAAAAGATAATTTCCATCGGAAAAGGTGGAATGTGATTTGACTTCATATGTCACAAGTGTAATGAATTTTAATAAAATTCACACTTTTTATCTTTCTTTTGTATTCGAATTTAAGTAAAGAAATTTAAGATACTTTATAATATTTATTTATTTTTTTCAAAATGGTTATCCGTAAACTATGTAATCTTCTTTAGTTATTTTTAGTCTGATGGATTTTTCACTGATGAATTAAGTTAAGGATAAATGATTTATGTAGTAATTATTACATAAACCTTATACGGGGCATTCTCATAATCTTTTGACTTTCAGAAATAAAAATCTGGTGAAATTAAACTTGCTAAAATAACAATTTAATCTGAGAGGCGAATATCTTAATGATTCAAAATAAAGAAAAAACTGGTCAGCAGCAATTTTTTTTTATTTAACTGATGTTTAGGTTAAACTTGCGAGTTTTATTTTCCTTACCCTTTTACCAATATAACTTTTTATTTTCTTATAAATATTTATTTATAATGAATTTGCATAGCACCCACAAGACATTCATATAATAAATAATAACAATGTAGTATTTTTATGACAAAATTTTGGTATAACATTGCCTTAAAAGGGTGTTAAAGAAGGGACGGAAGGAAGAAAAAGGGGGGTGGTATAGGAAAAAAAAGGGACGGTAATGAAAAAAAAAAGGGGGATGGTAAGGATGGAACAGTAAGGAAAATTGCCACTATTTTTAGGCAAATCATGTTAAGACTAAGTGATAGCCACAAAGTTCATTTATTTTTAGAAATAGTTATTTACATTAGATTAAATAATAATAAAAAAATTAATTAACCTAGAAAAGCGTAGGAATAAATTTTGGGGATGGTAAGTCTACCAATATAGACACGGTGCTTGAAATTGGTATTTAAATTCTGCAGTAAATTTCCTGTCAAAGAATTTTAGACATTCTTTCTCTAGCATACTTCTGCATGAGAAAAAACTTGAACAAAATTATGTGGCTGCATCTGAAGTGATTTTCTGTATACGTTTAGCAAGAGGGTGTGTAAGTACAAAGTTTAAAAAATAATATCAATCATAAAAATGTGTGCATGCTAATATTTTGCTACATATTCATATAAAACAATTGTCCCAGTTTCGGAAAAAATATATCATCGAATTACTTTTATTGAAACAATTTTATACAGACAGCTCCAAAATTAAAAATCAGCATCATGGACATGGAACAGTATACCAGTTTCCTGGATATTTAGACCCCCAACATCGTCTAAAACTTATTTATCACGGTAATATTGCTGTGCAGTCATGCAATGGGAGGTTCCCCAGTATATGAAATAAAACAAACACAAGAATATACACTAAAATAAAAATTATTATCCAGGGGCTTAAAAGTCAAAGATTGTGAGAATGCCCCATATAAATATAAACAAACTCATGTATTAAATGATTATTTTTAAAGACAATCATGTCATCAAGTTAGAGCTAAAGGAGAGCGTTGGTTGCCAGCCTGGAGACATATTTTCATGAGATGGGAAAATTGCAACTCGATTGAATTATTTATCATCAGTTGATGGTATTTTGAAAATAATTAATTATCGCTTAACTCTTCATCATTAGTTTGTTGGAGTTCCTTTATCTGCGGTTTATTCTGTGGAGATGTTTCGATTAACAGCCCACATGTCATAACAGAATGTTTGATCTTAGCGAATATGGTGTTGCTTGCGGTGTCGTCCAGGTAGCTGAAATGATGGAGTATGATAAACCAAGCTCAAATTGTGAATAGATTGAGTATAAATTCATGACATGGACATTTTGCATATTAAATCTGGATCAACTAATATTAATTTAACTAATCATTAATGAATTTTTTAATGTCCCAATCACTAATCTATGAAGTATTACAAAATTAAAACATTCAAAATTGTCGAATGGAAATATCAACAGGAAGGCGAGTGCATAAAAAGAACAAAGAAATAAATATATATATGTAAGGATCCTAAATATTTGAAATATTTTGTAAAGCTATTTGTAACTAAAACAATACAACGAATTGAAAAAGGCCAGAAATAATGAATCATTGTCAGCATCAACAAATCTTTTGCGTGAAATGTATGATCTCAAAATTGAAAATCCATTAAATTCAAAATGAACTTAAAATGGGAAAAAAATAATGAATAAAATTAATTAATGATTCGTAACTCGTTCTTAAGAGAAATATTACTAAAACATTAGTAAAAAACGGTAAATTTCTGATGTAGAAATAATAAACTACCGCTTAAATGCATATTTCCACCATTGCCCGATTAAACGCTACCAAAAAAATAAAAATGAAAGAAATATATAACTAATCAATAGGACTGAACGATGCCATGAACAATAGAAATAAAAATGAAACATGTGAGTTTAAAACTTACTTATCAATAGAAACATTTATGCATTAGAACTTTTTTAAATATCATATTTGAAACAAAATCAAGCATCCTCACATCACAGCAAATTCCTCCCACACGTGTCATATTAATGGGTTACAGTTTAAATAAAATTCTGAGAGTTCAAAATCATATCACCAAGGGAATAATATCATTAATAATATAAATATAATAATGATAAAGTATTATAGTAATTAATCTAAACAATATAAATCATTTTATATGCTAATTAAAGGATCCCAGGGGAAATCCATTACAGAATAGGACTGAAGAAATACAGTTATTAAATTGTGAGGAAGGAATGACGATAATTGTATAAGCTGGCATCACAAGTTTTTAATAAAAAAGGAATGTATATAATTATATATTTCTGCCATCTATTGGTTATTCTTAAAGTTATAAACTACTTTAAATTAATAGTAATTAAAAAACTGTTAGTGCTGCCATCAGTCTTTGATTACTGAAATTAAGTACGGAAAATTATTTTACAATTTTGCAAATAAAACATTCAGTTTTATTCTTATTTTTTTAAAACTCAAAAGCATAACATGTATAATTCTAAATCAGATAATTAGAATATTGACAACAAATAATCATCATCTATAATGTAATGTTTTCATAACTATTTTTAAATAACATTTCAGAAAAAAAATAATTACATAAATGATAATATTAGAAAAATAAATCTACCGTTATATATAAAATCCTAATAAATCGAATTGAAACGAATTTATGTAACGATTCTATGAAACGACTGATTAAACAACTGATTATGTTTCACGGCGATTTCTCCTAAAATATGGAATACTTTGCGATGAAATTAACACCAAAAATCCGTATTGATCCACAGATCTCAAAACTGGTATTAAAATTTTAAAATTAGAATTAGTTTTCGAAATATTATTATTTTTTAAATTTTAAATACTTTTTTTCTAATGATGGCAACTCAAATTTTAATCATAACAGATATATTTTTTTTTC
The DNA here is from genome assembly GCA_963932465.1 of Maratus speciosus. NCBI lineage: Eukaryota > Metazoa > Arthropoda > Arachnida > Araneae > Salticidae > Maratus > Maratus speciosus. Next base: position 78,300,499 of record OZ010790.1, read on the forward strand.
ATATTTTAGAAAAGTTTATTTTAAATTAATTTGGCGACGAGTTTGGCCTCCTTTAAATGTATGCTAAGAAACGCATCATGTTACTTTTATTCAGAATTCAATTTGTATTTCATTATCTTTTTATTTAATACAAAACTTTCATTTAAAATTGAAACCTTTAAAATAAATGGCTTTTACTTCATTCTTTTTTTTTTAAACGAAACGAAAAGAAAAATATTAGACACAGATGTCATATACCCAACGGGGTACATAACTGGCGAAAAAATGGCGTTATTTTGTCTGACACGGTAACCCGGGTATTGTTGCTTATTTATTAATAAATGTTTATTTCAATTTATTTTCTTTTTATTTACAAAAAATGTTATAAATTGTTTTGTTCTATAGTTATTAATATTTTTTTTTCTTTATTGTTATTTCATTTTAAAAATAACAGAAAATAATTTAAAAATACATATGTAACAGGTATTTGAAAACGAGGTTTTCGCCAAATTGTCGTAAAAAAAAATCACGCCAAACCCGGTGCGTATGTGACAATGCAATAAATCATGAGATTTAATTTCCACTTCAAAGCAACGTTTTAATGTTATTACTTCTCCAGTCGACCAATTTCGCCAAATTATACAAATTGACATTTTTTTTTTAATAACAAAAGAACAAATAAATTAGTATAACATTAATAAAAATACATATAAAACGTCGAAATAAAAATCACTTGATGGCGTGAACATGTGTAACTTCCTTAAAGTCAAGTGAATGTGACATTTACGATCAACCATTATTGGCATTTAATCTTATGGTTTGGCGACAGATTTTTGGTCGATTGGATAACCAAGTAGCACCGTTTTAATTTACCACTTGAAAAGTTAAAAAAAAAATGCTAACTGGCGAGTTAAAAAAAAAAAAAAAAAAAAAAAAAAAAAAAAAGCTATTGGCGAGATTTTCACCCGGCTAATATATAAGTACCAGGAATTTTTTGTGATCATGGCAACTTTTATGTAGTTTTATTCGAAAAAATAATTTTGATCCTTTAATCAAAATGGAAACCTTTCTTATGAAAAGCGAAGGAATCAGCCGTTGTTTATGGCAGTTACATGTCTTGGACTATTATAATTTAAACGAAATAACGGTGATAGAATAATATTCGGCGACTTATCACACCTGTGGCTGGCTAACATTAAAGTACCAAAATGGTCGCCTAGAATATAAAAAGCGAAGGGATCCGCTTGGAGCTGTTGATAATAGTCACATGATTTGGCTATTATTATAGAGATTGTTTTCAATTTTAAAAAAAACGTAAAGAATAATATTTCCCAACGATTAAAAATTTCTTTTCACGTGACTATTAAAAACAGAAAAAAAACTTTAAAATTACTATTAAAACTATTAAATGAGTACATGTCAAAGACAGGAAAATATTGAAAATTACGTCCTCAAAATTGTATTTACACGTGAATATTAAAAGGGAAAGGAAACTTTAAAATAATAAATACATTAATATGCGTTTAACCCTTTCACGAACAAGGCACTTCTATTCGTAAAATCTTGAAATCAGTGAATGGCGCCAGAATTTACAAACAAATTTCGAAATACAAAAATGCTTTTGTTCACTTAATAAAAGGGAAATTTTCATCCCAATATTCTGATGCTAATGTGGCATTTAAGAATTAAAATTAAGTGGTCCAAAAATGAACTACCGCCCTTGAAGGGGTTAAAGCAGCAAATTTTAGTAATTGTATTATGTCAATCGTTTAATAACGCTGTTAAAAATACCGAGAGGCAAAGACTCTGTATACTTAATTCATTTTATTTCAGCTTCTTTTCAAATGTTTAACTGATCTTCTTTAACCAAACACGAAAACAACCATTGGATGTCTTAACAGCAACTGATTCTACCTTAAATTTTTGCAATGAAAGGGAACTGAATGGAAACCCGTTTACACCAGGGAGATCGCTACAGGTTTTTTCAGTATAATTCAATCTTCTCTAATCTTTTTAAAACGGATCAGATTAGCGTTCTTTTAGATTCTACAGTGTCCGAACGGGGGTTGGCGAGCGTAGCTTGCAGGGGGCAGAGCCCCCTAGTAAATAATATAAAAATTCTACACTTTCCCTCCTTTTATAAAATTTAATTTTTAATTTTTTAATTCTTTTTCCCTTCTTTCATTTTCTTTTCTTTTTTCTGCGGAACAGATATATATGGGGCATTCTCACAATCTTTTGACTTTTAAGTCCCTGACTAATAATTTTTATTACAGTACATATTCTTGTGTTTTTTTTTTTTCATATACTAGGGAACATCCCATTGCATGACTGCTTTAACAATATTAACTAGATAAATAAGTTTTGGACGGTGTTGGAGGTCCAAATATCCAGAAAACCCCTATACCGTCCAGTGTCCCTGATGCTGATTTTTAAGTTCGGAGCTGTCTGTATAAAATTGTTTCAATAAAAATAATTCAATGTAATTTTTTACGAAAATGGGACAATTGTTTTATATAAATATGTAGCAAAAATTAAGCTGCACACATTTTCACGGTTGATATTAATTTTTAAATTCTGTCCCTGGGTTTTAGATTGCTTACCATCGCTGTTACTAAACTTATACAGAAAATGACTCCAGATGCAGCCACAGAATTTTTTTCAAGTTTTTTCTCATGCGGAAATATGCTAGAGAAAGAATGTCTAAAATTCTTTGACAGGAAATTTACTGCAGAATTTAAATCAGTATTTAAATGCCAATTTCAAGCATCGTGGCTATATTGATAGTGTTACCATCCCTACGATTTATTTCTACACTTTTCGAGGTAAATTATTTTTTTTTCTTTTAGTTTAATCCAATGTAAATAACTGTTTCTAAAAATCAATGAACATTGTGGCTATCACTTAGTCTTAACATAGTTTGCCTAAAATTAGTGGCAATTTTCCTTACCGTCCCATCCTTACCATCCCTTTTTTTCCATTACCGCCCTTTTTTCGTATACCATCCCCCCTTTTTTTCCTTCCGTCTCTTCTTTAACACCCCTTTAAGACAACGTTATACCAAAATGTTGTACTAAAAACACTATATATTTTTTATTTCTTATTTGAATGTCCTGTGGGTACTATGCAAATTCATTATAAATAAAAATTTAGAAGAAAATAAAAAGTTATAGTGGTAAAATGGTAAGGAAAATTAAACTCGCAAGTTTACCTTAAACCTCAGTTAAATGAAAACAATTTTCGCAGCAGACCATTTTTTCTTTATTTTGAATTCATAAGGTATTTGTCAAACAGATTAATATATTATTTTAGCAATTTTAATTTCACCAGATTTTTATTCACGAAAGTCAAAATTTTTTAAATACACCATATATATATATCACTTGTTTTTATTTAATAAGGATTGCGATTTTTTTATGAATTTCATGTTAAGGATAGCATTATAACAAGTCACTCTGGAATTGTGTATCCATTACAATGAAAATCAAGTAAAAAAGGAAAAACTACCTTACATATATGGCAATCTTACAATGCTATTTTAATATTGTCATAAAAGTCCCACTCAAAAGATTCACTGTACATTGATAAATTTAATAAACTATGAAACATAGACATGATATTGCGTACACTGAATTCACATCTCGTTCCTTGATTTCAACGTGTGCATTTTACATTAAAAGGAAAATTTTCTATTTTCCAAATCCAACGAAAGTTTTTAAAACTTCCAATTTTATGACAACTTCAGTCAAACACACTTTCAGAATAGAATATAGTTAGGCTATATTTATATAATCTGTAAATTAAAACCTTCGTTTCAAAAAACTGGTTTAATCTATTAAAAATGCTAGAAAATTCGCTGTTTAGACATCTGTCTTTAATAGTCAACAGGTTTTTGAATTGCGCAATATTTTGACTATAATTTCACGAAAGTTAACTTATCTTCTTCGAAAGATTTCTGAATATTTAGCATATACATACACGGGGCATTCTCACAACCTTTTGACTTTTATGTCCCTGAATAATAATTTTTATTTATATACACTTTTTTTTGTATTTTTGTATTTCATATACAGGAAAACACCCCATTGCATGATTCCATAACAATATTAACGAGATAAATAAGTTTTGGACGATGTTGGGGATCCAATTACCAGGAAAACTCCTATATCGTCCCGTGTCCCTGATGCTGATTTTTCAGCTTGGATCTGTCTGTATAAAATTGCTTCAATAAAAGTAATTTGAAGTAATTTTTTTTTCCGAAACTGGGACAATTATTTTATATAAATATGTAGCAAAAAAATAACCTGTACACATTTTTACGGTTCATATTATTTTTTTAACTCTGTCCCTGGGTTTTTCATCCTTACCGTCCCTCTTTCTAAACTTATACAGAAAATCACTTCAGATACAGCCACAGAGTTCTTTTCAAGTTTTATCTCATGCAAAAGTATGCTAGAGAAAGAATATCTAAAATTCTTTGACAGGAAATTTACTGCATAATTTAAATCAGCATTTAAATATCAATTTCAAGAGGGTGTCTTTATTGGTAGTTTTACCGTCCCCAAGGTTTCTTCCTGCACTTTCCGAGGTAAATAAAAAAATAATAATAATTTAATCCAATGTTAACAACTGTTTCTAAAAATCAATGAACATTGTGGCTATCACAAAGTCTTAACATGATTTTCCTAAAAATAGGTGGTGATTTTCCTTACCGTTCCATCCTTATCGTCCCTTTTTTTCCCCATTTCGTGTCTTTTTCCCTATACTGTCCTCTTTATTTACCTTACCGTCCCTTCTTTAACACCCCTTTAAGACAATGTTATACAAAAATTCTGTATTAAAAGTACTACATTTTCATTATTTCTTATTTTAATGCACTGTGGGTACTATACAAATTCATTATAAGTAAAAATTTAGAAGAAAATAAAAAGGTATAGTGGTAAAAAATGGTAAGGGAAATTAAAATCGCAAGTTTAACACAAACCTCAGTTAAATAAAAAAATTTTCGCTGCTGACCATTTTTTCTTTATTTTGAATCATTAAGGCATTCGTCTATCAGATTAAAATGTAATTTTAGCAAGTTTAATTTCACCAGATTTTTATTCCCGAAAGTCAAAAGATTGTGAAAATGCCCCACATACGTTTTACTTTTCTAAAAACTTTTTTTTCTTTTTAAATCATAGTTTTTGTTTACAGAACAACAAGATAGAAAGATGTGAAAATGTAAAAGTATCGCGGGTTACATAAATATACTTCTTCATGCATCATTTAACGTCTAGTTTTTTTCTAAAATAAACACAAACTCTTATCCGGCACTAGTTAATATTCTAGTTAAAATTAAATCTACAAGAATGCTCTATAAATTATATACTTCTTTTTAAACGTTTTTAGCTCACAGGCTATCAAATCCTGAGAGCTAATGTGCCCGCAGGTTCTTATGTACGTACGTACGTAACGCAATAACTCTTGATAGAAATGTCCGATTTGCTTCAATTTTTTTTCTATGTTCATTCTGATAAGCCGCTTCCCTGATTAATTTTGCGCGATCATTGGCTAAGTATAAAGGGATGAACGGGGGGCAACCCCTCCCCCCCATTAATTTAGGTAAGTGGGTTTTTCAGGCAGAATTTTCCGATTTGCATCAAATTTTTTAAATAGGTTCATTCTGATAAGGTGCTTCTCCGATTACTTTTTGGTGTTCATTGGTTAAATATAAAAGGCAGAATGGGGGCTAACACCCCCTTAATTTAGATAAGTTGATTTTTCAGGCAGAATTTTCCGATTTGCATAAAATTTTGTAAATAGGTTCATTCTGATAAGGGGCTTCTCCGATTACTTATGGGGTTCATTGGTTAAGTATAAATGGGGGAACGGGGATTACCGCCCCCCCCCCTTATTCTGGATAAATGGGTTGTTTCAGTAGAATTATCCGATTTGCCTCAAATTTTGCAAATAGGTTTATTCTGATAAAGTACTTTTGCCAGTTTTGGGGGTTCATTAGTTAAGTATAAACGGGAGAACGGGGGGCTAATCCCCCATCCCCTTAATTTAGATAAGTTGGTTTTTCTATCCGATTTGCTTGAAATTTAGTATACAGGTTTCTTCAGATAAGGCGCTGCCCTGATGATATTTTGAGGCTTTTTTGTAAAGCACAAAGATGGGAAACAAAGGGGTAGGAGCTAACCACCCTTTAATTTATTTTTAGAGGGCATTGTTCTTTCAAATGAGAGTACAAAATACAATTAGTGTGAATAGCCTGTAAGCTCAATGCCATCAGTTTAACTGGACGCTTTTCAATTTATTAATCTTTTAATCACCTAATCGAAATTTACAGAAAAATATTAAATCTTATCCAGCACTAATTGATATAATACTCAAATTTAAATTCATGCGAATTCTACCGAAATTGGGTCCTACATTTTAAACAGTTTTAATCTTTTGATAATGCGAGAATATTCACAGTTTACAAATTTTTAATTGATAGTAGTTTTACGATTTATATTGACAACATTTTCACGATCATTAAACATTCTTCTTAATAATATGTCTTAATGTAATTTCAGTGAAAAGATAATTTTCCTAGGAAGAAAATAAAGGTCGAACAGATTTCCAGTGCTATGAGTTTTAGAATTTTAATGAAGTTCAAATTTTTATCTTTTTACTGTCTCTTCATATAATCCTTAGCCCTTGTTTCGAGTATCTATATTAGTCTTTTCGATTAATTTAAAGTAAATTACGTACAGTACAAGTGGAAGTTTGCCTTCATAAAGTTTAACCGAAACTTTAAAAAATAGACCTGATATTAGACTTACATGTTCTTTCTAAATATCACATTTAAGCCGTTAAAAAACATACTTAAAGTATTTTGTTTAAAATCTTCATTATTTTTTTAACTTTTTGTTAAGCCCTTAGTTGGAATCCCGAAGATTCGTTTTGCTTAAATTGTGTTTTAGGTACACGGAATTTTTTTTAAACAATGCATTTCATGTGATATTCTTTCATTCAGAAATTATGTTAATAATCTGACTGAACGGGTTATCAAAATGCTGAATAATTATTTTTATTTATTATTGGTGGGAGCACGGTTTCAATCGGATTTAAATGTTACTTTAAAATTAATGAAGCGAAATGGTAAATAATTCAACTTGTATAAGGGTCATAAAGGTAAAGTGTAACATATATTTATATTTTATTTGATTAAAATATATATTTTCTTTCTTTATATAATCCTAGATATGTTTATAATAGACGGAAATATAATATAACCAAAGACATAAATATATATAATAATTTCTTACGCGTTATTCATAATTTCGAAAGCATTCTTTTCCTCTTCAAACCTCAAAGCTAATACTTTAGAAAAAAAAAATCATTTAGAAGCGCAAAATTTCTTGTCTTGTCATTGACATACAGAAACACTAGTTTTTTATATCTTACTAATAAATTTTCTCGACAAGAATGCCAATTTTTAGAATGCTGTCAATTCTCAATTAAACATTTTCTCCTGCGATGGAAAATTAACAAATTAATATTAATTTTAATGTCAATGTTAATTCTGCTAATTTGTACAACATATTTGTTGATCATTAAAATATTTAGCTGAAAATTAAGAGATTCCGTATAACTTACATTTTGGATTGAAAAAAAAAAAACTTATGTACGCCCGAAAAAAAAAAAAAAAAAAAAAAAAAAAAAAAAAAAAAAAACTATTTTGGAAACGTTTTCGAAAATCACTGGCGGAAGCGGAAACTTTGTTTTTATATATTTATATATATATATATATATATATATAGGTTTTAAAAGATCTAGAACGCTTTTCTGAACCATGAGTAATTCGAAAGCGTTTACATTCTCCAAATTTAAGAAACGATTCTTACGTATTTTTTATAAAGTGAGAAAAATTATTTATATGAAACTTTTCAGAAATAATTTGCACGTTTAGGAATTAGTGAACTGGTATAAAATAAAAAGAGCCTTCAGCTGATAAAATTTTAATGGATTTAGTTGTAGTTGAAGCTTTCTTAAGCCTATTTTAAACAAATAAGTTTAGACTTATCATAACAGCAATTACAAATACGCAGTTCAGAAACTTGAAATGAAATTGTATTTGCGAATAATCAAATTAAAAAAAAAAAAAAAAAAAAAAAAAAAATGTTAGACGGAGTTTTTAAATAATGTACATGTTCAACATTCTTTTCTCAGAAATTAAATTTTAGAAGCGATGCAGGCGGCTTTAGCAGTGCTTTTAACGATATTTTGCGGTAAAATTGGAAATTTAAACGGTATCACCTTAACTCGGTTTTATTATGTCAGGAAGTGGTGTTATTATGTAATATTTTAATATTACACGAACGAATACTAGCAAATAAAACAATATCTAAAGAAATCTGCAAACGTTAAACCATTTTAAGACTGCTGGTGTTGTTGTATACCATGCATGACTTTAATTTTTTTTCTTCGTCGCACTGACTTATTTGGGTTGCATTGTGTTGTCTGTCTTACAAAGACATGTTGAGAACTTCTAGGTACAGGGATGTAACAAATATTTATTTTTATCAAAGCCGCAATATCCTCACTTGCGCAAAATTTGACTACATTGCCCGCTTAGTTATTACACACTAATTTGACAAAAGAAATCGATGAAAAGGATATAGTCCAATGTTTAGGGGGTTGATTTCTGAATTAATTAGGGGAAAAATGGAAATTGTTTTAGTCCCTTCAGTTTAGGTCTACAATGAATATGCTGTGTTTTCCCTCTCGTACTATGTGAGCGTTAGAAAATATGTATAAATTTAAAGTAAAAAAACAAGTTTTTTTACATACCATAACAGTATCTCCAAACAGCTAACTCTGTCAAAAACATTATTAATACAAATGTTGTAGAGCTTAAAATTCTGAATAAAATAAATACCTTCATTAATATTTTTGTTCAACATTAGGTCGCAATTCGATTTCAAAATTTTTCAAACCAAGAGCTTGAAGCCAGGAGAGACCAAGTTAACTTAAAAATATCTCAAAATTGAGGCCTTAATATTAAACAAAAATATTAAGCGTAGGTACTCATTTTACTGAGAATTTTAGGCTCTACAACATTTGTATTGACAATGTTTTTGATAGAGTTAGCTGTTTTGAGATATTGTTAAGTTAACTTGGTCTCCCCTGGCTTCAAGCTCTTGATTAGCGGTAAAGGCAAAATTTTGAAATAGAATTGCGACCTTAATGTTGAACAAAAATATTAATGATGGTACTCTTTTTATTGAGAATTTTAAGCTGTACAACATTTGTATTGACTATGTTTTTTTATAAAGTTAGCTGTTTTGAGATATTGTTAAGGTAATTAAAAAAAAAAAAAACATGTTTTTTCAAAAATAAATATGTACATATTTTCTAACACCCACCCAAGTACGAGGAAAAAAACATAGTACATTCATTTTAGACCTAAAGTTAGGGGATTAAAACAATTTCCAGTTTTATCCTAATTAATTCTGTGTTCAACCCCCTGACCACGGGTCTTAAACTTTAAAGTTGAATTGTGACCTTAATGTTGAACAAAATTATTAAGTGTAAGTACTCATTTTACTCAAAATTTTAAGTTCTACAACATTTGTATTGACAAAGTTTTTGACAGAGTTAGCTGTGTTGAGATATTGTTATGGTATATAAAAAAACGTGTTTTTTTTACTATAAATCTGTACATATTTTCTAACGCTCACCTACTATGAGTGGGAAAACTTGGCATATTCATTCTAGACCTAAACTAAATGGATTAAAACAATTTCCAGCTTTTACCTAATTAGTTCCGAATTCGGCTTTTTTTTGCTCCCCTACCACTGGGCTAATATTAAAAGAGGACATTTCATTTGTGTGAAAAATTTTTGAGTTTAAAAAGTTATAACGCATTATGGTGGATCAAGTTAATCAATCATTTTCGACCGATACCATATTTTGATTAATATACAATATAATTTACGAAGATAATGAATCTACTCATGAAAACAAACTAAATGAAGCGTTACCAAGAAGAACAATAAGTGTGGTAATTTCTTCTATACGTGGTCTGAATTGGATTAATATTATATTTATAAGGGGTAAAAAGCAAAAAAATAAATAAATAAAAATTCTACCTGATTGATACAAAAAGATATATTTGTACATAGACTGATACACAAAATGTATAATGCAAATATTGGAGAACAAGCATGGAGGAGGAAAAAATTGCATAATATTTATGCAATATTTCAAGATATTATTTGCCTTATTCATTTTTAAATATTAAAACTACCTATATTTCTTGACTATTTAGGTTTATTGAAGAGCGTCATGTTATCTACTTAGGCTAATTTGATCTGCGCATGTTTAATAAAATTATGTAATTTTCATTTTATTCTATCAATATAAAATGAAAATATACTTTAAAACGTAAAATTAATCTTTCGTTGTTATTTAAAAAGTAAATAAGATGTGTCATTCAAATTTTAATTCCGAATTTATAAAAGTAATTTTATTAGTAGAATTCTGATCTTAAAATTATATGCTATACCAAAATCAGAAAAAAAATTGTGAAATGCTGTGAATGAAGTATATTTATAATAAAACTTTAATTTACAACTAACAAACTTTTTAAAAACAAGAAATAATTATTTTACTTTGGGCAGCGATGGGTGTACATACATTCTAAAATCTAACTATTTTTGATGTAAAATTTTATATCTGTATTTTAAGACAAATGTATGAAATAGAGTACATAAAAATATTCGTGAAGATAAAACAGATTATTCTCACCACATGTATTATCAACATAGCACAGACACAAGATGCTGTACAAATAAAACACATACAACACATGCAAAATATCTTTTTATTATTATTCTTCATCTTACACCAATATTTTCGGCATTATTATCTTAGTAGGCATTAGAGTATAGACACATTCTCTCATCTGTTATTACATTAATATATAAAAAAATCATGGCATCTTATTTTTGTTTAAAAATTCTTTATCTTGTTTGCATGCATATTAAAATCAATTTCCATAAAATACATTTTCTTTACTTTTTCATAAAAACTTTAAGACATATTTCCTTATTAATATATATATATATATATATATATATATATATTTCAGCAGGCTTTAAAAATATGTTATATAACAAGTAATGCATCGTCTAATACCTTTTGGCTCCTTTCTGAGAAATGTTTTCATCCCTCTTCGGAGACATCTTTAGTTGCAAAAGGTGTTGGTTCGCAGTTTCGCATAAGATTTTGCAACTTCCCACTTTTTCCCTCTTCTCTTTTTCGTTTTTCCCTTCTTCCCAACATTTTCTGCCAACTAGTGTCAATATTTGAATGTGTAATGTCGTTGCATATATTATCTTTGTCAAGATTTATGTCTATGGCTTCACTCATTAGTGTGTTATGGAGGCTGTCGTACTTGGCTATTTTTTTTTTTTAATTGACTGTGGGTATAAGGGTTTTTTTTTATTCTTGAAAGGACTGACCCATTATTCCATACCTGTTCCAAAAACATTCAGTAAATATTTCAAATTTGAAAAATCTCCAATAAATACAATACATTTCAACTGCTTCTATCTGTTTGTTATGACAATATACAACAAAACCAAACTCAGCTTTTTTTATGATCGTAACATGCCCAATAGCTGAAATATAGTGACTGAGCTAACTATCACGATGGAACATCTAACACGGTTTAATCTATAATGCTATTTCTAGCTATAAAATTCCTCACTTTATATTACTACATTATTACAGCAATCCTGGATTATTTTTTGTTTGTTGTTGTTATTTTGTTTTGCTTTGTGTGCATGTCCAAGGAATTTGGTAAAATATAATTGTTTCAAAAATTTTCTTGAATAAAACTATTTATAATAGTGCATACAACTTTAAGTATTACTTTTTTCTTAATGATTGTTTTTAAGAAATATTTTTCTGACCGAAAATACATTTTATTTTCAATTAAAAGTTTAAATTTTTCTACACATGCGGAATTAAGAATACACTTACATATAAATATAGAGAGACATGAAAAATATGTATTATCATGAGTATTAAACTAAATACCAATTGTTAAACCGAGTTAATTACGTTACATAAATTATTTTTTTTTTCTATTCGAAATAACTAATGTAGTATTTTGTATTTGTATTCATTATGATGCTGCCATATAATTTAATCGATATTTACTGAAATTCGGCTTTAAACAAAAAATTATTTTGTATTTAATTAAAATGGTGTTCTATTTTTATTTCAAATAAAAATATTGTTATATTTAAAAAAAAATATTTAATAGTTTACAGAGCATTTATTTCTTTAGGCTTTATAGAAGAGTATAAAAATAATATAAATCTTAAAATTCTTCAGACTGCATTAATATCTCTTTAAATGACTTCTATTGGATTAAAATTAAAATTTTATAATAAGAAAAACTGTATGACAATAACTTAATTTCTATTATACAAGTATAAATACAAGTAAATGAATAATAAATTTTGTTTATTATACGGGATACTGTTTGAAATACACATATCAATTATACCAAACTGTAGACTTTTATCTAACATTGTCTAATATTAGGTTATATATAATTTTTAACATTATTATATTTTTAATACCTTCATTTTGGTATGTGTGGTTAAATAGAAATAATAATACTGCATTAATTCAAATATAACTTTTAAATCTTTACATTTAGCATTATTTTATTTTACATTAGAATGCTATGAAAGAAAAGCAGGAGAAAATTTAATAAAATGTATTATGAAAGATTTACAAATAGTGTAGAAAAGTTTTAATATTACTGAATGCGTATTTATCATTTTATTTCATAACTGCCAATGGAAAAAAGATAATTTTTTATAATTGCAAAAAAGAAAAAAATAAAAAAATAAATGCCATTATTTCTATCTTATTTATACGAGCTTCGTGTTAAATTGTAAGACAATAAAAAATATATTTATATATCATATTATTGTAAGAAAAACTTATTTAAGGTGATGAAATAAAATACTTCTTTCAAAAAATATTTTCATACAATAGCAAATAAAATTCACTTTATTATATTTTACTTAATTTAATATTCTACCAGATCTGCAGCAGAAAAAAACAATTTAGATATTTAAAAAAAAAAAAAAAATAGTTTTCCTTTGATAAGCAGAATTTATTTTTTGCCTGCCTTTGATTAAATAAATACAATAAATAATGTTTTTATTAGTACTTCAGAGACATAGTCATTATTTACCAGTCTACATAAATTAATTTACGGCGCTCAATAAAATTAAGCTCTTAAGTAAGAGATAACCCGCAGCGATACTCCAGACATAAAGATGCTACGCCCAATCTTTCCTTTTATGACCAGCGATGCGTGAAACACCGTTCCATTTCTAACATTAGTTTTATATATAAATCAGAATTTATTTATTAGCTTTTACTACAAATACATTTAATTTACAAAATATATAGAATTATTATTCTTATTATTTTAGAATTATTTTTATTACTATAAAGTGATTAATTAAAATATGCAGGTTATGGTTTTTGAAGCTCTTTATTTGTTTGTTTTTATTTATTTATTTATTTATTGAAAGCATTTTCTTTTCTATTGCATGCTTTTTAGATTTGCACTTTATTTTAATAAAAAGCTGAAATAAAATTAAAAAATCTCTTTTCTATAATTTTATCCAAAATTTATATTTACATCTGTTGGCATTATTAAGAATTATTTAAGAGCTATTTATTACTAAAATTTCTTTATGTATTTTAACCCGTTCACACATTTCTACAAAGTTTTGGAAAACAGAATATACCAAATTATAATTGTTATAAATTGCATGACTATGCTTTAGGAATGGGCATGCATAAAGGAAAAAAGTTCCCGAAATCTATAAAACCATACAGAAATTTTTAAGGATTTAGTGCAAAATCATTTTAAAAAGTTCAGATCCTTTCAGTCTATGTATTTGTTTATAACCTACTTCCAAGATTTGAAATGACTTGACATATAGTTGTCATTTTAGTAGAAGAATACGTAGAAGGGGTACTGTGTATTTTTCGTTTAAAAAATCGTTACTATAAATATACAGCGTTCCACAAAAGGGTAATTCTCAAAAGGTGGGCACTGGACACAAGTCATAACTTTAAGCCTTTCAAACATAACTTTAATTATCATTGACTTTATTTTTTTTTACACCGAGTTTTTAATTCTATTCAGAGATAGAAAATGACATAATTTATTATAAAAGCTTTGTATAAATATCTTAAAATTTTATCATTTTATGCTAAAGAGGCCTATTTTGGACATTCATAACGTTAACTGCTCCAATGTACCACCAAGAAAAAGAGTTATAACTTTTTTCCAGATGGTTCTAATGGTAAACAACGAATGCATAAAGGAAACGAATGATTTTTTGATAATTTCGTTAAGGCAGGCTGATTTATTGCTTTTTTGAAGATAGAAGGACTTTTCTACAAAGCATTTTTCTGTATTTTGTTATGTCCGAAAGTAACGTACGTAACAAAGCATTTGATTTTATTATTATTATTACTGGATAACAAAAAGTTAATTATACATATATGTATATGTATACAGACACATTTACTACATTCTTAGTCTTAAGAATTTTTTAAATACTAATAGCAACATCCAAAATCTTTAAGTCCAAAATCTGAAAATGTCCAAAATTTGTCACGTACACAACTGCTAATTAAATTGTTTTTTAATTTCCACGTGTACCATAACTTTTGTGGAAGCATTTTTGAACTTACATTTTATGTATTTTTATTTCGAAAGTTTCTAAAGGAAATTATTATTGAATTTTTCTTGCACAACTAACAGAAATTATTATTAAATAATTTTAATTTGTTAAGATAATTTTATTTGCACTCATCGTGGTTAAATTAACATATTTTCCGAAAACTACTTCCTGTGCCATCCATTTTATGGAATACTATATATCATGTTTTTACAGATTAACATTTCGATAATCATTTAAAGTTCACACTCAAAATTTATTATGCACATGCCCCTTAAATACATTGTGGATGTAAGTAGGTTCTTTCGTTCAAATACCCCAGCCAAAGGAAAATTAATGGAAACAGATAAAAAAGATCCAAGTTAGTGTTGATAATATTATTCAATTTTCCATAATCATGTGATCTTTTTTAAAATATAGCAAATTAGCCTGTTTTTAAATCTTGTGGTGTCTGGACGAGGTTTGGACGAACGTTATTTCGTACACACCCGTCAAAAAAACATTTATTCAGGCAATCTTGTTATTTTTTAAGTTTATATGAATGAAAATATTTATTTTCCGATGTAATGCAGTCATTTTCGACATGAGTAATTTTGTGGTGCATAATTTAGACATTTACTATCTATTTGCTTCAAAGTTATGTAATTAATATCATAACAGTTTTTCTTTTTATTTGCGATATGCGGCGCCAAATTCGCCAGATTTCCGTATTTCCGTTTTATTTCCAATATAATGTCGTATTATTATTATTTTTTTAAATTTCATTTTTCTTCTTCACATCAGTATCTTTCAATTTAAAATTAACTGTTTAGGAAAAATTATTTTTCCAATTTTTGATTTCCTTGGCAATGATAAATGAAATACTGCAGGGATGAGAATTCTCCGTCGCAAATGGTTGATTTTCACAACTAAATCTTAATATCGTTCCTTGCTTTATTAAATCACGGAAATTGTCTCATTAAATAAGGTGAAAATACCATTAACATTTAGTGGTAGCAAGTAGTCATTTGGGACGGAGAATACCCATCCAGTCTTTATGAAAGTAACAATCTTTTAAATTTATAAGCAAAATATTTGAATAAAATAATGAAAGAATATCCTATCTTCTATTATGGGTTATAATCTGTCTGTATGCATAGACACAAAGGCATTAACTGATCCCTTTTGACGTTTTTCTTACTTCAAACAACCACAGATATTTTCACATTTACGATATATTTAAGTGAAATACGGTTACCTGGTAACTGATAAATGACGAAAAAAATGTAACATGTACATTTAAAGAAGTAAATTTGTAAAAGAAAATTTTTATATAATTGCAACACATACATAAAATCCCTACATAAGTTATACTACTAATTTAAAAATTCTGACAAAAATATTGAGAAATTTTCAATCTAATGGGAATAACAAGACTCTTATGGGAAAATTTTTTCATCCATAATTTACTACTTAAATCCTTTAACAGTATGACCTATTTCCTTTCAACAAATAAAAATTTGAAAATCGTCTGGATTGTCATAAAAAAGTATTATTGTGCAAAATAAAATATTATGTATTTTCCGAACGGATGAACCAAACATAGCAAAAAACTATACAGATAAATCCGGGTACCTCACCAACATGTCCACTTAATTTCAAGGTAAACGGATGCTTTTCGTGGTAGTTATTGCATAAGAGACAGACAGACAGACTAAAAGGCTAACAAACAGGCAGACGGAAACCAAAAATCTTTTCGTGTATCTTCAGTAAGCCATCATTGACGTTTCGTCAATTATATATTGAAATTAATACACGTGCCCAAATTGCATGTATCTGGCAGCAGATCACCTTATTTGGCATTCTGTCGCCCCACAGTGACAAGGAACTGATGAGTGCTTCTACCCAGCCCCTAAAATTCTGTTACTCAGTCCTGAGTAAAACGTATCCTTAACAACAAGTCCTTCGACATTTTTTGTGTAAATAATACAATTAATTTAATTTTTAATAATTTGATTTAATAATTTAATTTTTTTGTCACAACTACGTTTTTAAAATTATTCTATGCAATGATGACATACAACTTTGCCTAATTTGGTTTAAACAACGCCGTAGGACAAAATGAAACAAATAACACTATCGAGAACTTCATACAAATTTAAACAACAATTGCTTTTTAACTCGAGTTTATTTAGAAATTGAACTATATCAACAAGTTAGGTTGGTTTATTTTATATTTTTAGAAGGGGTCAGGTGATATTTTTCAAATTTAACTTCATGAGAATATTGCCTTTTCATAGCATTTACATATTTCGATGTTTGTGTTGCACATTCCAAAAGAAATTATTACTTTATATATATGGTGTAAATCTTTATTAAATGAATCGCTATGTCTTATTTATCGAAAAGTGTGATTTTCCTTTTTATCATTGTTAAAGTAAATTTTTAATGTCTTCGTTCTTTCTAACCAATATTATGTTTTTTTTTCCATTTAGCAGTATCTTGACGACTAATATTTTTTGAAACTGAAAGCGTTTGTTTTGTCTGCTCCCATCCTCAATGAGTATGTATTATTTAAATGATGCATTTCTTAACAGGTGTGCCATGATCGGTATTAATTTGTAGTTTGATGGATTAAGCAGTCCACTTTCGTGTTTTTCCAGCTACCTCTATCTTAAAATTGAAAAGAAAAACGTGCTTTTAAAGTGAGGTAAAATGCATAAACAAACAAAACGCATCCTAGTACAAATTCCTGTTTTCAAAACGAATATCATATAAATATTATAAATAATAATTATTAGTATTTTTATTCTACATCTGTTGAGAAGCACCAATGAAGCAATTATTATACAAGTCTTTGAGAACCAGATATGACTATTTCTCATTTTCGTGAAAAATAAGTTTGAAGTGTCAAAGCATTCTATGTCATGACATCTATTATCTATGTAATGAATTTTATTAATTTTGAAACTATTCCAGTAATAAAGCCAGTTTAACAGATAGTATAACGTAACTTGTATATCAAAATGCAGTACAAGAGTGAATAGTGGATAGCTCGACTCTAAACTGCCAACTTAACCTTATGCTCGCTGAAGAAGTTTTTTCTCATCTGTCACTGACAAAACCGGTCTTAAAGACTTTGACAAAATTTTCAATTACATATTTCGGAAGATATTTGTCTCAAAATCACAGCTAGAGTGGTTAGTTCACTCTGGTTCTTAACCACTCTTATTTAAATTTGATTATTTTATATAATATAAAAGATAATTCAACCATCAATTTCTTTTAAAAAGATACATAAAAAAATATTTTTTTTTTTTTTTTTAAATCCAAAATAAATATTTAAATAATTATAATTGTGATATTATTGTGTTGGAATATTAGATATAGTACAAAAGTGACGAGAAAAAAAATTAAGGGAACATCTCTTATAATAACTGATCTCCAAACTGTTTTCGCTCGAATCTATATATTTATTTAGTTCTAACAAAAAAACATATCTTCAAAAGACACATTTTGCAGTCTGAAACAATAAAGTAAGTGAAAGTAAGTTTAAAAAAATTCGGCTGCAAAGAAAACAATTATTTTAGTCTGCGGAATTCTCAAACAAACGGACGATATCTAAAAGAATTTCCAACTGTATCTCTCTTTATTTTATTATCTTTCTGAAATATATTATTCTTTTAGCATAATTTTACTATATGTTTCACATTCTTTCTTTTTGCTTTACAAGACGTTTCACTACTACATTGGAATATAGCTATTTTTGAATTGAAATGCCCAAATCTACTTATAGGTTTATTCTCACAAGATAAAGGAATGAGCATTATTGTGTAGAACCTATTTAGCTACACCCATAATATTTTACATGAATTAATGAAAATTAAACAAAATATCTAGCTATTTAAATCACAGTGACATATTAAATACATTCTTATTTGTAAAATATCTCTTGTAGCAAAAGATTTTCAAAACAAAATTTCGCTATCTGAAAAGTTGTATATAGTTCAGTCATAAGCTATACAAGTGTGTTGTCATACTCCATATGTTTTTAAGATATCTTGTATAATACAAACAGGGTGCGTCATAAGTTCTTGAAAACTTAAAAAAAAATCATAATAAACAAGTAATATAAAAATTTTGTTTTTAAAGTCAATTCCTACTTAGGACATCAAAGAAAAATTTAATATAATCCCTTAAGCTAATATTAGTTTTTCTTGCATTAAAATATCTCAATTTGCTGATTTTCTATAAGCAAGCAGGTTTACAATGGAACTCTATGGGAATTTGGCGAAATATTAGAGATATCGCCAAGTTGGCGTCACTTTTGGCGACTCATTTTGACCGCCAAATTTGGCGATTTTTGGCGACATAACAGGGTCCCCCCTATGGTAACCCCTTATTGAAAATACTTTCATTGATCTTCAATAACCAATGGCCGCCATTTTATTTCCCATGCAAAACTGAAATTAATTAATTAAAATTTAATTAATTAATTAATATTTGAAAAAAAAACTGTATTAACATCAATTGTCATCCAGTACAAGTTTAAAAAAAATTATTGCAACTTGATAGTATGAATAATGAGTATTTTATTAACGATTGAAAATTTGAACAAGATATATAAATAGGTATATAAATATAGGGAGAGTGTGAACTAATAGTAGGAACTGAAAAAGAAATGCTCGGAAAATTTTCAGTTTGCGCAAATATGATCAAAGAGTCAATTCGTTTTTCTTTTTCATGGATAAAAAAATGATTCCAAAAGCACCCAAACATGGCGTACACACATCATATTGAGACGTTTTATGCAAATCAGGCTAACATTAAAACACCAGAGTGGAAATGGATTCGTCATTAGATATAGACATCATGCTATCCTTACCAGATCGAGCGTTGGTGTTTAAAATTTTCTACAAGAATGGTTAGTCACAATTAATGCTTTACAAAAGTTTCGCACGGACAAATGACTGAAAGCGAAAAAAAAGCCTTTTTCCTTAAATGAGATAAAATTCTCCACAATTTTAAAATTCTGCACTATTATACGTTGCACTGTCATTAATATTTAAGTGCTAGAAGATATCGTATTTCATATTGTTACTCATATGAACACTTTTGGCGTGACAGATGAAACAAAAATAGCCATAACTTTACATCAGACGATTGTATGAGAAAAACTGAAAACGTTTTCGTTAGTTAATATGCGATATTCGACAAAATTGATTAGTTAACAGAATTGAAATATTTTTAAAGGAATTGAAATTATTCGTTTTCTGCCAGAGTACGCAAGTTACTTTACATTTCTTTTTACATGGATGTTTATTTATATATTAGAAACACAGAGTAGCTCAAATTTTTTCCTAGTTACAAGATGCTGCACAGCCGCATACTGAACTTTTACATTTTACAATTTCTATGATTTCTCCTATAATGAATGTATCGGTTCCAGTCATGCTTAGATGATGGAGCAGCCTATGATCACCATTTCCGCATTGTAACAGAAATAGCGGAACTAAAGGGGTCCATAGTATATCTGCAAACAGGTCTTTATCTGTACCTGTACGGTAATCGGTAGCCAAATATAAAATTTCGTAAGTTCTTTTCAAAATTAAGAGGTCCGTAATACTATATGCCGGACATACGTTATGCGATTGAATACTCAAATTTATTTTAATCGTCATCAGTTAGAATTTTACCTAACGTGAGGTTTATAATAACTATTCGTTAAAATTCATCATTGATTTCAAGAAACGTTTCGTATGAATCACATGCAAAAATCTATTAGAACTTTCTGCAATGTCAACGTGACCCTTGTTTGTTGCCGCATATTTAATGTTGCGTTTTGGAAAGAAAAAAAATACGTAGCTTCGTATGTTTGCAAATACATGTGCGTAATTCTTTTAGGTATAAATAAGGCAGAAAATTTATCTACAAATAGTAGTTTTCCAAGAAACATAATCAATTTCTAAAAAATGGAATGAAAGTATGCTTAGAAACCAAATTAAGGAAAACAAAATGCTTGGAATATAGTTATTGAAAACATATCATCACAAAATACTGTATATAACGATATTATATAATATTATACAGAAAACAATCCTAACACTAGAATACAAGAATTCAGTTTTCTACAGAATTTAGTGTGGCTCCCGATGAGAACTATGTATATATAAAATAGGAGGCTCAGCCTCCTACGAGCTAATGCCCGACAACCCCCGTTTAGGCTTCGCAGCCTCTAAAAAAACTAATAGTGTTATTACACGTAAAAATTGCAAGCGACCGCAATTTTCCTGCGATTCCTCTGATCTCGCTTTTGAAATCCACATTTTACGTTTTCTAAACGTTTCATTGGCTGTACGAGAAAAGGCTTTTCCATCGTCAAATTTCCAAGCATTTGATTGGCTGCTAGTGGCGACTCTCTTCGTTTCAGGCGTCAAAGACGCTCCGACAGAAAAAAGTTGCTTTTTTCGAAGCGACTCCCCTGGAGTCATACGAATAACATGGAGACGCCTGGATTTCAAGCGACTTTGACTTCTCGTGTAATAACACCATAACGTACCTGTTTAAAATAATATTACCAGGTTACAGAAAATTGAGTGATATTACAAGTTTAATGGCGGCTATCTTCTGTAATCGCATTGCAAAGCTTTTTCATTTAATTGAGTATTTTGTTGTTTCATCCTCTCATCCATCGCTGTCGTAATAACTGATATCTGCCTTCGGAATTGATAAGTAAGATCAAGTACACATTTGAAAATCAGTTTGTGTAAAATTGTTAGGTTAAAAATGTCGCTATTTTTCTGATTTTTGTAATGACGCTATGGGCAATATTCTTTCAGGTTTGAGGTAAAAAACTACGTCAGGTTTGAGATTAACGTATTGTAAAGCATTATATTTTGAAGTTTTACGATTCTATTTTATGTTTTGATCGAGTTTTAAGTATTTCAAAAACAGGTATAATTTATTCATGAATTTTTGTCTCTATTTTAACACACCATCATGCACATTTTCATATTATTTTTAGAATTTATATTGTTTAGAAAATAATTAAATATATCTTAATTTTCCAATATGTATTTATCGAACAGTAGCTCGTACAAAACAAATCGAAAATATTTTGCGCTTACATTTTCCTGTATGAATGCTGCATCAAGTGATGTAATATATAATCAATTTTTCTAGCTGCATTATTTTCATAACATGGGACGTCAGATTAAAATTCTCCGGAATGAAAATCATTGTAAATATATCGTTTTGATATATGACGTAATTGTCCTTATTAAAAGCATTTTTCATGTAACAATTTATTTTTTTTTCTCTTTTAAGATTCACGAGCACGTATATTATTTAACTTAAAAGTATTTCGAAATATTATTATTTCAGCTTTTTAAATTTACCTAATATCCACCATTAAAGGTTTTTCACATGCAATACTTTAGTTATTTTCGTGTAAATATTTTGACGTAACTTTCCTTATATTCTGCTTTTAACATGTGATCATTTAAGTCTTATTTTTTAATTTTCTCTCTATTTTTAATATTATTGATGTCGTTTCTTCTTAAAATTGTAATTTTTATTTATTTATTTATTTTTTTTTTTCGGCTATGGAATTTGAAGGTGACAGACGATTTTTGTATTCTAAAATAAACTGATTCCTAGTGCTCGAAATGTGGAAAAAGTTTTTGTTTTAAATTTTCCTGAAAACATACTTTAATAACAATTTTGTTTTCACTATAAATCTATACTCCTATTATAAAGAGGAAAAAATTGTTTATTTGTAGGAGGTAAGCTCTGGAACTACCGAACCGATTCCAAAAGTAATGGTATCAAAATGATGGTGTTAGTCCAACTTAGAACATAGGCTATATCTTATGTCGGTGCCGCTACCCCAAGGGGGGTGTAGGGGCAAAAAACGTTCTAAAAATGCGATTTTAGCGTTACTGAAGGCCCTAGAAATATGAAATTTTGATTATTAGTTACTTATAAGATATAAATGAAGTCTAAGAACAGTTCTTAAACAATTCGAAATTTAAAAGGGGTGAAAATGCACAAAAAGCGTTCTAAAAACGTTCTAAATGGTAGTTTCTACACAATCTCAGGAAATACCAAACCGATTTAAAAAATATTGGTGTCAAAATGATGGTGACAACGCTTGCTCCAAGATAGGCTATGTTTTATGTCGGTGCCACTACCCAAAGGGGTTGTAGGAGCAAAAAACGTTCTAAAAACGCAATTTTAGCGTTACTGAAGGGCCTAGAAATATGAAATTTTGAATATTAGTTACTTATAAGATTTAAATGATGTCTAAGAACAGTTCTAAAATAATTCGAAATTTAAATGGGTGAGAATGCACAAAAAGCGTTCTAAAAAACGTACTAAATGGTAGTGTCTACACAATCTCAGGAAATACCAAACCGATTTAAAAAATATTGGTGTCAAAATTATGGTGACAACGCTTGCTCCAAGATAGGCTATGTTTTATGTCGGTGCCACTACCCCAAAGGGGATGTAGGAGCAAAAAACTTTCTAAAAAGGCGATTTTAGCGTTACTGAAGGGCCTAGAAATATGAAATTTTGAATATTAGTTACTTATAAGATATAAATGATGTCTAAGAACAGTTCTTAAACAATTCAAAATTTAAAAGGGATGAAAATGCACAAAAAAGCGTTCTAAAAAACGTTCTAAATGGTAGTTTTCTACACAATCTCAGCAAATACCAAACCGATTTAAAAAATATTGGTGTCAAAATGATGGTGACAACGCTTGCTCCAAGATAGGCTATGTTTTATGTCGGTGTAACGACCCCAAAGTGGGTGCAGGAGCAAAAAACGTTATAAAAATGCGAATTATGTGTTACTGAAGGGCCTAGAAATATGAAATTTGAAATATTAGCTACTTATTAGGTATAAAGGATTTCTAAGAACAGTTCTTAAACAATTCGAAATTTAAAAGGGGTGAAAATGCACGAAAAGCGTTCTAAAAACGTTCTAATGGTGGTTTCTACACAATCTCAGGAAATACCAAACCGATCTAAAACATAATGGCGTCAAAATGATGGTGAAAACCCTTGCTCCAACATAGGCGATGTTTTATGTCGGTGCCACTACCTCAAAGGGGGTGCAGGAACAAAAAACGTTCTAAATTGCGGCTTTTGCGTTATGGAAGGGCCCAGAATCGTGAAATTTGGAATGGTAGTTAGTTATAAGATATAATTGATCTATAAGGACATTTCCTAAAAAAACCAAAATTTAAAAGGTGGTCAAAATGCGCAAAAAGCGTTGTAAAAAACTTTCTAAATTGTGATTTCTATGCAATCTCAGGAAGTACTGAACCGATTTCTAATATAATAGTGTAAAAATGATGGTGACAGATCTTGCTCCAAGATAGGCTATATTTTATATCTGTTTCCACTACCCCAGAGGAGATGCAGGAGCAAAATTCGCGAAAAGCGTTCAAAAAACTTTCTAAATGCGAATTTGTCGGCAATATCTCGGGAAGAATGGATCTGATTTCAAACGTAATGGTAGAAAATTGATGCTGACGGCCTCTGCTCTAACATAGACGCTATTTTATGTCGGTATCACTATCACCAAGACGTTGCAGGAGCAAAAAAGCTTTCTAAATTTCGATTTTTGTAATCGGTAGTTGCTAGCAACTTAAAATTAGGCAAGGTACATATTTATTAGATATAAATGATCTTTAAGAACAGTTTCGAAAAAAAATGGAAATTTAAAAAGGGGTGAAAATGCGCGAAAAGCGTCATAAAAACGTTCTAAATTGCGATTTCTACTCAATCTAAGGAAATACCAAAGCTATTTCAAAAGTAATGGTTGCAAATGAATGGTGCAGTCCCTGCTATATCATAGGTTACATGACAATCATGGGTTACATGTTATCATAGGTAAAACATGTTCTAATTTTCATTTTTTGCACAACTGAGGGGTCTAACACTTTGAAGTATGGCATGGTATTTACTTACAAGATGCAACTGCTTTCTAAGAACAGTCGAAAGAAAATTCCAAATTTATAAAAAATGAAGTGAGTGAAAAGCGTTATAAATTACAATTTTAAAGCAAACTTATAAATTACCAAACCAATTAAAAAATAATGATGAAAAATTTTGGTGATAGAACCTGCTCAAACATAAGCTATATTGTATGTCTGTTCCACTACCACCAGAGGGTTGCAGGAGCTAAAAACTTTCTAAATTGCGATTTCTGTGATACTGAAAAGGCTAGAAACTTTAAATATGACATGGTAGTTACTTATATAATATAAATGCCCTCGAAGGAACGTCGAAAATAAGTTCGAATTAAAAAGTGGTGAAGCGAAGGGGAGGTGTGAAAAGCATTCTAAAAAAGTTCTAAATTACGTTTCTATGCAATTTCAAGGAATATAAACCGATTATAAAAGTAATAGTTGCGAATTAATGGTAACAGTCTCTGATCCTACACAGGCTATATTTTATGCCGATGATTCTACCACCTGGGGTTCACAGGAACAACAGACGTTCTAAAAAAGGGCTTTAAAACTTTTTAAATTACGTTTCTGTGGAATATTAGGAAATAACAAACCGATTTCAAAATTAATGTTGGCAAATTAATGGTAACAGTTCCTGTTTCAACATAGCCCTTTATGATGAGAGAGGTGGTAGGACTTGGAATTTGACATGATGGTTAATTTTAAGCAGGGATGTAGTGGAGGGTATACGGGGGTATACGCCGTATACCTTCTGGATTTTTTTAAGGAACACCGTATGCCCTCTGTTTCTCAAAAAGCTATAGTATATACACTCTAGGGTATACGCTCTGCCTTGACCGTATACCGTCTACTTATAACGCAAACCCTCTGCTTTTTTTACGACTACACCACTGATTTTAAGATGTAAGAAGATGGTTTCTAAAAAATTCAAAACTTCAAATGAATACTGAAATGAGCGTATTAATTGAGTATAAAAGTTTCTAAATATTTTCTAAATTATGAATTATTTAGTTTTATTTCATTTTATTAATTTAAGTCTCATTTCTGCCTAATAAAGTGTTATAATGATGTTTAGTCAAACTGTGTTTTAAATAGTATTTTTTGAATTATTCCTAAAAGTAATAAGTACCCTTTAATAATAAAAAAAAACCTTTTAATAAAATAAAATATTACCTTTTAACAAAATAAAAATTTAGTTAGTACCTTTTGATAAAAATTAGACATATAAATATCACTTGGCATATTTCAAATATTACGCGAGCAAAGCCGCGGGGTTTGCTAGTAAAAGATATAAAGATATAAAAGATAATTCCCATTCCAATTCGAAAATTACGAAATAAAGAAGAAATCTAATAATTCCTGTTTTGGGGGTTTTTTTTCCTTTTTTTCTCCTTTCTTTTACAAAAAAATTAATTAATATAGTTGCCATCATTAGAGGAATGTCAATAAAATTTGAAAAAAAAATCTCAAAAACTAATCAGAATTTTTAAATTATAATACCACTGTCGAAATCTGTGAATCAATATTGATAATTGGAGTTAATTTCACCCCCAAACGGTCCCTATTTTAGGAGAAATACGAGAGTGTATCGATAAGTTTTTGCCCTCATATAGAAATAATTGAGTGGAATTTATGAAATTGCTACATTGTGTTAGTTTTTTTCTATATAGTGACCGTACACAGTAACACATTTCTGCAAAGTGTATTTCAAAGAGAGGGGGGAGGATGTATTCCAGGAGGCGCGAAAGTAGACTCAAAGGGGGGGATTTTTCTAACTTTTGCCGACCCCCACAAGAGACATATTGTTGGAAAGTCCTGTGACCACTTATTCATGTTATGTACGATAGAGCTCTCCACCAAAATTGCCCCGGGGGCATGAAGGATGGACACAAAATATTGAAAAGTGCCCCAAGGTGGACAAATTTAGGGAGAGGGGCTGAGGAGGTGCATAGCATGACTAAGTAGTCACGGGCCTTTCCAAAAATATGTCATATGTGGGGGTCAGCAAATGTTAGAAAAATGCCCCCCTTTGGGTTTACTATCACGCCTCCTGGAATACATCCCCCCACCACTCTTTGAAATACCGTTTGCTAAAAATGTGTTACTGTGCACTGTGACTATATAGAAAAGGACTAATAAAATGTAGCAATTTCATAAATTTTACTGAATTATTTCTATGTGAGGGAAAAAATTTATTGATACACTCTCGTATCTGTGAAACTTCAGTTGTTTCATGAAAGCGTTTGATAAGATTTTATATACAACATAGGTGAGATATAGATAGTACAAAACATATTTCAATTTTAAAACTTAAAATAGACACTTTTATTTTACATAAAATGATGTCATTTGCACCCGCTGAAGAATTCCACATATACATTCAGCCTTAAATAACATCTAATGAAAAAATATGTATATGAGGTCACTATGGGGGAATAACGCACAAACCCAGCAAAAAGCAATATCGGAAACTCGACAAAAAAAAATGGCTATCTAATGATTTACATGATTCATTAGTTTATTTTCATTAATATGGATACTTAAAATTAAATAAAATTTATAATAGCTCCCTTTTTTATCAGTAATCCTTCATATATATTTTTTCAAAATTCGGAAAATGTACACACGGATTAATAAAATTGCATTATTTCAGCTTTTTGATAACATTTAAGTAAATGCGGGAAAAAAAGTCACAGTTATATATTTTAAAGTACTTTTATAGCATACGATATTCTTGGCATAACATGTGTTTTAATTGATTTTTTTTTTTTTTTTTTTTTTTTTTTTTTTAAGTACTAAAATAGCAACAAAAAGGTATAGTAATCTACTTTTTTCCCTTTATTTTCTACAAAAATTGGGTACTTCAGTTGCCAGCATTGCATAAAAAACTTTAAAAACTACAAAAAAGAATAATAATAATTTCTCGAAACTAAATTCTGGTGCATTTTTCAAACAAATTATATTTAAAGTACTTTTATTTCCTGAAGACAGTGTAAAAATTGAAAATGATCTATGTTTATAAGTTTTAAAAAATTGCAGTTGATATCATTCAGTATTCAGCCGTATAATGATACACCTGCTTCATTTTACATCTGCCTATATATAATGGAACGTTATTTTTTAGGGATGTCATTTTAATTGCTACCCGAAAGAAAAACCAAATCAGGGGCTTATAGCTGTCATTATCATTGATATATACTGGGAGTCCTAAAAAGGACTGACTGATTTTAAAATTCAATAACTTGCAAACAGTGACAGATATTTAAAAAATTCTTGCGGGAGGGTTATGCATGGGCTCAAAAGTTTTTTACAGTCATTTTCGATTTTAGTTCGAATTACAAACAATAGAAGGCGCTGCGATCAATAGACGCTAAATTCAGGCTCGATTTTTGGTTCTTCCGGACTCACTCAGTACATTTTAATCTCCTTTTTCCGCATGGAAGAAGAGATCAGCCAAAAAATCGAGCCTGTATTTAGCACCTATTGCTTACAGCGCCATCTATTGTTTGTAATTCAAACTAAAATAAAAAATCACTGTAAAAAAAAACTTTTGACCTTATGCATAACCCTCCGCAAGAATTTTTTTTAAATATTTGTCACTGTTTGCATGTTATTGAATTTTAAAATCAGTCAGTCATTTTTCGGACAGCCGATAGTTGATTAAATTTTGCCTTAGTACTTTAAACTTTAATAATGGATATACAATATGTCATACATTTTTGAATTTATGCTAAGAGAACGATTGAAGAAAATACTTTCACAATGATATATACAATTGAAATAGTTTATGTGATAGTTTTATATACTTTTTTAAATCACTGCTTTTATTATAACAATATAAATAAAAAAGAGTGTTTTGTATTTGAAAAGAAAATAAGTATTTTTTATCCATCATTCTTCTTTTTCATCCGGTACAAAAAAACCCAAGTATATTTTAAAAGAAAAACATTTCTTTCATGAAATCGCATTGAATGTATTGACAGCGTGTAAGAATATTATTGAAACAAAAGAAAGTGTTTTTTTTCTCGAATGAATGTCCATTGTAGTGAAAACACAGGTATGCAACAATAGAAGAAAAATGTATGTTTATTTACAGAAAAGGTGACATGCATTTTTTTCACTCTTTTGAACGGTATTTTATTAACTTTTAAAAATAAAAATACTTAGACGTATAGTATCATTTAAATAGCCAAAATCGAAAAGGCCAAATATTTTTATGTTTTAATTTCACATTAAGTATAAATTTATTTCTAATACAATCGCACCAGGTTAAGACGCTTACGGTTAATGCGCGACCGTTTTTCTGGTTCCTTGAATATTGCCTATAAGATTAATGAAAATATTCCACTTTTAGTACGTGAACGGTTATTACGCTATTCCGAACTATTTATCATGTTGGATGTCGAGTGATATGTGTATCGAATTTAAGCAAATTTTCGGTTAATATAGGGAATATTAATCTAATTAAAGGCACTCTGTCTGTCACATTTGACATTAAACAAAAGTATGTCTCTGGTGGCTCTGGTAAATATAGAAAATAATTTCTACGAATTAATAAATATTCGGAATCAGCGTTAACTATCATGGCAAAAAAAAAAAAAAAAAAAAAAAAAAAAAAAAAACAAGAGTCCCTGTTTAACACACGATAATTTGATTTATTTTAATAGTCATGTGATTTTTTTTTAAATAAAATTTTATTATTTGCTCTGTTTTACAATTAGGCAGCAATTTACAGAGCTATTTTTTTTTCGAAATATGAAATAAATCTTCATTGAAATAATTCATCCCTTTGAGAAAAAATCTCCCCTCCTCCGAGTGTCTTGAGAATTTTCTGACACGTTCATAAAAATGCTTAAAAAAATTATCTTAATCTAAATTTTCTTTCACTGTTAGTTTCTAAAACACATGTTATACCCCTTTATTTGACATACATTTTAAAATAAAATTCTGTTTATTTTTTTTTCCATAACAAATTTAAGTTATTTTGGGGAAACAGAAAAATACGAGCTAACTGCTCAAAGGAACGCAAATTAATAGACCAAGATTCGAATTTTTCTCTCTTCTCTAGCGTTGTCAATTTAGCGGCATTGCTTTTATTCAGACTTTCGCCTTATGTAATGAAGGACTAATTAAAACAAATATTACAAACATGAAATAGTTGTACATGTTTGAATAAAAAAATTTCCATAAATTATGAAAAAATTAAACTCTTCGTTAGCTTCCTATTACTATTTCTTGCTTCTCGTGTGTTGTCACTGAAGTACAGATTGGTAAACGAAATGCGGTGGTTTTGTCCTTATTCTTTCTCCTTTGCATGATGTACGTTGTCGACTTTTCATTTTCTCTCTTACATTGTATACTTTTAAATGAATTTGATGTGGAAGAAAAGTGTTCTTTGATTTGGAATTATATTTCTTTTTTACTTTCTTCTGACGCTTGTCTGTTCCTCTTTATTTTCCCGTGAGTTACTTGAATTAAGACTTTGTAGAGTAATTGGCCTTTGAATATGCATGTCAAGTTTAAGCAAATTTTTTGTAAAGATAGAGAGTATTGATCTAATCAAAGGCACAGTCTTTGTCATATAAATTGTACATTACACAAAAATATGTCTCGCAAATATTGAAAATACTTTCTCAAAATCAGTAAATAATTCGAAATCAGAATTAAGTATCATGTTAAAAAAAAAAAGAGAGAGAAATCCTATTTTAACACGTGATAATTTGATTTATTTAAAAGTCTGCCGTCTATTTATAATAGTCACGTGAAAATACATATTTTTTATTGAAATGAAATATTATTCTTTCTTCTGTTTTACATATATATATATATATATATATATATGTGTGTGTGTATGTGTGCATCTATATCTATATCTATCTATCTATCTATCTATCGCTATATATATATATAATACTCAACTTTCAAAGGTTTAAATAGAAATATGTAGATCTTTAGAACATATATAGAGAGAGATTAACATATGAATATATTTTTTAATTATGCGAATTTCGGGAAAAAATAATATATGCATAAATGATATGTCACCTATTATATGCTTCTTAATGAAAAATATATTTTTTAATATAACTGCACCACAGTGGCCGAAAGAAAAGCAGCTATTCAAAACATATTTAACGGATACAGCAAATAAAATATACATTATTATTATATTATTGTTTTATTAAATAATCTACCAGAAACACAGCATACGTTTAACGTATAGGAATAATTCTTTCTTGATGAACATTATCTGATTTTTGCTGGCTTTTAATGGAATGAAAAAAGTAAACGGTGTTCTTTGTTCTTCATAGACGCGGAATTATTTAGCAGAATACATAAATTAATTCATGACAGTCAATAAAATTAAGCTCTTAAGTAAGAGAAAACCGGCAGCCATACTTCAGACTCAGAAATGCTACGCCGAATCTTTGTGATGCGTAAAACCCTTTTTCTTTTAACATTAGTTTTATTCATAAATCAGACTTTATTTATTAACTCTTATTACTCTTATCCTCTATTTATAAAATATTTCTACTTGGATAACTATTATTCTTAATAAAAAGTGGGTAAATTATATATGTAGTTTATTTTTTTATTTATACTTATTTCCCTTTTTTACAATATATATATATATATATATATATATATATATATTAAAGATGAAATCACAAATATATGAACAAATTGGTAAAATTCTAAAGATGCACTAGATATGAACATAGTAAAAAAGTATGCAAACCCACAGAATCGTGAGAGGAGCTTGTAGGTTAAATCATAGTGAATTTGCGTTATTTCATCCAATTTGTCGGCATTAATCCTAAAAGGATAAAATTTAGCTCCTCATAAGGCAACATAAAAGAAAATAGATGATAAAAATCCAAGAGATCTACATCTACATCGAACATC
The DNA here is from genome assembly GCA_963932465.1 of Maratus speciosus. NCBI lineage: Eukaryota > Metazoa > Arthropoda > Arachnida > Araneae > Salticidae > Maratus > Maratus speciosus. The sequence continues at coordinate 78,332,110 of OZ010790.1, forward strand.
TACATAAAACGTCTACAAAGAAACATCTACAAAGAAACATCAACATCAAAGAAAGATGCACCTCACACAGGATATTAAAAATTATTAGAGCACAATATCTCAATTACATACTAGAAACCAAAACTTCAGAAGGTAGACTCACTATATTATAGCATGTGAGGATGCTAAAATAGAGTTAGGACTACGATAAAATGTGGGCCGCGGTTGAATAATTGACTGAAATCCATAACTTTGCTGCCATCTGGTGTGAGAAAGGAAAAATATATTGTAACTAGATTATGATAAAAATGTTTAGTGCTGCCATCTATACCCAAAAAGAAAAAGGAATGGATTTAATTGAAGAAATCAAGAAATGACTTAGATTAATATTTAGTTAAAGGGAACGTCCACTGTTATTCTTGTGACTATCAGAGCAAATTTCCATACATATTTCCAATTATTTTATTACAAAATATATTTAGGATAAATTTGATGCAACTACTTAAAAATACGTGTACTCTACTTTCATAAACCAAATGCAGTTTGTTACAAAAAGCATTTTACTTGCCTTGATAATAAATGAAAATTTTGTTACTCTTGTTACCGCAAAAAATGCAATTTTTAAAAATTGTGTTTGACGCAGAAATTATGTGAATTATATGAGACTATAGAAATAAAATTTACAGAATATAGCAGAGTAATTATATCTTTTTAAAAAGCATTAATCATTGAACTCATCTGATAACGCATGAATTAGTTACATTTGATTTTGCAAAATGCTAAGTGTTACACTTGTGAAGTTACTCTTGTGACATTTTGTCCATAATGTAATTTTAGCAAAATTTAATTTAAATACTAAATAAAATAATTAAAATAAGTTTAAACAAATATTTTTCATAGAGAACAACTGTTAAGGATGGTTTAATTTTAAAATAACATAAAATAATATAAAAAATTCTAAAATTAGCAAACACTATAACCACATATAACATCTCAGTTCCTGCTACTTAACAGAATAAGTCATTGTCTTCTATATCAATAATATCATTTTCAACTTCTCCTGTATCATGATTTACTTAATGAAACAAAATTTCTTTGTACGAATCATGTCAGTGTAAGGTTTGTAGTAGATAGAGTAATTTTTCATGTTTTTAACAAATTGTATTTGTTAGATGCCCTTTGCTATGGTATTTTCTCGCAAATTAATGAAACTTTATTGTTTTATTTCTTTTGACAAAATAAGCAGTGTATCTTAGAATTCCTTTTTTAGCACGCACTTCATCCCATATATATCATTATAAACAACACAAAATAAATCTACAGCATCTAAAACCAGGCGTATTTGAAAAAAAAAAAAATGCCCAATTGAGTTAATTGAGAAAGGAGTCTGATTCATTGCAGGCATATTTGCATAGTTATATTTTTGTTTAAATTGAAAAGCACAGCCATAATATAAAAAAGTAAAACAGGTACATTTTAGGAAAATACAAATTCCCTTAAAGATGCAGTGTTGAAATTTTACATACGAAAGCATTTACTAAAAATTGGTTATGAGTTACATTGTCTAAAGTAATAGCATAAGATTTTACTTTATTGGGATCATACTAAATAAAATGTTGAAAATACAGTCGCTTGTGGATTTGACAAGTAATGTAGTATTTCATACCAAAATTTCGTCTTGGCATGAAAGTAAAACAGTTTCCAGAAAATCCACTGGCATAACTATTCTTTGAGAAATGGTTATTTTTTGGCATTACAAAAATAACCCCTTGTACAAGTGTCAATGAATGTGTGTCACAGAAATGGATTTAGTTGCTTTTGAAAATTTTTAAACAAACAGAAATGGTTTCTTTAACTGTTACTTTTTCAAAACGTTTATCAACGTTTTGAAAAAGTAACAGTATTGATAAAGATGTTGTTAAAATTTTCGTCAATAGCAAAACGTCTATCAACATTTTGCTATTTACAATAACTTATAAGAAGTTTTGTATTATGGACATCCGTTTCAAATAATTCTTCGATGTTATCTTCGCAAATTAGACTTTCTGAATTCCTGAAGTCTAATTATGATGTATCTCGGCAGACAAAGTCAATGAATCCATCACAGGAATGTTTAATGCAGGAAATACACCAGTTAATACATTATGAATTGGTTGAATGTTTTCGTCACAGCAGCAAATAGAGATATTCTGATGAGTTATTTTCTATTGTTTTATGAAACTAGGCTTTAAAGCTGCAAAGGAATCTCCAATTTTTAAATTTAGGAAAGCTTTTTCAAACAAATAACGTATTCTCTTATTAAATGTTCCCGAGAATTGATGAAATTATGTGACCTTTTTCACGCTTAACTGACGTAGATTTTGCTGAAGAATGACCTCTTCTTAAATCTTCATCGACATAAAATTCTCCAAAGCTGTGGAGTTAGTTCTTTTTTCTTTTTATTAATATTTCCATTTTCTTGCTGAAGCTTTTGCTCGTTCTAAGACTTCTCTTCACCTTATCGTAATATATTTTATTTTGTTTTTTTCTCACAACAACATATTCAATTTCATTCTTATTTTTTCTCTACAGTTTTTGGCACTTAGCAGAATTTTTCCTGCTCTTTAAAACAATGTCATGTATAAGAAGCAATATTAAATTCATTCCTTTAAAATGTACTAACATAATCCTTTCCATAAGAGTTACTATAAGAACTTCTGGTGGTTATACAGTAGAATTTAGTAAACGAAGCTTTACAAAGCCTATAAAATATCTAATCAAATACCATGTGCTTCAAACCAAAAGAAGGCACACAAAAATGACACGAGTTGAGTTGTTTTATTATATCTTTAATTACATGTCATGATTATTTTACAATCTTAAATAATACCAAAAATGAATAAAAATAAATTCTCCCATTAAAAAAAACACTAATAAAGATAATTTATCTTCATTAAATTTTACAAAATAACCTTAGTTATAGCTAAAACTATTTCAAGAACTGCTCTAATAACAAAGAAAAGACAACAAAATTTTAAGCATTCTCTTTGTTTTGGTTGTAATGCAGTGTTATATCAAACTATCGATAAAAGTATTATGTGTTACTCTTGTGACACAGACGTTTGTTACTCTTATGACAACTCCCCAGAGCCTATCCCATGCATAGCATAAACAAAATATTTAATGTAAAATATGTCTTATACATAGAAATCAGAGAATTGGAAGTTTTGGGTAAAGATTTTAAGTTTTTTTTTTTTTTTTTTTTTTTTTTTTTTTTTTTTTTTTTTTAACTTTTGCATGTTTACCGTTAGTCATGTGACATTTAAGTATTAACGTTTAAATACAGCGAAAAATATATTAAAGACATTATCTAAAAGATTTTATCTATGTAGATCTTAAAGATATGATAACTGTTTGTTGATTTGAACGCATAGTAATTTTATTGAATTATAAAAAAGTAAAAAAAAAAAAAAAAAACATACATTTCAATAAGTTGTATTTTAAGCTCAAATGTAAATGTAGTTTTATACTGCTAGTATCCAGCTCATTTTCAATAAACACTTGCTCTTATGAAATTAAAACTTACAAATTCATATACTTCAACTCTTTAGATTTAAACTGGTGTATCACACTTATATTTCCGTTTTAAAAAAAAATTCAGCATTTTTTTTTTTTTCTGGCGTGGGCGTTCCCTAATGTAAAATGAAAAAATAGGAATAAACTTAGTAAGTATTGAGTAAATACAAAATAAAATAAAGAATTATATAAAAATAAATAAATAAAAGGGCATTGATTAAATTAACGATTTTTAAAACAAATATTATAAAATAATAAAATAGAATATAAATAACATTTAAGAAACAATGAGGAATATTTTAAGATAGTAAATAGCCTTGTATTATGAAAAATTTGTGAAAATTTATGAGAAATTTATGATTTTATTTCCACGTAACCCCGATTTTTTTTTTTTTTTTTTTTATTGATTTATCCATACAATATATAACCATATATACATCCACATATACATGCTTACACACATATAAACATATAAGGTTTTTAACTTTTTTTAGCATTCCCGGCCTCAACCCTCCGTAATGGAATTTTTTTTAATTTTTTTTTCTTTTTTTTTTTTTTCTTTTTCTTTCTTTTTTTTTTTTTTTTAATAATAGTGTATAATTATGAAAAACGTACACACATACATACTTTTTTATACATAAATTTTTGTGTATGCTTTTATAAATTTTTTCAGCAATCCACATCCCACCCTCCGTAATAGTGTTTTACATTTTTTTAATATTATATATATGTATATATATATATTATCTCATGCTATTTAAATATAAAATGCAGTATTACATAAAAAACTGTTTTATAACATACGTTATATTCGTTATATATTAAAATTATAAATCTACAAAAGGTTTTATTACTTTTACACTTTACTATTATTTTACTGTCTTATTTTTTTTTTATTATTATTATTTATTTACCTTTGATCATATTATTATAAATTATATATCAGCTATTTATTATTAAAAATTCAATATGAAATTTAATTTGCTCACGTATTTTTTTTCAAATACTTTGAAAACAGACAGTAAATTTAACTAGTTGTAAATGATAATATCAGACGGCAGAAGTATACATGCCTACAGCAAAAACTTTCCAAAAAGAAGAAATTATAAAACTATACAGCAAAACGGAAATAAAATATCAAGTATAAAGACGTTATATAAAGATTTTTCTTTCACTTCTAGTTTTTTGTTGAAAACCTATTTCTTTAAGAAATGAGAAAGTTGATATATGATCTGCAATTTCACCAAAAAATGCGCTGAAACAGCAATTTTCTAAACGATGTATTTTGCGTTAAAAATACAACTTTACAATAAATAGTTTACGAAAAAGATTTAACGTTTCTGCTGCAGAAATATCACAAATACAACTTAAATATTTTGTGAGAGTAAGCAGTTTCTTACAAGATCTAGTTTATAATCTTGACTAAAATTTTCTTCCTTCTTTTTTTTTTTTTTTTTTTTTTTTTTTTAATTAAAAAATGAGAGTCCATATTGTTTAAGACATTAAGCAAAACTCATACGGTCATATACAGTGTGTCCACGTATAACCTGACCGACCTTTACTTTCGCAACTGTTGGTCCTAGATGCATACTTCCAATTACGAAAATGGTTTAAAATAAGTAAAGGATTATTTTTAAAGCGATTTGGGTCAAGAAAAAACATTTATTAAAAAATTACGAAATTTAAATTTTTATACAGTTCCTCAGTCCTATAAGTGATATTTACTAAAAATTTACTGTGACACTAACAAGTAAGATAAAAAAAATAAGTCCCATTCACAAACATTAAAATTGACCGAGTTATGAAACTTTGAAATGCATGACATATACCACTTTTTTTGCATATCAAAACAGATGATTTCGACCATGCTTTCAAGGGTCGTGTATAAACTACTTAGACTTATTTCAAGGTGTCTGCGCTTTGAAAGAAATCGTACAAATATTACGATAAACTTTTATTATTTAAGTTTCAGATTAGTTAAAATAATTGTATTTTAACACATGTTTTATTTTGTAAGTATTTGAGACTATGATTTCTTTTAACTAAAATTATGTTATTTTCATAAGGTTTTATTTAACTTGCAATGATCGTCTTTCCAGATTAAAATTAGTACTCGAATTTTAACTTACTTTCCAATGTCCGATCGAAGTTAAATTTTACATACTGACTTAAATCCTACGACAATGTAATATTGTTATGATTTTCGACTCTTACCATTTTATACATATTTATATTAGAGGATAACACAAAACAATTTCGGATAGATTACCGTCAAGAAATTTAAGAAAGAGTTTTAGATTAGATAACATAAACCTGCTATGGTTGTATTTTTTAACTTTTATAATTACATTTTATGTATTTTTTAACGCTGAATCAAAGCATTACCTTCACTTTTAAGCATCATGTAAGATTTTTAGCAAATCGTAAATTTCAAGGTTAAAAAATAGCGAAAAATCCGATACTATAAATTAGTTGTAAGACATTTTTATTCAGTTTAATTTTATTTAATTCAATAATTTATTAGATTTTTTGGCTTATACTGTGTTTCTTATAACTAAACAGCTCGGGGGTCCGATGAGGTTGGGAGGGGAGGAGGGATAAATTTTAACTTTTAGCTTTTTAACTTAGAAAATTTCTGACGTGGTGGTTTAAAATGAAAGTCATTTTCGGATTTAGTGCTAAAAAATACATAAGAATCAATTTTCAAAAGCTAAAAAACATGCCAAAACCCGAAATTTGAAAGACTATGTAATCTAACAGCATTTTAAAATACGTATCATTTTGTAAAAAATTGAGGCTGTTGTTTTTCATCCTTTTATTTAACAAAAAATCTGTTATTTTTATCCTCTTACAAGTTGTATATTTTGCAGTAATATGTCAGAATGATTAAAGATTTCAAATTTATATTACAATGCTAATTTTACTCCCAACCACTTATTTAATAAATCTGACGAAATTATATTTCTGCTAAATTTGCGATTGACTCTTAATATGTAGAAAAAAATATACTCCAACTTTAAACAGCAATTACTCGGTCAATTTTAATCGTAGAATAACGGGACTTTTTTTTTGCCTTACTTGCCGGTGTAAAAGGGAAAGTTTACTAAATATAACTTGTAGGACCGGGGGACCGTATAAAAAAATAGATTCTTTAATACTTCACTAAGTAGTTTTTTTTCGTTGTAAACTTCTTTTATCTTAACCATGCACATAAAGTTGACCATTTTTATAATTGAAAGTATGCATCTAGGGCCAACGGGTGGCGAAAATAAAGGTCGGTCAGGTTATACGTGAACACACTGTATTTAGAAAGGAGCCATTAAAGAAGAACAACAACAACAAAAAAAACAATATTTCCCAACAGCACAAAATTATCGTCTAAAGCTGTAGAAATATTTGTATTGGCGAAACGTACATATTTGAGCAGTATTTTTATCAAATTAGAAAAACAAATATCACACTATTATACATATATTTTGATCATATTTCCTTATGGTAATATGAATGCTATATGGTTTTCATCACAATGCTTTTACCATTATTGTTACTATATTAAACATATTTTTTTTATCTAATCTCTATTAATGAATGATGGTGCAAAGTTGAAGGTTTAAAAATATACTTCGACTATATCTGTCCAAAAATCCACATTGGTGTGAAGGTGAAAAAAGTCCATTAGGTGAAGTTCCAATGATAAAATGACATATTCCTTTTCTCGTACAAGAAAATAGAACTGCTACTTGATATTCAATTGCATAAATGATTTAGAATAAAAGACCATTTGTAATATCAAACGTACTTACTTAAGAAAAACTGATTTTAAATTCTAAGTACGTAATTTCAACAACGTTACTTTTCAACCTAAAAGAACTGTTACATTATCTGGGACTAAGATTTCTATAGTTAGTACTTCTCATGCACAATTTGTCCCAATGACTCCATCTGGCATTTAAGAAGGAGTTCACTTTGAAACATTTTTAAAAGTAAAAACGAAAATTGTCTATTATTAAAAAAATAACATACTACCAAACTAAAAAAAAAAAAAAATGACGTTACTAAAATTAAAACGGTTTTATGATAAAATATGTGGAGCGATGTCTATTCAAATCAAGGTAAATTTAAACTGTGAATTTTTTTTTTCTCAAAACAGATTTTTTAGGGTTTCGTTCATCTGACGAAACCTTATTCGTCTCGCTCCTCTGTCTGTCTGTCTGTCTGTCTGTCCGTCTGTCTGTCCGTCACAGAGCCCGTTCTCAGAAACTATACATGTTGGAGACATGAAATTTTGGGTACTTATAGCTGAACACCTCACATCATACAACAAATCATAAAATTTTGAAAAAGTCGTACATTTAACCCTTTGGGCTCCCGCATGTGTATTTTCAACAATTCTTTCTAAGTGAGCTTCTAATTATGTTGGAAACATGAAATTTAGCATACTTATAGCTGAACACCTCACATCAAACGACAAATCATAAAATTTTGAAAATGTCGTAAGTTTAACCCTTTGGGGTCCCACATGTGCATTTCAAACAATTCTTTCTAAGTGACCCCTAATTATGTTGGAGACATGAAATTTTGGGTACTTATAGCTAAACACCTCACATCATACGACAAATGATAAAATTTTGAAAAAGTCGTACATTTAACCCTTTGGGCTCCCGCATGTGTATTTTAAACAATTATTTTTAAGTGAGCTCCTAATTAGTTTGGAGGCGTGAAATTTTGCATACTTATAGCTGAACCCCTCGCATCCAACGACAAATCATAAAATTTTGAAAAAGTCGTGCATTTAACCCTTTGGGGTCCCACACGTGTATTTTAAACAATTCTTTCTAAGTGAGCCCCTACTTATGTTGAAGACATGGAATTTTGGGTACTTATAGCTGAATACCTCACATCATACGACAAATGATAAATTTTTGGAAAAGTCGTACATTTAACCCTTTGGGGTCCCGCATGTGTATTTTAAACAATTCTTTCTAAGTGAGCTCCTAATTAGTTTGGAGACGTGAAATTTTGCATACTTATAGCTGAACACTTCACATCATACGACAAATCATAAAATTTTGAAAAAGTCGTACATTTAACTCTTTGGGGTCCCGCATGTGTATTTTAAACAATTCTTTCTAAGTGAGCTCCTAATTAGGTTAAAGGCGTGAAATTTTGCATAGTTATATCTCAACACCTCAGATCTCACGTCAAATAATAAATTTTGAAAGAGTTTTATGTTTAACCCTTCCAACTCCAGCTTGTGTATTTTAAGCCATTCTTTCTAACTGAGCACTTAATTAAATTGGAGATTTGGAATTTTGCATACTTATTGCAGAACACCTGAGGGCAGGCGACAAATCATAAAATCTTGAAAAAGTTTTACGTTTAACCCTTTGAGCTACCACATATGTATTTGAAGCAATTCTTTCTAAGAGAGCCCCTAATTAAGTTGGTGACATGAAATTTTGCATACGTATAGCTGAATGCCTCAGACCACACGACAAATCATAAAATTTTCAAAAAGTCTTTTATTATTTACCCCTCTGGGCTCTAACTTGTGTATTTTAAGCAATTTTTCTAACCTCCGCCCTTTTAACCCGGGGAGAAATTCTCCAACTTTTGCCGACACCCCTTAGACCATTCTTTCATATTATGCACTATAGGCTTACATATTTTAATTCCATTTTTTCCGCCAGGTGCGCCTACTTATCTCGGGTGCTATGGGCCGAATCCCCTCGACTAATATATATACGGATAGTATGTAAAACGGATTTTCGTTCGGATACAGGTTTGTTTAGAATCAAGTGCGCCCCCTGGTTGTGAAATGTGGAACTAACATATTTTTGAAAAGGATAAAGTGTTTTGAAAGGAATATTAAACGAAACCCTCTGTGCGATCTGTGATCACACTTAACCACTTGTTTGAAATTAGGTGCATCATATTCCTAAAGACAAGTAACGTAGATACTTAATGTTTTGTTATACTCCCTCTGTCCCAAATTAGTTGCTACATTGGATTACTTTTGTACTGATTATTGATAGAGATGATTTTATGATTTTGTTTGAACATTTTTCAGAGATTTGAATGTGCTATGCTAGCGATCAACACATTAAGTTACCAAGCATCCCCTCCGTCTCTCCTTAAATAAGTACCAAATTAGTTTAAAAAATCCAGTGTTCGCGCGCTCTTAAGCCCCGCCCCATTTTGTAAGGAATCTTCTACCATTAATCGCATTAAACTACCTTCTAGCTGATAAATCATTAATTCTTTAGGAAGAAAGTGATGTTTATGGTATACTGGTGGTAGAGTCTTTACAAAATGGTGTCGATCTACTAAACTACATCGGAAGTTATTTATGACTCCACGCACTTGAAATGTATCTACTAATTTGGGACAAAATTTTCGACCTATATGTCGCAACTAATTTGGGACGGAGGGAGTATATTGTATTTTATATAATTTTATAACCAACTAGGGGGCTCTGGCCCCTACGAGCTACGCTCGCCAACCCTCGTTCAGACACCCCATATTCTGAAAGCTTGTTAATTTGATAGCGTACTCTAAAATTACGCTAATTTGATCGGCTTTAAAAAGATTTCGGAAGATTGAATTATAATTTAACAAGTAATATAAAAATTGTGTTTTTAAAGTCAATTCCTACTTAGGCTATGAAAGAAAAATTTAATATAATCCCTTAAGCTAATATTAGTTTTTGTTGCACTAAAATATCTCAATTTGTTGATTTTTTATAAGAAAGTAGGTTTACGATGGAACTCTATGGGTATTTGGCGAAATATTAAAGATATCGCCAAGTTGGCGTCACTTTTGGCGACTCATTTTGGCCGCTAAATTTGGCGATATATCGTTAAGTTGGCGACAAACTTGGCGGTATTTGGCGAGAGAACAGGGTCTCCCCCCTTTGGTAACCCCTTATTGGAATTACTTTCATGTCCGCTATTTTGTTTCCCATGCAAAACTAAAATTAATTAATTAAAATTTAATTAATTAATTAATATTTGAAAAAACTGTATTAACATCAATTGCCATCCAGTACAAGTTTAAAAAAATTATTTCAACATGATCGGATGAATAATAAGTATTTTAATAACGATTGAAAATTTGAACAAGATAAATATATAAATAAATATAGGGAGAGTGTGAGCTAATAGTAGGAATTGAAAAAACAGTGACGGTCTCCCTGTAGACGGGTTTTCATTCATTATCCTTTGATTGTATGTTTTTAAGACAAAATCAGCCGCTGCTAAGAGATACAATGGCTGCTTTGATCTTTGATTAAAAACAAGAAAGAAAAATCATGCGTACGGCATAGATTATGAAACATTTTCCAACACTCCCTGAAAGCTTTAACAACACTTCGTTATTTAGGAAAATAAGGTAAATAAGATAACTAACTAAACATTTAAAAAACTGATTTCAGCAGTTACCATCCATAGCCAAATATTTATTCCAATTCTTCCGAACAGTATTGTATTTGATCGGTAGGCTGATATATATACTATATAATAGAAAATTTAGTTTAGCAAGAAAATGCATAACAGGTTGAAATTTCTCTTTCAGCAATTTATACTAATAGATGGAAACATACTTGAATAATTTTATTCAGCCCTGTTGTTTACCCAGTACCTTTATTACGCGCCACTATTTAGCTAAACTTTAATTCAAACTAAATCACTCTTAAAGCTACTGAAATCGCATTTCCAGAATTTTTCATCTATAGGCGGCCATGTATCTAATTCTTTGCGTAGCCCTGTATATAATTTAATCTATATTCTACAAACATTTCATAGAAAACTACATGCAGTTCAGCATAACACATCTTAAACCCACCTTTCAAGAAATTTACGGTCATACTCAGTAACCTTTACGAATTCTTTTGCGTAGCCCTGTGTATCAACTATAACATTTACACACGCCATATAGTATGCATAAATATAGTAAAACTTAAAAGCGCATATCATAATTAAAAATTCATTCCCTGCCATCGCCGCTAATATACAGTACTTCGGATAGAAAATACTTGTCAGAAATGTTTTGTATGTTCCTTTAAAAGCTATGCACTTTGTATTATGCATGAAATAACTTAAGTAAGCCTAACCGACGTATATCAATTTTATTATATATGAATTTGTATAATTAAAATACGCCGCAAACAATTTCCCCCTATACCATTTGTAATGGAATTCTTTTGAGTAGCCCTGTAAATGAATAGTAACTATTCGTTGCACCGCATGTGCTACAGATTATTCTGCATATTTTAGTGCACTTCGTAAATGCATATATTTTTTATTTTGTGTGAAGGGGTGTAACATCTATAAAATTCATTTGAAATGATTTTTTCCCATTGGCCGTAATGGAACGGAATACTTTTGACTGTCCCTGTAAATGAACTAAACATGCTACAAACTTCATTTGAAATAGGGTTCGTGCTAGGCTAAACTTCAATAACCAAAAGTTTCAGTGCGATCCGAGTATATTTACGAGAGTTAGAGCGCGAACAGACAAACCGAAATCAATAACACTTTTCAACTTTGTTGAAAAGTGTTGAAAATTAGTTAAAAATTTGAAAGCAAGCTAATGTAAAATGAATTAAGTACACAGAGTCTTTGTCTCTCGGTACTTTTTAGCAACGCTGTGCGAAAGTTCTTTTAAATGTATCGTTTTAAATCTGACGTAATTTTCATCAAAGTTTCCTTTCTCTTTTTAATATTCACATGAAAATACTTTTGTTGTTGGAAAGGAAATATTATTTGCGCTGTCTTAGAATTCACGATAATAGTTGAAAAGATTGTTTCAAAATATGAAATAAATGTCTCGTGCAAATATATTTTTTAATTTTAAAGTGTTTTGCCAACTTTTATTTATTTGGCCTTTTTAAATATGACGTAATTTCCTTCATTTGTGACTTTTAACGCATAATAATGAATTTAGTATTTAAAAATTTTCTTTCCCTTTTAAAATTCACCTGTAACTGTAGTTTTTATGATGTAATTTTCAATATTTTCCCGATTTTTAACACATAATCACTTAATTCTAATTTGAAAATTTTTTTCTGTTCATAATAGCCACATGTAAATAATTTTTTTATTTGAAGGAAATATTATTCTTTGCGCCGTTTTTAAAATTGGCAACAGTTTAAAATAATTGCCCTTTTCTAAAATGTGTAAAAAATATCTCTCGAAATGCTGAAAATTTGAATTTAAAATGGAAATAAATTCTCAAAAAATGAGTCAAATTAAAAAGATAATTGCAGTCTGCACATCGGAAACTTCCAATGTATAAAATGATCTAAAAATGTTTAAATTGTTATGTATAGTTTATCTCCTATAAAACTTTTTTAATGGAACGATTTTGACCATCTTTAACATTAAATATCTCTTAAAATAATCATTCGATTTAAAAACTGTCTTCATCAGCGTGTTTATCAAACATGTCTCTATAACACCACTGATTTTCATATTTTTGTATGAAACATTTTTCTTAATATTAACGAAGAAAGACCCCAGTCATAAAAAATATGGATGCCGATCTAGTAGGAGTATACCCGGATGATCTACGCAGATTTTCATTGGTCCATTTCCAAATCAATTTTTTTTTTTATATATAGAATGATGTCTGTTTTTAAGTAATACCTGTACTATATGATTTATTTATTTTTTAATTTTTAAAGAAATTTTATCATAAATTTTGTATTTAATGATTACTTGCTTGCAAAAATATTTTCGTTTATAACTTTGATTATTATTCGAGATTGAAGTCAAAGTACAATATTTTAAGAATATACAGGATGGCTATAATCTAAATATCCCTATTTGGAGCTGGCAGTAGCTTAAAGGAATAACCCGAATGAAACATAAATCGGTGCACATACTATTCTCGAAGGGGGACGAAGAATGGAAAAAAAAAAGTTGCAATAATCGCGCTTTTGAGTGTGAAATGTCATGTGTAATACAAGAACAAATAATTACGACATAAAACCGGATGTCATATCAAATTAATTGGAAATTTCCACATTGTAGATGGTTACGGTTTCGTATGGCGGTGCCGATCAAGTTCAGATTCCACATGGCCATCGTGCTGGAGGACATAATACAGGCTGTGCATGACATGCTCAACTGAGGAATGTAACGCATCAGAAGGGATATTTCGCATATGTTGAGATATGCAATCTTTTAAGTGGTTGAGGTTTGCGACATTTACATGGGACACAATAGATGTTAAATACCCCAAAGCAAAAAATCACATGGCATCAGATTAGGAGATTGGGGAGACCACGTCATACGAAAATACCAACTTATTACTCTATCATCTGTTAAATCTTGTCGTAAGAACTGTTTTATAGCTCACCCATATGGAGAGGGGTTCCATCTCGCATAAAATGTGCTTCAGAAAGACACTGCCTTTACTGCAGTTGGGGAACTACGAGATTTTGCAACATGCGCAGGTATCTTTGTGAAGTAGCCAAGCATGTTAGAGGGACTGTCGGCCGTAACTCCTCAAAACATTATGACCAAGAATGAAACTTGCAGTAAAGCCACAACACACATTGATTTTCGGAGAGTGGGGGGGGGGGGGGAGGTGATTCGTGAATAAAATTTGATGGCTCCGAAGCTCATATTCTGGAGTTCTCAGTATTGACTGTCAAATTAATATGAAAATGGGCTTATCTCCCTATAAAATCTTTATAGGAAGGCATCATCCACCTCCATTAAGACTAAAAAGGTTAAAGCAAAATCCAGTCTCTGATGAGCGTCGCTTTGTAACAACTGCTGATGGCAACTATTTTTTTATGGATAATATTGGATTACCTTACTCGGGATTTTTCGAACACTATCATATGGAATATCCAACTTTAGAGAAACTCAACGAGCACTGGAGCCGATTTCCGGAATTTTTGTCTAACCCAAAATTGCAGTGGCGATTTCTTCTTGTATGCGAAGAAGTACTGGTTTCCTCCTCATTCAACATTTTACAGTAAGCGATCCATTTTCCTTTTCGAATTTTTTACCATTCTTCTCACTGCAAAAGGCGTCAACGGACCTTTTCCTTTACGAATTTCCTCCTCACGCATAAATTCACGTAAAGCAGCTGCACATTTTGAGCTGTTAACGTAGATTAGTTTTAAAATTAATCCGTCATTTGGCAAACTGAAGGCATCTCGCACAACGTTATGACAGAAATGACCGCTTCTTGAATTCGCTAATGATTACAACAGAGTTTGCACCGACAGTCCACGTAGCCCCATCTTTTGGCGATTATTACAACAATTTTTTATTGTTCCATTCTTCTTCCCCCTTCTCGGATAATAAATGCACCGATTTGGTTTTATTCGGGCTATTCCTTCAAGCTACAGATAGCTCCAAATAGAGAATATATAAATGAGATATTAGAATTATCCGGTATATATGTAATATTAACTTATTGAATAGCGACATTTTTAATAATTAACATTAGACTCATTTTTAATAAACCTGCGAGCAGCACATGCATGCCAAATCCCCTATTTGAAAATCTTTATTAATTTGTCTTAATTAAACTAAATTCTAATTACTTTTCATTGAAAGTAGTTAAAGGAATGTGTAAACAAATATGTGTATAATTTAGTGAAACAAAAAAAAAACTTTAATTTTCAGAAATATTTACATCTGCAATTTTTTATTATTGTGTTAAATTGTATGTATTGTGGTATCACACCCCCTTCAATTATACTATAATGGAATCATATTGTTTCCCTTTCGCGAATATTTTGTTATTCTGTTGATATTTTACCTATTTAAAGAGTCATGCATAATTAAACATACGTTATCATATATTCCGTTGGAATTATTCGTTTATGTATTATTATTATAAAAACATTTCAGTTAAAAGCAATAAATATAAAAAATTGATAAACCTAGTTTGCATCATATTATTCTACCAATCTATTTAGAAATGGAATGTATTTTTTTTTTAAACCACATTTCACTTTAATAAAGTGTCTCTTAGCAGCTGATTTTATATTAAATTAGTTATCCCTTTGTGTGAATGATGTCTATTTATTGTAATCATCATGAATAATTCCTGCAATCGATATTATTTGATATTCAAATTATTCTTTAGCTGAAACAAATCTTTAATTAAGTTGTAAAGTTTCACGTTCTAGATGACTTTTCTCTTCGTTCGCTATTACATCTCAATGTGTCAGAAATTACTAAACTTAAGCTATCATTGCTTCGGTGCAATTAATTCGTTTATGTATTATTGAAATATTGCAGTTATCTGCAGTAAGTGGAAAATTTCAATAAAGTTAGATTGCATTATTTTAATTGCGCACATGTGTTTAGCAATAAATAGTTTACGTTTTGCTACATTAGCATTTTCTTAAATCTAGTGTTGAAATAATTGCTTTTCATGTAGATTATTTGAAACACTGTATGTTAAATTTCATATAATATGGTCTATTTTGATGAAGCCAACTTTGTACTTTCTGAATTCTTGTATACAATGACAATATTACTACCTTAAAAACAATAAGAAACTGAAAATAACAATAGACATGTGTGTGATGCATCATATTGGCTTTAGATCTATATATATAAAAGCCATTCTCTGTATGCATGTCCCTATACAAATATTCGGTTTTTGACCGATTTGCACGAAACTTCATGTACATACGTTTTAGAACGTGGAAAAGATCGCTCTCTACTTTAAAAAACCACCAGACCACTATTTATCCCTTTTTTCGACCAGCTTCCATAATTTAACATTATAGAAACATCTCTTTTATTTAATTTTATAATTCAATTATTTCTTTCTTGTTGCCACAACTTAAAAAACGGTGCAATAATTTAAAAAAAAATGATAACACGCACACTTTCTTTTTATAAGCTAATACAAATTCAGACTCAATCGCTATATTTTTGCATTTTCGAAATTGTTGTCATTCCAATAAGGAAATGAACATTTTCCCCATATAAAATAAAAACCTTAACTAAATGTCTGTTCAAATGACGTAGTATATCTTCATTTGAATGTTTTTGAAGCTAAAAAATCTATTTTAATACAGGCATTTCATTACCAAGAAATTAATTTAGGTAAAAGATAATCTCTCGATTCTAAGAAAAAGTAACTACCGCTGTCACCGCCGCCGGTTATGAATTTTTTGTGACAGGAGGTCTTTCTTCGTTAATATTAAGAAAAATAATGCATACCAAAATATGAACATCGGTAGTATGATACAGAAATGTTTAATAAACACGCTGATGAAGACAGTTTTCAAATCGAAGAATTATTTTAAGAGATATTTAATGCTAAAGTTGGACAAAATCGTTCCACTAAAAATGTTTTATAGGAGCAAAAACTATTCATAGGAATTTAGTCATTTTTAGATCATTTTATACGTTTGAATTTCCCGGTGTGCAGACTGTTTTCGTTTTTTTAATTTGAATAATTTTTTGAGGTTTTATTTCTATTTTAAATTCAAATTTTCAGCATTTCTAGAGATATTTTTTACAGATTTTAGAAAGTGATATTAATTTAAACTGTTGCCAACTGTATAAACAGTGGAAACAATAATGTTTGCTTCAAAAAAAATATTTATACTTGTAAATAAATTAAAAAATTATTTACACGTGACTATTATAAACAGAAAAAAACATTTGGAATTAGAATTAAATAATTATGTACAAAAAGCAGGAACTTATTAAAAATTACGTCATAAAAACTATAATTAAACGTGAATTTTAAGAGAGAAAGGAATTTGTAAAATAATAAATTTATTAACATGCGTTAGAAGTTTTAAATAGAAGAAATTGCGTCATATTTACGTCACATTACAGTTATTACATAAAATGAATACAAAATAATATTGCAAAAAGGTTTAAATTCAGAAATTGCGCTAGAAATTTATTTGATATTTTGAGCGGATACTTTTCAACTATTTTTGTTAGGAAAGCGCAAATAATATTTCATTTCTAACACAAGTATTTTCACGTGAATATTAAAAAGAGAAAGAATAGTTTTGTCAAAATTACGTCAGATTAAAAACGATTAATTTAAAAAGTCTTATTTAAAAGAATTTTCTTTTCGCTTTGTTAAAAAATACCGGGGGACAAAGAGTCTGTTTACTTAATTCCTTTTACATTAGCTTATTTTGAAATGTTATTACACGTGTCTACGCCAAAGACAAAAACAGCGATTGACATATGTATTTTTGGTACTACTTAGTTATCCCGTCGACCAAAAATCTATCATTCGCCAAACTAT
Organism: Maratus speciosus; assembly: GCA_963932465.1. Taxonomy (NCBI): domain Eukaryota; kingdom Metazoa; phylum Arthropoda; class Arachnida; order Araneae; family Salticidae; genus Maratus; species Maratus speciosus. Next base: position 78,349,900 of record OZ010790.1, read on the forward strand.
AAGATTAAATGCCAATAATGGTTGATCGTAAATGTCACATTAACTTGACTTTAAGCAAGTTACACGTGTCTACGTCATCAAGTTATTTTTATTTCGACGTTTTATTTGTATTTTTATTAATGTTGCACTAATTTATTTGTTCTTTTGTTATTTAAAATAAAAATTATGTCAGTTTGTATAATTGGCGAGTGATTTGGCGATTTATATAATTTGGCGAAATTGGTCGACGGGTTCATCAAGTAGTACCACAGCGAATTTGGCCTTAAAATTCCCCATTCAAAGAGAAATGAATAGAAATCCGCTTATAGGGAGATCGCCACTGTTTTTTAAATTATAATTCAATCTTCCGAAATCTTTTTAAAGCCGGTCAAATTAGCGTACTTTTAGAGTCTGCGGTGTCTGAACGGGGGTTGACGAGCGTAGCTCGTAGGGGGCAGAGCCCCCTAGTAATAATAAAAATCGTTTGCTAGATATGACGTCAATTTCTGATTAACTAACACTGCTTTCTAATGATGTTTTATTCTGACGTTTTTAATTCCTTTTACATTAGCTTATTTTGAAATGTTATTACACGTGTCTACGCCAAAGACAAAAACAGCGATTGACATATGTATTTTTGGTACTACTTAGTTATCCCGTCGACCAAAAATCTATCATTCGCCAAAATATAAGATTAAATGCCAATAATGGTTGATCGTAAATGACACATTAACTTGACTTTAAGCAAGTTACACGTGTCTACGTCATCAAGTTATTTTTATTTCGACGTTTTATTTGTATTTTTATTAATGTTGCACTAATTTATTTGTTCTTTTGTTATTTAAAATAAAAATTATGTCAGTTTGTATAATTGGCGAGTGATTTGGCGATTTATATAATTTGGCGAAATTGGTCGACGGGTTCATCAAGTAGTACCACAGCGGATTTGGCCTTAAAATTCCCCATTCAAAGAGAAATGAATAGAAATCCGCTTATAGGGAGATCGCCACTGTTTTTTAAATTATAATTCAATCTTCCGAAATCTTTTTAAAGCCGATCAAATTAGCGTACTTTTAGAGTCTGCGGTGTCTGAACGGGGGTTGACGAGCGTAGCTCGTAGGGGGCAGAGCCCCCTAGTAATAATAAAAATCGTTTGCTAGATATGACGTCAATTTCTGATTAACTAACACTGCTTTCTAATGATGTTTTATTCTGACGTTTTTACATACTAGGGGGCCCGGCCCCCTACGAGCTACGCTCGCCAACCCCCGTCCAGACACCGCAGACTCTAAATGCACGCTAATTTGATCGGCTTTAAAAAATTTCGAAAGATTGAATTATAATTTAAAAAACAGTGGCGATCTCCCTATAAACGAATTTCTATTCATTTCTCTTTGATTGGGGAATTTTAACGCCAAATCCGCTGCGGTACTATTTGATTATCCTGTCGACCAATTTCGCCAAATTATATAAATCGCCAAACCACTCGCCAAATTATACAAATTGATATAATTTTTATTTTAAATAACGAAAGAACAAATAAATTCGTACAACATTAATAAAAACACAAATAAAACGTCGAAATAAAAATAACTTGATGACGTATACACGTGTAACAACATTTCAAAATAAGCTAATATAAAAGGAATTAAGTAAAGAGAGTCTTTGTCTCCTGGTATTTTTTAACAAAGCGAAAAGAAAGTTCTTTTAAATGAGACATTTTAAATTAATTCTCAAAATATCAAATAAATGTCTAGCGCAATTTCTAAATTTAAACTTTTTTGTAACATTATTTTGTGTTCATTTTATGTAATAACTATAATGTGACGCAAATATGACGTAATTTCTCCTAAGACTTCTAACGCATGTTAATGAATTTATTATTTTACAATATCCTTTCTCTTTTAAAATTCACGTGTATACTTTTTATGACGTAATTTTTAATAAGTTCCTGCTTTTTATACGCAATTACTTAATTCTAATTTGAAAGTTTTTTTCCTGTTTATAATAGTCACGTGTAAATAAATTTTTAATTTGAAGCAAACATTATTGCTTGCGCTTTTTATACAGTTGGCAACAGTTTAAATTAGTACAATTTTCTGAAATCTGTAAAAAATATCTCTAAAAATGCTGAAAATTTGAATTTAAAATAGAAATAAAACCTGAATAAATGAGTCAAAATAAAAAAATTAATGCAATAGAAAGTTCTTTTAAATGAGACATTTTAAATTAATTCTCAAAATATCAAATAAATGTCTAGCGCAATTTCGAAATTTAAACTTTTTTGTAATATTATTTTGTGTTCATTTTATGTAATAACTATAAAGTGACGCAAATATGACGTAATTTCTCCTAAGACTTCTAACGCATGTTAATGAATTTATTATTTTACAATATCCTTTCTCTTTTAAAATTCACGTGTATACTTTTTATGACGTAATTTTTAATAAGTTCCTGCTTTTTATACGCAATTACTTAATTCTAATTTGAAAGTTTTTTTCCTGTTTATAATAGTCACGTGTAAATAAATTTTTAATTTGAAGCAAACATTATTGCTTGCGCTTTTTATACAGTTGGCAACAGTTTAAATTAGTACAATTTTCTGAAATCTGTAAAAAATATCTCTAAAAATGCTGAAAATTTGAATTTAAAATAGAAATAAAACCTGAACAAATGAGTCAAAATAAAAAAATTAATGCAATCTGCACTCCGGCAAATTCTAACGCATAAAATGATCTAAAAATGATTACACTGCCATGTATAGATTTTGCTGCTATAAAACTTTTTTAGTGGAACGATTTTGTCCAACTTTAGCATTAAATAACTCTTAAAATAATTCTTCGATTTGAAAACTGTCTGCATCAGCGTGTTTATCAAACATTTCTGTATAATACTACCGATTTTCATATTTTTGTATGCATTAATTTTGTTAATATTAACGAAGAAAGGCCTCCGGTCACAAAAAAATCAAAACCGGCGGCGGCGGCGGCGGTGACAGCGGTAGTTACTTTTTTTTAGAATAGAGAGATATATATGAGAAATGTGCATTTTCTGTTTAGAATGACGTCGATTTCAAAAATACAAAAATACAGCGATTGAATCTGAATTATTTTATTGTGTTTCCACACCCTAAAAAACGGCACAAATAATTAAAAAAAAAGGCAAACACGTGTAGTTTCTTTTCATAAACCAATACAAATTCAGTCTCTCTCGATATAGTGTTACATTTTTTTTTTTTTAATTTCATGTCTCTCTGAGCAGAAAATGCGCATTTCTCATCTCTCTATTCTAAAAAAAAGTAACTACCGCTGTCACCGCCGCCGGTTTTGAATTTTTTGCGACCGGAGGTCTTTCTTCGTTAATATTAAAAAAATAATGCATACAAAAATATGAAAATCGGTAGTATTATACAGAAATGTTTGATAAACACGCTGATGCAGACAGTTTTCAAATCGAAGAATTATTTTAAGAAATATTTAATGCTAAAGTTGGACAAAATCGTTCCACAAAAAAAGTTTTATAGGAGCAAAAACTATTTATGGGAATTTAATCATTTTTAGATCATTTTATACGTTTGAAGTTCCCGGTGTGCAGATTGTATTTCTTTTTTTAATTTGGCTAATTTTTTGAGGTTTTATTTGTATTTTAAATTCAAATTTTCAGCATTTCTAGAGATATTTTTTACAGATTTTAGAAAGTGATATTAATTTAAACTGTTGCCAACTGTATAAACAGCGGAAACAATAATGTTTGCTTCAAAAAATATTTATACATGTAATAAATTAAAAATTTATTTACACGTGACTATTATAAACAGAAAAAAACATTTGGAATTAGAATTAAATAATTATGTACAAAAAGCAGGAACTTATTAAAAATTACGTCATAAAAACTATAATTACACGTGAATTTTAAGAGAGAAAGGAATTTGTAAAATAATAAATTTATTAACAAGCGTTAGAAGTCTTAAATAGGAGAAATTACGTCATATTTACGTCACATTACAGTTATTACATAAAATGAACACAAAATAATATTGCAAAACGGTTTAAATTTAGAAATTGCGCTAGACATTTATTTGATATTTTGAGAGGATACATTTCACCTATTTTTGGTAGGAAAGCGAAAATAATATTTCATTTCTAACACAAGTATTTTCACATGGATATTAAAAGAGAAAGAATAGTTTGGTCAAAATTACGTGAGATTAAAAACGATTAATTTAAAATGTCTCATTTAAAAGAACTTTCTTTTCGCTTTGTTAAAAAATACCGGGAGACAAAGATTCTGTTTACTTAATTCCTTTTATATTAGCTTATTTTGAAATGTTGTTACACGTGTCTACGTCATTAAGTTATTTTTATTTCGATGTTTTATTTGTATTTTTATTAATGTTGTACTAATTTATTTGCTCTTTCGTTATTTAAAATAAAAGTTATGTCAATTTGTATAATTTGGCGAGTGGTTTGGCGATTTATATAATTTGGCGAAATTAGTCGACGGGATAATCAAGTAGTACTGCAGCGGATTTGGCGTTAAAATTTCCCCAATCAAAGAGAAATGAATAGAAATCCGTTTATAGGGAGATCGCCACTGTTTTTTTAAATTATAATTCAATCTTTCGAAATCTTTTTAAAGCCGACCACATTAGCGTGCATTTAGAGTCTGCGGTGTCTGGACGGGTGTTGGCGAGCGTAGCTCGTAGGGGGCCGAGCTCCCTAGTATTTTAAATAAAAACTTCAAGGCTTTGGGAAAACTTAAAACCTCCATTTAATATATTTGAAATTACAATTTCACTAAAATATAGGCTTGTCTATTCCAAGAAAAAGGATCAGAGACACAAATCACTAAATACGGCGCCACTTTCATAAAATTATGACGTCAATTTTGATAAATATGGCCTCAAACTGGCTATAAAAACCGGTTGCTATGATTTTTTTTCCTATTTCGTTATAATGGTCTTTCTTTGATTATACCATTTAGGTAAATGTTTTAATATTTTAAATGCAGTGATAACATTCTACGATTTATATCAAATACCATAACGTAAAATCTACTTTTATACGATTTATATTAAATTGAAATTAAAACATAACAACTATTTTTTTAGAGTTAGCTTTCTCATTTTAAACAAAGCTTCACAGATTGAAGTCATTTTCATGTTAATCGCTGTGGATTTGGATTTTATGATTAGTGTGAGTTTCCGTTTAAAAATTATAGGCAATGAATCTTAGGGTACCCGTGTTTAAAGGTAACTTATATACTGCGCATTAACAGAACATAAATAAAAATCGTTTTTAATTTGAAACACTAATATATTTAGTGTATTTTATAGATTTCTTAAAAACTACATGAAAAAGCATTTTTGGCACTGTCGTATTATAGCGAGCAGTTAATCGTAAATATTTTCACTATAATTCCCTTATAATCTGAGTAGCACATTTCTGTAGCTGTCCTGGTCGGTTTCTCCAAACGAATCTTGAATTAAATGAAATATCTCGGTGAATTTGATCCGTCATTTTAATGCAATATTGGTCTTTATCTGAAACGTCCTTCCGCTTAGATGAAAACGTTACTAACGACTCTGCGCTATTATACTTTTTAATGTTTAAGACAAAACTTCGGATGTCAAGATCCAAATTTTTTATTTGATGATTTACAGCAGAACTTGATTTAAGAATGATAGACCTATATGCAATATACTAATACTATCCCTGAAAAATTATCTAACATTTTAAAAGGCTAATCATTCAGAATGGGGTTCAACTGATTAGTAACTTTTCATCTAATTCTATAACAAAACATGTAGAGCAAAATGGGATACACTAAAACCATTATAGAAAAATGCGTGCATAGTAACAGCGAAAATTCCATCAAAATCTGTCCAGCAGAACTTTTTAAAAAGGCTAATCTTTTATAATCGGCCCCATCTGATTATTGAACTTTCTTCCATAATTTTATATATAACTGCCTGACGTAAATGCAATATTCTAAAACCATCCGTGTAAAATTATCGAAGAAACGATGCAATTTCCAACGAAGTCCATTAATAAAAATCTTTTTTAAATACTAATATTTCATAATCGGGTTCACATGATTATAAAATTTTCCCTTTAATTCTATGCTTAAGCAACATAAAACAATATGTTATACACTAAAAGCTTTCCTGGGAAACTGATAGTCGCATTGAAGTCCATTCAGAAGAACTCAAGTTATAAGCAGCCGGAACGGAATTCCCATTTTGCATTTTCTATATATAACAGATTATTTTGCGTATTTCGATTTCTTATCTGTTAAATTCGTGTTTTATTTTATTTTATTTTGGTGTTTAAATTTCATTTACCAATTTAGTTATGAAATATTACACGAAAACAAAGAAGTACTGAATTATTTGCAGCGTTTTTGAGCAATTAAGTTAATCTTTTGTAATTGCACGCATATTTAAAAAATATTCATGCTTGAGAATCACTTTAAAATCTATAAAAAATCTATAAATTGACATAAACTTTTCAAACAAATATTATTGATTTTTTTTTCTATTAGACGTTGGAGCAATCGAATGTGCGATGTTTAGAAGTTAAATTGTAGTAAAATCGAAATTTGTGGATAGATTAGGTTATTGTCACCACTAATATGATTACAAAGTTAAACATAGACATGCCTTTTCTTCATAATATTGCAATAAGAGCAAACGGATTCATCTTTCTTAATGGATTCGTTGGGCTGCACGCATATTTAAAAATATCCATGTTTGAAAATTACTTTCAAACCCATTAAAATAAAAAAAACTGAGATACAATTTTCATATAAATTTCATTTGAAAGAAATTTTTGTTCGATTCGACAGCTTAAAAAATTAAATCGTATGCTGTTTAGAAGTTAAGGAAATTTGCTGTAAAGGAATAATTTGTCTGTTTGGTCGTGGCCATCCACAGTATGATGTCAACGTTTCTCACTGACATATTTTTACTTTATAATGTAGATACACGCCATACAAACGAGAATTTCCCTATATGATATGCCATTTGGAGGATTTGTTTTTCGTATTGTCAGATAATTACAAATTTTTCTGTTACACCAGCCGAAGAAAACGGGCGTTGTGATATTAAAGCTCAGACATTTTATTATAGTGGCAAGACAATAACGTATGTTTTTTAATTGTCATTTTAATGATTTGTGGGCGGGAACTCACAAATCTCAGTTATTGTGTCAAATTATTGTCAATTATTGTCACAAATCTCAGTTAGTAATTACTATAGTAGTTCATTTTAATTTATTATTTTACATGGAAGGTCCCTTATAATTGACACCGGTTTTGAAATTATTAAGAGTGTGATAATTAAATACGTAATGCTGAACTACGTAATCAGCTTTGTCAAATACTTATTCATTAAAACCTTGAAAACATAACGGAAATCTATTCCGCTTTAAAAAGGTTTCCATCTTAGCAGGTATAATTTTTCAAATTCTTTCTCTTCAAACACAATATTTTTTTTTTCTTTAAAGACCAGATTCCGTATATACAGATTTCATTTTCAAAGATTTCACGGTAGTTGTAGTATTAAGGCGTTTAAAGTCACAGTTTTATGAATTATGGGATTAAATTAATCACACGTCGAAGACATTAGCAAAGTATTATTTAAACTATGGGAGTGTTCTTGGCAAATATCTCGCTTGCATTTTGTTACTTTTTTTTTTTTAATGGGATACCTGAGATAAATATCTAATGTTGTGCTTTTGTACTTCTTCGGGTTTGATTGCATTTTTTTTATTAATATTCGGACACTGTAATTTTTGGAACCCTTTCTGAAATTTAAAGTATCCTATTTGAGCTTTAAACCGATTAATAGATAATCTTAAAGTATTATATATTTTTGCATGCTAAAATGATATTTTTTGTTATATATTAGTTTTTTATAAGTAATCTTTTAAATATTTTTATGAAACTAGTGATCTCAAATATTTTGTTGACAGAATTTTTAAATTTTACAAGAGGTAAATGAATAACATTAGTTAGTTAAATAACATGTTGTCATTTTTTTTATTGTGGCTATTTTATAAGGTAAAAATATTTCTTACATAAAATATAGTTATTTTTTGAAATCCCACTAATATATCGAACTATAATCCAATGTTTGCTATCCTTAAAACGGTAAAACATTACAATATGTGCTATCAATAATTGTTAAATAAAATATACCATTATAGTGTGGAATGAAATGTGTTTTTCGCAAATTTTCATACTTATCCCATTGATACCTGGATAAATATGTATGTATTATGAAAATTATGAAAATTATTAAATTATTAAAGTTATTAAAATTAAACAAGCATTCTTTCTTAATTGAAACTATCGTGCGAAAAAGTTACTAAATGTTGAATTATTGTTTAAAACAGTGCTTTGAAGTTAACATTGTGTACACTTAAAGTTACTATCTAAATATGAAAATTGTCTCATACATTTACTCTGCCCTACTTTTAAAATTACATAAATTTATTAAATATAAAATGTCTGTTTAGATGAAAATAAAGACATGAGTGTGCAAATAATATATATTTTTTAGAATTTTAGAAGTCGACATACACGATGAAATCCGCGGGGATCATTTGAGTAATCGGGGCAAAATTACGTTTTTAACGGTTTTTAAGAAAATTGAAAAAATTGCCCTAATTTTTTCTTACCCTATTTTTGAAATGGCGTACTGCGCTTGCTATTGGGTGTATAAAACAGTTGTAAATATGAAACTTTTAGAGAATTTTATTTTCTTTAATATTGTAATTGACAAGTAATATGCTACGGCAACGGGTATATAGATATTTAGAAAAATAAAAAAAATGTCCTAAAATTTTGTTGTTTTTTGGCCACAGAAAATTTAGCCTTCAGCAATTTTGTTAGAAAACTTGATTTTTCCATGTTGGCATCATTATAAACAATTCAGGAAAAAAAAATCTTCTACCCGACCTTTTGCAAGGTAAAATGTACATTTCCACTGGACTATAACAACAACAGCAATAATAATAATAATAATAATAATAATAATAATAATAATAATAATAATAATAATGAGAAAGTATTATAAATGAAACGAATGAAATGATATGCGCTGGTTGAAATTAAATAAACACAAACTCGTCAATAACTCACAACACTTAATAAATAACAAAGTGAACTGTATCACACGTTTAATTATAAACCCTCTTGGTTTCACACTCTCAGAATAGAATAAAATACATGTCAACAAAAAAGAACGTTGCCGTTTTTTAGAAATTAAACTTACACAAAAATGCTCGCACTGAGCATTGGCAGACGATAAATAAATTTCGAACAAACTGACCAACGAAAAAGTTCTGTATTTGAAATTTTTTTCTAAATAAAAGTACCAGTTTTAATGCATTTAATTTTTCTCTATCAAAGTACAGTGTTGCTACACAATGGACTACTTTTTTTAAATTCGGATTTCTTTATTTGCACTTTTTTTAAATGGTATAATTCTCCAAATTCTCCTTGTTTTCGCCTTAAGTAATTCGCCATTAAGTAAGGCAAATTTTACTATTTCAAAAAAGTGGTGGTGCCAATCAAAAAAATGTGAATAAAGAAAAGTAGCCCACTGGCAGCAGTGCCAAAGTATGTCATTCCAGAAATAAAACACTTTTTTGGAGCTCAATTCCTTTTTATCATCGTAACATGAACATCAGAATGTCTTTGATAGATCTCTTAAAATCAAGCGATTTGAAGATCCCTCCTGAATCGTTAGAAGTGAAATCGCTGCAGTTTTACGACCACATCAAGAAATATACTCCAATTTACATGTATATAATGTTCTTTCTCAATCTAAACTTTGCAGTTGATGGTGGAAAAGATTTTCTTCATAACACTTCATGGTTCAAATTGACGATGGTTCTTAAGGCTGCTGTCAAAATAGCTTGCATGTTTATGTAAAATCTTTTTTTCAAAGATGTCTTGTAAAATAAAGGTAATGCTATTATTTTTTTACAATTAAATTGGACTAAATGATGTATTCATCTATTTTAAATTTAATTTTTCATTGATATATATTTATGATAAATGAATTTTGCTACTGTTATGTTTTTGTTGGTTGCTAAAATCTTACATAACTTTCAACATAATAAATTTAATACTTAATAATAAGACTTGTTACAGAAAACGTAAATAATAAAAAAAGAGTAGCTGGATTGCAATTGCAGGTTACATGTTAAAAACAGGACGATACGAATGATCATGAGAAATCACAAGATACAACCGCGAAGCCGGGAAATCTGTAACAACAACCACTAGCTGTTGCCACTAATGTTCACTAAAAGTTTTTCACAATATTGTTGCCACATGCACACAAATAAGTTTTTTTATAACTTTCACTGCCATCTGGTGGATGATAGAGTTCACCACAGTACTCCCCCCCAAGTGCCTGAGGCACTGAGGTCAGAGATACCGTGTGTTAAAACGAACACGACGACCGGAACGAGTTGTCACAACAGTCTCTGGCACTGGGTCACTACAGGAGGTCGAGGCAGTTGTTTCTGGCGTTTGTTGTGGCACGGGCAGTTGCTTGGTAGGTTTTGTCAGGAGGTCAGAGGCCTCCATGAAGGCGGGTTTTAGTCTGTCAATGCTGATAACAGCCTGTCTGCCATTCATGTCGATGATGAAAGTCTTTTCGCCTCTTTGCACTACACTAAATGGGCCATCGTAAGGAGTTTGGAGAGATTTCCTTACAGCATCATGCCTCACAAACACGTGAGTGCATGTTGTCAGTGATGGGTGAACAAAAACAGCTGTTTTGACATGTGCAGAAGTTGGAGTTGGTTTGAGGGAAGTCATGGTGTTCCGCAATGTTTGTAGGAAGTCATGAGGTTGAATATCGATTTTTGGATGGTCAATCAGTTCACCTGGGAGTCTAAGTGGTGCACCATAAACAAGCTCAGCACTTGTGCAGTTGAGGTCTGCTTTAAAGGAAGATCTAAGTCCAAGCAAGACGATGGGGAGTGATTCAGTCCATTTTGATTCATGGCATCGAAGTGCTTGCTTTAGGGAACGATGGAATCGCTCGACTAAACCGTTGCTCTGTGGGTGGTATGGTGTTGTGCGGGTCTTCTGGATGCCCAACATTTTGTTAAGGATGAGGAATAGATTGCTCTCAAACTGGCGGACTTGGTCTGTAGTTATGAGAGTAGGGATTCCAAACCGTGAAATCCAATTTGCAACAAAGGCTTTTGCAATCGTTTCGGCACAAATGTCAGCAATAGGAATTGCTTCAGGCCAGCGTGTGAAGCGATCTATGCAGGTAAGCAGGTACTGAAAACCATCTGACGGTGCTAGAGGTCCCACGATGTCAATGTGCACATGGTCAAATCTGCAGTGAGGTAACTGGAAACTTTGAAGTGGGCTGGATGTGTGCCTAAACACTTTTGCCCGTTGACATTTTACACAACATCGAGTCCAATTGTTGATATCTTTGGACATAGATGGCCAGACAAATCGAGACTGGATGAGTTTTTTGGACGCCCTAGTACCTGGGTGCGATAAGTTATGCAGGGCTGCAAAAATGCTTTTGCGGTAATCTTTGGGTACATAGGGTCGAATGGAATCACAGCTACTGTCACAATAGATACTTAATGTTGGAGTCACTGAAACAGGTTTTAAACGAAGAGAAATTTTGTCATTATTTAGTAGCTCTTGCAGCTCGACATCATGTTGTTGAGCTTCTGCAATCGTAGTCAAATCAATTGGTTGAACATGGACAGAACTTATTCTTGATAAGGTATCTGTAACTACGTTGTCAGAACCAGGGATGTGTCGAATGTCTGTGCAAAACTGGGAAATAAAATCTAGTTGTCTGAGCTGACGTGGAGAAATTGCATCAGAATTTTTTGTAAATGCATTTGTTAAAGGCTTACGGTCAGTAAATATTATGAAATTTCTACCTTCCAGGTAATGCCGAAAGTGCCTGACAGATAAATAAAAAGCGAGAAGCTCTCTATCATATGTGCTATATTTAATTTCTGTTGCACTCAGTTTACGGGAGAAAAATGCTAGTGGCTTTGTACCACTTTTAGTTATACAATTTAATGCTGCCCCAACAGCAATGTCGGAAGCATCAACCATTAAGTGGAGTTCATGGTCTGATGCCGGATATGCAAGGGTTGCTGCATTGGCTAAGTCAGATTTACATTGATTGAAAGCAAGAAGTGCCTCGTCTGTCCAAGGGACAGGACGTTTGTCATTTTTCTTGCAGTCACGAAGTAAATTGTTAAGGGGTGCTTGTTTTTTAGCGGCATTTGGTAGAAATCGTCGATAAAAGTTCAACATCGCAACAAAACGCTTTAATTGAGAAAGTGTCTCTGGTTTTGGGAAATCATTTATGATGGACACTTTTTCAGGGAGGGGTGTAACTCCTTCCGGTGTCACAAGACAGCCAAGGAATTTTACCGAGGATTGTCCTAGAACACATTTGGTGGGATTGATTTTTAGGCCATGTAACGCCAAACGGTTGCAGACTTGGTCAAGATGTGTAATATGTTTGGCTTCATTAGCAGAAGCAATTAAAATATCGTCATAATAAGGTATACAAAAATCCAAGTCAGATAATACCTCATTTATGTACCTCTGGAATGTTTGTCCAGCATTGCGTAGGCCAAAAGACATGTAAACAAACTCAAATAAACCAAATGGTGTTGTGATAGCAGTTTTTTGAATGTCAGGTGGGTTTACCGGTATTTGGTGATATGCTTTGGTCAAGTCTATGGTAGAAAAAATAGTTTTGCCAAATAAAATTTGTGTGCAATCATGGATATGCGGTACGGGATACCTGTCGGGTACAGTAACAGAGTTGAGGCGGCGATAATCACCACAGGGACGCCATTCCCCATTTGGTTTTTCCACCATATGCAGCGGACTAGCCCACGGGCTTTTTGAGGGTCGAATTATTCCCTGAGACATAAGGTACTCAAATCCCTGCCGTGCTGCGCGTGACATATCAGGAGATAAACGTCTTGGCTTAGAAAATACAGGTGGACCTGTCGTTTCAATATGATGAAACGTTGTCAAATGTGAAGACGATTTGGATGGCGTAGCGTTTATTATTGTTGGATGTTTTTTAAGAATTTTTTGAAAAGGAGAATCGCCAAAAGCAAAAGATATGTTAGAAATTTCAGCGCTTAAAGTAGCAGAAGTGGCAGCAGAAGAAATTTGAGTAGTAGCATCAATTAATTTATTGTTTCTGGCATCAACTAAGAGGTTAAAATGCTTTAAAAAATCAATTCCTATAATTGGTTGACGTACATCTGCAATAATAAATGGCCATGTGAAACTACGGCGTAAATTGAGGTCAAGCGTGAGACGTTTAGTGCCATATGTTTTTATCGTTGTACCATTTACAGCATAAAGTACCAAATCATTTGATATTGTAGGCTGAGAGACAGAATTCTTTGGAAGAACTGAAATATCTGCACCAGTATCGATCAAAAAATTCATGTTTGTTTTAGTATCGGCCAGGAGAATACGTTGGAGGTGGCGATCACGATCCTGGCTTTCCGGCGATCGCCAATTTAGCTTTCCGTTGATCGGAAAGAACAAGGTGGGGAACATTTTCGAGCGTTCCTGCCAAAATTGGTGTGATAAAAACAATTGCCATCACTTGGCTCTTTATATTTTTGAAAACGATCACGTGATTTACTCCGTCTTCGAAAATGATTGTTTCGCGCTCTGTCATGCGTGGCATCGCGTTTGTTTACTAGATTTGTTAACTCGCTGACTTGTTTTGTTAGTTGCGCGATTTGGAGTTCCAAAGTGTTTGAGGATTCCGGCTTGAGAGAACTTGTAGCATTTATTGCTGGAGTGAAAGTAAATTCGTGAATTTTATCAGCAATTGTTGCTAACTGAGTAAGGTCTTCATTAAGGGCGGCAAGAATAGACTGAGTATTATTTGGGAGTCTCCCTAGCCATAAAGATTTCAGCAGTGGCTCGCCAACAGATGTGCCCGCCAAGGCGCGCATGCGCGTAAGCAATTGAGAAGGTCGTTGATCGCAAAGTTCAAGACCTTGAAGCAAAGTGCGGATTCTCGATGTTTCGCTTTCTGAATGAGAAGCAATTAACCGCTTTTTTAGCTCCGTGTATGGTTCATTCTGTGGCGGGCTGACTATTATGTCGCTGACAGAAGTCAAAACATCGGCATCGATTGACGCAATAACATGGTTAAATTTGGTTACTTCCGATGTTATATTAGCCAAAGTAAAATTAGCTTCTAGCCTAAGAAAAGGTGGGGGTTTCACCGCTACATGAGCTATTTGGTTATTCACTCCGTCAGGTGGGTCCAGCATGATTAGGCAGTTTAAAAAATTTATGCACAAAGAAAATAAAGATGAAAACATAAAAATTTACAAATTAAATATATATATACAAGTTGAAATTACAAATTGATTGAGTACGTTAAATAATTGATATTCAAAATTTCAAGACATGTTCCGAAAATATTTTGGGGTCGTAGAAACATGGGTGCAACAGAAATAAATATTAGCAGAATGTCAAAAATAACGCGCGAAAAAATATAGTTTACTAAAAAATACAAATAATTTGGAAAGAAAAGCTTACCGATACCACGTTAGAAATCACATCTTTTAATATGCTAGATACGGCGTGCTCAGCTCAGACACAAGCTCTGTCAGCTTATATTCCCTGAATTTTTACTGAAAATATTCATCGATTTCCATATCCAGGACAATAAAAATACATGCCTTAGGAAAACTACAAAGCTTTAGCTTGAATTAGATGGCGATGCAGGAAGATTACTCCGCTCGATCAAGCACTAAATCTGCGATCATTATTGCTGCGCGTTCAACACGAGGTCACCAGTGTTATGTTTTTGTTGGTTGCTAAAATCTTACATAACTTTCAACATAATAAATTTAATACTTAATAATAAGACTTGTTACAGAAAACGTAAATAATAAAAAAAGAGTAGCTGGATTGCAATTGCAGGTTACATGTTAAAAACAGGACGATACGAATGATCATGAGAGATCAGAAGATACAACCGCGAAGCCGGGAAATCTGTAACAACAACCACTAGCTGTTGCCACTAATGTTCACTAAAAGTTTTTCACAATATTGTTGCCACATGCACACAAATAAGTTTTTTTATAACTTTCACTGCCATCTGGTGGATGATAGAGTTCACCACACTACCATTTTATGTACTTCCTGTTAAAAATATATCAATTACTGTAGTTCGAGTTTCTAATCTAATGAATGGATTTATATTATTACGTAAAATAAAAGTAATATTGGTAGCAGAAAAATAATCAAGCGTCTACAAATATAATTTAGAAATGCGTTTGATTTGCGAAAAAAAACGAATTTACGTTGTACTCAGGTGATAATGCTGCACATGTGTATGGCATTTAAATTGTTACCAAGGATAGTGATAAAAGAATGATTTAGAGCACTGGAGCTAACTTTGTGTTTTCCCGTAAACTTTTAAGTTTGTTATTAAATCTGAACATTAAAAAGAGGGCTCTTATTTTTAAAGATAATCTGCAAAACTGAAAGTATAATGTTAAGTTTTTACTAGGCAGAAAGTATACTATTACTATTTTAATTTAATGTACAGTACATTAAAGGTTAGGTAATTTAACAATTGACGAATGCCTGGGAATTTCTTAAGAAGAGTTCGAAACGTAGAAACAATGATCTGTAGGACTTTATATAATTGGCTGGATGTGGATCTTCAATTATTTAGGTATTTACGGATCATGGTGTTATCATTACTTAAGCATAAAAGTCAATCATGAAAAAAGCATAATTAAAATCAAGCATAAAAATCCATAATTTTTTTTTTCTGCCTTACTCAGGCCACATGTATATTCTGTCATTGGAGTCAAGACTTCTAGAAGAAAAATATGCAGAGAAATTAAGATGCAGTTTTTAACTAAAGAAACTGTATTGAAAAAAAAAATTACAAGATGAAAATAATTTATTAAAACAGTAGGACATCCAAAAAAATTACAAGAAATTAAATTGAAGAAATATGCAGCATAGTAAATCGAAAGATGTAGAAAAACTAGAGAACAGGAATTCTGCTTTTTTAGAATTTAGTGTCGCCCCCGACATTTCCATTACTTCATTTTATTCTGGTGGACTGGTGGTTTCTATTATAATGAAAAAGTCGTTATAAAGGAAGCGTTTAGGTGAAGATGAAAGAGCAATCATAAAAAGTTATAACTCTGATTTTCTGGTCAGAATGGGAAGACAAAAGATGGCTTTTTTTCTTATTTTTTTAATTATGGCCATTTTTTTTCCATTCTGACCAGAAAATCAGAGTTCTAACGTTTTACGACTTCTCTTACATCTTCACCTAAAGCTTCATTTAGAAGGACTTTTTCATAATAATAGAATCCACCAGTCCATCAGAAGAAAATAACTCGGTTAAACGGGACTCGGATAATCGGGAATCTACTGTAGTGCAAAATATATTTCAATTTTAAGACTTAGAACACCCGCTCTATGTAAAATGACGTCATTTGTATTAATATAGATACTTAAAATTAAATATAGTTTATAATAGTTCCATATTTTATCATAAATCATTCATTTATATTTATCTCAAAATAGCACGTATTTTAATTACATTTTTTCCGTTTTTATGGGAAAATGGCAATAAGAAGTTATAATTTCTATTTTTCAACTATTTTTTCTTTACTTTCTAAAATAATGGAGTACTTGAGTTGAACAAAATGAAATAAATGTCGTTAAAAACTACAAATATATATATATATATATATATATTTCAAAAATAAATGGAGATGCAGTTTTCAAACAAATTGCATTTAAAAGAACTTTTTTTTCCAATACGACGGTATAAACATTGAAAATGTGCGATGCTTAGAAGTTAAAAAAAAATGCTGTAGAGTATTTAATCGCAAAATGATATATCTGCTTTTTTTATTGCTGGCTTCTGAAAGGTAACGTTATTTTTTGACGACGCAAAATAAACTGGGAGAAAGGAATAGCATACCGTACCGGGGGCTAACAAAATATTGGGTGATTGCAAAAGTTCGAGCCCTATTTTATAGATGGCAGAAACTCGGAATTATGACTGTACTCATGCAACTTTTATAACGATATTATTAACTGACAGTTATCTACTTGTGTGGTGCTGGAAAAAAGTTTAAAAAAAAGTTTTTTAAATCAATTTGTGTGCAAGATTAATATTCGAAATGGTAAATCAAAAGCTACTTTTTCGTAATAATATGTTATATGAGTTTCAAATCGGAGTGTGTACATTCAAGAAGTTTATTTGAATCGTGCTCCCCCTCTTAGGACAGTTAAAAAATGGTTTTGCCGATTTAGAATTTTTTTTTTTTTTTTTATCTAAACGATGAGATTCGCATTGGACTGATCGTCTGGAATTGATAATAACTTAATCCGTGATTTATTGAATAACAATCCACGTATTATTACTGAAGGAATTACTGAGTTACTAAAGGATAACAATTCGACCCTATTTCGCCATTTGAAACAACTTGGGTACAGTTCCAAACACGATTTTTCGGAAATAGGGCACGAATTTTTTCAATCACCCAATAAAAGTATAGTAGTAGACGTGGGAAACATAAAGGCAATTTCTTATGGAGATTTAATTTTAAAAGAATATAGCCGACTTTTATCGACCTGGTCACAAATATTAAAAAAAAAAATAATAATAACATTTCTATGTGAAAAATCTTAGTCAAAATTTATGTACCATTTGTGATTAGTTTATCCCTTTTTCAGAAAACAACTTACATTCATGGTTTTTTTTTTTTTTTTAGTTCAGTTACAATACTTACAGTTAATGGCAATTACAGTTGACAAATAAAATAAAAAATCTATATTTCTTTAATTTGAATAATTTTAGGCTGGAAAAGCTAACACAAATTGGACACTAATACATAGAATTGTTTTGTATTTCGCTAATATCTAATGGAAATTTGCGAAGAAAAAATAATTTACTGAATAAATTTCATATTTCATTCATAAATTGAAGCTAAATCTTAATAGAGCAAAAGCGCTGGTACTTGTAACGAATGTGTATCAGCAGCCTAATGTCCATTAAAAGTTTAAAAAAAAAAAAAAAAAAAAAAAAAAAAAAAAAAAAAAAAACTATAAAAGTGCGCAAATTATCATCCTTATCAAATATATATTTATACTATGTTTTATTATTTAAAAATGCTGTAACATTTAAAATCAATATGTTCTTTCAATCATTTATTACAATAAACCGAAAAAGTGACATATTCTGAGAAATACCCAACTAAATATTATGTAATATTTTTATTACATATATACAGGGTGATTCATAAATATCGAAACAATGGGCTATTTTCTTAAATATTGCCCCTAGAACAATACTTCCAATTGCAAAGTTTCATAAAAAAGCATGCAAATTTTAATGACGTAAGTTGCAACTCCGTTGGGGGGGGGGGGGGGGGGGCTCTACTTGAGAAAATACAAAAACTAAAATTTTATTCGGCCCCCGTTGAGTAAAATCCCCAATTAGGAAAATTTTCCTTATCCATTCCTGAAAACACAAAAAAATTCGTCGCGTTATCTTCAAAATTCGCAGAGATATCAAAATCCAAAATTCGTGACTTACACCATTTATCCATCCCTCTAAGCGACGAGATTTTGACTCATTTTGAATGCAAGATAAAAATCATCCACAAATTGTACATTATTAAAAGTCGATTTAAGACAGTGCCTCTCCTTTGGACAAAATATAGGCAGCGTATAGATTTTACGTTAAACCTGATTTTAAAATATGCTGGTGGTCTGCACAGGTCGAAATATCTAGGTCCGGTACCGAATCGACCCATAGGAAAAAATGCTCGGCCCTGCCTGGAAAAAAAAAGTTCAAATCGTAGCCTGGCCCAGCCTGACTGAATTTCTATATATATATATATATATATATATATATATATATATATTACATCGATATGGTTAAAAGTTGTTTCGTGTGGAGGAGTTCTGACCAAAAATACGTATTATAGCTTTTCTTTTCCCATGTTTATAATTATTATTTTTAAAGAAGCGTCAAAAGCTGTGATTATTTGTTTTATTAATGAATCTCTATTGATGTGTAAATGATTCACTTTTCCTTTAATATCGTTAATCCATATTCCATGTGTTGGAGACATAGAAAAATGATATAAAGTGAAATCTTTTAAGACGGAATCACGTGGGAAAGAAAAAAAAAACTTTATAGACAAGTTCCCTTCTTAGGAGTTTCTTAGGAGTAAATATAGTCTATTTTACTCAGGTATTATTATATTCCTTTTCCATGGATCAACAGATTTTTTTCGTTTAAGAAAGGATACCGTCATAGGCAGATTTTTTTTCACTAGTTTTATTGTATTTTAATTTTTTTTTTGTCTTAAAATCTACTATCCTTTAAAAATATGAATTTTAAAGTTCTCAGTTAAAACCCGAAGGTTTTATTTTGGTTAATACCTCTACTGTATTATACTTTTATTTATTACCAATTTTCTCAGGTATTATTTCAAAAAATCTGGTCCTTTATACATCTTTGTGTTATATGCTTATCTCTAAATATAGTCATATATATATATTTTTATTCATCATTTGTAAATACATTTACTGTTGTTTTTCAACAAAAATTTATTCTATAATCTATCTGTAAAAACAGTATTCTGGATTGGTATAATAAAAGGACCCCATTGTTTAAAATAATACAAGATAAAAATTGGTTAATAAATAAAAGTATAATTTTAAAGTTTTATTGTAAAATAATGGCCATTTAAAACTATATGCATTTGTTTTAAAAGTTTTTATGCTGAGCCAAATTTTACTTATTTTTGCACGGATTAGGTCAGTCATAGATAATGATTTCAATACGGGTTGTCCCGAGAGCGGAGCTGAAAATTTCGCCCGTTGAGACCAAGGAATAAGGAAGCCAGGCAAGCCCCAGGTCTGGCACGGCCCCTGAATGCATATATTTTTTAACGGCCTCACCGGAACCATAAAAAGTTGTGAGGGCTAAAATTATGAAAATCTGTTAATCGCCAGTCTCGAAATAGCATTATTTCAAATTACACATTTAACATTTATTTATGGACATTTAAATAGTACAAAAAGGACGTGGAAACGGCAAAAGTTAAACTAAATCGGAAGTTTAAGCTACAGAAAGAAGTTACTTTTACACGTGTAATTTTTTAAAAACCATTTAAACATTTTATTAGGAGATAATCTATGTTTAAAACTTTAAATGCGTTTTTCTGCATGATAACTTTTTCTTTAAATTCATATAAGCCAATAATCGTAAATAAAAAAAGGTGCAAACTTGGAATTTTTTTTTTTTTTTTGATTAGTTTAAATTAATTTTGTTTCGGCAAAAAAAAAAAAAAAAAAAAAAAAAAAAAAAAAAAACTTCTAAAACTATGATTAAAAAAAAATTATAATAATAAGTTACATAATTTTTTAAATAAATATATTTTTATATTTTTAAAATTAATAGTTAAAAAAATCCAGAAACAAAAGTAAAATGATAGTTTCCTCTTTATTTAAATGAAAAAAATTCAAATCCGATGAATAATGTTTCGAGTAATAAAGATTTTAAATTAAATCCGCTTAAAAATGCTAACCATTTAAATTTTTTTTTTTAAAACTTTTTGAGAAACATTAGGATGTGATTTTGTTCGCAAATTATACGGTTAACCATTACAAAAAAAAAAAAAAAAAAAAAAAAAAATAAAGAAAAAATAATAAAATTCTAACTTAACAAACATATTTTTAACATGTTTCCTAGAACTCTGAAAGTAACAATGTTTCTTCGATTGCACGCACTTCAATTGTGTCTAATCCCTTAAAACGTGATGAATTATTTAAACAGCCATAACTGAGCGAGTTTTGCAGATATGAAGATGCAGTTTTTTGTGTTTAACTCAGGGCTGGATAGGGGAAGTTTTCCTAATTGGAAATTTTAGACTTCGGGGGCTGTATAAAAAATTAATTTTCGTATTTTTTCATATAGACCCCCCATGGAGTTGCAACTGATGTCATTAAATTTTGCACCTCTTTTTATGAAACTTTTTAATTGGAAGTATAGGTCTAGTGGCATTATTTAAGGAAATAGCCTATTATTTCCATATTTATGAATCACCCTGTATATGGATAACTATGAAGCCGAGTTGTTTAGTGATCCGCTCGTAGTGACACCCTGCTTCAGGTCCAAAATTTGACTTTGCGCTTGACAAGGTTCAATAACATTCCATCCTTCGCGACCGATGCAATGATTACCATGCTTGGTTAGAATGAAAACTTAAGGGGCTTCGCATAATGTTGACCAACTGACCGTGGTATGCTGTATTACAGAGTCCATGGTCCAGAAAAAAAAAATAGATAAAGTTGATCGCGATCTCCAGGATTTGTAACGCATTGAGATATATAAACATATATATAAACATATTGGGACCGCATCTGGAAATAATTTAGTAAATTTCCATTCCGTGGAACACTTTTAATGTGTAGATGTCAAATTTGAAGATATGTATTTTTGTTGAAGGTTTTAAATTCTTTGATTTGATTTTTACGATATTCGTACAAAATGAGGATAAACATTCAAGACTCTCTATATGTTACTTACGTCATTCCATTAACTGTATTTCCATTAAGTGTATGAGTTTCACTGACATTTCCTAAAACAACATTTATTTTATCATTAATGCTATATTTCCACATTCTGACACTTAGCTTTGACAGAAGTACAATAAGAAACAGCGTTTTTCAATAGTTTTACCAAAGTGTCCGTGTTTCCAGTTTTAGCGGGTTTTTTAATCAAAAATTACACATTTCTACAAGAAAGATTACATAGTTATTTTGTCTTTCAATAACAATAGGAAATTCGTGAATAACATAAAAAAAAATACTATTAATTTTTTCTGGGTGCATATTCGGAATTTCAGAATAAAAAAATTAGCCAGATTTGGCTACACTGCGAGCACACGAGTTTACTGTGAGAGAATTTCGAATTTGCCACAAGAAACCTTTATTAAGCGAAATCAAGACTATGTGTAACCCTATGTTAAATATGCGAGTTTTAAGACCCGATTCCTTGGAAACTACCCGACCGAATTTGATGAAATTCGGAATCCATATTAACTTGATTATGCTCAAGACTTATGACAGAGAGTTTTTTCTGCGACGAAAACATTTTATTTTAGAGCAATGGCAATTTTTTAGAAATTTTCCATTTTTAAGAAGAAAAAAAATTCTGAAACTAATTAAAAATTTTTTAATTGTCTGCCACATATGACCTTATTTTTATACTCTACAATACAACTAATATCAAAAGCGTTCGCGTACTTTATGATATAATGGGATTTTTACCAGCAAAGTACGACTGTTCGGAGAGCCAAAAAACTTGATAATTACAATTTCCTTCCTTTCGAATGACAAATCGAGTTTTCCGATTATGCATTTACAGAACAGGCTTTGAGAGTGTCGACAATCGGTCAAATATTTGTGAACCTTTATAAAACTTTCTTATTGTTCAATCAAATAACTCCAACTTTTCGTATTGTGTTTTGTGTTGAACTGTGACTTGTATTTTTTGAACTTTTACAAAATGTCAAAGTAGAAAAGTGTTTTTGAGGGAAAACAAGACTGGGTGCGAGATTTAAGCCCTGTTTACTCGGAAACTACCGGTCCGATTTTGATGAAATTTTGAATCCATATTCAATGGATTATGCTCAAAACTTGTGGCAGACAGATCTTTTCTGCGACTAAAAATTTGAGAGCAATGGCATGTTTTCAGACATTTTCTATTTCCAAAAATGTTTTTTTTTAAGTAACTATTATTTTTTTTAACTGTACAAAAATGATCTTACATTTAAACTCTGCCACCTAAATTTTTTTGTCTAAATCGATCTAGTAACTTTAGAAGTTAATGGAATTTTTAGATGAAACGTACATTTTTTCGAAGAGCTAAAAAACTTTCATACTTACTTGTCTGAAGTTCTTGCGCAGTTTTATCAACTGTATGCATTAAAGTATACATAAACTCCTGGAAAAAATATAGATACATATAATAAATGAGTATAAAATTGTTAGAATAGAATTAATATGTAAATTAATAATGTGTGTATAATAATATGTAATTGATGTATTAATATGTACATAAAATATTCAATTATATTGGTATGACCACAAGAAAATTCCAAACAAGAGTTAAGGAGCATATGCAGGATATTAATAAAAATAGACCGGTTACCGCCCTCTCAAGGCTGTTTCAAACTAAAGATATTGACATCCTTTTCAATAGAGCAAAGGTCATTATGCAGGCTTCCGATTTTAATAGTTGTGTTATTTTAGAGTCTTTGGAAATTTTAACGCAAGCAGGAAATTGTTGTAATGACGTTTTAGCATACCAAATTCCGCGTATCTGGTTTAATTTACTTAATATTACTGGAGAGTTCGGTCTCTCGGCGGTTTGATCTTTCTCTACCTTCCCCCTCCTTCAGTTTAATGGATACGACCACCTGCGGGCTTCCTGAAGCGAGTTTCCGGTCAACGTGTAGCAGTGAACATCGAGCGTCGAGTGTTTATATCAATCAATTCTCTTCTCCTTGACAAAGGCTTAAGGTTAGCCGAAAGCGCTCGGAGTAGCTTTTTATCATTTTAACATCTAGTGTTTTTAATTTTTAAAACCATTTGTATATATTTTATCACACCTATGTCGTAATGTATTTTAAATGAAGCATTTTAAAAGTTTCCATGTTTTTTTTTTTTTTTTTTTTTTTTTTATAGAATTAATATGATTATTCGTGGAGTCCTAGTCGTGTCTTTCCTTAATGTGAGTGAGCGTGGCGTCCCACTCTTGTCTTCCCTTGAATTTTTTCAATTATTTCTAATGGTCAGAAAAAAGCTGGTCATATCAATTGATTCAGGAAGGTTCAAAGAGTTTGTAAAGTCAATAATTTTTTTTTTTCAAAAAAATTTACTCATGTCTCCCGTTAATAAAATGGTCATCTTTTGCTTACTTCTTGAGAAAAAATTCTAAAAAATTAATAGTAACAGCAATAATTTTAAATAAATTCAGACTTTCAGAATTATGTTTGTTTGAAATTATCTTCGTTAATATGAATTTATCTGAAACAAAAAATAATTACCGGATGAATTAGTGGAAGAATATTTCAGCCTAAGTGATTCCTAATTTCAGCTTTACAGGGAATTTTTGGAATGTCAGTTTGGCGATAGTTCCACAAATTTCACGAAACTTCATACTATTTAAAACCTTGGAATAAATTGTCTTGATAAATTCTGGGAATATATCGTCCAAAAGGTTGCGATTCTATGCCATGAAGTGTATAAATAACAATTTTGGTCATTAAAAATTTCGAATAATTTAACAATAAAATGCTTTGTAAAACTTTTTTTGGTGAAACACTTTAAAATCATTAAAGTTTCAACATTTAGGAAAATTGATTTAAAGATTAAATGTATAAGAAATGTACAAAAAGAAAAATTAAAAATTAACGTTTTAATATTGCGTTTCAATTTTACAGTTTTAATATGCAATATTCATATTTATGAAAAATGTTTAAATTCTGTTTTTTAAGCCAAAATTTTAAAGTATTAGTTACTATTTCATAGTTTCATTGAAATTCCATTGTTATATTTTATTTATAAATGAAAAATTTTAAATTATCCAATAATATAATTTTGTATAAATACTAAAATGTTCTAAAATTATTGTTCTAAACGCCGTTCCTGCAACGCAAATCTTACTGTATTCTGTTTAGTGTAGGTTCATAAATCGTAATCCAATCAATGCATATTACACATCTTTCCATTATATTTACTTATCACCAATCACTGTTTTTCTCATTATAATATCCAACTTCTAAAAAAATGCAATGCACAAACAAAGAGAAAATTATAATCGCGCTAAAGTCATCTGAATTATTATCTAATTATAAACTGTTCTGTCAACGACTTCGAGTTATTTTCATGCCCTAATAAACTATTTTCTTAGCAAATAAGTAATTACATCGGGCTAATTGATTGTTTTGTTTTTGGAAAATATCAAGTTAATTAACGAAAACAATATTACGTAACACTAAGTCGGTATAAACAGAGACATGTTGTTGAATTTTATTGTCTGTATAGCATCTGCTTAAAAATAAATACGGTAGAACTCGTTTATAGCAAGTGTTTATGTTATCGGGAGAAAGTTATAGAATGGTACAGTTCCGCATAATTGGTACTTTTAAGAACAATATTTATTTTATAAACTATACTGAAAGTTTATTTCGAATTTTTTACATTTAAGTTGGAATTTTGTTTTGAATTTCTAATGTCTAAAATCATGTAATAAGATATCGTTAGTGTCCTTTAAACCCTTTTTGCCCTGACGGTAATTTAAAGTACCATTAAAATAACTTGATATAAAATACTTTTAATACTTCGATAGGTAGTAATACAGTTTATAATGAGTTATAGATACATTACTTTAGCTTGTTCCAAAAGCATTATTGGTTGCACAAAAGAAAAATATTTTAAAAGGATGTTTTCTTTTCCATTTGCTTCTTTTCAAATTTACGTTAAAAATTGGGGGGGGGGGGAGGGGTAAAAGTTTTATTTCAGAAATATTTCAATATCTGTAATGTAAGAACAATTTATTTGTACATTTCCTATTTAGTAAAAATAAATATTTTTAATAAAAGATTTGAGTGGAATTCATGCTTAAAATTCCTATAAATTCAAATATAATTAATTAAATTTAATTTAAAAATCCTTCTAAAATTTATTAAACGATTGTGTAAATCTTCTAATTAAAAAATTCACTAACAATACTTCAGAAAATGAAATTTTAAAGAATTCCAAAAACACGGAGCAAAATTGTTTATTTAGATTTCTGTATGTTATGCTTTCGTTTATAAAAAACAGTCTACGTTAAAAAAAAATCAGTACGCTTAATTTCTTCTAGTTGAACAGATTTTTTTTAAATATATTTTGCGATGTATGGAGATATACATAATTTAATAATATAATAAACATGTTAAAGAAAACTTTATAGTGATCACAAATATTAATATAATCGCTATAACATTTTTTTTTGTTTTCCATGTAATTCACCTAACGTAGAGTTCAAAGTTTTTCTTCCACCTTTATTTTAAAATGACTAGGGGGCTCTGCCCCCTACGAGCTTCGCTCGCCAGCCCGTTCAAGACACCCCAGATTCTAAAAGAAGGCTAATTTCATCAGCTTTAAAAAGAATGAATTATCTATATTATAAAGGACAAATATATCTGTGCGTAACGCATACGTCATTTTGCGAATGGCAACACTTTGAAATTTGAAATAAAATTTTGGTTTTGCAATTTTCTCTACTGCAAATTTTTAAACTTCTAAACATCGCACATTTTTAATTTTTACACCGCATTTTATAAGGAAAAAAATGCTCTTTTAAATGCAATTTGTTTGAAAGCTGTATCTCAATTTATTTTTGAGATATTAATTTTTTTGTGGTTTTTAATACCATTTTTCTTATCGTGGCAACAAAAGTACCTCATTTCTATTGAAAGTTATTGAAAGTAAACGGAAAATAGTCGAACATAGGAGATACTGTATCTTTTTGTTGCCAATTTCTCATAAAACCTGGAAAAAAAGTTGAAATTAAAATATGGGCTATGTCAAGAATGTTGTATTTTATTCCGTGATAATGACGACATATGCACACTTTTCTATAGACGAAGTTTAAGACTGGATTGTAAAAGTGGATTTCTTTAGCGGATGCAAATGATGTCATTTTATAAAAAAAAGCGTGTAGTATTTTAATTCTTAAACCTGTATTATGTTTTGTAGAATTGCGTCATTTTCACAGACCAGCTGCTTTGAAATTCTTCACAGGTGAAAATGTTTCACTTTTAAAAATAATGTAATCGAAATCACACACTGATAAAACGCAGTGTTTTACAAAAGTTTAGAGTGTCTTTATAAAAGATAGGTGACATGCAAATAATAGCGATTTATATTACAGAAATTGATGATTCTCACCTGGATGGATTTACTTCGCCGAGATAGACAAGCAAACAAATAATTCGTGGTTTAAAATAACATTGTGTTCCTGAAGTTTTTGTCAAATTCTCTCGAATAATAAAATTTTAAAGCTATTCTTTAGGAAATTCTACCATAATTTTATCAAAATAACATAATTTGCTTAATTTAATTTTTCCTAATTTTATATAATCTATTATATTTAAAGCAAAAGTGAGTTTTTTAGTCATCTGACCTGATCTTTCTGCTGAACGAATTTTACTAATATTTATTTATTTTTTTTAATTGAAAGCTCTTCTTTTGCAGATGTGATCACACTATCTGTATTTTTTTAAATATCTCCACTTTTATATTTTAATTTTAAAAGTATTTTATCAAAAATTCTTCAAAATGATGAAAATTAGATAGCTTTCATTATTGCAGACAAGAGAGAATTAACGAGGTATTTTAAACTTTATTCATGCTATTTTCTGATAAAAATTCAAAATTGTTGATAAAAATTGTTGTATAGGGTTTAGTGGCGCAAAATCCCATTAGGAGTAGAATATTATATTAGGAGCATAATAACGGAAAATGACATACTGCTTTTGAAAACACGCATTTTTCCTCTTAAATTTTCTATATTGTTTTTCCTTCTGCATGTGTACTGATACTAAGTTTCAGACACTAGGCGAAATGCTTATTTAAGTGGAAATGAAGTCATGTTTAAAAGAAAACGATAATTTTCTTAGATAAAACTGAATATTTTAACACAAATGCGTCTAAAAAACATAAATTCCAGAAATTTTTACTCTACGGAATTGAGATTAGAATCTCAAGTAAAGACTGCGTCTATTCACATAAAAGATGTTGCTGAGAATCGTGACTTCAAGTTTTGAGTTTAAATGATTTTTAAATGATAAAAAAAAAAATACAATTTTTTAAAAAATGATGAATATGGATATGAGAATTGCGTATGCAAATTTTGAAAAGGTGAAAATTGCTGTTTTCATTCCGGAAATCCAAGCATAAGAGCCTCGATAATCACATCCTAATCAGTGTTGGGCAAAAAAAAAAAAAAAAAAAAAAAAAAAAAAAAAAAACGAACTAATTCAAACTCAAGTTCAATTTCTCAAAAATGAGTCAAGTTCACGTTCAAGTTCGAAAATTTTCAAACGAACTCGTTCAACTCAAACTCATCTATAAAAGTGAACAAAGTTCACTAAAAACTCGTTTTTTTTTTTTTTTTTTTTTTTTTTAAATATACTAGGGGGCTCTGCCCCCTACGAGCTACGCTCGTCAACCCCCGTTCAGACACCGCAGACTCTAACAGCACGCTAATTTGATCGCCTGTAAAAAGATTTCGGAAGATTGAATTATAATTTGAATCTGACAATTATAATCTGACGTAATTTTCACCAAACTTTTCTTTCTCTTTTTAATATTCACGTCAAAATACTTTTGTTAAATGAAATATTATGATCATCTTAAAATGTCAAGTAAGTGTCTCGCGCAATTTTTAAATTAAAACTGTTTTCCAATATTATTTTTTGTTCATTTTCCGTAATAAGTGTAATATGACGTAAATTCTCCTATTTAGGACTTCTAACGCATGTTACTGAATTTATTATTTTACAATATTCTTTCTCATTTAAAATTCACTTGTAACTATAGTTTTTATGACGTAGTTTTCAATGAGTTCCTGCTTTTTATATTTTTTTGTTTATAATAGTCACGTGTAAAATAAATTTTTAATTAGAAGCAAACATTATTGTTTCCGCTGATTATACAGTTGGCAACAGTTTAAATTAATATCACTTTCTAAAATCTCTCTATTCTAAAAAAAAGTAACTACCGCTGTCACCGCCGCCGCCGCCGCCGCCGCCGCCGCCGCCGCCGCCGCCGCCGCCGCCGCCGCCGGTTTTGAATTTTTTGTGACCGGAGGTCTTTCTTCGTTAATATTAAGAAAAACAATGCTTACAAAAATATGAAAATCGGTAGTATTATACAGAAATGTATGATAAACACGCTGATGCAAACAGTTTTCAGATCAAAGAATTATTTTAAGAGATATTTAATGCTAAAGTTGGACAAAATCGTTCCACTAAAAAAGTTTTATAGGAGCAAAAACTGTTCATAGGAATTTAATCATTTTTAGATCATTTTATGCGTTAGAATTTGCTGGAGTGCAGATTGCATTAATTTTTTTATTTTGACTAATTTTTTGAGGTTTTATTTCTATTTTAAATTCAGATTTTCAGCATTTCTAGAGATATTTTTAACAGATTTTAGAAAGTGATATTAATTTAAACTGTTGCCAACTGTATAAACAGCGGAGGCAATAATGTTTGCTTAAAAAAAAAAAAAAAAAAAAAAATTATACGTGTAAATAAATTAAAAAAATTATTTACACGTGACTATTATAAACAGAAAAAAACATGTGGAATTAGAATTAAATAATTATGTACAACAAGCAGGAACTTATTAAAAATTATGTCATAAAAACTATAATTACACGTGAATTTTAAGTAAGAAAGGAATTTGTAAAGCAATAAATTTATTAATATGCGTTAGAAGTCTTAAATAGGAGAAATTACGTCATATTTACGTCACATTACAGTTATTACATAAAATGAACACAAAATAATATTGCAAAACGGTTTAAATTTAGAAATTGCGCTAGACATTTATTTGATATTTTAAGAGGATACTTTTCAACTATTTTTGTTAGGAAAGCGCAAATAATATTTAATTTCTAACACAAGCATTTTCACGTGAATATTAAAAAGAGAAAGAATAGTTTGGTCAAAATTACGTCAGATTAAAAACGATTAATTTAAAATGTCTCATTTAAAAGAACTTTCTTTTCACTTTGTTAAAAAATACCAGGAGACAAAGACTCTGTTTACTTAATTCCTTTTATATTAGCTTTTTGAAATGTTGTTACACGTGTCTACGTCATCAAGTTATTTTTATTTCGACGTTTTATTTGTATTTTTATTAATGTTGTACTAATTTATTTGTTTTTTCGTTATTTAAAATAAAAATTATGTCAATTTGTATAATTTGGCGATTTATATAATTTGGCGAAATGGGTCGACGGGATAATCAAGTAGTACCATAACGGATTTGGCGTTAAAATTCCTCAATCAAAGAGAAATGAATAGAAATCCGTTTATAGAGAGATCGCTACTGTTTTTTAAATTATAATTCAATCTTTCGAAATCTTTTTAAAGCCGATCAAATTAGCGTGCATTTAGAGTCTACGGTGTCTGGACGGGGGTTGGCGAGCGTAGCTCGTAGGGGGCCGAGCCCCCTAGTAAATAGAAAAAAAAAACATTTGGAATTCGAATTAAATAATTATGTACAAAAAGCAAGAACTTATTAAAAATTACGTCATAAAAACTATAATTACACGTGAATTTTAAGAGAGAAAGGAATTTGTAAAATAATAAATTTATTAACATGCGTTAGAAGTCTTAAATAGGAGATTTTACGTCACATAACAGTTATTACATAAAATGAACACAAAATAATATTGCAAAACGGTTTAAATTTAGAAATTGCGCTAGACATTTATTTGATATTTTGAGAGGATACTTTTCAACTATTTTTGTTAGGAAAGCGCAAATAATATTACATTTCTAACACAAGTATTTTCACGTGAATATTAAAAAGAGAAAGAATAGTTTTGGTCAAAATTACGTCAGATTAAAAACGATTAATTTAAAATGTCTTATTTAAAAGGACTTTCTTTTCGCTTTGTTTAAAAATACCGGGAGACAAAGATTCTGTTTACTTATTTCCTTTTATATTAGCTTATTCTGAAATGTTTATCTTATTTTACTTAATCAAAGACGAAAACAGCGATTGACATATGTATTTTTGGTACTACTTAGTTATCCCGTCGACCAAAAATCTATCATTCGCCTAACTATAAGATTAAATGCCAATAATGGTTGATCGTAAATGTCACATTAACTTGACTTTAAGCAAGTTACACGTGTCTACGTCATCAAGTTATTTTTATTTCGACGTTTTATTTGTATTTTTATTAATGTTGCACTAATTTATTTG
Source organism: Maratus speciosus (assembly GCA_963932465.1). Lineage (NCBI taxonomy): Eukaryota > Metazoa > Arthropoda > Arachnida > Araneae > Salticidae > Maratus > Maratus speciosus. The sequence goes on from OZ010790.1 coordinate 78,381,001, forward strand.
TTCTTTCGTTATTTAAAATAAAAATGATGTCAATTTGTATAATTTGGCGAGTATTTTGGCGATTTATATAATTTGGCGAAATTGGTCGATGGGTTAATCAAGTAGTACAGCAGCTGATTTGGCCTTAAAATTCCCCAGTCAAAGAAAAATGAATAAAAATCCGCTTATAGGGAGATCGCCATTGTTTTTTAAATTATAATTCAATCTTCCGAAATCTTTTTAAAGCCGATCAAATTAGCGTACTTTTAGAGTCTGTGGTGTCTGAACGGGGGTTGACGAGCGTAGGTCGTAGGGGGCAGAGCCCCCTAGTCTGTAAAAAATATGTCTAGAAATGCTGAAAATTTGAATTTAAAATAGAAATAAAACCTCAAAAAATGAGTCAAATTAAAAAATGAAATACAATCTGCACACCGGGAACTTCAAACGTATAAAATGATCTAAAAATGATTAAATTCCCGTGAACAGTTTTTGCTCCTATAAAACTTTTTTAGTGGAACGATTTTGTCCAACTTTAGCATTAAATATCTCTTAAAATAATTCTTCGATCTGAAAACTGTCTGCATGAGCGTGTTTATCAAACATTTCTGTATAATACTACCGATTTTCATATTTTTGTATGCATTATTTTTCTTAATATTAACGAAGAAAGACCTCCGGTCACAAAAAATTCAAAACCGGCGGCGGCGGCGGCGGCGGCGGCGGCGGCGGTGACAGCGGTAGTTACTTTTTTATAGAATAGAGAGATTAGAACTTTAGCGTCTAAATTTACAAGGATTTGTGAACTAATCTTTTGGTTATTCGATGTAAGGGTCTTCATGAGCCCGGCCCAATTTTACCTTCCTGACACTCGGCCCGAGTTTGGTTTGGAATTGCTTTTTTCTAGAGGATCGGACCCAGACGGGCCGGGACTGGATTTATTTTCCTGACCACGTCGGGGCTGTACTGCATTCTTCTTGAGATCTGAACAGACAGAAATTTTCAGTCCCAGCTCATATGGAAATCGTTAGAGAGGCACGGCTCTGACCTGTCCAGTAAAAATAACAGTAAAATTTGGCATTTTTTTTTTTTTTTTAAGCGCGTATATTTAAATTGTTATTATTCCACAAATAAAATTGATTGTGTTTTTTTCTTTCTTTTTTATTTTAAGATGGGTTGATGTACCTACTTCTAGGCAATAAAATTAAAGTACGGTAAAACCTGAGAAAAAGAATCTGCCTATGACAGAATCACGTATTTAACAAAACAAAATGTTGATCTATGTGAAATTATGATAACAGTAATTGTGAAAAGAATGTAATGCATTTACAAATGAACAGTCATGTGCGAGTATTACTCGCGCTCAGAGTGTTCCGTACAATAAATGTATGAATTATTAACTGTGTTATTAAAAAATCGTTACTAAAAGAAAAATAAAACTGTAAAAAACTATAAAAAATAGAGTTTGGTATAGCTGCATATATACTAGAAAGGTATGAATGAGTACACCGTAAAAGTTCAAATAGATATGAAGCCTAAATAATATTAAATATTGCTATTTTGTATAACTCTTATTTAAACCTTATTCTAACATGTTTATGATGAACTGAATTCAGCGCTGACAATAAAAGTCGCGCATATTTAAACTTCATTTGGCATCTCATAACACTATATTCAGCATCGTAATAATAGTTTCTTTTTACGTAGTATATCTGAAAGAAAACCCTTGTTCAAAGTTTAAACTTGGCATTTTTCTAAGTACGCTTCGAAAGGAGGTCGCAAAGTAGAAACGCCGTCTTCGTCTGTGCCGCATTTTTCCAGTTAGGTTTTCAATTAACTTTTAAAGACATGGGAGGCATATT